>CM033436.1:45741587-46991587 GCA_019425775.1 Rafetus swinhoei | reverse complement strand
TTCTCTTATGGTCACCGGCGGATGGGTCTCTGTGAAGCCAGGCTGGACGCTGTGAGCTAGAGCCAAAGGTCTGTATCCTGCCATGACTTCCCAGGGCCAGCTCTGTGAGGTGGTGTCTGCCTCACACTGGCCTGGAAGGGGTTAATGAAGGCGGACGGAGGCTATGCAGAAAGCAGCCAATAGGAGAGGGGCTGTGAGGAGCAGCCAATCAGGGATGGGCAGGCCCATATAAGAAATGCTGCAGAACAGAGCAGGTTCTGTTGCTCCCTGGAGCTCAAGGAGGGAGGAAGGGATGTCTTGCAGGCACAAGGAAGCCAGCACACTGGTCAGAGCAGTGCAGCTCGCAAGGACCAGGAAAGTAGGAAGAGCTCCTGGCTGGCGGAAGGGACATACAAGCTGAGGTAAGGGCAAAAAGGGTGCTGGGGCCGTAGGGAAGCGGCCCAGGGAAATAGACTGAGAGGCTGGAGGGCAACACAGCACCTGGCCACCGTCTGTAGGGTCCGTGGGCCTGGCCCTGCAGGTGGGCCCGGGTCCCCACCCACATACACACTCGCCAGTGAGGACGTGGCTGGACAGCAGGGCGGCAGAACTGTGCCCCGGCAGGGGAAAGCTGAGCGCGCCGCAGCCAGAGGTGTGTCCTAAGCCCATGGGAGTCTTCCCATTGACTCCTCTGGGCTTTGGATCGGGCCGGGGGGAACAGTGGACTCACTGCACTAGCGCCTCCTGCTGGGCACCTTGCAGATGAGCTGCCCAGGGAGATACTGACTCCCAACGTCATCCCCCCCGCTGTCACTCCTGCTCCTGGACCCATGGGCCGCGGCCAGCGCCGCTTTGCTTTATCCTTTATTCACTGGGCCCCGGAGGCCGGGGTAATTAAGTGCCTTTGAGTCCTGGAGCCTGGGCCCTGGCCCTGACCTCTGGCAGAGTCCAGTGGTGCTCCGATCCAGAGGTTCGCTCAGGCCCATCTCTAATCCTGAGGCTTCTGGGTTTGCAGCATCGCTGCTTTAAATATGTCAAATCCGCTGGCTGTAAACGGAGCAGCAAGCCAAAGCCGCCAGGGTGCTCTGCTGGGTGGCGCGAATCCCTCCTGTGCCAGCTGGTAACATGGAAACAGGGGACTGGCAATTAAAAGCCCATTCAAATATAGGCCACCGCGTCCGCGGGGAAATATGGTTTATTGATGAGCAGGGTGGGGAAGGGAACTCGTCTGCATCTTTGCAGTCTGGAGCAAGGCCTCCCGGGAGAGCCGTCCTTAAAGGGACGTTGCCGCACGCGCTGCTTCGAGGCAGCGTTTGGCAGGCAACTTTGGGGCGTGTCTGTGCTTTGGCTGCAGCAGTGGATAAGAGATTTGGGCTTTTTCGGGCCAGCAGCAGAGGTGCCTGTGTGGAGGTCCCGGGTTCAGTCCCCCTTTCTTACAAGCTACCCAGGGGCAGGTAACAACTCCTCCACCCCCGCTGCCAATGGGCGTGTGTGTGTGGGGGGGGGCGCTGTCCAAGCAGCACTGTGGGCTGGCTGCCCCAGCCCCGCCCCTTCCTGGCCCCACCTCTTCCACCCACAGCCCCGCCCCTTCCTGGCCCCACCTCTTCCACCCAAAGCCCCGCCCCTTCTTGGCGTGTAGAGGGGCCCCCTGCCCACATTGACCGGGCCACCAAAACCAAACTGATGTAGGAGGTTGCTGGGTTTAGCCACACGTGTCCGCATTGCTGATCTTGTCTTTTCACTAACTTCTAGGGGCGAACAGACACTAAAACCTGAACGATCGTGCTTGTGGCACATCAGTTGTAGCGTTCTAGGCCAGCTAGACATGACTGGTGGAATCACTAGTTCCAGTGCTTATCCTCCTCTCCAGCCATCACTTCTTGTGGGTGTATTGGGGCCAGTCAGTCCCTCTCTCCCTGGAATGCCTCAGTATCCCAGGAATTCCTTTTGGACACCTGAAATGTCCCCGGTTTTGATGGAGTCAGTCCAAATGTGGGGGGTTTGTTACTTAGCTCAGGGTTGAATAGCTAGGCCAAATAGGACTTGTTCTGTATTTGCCAGGAGCAAACAGAACGGTCGATCAAGTGTTGAGAGTGATGAGCCGGGAGGGGAGAACAGATCTGAATGAGGGCAGACTGTCAGAGTTGGGGTTTTTTTTTATTGCACGGAGTGGATATTAAAAACAGTGTTTCATGGTAAACTCATCCAGACACTAAGTTCCGGGGGACGGGGGTGGAATCTCCCCATTGAGAGACACATACATGTCACTGCTAAGAAGCTGGCGTGGGGACATCAGCACTTTTTAAAAGTATGCTTATATCTTTTGCATGCATTTTCCATGCTCCTAAAAATATGTTGCCTAGTGGTTAGAGCATTGGACTTGGGAGACCTGGCCTCTGTCCCTGACTCTGCCCTGATGTGTGACCTTGGGCATTGCCCCATCTTCATTGCCCTGTGCCTCAGCTTCCCTGTTTGTAAAATTGGGGGGTGATACGGACCCCTTTGTAAATCTCTTTGAGACCTACTGATGAAAAGAACTGCCTGGGGGTTGAATGTTCCTGAAATAATCATCTTCCCCTCTGCTTACCAAATGAGGTCCTTTGGGGTCCTTAAAAGGATGGTGTGAGATAAATGAAACAGCCGGGACATTTCCCTTCACTGGAGGAATGTTCTCGCCACTGATCTTCATACAATGCTCAGTCAACCTGTGGAACTCCTTGCCAGAGGATGTTGTGAAGGCCAGGACTTTAACAGGGTTCAAAAGAGAACTAGATAAATTGATGGCGGTTAGGTCCATCAATACTTATTAGCCGGAATGGGCAGGGATGGTGTCCCTAGCCTCTGTTGGTCAAAGCCTAGGAATGGGTGATAGGAGATGGATTATTTGATGATTCCCTGTTCTGTTCACTACCTCTGGGGCGCCTGGCATTGGCCACGGTCAGCAGACGGGACACTGGGCTGGATGGACCTTTGGTCTGACCCAGTCTCACCGTTCCTATTTGAATAAACAATGCTTCCACCTGTCAGATGCTAGCTGTTCCCAGAGCCGATGAGAATGCCACAGATCAATCATGGTATAACTAGCAACAGTCCTGCTCCAGCCCTGACGTCCAGCAGGTGCGACTGCATCAGATGTGTGGGGAAAGAGGCGTAAAGGCCACTGGCTCAGAACTGTGTCCTGCTGTGGAAAAGAACATCTCAGCTTCTCCTCAGCCTTTGTTTTCCATAAATGCCTCCCTTTGGCGTGGGCACTTGTGTAGCAGCAGGAAACCATTAATTACCCTGCCATACTGTTCCACCGTCATGGCTTAATTGAATGCCATTATCCCTTAATTAATTAAATGCCAATTAATTATCAAGACCCATTGTATGACATGTAACAAATGCCATGAGCGACTTCAGACAGAATAATTGAACCCCCAGTAAACGTGTCCCTCATAACAATGCACCGCGGTTGTCTGCCGAGGAGGCGAAGTTCTCATCCCGGGAGAAGCGATCCGGGTACATCCTGGGAGAAGCGCCAGGTACAGCTGAGAGGGCAGCCCACCTGGATTTTGAGTTTCAATCTGCTCTGAGAGGAGCCTTGTTGGCCAAAAGAAAGACTGATCCAAACCAACCGAGATGCCACTTTTGCTCAGGGTGCTGGACGGACTAGCAAGAGATCGTGTAATTCAGCTCGCTAGACTGGGGGAAGCAGACTCCATTCTGTGGCGGGCCCAGAGGAAGGCGACTGGCCCAAGGTTACATGGGGACTTGGGACAGAGGGCCTCTGACCCACAGCCCAAGAGCTGGAAGGCGCCCCAAGGAGAGGCTGGTGCTGTGGAACCGGAGGGCCCGGAGACCACAGGGAGCACCCCGACATCGGACCTGGTAGGCAGTGACCCAGGGAGGGTGCCTGAGTGGTGTCTCCTGCCCTAGTGAGCGTGGTGAGCTGTGCTCGGATTCCCTGCTGAGCGAGTGGTGGAGCACTCTGCTGCTCACAGGGCCTTGGGTGGGGCCTGGTGGAGCAGAACGGGCCTGGGCCCTACCGCCCCAAGCTCCTGTGTTACTGACTCTAGCCACTAGGCTGTGCTGCCCTACCTGGGGGGGAGGGGAGGGCTGTGTTACTGACTCTAACCATTGGGATGTGCTGCCCTGATCTGGGTTCCTGTGTTACTGACTCTAGCCATTGGGCTGTGCTGCCCTGAACTGAGGGCTGTGTTACTGACTGTAGCCACTAGGCTGTGCTGCCCTGAACTGTGGGCTGTGTTACTGACTCTAGCCACTAGGCTGTGCTGCCCTGAACTGAGGGCTGTGTTTCTGACTTTAGCCACTAGGCTGTGCTGCCCTGAATTGAGGGCTGTGTTACTGACTCTAGCCACTAGGCTGTGCTGCCCTGAACTGAGGGCTGTGTTACTGACTTTAGCCACTAGGCTGTGCTGCCCTAACTGGGGGCTGTGTTACTAACTCTAGCCACTAGGCTGTGCTGCCTCAGAATGGGTTGTACATACAGCATGACACCTCCCCAAAGCCAGAAACCCAAATTAGACCAAATGTCTCTTTATTGTGTATACAGCACCTAGCATGGGTCAATGACTAGGCTCCTCGGTGCTGCAGTAATACAGCCCAGAAATGATGATGAATGTGTGACTTATTTGTATTGTGGCAGGACCAGCGAGCACCCCCTATAGACTAGAACCCCAATGCGCCAGGCCCAACAGAACCCCCTGCATCCCACTTGCCCCAGGTGCCCTCTCGTCCGCCCAGCCACGAAGGAATTAAACCTTCACGCTCCTCCGAACAATCTACCAGCCAGGCGTAGCTAACAGCCTTTTCCGAAGTAGCATGTAATGGCCGTAAGGAGGGGGGATTTGAAAGGGAGTATATTTTTATTTTAAACTAACAATACAACTAGAAGTGGATACAAAAGGCAGGGCAGGGACAGGGGGACCCCGGTGGCGCAAGACCTATGGGAATGCAAAAGGAAGAGGCGGACATAATTAGCCTTCCTGCCAGAGCCTGTTGTAGAAATAGCTCTATTTTTAAAGGTTATGGTGAGCGGCTTCTACTCTCCCCCAGCGGCCTGTGTGCTCCCCGTCCATCCGCCCCTCCTGCTCCTGCTCTATCGAGGAAGGATCTCTCGGCTGCGGGCTTGCTTGTGAACTTGTTCGCTGCCTCTTTCCCCAGGCGTCCATAAGCTGTTTCAGTGAAAGATGCTGCTGGCAAGGAGATCGGCCTGTCTTAATCAGGAGCGGGAGGAGGGCGGGGAGGGATTTCTTGCTCTTGGCATTTTAACCTTCTCGGAGAGTTTTCCGGGAGGTGAGTACAGCCAGCAGCAGACGGCTTGCAAAAGAGGGGAAAGCAGCAGTCAGAGGCTACTCCATGTGAGCCCCGCGCAGGGGCAATGAGGCCTTCTTAAAAATGCCCGCAGGACCCTGAGTGCTCTGGAAAAGGGAGTTGCTGAGGTTTTCTGAGCTGCCTAAGGGATTTAGGCACAAAACTCCCCCGTTTCGGGGGGGGGGCTGTGAGTTTAAGTCAGCTGGCCAGCTCTGCTCATTTCAGCCAGAGAGAGTGAGGGTCGCAGCCTGGTGCTCGAAAGGGCTTCCTCCACACGGCTCTGCTAACGTCCCTCAAAGCGAGTTGCTATAGCAGGGGTGGGGAACCTAAGGCCCAGGGGCCAGATGGGGCCCCCAGCTTCCCTGGATCTGGCCCTCGAGGTTCAGGGCTCCCCCGCACAGTATTGGGGAACCCGTGCCAGCACTCCAGACCTCCCCGCAGGGCTGGCGCACACAAAAGCGACTAGCCTGAGCCCACCCAGGCTCTGGGGTGCGAGGAGAATGGGGGGTGCATCGTTCCCCTTCTCAGTCGGGGGCCACATCAGCGAAGGTTTGGGGGTTTGTAACAGGGTCCACCCGCTTGAGAGCACCTCTCTGTGGCAAAGGGGGGTTGCGTAAGCTCTTTGCCTGGCCGTCTGGTACTTTCCTTGCTCCTGGGGTCACTTCCCCTGGATGCTGCCCTGTCTGGTCATCTTCAAGGTTCTGAGGCTAGGATCTGACTATCCCTGTCCCCGGTGCTATCAGTTGTTGTTGTGTTAGGCTTGTGGCCAGTCTTCGGCCACTGGACCTGGGCCTTACTCAGGTCTAAGTTCAGCTTGCACTCAAAGCTGTCTGTAGTGCTGCTGGTCTCCCAGTCAGTCTATAGACCAGCCTGGGTCGAGCTCCTGTGAAGAACTGCCAGGACCCTTGCCCAGCAGCTTCTTTTATACCGGTCTGCTGGGTCCTGATTGGCTGCCGCAGAGACAGCCACTCTAGCCTGCCTGGAGGACCTCTTTTCTGCTCCTCTTGCTAGGATGGGGTGTGGCAAGGCCTCTGGCCTCCTGTAGGGGGCGTTGGGGCTTAGTCCACCCCATCACAGGGTTTCTTTGCTTCTCACTTGTGTGCAGCCCTGACTTAGTTTTCTGTGGGTCAGCAGCCCCTGACCCAGAAAAGGTCCCCACCCCACTACAGTATGCTGTTTAGACCGGGGAGCACAGTAGAGCCACTCCCCAAAATGCAGAGCACATGTGTTTAAAGTTAAGAACTCACTTACATATCCTGCTGAAGATGCCCAAATGTAAGCATGTGCTTAAAATGACGCATGCGCTTTAAGAGCGTTGAGTCAAAGACTAAATCGGCAAGCTTCTCTGCTTTACCTCCCCTCCCAGCTACTGCGTCCGACTCGTTAATGGTTGGTTAGCCACCCACAGTATGTGGCCTGGGTCACTCCCTTCTCGGCAGACCCGTTTCAGGGGGGCACGTGGAATGTTTGGGAAGCAGGAATCGCCCCCCAGCAGAACCGTTCGTTAGCCTTTCCAAAAATGGAGCGGCTGATCAAAATAGCTCACGGTGCAGCGGGCAAAGAAAAGAGAACCCACACGCCCGGAACGGCGGACAGTGATTTAATGGATATAATGATGCTCTGTTAAAGGAACATTGCAGCCGATTTATTTCAGATACATGCATTGTTCGCCCTAGGCAATTAAAATGGGTTTAGCAGCGGAAGTAAAATTGGGAAGGAGGAACTTTCTGTGAATTTCAGATGAGTCTGAAAACTAGGAAGAGCCTCGTGTTTGGAGGAGGAATCAATTTCCCTAGAGAGAGGCTGAAAATGGGCATTTTGCAAGGAAGCATTGACTAGCAAAGATATGCTTTGATCTGCTCTAACTAGGATTTGGCTGCTTGTGCAAACCTGCCCAAACAGCTAAAATAAACGTAAGGCTCCTTATTTTCCATTTTTAAAGAGCTAGATAGATTCATGGAGGACAGGTCCATCAATGGCTCTTAGCCAGGATGGGCAGGAAGGTGTCCCTAGCCTCTCTCTGGATACGTCTACACTACGGGACAAGGTTGAATTAAGATACGCAACTTCAGCTACGTTAATTGCAGAGCTGAAGTTGAAGGACTGTCACTCGGCTTTTAGTCTACACTGCAGGCAGTTGAAGGTAGAACACTCTCCCTTCAACTTCCCTTACTCCTTGTGGAAGCAGGACGACCGGCATCGACCGCAGCGCCCCTCTCCGTTCGAATTTGCACGTCTTCATTAGACCCGCTCATTCGAACCCTGGAAGATTGACAGCAGCAGCTTTGATCATTCTCTCTAATGTAGATCCCTCCTACACTCTAGTGTAGCCCTCAGAAGCTGGAAATGGGTGACAGAGGAGGGATCAGTGGATGATTCCCTGTTCTCTTCTCTCCCTCTGGGGGCACCTGGCATTGGTCGCTGTCAGAAGACAGGACACTGGGGTAGGGGGACCTTTGATGTGACCCAGCCTGGCCATTCCTATGTTCTTATTTACCCAAAAAATATCCTGTGTTTTGCAAAAGCTATTGGATTTTTAGTGATTTTTTTCACCCAGATTTCATGTACTCATGTACATGAAAATACTGAGTATATTAAGACAATCCAGTACAAGACATTAGGTAGCTCTGGTTTTGTTAATAATAACTGTAAATGGAAGGCTGTCTGGGAAAGCGGTAAGGCAGCGTAGCGGAAGAGACACACGCAGGCATGTGGACAAGTGTATGTCTTATTATCTGCTGTCCATGAAATAAACCATCAGACTAAACTGGTTTTACTTTCAATACTCTTACGTTGTGCTGTCGGATCCTTCTTATCTGTCCTCCCATCCCCAGAGATGAACCCCGATATTTACCCATCAATTGTTTCCACCCGGGAAATTTTAAACACAAAAATTGCAACCCAGGGGCATGAACTACAAGGCACCAAGAGCAGTGGCGGGTCATTCTCATTGTGTTGTTGGAGCATGTGCGTTGGGCAGAAAAAGCTGCCTAGGGGACTCGGACGCCCCATTGCCATTCATTTGAAGGGTCGGCTTTCCCTGAGCTGGAGGAGGGGGTGATCTTGAGGCTGTTCCTAAATCCCAGACTCTTCGTAAGGGCCGAGTGTGGGGGGTGCTCTAATCCGGCGAGATAGCTCTGAAACAAACCAGAGGCCTTTGCCCATCTCTTCTTCAAGTGTCCGGGGAGACCCAGCACTTGAGAGGGGCCAGACACAGGCAGGGCTCCTGTGTTTATTATCGAAATATTTGCCGGAAGTTGAGGTGAACAAATAGCTTAAATTGATTTACTTTACCTGTGTTCTTGGCCACCTGTTGCCTGGTACTGGTGCTGCTCCTGGATCGAAGCTTGGCTTGTCTAGCCCAGTGGCATAGCCAGAAGGATCCACTTGTAGGCCCCGACTATGGGGGTGAGTGGGCAAGAATGGGGGGAGCAGGACAGAGGAGGGTGGGGGATAAGCCCTGGCCTTGCTGCCTGACTGGAGTGCCGGGTGGGCTGGTGGGTGGGCCTGGGTACAAAGTGGGGGAGCATAAACCCATGGCTATGCCCTTGGCTTAGCCTCGCCAAACAAAGGATGAGAAGGGAGAGCAGAGTCCATGGGGAAGGGTGTTAAAAACCCACCAGGGAGAAGAGCTGTTGAAGCGAAGGGACAGAACAAATGGGGATTAAACCAGCCACTAGCCTATTTAGGTTTCTAACCATCAGAGGAGGGAAGGTTTTGGAACAGCTTCCAGTGGGGCAAGAAACCAACCTGGCACCACAATGGAGCTCGATAAGCACATGAAAGGGGTAACAGCATGGGGTTGTCTGAACCAGCAGCACACTGATATTCAGGCTTTCTGGTCCCAAGCTCAGCTCTGAGCATAGAGGGGGTGTGGGTTGTGATGGGGTGCACCAGGCCCTGAAGCCCCTGCTGGAGGCTTGTGGCCTTGCCACACCCTATCCCAGCAAACCATAGAGAAGTCCTTCAAGGAGCCGAGAGTGTCTGCAGGAGGCAGCAGCCAATCAGGAGCCAGGAAGGCCCTATAAAAGGAGCTGAAGGCCCAGAGTCAGCTCAGTGCTGCTGGAGAGCTCAAGGAGAGAAGTCCATGGGTGACTGTCTGGCTGAGGGAGCAGCAGCACCACAGAGAGCTCCCTGTGGGGAGCTATTGTGGACCATATGACAAGTTAGGATAGAGCCCTGAGGTAAGGGCAAGGACACTGTCTCCAGGGCTATGTCTACACTCGCGGCTTCTTGTGCGAGTAATATGCAAATGAGGCTAAGCGTGGAATATCGCAGAGCCTCATTTGCATACCTAATGAGCCACCATTTTTTTCAGAAGAGGCTCTTGCGCAAGAAGGAGCGTCTACACTGCCCCTTCTTGCACAAGAAAAACCCTCTTGCTCAATGCCGTTACACCTATTACTTTTCAGGAAGAACAGCATTGCACAAGAGGGTTTTCCTTGCACAAGAAGGGGCAGTGTAGACGCTCCTTTTGTGCAAGAGCCTCTTCTGAAAAAAATGGTGGCTCATTAGGTATGCAAATGAGGCTTGGCGATATTCCACGCTTAGCCTCATTTGCATATTACTCGCGCAAGAAGCCGCGAGTGTAGACATAGCCCAGGAGGGGAAGCCCTTTGGCGAATGGGAGCAATGGGGACTGTGTCTGCAGGGAGCTCTTCCCTGTAGTGCACAGGAGCCACTCCTTCCCCTTGCCAGGCAGAGCCCGGCCCCGACTTGCCTGACTCCAGCCTGGGAGGCTGCCCACTGAGGGCACTGAGCACCCTGGAAAGCTTGGGCCACAAATACCGGGCCATGTGACAAGCCAACAGAGGCAGGGAGAGTGAGCCCCGAATGGAGCGTTCCTTCCTTTCCCCGCGACAGCGTTTCCTGGTCTTTTGTTTCCTCAGGCAGCCTGCCGACGTCGGCAGCTTGTGGTGACAAAGCGAGGCCCCAGCAGGTGTGTGTGTGGGGAGGCGGGGGGAGTGCGGGGACAGAAGTAAATACGGCTTCAAGAATGATGGATGCACCTCATAAAAGGCATGTTCATCTCCCTCCCCGCCGCCTGCTTGGCAAGAACAAAACCATTTAGCTCCCTTTATATTAACACCCAGAGGGAATTTGCCTACATAAGGAAAATGTATTACGGCCGTAACCACCCTGCCATTAGGTGCAGGAAGAGCCAATCTGAATGCAGCAGGAAAATGGAGCATCTCTTCTGTTCGTTTAATGCTCTTTTCCCATAGTCACTTGTTCTGGATAAACAGCTTTGATCACCCGGGGGCCTCGCGGTGTTTTTATCCACTTCCCCCACATGTTTGATTCCACTTCTTCTTTATATCTAATCTGGGTGGCCCGCTGTCCCTGCAGGGAAGTGTAACCCAGTGGTGTGTACGGCGGCTTTCACGCGCCCCCATTAGTGCGTCATCCCAAACGTAGCCTGGGGGGGGAACAGTTTGCCAGGACCCTGAGGGCCAGAGCGCATGTGCACGAAGCAGACCATCGCAGGCAAGCGTAACACGGACAGTCCCAGGCTAGGTGGGGAAAGGCAAAACAAGAACCAGTTTCTGGGAGTTAAAGCTGGGCAAATTCAAATGAGAGAGATGCCTCCATTTTTGATAGTGAGGGTGATTAACCTTTGGAGCAGCTACCTGAGCAGGAGACTTATTTTTCACCCTCCTCCTTGTAACAACTTTTCAGGTACTTAAAAGCTGTTATCATGTTTCCTTCCAGTCTCCACTTTTCTGGACTAAACAAACCCAATTCTTTCAGTCTTCCCACACAGATCAAGTTTTCTAGATCTTTCATCATTTCTGTTGCCCTTCTCTGGGTTTTCTCCAGTTTATATACATCTTTCTTGAAATGTGGTGCCCAGAACTGGACACAATACTCTAGCTGAGACCTAATCAGCATAGGGTAGACCGGGAGAATTACTTCTTGTGTCTTGCTTACAGCATTCCAGAATGACATATGTTTGGGTTTTTGGTTTTTGCAACAGTGTCACACAGTTGACTCATACTTAGCTTAATCCCCAGATCCCCTGCTCTGACCCCCAGACCCCTTTCTGTGGTACACCCACCTAGACAGTCGTTTCCCATTCTGTATGTGCAATGGATTGTTTCTTACTAAGGGGAGGACTTTGCATTTGTCCTTATTGAATTTCATCCTATTTGCCTCAGAGCATTTCTCCAGTTTGGCCAGGTCATTTTGAATTTTTATCCTATCCTCCCAAGCACTTGCAATCCCTCCCAGCTTGGTATCATCTGCAGATTTTATAAGTGTACTCTCTATGCCATCATCTACATTGTTGATGAAGATAATGAACAGAACCGGTCCCAGAAATGATCCCTGAGGAATCCCACTCGTTATGCCCTTCCAGCATGACTGTGAACCATTGATAACTATTCTCTGGGAACAGTTATCCAACCAGTTACGTACCCACCTAATTGTACCTCCCCTCTTATTGTCTTCCAGGTGTTTAAAGATTATTTGCTCCATTATCTCTCCTGCTACAGAGATTAAGGTGACTGGTCTGTAATTCCCTGGGTTGCACCTATTTCTCTTTTTATAGATGGGCACTATATGTGGCCTTCTCCAGTCTTCTGGAATCTCTCCCGGCTTCCATGACTTTTCAAAGATAATAGCTAATGGCTCCTATGTCTCCTCAATCCACCTCCCAGACTTCCTAACACCCTCCCAAAACGTGGCTGCTTTAGCCCTTCGTTTGTGGTGCTGTGCGGGAAAACTGGACTGTCCCCCAAACTGGCCGGTCTAGAGAACAAGGAAAGTTGGCCTAATTTGTGGGATATTTTTGACAGACTCCCAGAATATGAGTCCAATGGGGCTGCATCTACACTGCAGAGCCACAGGTCTAGGTCCCAGCTTGACTCAAGTTTGGATCCTCTATCCCTGTGGAGTCCTGGGACCTTGGTCTGAGACCTGGGTTAGCACAATGTGTGTAGACAGAAGGGAGGTTAAGCTTGAGCCTGAGTTTCAACCCTGGGGTACTGTGGATATACCCGAAAAGTACCAAGAGCTTTAAAAGTTCTCTATAACTAATGAAGTTTCATGGATGTAACCGAGTGCAAATTTGACCCCGGTCATGTTAGCTTTTCTGGCTAATGCCACGCAATTTCACAGGAATTACACACTGGCAGTAGACCACAGGCGAACGATAATGTGTAGGCGCAATGTAACTCACTTGCGGTTTAGAAGACAGAAATAGCTCTGTGCAGGAGCTGCTGTGTAATTAAATATATCTTACTGTGTAGATAACCTGCTGTGAGATAGTTTTTACCGTGTAATTAGAGGGTCATCAGAAGCTCTGAAAAATTTCCATGGGAAAATGCAGTTTGGTTGAAATCAAAGTATCTCATAAGGAGCCGATCGGCTGAACGAGCCGACTGAATCAGTGGTTATCTCTGAAAACTCATGGAAAATGGGAGAGATTCCAGAGGAGTTGAATACTAAGAACAACCCAGGCAACTACAGACCAGTCAGCTTAACTTACTTCCCGCCCCAAAATAAAGGAGCATATAATCAAGCAATCAAAAAATGGGGGCTGCAGTTTTAGGCTGCCCAATTCGTGTTCAGCACGTGGGTACAGATTGGGGTAGGATGCTTGATCCTTACTCTGATGCCAGGAGCACCCTTGAGGTGTCTCAAGTTTGCACCCAAAAACACTAGTTACGGGCTTTTTCTCAGTGTAGACCGGCTCTGACTCAGTATACTTCTCACCAGCCTGAGTTGTGATTGGCCCGTGGGGCCAAATTTCCAAAGTGATCCATTAGCTGGGCCTGCGAACGGCGTCTGTTTCCCCCTGTATGCAGTTACTGGAGTTATATGGGCAAAAGCACATTTTGGTTATGTTCCCATTTGTGGGAGCCTATTAAAAACAGGGCATTCAAGTTTAGGGCTTTGCTATCAGTCTGATAAAGGAGGCCCTGCTGCGGCAGCCGTGTTTCGCTCAGACGCGCATTTTCTCTTCTCTCAGCAAATTTCTGGTCTAATCTTGCGCCACTTGCTTGCTGCGCCTGGTCTGGGGAAAATCTGTCTCCAAACAACTTAGAAAGTTGGGAGGTTCCAAAGAGGCTGGAGAAAGGCTGTTCACAGTAGTGATGGACGGCAGAACAAGGAACAATGGGCTCAAGTTGTGGTGGGAGAGGTCCAGATTGGATATTAGGAAAAACTATTTCAATAGGAGGGTGGTGAAGCACTGGGATGGGTTCCCTAGGGAAGTAGTGCAGTCTCCATCCCTAGAGGTGTTTAAGTCTCGGCTTGACAAAGCCCTGGCTGGGTTGATTTAGTTGGGATTGGTCCTGCCTTGGGCAGGGGGCTGGACTTGATGGCCTTCTAAGGTCTCTATGGTTCTATGAAATGCTGTGCCAGTCACGAGCTCTCTGCATGTCCCTTTAGCAGCCTGCAAACTCCATGTCTGCACCTCGTTTGTATCCTCTGGTGTTACCCCTCCATGTTGGGCTGGAATTCCAATCAACGGGGCGTGGACTAAAAGTCTCAGAGGGATAGCTGGGTTAGTCTGTAACTTTAAAAACAACTTAACCCTCCACCCACTGAATAGTTAGGGACTAACAAATATATATGTAGTATCGTGAGCTTTCATGGGCAAAACCCACTTCCTCAGATGAGATGATCTCAAGAGGAGAAAAAAGGGGGACCCTCAAAATAAGAAGGGAGAAGGGAAAAAAATAACCAGCAAGTGTAGCTCTGGGACTAATGAGGCTAATTGAGAGGGCTGGATGTCCTTAGCTTTTGATGTTGATAGGGTGTTGAATGTCAGGAAAGCTAGTGTTCTAATGTGGTCACCTGTTCAAGTCTTTGTTCAACGCAAGTGAAAGGGTGTCAGATTTGCATAGAAAGGTCAGTTCTGTTCTCTCTGTAGTTGGCTTGTGAAATTCCTGTGTGGAAGACTGGCTCCTTTTAGGCCCGTTAGTGAGTGCCCGGGCAGGTTAGAATGTTCTCCGACAGGTTTTGTGGGGGACCATTTCGAAGATCTGATCTGTGTCCATTCATTGGAGTGACTGTCTGGTTTGGCCAGTATACGAGGAGGAGGGGCGCTGTTGGCACTTGACGGCACAGATCGCAATAGAGGGACAGGGCTAATCATGGAGGTTGCCCTCTCATCACGCAGAAGCTCTCTAGATAACCGCTGGCTGCTCCACAGAAAACTTGTATGTCAGGGGGGCGGTTACCTGACAATGAGTCACCTGGTGGGAATCCGATCACCCAATGAGGCTGATAGGTGGTCACATGACATAGGGGCTGGTGGTTATACAGGGGAAGGTCTCCCATGCTCCGTGGGCGTGGAAGAGGCTGTGCAGAGGCTCTGGGCTGTGGCGGAGAAGCCGCATGCAGGAGAAGAATTCTGCCCACCCCAGGGACCGAAGACAGGCGACTCTATTTGGTCTAGAGCTGTGTGTCTCTTGTGCTGCTCAGGACACAGCAGAGGGGTTTTCGAACCCGGAGCCCAGTGCGTCCGTTGGCTTGCACCGTTGGGTGCCCTCCGACAGGCGAACTGTAAACCAGAAGGCTCGTGCTTTTAGGGAGGTTCTGGGGAACACCCCAGCTGCGGGGGTGCGTGGGGGAGGCGGCCCTAATTTCACAGCCAAGCAATTGCACCTCAGGGTCCTCGTCCCCAAATGGGTGTCAGACACGAGGGCTGCAAGTGGCGTCGTGCCCAGAGGCCCAAAGCAAGGGATGTGCCGTTGACCCTGCAAATGAAGGCCCTGTGGGATTCAGTCTGATGTCGGCCAGAGGTGGGCCCGTTTGTAGCTTGTGGGACCAGGCCTCGACTTCCATGGGTAGTAGAGTGGGGGGGCTCTGGGCTCAGTCCTGTAGCTCTCTCTTCCACGGGGGACGGCTTCTTACACTTGCAAATGGCCACCTAGTCGCCACAGCGAGGAGGCCGGGGGCACCTTAGAGACAGATTTATTAGGGCCTGAGCTTTTGTGAGTAAAACCCTCTTTGGCGAGACAAGACGGGCTCCTGCCGATTCCGACAGGCGTGCCTGCCTATGAAACTGGCTCAGAAAGGCAGAGCCCTGCTGGGGAGGGCGAGGAGCCGCGACTCTAGCCCTGGTCCTGGGCCTGTTTGTTATTTCAGAGACTCCCCCGGGAGCGACGTGTCAGGTCCCAAGCTGTTGTGGGGCTTGTTTGATGGCTCTGCGGGTTGTGGTGACAGCGACGGTTCCCTTTCCAAGGAAGGGGCCGTCAACCTTGATGGTGTCAAGCCGTTAATATTGTAACGATCCGCCTGGAGAAGCACAGCCGGTGCGAGGCACTAAATGTCTCCCCTGTTCCTAACCCGTATTTATGGGGAAAGCTTTCATTGCCTGCTGACATTTTAGCACCGAGGAACAGCCTGTTCCCCGTCCCCACCTGCGCCGCGGCGGAAATGTTCGCTCGAGCTTTCCTTTGGGACCAGATCTCTGTGGGGCCCGGGGAGGAGCTGCCCTGACAAATGAAGGATTCTCGGCGCGTTTGGGGACTGCTGCTGCGGGACATTCGTCCCCCTGTCTGCTCATCATCTTCCCAGCGGAACTTCACATTTAGAGTGGGCTCTTCGTCTTCCGTGCACAGGCAGCACCACGCGGGCCAAGCACCCCTCGGAGGCGCGTATTGCTCGGAGCTACGCCCCGGCTTACAACAGCTTCCCCGTAACTCAAGGCAGAAGGCTGCCTGCAGAGGGAGCCCCTCTGGAGTGATAGGCAAGAGGGCCGAAGCACCAGGCACGTGCACCTCCTGTGCTTCTGGGAGTCCTGGGCAGGGAGGCAGACCCTGAATGAAAGCTGGGGCCGGGGAAATCAATGGGGTGAGTTTGCTTTGGGCCCAGCTGCTCCCCCCGCCCGCCACGCTTCAGCAGCCGGGTGAAACGAGTTCACTGTCTCTGTTTTACAGGTGGGGAAACTGAGACACGGAATGGTCCTGGCGGGCTCAAGTCCACCGGAGTCTGAGTCGGAGCCAGCCACAGAATTCAGGAGCTCCTGGCTCCCACCCTGGGGCTCGGAATGTGAGTCGAGTCGGCTTCTTTTGTTTCAGACACTGGGATTATGTCGTCGTAGCCTTCTCCCCTGTTCCCACCTAGTAATTAACTGGGTGTTCCAATCCCTTGGAGGGATCCTGACCTTTGCACGAGCCAGCCCTGAAACTAGAGGCTGAACCCAAAGCCACTCCAGAGCGCCCCCTCTAGGGGCCACCAGGGAGTGCTTTGTGCTCCGCTGTCGCTTCTGAGCATCACCCCCTGAGGTTATCCTCCGCTATCTCCTCAGACACCCGGGGGAGAGCCGGGCCCCACCGAAGTCAATGGCAACATTCATTTGCTTCGGTGACAGTGTGGCTGGGTACCAAGCCATCGCATGACACAGCGTGTTTGTCTCAGGGTTTTCCTGTGGGAGACAAGAGGAAGCGTCAAATTCTTCTCGGCTCATTTACCTGGAGCGGGGGGGGGGGTGTTACTGCAGGACACCGCTCTGCGAGGAGAGGTGCATCAGGCCCAAAATCTGATCTGGAGCCAGGTTCTCCCACATCGGGTGGTTTCAGATCTGGCCCCTCCTCACGTCTTTGTGAGCTCCCGAGGGGGAAGGGGAGGAGGTCCCGGCGAGCAGTTTGCTGTCACTCTCCATCACCGGAGGAGCAGCAGACGAATTTTTGTAAGAAGAAGGGATCCTGTTTTCATGCGACTGTCCTTGGCCGGGCAGGGGAGGATTATGCAGAAAACACGATTAGCACCGCGGGAGGGCATCTGAGCGCAGCCCTTCTCAAGGGCACGCAGGAGACCTCCGCAGCTCTTGAAAGGAGCAGCTTCCGAGTGTGCCCCGAAGGAAAGATGATCAGGAAGCCAACCTATTCAGGACAGGCAGCTGGAAAGGGGGACCTGACACACAGGCAGCATGACACACCGCACAGAATTTCAGCCACGTGCCCCTGTAATGAGCACAGGGGTGACTGATGAAACCCGAGTTTGGTTGCTAAAAAACCGAAACATTTAATTCATCAGGCGTGCTTGGTCCTGCCGTGTGGGCAGGGCACTTGGCTTGATGACCTCCTGAGATCCCTCCCAGTTCTAGTGTTCTATGAAATCCCCTCGTTCTGGACCGTTAGGTCCCGAGGGCCAGGCCAAGGAGGTCCAACGTGTAATTTGTGTCTGCTGAGGAAGGGTCCTTTCCCAGATGTCTACAGCAATAGCAAAAGGCAACACCATCTGTGAATACCTGGTGAATGGTTGAGACCTCTGGGTGTTAAAACAACAGTAAAGAATAACGAAGTAACAACTTGACCCAGCAGCACTGACCGCGGCGCATGTCGTGCTGAAACCACTGTGTCTTTGTTTTCTCCACGCTGCCGATTTTAATAATAATTAGCATTTGACAAGAGCACTTGAGGAATGCGGCATTATTTTTAAGACTAGTGTACTCTATCCAGGAGGCATTGCGCCGAAAACAAAGGCCTCTCGGTTTCATAGCTACACCCATCTCAACTCTTGGTGTGATGCAAAACACAATCAGCTTTCCTGTAAGCTGACATGTACCTTTAAAGCAGACTGAAGCGCATAGTAAAAGAAAGTAGCTGGGGAATGTTCCAGTCCATTGATTTGACAGCTTCATACTGGAGGGATAAAAACTCTATCTGCTTTCTCAATTTAGAAAGGAAGAAAAAAGAGAGGATAAAAAATAGTGGAAGGGGACGGGGGGGAAGTAATCTTTAAGAGGCTGGTTGAAAAGAATCGATTGAGCATCCAGGGTGCTGTATTCTCCGCAGACCTCAGGTTTATTGCAAAATCATTTTGAAGAGGGACTTCCATGGCCAAGCAAAGCCAGGGAAAGAACATCTCACTCCCCAAAGGCCATTTTTTTTGCCAGCAACTTTCTGCCCAGCCGGCAAGTGCAGAATTTGGCAGCAGAAGAAAGAGCTGTTACCCTTCACGCTATCTCTGCCCATTGATATGCAGGCGAGGTCACAAATTCAACCTGACGACCTCCCTGCCAGACCGGGTGGGAGGCGCTCCCCGGCTGGGGAAGAAAATCAAGTCCTCCTCTGGATGGCAGATCTCACGAAAAGCTCCCTTTAGATCTCACGGAAGCTCCCTTTAGATCTCACGGGCGAAAGCCCATTGAAGGCAGCAGGAGTTTTACTGTTGCTTTCAGAATTTCACCCGCAAGGCTGTCTTGTGATGGGGGCCACCTGGGCAGACCCAGGGGTCTCAAGAAGCCCCCTGGAACAGACTCTGCAAGGCAGGATCTAGGGCTTGTGTTTCTCGGCGGAGGGACAGGGCTTTCTTTGCCTGTGGTTTTGTACAGCACCAAGCACCTTGCAGGAGGTCAACCACTAAATAACAGTGTTCTGGACTAGCAAGGGTGGTGGTACACCTCTGCCCCCTGCTGCATGGAACAGGAACTGCTCCTCAGTGTGACATAGTCCTCACACTGTTAACAGCCATTCTCTTTCAGCACGAGTGCAGGGGGCGTGTGCTTTTTGGTGCTTGGAGCTGCATTTTCTGCAAACTTCAGCCACAATGTCCCCAGCAGCCAGGCTTTTGTTACCCCTTCTGCGGGGTGTGGAACATCCCTGCGGATCATTCCTCCATCGCCTCCTCTGCTCCCACCACTGCATGTTCCTGGTGCGAAGGAGAAACCGGCAGGAGTGTCGGTGGGAAATGGGGGTTCTACTTTCCCCAGCGTTTGGAGCGCTGGTCCTGGTTGATGCGGTGGGTTCATGCTCTGGGCTTTCACCCTGCAGGGCTTTCACGTGGTCTCTCCAGACCGCCTGAGTTTAAGGAGCATCTGCCATGTCTTGGGAGTCCTCAGACATGGAGCACAGGTCCATCAATGGCTGTTAGCCAGGGTGCACGGGGATGGTGTCCCTGGCCTCTGTTTGTTTGTCAGGGGCTGGGAATGGGCCCCAGGGGAGGGATCGTGTGATGGTTCCCTGTTGTATTCACTCTCTCTGGGGCACCTGGCATTGGCCACTGTGGGCAGACAGGACCCTGGGCTGGATGGACCGTTGGTCTGACCCAGCCTGGCCGCTCTTATGTACGGAGCCTCTTGCATTATACTTGGCCCTAGTCACTGCTCAGATGCCTCCATTGTCACGAGCATGAAATTCAACAGAAAAGCTAAACCGAAAGGGGGGAGGGGAGAACCTTTCCCTAAAAGCCTTTAACAAGAGGGGGAGTGAGTCAGGGCCCTCCATATGCGTCACCAGCCTGCGGGGATTTCTGGGTCCCCGGAACAAAACACGCCTTGTGCTTTCCATTTCACTTTCAGGACAATGCCCGTAAATCCCGTTCATCGGAAGGGCTGGGGGAGGCCGTTCTGGGTCCCCGTCACTGCTGCCACTTACCAAGGCGGGTCCTTGCAATCAGCAGGTGGCAGGTAGATGTTTGCTTCAAATAACCCAGGAGGTCCATTTTAGGCTATTATAACAGCCATTTTCTTACAGGAGTTGCTGGCCTGAGAGCCGGGGAGAAGAAAACCCTGCTTATCAGCCCAGCCGGTATGTGGAGGGGAAAGAGAGGCAGGTGTTCGTGTCTTTATGACCCATTCGCTCCTTGGCCTGTCTCCTGAGTCTGCCACTTACAGTGTAGACTTTGTAATGAGGCTCTAGCAAACTGCCAGATGAGCCATTCCCCACCTAGCAGCCCTGGCTGGGCTGGGGTTTGACCCCGCGGCTCAGGTCAAAGGCCCTTATCCTTTCCCAGTTCCCTTCAGCTCTCTAGCCTTCAGAATTAAGGAGATCTTGGCCAGCGAACACCTACAGCTCAATCTCCTTAAAATAATAGGGAAAGAGCAAAGCGAAGAGCTAAAAAGGGACTTTTCTGGGATTGGAAAAACCTGCTTCCCCTCCCCCCCCCTCAATCTTAGCTTGAGTGACCTAGAAGTGTGTGGGATGGAGGCCCCTGCAATCCCGTGAGGGTCTGGGCCTCAGTGACTCTTCCAGTCCTTGGTTGGGCTTTCTGGAAGAGTCCAGCCGGGCAGCACTGAAGCGTGTGTGTCTGCACCAAGCCTCGCACCGGGGAGGGGACAGGGCCTCATCTCAGGGGGCTGTTAGGCACTTCTGTCAGACCAAGAACGGGCCTGTCATTGTCATGTACCTTCCGTGCTAGGTCCGAAGCCTTTTCCTGTCCCCTTGTGTCTTCATTCGGAGATGCGGCTCTTCACCCCTGGGCTGGGGCCTGGGCCATGGGAGCCGGGGGAGTGAGCTCCTGGAAATGGACAGGTGCCTTGGGGCGCTGCCATAGCTGAGGGCAGCACCTTGGGAATTGGTTCAACATCTCAGGTTCTCTAGGGTGGGAGAGCCGTGTTCTTGGAATGGGAGGCCCTGCTTGTCCCTGGTCCCAGGATGGATTGGACCAGGAGTCTGGGCAGACCCAGCAAGACCCGAGAAAACTCCAAGCCCTCTTGTCCCGTGCACATAGTCCAAGGAGCGTGCAGCGCAGGAGCTGAAATCAGTGCCGACACACAGAAGCAGGAGAACTCCAACAGTCCATTCAACAGAACTGTAGGGGGAGATGAGCCTCCTTACGAATGGGCGGTCATGGATTAATGCTCCGGTACCCAGGCTGGTGACTGGGCATGAATCACCCTGCTTGCTCAGCTGTGAGATACAATTCTTTCCCCTCTGCCTCTCCGGGAGAACAGAGGCTGAAATCGGGGGAATGGCCCAGGTGCTGGTGTAACCCACACACCTAGTGTGGGTCACTGTCCCATGGGGTGGCACTTAGACCACTAACAGCGAGAGATAAGAACAAGGGAGCTCTACAGCCTACATTGGGCGCCTGCTGGCTTTATAGCTCATGCTGTAGAGGCTCTTCCACTAAACTCTAGAGGTCCTAGGTTCGACTCTGCCTGGTGGCAGTTAGATGAGAATGAGCACAAGGCTACTGTCAGTGATCTTTGTCATAAGTGCGTGTTTGTCCCCTGAAAATGAATGGGTGGGTCCAATCCTAATTGGTAGAAAGTTTTGGTCAACCCAAATCTGCACTTGTTTAGCAAAAAGATTCCATCCCAAGGTTTTTGCCCACGTCTACACCCCGCCAGAGATTTTTTGCCAGGCAGTGACGGGGTTAGCCAGGCACCAGGGGTTAGCCCATCCTTGTTAGCAGAAGAGGCCACGCCCCTCCTGGTCTGCTGGGCATGCTCCAGTTGGAACCAGAGTATAAAAGGCCTGAGAGAAGCTCAGTCTGGGCTGACTGCTTATGGAGAAGGAGGTGCACCAGGAGCTCCAGCAAAGGGACCGCTTTTGCTCTGAGATGGGGAGGCCAGCCAAGCGGGACCGGACCTAGGCACCCGACAGGAGATGTTGCGTCGAGTGCAGAGACTTCCAGACGATGGACGCCACGGATGCCACAGGCTCGGGTAGGAAGAGACCCAGGAGAATATAGAGGGAAAGCTGTGTTAGAACCGCTTAAAAAGGCTTGATGCGTGGTGGGAGAAATCCCCTCTGAGCTGGTGGCAGGTGAACCCGCCACTGATAGGGCCCTGGTTCAGAACCCAGTGGAGAGGGGGTGTGTGGGTTAACATAAGAATGGCCGTACTGGGTCAGACCAAAGGTCCATCTAGCCCAGTAGCCTGTCTGCCGACAGTGGCCAGCACCAGGTGCCCCAGAGAGGGTGGACAGAAGACCAATCGGCTTTTCCCCGTCTCTTAGTTTAAAAACTGCTCTACGGCCTTTTTAATGTTTAGTGCCAGCAGTCTGGTTCCTCCCTGGTTTAGGTGCCCCGGAAAGGGTGGACCGAAGACAATGATCAAGCGATTTGTCTCCTGCCATCCTTCTCCAGCCTCTGACAAACAGAGGCCAGGGACACCATTTCTGTCCCCTGGCTAATAGCCTTTTATGGACCTAACCTCCATGAAATTATCTAGCTTCTCTTTAAACTCTGTTAGGGTATGTCTACACTAGCTCGTTAATTCGAGCTAGATAGGCAAATGAGGGAACCGGAGTTGCAAATGAAGCCCGGGATTTAAATATCCCGGGCTTTATTTGCATGTTCCCGTCCGGCCACCATTTTTAAATCCCCCTTAGTCCGAACGAACTGCCCGCGGCTACACGCGGCAGTTTAAAGTTAATCCGAACTAAGGACTTAAAGAGTCTCCTCTTTTCCAAACTGAAAAGTCCCAGTCGCTTTAACCTCTCCTCATATGGGACCCGTTCCAAACCCCTCATCATTTTAGTTGCCCTTTTCTGAACCCTTTCCAAGGCCAAAATATCTTTTTTGAGGTGAGGAGACCACATCTGTACACAGTACTGAAGATATGGGCGTACCATAGTTTTATACATAGTTCCCTTACTCCGGCCAGCATCCCCCTTGGGGCGGGGGTCTGGCACACCGGATACTGACTCTGACCATTAGGATGCACTACCTTGACTGCAGGGGATTGCTCCAGTGACTTGCTATCTGCTCAGGTTGGGACTAGGTGTCTGGGCCAATCCACATGTGGGTGAGTCAGTGGGAATCACACATCACAGAGTGGGGAAACCCCGGGTTACAGAGCAGACAGCCCCCCACTACATCACAGTTGGGAACCAGCGTTTTCCTCACTTCCCCGGTGTTTGCAGTTTTCCTCTGGGGAGCGTGTTGCTTCCCCATGGGGAAATGTCAAACGTCCTGTGACATTCCCGCAGCTCAGTGTCTCCCTTCCGAGTCTGTGCCGATCAATACGAATGGCCTGAAGCTTAGAACTTGATCAGCTTAGCTCCCAACGTCATTCATGGCCGGCATCGCTCAACACTCGGCCCCAGGAGAAGCTGCTGTTGCAAAGAGAGAGGAGCTCCATCATGAAAAACGTCTTGGGTGGAAACATTCCCCCGGGCGGATTTCTCCAGGGCTGTAGTTCTCCCAGCTTGGCTTATCCCCAGTGCGCCGGGGTCAGTTTTACAGAAGGCGACTTCCATTCAGACCTCCCTGTAAATCAGTCTGTTCCATTTCCTGGCCATGGAGTTATTGCTACCAGAGACGAGCCTGGTTTACATTGAAATTCTTTCAGCGCGCTTGTGAGCGGGCTGGAAAGATGGCTGAGACGAGGGTGACAGATTTATGTCCCCAATAAAACAAAGCCATTGCCTTCTTCCGAGTCCCCTGCAACAGCGTTTGCACAAACACCATTGTCCCGGCTCCAACCACTGCCCGGGCCCCCCGACCCACATCTGTCATTGGGTGTTTGTACCTTCGCGAAAATGCAAATGAACGGGACAGATTAGAGGCAGTGTCGGATTTAGGGTTAGTGGGGCCCTGTGCTCAGCTTCCTTTTTGGGGGCACCCAGCCAAGAAACAACGTTCTCTTCCTGCCCCTCCCATGTTTCATTCTTGTTTCTTTATCCTCCTTCTCGATTATAAGTAATAAAAAGTCAATGAAATAAAGAGAGGGGCCCTGATTGGATTTGGAGTCTAACTTTTTTTTTTCCACAGACCACTTGAAAATCGCGGAGGGTCTCGGTGGGCCATGGAATGATCTTTCCGAATATTGTTTGTGCCATTCGCTAGCTATCGTAAAACGCTTTGGATACGGATGCTTTGCAAAACCCAGCATCTCCGTGGCTGCGGAGGACAGCGTCAGGCACCCCAGTGGCCCTGCACCAGCTGGCCCGGAGATTGGGCAGAGACCCACCCAGTTCCACTGGCCGCCTGAGCGCCCCGGACTCTCCATCCTCCGGCTGCTCTCCCCCTTGCCCGTGGGCAGCTGCTGTTCCCCAGGAGGCAGCCAGCGGTGCTTTCTGGCTTCAAAGTGCCGCTTTTCTCTAGCTGTGCGGCTGCCCTGTGCTCCTCTGCAGCCTTCCAGCCTGTGCTCACCACCTCCTCCCGGCTCTCCTGAGGCTGCAGCCTGCGGGTGAGCCCCCCTGCTCTCCTGCCTCCCCCACAGCCCTATCTACAGAGGGACCACCCCCTCCCCAAAGTGACTGTCCCCTGTGCAGGAGGAGGTGCTGAACTGCCCGGCTCTGGGGATCATGGGGGGGAGGGGGGGCTGTGCCAGGGCACCATGTGTTTCATTGTAAATCCGCCTCTGCTTAGAGGTTTATTAATAAGAATTAAACCGTAAAGCAAACCAGGACCCCAACTAAACAGGGAAGCAACAACATAACTAACAGGTGAACAAGGGGGAAGGGGCAGCTGTCAAGTGCCATATAAATGGGGTCTTGCCTGGATCTGGCCCCCAAGACTTAGGGCTCTCCCCCCTCAGCATTGGGGAGCTCGTGCTGGTGCTCCAGCCCCTCCTACCGCCCCACTTGTGGGAGGCCCCCAACTGATTTTTCTGTGGGGCAGTGGCTCCCAACCCAAAAAAGGTTCCCCACCCCCCGCTTTTGGGGAAACCAATGGGGCCAATGCAGATCCCAGCCAGAAGATCCATATAAGAGCCAGCACAAGAGCTTTCTCTTGGGAGATGGCGAAAGCAGTTCCTCGTCTGAAATGCTCCATCTTCCTGGCACGCAGGGCAAGAGGTCCCTGATTTCAGATTGTTTCCATCTATTTGCAAATCAGGAGCATTAAAGGCAGCTACCAACCAAGCCTGGTAAATTGGAATCTGCCTTGTTTATTTATTTATTTACTTTTTGAAATGCACTTTTTTGATTCTAGCCTACTCCAGCTAAGAAGCACGTCACCTGCCTGCTGAATCTCTGGATCGTGGGAAAGCTGCTCCCCAAACAGCAAAGTAGCTGGCATGGTGAGCTTCGCCAAACGAGGTTGTTCTTAAAATTCACTCCGGCTACCCCCGTGGTAGTTTCTGCTCAACTCAGGGAGGCATAGATGAGCAAAGAGAGCTCTCTTCCTGTGTGTTAATCTCCTTGAGAGTTACAGCCGGTGGTATTTTCAGCTGGCCCCTATCCTTGGTGTCAATAGGATAATATACAAAAAAAATCACACTTTCCCTGATCTCTAGGTATCTCTAACTGATGGGGACAAGAAGTTTCCTCCATGGGTAGGTTATTCCATCTCTGACCACAAGGTGGTTTCTTGCACCCTTCTAAGTTCATAGAGTTTAGGGCTAGAAGGAACAGTTAGATCGTCTCGTCTGATCTGTATGTCACTGGTCATTAGGGCTACATCTACACTGCAGCACTATTTTGGGATACCGCCGGTATCCCAAAATAGCTATTCTGCATCTTTTGAGCACGCCCGTTATTTTGAAATATCCCGGGCTCGCTATTCCGAAGTCCCTGTAAACCTCATTCCATGAGAAGTAAAGGACATTTTGGAATAGCACTTTATTTCGAAATAAGTGTTGTGTAGACAGCGCCAAATTTTGAAATAAGATATGCAAGTTGGTAGTTCAAATTGTGTATTTATTTCGACCTACAGTGCAGTGTAGACACACCCTTAGTTTCACCCACTTACTCCTCCAGTATCTCATTCTGGTCATCATCTGTTCTCTGTTTTTCTCCCCAAACATCCCCATTTATGGCTTCCTTAGATCCATTCATATAGATAAAGAATCAGCTTGTGCTCCGAATAAGTCTACGCACAGGGGGAGTGTTCAGTAGCCACCAGACATCTCCTTTTTTAGCCTTTTCCTTTACATAAGAACGGCCGTACTGGGTCAGACCAAAGGTCCATCTAGCCCAGTAGCCTGTCTGCCGACAGTGGCCAGCACCAGGTGCCCCAGAGAGGGTGGACAGAAGACCAATCGGCTTTCCCCCGTCTCTTAGTTTAAAAACTGCTCTACAGCCTTTTTAATGTTTAGTGCCAGCAATCTGGTTCCTCCCTGGTTTAGGTGGAGCCCATCCTTCCTGTATAGGCTCCCCCTCTCCCAAAAGTGTCCCCAGTTCCTAATAAATCCAACCCCCTCTTCCCTACACCCTCTTACCTTTCACCCGCTAACCTATCGATATCGACACTGTGCCATCATGAGCACGCCCCCTGCTGGAGATCCCGTAAATAACAAGATTTAGCACCAAGCTACCGCATCCTCTCCCTGGCTGGCAAGTTTGCTCTTCCCGGCACTTGGGCTGTGATAGGAATCTGTTTTGCAAAGCCAGTTCTCAACACAGGGAACCCCCAAAATCGTGATCCTCTTTTCTCCCTCTGCAGAGCGTGTGGTGGTTCATTGCAAGGGGGCCTGTGTAGCTGGGAAACAGACTTCGCTTTTAATAGATTGCAGACTTTTGGCTCCTTTATTAGTTCCAGGGAGCCTAATTAGTGAGACAATGAATGGAGCCTTTGCTGCATTCTAAACAAATAATTATTCAGTCGTTAGCAGGCTGCTCTCAAATCCCCCCTCACTCTTCTCTTCTGCAGACTAAATAAGCCCTCAGCCTCGTCTCATAAGTCATATGCTCCAGCCCCCTCATCATGCTTGTTGCTCTCTGCTGGACTTTCTCCAATGCGTCCACATCCTTTCTGTAATGGGGGGCCCAGAACTGGATGCAATACTCCAGAACCAACTGGTATATAAAACAGATGTCACGGGGGTAAGGGGAGGATGGATGGGTAGCTAGATATGGAACCCTTCTGTTAGCTGTTGATGGCAGCAACAATGGGTGGATACAAATATTTAGGAGCCCTTTGAAACGATCTCAGACTCGAGTGCACAGCCAAATGAACTCTTATTTCAGCACTGAGGAGATGCAATAACCCCCCTCAGCACCCTGTGCCGGAAGCTCTTCTCCACACATGCTATTTTTTTGGAATCTAGGCCAGGAGCCTTTTACTGCAGGGAAAAGGAACGCAACCCAAACCACAGGTGCAAAACTCCGCATCTAGCTCTGTGAAAGCAAGAACCGTAAACGGGTCGGCTAGGAGTTATTCTTTCCCTTCCGCCTCTGCAAAGCTACCCTGGCCCATCACTCTTGTGCTTCGTGGTATCGGAGGCTTTACTGGTGAAGGAAGTTGTGATTGGTACTTTATCTGCATCCATCCCCAATGGAGTCCATTGACCAGTCCCTACTGGACCACAACATCAAGATGCCTTTAGAATACCCCACTGCCCTTCCCCCCCAAAACAGGAGGTTGTTAGACACCAAGGGACAATTAGTGATGCTGTTGATTGAGCAGAGACATTTCAAAGTTGTCTGAAGCCAGCCTGAGGCTGCACATCCTGTCAGACCCTTCAAGCAAATCCACCATCCAAGGACTTCCTCCCGGGGGAGGTGGTGAGAAATGACTTTGCATTCCCATCAATGATTAGCACTCCCAGATTAATAGATCCTTCAGGCCAGATCAATACCCTTCGTTCCCTTTGGTCCCATTCCCCGATCGCACCGACATTCGTAAACGCGCCTGGAAATATATTGCACAGGGTGCAGTTTCCATATGGAAATGAGCTTTCCGAGGGGAGAAGCAGCCCTTTGGATCGTCTCCCAGGCTGGCTTGGCCAGGCCTTTCTGGATGGATGAGATCTGCCCAGCTGGCTGCGGACTTGTATATTTCAGGACTGTGAATAATTCATGACCTTCCTCGGCTACCGGTGTAATTAGAAAAGTTTCTCTTTGGGACTGGACTAGTGGTTACTGGAGATCTAAATGCATGTGGGCTTTTTTAAAATTGGAGACGAGTTACCTAGTCGTGAAAGCAGGACTAATAACACCGGCAGGCGGGGGCAGGCACTATGCACACTCAGTCTGTTCACTGCTACTTATTATTTACACTGGGCCTCAACTCCTGGATTCAATCCACCCATCAACCCAGGTTATTTGAGCCGTTCCTTTAAGTGGAATGAGCCACACTCCTCAGGCAACCGAACCCCATTTGGCAGCCTGGGGCTGACCCCAGCTCCATGGGAGACCCTTACAAGGGGGGGTGCATCTCATAAGCACGTCGCCCCCTCTGCCTGATCCCAGGAGCATGGTCGCGACTCTCTGCGAAGCATCAAGGACTGTGTTGGAATGGCAAGCTACCCCGTTAAGTGTGTCTTTGGAGGAGGGGCATGAAATCAGTGTCATGCTAGACAGACCCAGCGTAAAGCAAGCCGGGGTGAGTTGTGCCGTGTTGCTCTAGGGCGCAGCCTGTTTTCTCGCTGTGTTGTGGGTCCTTGTGTGCCGTTGCGGTCTTCCCGCAAGAGTATTTATGCCTTGATCTAGTTTGTCTGTGTGTTCACTGCGGACGTCGCATTCTCCCAACTGCCTGGTGCATGCATATCCAGCAGAGCCAAGAGCGTTCAGCAAAGGGACGTGGTGGTACCCAAGCAGGTGGGACACCTTGGAAGAGAAAGCGGTGAGGATGCCGCCTGTGGTGTATTCTCTTCTGGTAGAAACTCCTTGGAAGTGTAATATGAGTGGTAGTGACTGAGCTGTCAGGGCTGTTCCCCACTCTGGTACTCAGAGTGCAGAAGACTGGGGCCTGCACAGAGCTCGAAACCTTGCCTTGAGAGACACTGGTCATCAAACTTCCCCCCAGAATCGCAATACACAGGTTTTGGGGGGGATTTGCTGCCACCATCAAGTGCTTTTATCCCTAAACCTGGGGTGAACACTTGAAATCACCCCCGGGGTACCCCATGCTCTTTTGCTGCCAAAGAGCTTGCAAAAAAGAAAAGAGAGAAACAAGCTGCAGTCTCTGGTAGCTGACCCCTCCGTCAGAGGCCTGCAGATACAGACGGACCTTCCAGGGCACACGACTCCAATCATCACCTTCAAGTGATTTTTATTCCAAAACAAAAGATAAACGTGATAAAGTATAAACATACTTGGCTGCAGATGTTACAGAACAACTAAGGAAAACAAATTAAAAAGAGGAAAAAAACTCTGGCATGATGCTTAGATGGTAAAGGGGGAGGGGAGGCATAGAATCACACAGAGCAGTTCAAACCAAACCACAAAATAAAGAAAAATTACCCTGGACCGCCACTGGATTTACATTTCCCTGTTATTTACTTCTGATTTTCTCTTTGTTCAGTCCACTCCCATGCCCTGAATTCCGTGGGGGCATGGTAGTCCTGCCTGGGTTTAAATCATTCTGTGTGTCTCAACTCCTGGTTTCTCTCTCCCACACAAAGAAAGCAGGCAGGGAACCTAGATCCAATTCAAATTTCAACCCTCTATCTCGATTGGCTTTCCCGGCCCCCTGACCAAAACCTTTGCTAGCTACCTGAACTTAACCCCTTAGTCACTGGGTGCTGGTCAGCACTCCTCCTGTCCATTACAGGGGCTAATAAAGTCCCAAGGTTTCACAGCAGCTTAGAGCTCTGGGCATGGGACTGCAAATCTGTGCCTATCCCAGGGCACCTGGGAGTTACTGTTTAATGGAAGCAGCTTCCAGAGACTTTAGACTCCAGACTTCCTGGAAAAACAACAAATAGCCCTGTGGCACCTTAGAAACTAACAAAAACGTCTAGGTAGTATCGTGAGCTTTTGTGGGCACAACCCACTTCTTCAGATGAGATGATCTTGAGGCCTTCGGGGAGAAGATGTAACCCTTCCCTAGACCCAAGCAGCCAGAGGAGAATGGCAAGTGGGGATGAAGATGTTGTGTTGCCAGGTTGTGATGTTGCATCAATCCTCTGGGTGGTAGTGATGTGAAACCCCCACACTCTGGTGCTGGGGCCATAGTTTAGGGTCTCGGATGGCAAACTGGCCCCCTGCCATGGTCCAGTGAGGAGGGAACTGGACTGGGGCTCAGAAGATAGGACTTGTATCCACAGAGCTGCTGTGTGGGTTGGGCATGTAACTTCACTTATTTGGGCCTCTGGTTCCCCTCCCAGCCGTTCTCCACCTTGCTGACTTAGCCTGCAAGCTCTTGGGGGCAGGGAGTGTTAGAACAGCGGTCCCTGGGCACAACTGCAATGGATAATAATCTTGACTATGGGACACTTTGGGGGTTCACCCAGCCCAAGGAGGGGTTGTCACCACCTGCCCTATCACTGTGGGTACGCTGTGCTGAGTGGCTTTGACTCAGAGCCCTGACGCCAGCCGCCAATGCACAAAGCAATGGCCTTATCCGGCTTCCGCCAGCCTGGGTCCTCCTGGCAGGGTAACCCCAACACCCCTTCCGGACCCACGTCTCCTGAACACCATGTCCAGTGCCTGGTACGGGACCCTCACAGAGGTAACCCCCATGGTCGTGGTCTCCAGAGAGCCAGTGCAGACAGCAGCTCGTTAGCTCAGCTCGGATTGTCCTCCCCTCCCCGTTACTGCACAGAGATGGTTCGTAGGAGAGCTAAGAATACGTTGAACCACAAAGAACATCGCTCTTCCTGAGTCCAAGCAAGCGTAAAGGGTTGCAGAGAACAATAGTACCATGCTTTCTAGTGTGCACCAGCAAGATGAAGCTTTGCCTACCACCACCTTGTTGCTAGCATTCTCCAGCCTGTTTGGCAGGAAGGTCTGTCTTTTACAGGTACAGATAGTTGGCGTCTTTGTTCTCTCAGATGATGAATCCCCCCAAATCTTTCTGCAGTTCCTTGTAGCTCCCGCCACCCCCCATTGAGTCTCAGCTTCCCAGTTAGGAAGCCCGCCTGAGGGCTCAGCTTTCTGTATTCACCCACCAGGTTAATGTTGAGGCGTTGGCCTCCTGTGGTTCGCAATGCAAATGAGCTTCATGAAGTCTCAATGCAAATGAATAGGTCACTGTCCCAGTCTCTGGCCACACCTGGCTTGATTTGCACCTGAGACCATGTCTACACTGCGGGAAGGAGGTCGGTTTAAGTTATGCAATTTCAACTAAGTAAATAATGTAGCTGGAGTCCATGTACCTTAAACCAAGCTTGGCACTGTCTCCACAGCAGGAGGTCACCAGAAGAAATGCTCCCGTTGACTTCCTTTACTTCTTGCAACAACAAGGAGTACCGGCGCTGATGGGGGGTGACCTCAGTGTTCGATTTAGCGGGTCTTTTCTAGACCCGCTAAATCAAACACCGGGAGATCGATCTCTGGCTGTCCCTGGAGGGTGGGGGGAGGGGAGGGGCTTGAACGTGGCCAAAGAGGTGCTCCTGGAAAAAGAATGAAAAGAGGGGGGGAAAAAATCTTGTTTTGCTCCTTTGTCTATTTGCAGACTCCAAACCGCAATACTGGGAAGTAGCCATCATTTACCTACTTTTCGCAGTGGTGTTAGTGGCCAAGGTGATTTGCAAATAAATTTCAAAGGCCCCTTTCCCATAACTATCGTGACAACAGTGTGTAATGGGTATTGAGCTGCTCAGACCCGCTGAGTTCTAGCACAGGGAGCCCTTTTCCCTCTGGCAGGGGGGTGCCCCGGGGTCCCCGGTTGTTACAGGCTCAGCATCGCTCCCGTATATTGATATAGCTGCCGTCAGTCAGAGGAACAGCTGTTTGCTTCTAATTGGGGCATTTCCCAAGCGTGTGTGGGCAGCAAGGAGCTTTCTTGTCTGTCTGGTCTTCCCAAGAGACTGAATATAGGTTGTTGTCATGGGATAATGCGTCTCCCGCTGATGCGCCAGCAGCACGGAGACAAGGCCGAAAGGCAGATTTTCCAAGCGGGAAACGCTCATCCCGCGACAGGGCTTCTGAACTAATGACACTAAATGATTGATGCTGCAGATTTAATCATTTGCTTGGTTGGACAGTGCCGGAGTGTTAGTGGCTCGGGCTGCAAACGCGGATGAGCCTGCTCCATCCTCGCCAGCTCAGCGGCAGCAGCCGCCGCTTATCTACGGCAAACATGAGTCCACCGCGAAAGCCCTGGGTCACGGCTGTGACGGAGCCACCACTCCAGCGCCCCTGTGAGCGGTCAGGGCATGGCCTTACCCCCCTGCTGGCCCTACTTAAACACGCGTGACGGGAGGCTTGGAGCGTAACTGAAGCCATGACCATGACCTCACTGGAACCCAACAGTGAGGGCGTGAGAGCAAGCGCAAGGAGAGGCAGGCAGGAGACTGGTGGTCAGTAGAGGCTGCGCCAGCAGTCACAGGCCCTGGGGTGTAATCAGAAGGTGAATGTGTCTCTGGAAAGGCAGGGACTCAAAACCTCGGGTCTGTGCAGTGATTTCTGCAGGGCATCCCCGGCCCGAGCCCACTTCTCTGGCACCTCTTTGATTAGGAAAACTCTGTAGTTGGGGCTTTTTCGCATGTCGGGGGGCTCTGGGCTGGGGCCAGGGGCACAGCAAAGTGGAGGCTCCAGGCAGGCAGGTTTAGACAGGCCCCCAGGGTTCTGCAAGTTACCTCAGGAGCTGCTCCTGCCCCTAAAACATCCCAGGCTCAGCAAGGCCCAACATGGCTTAGAGCTGCCACATCCCCCTCTCCCTGGGGGCTCGGAGTGCTGCTCTGTGGGGCAGCAGGGGGTTCTGCCCCTGCCCTCCAGCTTTACATCTGTCCCAAGACTCCCACGCTTGCAGGCGCTGCAGCTTCTGCCTCCCGGCTTCTGTGGCAATTCCTGCTCGGCGCCAATGAACTGCCCTCTCAGCCCCTGCGAGGTGCATCCATCTCTCTCTGTCACCCTTCCCATCTTCAGCTGCCATCCGTCTCTGGTGCAGCCTCTCTCCTCACCCAGCTGGTGGCCGCTCAGCCAAGTGCTCAAAGGGAAGGAAGCCTGCTCCTCTGTCCCCCTTTTGTCCTGTCAGATAAGGGACACAGGACCCTGCACTCTGAGGGAGGCTGGCCGTGGCCAGGCGTGACCCCTCCAGCCAATTGAGACAGCACCAGGGAGCTATCGAAGTAGCCCAGGGAGTCCTGAGTCCTGAGGGAGCTGGAGAGGATCTGAGGGAATGTCGTGGGTGTATCACCGCCTCCCTTTCGACCTGGGCCCGGGGAGAGGTCCGTCCCCAGAGACTCCACCCCATGGTCTGTCCAGAGCCCAGCCCGGGCGAGGCCGGAACCTGGGGGCGCCGTGTGGAGGCTCATGCGGGCAGAACAGGGCCGGCGGTTGTGCGCCTCCTGCCCGCGTCTCAGGGCTGGGTGGTGAGAAGGTCTCAGTGTCCTGAGGAGGCATCAGTTTGCTTCTCCACCGCGCTGGCCCTGATCCAGCACAGCACTCACAGACCGGCTTAACCTTGAGCCCCGGAATCATTTGCTTGATTTCCATGGGGCTACTCACCAGCTCCGTGTACAGGGAGCAGTTTGCAGGCTCCGCGCCTGGCAGGGGAGGTGAGTGTGGGAAATGGGGGGGTGTTTCATCCACAGCAGCTCCCCCTTCGCGACACTTCAGATGTGCTTCCCAGTCCCTCCGCGGCAGCTGTGCGGGGTGTAGCATACAGCTAGATCGCAGGTCTGCAGCGGTAGCACATCGCACCAAGAGCCTCCCGAGTCCTGCTTCCGTCCCTGACCCCGACCCAATTCATCATTGTGGCAGGGGAGAGGCCTTGTGTGTTGTTCCGGGGGTTGTTTTGGCATCCCAATGAGCTAGGAAGCAAAAGTGCTGAGCGGAAAATCGATAGTCCGTTTCCACGGCGATTGGGCGGCATGTGGAGAGCCCCAAGGTGGAGTCCATAACACTAGGGGGGTGAATGGTATGGCAGCAAGCCCACCCCAGGCCTGGCGCTTGCTGAGATGGGCCTCGTTCCCACACACTGACTGGGGGGCCACACGTGCAGACTCCGTGGCTGCGCTGTGGCTGGAACGCCCACGGGGAAAGTAGCGGGTGCTCTGAAACAATCAGCCACAGCGGTTGGGCCACGCAGCCCAACAGCTGTTCAGCCACTGTAGCAGACAGCTGTTCAGGGCTGTTCTTAGGACTGACGGGGCCCTGCACGGTACTTTTAAACTGGAGTCCCTGTGTTCGATGGGGGGTGGGTGAGGTTTTAGAGCTGTGATTTTTTTAATCTTCAGCGACACACTCATGAAATAGTTTTAAAGCAAAAGTTAAACTAGGGTCCTGTCGGCTCACACGTCCCTGTTAAAACTTAAAAAACAGCCAACAGTCCTGCAGCACCTTGGAGAGACACAACCAAATCCTTGCTGTACGTTAGGATAGGCGGAGGCTGCATACCAAAATCGGTGGTCCTAGCTCTTACCGTTTCAGAAGCCGTCTTGAACAAACAAACAGACGGCTGGGCAGACAGACAGAGAGACACAGACACTCAGATCTATAGTAGACAAGCCGTCTCAGTGCTGCATGGTAGAGTGGAGGGTGAGTCTTCAGCACTAGCCAGACAAACTGGTGTGTGCTCTCTCACTGTGGAGTTAGGGAACTTAACTCCCCGGAGTGTCCAGGGAGGGAAACTGAGGGCTGCTGGGAGACGTCTCAGGGGAAGTCGGGAAGCGGAGGTCACGGATTGTGACCGGCCAGGCAAGGTTTGGGCAGGTGGTAGGGTTGCCAGGTGTCCGGTATTTTTGCCTCCTGTTCGGTAAAAAAAATTCAGAAAATATCAGACACCTAAAATGTCCTGTATTTTCTGTTTTTTTCCCGGCCAGGAGGTGAAAATTCCGGGTGCTTACCTAGTTCCGCAGGGGAGCTGTCTGGCCTGGAGCAAGGAGACAAGATGGCGGGCGGCCACTGGCAGCCTGTTAGGGCCAAAAAAGCCTCAAAAACATTTCTTAAAGGGGCTATGCTGGGTTGTTTTTTAATAATCGGGGTCCTTTTTTTTTTTTGCTCAACAATTTTGGTCTCCCCCCTTTTTTTTTCTCAACAGAATTTTTCCCCCGGTGTTTTGTGTGTGTGTGTATTTGGTATTTTTGGTTAAACCATCTGGCAACCCTAGCAGGCGGAGTGCTGAAGAGCTGGCTGGCAAGGCGGAGCTGCCATGGTTCTTGCTTGGTGAGGCTGAGGGGAGTAACACGGGACCCTCACAATTCTGGGGACCCACGCAAGATGGCCCAGGGGTGTATCTGTTTGCAGGATTTACACCCAGCTTGCTGGCTGCCTGAGATCCAAGCGGTACGCACCGGTAAACGAGATCTATCAGTGACCCAAAGGGAGGAGGCTGTGGACAGCGGGTTGTTTTCTGTTTGTTGCTTTTGAGTAGAGAAAATAGAACAAAGGGAAGTGTGGAGATGGAGAAAAGGCAGGAGGAGCAAAGGAGCAGATGCCAAGCCCACCAGGAAGCAGTTAGAGGAGCTGTGTGCAGAGTGGGGTCTGTTGGCAGCTGATCAGAAGAAATTAAAGTTAGTGCGGCAGAAGGCAGAATGGGGCACCTGCTTAAAAGCAGGGGCCTGGGAGTAATGTAAGAGGAGAAGAGAGCTTATAAGCACACAATTTCTGTTTGTCAGAGGGTGGAGATGGATGGCAGGAGAGAGCTCGCTTGATCATTACCTGTTCGATTCACTCCCTCTGGGACACCTGGCATTGGTCACTGTTGGCAGACAGGGTACTGGGCTGGATGGAGCTTTGGTCTGACCCAATCTGGCCGTTCTTATGTTCTTATGTTTTGATTGGAAAACCTCATCCCAACTGCACATGCAAAATGTTGGGCTCTAAATGAGCTGTTACCACTCAAGAAACAGCTCATGGAGCCATGGTGGGTCGTGGAACCGTGGTGGGTCGTGCTCTGGAAACACCCACCCCATGAGCCACGGCAGTAAGGAAAGCTAGCCGTTGGGAGCCGGTAGGAAAGGGATCAATATTAAAACCGAAAACGTCAGAATGCCTCTGCATAATTCTCTGCTGTGCCCACACCTTGAACGCTGCGTGCAGTTCTGACAGCTGCATCTCTTAAAAGATAGATTAGATTTGGAAAAGGTGCGGAGAAGGGCAAAACTAAATGATTAAAGATATGCACCGGTTTCCATAGGAGAAATTAAAAGGGGTGGGACTGTTCAGCTAGGAAAAGAGACAAAAGGAGGAGGCTGGAGGTCTGAAAAATGATGACTGGTGTGGAGATCAGGGAAGTGTTGTTATTTACACCCTCACATGACACAAAAACTATGGGTCACCTGATGTATTTAGGCCGCAGGTTTACAACAAACATCAGGAAGTACTTCTTCACACAACACAGGAACCTTTGTGCCTTGAGATGTTGGGAAGGCCAAAAGTATAACTGGGTTCAAAGAAGAATGAGAAGTCCATGGAGGACTTCATAAGAATGAGGGGTCACCAAATGAAATGAAGAGGTCGCAGGTTTAAAACAAACAAAAGGAAGTTTTCCTTCATGCAGCGCTCAGTCAACCTGTGGAACTCCTTGCCAGAGGATGTTGTGAAGGCTGGGACTTTAACAGAGTTCAAAAAATAGCCAGATAAATTCATGGAGGTTGGGTCCATCAATGGCTTTTAGCCAGGATGGGCAGGGAGGGCGTCCTTAGCCTCTGTTTGTCAGAGGCCAGGAATGGGTGACAGAAGAGGGATCACTTGATGATTCCCTGTTCTGTTCACGCACTCTGTGGCATCTGGCATTGGCCACTGTCAGAAGACAGCTAGAGAGAGCTTTGGTCTGACCCAGTATAACTGTTCTTGTGAGGATGGGTCTGTCAATGGCTATTAGCCACGATGGTAAGGGATGCAGCACCATGATCTGGTTTTCATTAAACCTCCAGCTACCAGAAACTGTCCATGGACGACGGGGGATGGATCACTTGATAATGACCCTGTTTTGTTCATTCCCTCTAACCCATCTGGCATACAACTGGGCTAGATGGACCATTGGTGCAACCCACTCTGGCCACCCTTCTAGTCTTGTGGGAGTCATTTTAGTTCTGCTTTGCCCAGAGAACCCTTAGCACCTGTGAAAGGTGGATCTCCTCCTCTAGCAAGCAAGGGATGCTGCTAACTCGATGGAAATCAGAAAACTGCTTAGGCCAAGATTATAACTTGCTAAAGTTACATTTTAGTTATTAGACAGTCTTGTGTTATTGGTGACCAGCCTTATCGTCTGGTCATACTTAGTATCAGCTTATCACGGCTTGCACGTGCCTTCCCCACATTGAGGGAGGGAGAGACGGGGGAAAGGGCGTACACTGGCCAGGCTTCTGAGCAGGGCGAGATGGTACAGCTCTGGGAGCCTGGGGTGGGGCGTCAGGGGGAAGTGGCTGGTGCCTTTCTGTGTGTGATTCGTGAGTGGCTCAGGGGAAAGCCCATGCATGGTCGGCTGGCCGTGTCCCATTCGGCCCAGAGCAAGGTGATCGGAAGAGCACTTTGTGGTCCTCCTGGACTTGGCTAGCAAGTCAGGCTGGGCAGGCGCTGGCAAGATGATGAGGCTCCCAGGACTGGCCTACCAAGAGGATGAGGCTGGTCAGGACTGATGGGCAATGCAGGGCTCCAGGCTGGAAGAGTAGGTGGGGCCATGGTTGGGGGGGCCGGTGCATTGGCGTGACGAGAGGCGAGGGCTGGTTGTGCGGGGACGCTGCGCATCAGGAGGGAGGCGAACTGGCCGAGCAGTGCTAGGGGGAATAGCAGGTCCACGCTGCAGGCTGGGAGTGCGGTGCAGCCTCCCAGCAGTGAGGGGCGGGGGAGCTATGGGTCAGGAGTGAGGCAGACCGGCCGAGATGCATGCAGGCAGCACCTTGCCTGTGCCGGGTCTGACTCGGGCCAGTTGCTCCAATTGCTGCCTTGTGGTGTGCCCCGCCTGGGAACCCTCATGTCGTTAGCACGCCCACCAGCCACGCACCAGAGAGCGCAGATCAGAGCATTCGCTGGCCAGCCTGCAGGGGGGAAGCTCTCCTGTGCTCTGATGCATGGGCGAGAGGTTCCTAGAGCAGCTAATCAGAAGCGCTGCTGCCACCGCCGTTGTGCTGGGCTGCTTTGTCCTGCTCTTAAAAGTTAATCTGGCAAAGTGGGTGGAAGGTTAAAAAAAAAAAATCATCGACTCCCTTGCTTGCAGGGCCATTGATCAAACCTGGATCCTAATGACTCAGGCCTTCTGCTTTCTCTCTCCCGCTCGCTCACATGCTCTGCAGACAGAGGCTTGCAAGCAGCGAGAGAGCTGGCTTTCAAATTGGACCAACACCTCCCAGCTCAGTACATCCCTAGCCACAGCAGCTGGGCTGGCATCTCTTCCCAGGCAGCCTTCCTGTGGCCCCATCTCTGGTGCTGGGGGAGTTCGCGTGGCCCACCAGCTTTGAACACTGTGCGATGCCGGTTTGGTAGCAAGGGCTTGGTGGTCACATCTTGGGCATGGTCGTTAGAGCCACAGGCCACCAAGCTAAATGAGTCTAATGCAGCGTATCCCCAGCAAGTCAATCCCTCTCCTTCCAATTTTTAGAGCTGTGATTTAATCATTTTCAGCCACACACTAATGCAATAGTTTTAAAGCTGATTGGAACCTGAGGTCCTGTCGACTAACAGTGTCAGTTCAGAAACTGGCAGTATGGCCTGGCCTGGGGGTTGGCAAATGCCTGTTAAATGGCTCCAATGCCATGGGAATGACCCTTTCACAAGCTCCGTGTTCTGCTGATAGAGCTGTCCGGCTTTGTCACTTGCACGGTAACCAGCTTCTCTCTGGAGTTAGACTTCCCGGGCTGAAGCAGCCACGGAACAGGGACGGGAAGAGCCACAAGGGTGGGCATTAAGACCCAGCGGTGCCCCAAATTTTTGGGCACCCTACGCAGCTGCGGATTCTGTGTATGGGTGAGGACAGCCCTGGTGAGCAGCAAGACAGTACAATCCCAGCTGCCCCGGCCCCTGCGGAACCTGGAGCAGCGGAACTTGAGCAGCAGGCTCCATGCTAGCGACGAAAGCGAGGGTGCGCTGGAGGCCTGTGGGAGTCCCAGCGACAGGGAAAGATGCTGCAGACATGCGGGGACAGATGGAGGTGGCAGTGCAGTGTGGGGTGAAGCATGGCTGGTCCCACACCGGGAATGTTACAGGGCTAGTCACTGCCTGTAGATTAGCTCTCCGAGGGCCTCTCTCACCATGTTTGGAGCGTTTCTGCATTCCCGATGCCCGACAAAGACACGTCCTTAGGGGTAGTAATGCTGTTATTTATTTACTAACTAGAAGATGGACCCAATGTTGCTCGGGTCCTTAACTCCCATAAGTTTAGTTTTTTTCATTTAACTCATCGCTCTGGGGTGGGGCTGGGGAGGAGGGGTTCAATAGGCAGGCTGCCCTGGGGAGAGAGGACCACCCCAGCCCTCTCTCGCCGCAGCATCTTGGGGCCACGTGAGAAGCGCCTCTCCATGGCCGCTGCAGTGGGCACAGCCGAGGGAGGGGTGCATGTCCCCCAGCTGGAGGACAGACAGACACACAGACTGACACAGAAACAGACAAACTCTCTGAAATAGTAGAAAGCTGTCCCTTTCTCCACCCCTGCTCCCTGCTGGCCCAGTCCCTATCTCTGGCCCCTTGCTGTCCCCCTGTGGTCATGCTACAGTATAACTGCCCCTGCTAGCAGGCCCCTCCCTTTCCATTGTTGGAGAAACAATCAAATTCCAGGCATATCCCATTGTCCTGGCACAATCACTTACCTTGCTTTAAGTTATGATAAAAGGAAGCTGCGTACCACATTTGGTGGTCCTAGCTCTCACCGTTTAGGAGGAGTTCTTGAACAAATAGACAGATGGCCAGACTCTCAGACAGACAGACAAAGTTTCGAAATTATATCGTAGGTGTAATCAATTATCAGTGGCCCAGAATGTCTGAGTAAAACATACGGGCCCCACTCCTGCTCTGAGCCGATTACAATTGACTTCCAGCCCGACCTTTGTATTTTAGTAGGCTGGGGTGCTGCAGGACATGCACTTTGCTGCGGGTTAATAAGCTCTTTAATCTCTATACTATGGAGAGTCTTCTTGACTGGGTATTCTCTAGGCTGCGCCATAGCTGTGCGTGGCCCTTCCCATGTATATTTGTCTGCAAAGTCCCTGCCTCCAGGAGATTCCAGTCTAAAGGATGAGGGGAGTGTTATCGCTAAACAAATCTCTCCGGTGTGGATCTGTGCCACATTTTTTCTGCTGAGTCTGCATCCCCTGATAAGCGTGACAAGCTATGCAACAGAGATCTGCAGTGCAGATAGGAGATCTCTGTGTGGATTGGTCCGGAGAATCGTGCCCTCTCTCTCTCCTCTAGGCTTGCAGGTGGCTTTCTCTGCAGCCTGTAGTAATTTGAAGAGCCTGTGATAAATGACAAGAAGGCTCAAGCTGCTGCTTTTGGGTCTCCCGGAATCAGTGGCTAGCAGGCCGCAGGGACATAGCAGTCTCCAGGGAGGAAAGTGTGCAGCGCCCAGGCGAAAACCCTATGGCGTGACAAGTGCACGATGCACTGATTTTTAGCAACAGCAACATGGGGAAGAGGTTCTTTTTTGCACTCCGAGGAGGGATTCGGTTTCTTTGTTATGCATGAAAAATACAGTGTACCCTCTCCGGAATGACAGCAATGAAAATGCTCTGATTACTCTCGGAAATGATTTTCTTATGGGAATTTACAGGCTACTCTCTTAATTAGTATCCGGGTTAAAATTCATTTAAAAATGGGCTCGTTAAGAAATTTAGCATTGGTGCTAGGCTTTTATTTACCCACAGTGATGTAACTAACAGGCTCTGCAAACTTTCCATATCATTCAGATGAATTGCGGTCCTGTCAAGAGGCTAATTGGAAGAAAACGTGCTTGTAATTAAGCACAATTTCATCCGATTGTTGTGATGATGTAGGTGAGGTCCACAGCCCAGGTAAATCTAGACTGTTGTGACTGCAGAAGTAGCTCAGACCCATCCCCCCCCACCTCCCGCAGCTACTTTGCACGTCTGAGCTGTGTTGGTTGTAACACGTTTGAGATGAGGGACATTCCACATGAGTCGTCAGTGGTGGATAATTTGGCCCCATAGTCGCTGCTCGTTAAAGGTTCTAATTTGGACATCGGGACTACGGAGCCTCCCGGGTCCCGCCTCAGCGTATGGGGAGGCCCTGTGGTGGGGAAGCATACGGGAAGCCTTATTGTGCAAGACGTTGGAGCTCAGGTCCTGAGTTGCCCTCTGCTCCTTTCATACAATATTGGTCTCTCCAATCCAAAAAATTAAGGATCCCTGAAAAGCTAAAATCAAACCCGCCTGGCGGCTGGCGTTGCGCATCTGCAGCTGGCTCAAAATCTCCCAGGGGCATTCTCTCTGGGCTCCATTACACCCAAATGCACACAGCCAAAGCCCCTCACGGTAAGACCGAATTTCGGCTGAGAGAACGCAGGGAAAAGATGAAACACCTCGCTGGGATGTTGTCATGCTTGGTTTGAGGTAGGGATGTAAAGGGTTAACCGGTTACATTGCCTCACCAGCATGCTTACCAGGGTAACCAGTTAACCGGTGCCCAGCCAGGCCGAGCCCACTGTGCCGCACCATGGCGGGCGGGTTAACTGGTTAAGCATATAGTTTACTCGGTTAACATTTTAAATGGGGTAGCTGTGTTAGTCTGGATCTGCAAAAGCGACAAGGAGTCCTGTGGCACCTTATAGACTAACAGACGTATTGGAGCAGAAGCTTTCGTGGGCAAAGACCCACTTCGTCAGATGCAAAGTGTGATGCTCCAATACATCTGTTAGTCTATAAGGTGCCACAGGACTTCTTGTCGCTATTTTAAATGGGATTTTCCATCCTGAGCTGGAGGAGAATTCCAAGCCCTCTTCCCAAAGAAGGTTACACTGAGGAGCCAGGCAAGCCTGGTCAGAGGCGGAAATGCCAAGCGGCGGGTTCCTGGGCTGGGTGCGACTGCGGCACCACGAGGGCGCAAAAACCTGAGGAAAATCTGAGTCTTCCAAAGTCACTTGGCTCTCTGCGGGGCCCACAGCCGCTGAGGTGATGGTTATCGGGTGGCCGTGGCTTGGCATGGACCCAGGGCAGAGCGAAGCACCTCCCTGCGGCACAGGCCTCCCTGCCCTCCCCTCCCCCCGAGCACTGGCCGCGTGGCAGTGGGCAGCCTAGGCAGGGGAAGGCAGTGCCTCGCCTAACCCCACCCACCGGCGTGCCCCAGACCCACTGCCCCAGCCTGCTGTTGAGATGCCAGAGGCTGAGGCAGGCAAGTGGGGGACGGTGCCGCCTGTCCTCCCGGTGCTGGGGCTGCTCTGGCTGTCCAGTACTGGGGCGGACGGCTCGGCTGCAGGGAGGGCCTTGCTGGTCAGGGCTGTGCGTGGCTCTGCCTCAGCCCTGTGCCAGGCCTCCTGGCTGGCTCGCCAGCCCTTCAGCGCTGTGGCCGTGCTGCCCGCCAGCTCTCCAGGGCCAGGGGGAGGCTGCAGTTCTCCTACCCGCCGGTTTTCCAGGGCTGGGGGAGGCTGTAGCCGCACTGCCTGCCGGTTTTCCAGGGCTGGGGGAGGCTGTGGCTGCCCTGCCCCTGGCTCTCTGGAGCTCCAGGGCCAGGGAGGTTGGGGCACTACCCTGGGGCAGGGAGGGGGCAAGGCCACTAGCCAGTGTGTGTGGGGGGGGGAGGCCTGGGCTCTGGTGGGCGGGGCTGAGGGGGCGCTGCCTCCCAAGCCATGGGGCACCCAGTGCCCACGTATGGCAGGTTCTCCGTGTTACCACCCGCCCCCCGTGCTGGTTCGGATACGCAGGCCTTTGGTGGCACTATGGAGCCAAAGCTCTGTCCCTCGTCACCCACTTCCTGCCCCCCCTGCTCTGGAAGGCGTAAGCAGAATGGCAGCATGGGCTTTCCCACCAGCCACCTCCCTCCAGGGACCCCCCCGGCGGGGTGTACGGGACCCTTCGGCCATGGCTACACTAACAAGCTTGAAGCTCAGGGCTGGAGCCGCTCCGTGCTGGCGGGAGGGAGCTCTCCGGTCCGCCTCAGGAACCTGGCTCGGAGCAGTGCGGCAGCCGAGGGCTTCCCTGCAGAGCGCTGTGTGCACGGCCACTTAGACCCGCCAAACCTGGCTTTTCACCTCCCCCCAGACAACCAACGTTTTGCCGCCCCCAGTGCTAGGGGAGACCCGGCCTTACTCTGCTACCCACCCCCGCCCACGTGGGCGGGTTGCCCGAGTCGCAGTCCAGCCCGAGGTAGCGGCTTTTCTGTTCTCTTGTAAGAAAACATCAGCTGCCATCAGCGGGGCCGACAGCCTAGCCGGGACCTGGATGGGGGAGGGGGCCCTGCTCCATGCCCCAGAAGGGCGGGGCCTCGGGCAGAAGGGGCGGGGCCCGGGCTAGGTAGCCCTCAATGCTGCCCGGAGCATGCCAGGCAGGGCTCCGGCAGCGATTAAAAGGGCCCAGGGCTCTGACTCAGTAGCATCTCAGTAGGATCTCTGGGCCCTTTGGTATCACCCGGCCCCAAGGCATTTGCCCCCCCCCCATCGCCAGGCCTGTCATGCTGGGATCGACTCAGCTGCCTTTCGGCAAACCCAGCCGGGGTTAAAAAGCCCCCTTGTGGCACGCCCAATGGACCGTGTGTCCTTTCCTCCCCGGAACAGCCTCTGAGCACGCCGGCCGGGCTGTTCCTTCCCCGGGGCCGGTGCTTTGCCTTGTGGCGCATTAGAGCGAGGACAGAACCGGCTCTGTGAGTTATTGCATCTGCAGCTCCCGAGCACTGCGCAAAACTGGGCTCTGCACGCTCCATGTCCAGCCTCAGCCAATGCCCTGTGTGAGCACCCCCAGCACCCGTCCCAACACCGCCCCGGCAAGCCCTGGCAGCCGGGGGCGCTCCCGGGCAAGCCAAGGCAGGGGGCACTGTCGACGGGGCAACGGGGACTCTCCGGGGAATCGCTTCCTTTGGCTCTGGAGGGCGAAGGCGAGCCGGGTGCGTGCAGATAAATGCAAGCGGCTTTCTCGCAGCGGGCGCACCTCCGAAAGTACCCGCAGGCGCCTTCAAAGGCCTTTCTGCCCCGGCGTCGCTGAGCGGAGCGTGCGGCAAGGGGGCTGCTGGGTCCCGTTGCCTGGCCTCTCCTGCCCTCGCTTGGGAAAGACGTGGTGGGCCAGGAAAAGATTCAAGGTGGGCCAGTTTGGGGGAGACACACTCAGGAGCCTCAAAACTTTGGGCAGGGCTCTCTGGCTTCCATGAGCACAGGGGCTCAGAGTTGGCGGTCTCGTTCGGGAGCTTGGGTAAGAACATGAGAGCAGCCAGACTGGGTCAGACCAAAGGTCCATCCAGCCCAGTGTCCGTCTGCTGACAGTGGCCAACGCCAGATGCCCAGATGGAGGGAACAGAATCATCAAGTGATCCCTTTGCTGTCATCCATTCCCAGCCTCTGACACACACAGGCTAGGGACGCCATCCTGGCTAACAGCCATTGATGGACCTATCCTTCATGCACTTATCTAGCTCTTTTTTGAACCCTGTTAAAGTCCTGGTCTTCACAATATCCTCTGGCAAGGAGTTCCACAGGTTGTGCGCTGGGTGAAGAAAAACTTCCTTTTGTTTGTTTTAAACCTGCCGCCTATTAGTTTCTTTTGGTGACCCCTAGTTCTTAGGTTATGGGAACAAGTAAATAACGTTTCCTTATTCACTTTTCCCACACCTGGTCATGATTTTATAGACCTTGATCCTATCCCCCCTTCATCTCCTCTTTAGGGAGAGGCGTGGCTCTGTAGTCTCAGGTGCCCTGCACCCTTGGGACCACGTGGAAGCTCTGCGCTCCATGGGCTTTGAGGAGAGCTGGCTGCAGGGGATGGAGCTCCGTGGTTTCTACCAGTGTTTCATGCAGAAAACCGATCAGAGGCTATGGGACCAGCCCAGCGGGAGGGCATCCCCTCCCTCCACGTTCCTTCCGCGGAGCAGGGGGCTCAGCTGGTGCCAGCAGTGCTCCGAAGATCAGCCTCCATGGAAGGTGGCTGGCTCCTGCTAGCCCCGTTTTTCCCTGGTGCAGCTGCACGGCGTCGGGAAGCAGGGCAGCTCTCTGCGTCCTGTCCCGGGTCGCCCTCACCCCGGACGGGGGACACAGCAGGAAGACGTGTGGCTCTCAGGCAGTAAATGTGGTTGCTGGTGCGTTGGCTCTACATGGGTTAGGCCTGGCAGACAGGTTCCCAGCATGCCTCTGGGGAGACCAGGCCCCCGGAAAATACAGCGCACGCAGCCTGGAAACGTTTCCTCGTGTTCGGCCTAGACTGATCCCCTCTGGGCCCCTGCGGGCTGGAGGTCATGGGCCAGTCCCTGGGCTGGTGTAAATGGGCCTCATCTCACTGGTTTCAATGGAGCAAGCAAAGCCGGAGCTCGAGCTGGGTGCAGGCAGGCAGGGGTCACAGACTCCTCCGCCCTGCTTGGATTTAGGCGCTCGCCAGAGGGGAGATGTAGGAAGAACAGGACCGGCTGAGGTTCCTGGGAGTCCATCATAGTGGAGAGTGCTGATGGGTCCCCTCTGGCTCCTCTCTGCTCCTGACGACCCCTGACTGGCAGCCGTCTCCCATGCGGCGCTGTGCTGGCAGGGGTGCGGCTCCGCTCCTGAGGGAGCGCCGGGAGGGGAAGCCGTGGTGAGGGCAGGAGCCAGGAGCCGGGGAAATAACACGCCTCAGTCACAGCATTTTTAGAATTCAGTCCACACGCTTGGAGCTTATGGGACCATCTTGGCACCCCTGGAGGAGCCAGGTGCAGGCCAGAGCTGGACGCAGAGGGGCTCAGGGTGGGGAAAACCAGGAGGCGGCAGGTCAGGGCTAAGGCGTTTTAGCGGAGCTGCGTGAGGGCCCGGCCTGGGGTGGCGGGGTCTGGCTGAGGGGGCGTCCGCAGAGCTGTGTGTGGGTCCCAGTGCTGGAGGGGCAAGAATGAGCCTGGCTGGGCCCTAGAAAGGGTCTTGGGCTCCTCCGAGGAGCAGAGCAGCGCTGGGACGGGATCCTTGCCCGAAGAGCAGGTCCCTCTCTGCGTGGGGCCGTCAGCACGAAGACCCCCATGGACCGGACAGCGCCAGGTGGCGGAGGGTTGAATAACCCACTCTTTCAGCGAGCCAAGGGTGAAGGAGGCTGCTAGCTGGTCCTTGGAGTTGGGGGGGGGCGGTATTTTTGCCGACCTCCTTTTGAAAACTCCCAGCCTGAGAACAGATGCAGCCCGAGGGCCGCCCCGGCTCTCGGGGCCTTTGAAAACCAGCAGAGGCTCGGCTACGAAACAGCCTGGTGCCGCTGGCATTTTGCTTCCCGGTTCCCTTCATCTGGGACGCAAAGGTTATCGGCCCCTGCTGCTGCTTTGTCTGCCTGGCGCCGGGCTCCCGGCCTGCTGGGTTACTAAGGGACCAAAGCCTTTGGTCTGGAACCCCTTCCAGCTGATGTCCCACGTACGCGCTCTGGATGGGGCCTTTCCAGGAGGCTCGCTGCTTTGCAGGCCGATTGGGAATCCAACGGCTTGGGCAGACATCTTTCAGGGATGGTCTCGCTGGTGCTTGCTCCTGCCGGGAAGGCAGGGGACTGGACTCTCCAGGTCCCTTCCCCTTCTAGTGTCCTATGATCACGGAGGCCTCAGAACCAGCTGATGGGCGCGTGTCAGAAAGTCCCCGGCTTGAGAAGGATCCCAAAATACAGACCCGCTCGCAGCTCCCATCGCAGCCTGGCTGCACTGGCTTCCTCTTGTCCAGGTCCCTCTCCCGCATCTCCCCCGTTGGGACCTGCACACCTGCATCCCCTTCCCGCCGCGGTCCTGCCCTGCCCCTTCTCACCCGCAAGCCCCGGTGTCTCGCCCTCTCTCCCGTCCCACCGTATCGCACGCCGCCTCGATGGCCGGACTGTCCCCTGCTTAAATATTGGCCACGCGCCCTCCCCCTCCTTTGAATCCCTGGCTGCAGAGCAGAGCCCCTCACTCCGGGCTTGCCCTGCAATCGCCTCGCGCTCCGGGACACGGGGCTGTTCACAGCCCCAGTTCACCTGGGTGTTTGGCGCATCTCCCCCACTGCGCCGCCTGTACCACTAGCTGAGCCCTAATCTCTTCCTTTGGAGTCTGGACGTCGGTGGGGATTAGCTGATCGACAGATAGAGGCGGGGAATGGGGGCAGATAAGGGGTGTGCGCAGGGATGGGGGCAGATAAGGGGTGTGCGCAGGGTTGGGCAGATAGATCCTGTACATCAAAGTTAAGAGGAAGATCTGAAGGTTCCCAAAGCTCGGGGGCTTGGGGGCTGGGGTGTGGCCCAGGCTTGTGGGAGTCGGGAGGGGAGATAGCTTTTGGGTCTGAGATCAGAGAGATTGGGACAAGGACGGTTATTCGGGTCACGTGTCCACACTTCAAAAAGGATGCTGAGAAGATTACTGGGCGGGCTGGGAAACCGGCCTTCTCCGGGGAGGCGTAAGGAACTCAAACCTGCTCCGTTTCCCCGGGAGGATTTTAAGGGGTGACGCGAACCCCGTCTGGCCTTCTCTGCACCGAGAGGAGATTTCCGGGGGCGGAGGGGCTGGCAGTGTGACAGGAAGAAGGCCTTCAGCGCTCGTCGGGGATGAAGCCATGCGACTGCAGGCTAGCAACAAGCCCTGGGCGTTTCAGAGGGAGGGCAATTAACCTTTGGAGCCTCTCGTCTGGGACGTGGGGGGCCATCAAGGCCGGGTGACTTCCTGGAGGCTGTCGCTCACCAGAGGAGGGAGGCTGGCGATGGAGGCCTCTGGATGTGCTTTGCCAGGGTCAGGTGAGGTGGGCAATAGGCCCTCCCTTTCAGCGGGGACGAACTGGCTATAGGAGTGGGATCTGGCAGCCCCTTTGCACTGCTCTGGAAGCCTGCAGCCGCTGTCACAACCCACCGCCCCCTGGAGACGGGCGCGGGGCTTGGCGTGACGCAGGCGGGCCAGCCCCTGGGTGTTCTGTTCTGGGCCGGGGTTGCATTGGCCTCTGGGGGCGCCCAAAATTGCAACAGCACAAAAGACACTTCCCCCTTCCGGGGGCTGCATGGTCTGTGCGGCGACCCCAGGAGAGGCAGCACCGAATCCCGGCCCAGGGTCCCATCGATTCCTCCGGGGACGAGAAATGCTGCAGCATGTTCCCTCTCCCCACCCCCCCTTTGAGGCTAAGCGCTCGTTTGAGCGGCGGGGAAATCATTTGCAGCCAGGCGAAGATTTCTTTTAATGTTACCCCCCCAAGGGGCTGAGGCTGGCGGGTGCATTGCAGGGGATGGCTTGTGGCCGCTCTCTCCCCCCATCCCTTGCTCCAAACGACTCCTCTGTCAGACTCGGGCAGGGCCTGCCTTCCAGTGCCTGGCCAGATGTGGTGTGTCCTGGCTACCAGCCCCTTCCCTGCAGCCTTCCCAGGTGGAGCGGGGCCAGGGGCCAGGCAGGCTGAGCCAACGACGCTCCCGTCTGCTGGTGGGCTTTGATCAGCGAGGTCAGCGTGTCTGCCTGATGTCAGTGGCTTCCAGTGCAGCGCCAGGGGCCTGCTCAGCATCGGGAGAAGCAGGACGTTGACTCTCTGGCGGGTCCCTCTGCCGGGACGTTAACACAACGCGCGACGCCGGGCGAACGGGCAGGGGGACGATCGGCGGAGCAGTTTCTTTCTGCACCTCTTCTTTTGCCTGAACCTCCAAATGTAGCAGCCCAGACTCCTCGTGGTCATGTCAAGATCCACATAAGAGCGGCCAGACTGGGTCAGACCAAGGGTCCATCTGGCCCAGTGTCCCATCTGCCAACGCCAGGTGCCCCAGAGGGAGGGAACACAACAGGGAATCCTCACGTGATCCCTCCCCTGTCGTCCATTTCCAGACCAACAGAGGCTAGGGACACCATCCCTACCCATCCTGGCTAATAAGTATTGATGGACCTGTCCTCTATGAATTGATCTAGCTCTTTTTTGACCCCTGTTCGAGTCCTGGGCTTCACCACCTCCTCTGGCGAACATCCTCTGTTTGCTCTCAGATGCTGCAGCAAACTGGAGGGGGGCACGTGACCCCGCCTGCGCCCCCTTCCTCCCCCCCGGTCATGCCGCCTGCAGAGAGGAGCACAGAGTCTTTCGCCTCCAGGTTCCCCATGGATCAGGGTTTGGCTGGCCGGGACTGTCAGATGCCCCTGCATGACGGACGTTGGGCCCCTCTGGAACAGGAGCGCCGTGTCGTTTCAGGCGGTGGGTCTCCGGCACGAACAGGTCCTGAAGCTTGGCGTGGACGGTCCGCCTCGACCGAGAGGAGACTCGGTGCCTCTCCCCCCCGAAATGGAGTCGCTCCAAAGGAGGCTTGGGGGCCACCCAGGGAGCTGGGTTCCTGTGCCCAGGCGGGATCTGTTCTGTGCAAAGAGGAGTCTCCGCTCTCTGGGGCTGTGATCCCAGCTGCAGCCGCAAGCGCGACCTTGGCTTGGAAACTTCAGAAGGGCCAAGGGCCTCAAATGGAGCCGCTCCCCTTCGTCTCCATGCTTGGCGCTGGCTTCTCGCGCGCTGCTGAAGCTGCCAGCATGAGAGGCCCTGTGGCGGCTCGCCAGAGTGGGATGGGGCGTTTGCACTCCTGCGCCAGAGAGCCCGTAGCCGGCACACTCGACGTGTGTCAGCGAGCCAGGCGGTATCCAGGCTGCGGGGAACGAAGGCTCAGACCCTCGGCAGCCTCAATGCCCTAGAGGGGCTTTGCTTGAGCCCCTGCGCGTCCTGATCTTTCACAGAAGGCAGCAGATCTGGTCTGTAACTGAGATCTGGGGCAGCCCAGCCAGGCTGGGTTCAGAATTCCTGGGTGATCCTCGTGGGCGCCGTGTTGGCGTCTCGTGCCTCAGTTTCCCTGTTGATTCACCAAAGATGCTGACGCTTCCCTGTCTTTGGAGAGAGTGGCTGCCATGTTTGGTCGAGCGCTTTGCGCTCTGCCAAATGACCCCTGCAAAGGAGCATGCTTCCTACTGCAGGGAAGAGGACGGGCTTGGGATTGCAAGCTATCGCTGGAAGACGGGAGGCTTCTGCTTGCAGGGTAGCGGGCCCTGTGAAAAAGTACGGATTTGCAATCCGTCTGGAAAGAGCCTGCATGAAGTGGGGGTGGGGGGGAGGTTTGTGCCTCGCTGCCTGCGAGTGCAGCCTGCGTTTTGCCGCCCAGCTTTGCTTCCGGGGTGTTCTCCGTCTGGATCTGAGGACTGAAAGTAGCGTTGCTGTTTGTTATCTCGCGTCTCTGTGTGACGCCGGGAACATCGCTCGGCAGGCTGCACCTTGCAAAGCTCTTCCGACGTCCGCGTGTGCGCCGCGCGGTGTCACAGAGACGCGCTACTGGTGCCCCTGGGCTCGGCGTTTAGACGATGACTCCTTTGCACCACGTAGATTTCGTGTGTTTCTTAGGTTAATTGCAGCCATTAATCATGTGCTCGTCAAGGCTTCCTTCGCCAGGAGGAAAGATGGCTGGGGGGCTGAGATGGTCGCCCGTGGCTGAGAAGATGTGGGCTCTGTCCCTGCTCTCCTGCAGCCGACCGGTAGCCAGTCCCCTGGGGGTGGTTTCAGAAGCACCGAGTGACGGAGGCGCTGACGGCCTGGTTTCAAAAGGGGATTCGGGCCGAAGGTAGGGTTGCCTGGTATCCGGTTTTAACCCGGACTGTCTGTTATTCGGGTCCCCGGTCTGGTAAAAAACCCACATGTCAGGTATTTCCTATTTCTCTTGGACGGAAGGCCGGCGGGGACAATTTTCCCTTGCCGCATCTGGCAGGGGCAGGGGAGCAAGGAGCGTGGGGCCATTTAAAGACGCAGCGCCCTTTTTTTTTTTTTTTTTTGGCTCAACAACTTTGGTCTCCTGGTCTCCCCTTTTTTTTTCTCAACAGAATTTTTTTCCCGGTGGTTTTTTTTTTTTTTTGGGGCTGTTCGGTATTTTTTGTTAAACCATCTGGCAACCCTAGCCAAAGGAGTCTTCCAGGCCCAGGTCCAGACGTTTAAAGGCCATCGGGCGATTCACTGCTCAGTGTCACAAGGCCTGAGTTTCGTAGTTGTCCAAAAGCGACAGGGGCTCCTATCGGACTTTAGTCCAAGGGCCTAGCCTTTGAGCATGTGGGTCCTGGAAGTAGCTGTGGGCCCCCACCTCCCATTTGTTAGATAGCTTTTGAGGATCGGGCTCTAAGTCCCCTTTGAAAATGTCACCCCCCCCAAGTTCCCCCCAAGCTGTGCAGCCACCCAGCTCCCTGTGAAGTGCCAGCATCAAGGCACCATGGCTGAGGGACAAGGGCCCCTCCTCGCCATCCCCAGCAGGGAGCCGCCCAGGCAACCCAGAGCCCCCCAACCGTGAGCTGTCTCCTGCATGCCCCTGCCCCCAGCCCAGAGCCTGTATCCCCTACGGCATCCCAACCCCAGGCCCTCCCCAAACCTGGAGTCCCCCCTCCTGCAGCCCTAAGCCCTCATCTCCAGCCCCACCCCAGAGCCTGCACCCCGAGACGGGTCCTGGCACCCCAGCCTGTGTCCCAGCCCTGAGCTCCTCAGCCCCACCCCAGAGTCCTCACACCCCTGCACCCCAACCCGCTGCTCCAGGCCCCTCCCACACTCAGGCCACCTTGGCCACAGGAATTTTGTTCTGTGAACCCATATGAGGGTGCCGTGCTGCACGCCCGCTCCGTGTCGCACGTCACCGCCACACTGGTGCACATAAGAAAATTCATTCCAGTCAGAGGTGGGTAAAATTAGAGGGAACGCTGACCTAGCTCTGTGCCTCAGTTTCCCATTTGTCCAATGGGATGATGGGGCAATCTTCTCCCGCCTTTTGTCTGTTGTGGCTATTTAGATGCTACCCTCCTGGCATTGGCGTTGGTGGGTGCAGGGCCCAGCACAATGGGGCGGCGACCTCAGCGGTACCTAATGCCACCGATCGCAAGCTAATTGGCAATTAAAGGGTGAATTGTCTGTGGCGATCACCCTTGACTTGCTTGGTGATCAAAGCTGGCCAGGGGCTGTTGCTTTCATCTCGGTGGGGTTTGTAGGCCCAGTGACTTCTGCTCTGGAGACAAGGCGAAGAGCGGGTTCCTTTGTCTGCTTTCTGTCCCCAGCAGATCCGACCCAGCGGGTGACTGCAGGGGCTTTGCTCCGTGCCTGCAAGGCAGCGGCCCGGCCTGGGCTTGGTGCCTGGGGGAGCCGAGCGCCTCTGTTCTCTGCCAGGTAGCACCCCCGTCGGCTTACTCTCAGATTGATCGAGCGCCTTCTGTCTCGACTAACGCCCGGATCGTTCTATGGACCCGGCCGCTGCCTCTGCCCTTCCCGGGCCTGGTGATTTGTTCTGCGTGTCAGGGAGGGGCTCCTTGGGAGCTGCCGGGATGAATCTAATACATAGAAATGTGACCTTGACGGTTCTCCTGCCACGGGGGCCTGCAGCAGATTGCCGATTGCGAGAGCTGCAAGGACGGTGACGTGAGCTGTGCCAGTGCAGGTCTGGGCGACGCGGGGTGCGGCCACAGCTCCGGAAATCAGCAGGAATTACCTCAGGCGGAGTAGCCGTGTCTCCTAGACACAGTAGCCCTTTGCCTAGCTCGTACCAGGGCCCCCATCCTGCAGGCCCGCTGGCGGGGACCAGGGGGGCGGTGGCCCCGGGCCCGGCGATTCAAAGGGGGAGCCCCTCTCCCCGGGATAGCTACCGTGGTGCCGCTTTTCAGTGTGGGCTTGTCCTGCGCACAGAGGAGATGGGAATTGAAAGCAATGCTGTCGAGCTACGGACTGCGGTGTGGACTGTGGGGTGGCCGGGCCTGCCCACTGCGCCTAGACTCAGGGCTGTCCCTAAGGCGACCCCCCCAACCCCCACTGCAGGCCCTGCCCCCGTCCTGCTGCTGCTCCACCCCTTCCCCCAAGCCCTGCCCCTGCTCTGCCCCCAGCCTGACCGTTCCCATCCTCATGCCTGAAGCCCCCTCCCCTGAGCAGTGCAAGCCGGGGCATTAATGGGGGGGGGGCTGGTGCGGGACAGCAGGAGGGGTCAGCCCCCTCTCGCATTCACCACGGCCTGGTAGCCTGCATTGCGCCACCTTGCCGCCCCCTCCGAGCCTGCTGCGGGCTGCTTCACCGTGGCGGCCGGGACCGGGGCAGACTTGGCCCGGGGCCCTGCTTCCTGCGGCCGCAGTGAAGCAGAACGCAGCAGGGTCGGAGAGAGCAGCAGGTGGGGGCGCGATGAGTGAGGGAGGGGTGACTCCCGCGGCCGCCCAGTGTCAGACCCTCCCCCCCGAAAATCCTGGGCCCCGTCCATAGGACAGTTGAGCTGGCTGCTGTGGGGCCCCTCAAAACGCAGGGCCTGGGGCGGCTGCCCCGAACCGTCTGGACAGGGTGCTCTGCCTAGACTAACTTCCTCTTTGCTTTTAGAAGTGGCTGTTCCCGGCGTAGCTTAAGCTGACCGGGGTAAGGTTGAATGACAACCAAGTGCACCATTCTTGCACCAGCTGGGAACGTCCACACGGAGCGGCCTTGCTGTAACGAGTCAGGTTTAAAAAATGAGGGAAAGCCCCCATCTCCACAGGTCTTGATCCGGCTGCTTCTGCTGATGTCCACGGCAACTCTCCGGTTGATTTCAAGAGTGCAGCGTCCGGCCTGGAATTGCATCGTGGTTTATTTCGTATTCGTGGTTGTGTGGTGGTCTCCCCATCCACGGCTCTACCTGACACAGGCCACGCCTACACTACCACGTTTTGCTGGCGTAGCTATGGATCCGATTTAAGCTAAACGAAATCCTTCTTAAACTGGTACAGGAGAGTGTCCGCACAGGGGATCAGCTCTGGTTTAACTACACCGGTGCAAGTTTGGGTGTAGACATGGCCTTTGGATTTCTTAACTGCACAATTTTCCCAGACCTTTCAGTGTTGCAGCAGGCTACTAGCTGGGGGGTGCCATTCAGAGGGGGGTGTAACTGGCAGCTCATGAGACAGAAGTCATGCACGGGGGCATGGGGCTGCTTGAGGTCCTTGGTTTTAAAAGCACAAGGCTGCGTTTGGGGGGGTTTTAAGGCAGAGAGCCAGGTGAAACGCAGCAGATTTGCTATTCATGTCCCCAATCAATAAACCCAAAGACGCAGCCTATGAAAGGAGAGAAGGAGGCGCCTCTGAGTGTATTCTTAGAAATGTCTCAGCCAAAGTGAATGGGCCGGATCGGCAGCGTTTGCTATCTATAGAACCTCTATCCAACTTTGCATCCTGTGTCGTCTTCCCGGCTTTTGGTGCTCTGGGGCAGAGTCGGTCCCGGGCATGGCTCTGTACTGGGGCAAATGCAGGTCAGCGCTGGAACGGTGCTCTCTACACAGGCACTTGGCAGGGAGAAGGGAGCATTTTTTGGGCACTCTCGTGTGGGCCAAGCAGCAGATGGGTCCCACCAGCGGAGGTGGAACCCTTAAGATCGGGCCCACGTTGGCTTTTCCAGCCTTGATTGCTTCCCTCGCAGCCGCTCACAGAACAAAATAAGGAGCGAGCTGATCACAGCGCTTCTGCTGAAATGTCTTTTCACCCCAGAATAATTTAATCATTAAAGCCGTTCGCAAAAAAAACAAAACCAAACTTCAAATCTGCTGAAATTTTGATGTGAACAATCAAGACCAGCTCTTCTAAGCTGCTATGTTTCAGGTTGAAACCCGAACAAAACATTTTTTGCTTAGTTCCCGTTTTTAATCAAAAAAACCCAATTCCCGGTGGAAAGTTGGAACAAAATGTCTAGTTTGATGCATTTTTTTAACAAGCTCTAGAAATAAAGCAGTCCGAACTCAGAAAGGACCTGAGGTGCAGCACCGGATCTAACTATATCCCAGCTATGGGGGAGTCCTGCTCGAAACCAGGCTGCTGTAGCCAAGGCAGAAGTGCCAGAAAGAACCTGCCCAAGGTTGTGGCTCTTGTACCATTTCATCATCACTTCAAAGTTGCTTTGGGTTTCAGAGCCGCAGCTGGGTTTCATTGCAACGTTTCATTGCACCGGCAATAACCGGACGTTGTGACTTTTTTTCCATTCTGAAACGGAAGGCGCAACAACAAATGTGACGTTTCCTTGCCAAACACACAGGGTTTTTTAAAACATTCATTTTGGAGGATCAAGCCAATTGTTTTCGTGTGAGAAAATGGAAATATATTGTTTGGCAGATGAGCTTTTTTCCCTCCAAAGGAATTATATATTTTTTAAAAGATTCTTGCTGGGAAGAGTCATTTTTTTTCAAAATTAAATGTGATCAAAATGTTATTTTTGCAGCATTTTGATGAGAAATGCCCACTCGGACCCCACTCAGTGCAGAGGTTGTCTGCTAGATTCTCACTTCTCTCTGGCGTAGCCTGTTGCCTCTGCGGTTTGGACTTGGGGATATTTTTCTTTATCGGCCAGTGCAAAAAACAAGCATCTGTTCCCCATCTGTGGGCATATCCACACTGTCATCGGATGCCCAGGGCGTTCCAGCTTGTACATCTGTTTTTAGCACGGTACCGTGAGCCCAAATCTCTAGACGCTGCCACGGGTTTCTCGTTGCCATGTAGCTACGTCTAGAGTGTCTCCGTGCCTCGGTTTCCCCGTCAGTGAGGATGTTAGAACTGCCCTGCCCCGGGGGGGTGGGAGGATAAATGCGGAAATGTTTGTGAGCCGCTGAGCTATTCCAGGAATAAGGACCTTCCCTAGATCGGATTCATGAGTCTGGCTCGGCAAAGAAGCAGCCCCCCCCATCACCGTGATATTTATTTTCCACAAAAGCTTTAACCTTGCTGTGACATTTCTTGGGCGGCAGCAAACGGCCGCCTTGAGACAGCGCTCTGCACTTCCCATTAGCCCCGCCAGCGCTGCCTCTGTTCCCCGGCGCCCGCGCGTTCTCGGCGTGTGAGTGAGAATGTTCTGGTGACAGTCGGCCCACGGCGTGGGATCTGGCCTGTTACTCGAGTTCCTCCGGCTCACGGGGATGAAGCGGCAACCACGGCTCATCCTGCTGTGGGGAGACGCTCCGAGCTTTGGTACCCCCCCACCGCTGTGGCCTGTGGTTGCTTTTTCCTGTGGCTCTAAGGCCTGTGACAATAAAAAGCTTCCCTACCCCTACTCTGTGCTAATTCCAGGCGCCGAGCCCAATTCAGAGCTGGCCCGTTCCGCCGCCCAGTGTGGCCACGAGATTCTCCACCGAGTGGGGAGGGTACCGGTGCCGGTCTCCTGGAGCGGGAGGGATGCCCAGATAACAGGCAGCCTCTCTGGGTCACTCGTGGATCTGCCGGGGCAGGCCAGCGGGACCAGCCAGGCCGAGGCAGCCAGGGGGATGAGGCGGGTGTCCCGAGGCCACCGCAGCGCAGGGGCCCGGTTGGAGCCTGAGGTGCCTGGAGAGGCGGGAGCCCACCGAGCGGATGGTTTCGGTTGCACAGTGAGGAGGGGTGAGGTGCCAGAGGGAGGAATTGGAAATGGAAGGGATATGGGGGAGAGGGGGCTGATCCTGGGGCAGGGTGGGGGAGGAGATGGGCTGGTCTGATCCCAAGGAGCAGGGGGTGGCAGGCACCGGGGAGGGGAAGGGGCACCAGTGCCCAAGCAGGGATCAGGGCCTGGCTCGCTCTGCACTTGGTTGCACCCTGGCTGGCGGGGAGAGAAGAGCGATGCCACAAGGGGGGCCCTGCAGGCCTGGGGAGACCCCAGCGCTCCCGCTGGCACGGAGCTACGGAGGGGGAGAGCAACCTCAGGTCTGCCAGCTCCGTGCTCCCGGAAGGACCCAGGAAGGGGCCAGCCTGGAGCATGCCACCCGGAGCGTGCCGCGTGGCACTCTGGCAACAGGTGAAAGGGACGGAGGCTCCGGCTGCCACAGCGCAGTGACAGCAGCTGGAACCCCCCAGCCCTTTTGAATCCCTGGGCCCCAGGGCAACCGCCCCCTTGCCCCTTGTCCCGGCTAGTGGTGGGACAGTTTGGAGCCTCTTTTCCTGCGTGGTATTTCCTGTCTGTTTCCCCTGCCGCCTTTCCACATCCCTCCACTGCTCCCTTCCCTTGCCTCGCCCCCCGGCTCCTTCACACCCCCTGCACGAACTCCTATGGGACCCCAGCCCTGCTGGGGGAAGACGGTTGATTGTTCTCTCCATAGTTGTTGTAGCTTTTGCACTGTCCCCCTATGATGCAGACTAAGGGGGACCCCTAGTGGACACTGACACTAGCACGCTAACCAAATCCACGGCTCTGTTCTCTGTTCTGTGGCCGGCTCCCCCGTCTGGGCCTTGGGCGGGAAAGGTACCCCGCTGCTTCGGGCCATGAAGGAGAACGGGGGCGTTCTTTGATCCCCCCCAGTGGCTGGCGGGGCCCCCGCCAGCGTGGTGGCTGTTGAAATCGCCCACGTGCACAGCTGGGCGAGCGAGAGGGAGCAAGGCCGGCTGTTCCCAGGTCGCACGTGGTGGTTCAGGGACATTCGCAGCCCAGGAGCCCAGAGCCGGAACGGCAGGGCCGTCGTGGAGAGCCCAGGTTTTCCATTGCAGTGTGGCACAGAAACGGGTCAACAAGCCCAGGCCTAGTGTGCACTGGATATAAGGCCATCACAGCGGCCAGGCGGGGTCAGACCAAAGGCCCATCTAGCCCAGGGTCCTGTCTGCCGACAGTGGCCAGTGCCAGGTGCCCCAGAGAGAGTGAACACAACAGGGAACCATTCAGTGATCCCTCCCCTGTCACCCATTCCCAGCCTCTGGCAAACAGAGGCTAGGGACACCATCCCTGCCCATCCCGGCTAACAGCCATTGATGGACCTAACCGCCATGATTCCATCTAGCTCTTTTTGGACCCTGTTATAGTCGTGGCCGTCACCACATTAAGCGTCGCTGCTGTAGCCTGTAGGGATAAGTATTTGCTAGACCAGGCAGTACCGCCGTGAGGCCACAACATTAGACAACACCTTCACTAAACTAATCAAGGCCTAAGACCCAAAGGGCCTTGATCTAAGCAGTTATCCAGGAACCTCCCTAGAGCGTAAGATCTCAGGCGGTAAAACGCTGCCGTGAAACAAGTCTGGCGGACTTGCTGGCTGCTAATTGCATGGGGCCAGCTGGGACCAGCGCGGGACATTTGGAGTTAGGAACATCAGCAGATGTCTCGGTAACTAATTGACATATGTGCGCATGAGCTTAAAGGCCTTGTAATGTATGGGCAAAGGGTCCCCCAGCATTAGTAGGGGGAGGAAATACAGGTAAGGAAAAGGGGCTGAAACCCCTACGTTAGCCACAGCCAGGGTCAGTGGATACATTATCGGAGCTATGACCATACCTGTGTGCCTTGGGAGAGATGCCGGGCTGAGGACCACAGGTGCTGCTGTGGGGGAAGAGGAGGAAGGCTAACTCTCTGAGTATTTCTGCCCAGGAGGGTGTGGGTGTCAGGGTGCTCAGACATAGGATGTTTTAATCACCTCCTAGTATCTCTCCGCGTTGCTGGGTATGTGGTTTGGCTAACTGTGCTAATCAACTGCATTCCAAAGAGAGAACGCTTTTCCTAACGGGTGCCGCCTACTCCTTCCACGCTGGAGCCCTTCTAATTGCTGTAATGTTTCGGGGGCAGGCAGGCGGCAGAACCCTGCCAAACCACAGACTGCTGAAGGGAATTGGTACGGAATCAACAGAGCTGGCAACAACCACTTCCTAGTGTGTTAAATAATGCATACGAGTGGATCTAGTTCTACCTTCCTGGTGCAGATTTGTATAAATAGTAGCAAGCATATGAGGGCTAATTGTGATTCATGGATCTAGCCACAAAGCGACCAGTCTTCAGCTGCTGTCTTCCCCGAGACAGCTCTCTGTCCCTCTTAAACACTCTGAAGTAATGATCGTGGATCTGTTACTAACACACGGGATCTGTGCCTTGCCAACCTTCGTCGTGCCCTGCGACAAAGCCAAGCTACGGAGCCAGACGAGAGAAATACACTTATCCCTGCTTTACTGATAGAGAAACTGAGGCACGGGGCTGGGTGTTGAAGCCACACAGGCTACTCTGCTTTCACAGGAAGGGCTTGAGTCTGTTTTGTTCCAAATCATAAACGCTCCGGAGCTGTGTACTCAGTGCTTCATCCGAACCCCTCGTATTCAGGCCACAAACCCGTACTCAGCTCCTCCATCTCAGGCCCCACAGGTCTCCCTCAGGGCCGTGGGGCTGTGCTAGAAGACCCAATTTGGCTCGGCAGCATAGTCTCCAGGAGCAATTTCAGTCAGATCAGTGGGACGAGAGAGCGAGACGCTGTTTTCGAAACAAAATGTTTCTTGGAGTTTTCCAGCCGGCTGGGGAAGCCGCTCGGAGATCAATCAGCTCTGAGAGGACGATCCATCGCACTTAATTTCCAATTAAAACATTGCCGAGTGCCAGGGACGGGCCTATTTTTCAAAAGGGGAAGCAAGCAACGTCCCCCACAGCACAACCTAATCACGCCTCCCGACAGGGCCCCACCCAGCTGGTGATTAATGGGATTAATTAAAGCCCCGCTAATGGGAGCAACTGACCCGCCTAGGACAGACAGCCCCATCCTTCACGCTCACTAATCTCTGCCACCTCCCCAGCTCGCTAGCACACCGCTTCCAACAAACTAACGGGGGGACCTGCAGCTGGGCCAAAGCTACTGCACCAAAAGCCCAAGTGGCCAATGGGGACGTCGAAGCCAGGGTGCTGAAAAAGGAGCAATGAAAGGCTGCGTATTATTTTGTACTGCAGTGGCACCTAGAGGCCCCGTTATAGACCAGCCTGCGAGAACAAGGGGAGATAACTGGCTAAGCAAATAATGCCATTGATGGAAGAATTTGTTGGGGTGTGTAAGGGATAAATAAGGGGTATTGGTAGTTGCGCCCATGGTAACGGGGCACGGCCCAGGCAGACGCTGCCTCTGTTCATTTACAGACGGGTTTTGATCCTTCCCTGCTTTCTCAGGACAGAGGCGCACACAGCTGTACCCAAGATGTAACTTTGTCACCAATGGCCTGGGGGTTAGCTGTGTTCTCTTCCTTACTCCCTGATCCGCTCTGAAATACACAGTCGGGGTCGTGGCGCCGGGACCCCTTGTAAGTTGCCAATGCCAGTTTTGTAACTGAGAACTGCTGCCGTCAGCTACAAAGCTGTGAGCAGGGGTGGGGATAATTGTATTCCCCACCTGGTTAGGATTATGCATTATAGGGGTGTTCACGTTACTAAATTAGGGCCTACAGAGTGATGTCGCTGCTAAGTGTATTTACGTAGTCAGATGAGAAGTGGGAACTGGGGTTAATTCGTTGCTCACTCGCATCCCAGGTAGGTGGGATCCGAGACGGAAGGAAGCTCAGCAATAATGGTGGCTTTTCTAACAGAACGGTGTCCTTTTCCTCCCGGGCCTTCCATGAGGGGTGTTGGTTGGTTGGTTTGGCCATCAGTCGAAGTGGGCTGTGTCCTCCCTGCCGCGGATACTATGTTGGGATACAGGAGGTGTAACTAGCTGGGACTAGTTAGGTCGGGGTCCCAGTGGGCACCTTGGATGTTGATGCCGTGTCCCTGAGGTCAGAGTCCAGGGCATTGTCCTGTTCTGAGCCACTCCAGCCAGAGCGGAACCAGGAAACCAGCGTGAGAACCGAGTCAGCCGCGAGAAACTCGTGGGGCAACCATCTGTCCAGGAACAGGGAGAGAGCAGGAGGGTGACACCTCATGAACCGCATCTGGAGGCCACCCTACGTCAGCAGGACACCTCTTCATCTCCCCTCTGCCTCCTCCTCCCGCCTTTCCTCGTGCAGTGCCTTCTGCTCTGGCTGCCCGCCTCCCACGCCTGGGCCAGGGAGATTCCCACAGCTCCCTCAGAGCCCAGCCGGGGCAGTGACCATGTCGGAGGCCCTTTGCCGATCCATCAGCCGGAGCGCTTGGGGGTAGACCCCAGACTAGTCGCCGAGAGTCACCCATTGTGCGGTTCTTTAGACCTCGCCGCTCCGCCCCCACCCTCACTGCTGTCTTGAGTGGGGTTAGTTAATAGTCGTCTTCCTGGAGCCGGCCCCAGGCCAGTCAGGGGCGAAAGAACGAATGAGGGCTAGTGGCAGCCGGGCCCTGGGATCCCCCGCCGTTCCCATGGCGGCTAGGAAGACACTTCGATAAACCTGGATCACCTTTTCGTGACTCTTGTTCACTCTCAGCAGGGCCGGATTAAGAAAGGGGCTAGAAGACCCAGCCCAGGGCCCTCAGGGAAGGGGGGTCCCCTGGGCTGCAACCCCTAAAACCCCTGTGTTCAGGGCCAGTCCTTCCTGGTGGAGGAGGGTGGCTCTGTGTGCCGCTGTTCCTTCCCCCCCCAGCTAGAACCGGGAATGCTGGGAAGCTCTGTCCCTTTGCTGCCCAGGCCGGGAGGCTCCGCCTCTGCAGCTCCCATTGGCCACAAATCATGGTCAGTGGGAGCTGCGGGGGACGGGGATCTGCAGGCGAGCGTGGGGCAGTGCGGCCTGTGCGGAGCCACCTGTTCCCCCACTAAACAGGAGCTGCCCCAGGTAAGTGCCCTACACCCCAACCCCATCCCCAGCCCTGAGCCCCTCCCACTCCCTACCTCCCACCCAGATCCTGCACCCCCACCCAGCCCCTCCCAGCCCTGAGCCCTCCCACTCCCTAACTCCCACCCAGACCCTGCACCCCCACCCAACCCCTCCCCAGTCCTGAGCCCCTCCCACTCCCTAACTCCCACCCAGACCCTGCACCCCAACCCAACCCCTCCCCAGCCCTGAGCCCTCCCCTCCCTACCTCCCACCCAGACCCTGCACCCCAACCCCTCCCCATCCCTGAGCCCTCCCACTTCCCACCCAGACCCTGCACCCCACCCAGCCCCTCCCAGTCCTGAGCCCTCCCACTCCCTAACTCCCACCCAGACCCTGCACCCCCACCCAACCCCTCCCCAGTCCTGAGCCCCTCCCACTCCCTAACTCCCACCCAGACCCTGCACCCCACCCAACCCCTCCCCATCCCTGAGCCCCTCCCACTCCCTAACTCCCACCCAGACCCTGCACCCCAACCCCTCCCCATCCCTGAGCCCCTCCCACTCCCTACCTCCCACCCAGACCCTGCACCCCACCCAACCCCTCCCAGCCCTGAGCCCTCCCACTCCTAACTCCCACCCAGACCCTGCACCCCCACCCAGCCCCTCCCAGCCCTGAGCCCTCCCACTCCTACCTCCCACCCAGACCCTGCACCCCAACCCCTCCCCAGCCCTGAGCCCCTCCCACTCCTAACTCCCACCCAGACCCTGCACCCCAACCCCTCCCAGTCCTGAGCCCCTCCACTCCCTAACTCCCACCCAGACCCTGCACCCCAACCCCTCCCTAGCCCTGAGCCCCTCCCACTCGCTAACTCCCACCCAGACCCTGCACCCCAACCCCTCCCCAGTCCTGAGCCCCTCCCACTCCCTACCTCCCACCCAGACCCTGCACCCCCCTCCCCAGCCCTGAGCCCTCCCACTCCCTAACTCCCACCCAGACCCTGCACCCCAAACCTCAGGCCTGAACCCCCCCCCTAACTCCCACCTAGACTCTACCTCCCACCCCACACTCCTTCCCCGTGCCCCCTCTCATACTCCAAACCCCTCAGCCCCAGCCTGGAACCCTTCCTGCACCCAAACGCCTCAGCCCCACCACAGAGCCCGCACCCCCCATTGGAGTTCTCACCCCCCCAGCTCACCCTTCCTCAACCAGCAGCTCCCTCCCACGCGCTGAACCCCCCATTTTTGGCTCCACCTCAGAGCCTAGGGGGGCCCCACAAAATCTCATAGACCTGAGCCCCCGGAGCGTTAATCCGGCCCTGGCTCTGGCTGCGCACCCAGGCAGGCGTGAGGAGGATACGAGAAGGTTTTCTGATCGCAGGAGACTGAGGGGATGTGAGAACTTGTCCTGGCTGGAGCGCCCTTAATCTCTCTGGCTTCTCTCGCCTCAGGCGTCTGCTCAAGTGACCCTTTGGTTTCGAAATAACCGAGGAAAGAGAAAACAGCTAGAGGGGGAAAAAAGCCAAGGCACGGAGAGGATAAACACCACGAGGGACCGTTCTACGCCTACTCCCCTCAGCCCCTAAGAACATCTTCGAAAACTACAGGCCCTACAGAAAGCCTCAGCTGGTCTGCAGGGAGGTAACAGCCCTGTGTGTGTCCCACACCCCTCAGTGGGGGTGCTCAGGAACCAAGAACTCCCCGCTCGGGGGCTTGGAGCTGCAGCGTGACAGTAGGTGGCGCAGCCGGCTGCGAAGGACACTTCTGTGGTGCTCCTTGGGCGTCCTAATAAAGCAGGAAACCGGCAGCAGGTGCTTAGCAATAGTTATAGGTAAAATCCAGCTCAGAGGAGACTACGTGGGCAAAACCTGACGAGGGGGAAAAAAGGGCGGCTCTGCTCGAATGAATTGATCTTGCGGGGGATTCAAAAAACTAGGATTTGTAAATTGGCCCCTGATTTCCTGGATGACATCGAGCTAGGAACATAATCACTCTGTGCCTCAGTTTACCTCCCTGTGGTGTGGGGAGAATGATACCGAACTGGCTGTGTACAGCGTTGTTCCAGCCACTGGCCCCTGATTGAGACAGGCCCCCCCCCAGCCTAGGTGTGTCCCTGGTCCCTCCCGTTGCTTGGCTGAGATGACAAATCGAGACCCTGATCAATGAAGATCCCAGCTCAGTTTTCACAAAACCTGCCTGTGTGCCTGCTCAATTTCCTGTACTTGCCCCCTTCTGCCTCCCTGCACTGTCCCTGCAGTTTGAGTTCATGCTCCCGTCCCCTCCTAAGAAAACAACACTTGTGCTCTGCGGCCAAGGCAGAATGGCTGCAGCGCTCCACACCAGAGCCCCCCTGCAGCTGGTCCCCGTGGAGAGCTCGGCTCTTCTGCTTTGGTGGCAATAAAGCAAACAGCCGGATTTTATACGAGCGATTTTATAGCTTCTTCCCTCTCAGCTCGATGGGGCAACACCCTCTTTACGAGGGGGAAAGCAGCCTTTGCTGTGGCTACGGCTTTCGCTCGCTGCCGCCTGGGGTCTATCAGCAGGGTGTGAACGAGGGGTGAGAAATCCTGTTTCCTTGGTTAACCAGTAACATCTATTGTTAACCTGTTCAAGGGGGCTGGGTGGGAGTCAGGAGTTTGCCCCCCTCCTCCCCACCATAGGCAGGGCTGGAGCAGTCCCTACCTGTGGCGGGCCCGGACACCCCGCAGGCAGGGGCCAGTGGGGGGCCCACCAGGGTAGCCCCTGTCTGCAGTGGGCCCCCCAAAAGGCTGGAGCAGTCCCTTGCCTACAGCAGGCAGGGAACGGCTCCTATCCCCACTGGTTAACCTTGACTGGGAAGCCTCCCCCATTAAGGATGAGGTTTACGGGTTCACCAGTTGAACATGCACATCCCTAGTCGGAACCTGGGACCTCCAACACAGAATGATCTCATGGTGGAGGGCTAGCTTGGCCCCTTGCAGCCCCCCATGGAAGGGGAAGCATACAGCTGTGCTGCCCCAGGAGCAGAAGCAACGCCAAATGGCCCCTCACCATCATCATCCCCATTTGACAAATGGGGAAACTGAGGCACGGGAGGGGTGACACAACTCCCCTTGGGGCCCACAGTAAATCAGTGACAGAGTGGAGACTAGAACCCACTGCTTTGCTCACTGCACCTCGGTCTCTCGCTGGGCCCCGGGGATGAGAAAGGCAGAGGGCGTGCTCCTCCCTCAGCCGATGCTAGTTTACAACCTTGTTTTCTTGTCTACGTCGGCTTGGATGTTGGACCCTGGCCTCATCTTCCTGCTCAGGTGGCGTGCATGCTGGGAAAGGCCCCAGCCCGGCCGAGGCCTCCATCGGACCGAAACACTGCAGAGGCTCCCAACACAGCGAGGACAAGGTTGATGGCCGAGGGAAAATCAGTTTAATTTCCCAGCAGCGTCCATCGCTCTTTGAGTCCTTCTCGGCACAGGGCACGAATTATTTCTCTGCCAGCGCTTCCCGCCGCAGCCCAGTGATTTGTGTGATGGCTGCGCCCTGTGCCGGTTAACCCTGGCCAGTCCTCCAGTCTCAGCTTGTTACGCTATCCTGTAACCTTGTGGGTGCGTCTAGACGGGCAAGATTTTTGCGCAAAAGCGCCTGCTTTTGCGCAAAAACTTGCCAGCTGTCTACACTGGCCGCAGAATTTGCGCCAAGAGCGCTGACTTTGTAATGTACAAAATCAGTGCTTCTTGCAAATACTTTCACGCTCCTGCTCAGGAAAAAGCCCTCTTGTGCAAGAATACTTGCGCCAAGAGGGCCAGTGTGTAGACAGGTAAGAACTGTTTTTGCGCAAAAGCCCGATGGCGAAAATGGCGATCGGGGCTTTCTTGCGCAAAATCGCGTCTAGACTGGCCACGGATGCTTTTGCGAAAAAACCACTTTTTGCGCAAAAGCATCCATGCCAGTCTAGATGCAGCCCGTGTGTACAGGGGTAGCGTGAGCTTCCCACCACAGCTCTGCCAGCAGGGGCGGCGGGTGTCAGAGGCAGGGGGAGGCGTTGCCTTCCCAAACTGTGGGTGGGGCCTCGCCCACACTCCGCCCCCTGTTTCGGCACAGCTCCCTTCAGCCACACTGAGGCTGGGGCGGCCTGCCGCCCACTCTCCCTATGCTCCGGAGCTTGGGGGGGGCTGGAGACCTGTCCCTGCAGTGGGGGGTGGCTTGCAGGGGGGGCAGCTTGTGGGCGGGGCTCAGGTGGAAGAGGCGGGACTGGGAGGGTTGCCACCTCCAGCTCTAGGTTCACCCCCTGCCTATGTCTGCCACCGTACATCCAGCATGACGGTAGCACCCGCACCAAGCCCTGCTGGTCCCATCTGGGCTGCATGCCGCTCTGCCATGGGTGGTGAGATATGGGCTGTGGTACCCGGGCACCAGCAACAGTCCTGGCTCCAGCAAAGTTCAGCAAACTCCTTCCCCGAGCGGCTGAGCCTGCCTCCCTCTCCCACCCTGAGCCTGAGGCCGGTGGGGGGAAAAGGCTTGGGGAGGGTTTGGGGCTCTGGGTGTTCCAGGCACCTCCACAATGTCTGCAAACTGCCCGCCCCTGCGCTCTGCCAATGCAGCACAGCTGAGCCGTGGCCAAGTAATTGTGTAACTCCCAGCATTGCTATCCTAGGCACCGTCCTGTTCTCTAGCAGCTGCCCACGTGCCAGGTGCCACTCAACCCACCAGCCAGCATCCGGAGCATGCCCCTGCGCTTATCCAACCCGCTGGCAGTTCTGCTGTGGCCTGTCGGGTAACCAGTCCGTGCCCTCGTGTCCTCCACAAGATACGTCCGGCCAGGGAAATCAGCTTACGCTTTGTCTACACAGACTGCACTGGTGTAGTCGAACGGGTTTCATTCCCCAAATCCACACCGCTGGGTGGCTTCTCTTCACCTGGTTTGGAGGCTCTGTACAGCAACCCAGCTTGTGTCAGTAAGGGTGTGCTAACGGGCACAAACCTGCACAAGTTTGGGTGTGAACAAGGGGGTGGAGACAGCCCACCGCAGGCTGAGAACCAACCGGTGCAGTGGGGGCTTTCAGATCATGCGTTTTTTAAGGCTGGAACTTAAGAAAGAAAGAAAGAAAGAAAGAAAGAATTTCTTTCTGTTGTCTTGAAAAGTCCAGGCGGGTGTCTCTGCCTGCCTCCGAGGGCGAGGAGGCTGGTGCTGTGCCCACCCATGGAGAGGGCAGCTGTGCGGGAGGCGGGACACTGACACACCATCGAACCCCGGCCAGAAGGAATGGCTCTGGAAATGCGAAGTGGCTTTCAAAGGTATTGGCAGGGTTGAGGCTGACGCCGTTTCTCGGCCTTTTCCCCCTTGGGAAGCGGCACAACGCTCCCGGCCCAGACACAGGTCCACCGCGGCTCGCCCTGCCTGCACACAAATGCTCGCCCTGCATGGGGGTGGCTGGCGCTTTGTGGCCGGAGGCGCGCTGAGGGACACCGCCCCAGAGCCGGCGCGGGGGACAGGAACCGGTTTGCCCGCTCCTGGGCCCCTCTCTTTCTGTGGCACTAGGTAATGCAGCTGCCTGGGTCTCCTTGGCAACAGCTTACCGGGGATTAGCGGGGTCAGGTTGGCTATTGTGCGCGTGGCGGCGGGGACGGAGCCTTTGGGCTGCGCCATCTTTGTGTGCCCCAGAGTTTGGGGGCCGGGGCTCTCCCAAGCAGGTGCACAGAATCACAGCATGCCTGGTGGGCATATCGGGGGCCCCCAGAGGCCTGGCCAGATTGCCCCCTGCTCCCCAGGGCTCTCTCCTGAGAGACGGGGCTTCCACCAGCACCGCCCTGGGCAGAAGAGCCTAGTGGCTAATGCTGCCCACGCCTGGGACGTGTTTCCTGAGGCCTTGCCTTTCTGCCGCTCATCCCAGGCCTCCTAGCTACGCCCCACGGAGCCACCCCTGCCTTGCTTTGTGCCCCTCGCAGGCCTCGGGGTTCTCCGCGGCCAGCCCAGCCTAACTTCTGGGGCCAGGCCGGAGGCAGGCCTGGGAATTGTGGGGCAGCTTCGGTTCAAGCCGTGGAGGAGTTTAACAGCAGCAGTCAGCTCCCAGCAGTCAGCTCCCGTTCAATTCACAGCTGGCCCGATGGGGTGGGGGAGGAGTGAAGGGAACATTTGTGCCCCCCAGCCCCCCATGATTTTCAAAGGGCGCCAGACTAGGGTCAGAAAAGCCGACCCGCGTCCAGGTTAGCCAGGGTGACGCGGTGGGCAGAATCGCTCATTCCCGGCGTTGTCGGCTGCCTCCCTTGTGACCCCGACACCCCCCCAGTGTTCGTTACCCCCCCCGGGATTCCTGTTAATGCAGCTGCTGGAACCATAAATGCCACTGACATCTGCAATGGACTGTATCCATTACGCAGGCACACACATGTGCGTGCACACACATGCACATTTGCACACATGCGTGTGCACACATATGCACACACGTGTGCACATATATGCACACGCATATACGCCCGCATGTGCATCTACACACGTGTGCGCGTGTGCACCTGCACCACGCACCTGCACACGCACATGCACAAAGGTAAAGGTGTTCTGAGCCAGGCCTTTGCTCTGGGCTGGTCTCACCTTGAAGGCCCTGGGCCTGCAGCCTGGGAGCCCTACGCGACCAGCCTCCCTGAGGTGGGCTATGCAGCAAGATGTTTATATGCACCCCGGCAGCAAGCATGCGCAACTAGCCAGCCGGGGGCGAGAGGGCAGGCGTGAAGGAGAGGCAGAATGGGTCAAGGGTTAGGGAGCCAGCGCTGGCAGGAGCTGACCCTGGCTCACCGTTAGCCTTGGCCAGGTAGGCTAGGCTCAGCTCTTGAAAGGTAAGGCCTATACATTTCAGTGGTCCCCCTTTGAGGGTCTTGGCCTCGGTTTCCCCATCTGTAAAATGGGGCTGCTTGTATGATGAGACGGTGACAAGTAAGCAGGGCACTCCATGGCGTGTGCGTGAACTCAGGGCTGACACAGATTAACACTACTGGGGCCCGCCCCACGAATTCCAGTCGCGGTGGAATCTGGCTGGGGAGTTGTCCAGACTCTGCTAGGCCCCGGCCCGGCCTCCCCAAGCCGCGCTAGAGGCAATACACTGTTTACTGGCTATTACTTAAACATTAATCTTGTTTAAGCACCACTTAGGCACTGGCGGCTGAGCCAGCACCGTGCTGCCCGGCTGTTGGGCTCTTGAAACAAACGCGCCTCCCTTCGCTCCCTCGCTTTCCCGGGGGCTTTATTGCCCCAAATAAAAAGTGACTCTGGGTAATGGTTAACTTTAACTGCCCGGCCCCTGCAGGGGCTGCATGGGTCGGCGCCAGCTGGGAGGCTGCAGGATTTATAAGCCTCTGCAAAGACAATGGGCTAAATGCCTCGTTTTCCGTGCAAAGCTTCTGCTGCTGGGGATGCTCCCCCGGGGCGTCCTGCCAGCCCAGCACCCCATTGGGGCAGGTGCGGTACAGACGGCCACACGCTTACATCGCCTTGCCCCCATCTGCCCAGTGGTGGCTAACCCGGGTCTGACACTGCTGGAATGAAAGGGTCCTGAGCCACAACACTGGGAGTTCCTTTTCAAGCCCTCTCTGCTGCACACGTGTGTCTACATGCATGCACACACACGCGTGCACATATAGCACACATACACACATGCACATGCGTGCACACCTGCACAAACATATACATGCACACACACGCGTGCACATATAGCACACATACACACATGCACATCCGTGCACACCTGCACATACATATACATGCACACACACACGTGCACACGCACAAAGGTAAAGGCATTCTGAGCCAGGCCTTTGCTCTGGGCCGGTTTCACCACAAAGGCCCTGGCCTTGCCAGCCTTAAGCGGACAGCCTCCCTGAGGTGGGCTATACAGAAGCGGTCACCAGCTTGTGTTAGGTGAGGGGGTGGCGTCTCCCATGCACGTGTGCGCACCCCTGGTGGCTTAGTCTGGCATTAGCTTCCTGCTGCAATTCCTGTCCGCGTGGCACCGCGGCACTGATGCCCATCGGCTCAGTGTGTTATCATTAAACCACCCCAAGGCCCTCGTTATTTAGCCAGGGGACAACCTCAGCCATAGAACCCGGCCTGGTCTGGAAGCGCTTTCGGTCATTAGCCAGTGTTCATTCAAAGCTATACGGGACCTACCAGCCGTACGGTTTCTGGGCCATGGGGCCCCAATGCAGCAGTCGCCAATGGCTGATGCCTGTGGCCATCTGCCACTGATTTCCAGAGACACCGGACAAGCCCGTGGAGCTGCTCTCGCCAATTAAGTAACATTTCCCTTGTCAATGGATAACTTTACAGCCTGGGCCAGGGAAACATCAAACGGCGCAGCCTTGAGGAGAGGGGCCCTTTGAAAACGACGTTGCCCTAAAAGTCCTCGTTGCAGCTGGCACGGCTAACAGGCCAGCGCCCGCAACCCCGCGCATGTGAAAGGGCGGGCAACGTTCAGGGCACGGCAGCATCGGCGACTCTGTGCCCTGCTGCCTTCTGAAGGAGTCTGTGTTCTGCCCGTCGTTCCCAGGAGGGGGCGGGAACGCGCTAAGACGTTTAACTTCGCTGTAGCACCAGGACTCTGAGCGCCCGGTCTGTGTCGCGAGACGGTGGTGCGGTCTGGAAGGTGAGGCCCGTGTTGGGCTAGTATTGAGACCGCTCGTGTAAAACTGCAGCCACGCGGAGCAGCGAGGCTCTGTGAGGTGTCTGGGGCGACGCTATGATTGGCCCAAGAGGAGAACCTGGTTTTCTTCAGGGCAGAATGTGCACAGCCCCTCCAAGCGACACACAGCCATGAGATGGCATTGGTCAGTGGCGGCGTTTTATTCCTGGCTCTGCCACTGACCTACTGTTTGAATTACTTCGTCTCAGAGCCTTAGCTGCCATGGCCACTTGCAAGCTCTTTGGGGCAGGGACTGTCTTGTGTACAGCGCCCAGCACGGTCGGGCCCGGATCGCAGGTGGAGCCTCTCACTGCTACTGAGATACGGGGTCATACTAGACCAGTAGTTCTCAACGGGTAGTTCACGGACCGATTGTCTTGTAGGTGGGCCACAGGCTTGGGGTTCACACCCCCCCCCCCCCCCCCACAGTGGGGAGCCTGAGCAGGCGCTCCAGCCCTGTGCCCTCCCACCTCGTGAAGTTGCCATGTCACTTCCCGCGAGTCTCCGCCTGCTCATCCCCCCACAGAAATGCCACTGTTACCTGAGGCTGGTGCTTCCTGGAGCCCCGGAGAACCTCAAACCGCATTCCAAACTCCGTGCTCCATCCCAACTCCTACCCCGGCTCGGAGCCCCCTCCTGTACCCAAACCCCTCACCCCACTGCAGCCCCCTGCTCCAGCCTGGAGCCCCCTCCCACACTCCTAACCCTTCGCCCACCCCCCAGCCCAGAGACCCTCCCTACAGCCCAAGCCCCTGGCACAGACAGACGCTGGGTTCCAGCTCGGCTTTCTTCTTCCAGTTGTGCAGGTTTCCTGCGGCATGGCAGGGGTTCGTGGTTTGTAACCTCAGTGTGACCCAGTGAGAACGCTGTCCCAGTCGCCGTCTAGCCACCGGCAGCCCCAGCAGTCCCCTGGCGCTGCGGGCAAACGCTAGTGCAGCCACTGGCTTCCACTTGCACGCTGTTGCTTTGGGAACTCCAGGGCGCCTAGGAAACGCAGGCTAGGGATCCTCATGCTTGATAAGCGAGGCCTTCAGGAAGAGAGGACTCAGATTCCGACAGGGCAGATTCCCAGGACAGGACCTTGCCTCCGGAGGGGGCCTCCCAGGTTTCTCCCTTCTCCACTTTGCAGAACAGCTCTGGTTCTTCCAGCCCAGTGAAAGGAGAGACGGGCGCGCCACTGCCACCGTGCAGCCAGTTAACCGCAAGAGGGGCTGAAGTCTGGGAGCCCCCAGGACTCCTCTCGCCCACCACGAGAACTCCAGGCTGGTGAAGCAGCCTTGAAACCTCCCAGGTGCAGAGCAACAGACTGTCCCTCTCCAGCCCGTCAGCCCCGCGCCTTTGCCAGCTGTCGGGCCAGCCGCGGCGCCACGGCACGGTGTCTTACCCCCAGTGGCGCACGTCTTGGCCAATCCTCCCACATTGTGCATCTATCACTGTCCATGTAGCTAAGCTGCCGTCACCATGGGCCCTAGGCACCATGTAAATCGGCGCCAGCACAGAGAGGGCAGCAGAAGGTTTTCAAGAGTGCCCGATGATTTGGCTGACCCAGAAACCCTCCCACGTGGCCCAGGTTCTCAGCAGACCCAACAGACTCCCAGCCTCTGAATGCTGGGGGCCCTCTGAATGCCGGGGGCCCGCTTGTGTTACATGCAGCCGGGCTTCTAGCCAGGTTCGAAGTTGACGAGCGCCGCCATTCTGGGCTCCGTAGAAGGCCCACCCCGCCTTGGTCAGAACACGACTGGGAAAACCACAGCAGGACGGGGGATGGGTCGTAAAAGCCATTCACCCCCTGATCAATCGTTCGGATGGCTGCGGGGGAAGGGGCAGCGGGAACCTCAGCACCATGCCCCAGAGCTAGAAGAATGGTCCAGGGCCCTGTGCGTGCAGCTCGGTTCTCCCCACTGGCCGCTCAGTGAAGCCAAACGCAGTCGCCAGCAGGAGGGAGCAAGCCGGCCCGTGGTTTGAACTGGTCTGTGATTCTCCTGCTGCTGAGGAGCGCCGGCGTACAACTCCTGATAGAACTTGGCTTTGCCGCCTGGCACGGATACTCAGCCAAGGGACCAGCGTCCTCAGATGGGGCCGAGGGGGTTCAGTGCGCAGAGAGTAGCTCTCTTCCCATAGGCTGACAGCGCTCAGAGAGAGGGAGAGCAAACAGTGGGCACCGGGCAATGTTTCTGTGGCCCCATCGCTCTCGGAGCCGAGCATGTCAGAAACAGGAATGGATTGTGCCTCCTAATGCCACCGTGAGAGGGCCTGGTCCCATTGTACCCGATGGGGAAACTGAGGCACAGAGCAATTAACGCACACCTGTTCAAAATCACTGTTTCCCAGAACCTCTATCTGTGTACCTGAGGTCCCCCTCCCCCCCCCCACCACTCCCACTATCTTCAAATTGTGTGGTGGGTACCAGAGATCTCTGAAAATCAGGCCCCGGGACCGCCAGCTGGGCACCCAAAACCAAGACACACCCCCCCCCCTCCCCGAACTTCACTGGCTCCGTTGGAAAGATTTGGTTTCAATGTTTTGCTCAAGGTCACGCTGGACGGCTTCACCAGAGCTAGGGCTATAGCAGTCACACGTCCCAGTCTGGGAGCTTCACCTTAGAGCATCCTTCCTCTCTGCTGGCGTTCTTACGGCCACACTTCCTCTGTCTTCAGTACGGGATGGCCCCTCCCTCCCCGTCCCCCTGTGATTTCAATACCGACAGACCCACGGGCTCTGCTGTGCACAACTGCCTGCAAGCAGCAACCACAACCAGAGCATTTCTATTGTCTGGGCCTGGACCCAGTGCCCACGGCATCGAGCACCACACCTGTGGGAAGCTGACTAGGCCAGAGATGCCCTCAGTGTGTTTCAGCTGGACAAAGCAATGTCAAAGAACCAGCAGGAGAAGGAAGGAGGCGCTCACAGGGGCATGGTTTAGAAAGATCTGTTTATTTCATTGCTTTTGGTAAAAAAAACAACAATACAAATAACAACAATGTACAAATGGAGTTTAACATCCAGGACACCCATTCCGCCATACACCCAGCAACTCATGCTGGAGTGCACTTTTTTTCCTGCGCAAGGGAGGGGTTTTATTCCCTCTGCCCTCCTCCCTCAAAATCCCCCAATAAAGAGAGCTACTTGGGAGACCTAGGGGATTCCAGGAGCCCCAGCGATCTGTATGCCTTGGAGGGCAATGTTGGCCAGGTGACAGGTTTTTTTACGGTGTGTCTACACTACACTACAATTGGCGCTACACAAATGGTATCGCTTCTTTCGAGTGTATTTCGAAATAGCTTATTTCGTCATTTGGCGCTTGTCTACAAAGCGCCACATTTCGAAATAACCCGCTATTCTGAAATGTCCCTTAATCCTCGTGGAACAAGGTTGACAGGGACGTCGGAATCACGAGCACGTTATTTCGAAAGCTATTTTGAAATAACAGGCGCGCTGTCAAGAGGCGGGATGTGCGATTGCGGGATAGCGGAAGTATCCCGAACTAGTGCCTCAGTGTAGCTGTACCCACCGGGACTGGCAGCGTCACAGTGCATATGCTCGTTTGGGGGCACGAGGGGGCCCAAGTCTGGGGGGAGAGTAAAATGCTGATTAACCCTTTAGCTGCCTTTCCTTGCTGCTCGTTCTCTCAGACCCTAACAACGCCCATAGTGACACAAATGAGAAGGGCGATGGAGGATCAAGGATGATCTGCTGTCAAGGGCTGGGGGGAATTTGTTCCCTCGCTTTCCCCTACACAATACTGCAGGCAGTTGTGCGCATTGGAAGGGGAAGGCTGTTCCCTCTGCTCTAAAGCATCAGCTACAAGCATGGTTTCTCTCTGTCACTAGCACAAGGAGACAGTGCTTCCTCCCCAGCTATTTGTCACCACGTTGAGTGGAACAGCCCGCCCCGAACCCCTGCAGAGCCACGCAGCTATGACAAGCCTTAAACCTGCCATCTCTGGATAGCAGGGACCTGTCCACAGGGAGACGTGGGCTAGCACGTGTGAACGGCGTTGTCAGGCAGGTCGCGAGAAGCAGGAGATGGGTGCTAGGATGGCGTTCGGAGGAGGGGGGACAGAAGAATGAACATTCTGCCCTGCAGGGTAATTTTATTACAAAATAGCAGATGAATTAATATTTTAAAAAAGGAACAAACAAAAATATCCAGGAAATAAACCTTCCACCACAAGTTTCCAGGTCCCGATTTGATGTGGGTTCGTATGATACAGTAAACAATCGCTTCAAATCCATATACAAAAATCTGTACAGCATCCCCTACTATTTACAGAAATCCCTCTGCTGTCGTACATGCGCAGATGCATAAATGACAATGTAAAAGGACATTAACCCCCCCCCCCAATTTTGTTCTGAAGGAAGCTTGAGAAATCCAGTGAGTGGGTCCTATGTCCTGAGGTGTTTAGAATAGGCCAGGTCTCCACTAGACCTGGAAGGTCGGCTTAAGATATGCAACTCCAGCTACATAGAATATGTACCTTAAACCGAGCTTGGCCCCCGACCCCAATTCAGGAGGCCAATGGGAGCAAACACTCCTGTTAGCTTCCCTTACTCCTCGTGACTGCGAGGAGTACAGACGCCGGCCAGAGCTGCCCTCAACGTTCGATTTACAGGTCTGGTCTAGACCTGCTAAATCAAATGCCAGAACATCGATCTTGGGCACGGCAAGTGAAAACATGCCCATAGAAATAGCCCCCAATGCCTCCCCTAACTTTCTGATAGTCCATTCTTCCTGGTGCCCCATATGTTGGTCTGGGCTTATTACATTTCTTTTGGGAATTATACATAGACACACCAGTTGTCTGTGAGAGCCAAAGACCTTCTAGAAGGATGCTGCACTTAGCAAGGAGGCACTGACCAAAAACCATTCTGCAGTATAAGGATTCCTCAGACGCTGTCAAGCGCCATCCTGTCCCTCTTGCGATCAGGCCAAGCTGAAGAGCAGAACATTGTTTTGATGAAAAAAAAAAGGCTCTTTGACCAACGTTTTACAAATAATAGCTATTTTCTATTTTCTTTCCCCAAAATAAATAAAATCCAGATTTTTTTCCCCAGTGAAATATTTCAAATAAAAAATACTAAAGTTTTCCATTTAAAACTTCTGCAGTTCTGAGGGAACACTGGTGATTTTTTTAAAACTCATATTTAAGGGTTGTTTTTTTTAACCAACAATTTTACTGAAAACCGCTTTTCAAAAGCACACACTTTTTTGGCCCCAAAAAGGCCGGTTGAGAAATGTCAAAAACATTGACGTTTGCCACCAAACAAATCAAACGGTCGCTTTTGGACCACCAACTCGTAATGCCCATTCGTTTTCCACTGTCCACATGGCTTTGCGTTGGCATGAGAGATTTAAAAAACGAGGAAGAGGGTGAGATCGGTTCTTCTTTAGCTCTAAGCCATGACGTCCCAGGCCTAAAGTATTTCACATTTTCATCTGCCTGTCATCTCTTTTGCATGGAAATTTTCCTTTGATTCTGTTGAAATTTAGCATTTGTAAAAAAAAACAACAACAAAAGCACATTGGACACCATGCAAAATCCAATGTTACACCTGCTCCAGCCAAGCCCTTTGTAGGTAAAGACTTCTGTCTCCAGCATAGCACGGCTGAGGTGAGGCTATATCGGAGAGCTGCCACCAGCCTTTCACAGTGGGCTCCATACGCCCACAAATCCACAGACCGAAGGTGGCATTGCCTTGAGGGTTGTCCACGCGGCTAGGTGATGGAATGTGGGCGCACGTAGTACAACCCGTGTCGTGTCTCTGGTTTGCTAATGTTGCCTTCTCCAACTGCCCTGTTCTACGGAACGGTTGTGACCCGGCTGCTCATCGCTAGGATCCTGCGTGGCAGATATTTTGGGGTGTGTGCATGTGGGTGGGAAAGCTACATGAGCAACAGGATTGGTGGGAGAGGCCTTGCATTTGCAATATATCACAATGCTATGGCAGCTGAATCCAAGCCAACCTTGGGTTGGGTTTGACATGCTCCAACATGGCTGGTCTGGGTTTCCACCCAACCCATCCACCCAGCCCTCACTCCCAGGAGCCAGGAGATGCGACTGGTTTAACATGTGTTGTTGTCTTACAATGACATGCTTTCCACTCGAGATCATGTCAAAGGACAGAGACTGCGGGCCGGCCTGAGCATGCCGTACTGATGGCCTGACTGTTCTCAACAGCCAAACCTTTCTGAGGGCGTAAAGAACTTCCCCATCCCGCAGTCCCACGGCGGGGTCCACACCGCAGACCCGTCTCTACAAACGGATCCTTGGGGGCACCGCGGACAAAGCCCGGATTCAGAAAGAGGCACTGCTGATGGCACATCCTGCCCGTAAAACGGCAGGCCCGGCACCGGCTCTGGTGTGACACGCTGCTTGCAGGCGTGGCGCGGGGCGGAGCTCAGTTCTGGGGTTTAAATGCTTCCCGCGAAGCTTCGCTTGAAAGCGAGTCATGAACTCAAAGGGAACAAGCCACGGACACGGCGAACCGCAGCGTCACGGAGCGGACGCCCAGAAGGCCTAAAGCATCGAATCCGACTTCATGTCTATTGCGGGCCACCAAACGCCCCCTTGTGAATGCGGGCACCAGAGAGTTAGGACCTCATTGCCATGTTCCTGTGCATACCAGAATCTGAAGCTGCCACACGCACACGCACAGACACACACACACCATACACACACACACACATATACGTGTGCGTACGCGTCTATTTGACAAGGTACACAATCCAATAATACATCCGTTACTGCAATAACCATATGGCACATATCAATTCCCCAGGGATCCTTGGGCTATAACAAGGGCCTTTTAGTCACGACGTGCCGCCCCTGTTGGCGGTGCGTCCCGGGGCCTCCAAAATCCCCTAGGAGGGGAGGGTGCAGTGTTCAGAGTCACGCCCTCGGGTTCCCTTCCTGGTTTCTTTTGGCTCCAGTTCTGCTGAGGGCCCTGGCAGGGCGTGACCTTTGTCAGGGTCAAACCAGAGGGAAAGCGGGGCAGGCGGGCGTGGCACTTGCTGAAGAACCCATTTGGCAAGGCCAGCCGGCGGGTCTGAGGAGCAGGATCGAGTCAGCGCCCGTGAGCCCAGGGAATGCAGCGCAACAAGCCAAGACATGAGCCGCGCCCCTATTCCCAGGTCCCGAGCCAAGCTCTGCAGAGTCGGCTCCGCCCACTCGGCCGGAGGTCGCTGACGTTTCATCCCGGTGAGTCACTGCAGTTGGGTCACTGACGTGGCCTAACCTGTGTCCCCTGGCCTGGCCAGACAAGCTGCTCAGCCCAAACACTGAGCCGTCACGGGGCTTTGTGGGCAGCTTGCCAGGAATCCCACAAGCCCTGCCCTCTGCCCTCCCTGGGATCTCCCTGGATGACTAGGCTACATGGGGAATGAAGTGTCTGGGCTCCGTGGTTTTGCCTTGTGGCTGATCTATCCCACGTCACTGTGCGTCGCTTACGTTTGTTCGCCAGGAGAACAAGGCCCTGCGGGACACGCCAGGCCGATTGCAGCCCTGGTTTGTTTCTTATCTCCTACGTGGCTGCCGTGGCAATGGGCACAGCCTCGTCTTGTTCTGCCTACTTTTCACCATCCGTGCGCTCCCGGGGTCTCCCCCGGCTGTGGCGCATCGAGGCGTGCTCGGGAAGACAAGGGAAGGCCCCTTGGAGAGCGCGGGGCCGTGAACCTGTGAGGTAGGTGACGGGGGGACAGTTCGCACAGCGGGATTTAGCTGAGTTTGTTTTCAAAGCGGCTTTCCTGAACGTGGGAAAATGCACCAGCGGCACCAGGACAAAAGGGCTTGTAATGACCAGTCCTTTGTGTTTGAGGCCCGAGGCGGGGCCTACTCAATGCATCCTGGGAAATCAAAGGCACAATGCATTCTGGGAAACCAGTGAGTCCATTTGTTTGGTCTGGGGACTGGCCACTTCCCACCTCTAGAAGCCAACCTGGGTCTTAGGAACTGAGAAGCCAAAACCATCCTCCAAGCAGAAATGCGAAGGGCCCAAGGGTGGACGTGGCTGGCCAAAGAACATTGGGATTCAGCTCCCAAAGCTGCCTCTGCAGGATACAGCACGTGGCCTCAGCAGCGCATGAACGACTTTGGCGTCGGCTTCGGATCTGTCCCAGCCGTGGCGGCACTTCGTGGGGATCCTACCGCAGCCACGAGGGCCACGCCCACAGAGGGGCCTTTCCGAACAAGCCTGAGCTCTCCCTGCTCACCTCGCATAGCATATCCTGCGGGCCTCCCTGCCGGTGGCAACTTGGTCACAGAATAGCTCGGTCCGAGGCGCCACCGCAAAGAATTGATAAATGCCCTCGCAGCAGCGGGCGAGCCCTGGGCCCCCGTCCGACGTGTTTCGGCTCATCCCAGCCGCAGGAGGAAAGGGAAGGAAAAGCTCCGGAGGTCGAGACAAAAGGGAAAATTGCTTCAGCGTGAAAAATAAATAGCACGTTCCCGGGAAGGGAGCGGTCTAGGGTCCAAGGACCATCTCCTGGTCCGGGAGCGGGGTCCTGGCCGGGGACAGATCGCATTTTAATCATCCTTTGCCTAAGAGTAGCCGGCTGGCAGGGCACCAGGAGGGCGCAAGCGGAGCCTGCCGGCTGCCATTTGATCACAGCCCGGTGCGGTTCCTATGTACAAGACGAGTCGCCCATCCCAGAGGAAGGAGTCCCAGCTGCTCCTGGAGGGGAGACGAGGGCGGGGCAGGAGCTCCGCCGCTAGTTCTGGTGTCTCTTCATGTGCAGGGCCAGGTGGTCGGAGCGGGAGAAGCAGCGCCCGCAGGCCAGGCACTTGAAGGGCTTGGCGCCCGTGTGCTTGCGGTAGTGCCGGGTGAGCTCGTCCGAGCGGGCAAAGCGCCAGTCGCAGCCTTCCCAGGTGCATTTGTACGGCTTCTCCCCTGCGGGGGCAACGGCCAGAGGTTACAGCCTGCACCCGAGCAGTGTCCGTACTTATCTGTCTAGGGCTCCGCCTCCATCCTTCCCCCTCCGGCTCCCCATCCCCCACTGCCCTGTCCACCCATCCCCCACTGCCCTGTCCACCCATCCCCACTGCCCTGTCCACCCATCCCCACTGCCCCGTCTACCCAACCCCTAGTGCCCTGCTTACCCATCCCCACTGCCCTGTCCACCCATCCCCTACTGCCCTGTCTACCCATCCCCACTGCCCTGTCTACCCAACCCCTAGTGCCCTGCTTACCCATCCCCACTGCCCTGTCCACCCATTCCCCTACTGCTCTGTCTACCCATCCCCCACTGCCCTGTCTACCCATCCCCACTGCCCCGTCTACCCAACCCCTAGTGCCCTGCTTACCCATCCCCACTGCCCTGTCTACCCATCCCCACTGCCCTGTCTACCCATCCCCCCACTGCCCTGTCCACCCATCCCCTACTGCCCCGTCTACCCAACCCCTGGTGCCCTGTCCACCCATCCCCTACTGCCCTGTCTACCCATCCCCACTGCCCTGTCTACCCATCCCCACTGCCCTGTCCACCCATCCCCTACTGCCCTGTCTACCCATCCCCACTGCCCTGTCCACCCATCCCCTACTGCCCTGTCTACCCATCCCCACTGCCCTGTCTACCCAACCCCTAGTGCCCTGCTTACCCATCCCCACTGCCCTGTCCACCCATCCTCCTACTGCCCTGTCTACCCATCCCCTAGTGCCCTGCTTACCCATCCCCACTGCCCTGTCTACCCATCCCCACTGCCCTGTCTACCCATCCCCACTGCCCTATCCACCCATCCCCACTGCCCTGTCCACCCATCCCCACTGCCCCGTCTACCCAACCCCTAGTGCCCTGCTTACCCATCCCCACTGCCCTGTCCACCCATCCCCTACTGCCCTGTCTACCCATCCCCACTGCCCTGTCTACCCATCCCCACTGCCCCGTCCACCCATCCCCACTGCCCTGTCCACCCATCCCCACTGCCCTGTCCACCCATCCCCACTGCCCCGTCTACCCATCCCCTACTGCCCTGTCTACCCATCCCCACTGCCCTGTCCACCCATCCCCTACTGCCCTGTCTACCCATCCCCACTGCCCTGTCCACCCATCCCCACTGCCCTGTCCACCCATCCCCACTGCCCCGTCTACCCAACCCCTAGTGCCCTGCTTACCCATCCCCTACTGCCCTGTCTACCCATCCCCACTGCCCTGTCTACGCATCTCCACACTGTCCTGTCTACCCATCCCCACTGCCCTGTGTACCCATCCCCTACTACTCTGTCTACCCATCCCCTACTACTCTGTCTACCCATCCCCAGTGCCCTGTCTACCCATCCCCTTCTACCTTATCTACCCATCTCCCCACTGCCCTATCTACCCATCCCCCTCTAGCTACCCATCCCATCCCCATCTCTATCTGCCCATCCCCTACTGCCCTATCTACCCATCCCCACTGCCCTATCTACCCATCCTTCCCTCTAGCTACCCATCCCATCCCCCGCATCGCCCTATCTACCCATCCCCCCACTCCTCTATCTACCCAGCTCTCCATCCATCCCGTACACACCCCGCTATCCAGACATCCAACCACCCATCCCTGGACAGCTAATCATTGCGGGGTCAGAGGAGAACGTGCCCAGACAGGTGCAGTCACTCACGGTCTGATTCCTAAACCCTTCCTAATTCCTGGGAGGCGGGGAACTGACCATTTTGATGAAGTGAAATTTTCCCTGGAACTCTGCCCTGCTCCCACCCCAGTCCCCCTGCCCTCCACGGGCCCCTGCCACAGGGATGCACACAAGGGCTCCTGCAGGTGCTGCTCAGTGCAGTTTTGTGCCTCACTCTCCCCGTCCCCCGTTTATACTGCCGATCAAAGGGGGAAGCACCTCCGCCGGCCAGGAACCTGCCTGCCCCGGCTCCTCTCCAGCTCCGGACAGGCTGGCCACGCCCTGCAGCGGCTGCAGCTGGGGGAGCTGAGCTGAACTCTGGCCCGAGAGCCGCGGCCCGCCCTCGGGCAGGGTGTGGCCCCCTCAAATATTAGCCCTCGCTCTTCAGCAGCCCGGGCACGCAGGCAGCACTCATGGAATGTGCTGCCTTTCCCAACCGCAAATATTTACCATTGCATCGGCCAATTAGGGAGGGCTTAACAGCAGCTCAAGCGCACGTACACACGCCACACACATGTGCATGCCCCGGGACGGGTGCACTTTGCATGCACCCGTAGATACAGGCATGGCTCTGTGCACACACCCAGGTCTGTGCACACCCCCCCACGCGAGCGCTCGTGCACACGAGGCGCTCACAGGACGCGTGCACGCACCATCCCGCCAACACGGAGCCCTGCATCTCTGGGCACACACACGTGCCGGTGGATGTGCCCTGAATGCGCCCGTCTGCAGGCGCGCAGGGCACTCGTGTGCACCCCCGTAAGCATGCCCACGCGCTCATGCCACTCCCCCCCCGAACGCGGTGCAAACCCCGCAGCCTATGGCTCCGGTCGATAAGCAGGCAGGCTGGATTTACAAGCGGCCCACAGGGGGTTTAGGGCGCTCGCAGGAGCACGTGGGGTTGTGGGCGCCTATTTGCTTTCTACGCCGCAAGACAAAGGCCAGGTTTGCCCTGCTCAGGCTCAGCCATTCTCCCAGCCAGGTCACCTGGCTGGGTCAGCCCCACCCCACCAAGGCCTTTTACTTTCAAACAATGCCAGGTTGAGCTCCAGGGTGGAAAGAAAATGCTCGCCATTGTCCTGCAAGCTGGCTCCGTCCCCCGGGACAGCACGGCAGGGCGGGCTGGAACAATGGGCCCCACCGGCATTCCGATCCCCCGGGGGGTGGGGGCGCGGCCCGTGGTTATATATTTAATCTCACAATGGCGCCGGGGCGATGAATGGTGTCCCCTGGAGACTGATACGGCCCAGACCATAGCGACGGGCAAACCGCCGGGGAAGGTGTTAGAGACTGGGCCCGACACGCTTCCCAGGCTACACCCCCCTCTGGCGGGGTATCCCGACGGGCTGTAACCCTTCCAGTGACTGAGCCACGTCAGCGCCATGGCACAGGTGCTCGCAGGACATGAGGGGACCCTGCTGCTGAACGCTCCAGCCTTTCCCCTCTAGATTTCTGGGTGCTCCTTAGGCCGAGATTACGGTGGCCTTGGGAGCCAGTGCCCTCGTGCCAGGCGCTCCTCCTGGCTGTGCGGCTGTACCACCCCCAGCCCCATCACGAGCTGCATCTCCTGTCTGGGGGCGGTACAGCCGCACAGCCAGGAGGAGCTCCTGGCGTGGGGCACTGGCTCCCTGGAGCGGCGGTACCACACGCATCTCCTTTGGCCACAGTGTCTCCAGGGAGGAGAGTCCTGCAGCTCATAGGGTTGCCAGATGGTTTCAGAAAAAATACCCAACAATGACACGCCAGGAAAAAGTTTGTTAAGCAAAAAAAAAAAAAAAAAAAAACCACCGTGGCCCCTTTAAAACCTGCATGGTGAGGCTTTTTGGCCCTAACAGGCTGCCGGTGGCAGCCTGCCATCTTGCCTCCCTGTGCGGGCCGGACAGCTCCCCGGTAAGCCCGAGGGTTGCCAGGCTGCCTCCGTATTGACCCAGACAGCCCGGGATTTTCGCCTCCTGGCTGGGAAAAAATCAGAAAGTACCAGACATTTTAGGTGTCCGGTATTTCCTGAATTTTTTTACCGGCCAGGAGGCAGAAATACCGGCCTGTCCGGGTCAATACCGGACTCCTGGCAACCCTAGCGGCTCAGCGGGCACGGAAATCCACAGCCACGGGCAGACGTGTATCTGCGCAGGGCTCTAGCCTTAAACATGCACAGGGAACATTTGCTTGCTACATAACCTCCCCTTCCTCCTGGCCAGATCACCCCACCCCCAGCGGGGCCTCCAACCGCCAACCCCAGGAGGCTCAGGAATGGCTTCCTGGCCTCCACCCTTCTGGATTTCCCCCGAGCTACTTCCGCCAATAGCCCTGCCACTTGGTGGCACATCTCTTGGGTTCCTCTGCCTCATGAGGCGGCCTCTTGAGGCAGGCAGTGGAAGGAGATGGTCTCGCGTCCAACTCAGGCCCAGCAGGGCCAACAAAACGGCTCGACAGCAGGACTGGGGGTTGCCTCATCGAGTCGCCGCACAATGGCTCAAGGGCTACACATCTCTCCTGGCAAGGCCTAGGGCCGGGCCATGGCTGGCGTCAGGAGAAGAGCTCCTTATCTGCCAGGAAGGGATGGTTATGACCATTTTGCCACCCTGAAGCTCCTTCCCTGAGGACTCCGTACCCGTGTGATGGAGCCCTTCCCACTGTCTCTCCACGTTAGCTTGGTCTCATCCCCGGCCTTCCTTCCTCCCACCTTCGGAGGCGTTGGAAAAGGCCGCATCGCGTCCCCCCTCCCGGGGCCCGAGAAGAGGAAACCGGAGCGGCGCCAGGTGGGAGAAACGATTCCCAGGCATGGGACTTGCTTTGTGATTTGTTCGTTGCTCATAAAAAAAGAAAAGTGACCCCGGGGACAGCTTAATTGCACCCAGTAAAGATCAGCGCTTCTATAAACGAGATTTATGAGGGGAGCTCTGGGGCTGGGCCTGGCCACGGATCTGATAAGGGCTCAGGCTCTCCTCAGAGGAGCCCTCCGCCTGCCTGCGCTGGGAGGGGCCGGGGGGCTGGTTTTATGCAGGGAACGCCAGGCCATTGTTGGACTATTTTTGCTTTAACTAAGTTCATCTCACTTTTGTTCAGGGCGCAGAGCATCGAATCCGGGGGCTCTCCCCCTCGGGTCAAAGGGGAAATAATTGTGGCCCTTTCCCGGCTGTTTTCTCCTCAGACGCTGCACACCTGCCGCCAAATCACTACAGGCCACAAGCCCTTTGGCTAAGCCCTGCCAGGCCGGGTTAGCACTTGGATGGGAGCACTGTACCATGAAGTGAACTGAGGTGGCTGCCTCAGGTGCCAGACTGTGGGAGGGCACCACTAGGACCCAGAGAACTGAGACCTTTCAAAGTTTTGGCCCAAGCGAGGGGGGCATGGGGGCGTCATTTGAGCTCCCCGCCTCGGGTGCCAAAATGTTGTGGGCCGGCCCTGGATGGGAGAGCCCCAGAGAAAAGGCAGAGGGCACCGGGGAATGGGGGGGACTCCTCTCTGAGTCTGTGGGGAACCAAGGCCGGAGCTAGGAGCACGTGGTCTCTAAGGGCGGCGCGTCTACACAGCAGGGCTAAAGCCGAATTAAGCTACGCAATTTGAGCTATGTCAATTGCGGAGCTGAAGTCGAAATAGCTCAACTCGGCTTTTGGCGCTGTCCACACAGCAGGAAGTCCGAGTTAGAGCCCTCTTCCTCCGACTTCCCTTACTCCTCGGACAATGAGGGTAACAGGAGTCAGAGTGAGAAGCCCTCCAGCGTGACATTATGGGTATGTCTAGACTGCATCCCCTCTGTCGGCAGAGGGATGCAGATTAGGCAGGTCGACATTGCAAATGAGGCAGGGATTTAAATATCCCGTGCCTAATTTGCATAAAAATGGCCACCGCGTTTTGCTGACTCAGCACTTTGTCAGCAAAAAGTGGCAGTCTAGAGGGGGATCTGTCGAGAAAGAAAGCCTTTTTTCAACAGATCCTGTAAACCTCCTTGCAGGAGGCATAAGGAGGCCATTTTTATGCAAATTAGGCCGACAGAGGGATGCAGTCTAGACATACCCTATAACTGCTTGTAGTGTAGACGTGGATTTTGGAATCACATTGGTTTCTCTGAAATAACACAGCTGTGTAGACATACCCTAAAGGTAGCTCAGGGCATGTCTACACAGTGGGGTGATGTGCAGGGGTGATTTCTGAAGCACACTAACGTGTTGCACACTAATTAGTCCTGTGGGTGTGCACTAAAATACCCCTTCTGTGCTTTCAAGTAGTGTGCTTTGAAACATGATGGAACTGTGAGTCCACACCAGCCGGGTCTGCACACACCAGTTACGGTGCACGTACGCTTGAGAAATCAGACCCCCGGAGTGGCCACATGGCTAGCAAGCCCCTGGTGAGATCCTGTGCAGTAGTTAATGGGCGTCACATGCACATGGATCGGCAAACACACTGCAGTATAGAGCTACTGATTTTCTGTTGCAACTGGTATGTCTTTTGTTCCCCCAAACCCTGCCCGATCTCTCCTTGGTTCCTCCCCAAACCCTGCCAGATCTCTGTGCTTGGTTCCTCCCCAAACCCTGCCAGATCTCTGAGCTTGGTTCCTCCCCAAGCCCTGCCAGATCTCTTTATCTCGCTGCTAAAACCGATTACAAAGGGAGACAGCTGAACTGGAGTTCATTTGCAAATTCATTACTATCAACTTAGTATGGATCTTAACTGCTTAGCGCACTACAAAGGCAATTTCCCCTCTCGCTATCCACATTTCCATATCAGCTATTCTGAATAAGCCACTTCCAGCCAGACGCAATTAACCTCCTTTACACAAGTACCCTCTTTCTTGTGTTGTCCTGATATATATCCCTGTCTCTGCAAACTCCACTCCAATTCATCTGATGAAGTGGGGTTTACCACGAAAGCTTATGCCCTAATAAAGCTGTTAGGCCAGATCTATACTTATGCACCGGAGATCAATCTTCTGATGTTTGATTTAACGAGTCTAGTTAAGACTCACTAAGTTGAATGCTGAGGGTGCCTCTGGTTGGCACCAGTACTCCTCGCAGTTGCAAGGAGTAAGGGACGCTGATGGTAGCCTTTGCGCCTGTCAACCTCCCACTGTGGAGACGGCGCCAAGCTCGGCTTAAAGTAAGCCGACTCCAGCTACATTATTTACGTAGATGGAATTGCGTACCTTAAGCCGACCGTCTGGGTCTAGTGTAGACCTGGCCCTTCGTCTCTAAGGGTAATTCTACACAGCAGGGCTATTTCGGGATACCGGAAGTATACCGAAATAGCTACCCCGCGTCTTTTGAACGTGCCCGCTATTTCGAGATAAGTCTCAAAATAGCGGTCACGCTATTTTGGCATCCCTGTAACCCTCGTTCCACTGTGGTAGACATGCCAAATTTCTGTGTAGATGCCCCAAATTTCGAAATATGCTATTTTGAAATTCAGTCAAAATAAGATACACAATTTGCATAGCGCAAATTGCGTATCTTATTTCGAGTTTAGGGTGCTGTGTAGACACACCCTAGGGTGTCACGGGACTCCTCGGTGTTTTTGCATTCACTGTGTTACTGATCACATTTCATACTGTAGAAATCCACCGCTACCACCCCATTGATGAGTATGGTGTAAAAATACCATGGCTAGAGAGATCCTGAGACTACTCATGCATACACTTACCTGTGTGCGTTCTCTGATGTGCCTTCAGGTGGGAGCTCTTGGTGTAAACCTTTGTGCAGCCTGTAAAAACAGAAAAGAAACCCCGGTGTGAAACGTGTGTCATTCTAATACAGATTTCAAATGCACACACCTGAATTGCCAGAAGAAAAAAGGATCGACAAGAAGGGTGGGTAATAGTTTACAAATTCGTATATGGGTGAGGCTCATTTCTACAGCAGCTAAACAAGGACCCTTCTTCCCTGCATGGGCCAGTGGGGGAGGACACGTTTCTTTCACCCACAAGCTGAGAGCTTGCTGCAGCCGGGAGTACACCACGATGACAAATTAGGCATGCAAAGGAGCATCCAAACTTTCTAACAGGATCCCCGTTTGGCCTTTCTTAGTACCATCCTCACACGTGCGTGTCTCGACTGGGATGGGAGAACCAGTCTGAACAAGGTCAAATCAGACCCAAGCTTTCGTCCTAAGCTCCAACAGAACCTTTTATGTAGGCAGCCTCAAAACATTCACTTCTGCATTGCTATTTGACGGTTTTGCTTTGCTGCTGACTTTCTGGAGTCTAGACAGAGTCAGAACCTGCCAAAATCCAGCATGAAAGGTTCTATTTGGTGGCAATCCCAGCTCCAGCCAAAGATGATGGATGAGAAAGCCAGACGCTCTCACAACTTTGTGAAGGGCTGGCCCCGTTTTCAATATTCAAGAGCAAATTAAACCATTTTCAAAGGACTGGCTTTGAGGGAGAAAATGCAGGTTCATCTACAACCAACCACATTTGCAGAAATGTGTCCATTTCAATGATATTTTTGAGGAAAAGTGTCAAAATGAAGCATTTCTTTCCTACAAGTACGAAATGTGTCATTTTGATAAGATAAAACAATACATCAAAAGGAAAATTTCTTTTCAACTTATATGTTTAATTTTAATATTGGATTATATTTACATATTGTATTACTAATGTATTCTAATGTTTTGCTCTTTAACTTTCTGAGTCAGAATGAGTCAGCATAATTGAAAGGAAATACAGATTGAACTTCTCTAGCTCGCACCCTCGGGACCTGGCCAGTGCTGAACCAGTGAATTTGCTGGACTGCGGAAGGTCAATATTGTGTAGCAGCATTACCGACGCTTCCACTGCTTGCTGGGCGCTTAGACAACATGTAGGGGTAAATCAGAGCTACATAACACCACAGAACACTGAGAGTCAGGACAGATGGCTGTAAACAAACTTTATGGGAGTGCAGGAAACTTTGCTACACCCATGCTAAGTGGCCATCTGGCTAACTAACATCATGCCGGACCACGGATGTTGCCGGAGCAGAGAGTGCCGGACTAGAGAGGTTCCACCCGTACATTGGTGTTTCTGTATCAAAACCTTTAGGGAATTTCGATTCCACGAACATTTTTCAAATTCAACTTCTCCGAATCAGAAGGAAAACAAACATTGAAATATCAGAATCTCCCCTGGGATGGAAATTCTGCTTTCCAATGGGCTTGATTCACACCATGCAGCTAGTTCAGCTAAACATCAGACTCCTCCAGACACTTGGCGTTCAACAGAGCTGAAACCTTACTCCAAAATCTTTGAGGTTCCCTCCACCCCGATTTGCTTTCCCAACTCACCGCTCTCTTATGCTCTGTCTGGCAGGCAGTCCTCAGCTTCCCTGACATTCACATCAATTCTGTTATTTCGAAATAACGGACGGCTTATTCCGACTTCTGTAAACCTCATTCTACGAGGAATAACGCCTCTTCCGAAACAGCTATTTCGAAATAAGGCGTGTGTGGACACGCCTCTGCTGCTATTTCGAAATAGCCCCTCACCAGTTTTTCCTCCTGGAGCGCTACATCGAGATAGCCCGTCTACATTAGGGGAGCCTGCCTCGGACTCATTTTGAGCCTTCCCTGCAGTGTAGACGTGCTGTTTCGAAATAAGCTCTTTCGGAATAACTATTCTGGTATAGCTTATCCCGAAATAACTGTGCAGTGTAGACGTACCCATAGATATTATCGTGTGCCTTCCATATAGCAAGCGCATAGTTATCGCTGCATTGCCCACCACTGCAATGCCTCCACCTCTGGGGCGGAGCGTGTCAACCAGCTACTTTGCCCAGCTTTGGCAGAGGGGGCACGTGGTACAAATGCATGGTCCGTTTCAGACAGGCTAGATCTACGCACGTCGGGAAAGGACTGTGACGTCAAACCAGCCTAGCAGCCGTGGCCATACCTGGGTAATCACAGTGATGGATCCGCCTTTTCTCCAGCTCTGGGTTGTTGCGCCTGTTGTATTTGGGGGTTGGCATGATAATGTGCCCCTGGGAGAGGGCCCCGAGGCCGTTTGGCAGGGTGGGGATGTGGGACGACTGTACCAGCTTCAGTCCAAAGGTGGCTTCATAGGAGGGTGGGGGTGAGATGGTGTTGATGAGCTCCGGCTGGTTCTCTGGGCTGCCAGGCTGGGAGTTAGGGGGCGAAGGGGGTAGGCTGAGTCCTGGGACGGGGTAGAACTGCCCCGTGAGGTTGAAGTTCCCCTGTGCTTGGGAGACACTTTGGAAGTGCTTCACTTGTGGGCCAGGCTGAATGGGTCTGGGGAGCATGGCGCTGCCTGCAGGCATGGGGCCGCCGCCGATGGTGTTGATGGCCGTGGTGCTGCCCGTAGAGGGCGCCATGGGGGCGCCATCAGCATCGCCATTGCCAAGGGGCATCTGGTAGAGCTGGGCCTGCGGGGCGCCACCCGACAGGGGGATCTCCGAAGGCATCTCTTGCTTGATGAAGATGTTGTTCACCGCCACCGACTGCGGCATGCTGAAGACGCTGGTGAAATCCGGCAGCGTCTGCGTCACGCCCGCCGCGGACGAGCAGGGCTGGGCAAAGCTGGTGCCGGGCTCTGTTTTGATCTGTGGGAAGGGGGCGAGGGGCTTGGCTGGCCGGTAGAGCCCAGTGCGCAGGTGCGTGGTGTCCGGCAGGATCAGATTGATGTTCACGCTGTAGGGCGTGGAGGGCGGCTTCTCTGTCGAGAAAAACTCATCCACCACGGAGGCACTCTCCCTGCGGTACTTCTTGTCCGGCATCATTGGAATTGGCGGCATCTGGCTGGAGAGGTACTTGTCCATTTCAGAACGTGCCTACGGGGAAGAACAAAGGAAGAATTTTTGAGTGACGAGTTCAGATGCTAAGGTGATGGGCATCCTACAAACAGCTCTGAGAGGTGGGCGCCTACCAGGCAGGAAAAGACCATGGATTGGGAGGCAGGAGCACAGCTCGGCCACGGATACCCTATGCACCCCGTGCGACCTTAGGCAAATCAGCAAATCACTTGGGGCCTCAGTTTCCACATCTGTGAAATGGGCATAATCCTTCCCTGCCTGCTGTGAAGATCAAATCTATTCATGGCTATGAGGAGCCCAGAGCGATGAGGGATGCGCATGTAGTGGGGCAGAGAGCCCAGGAGCAGCGAAAGGCGTGCAGTCAAATACAGAAGGGCCAGGATTTTGATGTTTCTAGATAAATAATAAGAGGGGGAGAACTTGAAACTAAAGCTGAGGTGCCTAGGCCAGAGCCCCAGACCCACGTGCTCTCAGACCTCGGCGGAGTTAGGCTCCAGGTCTGGATCTGACTTTGAGTTGGGACCCAACTCTCGTTTAAACGGTGTGAAGCCCAATGAGAACTCATCCGGTTCCTGATTCCGTTGCCAGGCATTGGAAATAAGGGGCTAACGTTGGAGTTTAACTGTCGCCCGCGGCCCTGGGAACATGTCGGCCTCGTACCAACACACGAGATCCCAATCTGAGACTAGCTAGAACCAAAAGGGAAACCGGTCGATTTTCACTCTGCCCAGGAAACTTCCCCATCTCTAACACAGTACAGCAGCAGTGTGGGCCTGTGACTCTGGATGGATGTTTTTGCAAGTGCAATAGTCCAGAATAACTGAAGTTCCGGTCATGAATATCCTCAAACTCCAGATTCCTTTGGGATTCCTGTCTGACCGGGCATCTTCTGGGGGTGTTCCCAATGATTCAACAGTCCATGGGCAGCACGGAGCGAGGAAACCCTAGCCCTAGCATCTCCTGGCTCAAGCTCTGCTCTTTGTGGGTAGTGATGCCACCACTAATACTGCGTATGGGAGCTGCAACCTTTAATTATGTGGTTACCCATGTGTCAGTCTCATTATACGGACCTCATAGACACATTCATGTGACACAGAGCCGGCAAACCGGTCCAGTTTCCCCAGGCCCTGCAGATACGGGCAGGCAGAGCCTACCGCAAGAAGCCACGCTAATCTCATTACCACTCGCTGTGCATTCGGCCGGAAGGCTTTGCCCCACAGAACGGCGTCACTCTGTGCCCAAGTCCGCCCTTGGGCGACCTGTCTGCCGTCACCAAAGACTGATTTGGCTGCCGGCGTTGGATCCGCCCCACATGTTATGGGGCACAAGCTACACCTAGACCTCTTGCAAAGATGTGCCCCCTTGAGAGCCGCCCTGGCAATGCGCCAGGAAGCGAGGACCGCACCTAAGTGTGCATCGGACAGAGCAAGTATCGCAACCGCCTCGCTCTTTAAAATGGAGGCAGCCCCTTGACGCTGCGTGGCCCAGCATGCAATGCTCCTTCGTGATCACAGCAATTGGGCAGGGACCTTGAAGTCTCCCAACTGGCTGCTGCTGCACGAGGACCGTCGGGGGGCCTCAGTCGAGCCCGAGTGCTACCCCCGCTTGTCTGGTGTTAGCAGCAAATTATCCTGTCAAGCCAGCGGCGCTGGAAAGCTCCCAGCTGGTCACTAGCGGGGGTGGGGGGGGACGGTTAGTTACCCCAACAAGTGCAGCTCGTGTTCAATGCCTGACCTATTCCTCCAGGTGCTGTGGGCTCCCGCTCCTGTCATCTGGGACCGACACTAACGCCCCACAAGGCTCTGGGGTGTTGCGGATCTAGGCCTAGAATCGGATCCAACTCGGAACTGTCCCGACGTTTCAGAGTCGCTGGCACTCCCGGATGCGGGCAGGGCCCGTTCTAAAGACACGCCCCAGCTGCCATGCGGATCCCAATCCCAATTTCCACGCTGTTCGGCTCCGTGGTTCCCACTTGGGCTCGTCTCTGGGCGAGGATCGCGGGGCGCCCTTGGAGCGCTGCCGGCTTTCCCCTGATTTTCTCCGCATGGCGGGCCACCCCCGCCGGTTATTTCTAGAGTCAGGAATCAGATCACTGCTAGGCAGTACCAGGGGCTCTCCCTCCGGCTCCGAATGCCGCACATACCTGAGCAATGAAGTGACCCACTCACCACGGAGACGGAGGAGGGAAGTGAGGGCGTCAGACGGATTTTACTTCTAAGGTTCCCTTATCTCTGGTATTTTGATTTCCTGCCTTCACTTCACAAGAGAGTTTTTCTAGGGGAGTGCCATAGGGATGCCCCAGCTCATCCAAGGTATTTAGGCGCCTAACCCGAACTGAGATCCATAGGAGTTAGGCACTTAAATAGCTTCGAGGATCTGGTGCACTGAGGCATTGTGCAGAGATCCCATGGTTTTCTAGTTAATCCTGTGCATTGTCACACGGGGACTCCCGAACCCCCACCTTGCCTCTGCAGCCTTCGCCGGTTCACAATTCATAATGCCCGACAGCGCCTACCGCCCCCAGAGGAGACACAAACTGAATTTACCTCCCCCTCCCTACTGAAATGCAGCCGCCTCTGGGGTGGGACAGGGAGTGCAGAGGACTGTACCCCGGCTCAGTCGGAGCAGCGTTTAGAGATCGGCAGAAGGGGAGGACCTGAGCCAAGATAGGGGCCGGCTGCCTGGGCTAGCCATGCTCCAGCAAGAGGAGCAGTTGCCAGGACATCCCATTGGGTATCACCTGGAAGAGAACCCCCCGACTTCCAAGTGCCCCCTGGCCTCACACTTGGACACTGCCTCTAGCCTGGCTCCAGGGGAGAGGGTCTTTCCTGTTGTACAGCCAGGCCTGTGTGGGGCTGGGCATGTCGCAAGCACGTCACAAGAGACACTCCCTGCTCCACAGAGCTTACGATCTAGCAAACACCGAGGGAATGAGGTGGAACCCATTTTACAGCTGGAAGACAGAGGTGCCAAGACTTGCCTGCGATCATACTGGGAGCGGGGTAGAGACAGGCAGGGAACCTGGTCTCCTTGCAGTTGGCAGCACAGCGCCTCTATAACACATGCTGCGCATTTTCCTGAGGCATCGAGGGTAGTGGGGAGAGGGCCGAGGGGCGGAGAATCCAGCAGGCTCTCTTTCCAGTGCCTTACTGGGGGTCGTAGAGCCCCCCAGGGAGGGATCTGCTCAGGAGAAGCCAGCTGCGTTTCAGGAAGGCACCCCCCCCCACCACGCTGGCTTGGCGAGGGGCGGAAATACGCATGCAGAGAGAATAAAAACCGTCACCTCCATCGTGAGTGGCATGCGCTGCTCCATCCTCAGGGGGGTGAGCTGTGGAATAAACACAGCCTGTTACTGGGCAGGCATGATGCAGTGCACAGGAAACACGAGAACACGGCCCCTCGACAGGCCCAGGAGGCCCCGCGGACATGCGCGTCTCCACTAATGCCAAACCCGGTGGCCCTGGGCGCTCCGGGGGCGAGTGACTCGGAGGCTGCCGGGACTGTTGGAAAGCCACCCTGTGCGCGAGGGGCCTGTGGAGCTAGGTGGGCGCAGGGACCGGGCGGGGCTTTCGGCACGCTGGCTGCCATTTGGCACGTGCCCCGGGGCTGCGCTCTATGTCTGACTCGCCTGGTGTTGTTGGCACCGTCCGAAGCCTGAAACACACGCACAAGAGCCGCCGCCTCTGCTTAATAACCCCCGGATGCTCACTGTCCACACTTGATCCAGCTGCTGTCACAGGGTCCCCCCAGCCTGGCAGCCAAGCCCCCCAGCTGCCTTCAGCCCCCAGCGATGGGGGTCCACTTCCCACTGTTGCTGAGTGACCATTGCTAGGCAACACAGGGCCAGCCACTCTTTCTGCCTGCATCCCTGAGAGGGCAGCCGTAGCAACAGCGCCCCCAGCAGCACAGACAGTGCAACTGCAAGTTTGACAGGGCGGGTGGGGCATCTTACCCCCACCAAGGCCCAGCCAAGCCCAACAGAACCACGAGGGTGGGGGAACATGTGTCTCATTCTGTTGCGTCATTATCTTCACTGTGCAGTGGTAGAAACTTTGGCACGGAGAAGCCAAGCGAGGGGTGGAGTGGGGAATGGGTCCCACAGTTGCTTGTATCCCATCCCTGGCTCACTCCACTAGGCTCCACTGCCCTATGACCCAACTAACAGCCGCCAAATACGCAGATGCAACCTCACTTTCTGCCCCAGCCGGGATAAACTTGCTTCCCTTGCCAATACCGTACCAAGCATGGTAGTTTCTCATTCAAACTGCAGCGGTGACAATCAATTCAAACCTCCCTGCAGCAAGGGATGGCTGAAAAGTGCCCTGAGCCAGGGTTAATACAGAGTCATTACTAAGCACTGTTTGTATTATCGCCGGGGCCAGGAGGGGAGTTCGTGGACCGGACCCCGTTTTGCTATCCCTCGTCTTCTCTCTACAATCCACGTTGGGGGTCGAGAGAGACACTGCTGAGGTCCTAGGGTTCCCAGAGCGTCAGACACCGATTTTCACACGTGCACCTTTCACAAGATGAGATCAGGGAAAACGTGAAAGCTGATCGGGTCCCACACAAACACATCACATACACTTTTGTGCACATGCACAATTTCTCTCTCCCCCTACCCCCACACACTTCAAGGTTCTACAGTGACGTCTGTTACATTTACGATCGTGCTTGCATCACGATGCACGAGAGAACAGACACGTGCGGTTTCTTTGGCAGGAAGTTTTTTAGCTGCTTCTTTATCAGCACTGGATATTGCCTCAAGGAAACTCTTACTTCCAAAAATGACCCTAATTAATTAGAGGGGAAAGTGTCTCCTGCAATGTGCATGAGCTATTCTTTGAAGACTGTCACTTTGAAACGCCACTCCAAACTGCAAACTCTTCCAGTGCATTTGGAATCAGTTTACATTTGGTTTCCTGAATGCTTCTCGCAGAGCTGCAAATCTTTGCCAATCTGCACACACACAACATGGAAATTGTTCTAGAGAAGGTTTTCATTTTTTTTTTTTTTTTTTTTTTTACAAAGGAATTATGAATTTGAGGGGGGGTATTTCAGCAAGGAAATCCTACCTTGTGATAAAATCACAGCTGTCCTACATGTATTCCTGTGGCCAAATTACCTAAGGAAATGGTTGACTTTCTACAAGATGGAACGAAAAATTCAACATAAAACAATAAGGTCAGGGAACAGGTTTCCCATTTTTTTCTTCACTCAGCGCACAGTCAACCTGTGGAACTCCTTGCCAGAGGATGTTGTGAAGACTAGGACTTGAACAGGGTTCAAAAAAGAGCTAGATAAATTCATGGAGGTTAGGTCCATCGATGGCTCTTAGCCAGGATTGGTAGGGATGGTGTCCCTAGCCTCTGCTACTATGGAGGTGGGTGACAGGGGAGGCGTCACATGAGGATTCCCTGTTGTGATCCTTCCCTCTGGGTCACTTGATATTGGTCGCTGTCAACAGACAGGACACTGGGCCAGATGGACCCTTGGTCTGACCCAGTCTGGCCATTTTTATGCTCTAATGCGACTGGTCAGGAATCCCCTAGATCCATGGTCCGTTCCCTGCTGCGGCCTCCTTTTTGTACCAGGAACACCCTAGAATCCCCTTCCCGTGCACCCAGGCTCACTGGGACCCTCCCCCCATTTAGTAACACTGGGAATGCAGCGATCGTGGTTCCCAACCCGCTGCCCCCGTCCCACAGACTCCATGCTGAGCATGCCTCGCCCCCCCCCCCGCCACAGCCATGCGGGCAGATTCGGTGATGAGGGGAAGGCAGGCAAGAAACCGTCCCCGCTGCTGGGTCCGTGAGGGACGCTGCTTGCGGCTTCCATGAAAGACAAAGGGAAGACGTGGCATGAGCCTTTCCGAACGCAACTGCCCGTCTGAACCCGTCGCCCGGCAGCCCGTGGCAGCGGCACAACTGAGCGCTCTGAAAGCCTCGTCCGTTCATCGCCCTCTGCGTGGGGCACACTGCCCGGGAGGAAGACGTGCCACGGGGCCCGATCCCTCGATCCAGACCTCTGCACTCCTAGGATCGAGGGCTCCGTGATGGGCTCCATCTGCTCCTCATGCACCAAGCCAGCTCCGGAACCGGCTCCGTGCTTCTTGCACCAAGCCAGCTCCGGAACCGGCTCCGTGCTTCTTGCACCAAGCCAGCTCCAGAACCGGCTCCATGCTTCTTGCACCAAGCCAGCTCTGGAACCGGCTCCGTGCTTCTTGCACCAAACCAGCACCGGAACTGGCTCCACGCTTCTTGCACCAAGCCAGCTCTGGAACCGGCTCCACGCTGCAATGCTGGGTCTGACATGGAGCCGTTGATGTCCTCAGTCTTCTCCTGGGGGGATCGGCGGCCTCTTCTGAGCCAGACCCATCGGTAGGGGGTGGCTTGTTTCTCACCATAGGACTCTTCCTCCCTTCCTTCTTTTCTAACAGGAGCCCCTCCCGGCCCCAGAAACACCGGACACTTCCGGGATCTCCTCCAGGGAAGCCCCGTTCTGCTCAGTTCCACAGGAGCCAAGCCCCGCGGGATGCGTGCACCGGGTTGGTGGTCTCAGCATCCTGGCTGCAGTAGCAGGCTGCCCAGAAAGGGGTCTTCTGGCTGATGACTTAACTGTCCTTGCTCTCTAGGGCTTGAGCTAGCGCGCTAACAAAGCCAGGTGGCCGTTACAAGTATGTGCAGGTGGCTACGCCAGAGACACCACGTCCGCGCTGCTCTTGTCCGTGCTGACTCCGGCGGCGGTGGAGCCCTCTGTCCTCCGCAGGGAGCCGCAAGCGTGCGAGCGTCATTGAGCTAGCGAGCAGAAGAGAGCAGGGTCGCCACGGCGGCGTGGGAGGATGGATGGGCTGGAATGCCACTCCGTACCTAGGGCTCAGGGTGGCCACCCCAGCTGGCAGATACCTCTCCAGCTCACCTGCAGGCATCCCCACAGACCTGGCATGGGGAGGTGTCACAAAAGGCCCCTGAGGGCGGAATGTGCCTAGAAAGAACCTTACGAGCGCTGGGGATCAAAGAGGACTGGGCATTTTCCAAGCCTTCCCTACAACTTGCCATGTCACAGGAAAGAATCCAAGTGTGGGAGCAGCTGGCTTACTCAGAATGCTGCCCATTCAACATCAGAACGGCCAGACTGGGTCGGACCAAAGGTCCAGCCAGCCCAGTGACCTGTCTGCCGACAGTGGCCAATGCCAGGTGCCCCAGAGGGAATGAACACAACAGGGACTCATCAAGTGATCCCTTCGTTGTCGCCCATTCCCAGCTTCTCACACTGAGGGCACCCCAGCCAAAAGCAGAAAGTCGATCTTGCGGAAAGTCAACCATTTCTTTAGCTAATTCCAAAGGCTTTGCCCCCTCACTAGAGAAGCTGTTCCTAGCCAGGGCTGGAAAATACCCCTCGGCACCACGTTTCCATCGGAAAACGCTGTGTCTGTTATACCACCGTCGTTCCCAGCTCACACGGACTGCAATGGAACCGCAGCATGAAAAATAAAAACCGGGAAAAGCCTTTTAAAAAAAAGTGTTGGAGCCTCCCCTTTTGATATTTCCCGAACAAAACGCTTCCGTTTGTCAGCGCAAAATGGCTTTCGCCTTCTTATGTTTTTAAATAAAATTATGTAATGTTTGGACTCACCCCAAATGGAATTTTCCCCCAGAATTTTATATTTTGCTTTCAAAAATCCTAAGTTTGGCCTTTCCCAAATTGGGGTGAAAATAATTTAACTTCCGGAAGTTTTTGAGGGGAGGGAAAAGCTGTTTTTGGATGATGGCTACGCTGGCCTTTTGGCTGACTGGGGAAAGAGCAGGTGAGGACGCAGGGTTGTGCTAATCTAATCACTCGCTAGGTTCTCCTAAATGGCATTAAAAGTCAGCCACCTGGGGCTTTAACGTCAAGCCTTTCTTCTCTGCCTGACACAAAGAGCAAAACGTTTTAACACTTTCCCCGGCTCTCTGGCAAGAGTTTAGCTTGGGATGGGGTTATGGGCAGTAACACTACTTGGAAGGTCTAGATACTCCTAGGGAGACACTTCAAAAATGATTAGACCAAGAATACTTTCTATCAGGGGATCACCACGCTTTGCACAGGACCAACGGATTCAACTTCTCAGCTCCCAGTGAGCGAGTATCGGACCCCTTTTTCCAGGGAAACTGAGGCACAGAGAGGCCAATTGACTTGCCCAAGTCTATACAACAGGTCAGTTGCAGAGGCAGGAGCAGAATCCATACAGAGTATGCCCCCCCCAAAAAAAGATGAACAACTTGGTGCTGCCCTAGCGGTGGAATGTTCCATACAAGATCATGCCCCTGCTCCTGGGCCGTCAGGTCTGCCCAGTTTAGTCTCTCAGGAACCGAACCTGGGACTGGCACCTTTTTTGGGCTGGGAGCTGCTGACCCACAGCAAAATCAGTGGGGGGCCGCACACAAGTGAGAAGCAAAAAAAACCCCAACCCCTCACTGGCGTGGCCCCCGACTGAGAAGGAGAAAGACCCTGCCCCCATTCCCCTTGCACCCCAGAGCCATGGGGGGCCAGGCTAGTAGATGTTGGGTGCTCCAGCCCCACAGTGGGATGGCAGGGGGGATAGAGCACCAGCGCAGGCTCCCCACTGCTGGGGGAGGAGCCCCGAGCGGCTGGATCCAGGCCCGGCCTTAGGTTCCCCACCCTGGCTTAGTGCATGGGCAGCTATAGCTTGAGCGAAAAGCCAGCTGGCTCTCAGCTACAGCTGAGGAGCAAACTCCCTCTTTCTCTGGAAATGGTCTAAGTGCGGTTCCATGGGCCTGGGCACCACACCCAGGAGGTGTGTGGGTTACACAAGGCAAGATGTGTCAGCTGATTAGGAGCTGTATGTGCTGACATTGTTAAGTAACAAACATCAGGTGCCTTCAGTGCCCGGGCAGGGCAGAGGGACCCGGCGTCTGCTCGAACCGGAAAGGGATTCCTACACGGGGGGAGGGGGGAACGACTCAGTGGATTTTTGTCCACTCCAATCCAACACATTTTGCCCTGGGGCGCTGGCCGTGAGTCCAGCTTTGAACCTGCTCCTGCTAGCCCCTGGGCCCCAGTTCGAAGCCCTGTGCAGTCAACAGGAAGTCGTCAGCCGACCTTCGTTCTGGGCCCTATGTGAGGAGGATGGTTTCTGACAGCACCGGGGGGCTGACAGACACAGAGAAAAAGACCCTGCCTCAAAGAGCTTTCAGGCGCCATAGACCAGGGTGATCATAGGAAATAGCAGGCAAGGCTCTTAGCAGGGATGTAGCGTTACTCCCTGAGCAGGCCCTCAGAAGCCGATGGAAGTGCTCGTGTGAATAAAGGGACCCGTGTGCAAAAGCAGAGGCGGGCAATAAAACACGACCGTTCTCCAGGGTTAGCACCTCGCAAGCCGCCGCCGCTGTATTTACCTGCACCTCCACAGGTACCAGCGATCACAGCTCCTATTGGCCACGGAGCACCGTTCCCAGCCAATGGGAGTGTCAGAAAGTGGCGCGGACCAGGGGAGACTTGTTCTGAAGTTGAAGGATCCTGGTTCTAGTCCCACCTCTTCAAGTGTGCGTGAGATGGCGGTTGAAGGGCTGCTCCACCCAGTGATTTTGGCTCCTAATGTTCAGCGCCATCAACAGACATTAGAAGCCTCGTCACCTGCATGGCTCTGGACCCACGTCGGTTATGTGCAGGCCTGGATCTGTCCACGGAGGCGCCACATCCTCTCTCGCACACACGCCTGCTCAGAACCGTTTCCAAGCGCCAAAAAAGGAATGGCCAACAATCGGAAGGAAAACCATCCATTAAGGGCTGTGACAAGTCCTTGGCACTGGCCCTTTAAAAATGCCTGTTATAAATAGAACGTGTTTATATACAGATTTGGTTCAGTATCAGCATTTATTGTGCCTCTCGTTAAATATTGACCTGGACAAATATTTGCATCTCCGATCATTCAGTCTTGATATTGACCTCAACGGAAGGCAGTTTCTGGTTGTGGCCTCATTTGTTCTAGAACTCTCTGAGGATAAGAATTCGCGATAGCATGGGCAGCCCATCCTCCCAGGAGAAAACACACACACACAACTTCTCATTTGGGGTTGAGCATTATAGCTTCAAGACAATCAATGCACCCCAGTCCCGAACTAGTGTCAATTAGCTACAGTTCCATGGAAGTGAATGAGTCAGATTCTCCACTGATAGAAATCAGGTCTACAGCCTCCAGTTAGCATCCACCCAAGCCAGCTAGTACAACTTTACAGGCAGGAAAGAGCATCCACACTATGTGCTAAGGGGAGTTCTCTACCTTGGGGTAGCTAATCGATATAAAACAAATCACGTTGTTCCTTAGTCTACACAAGGCCCGTGCGGGTTTGTCAAGTTAATGGAGTGCCACTTAACGGGATGTAGTTAACAAATCTGTACACCCTAGATGGCCATCTCCCGAAAGTTTATTCCAAGTTTGGGAGTTAGGAGCCTACCTACTTTTCAAGATCTAGGCCCGAGTTTTCCAGTAAACCACACAGGTTTATGTCCTGCAACAGACTTCATGGAGCATCGGCAAAGGCATTCCCTCCCCAAGTGAACAGGCGAAGATAAAAAACTTGTGCATGCAAACCCAGAGAGCCCAAGAAACCCCTCAAAAGTCTGAAGTCAGGCTGAGGAATTCAGCTGTTCTGCTCAGAGAAGCGAGAGGTTTCTCTGGATCTCTTTGGTCAATGTTCCCAGCAGGTTTTGCTGTCCGATTTCTGGCCCGCCCTCGCTCCCATAGGGCCTTGCCAAAAGCCAGGACTTTGGGCTTCCTCACAGGCAGGCCAGGGGAATTTCCTAGAAAATGCTATTTTGCAGACATTTGCTGCTAAATCTCTCCTCTGAAGAGCGATTAAAAAGACTTGGACTTTTCAGCTTAGAAAAGAGAAGATTAAGGCGGGATATGATAGAGGTCTATAAAATCAGGACTGGTGTGGAAACAGTGAATAAGGAAAAGTTATTTACTTATTCCCACAATATAAGAACTAGGCGTCACTAAATGAAATTAATAGGCAGCAGGTTTAAAACAAACCAAAGGAAGTTTTTCTTCACTCAGAGCACAGTCAACCTGTGGAACTCCTTGCCAGAGGATGTGATGAAGGCTAGAACTTTAACAGGGTTCAAAAAAGAGCTAGATAGATTCATGGAGGTTAGGTCAATCAATGGCTATGAGCCAGCATGGGTAGGAATGGTGCCCCTAGCCTCTGTTTCTCTAGAGATGGCTGATAGGGGAGGGATCAGGTGAGGATTACCTGTTGTGATCCCTCCCTCTGGGGCATCTGGCATTGGCCACTGTCGGCAGAAGGGACACTGGGCTGGATGGACCTTTCGTCCCACCCAGTCTGGCCATTCCTATATTCTCATGTTAGCATCAAGGAGGCAGGTGCACAGAAAAAACCCACAGTCCAAACCCTAGCTCCAAGCTCCAGCGACTGCCGAAGGGAAAAGAAGAGGACACATTTGGCTGGTCTTTGAGAAAGGGAGCAGAAACAATAGGGAATCCATAAATGGCTTGACAAGACCTCCCTTAGCAGCACGACAGACCCCCCGGTGGATCAAGCTCTTGCTCTGTTATCACAGGGCTGGACTGAACCTGGGCTGTTGCCATTGACAGAGTCTGTATCTATGGAAAACAACGTAGGCTTCATGGCAGAGGAGTCGACAGGCTCCGCAGGCCCCTGGGCAAGGTGGGAGGGGGACAGCTCCGCGCTCCTGGAAGGGGCAGGGCCGAGGGCAGAAGAGGCTGCACTGAGGGGGGGCAAGGTTGAGGGCAGAAAGGGTGAAGGGGGTGGGGTAGGGGCGGAAGAGGTGGGGCCAAGGGCGGAAGGGCGGGGCCAAGGGCGGGGCTGAGCATGGAGGGGGCGGGACCAAGGAGCTCCAGCAGTAATTAAAGGGCCCTTGGAAATCACACCCCCCTTCTCGTAATGAGTGGCTCAGATCTGAACTCACAGCCCTGATTCTCCTAGCATTTCAATCCCTCCCATTCACAGTGTTTACTCCTGGTTACAGCTGTTGGGAATTTCCAGCAAAACAGGGGTTTTTTCCCTTTAAAAAAACATAAAAAAGAAATCCAATTTTGTGGAAACAGAGCCATATTGCAGGAACGAGCCAGCGTTGGCTAATGCTTCAACCTGAAAAAATATGGAAAAAAAAAGTTCCCAAGGTGTCCAGATGGGCCGGTTTGACATCTTCCAATTTGTACTGGCAGAGAACTGGCCGCCTGGTCTCCCATCCCTTCCCAGCTCGGATTTGTCCCAGTCTGGATCTGTCCCAGCACATACGGGAACAGCCCACAAAGGCTGCCAGTATCACACATGAAATGTACCCAGTCCTGCGAATGCACGCGTTTCCACGCACGGCGCCCGGGCTTGTGCGACCCGCGGCCCTGCTTTCTCACCAGTGAGCACACACAGCGTCACGTGCATTTCACGCCACAGGGCCACGTGCACGAGCAGATTAAACGGCACTTACAAATCGACCACCGAGAAACGGATCGGGTGGAGATGACTCTCACCTGCCAAATTCTGCCCCGATGTACACGGATGCCAACAGGCTGGGGCTAAGCCAGCTGCCATCACACAGCGGGAGAGGCGCACGTAGGTGTAACTCATTTGGCCCTGACAAATCACGATGAATCACTCGTTTATCAGCTCATGAGCAGAAATTGAATTTTCCGTTGCCTCAGCAGGCAGCCCCGTTATGGCATGACATGGCAATGCCACGCTGCCAGGAACTGATGCAATGCTGAGGCATCGAGGCCTCTGAAATAAACCGGTGACTCTTCAACTAGCCGTCAAGCCAGACAGCACCTTGAAAACGCGTCTGCCCCATTCGTGAATTTCAGCGACTGCCCTGTCCGGCGTGTGGCAGTGTGACATTGAATATGGGCGGGGCGGCCCGTCCATATAGGTGAACTAGGCGGTCGCCTAGGGCGCCAAGTTAAATGGGGCGCCAAATGGTGGTGCAATATCATTGAGGGGTTTGGAGGTGGGGGCACCGATTGCATGGTTCGCCTAGGGCTCCAGTTGCTGGCAGCTATCTAGGGCCACCCCTGAATATGGGCGGGGGGTGAAGGCCCAGCTGGGGAAGGCGCGTCCCAGCCCTGCCCTTTCTGCCTGAGGCTCCGCCCCTGGAGCCAAGCCCCGCCCACCCCAGCCCGATCTTTCCTGGCCACCTGGAGGGCCGGGGCTGCCGTGCTGTGGCCCCGGCCCCAACCCCAGTCCACCCTGATGGCTGGGGAGCCTGGCTGCCGCGCCACAGTCCCAGCCTTCCCGGGCGGCTGGGGTGTGCTGGCAGTTTTGGGAAGGCCGCGTCTTCCCTTGCCTACATTACCGGCCACCCACGGCATTGTGTATAATGCACATTCATTTATGATGATTATATTTTCTATTGCCAACACACCGAGGGGCCCTAATTCCATACCAGATCCCCGCTGTGCTAGCTGCTGTACAAACACAGGACCAAAACTAGAGGGCACTGAGCCCAGAAAGCCTCCAATCTAGTCCTCACTAAAACTCAGTCCCGTTAACCGGCCCCCAAGACCAGAGGCAGCTGGCGCTGTCGAGCGCCGTGAAAAGCCAGCGGTGCACGGGACACTGAATGCAGATCCCAGGAAAAGAAGCCTACAAAACGGTTAGCGAAAGCTGGGCCAGGAGCGAGTGTTTGAGCCAAACATGCCTGGTTATTGAGAGTGGGGAAGGGCCTGCCGGCTCGCCGGGCGCTGACTCATCGACACCTTGCCCACGGCTTTTGTGAAAAGGGCCTGGGAACGCCGGTTATCAGGTGCCTTGATCGGGAAAGCCAATAATGGCTCTGCCTGCCAGCCAAGGCGATGACCCGAGAACGTCTCGTTCCGGCGCCATTTCACTTCCTTGAACACCTCCCTGCTACTGCGGCTGCTGCTTTCTGCCCCACGTGTCACCCGCCCTTGTGGGGCGGAAGGCGCGAGCTCCGAGCAGCGGGGTGAGACTGGGCAGGATCAGACACGAGGAGCCCAGACCAGCTTTGGCGGGGGCCAAAGGGAGCCAGGCGCTGTGGTCTCGGGGTGCGTCTACACTGCACCTGGTGCTCGGAATAAGCCACGCCCTCTGAGCGACGCTTATTTCGAAATATGGCGCCGTCCACACCGCGCTGATTTCAAAATAAAGCGCTCGTCCGAAACAGCCCTTACTCCTCGTCGAACGAGGTTCGCAGGGATGTCTGCATAGCGAGCCCATTCTAGTTCGAAATAACGGGCATGCTCAAAAGACGCGGAATAGCTATTAGCCATAGGGACCACACGGCGGGGGGGGTGGGACTTGGTGCACCTGGTGGAGCAATTTCCCCACTAGAGCAGGCTGAATTTTTTCCCCCCCAAAATTGTGGTTGTAAGCCAAAAATGCATATTCTGGGGTCCAAAACTAGCCGCCGGAGTCAGGCAAAATGCCGTCTGCACAGCGATGAAAATCACAGAAGTGTCCACACAGTTTGCGTTGACTTTTCAATGCCCAGCGCTCTTTTCGGTTTTATAATTGGCGCATGTCACAGGAAAAGAACGAGTTGTCCTGTAGCACTTCAGAGACTGACAAAAATCTATCTAGACCATCATGAGCTTTCGTGGGGTTTGCCCATGAAAGCTCATGATGGTCTAGTCATGGGTTCCCAAACTGGGGGGGGTGTGCCGAAATTCCAGGGGGGGTGCGAGGCAACCCAGGCCCCTCCGCCCCCCGTCAATTGCCCACCCCCTAAGTTTTGCTGCTACTTTTGTTTTTCGGCCCCGGTCAGTTCCTTTTTTTTTTTGCTCAACAAGTTTTGCTGCTATTTGGGGGGTGGGGGTGGGGGAGGGTTTCTCAAAAATCAAAAAGGGGGCGTGATGCCAAAAAGTTTGGGAACCACTGGTCTAGACAGATTTTTGTCAGTCTCTGAGGTGCTACAGGACTACTTGCGTGTGGGTTTTTTTTTAAGTTACAGACTAACACAGCTCCCCCCTCGGTGACTTCTAAAGAAAAAGGCGGCAAACAGCGTCCAAAACGAAGCAGAAACACTCCACGGAATTCCCTCGAGGGGCGACCTGCAGAGTTTCACTCACTTCAAAACAATTTTGTTTTCAATTCAAACAAACCAACCTGATCTTTTTTTTCTTTCAGGAGAACCAGATTTCTGATCGCTTCGTTCCACGCCCCACCAGAGCCATCACCGGCTCAGCCCTGCCTCCCCGTGTGTCACGAGAGGGCCTCACAGAGCACGGGAGCCTTTCGTCCTCCATTCCCCGCTGTGCGCCACGACCCACATTGCTACGTGGCGCGGGGCTCTTCCCACTCCACAGGATCCGCACCCGGAGCGCTGCTGAGGCTGCCCATGTGGGACTGCAGAGCAAAGGAAGGGGCTGACTAGCCCAAGAGTGAAAATGCTCCTCCATCGCACGGCCAGCCTGGCTCCGGCTCCCCCATGCAAGGTCTTGCTGTGACCCCCCTGCTGTTGTACATTTCACGGCAGTTACCGCCCATGAATTTCTAGCTCCGGGGAAATCATGTCGGAGGGTGATCATCAAACCCAGCCCCGGGTCTCCTACCGCCCCACTCAGTCCTGATGGAATGAGCCCAAAGCTGGCAGCATGTGACCGATGGGAGCCAGTGCCTACCAGTAGGAGTGTGGGCATGGCGGCACAGGCTCCCACGGAACAAGGGCCTGTCCTCCCACCTGCATGGGACTGAGCTCTCGGCTGCTGTGCAGACGTGCCCGGGAGAGAATCCATCTGAAGCTCTTCCCTGCTGGTAGCCCATGCATCTGGGCCCATCGGTCACATGCTGCCAGCTTTGGGCTCATTTGATCAGGACTGAGTGGGGCTAGGGGGGGCAATCCCCCCTAGCACAAGCCTGTCCACCCCGCCCTCCCCTGGGACGTATTCGGGGGGTGAACCTGACCCCCGGGGCCACGCTGCTCTACTTAGGCACTTGCCCAACCACAGCGAGCGTTTGGCCGCCTACCTGAGCTGGGATTTACACCTCCCAGCTGCTGTGTAGACACAGAGCCTTTGCTATCACTCATGTGGCTATAAATCCAGAGTGACACTGGTTCAGGAGTGGGCAAGATCCAGCCCATGGGCCGAATCCGGCCCGCCGAGCTGTTTGATCAGGCTCGCCCTGCCACGCCCCACCCAGAGGCCAATCAAGACTTGAGAATGGGGGAGCACGCGAAGTCTCCTTCCCCTGCCAGGGGCACACCAGAGGGACCCGCCAGCTGTTCAGCACATCTGGTAGTTCCCTCTGCGTGCCACGCGCCCCTGGCAGAGTGGGGGAGGGGCGGGAGAGACCTCCCATGCTCCCCTGCCCCACAGGGGAGGGCACGACATCTGCTCCCTGCCCCTGCACACAGTGCCTAGAGAAAACCGCCCCTTCCGCCCGAGGACCCGCCCCCCTCTGCCTAAGGCTCCGCCCCTTCCAGGGCTGGCTTGTGACCACTACCAAAATTGGTGACGTGGCCCCCCTACACAAATGAATGCACACCCCTGCACGCTGAGGCCAGGGGAGTGACTCTGGACTGACCCCAGGTGGAATCTGGCTCTTCGGCTGCGTGGCCAGCACAAGCCACTGAATGCCCTCCATCATTCCATGGGTAATCGCTTGGTGCGGCCAGACCCACGCCCTTTGAAGCCAGGGTCATCAGCCCCCCCGTGCCCTGCCTGGGGCCCCCCAGAGCCTCCCCCTGGCTGGTCCGAGCCAAGGCAATGCAGGGCCGATCTGCTCTCTGGCCTGGAAGGGGTTAAACGCCACCCTGCCCTCCCCTGGCTACGTGCCCACTTCCTCCTGGAAGCTTTGTCTGAGCATGGAAAGCTGAGCCCTTTTCACATGAGCTCACCCCCTGGCAGTGGCCCAGGCACAGCCAAGCTGGCACAGGACAGAGCAAGGAATTACATCAGGCCACCAGGAAATCAAGGGGGCTTCTTGTGTAACCAGAGAAACCCCCCCCACCCCGTAGGAGACATGGAGCTCCTCTTGCCCTGCCGCGTAGACGCGGCCCTGCTGGGAGTCTGCCCAAAGCATCCCACGGTCCCAAGGGTGATGTTCTCTGTCCTCTAGATAATCACCCTGTCCAGGGGTGGCCAGCCCGTTACAGGCAAAGAGCCACAGTAGTTGGGGATATAGCGCAAAGAGCCGGGGGGGAAATGTTGTGAAGAAAAAAAAAAAAAAAAGACGCTGCCCCTTTAAACACAACTCCGGCGGGCTTTTTGGCCACATCAGGCTCCCGTCCACTGGTGCCATCTTGCCGGTGCCATTTTGCTTTGCCACGCCAGACAGCCCCCCACCTGCTCCATTTAAGCAGTAACTGGTTAACCATCAACAGTTAACCAGTTAAACAGGATTTTACATCCCCGGGGGTGCTTGGACTCGGGTCCCATCATACAGTGAGGACGCTGGACCCCAGTGTCCGACAATCCCTAACCTGGTTACAAGCGAGGCTCACCCCTTAAGCCCTAGGCTAACACACCCAGGGGCTGCTCCTCGAGGGCTGCTAACCCAGGGGTCCCAACACAGGGCAGGCGCCCCCAGACACAGCCGAGGTGGGGCACCAAGTCGCGGGTCGCGCCCTGCCCACCCTGGGCTGTACGCAGAGGGATCTGGGGTTGTGTCTGATCCACACTGGCAGCCATGGACGGAGTAACCCCCAGCAAGGGCCAGCCCCAGCAGATGGCTACGGGACTGCCCTGCCCTGCCCTGCCCTGCCCTGCCCACATGGGGATTCCCAGGGCACTTGCTGTTCATCACAAAGGCCCGGCCATCATGGGTGGGAAGGGATAGGAGATCTCAGAGGGGACCTGCCGAGCATCCAGTCTGACGGCCTATCCCGGGCCACGGACACCCCCCAGCCCTTTGGATCAAGCCCAAAGGCCAGAATTCGAGCAAAGCAATGCGGCCAACCTGCCAGCACAGGATGGCCGGTGGGTGAGGGCAGAGCATGGCTGGTGGGGTGGGTGTGGCCAAGCCCCGGTGTCTGCAGACCGGCCTGGGGTGGCACCGTGGGCAAAAGAAATGGCTCTTCCCCACTAGATCGCAAGGCTGCGGTGTTGCTGCCCGGGGGTAGGAGAGGGGCTCCCTGACTCGTCTTCCCACCGACTCCATGAGTACAACCTGGGGCGGCGGGTGATGGCCCAGCTGGGGAAGGCAAGCCCCAGCCCCGCCCCTTCTGCCTAAAGCTCCGCCCTTGGAGCCAAGCCCCGCCCACCCACAGTCTGATCCTTCCTGGCCACCTGGAGGGCTGGGGCCACCATGCTGCCGCCCTGGGCACGTAGGCAATTTTGGGGAGGCTCTGCCTTCCTTGCTTACATTACCAACCGCCCATGCTCCAGCCGTGAAATCTGAATGGGGATCTGGATCCTGAACCGAGTTCACAGGAGCACCGATCCAGTGCTCTGGGCAGGGCCCGTGGTGCGTCGCCAGCTGGGCAACCTGAGCTTCTCCAAAAACACCGAGTGCCCCCCCCCCCCCAACACAGTAAAACCAATTAAACAATTTCCCCTTGGCTTGACCTTTTCCACTGAGACCTTTGATCTTCCACCAACGTGGACTTTTTTTGGCTTTAAAACAAAGGTTCGATCGGAGTCAGGTTGAAATGAAAAACTGGGGGTTGGGGGCACACAAAATAAGAACATCAAAAATGATTTGGTCCAAATCAGATCAAATCAAACTGAGTTTGGTTTTGTTTGGATGGGGGGAGGAGAAGTGAGATCGTTTAGAGACTGAGCCCAACATTTTTGTGCGTCAACTTCCCTAGCGATCGAAAAGCTGCTTTTCCTGGACAAAACTGTGCAGAGAAAAAAACCCGGCCACCCCAGGGAGATCATAAGGGCAGAAGATAAAGTGTTTCTCCACACAGATGGCTGCCTCCTGGGCCCTCCTGGCCTGGGAGATTCCAGAGCCTGTTACGGCGCCTGGAAGATTTTATCGGCAGGCTGAGACGGGGATGCTCAGAATTCACGCTCATGGCCCTTCCCTCGGCATGCGCCGTATCGCCCGGTTAGCCAGGAATTTGTAGAACGAGCTACTTCCCTGGTCCTCATAAGCCCGTCGTGTCGGAGCAACTCACACCCCTTCATGGATTTCATCTTCACAGCGTCCCTCTGAGGAAGGGACGCGTGAGCCCTATGGTATAGATGGGGAAACTGAGGCACGGGAGAGCTGCAATGATGTCGGCATGGACCTGACCTCTACATGCCCATATGATGCCTGACCCACTGAACTGCCCTGTCTGCCTCTCTGCCAGCTCGGGATCCCTGGGGAAGAGACACTGGGTAACCGTACGTGGCAAAAAGTCTCAGAGCCCGGGTCTACAGGCTTGTGGCTTTGGCACTACCATTAGCAATGCGGTGCTCAGGCACTGAACTCTGGGCTGGGGGGTGAGTTCAGTGCCTAATGTCCAGTCCGAGCGGGAACATCTACAGACCTGGGCTGTCAGATGCGGAAGGGGGTTGGTGGTTTTTCCAGGGTCAATGTAGCCACTGGGTTCAGTTGCCCGGTGGTCTGACCCAGCGTGGGAAATCGGACAGTCCTGAGGAGGCGGAGACAGGAATCTTACAGGCTAAACAGCTCCAGATTCACCCTGTGCTGCGGCATCCCGGAGGGCCGGCAGCACTGACAACACACACCCAGCTCCATCTCGGAGCTTTGACTGGCTGCAGGCCCCCAGAGACGGAAAGAGCCAGGAGCGAGATGCGGCGAAAGGGGATGGGGCGGCTACCCTGCGTGGCACCGCTGGAGCTGCTACCTGGCCACTTAAAACAAGCCAGAGCCACCAGTTCTGTTGGCCTTGGTGGCTCCTGGGTAGCTCCCTTGATCGGTAACCTTGAGTCCAGCTGGCGGATCACCTTAACCCTGAAGTAAGCCCTGTATGAAGAGCAAACCCCTGGCTTGTTTGAGATCAAAGAACAAAGGAAGCAAGGGCTGATGCTCCTGCCTGGCTTGGAGAGGGGCTCCCCGTTGTGCAACGCAGGGACCCCTTGGCTGGACCGGACCTGCCACCAGAGCCCACAGAATTCCTTCCCCTCTCTGGCCGACCCCGCCGCCTCCTGCAAAGGCCCCCAGGCACTCTGAAAAGCCCCTGGCTCTAGGACAGGGGTGGCCAACCCATTTAACAAAGAGAGCTGAAACAGCAGTGGAAAAAATGCGAAGAGCCGCACCAGAATTGTTGAGAAAAAAAAAAAAAAGAGGCTGCCCCTTTAAGAAACAAGCTTAGGCTTTATGGCCATATCAGGCTCCCATCGACGGCCGCCATCTTGGGCGCCATTTTTAATTGCCACCATGGGTTGGCCACCCGTGATCTAGGACGAGCTGGTCTGTATCGTTCTAGGCTACTGCTGCCATTGCCCCTTGGGGCGCCTGCCCTGATCACTGCCACATGCCTATGAAAACAGCCGGCCTCCTGCTCAGTGAAACTGACGAACCCGTGGCTGGCTCCCTAACTGGCTGACTGTGACTTCCCAGGAGGGGGGTATGCTGGAGGCTGGTTCCCTGGGAGCGCTCCCTCTATACGGACATGGGAGGTGACGAGGGCATTATAAAACAGGGCCTGATCCCAAGCCCGCCCAAGTCAACAGGCGTCTTTCCACTGACTTGATAGGCATTGGGTCAGGCCTACTGTCAGCCCAGGGTGAGGCAGGGTGTTAGAAGGGTGGTGTAGAAACTAGGATCAATCACTTTAAATTCTCTGGGGTTTTCTTGGTCCAGCCTGCAGGCCGGGCGGCTCTGTAAGGATGCATGTGATCAGAGCCAGTCGGCAGCCAGCTCGGAGCAAGGACAGGGGAATTAAACCCCTCTGCCTGAGAGGAGCAGCCTGCTTTGTCTCCCGCTGGTTTTCTTTGGGGGGGGGGGGGGGGGGGGGGCGGATTGTGGCACCGTTCTGAATGCTAAGAAATAATGCAGTGTCCGGTTCCAGCCTTCCCACAAGAGAACTTCTGGTTTTTCATCAAACTTCCTTGCAAATATAAGAACATAAGAGCGGCCAGACTGGGTCAGACCAAAGGTCCATCCAGCCCAGGGTCCTGTCTGCCCACAGTGGCCAATGCCAGGTGCCCCAGAGGGAGGAAACACAACAGGTTATCCTCATGTGATCCCTCTCCTGTCATCCATTTCCAGAGAAACAGAGGCCAGGGACACCATTCCTACCCAGCCTGGCTAATAGCCATTGATGGACCTAACCTCCATGGATCTATCTAGCTCCTTTTTGAACCCTGTTAAAGTCCTGGTCTTCACCACATCCTCTGGCGAGGAGTTCCACAGGTTGACTGTGGAATTCATATATGCTATGAATACCTAGACAAATTGGAGGGTTGGGCCAAAAGAAATCTGCTGAGGTTCAACAAGGACAAGTGTAGAGTCCTGCACTTGGGATGGAAGAATCCCAAGCATTGTTACAGGCCGAGTAGCAGTTCTGCAGAAAAGCACCTGGGGATTACCATGGATGAGAATCTGGAGATGAGTCAACAGGGCGCCCTTGTAGCCAAGAAGGCTAGTGCCATATTAGGGTGCATTAGGAGGAGCATTGTCAGCAGATCCAGAGAAGTGATTATTCCATTTTATTCAGCTCTGGTGAGGCCACATCTGGAGTGTTGCGTCCAATTCTGGGCCCCCCACGACAAAAAGGATGTGGACGCATTGGAGAGGGTCCAGTGGAGGTCAACGAAAATTATTAGTAGGGGGGCTGGAGCACATGACCTGTGAGGAGAAGCTGAGGGATTTGGGGTTATTTAGTCTGCAGAAGAGAAGAGCGAGGGGGGATTTGAGAGCAGCCTGCGACTCCCTGAAGGGGGGCTCCAAAGAGGCTGGAGAGAGGCTGTTCTCAGTGGTAGCAGATGGCAGAATGAGGAGCAATGGGCTCATGGTACAGTGGGGGAGGTTGGAGATTAGGAAAAACTCTTTCCCTAGGCGGGCGGGGAAGCACTGGGCTGGGTTCCTTGGGAGGGGCTGGAATCTCCATCCCTAGAGGTTTTTAAGGCCCAGCTTCACAAAGCCCTGGCTGGGCTGATTGAGTTGGGTTGGTCCTGCTTAGGGCAGGGGGTTGGACTGGATGGCTCCCGCAGTCTCTGCCAACCCTAGGGTGCTATGAATATCCCAGGAAGGCCAGCCTTAGTCCTCGCTAGGAAAGGGCCACGGGCTGTTCTGTGGACAGGGTTCATGTGCCAGCCCAGAGAGGGCAGGATGGAAGTGGGTGGGTGTGGCAGGTGCTTTCACGTTGTGTGGGGGGGTGTTGGGAGGGTGTGGGGTGCACTTGTGTTGTGGGGGTGTTGGCAGGGTGTGGGGTGCATTCGCGTTGTGGGGGCATTGGGAAGGTGTGGGATGCATTCACGTTGTGGGGGGCGTTGGGAGGGTGTGGGATGCATTCACGTTGTGGGGCGTTGGGAGGGTGTGGGTGCATCGTTGTGGGGGCATTGGGAAGGTGTGGGATGCATTCACGTTGTGGGGCGTTGGGAGGGTGTGGATGCATTCACGTTGGGCGGTGTGGGTGCATTTGCATTGTGGGGGCATTGGGAAGGTGTGGGATGCATTCACGTTGTGGGGGCGTTGGGAGGGTGTGGGATGCATTCACGTTGTGGGGGCGTTGGGAGGGTGGGGTGCATTCGCATTGTGTGTGGGGTGCTGGGAGGGTGGGGTGCATTCGCATTGTGGGGGCGTTGGGCGGGTGTGGGTGCATTCGCATTGTGGGGGCGTTGGGCGGGTGTGGGGTGCATTCGCATTGTGTGTGGGGGTGCTGGGAGGGTGTGGGTGCATTCGCATTGTGGGGGCGTTGGGCGGGTGGGGTGCATTCACGTTGTGGGGGCGTTGGGCGGGTGGGGGTGCATTCACATGGTGCACGGGGTGGAGGTGCAAGTGTGCGCACATGGAAATCCTCAGCAGGCAGAGCACCGGGGAAGGCCTGCGCCGTAGGGAGCAGCTAGCGGGGCGTTGGCTCTGCCGCGCTCTCCGGCTGGCTGCTGGGGCCTGGGGGTCACCAGAGGCTTCCTGGGGTGGAGTGACTCCCGAGGGGTTCTGTTTGCAGGGGCAGGCCCGGGTCTCGGGGACCCGCCTGCTGCAGAGGCGCGGGGGAGGGGCGTGCACGGCGCCGGCTTTTGCTTCTGCTCCTGGCTTTTGCTTCGGCTTTTGCTTGGCCTGCCCCGCCCTGGGGTCCTGATCCTGACCCGGGCCATCATTAGAACAGTGCGTGAGGCCGGGCCTGGCCTGGGCAGAGCTAGGCCAGAGGGGGAGCCAGGCCCACCCCACCCCCCACCTCCCCGCTCGTCCCGTTGTGGAGGGAGGTCGTCCTTGTCCACCGGTCCCATTGCCGGCGTGGGACATCAGAGCAGCTGGCTGGGTCCCCTCTGGTCCCACTGCTGGAGGGGGACACGGCGCAGCTCCCCCAAGCCCGACGCTGCTGCCAGAGGGGACCGCAGGCCGGCCTGTGGATTGCTGAGTCCTCGGGTGTTACGTAACCCAGCCCTTAGAGGGACTCGCATCAGCAAACCCCCTGGCTGCCCTCTCGTCCTGTGTTCCCAGGTGTGCTGGGTCTAGACGGCGCCACAGACACCCCCCCATTTCTGTCTGGTCCCCAGCCCATCGGCGCACGCTGGTGGCACTCACTGGACCGAGCTTCCCACCTGGGCCCACTGAATTGTCTCCCTGTTACAAAGACGAGGGGAAGAGGGGTTGGATTGCTGGCTGCTTGGCAGAGCCCCGAGGGATGGGGGGGCTGCCTGCCCCTCCTCCCAGACAGGAGAGGGGTCCCGGGCACAGTGCGGGGGCCAGCAGTGGAACACACAACGTGGGCGGTGGGTGAGACGTGCCACCCAGGGAAAAGGCTGCGGGGAAGGGTCCCTCTCTCTAGACTTGAAAAAACCAAGTTCCCAGCGCAGCAGGCGGCTGTGAGGGCATCCACTCCTAGTAAATTCCTGTGCTACTCTTTTCTGATGCCAGGGACCCTGGGTTGGCAGGTACCCAGCCTGAACTCCGGCCCGACCCCGTGGGGAGAATCCAAACCTCTTGGGGGCTCACTGGTCCTAGCGTTAGTTTATTGGGCAGGTCTGCCCGCTCTGCCCACACAAAGTCAAGGCAGCCCGCCCTCTCCTCAAAGAACCCCAATCGCCCCCCGAATCCAGTCCCAGCCCGCCTGCCCCCCTCCCACCCCGGCTGCAGCACATCGACATGTTCTCGTTCCCAGCGCCCGCAACAAGATGGCGCTGGGAGGGCGCGCTCCAGGGTTAATCATTAGCCCGCTTAGCGCGAGGCCGAGCAATGCCAACCCCGCCGCTTTCTGCGCCACTTCAGGGAGCAGCCAAGCGGGCTGCTGCAGGGAACAGGGGCAAATCCCTTAGAGAGACCCAGAACCAAGAAGTGACCCGCCCACGCCTCAAAACCATGAGCCAAAGTCCTTCAGATCCCAGAGTTCCCTTCACCTTCTCCTGAGGCTCATTCTTCGGGGACAACGTGACCCTGAGCGGAACCCCTAGGACATCGCGGGGTGGGGGTGGGGGGTGGGGTATGTTTTACATCAGGGAAGATTTGCCCCGCTGGGTTGCAGCGCTTTCCCGGAACTCCTGGAAGGAGCGTTCCAAAACTCTCGCTCATTTCACTTGGGTTGGGTGGGGGGAAGAGAACATGCCGCTAACCTGCCTTAAAGACAACCGAAGAAAAGGCTGCCCCCGGGAACCCTTCATTTCATCCCGAAAGAGCCAGGCGGCAACACAACCCGTTGTAAAATGGTTCCCCGGCGTGCCCGTGATTGTGTTTCACAACCGGCCTCACAATCAGTGTGCGCTGGGTCACTGCGCACAGAGTTTTTCACCAGTTTTCTCTGTGTCTGGGCCCTTTGCTTGTGGCTCTCGGGAGGAGAACTCGGGGCGGATATCCAGGCAGCTTATCCACTGCTTTATCTTTGGCTTTGCTGTTCACAGAGAGAAGCAGTCGGGCTGGGGAATTTCAAAGAGAATTCCATTCTTGTCTCCGCCAGCATGATTTGAAACATAGGAGCCGGAATGACAGGAAAAGCCCGGCCCATCTCTGGTTTACAAACAGGACTCGCTTACTGCCCCTCCATGATCAAATCAAACTTCAACCAACTCCCTTTGAACTGAAATGTCTCCCCACTGGCTTCTACCTATCACTCAGCACACGACTGGAACGCTGTTCCAGGGATTGTCCACAAGCCATTTGTTTCCCAGTCTAAAATCCGCCCCTCAAATGTTAATAATCTGGGGGGGGGGGGCATTTTCTAAATTAAACAGCAAAAACAAACCAAAATCCAACAGCAATTTTTTCCCCTTTAAAAATCAGCTCCGTGTCTTTATCCTCCCGCGACTGAGGGAGTCTTGCGGACGAAAGGACATGCCTTGAAAATCTTTCCAGCCTAGCACTCGCAGAAGGGGAATTTTCGGAATTATACGCTGAAGGGCCAGATCCTCCTCTGGTAAATATCAGGGCAGTTCCGGGGACTTCAACAGAGCCACGCCGATTTGTACCCACGGAGGATCCGGCCTTTTGTTTCCCCCTGCTAGGCTTGTTTTGCAAGCTGCAATTTCTGGGGACGGACTGTCTTTCTTGGAAGTATTTGAGCTGCATTTTCTCTGACCGTTTATAAAACCCGTTAAAAAAAAAACCCCACGCCAAATAATGAAAACCGACCAGCCAGCGGCTCATTCTTCCACGTCAATCAGGATACGGAGGTGTGAGGAGAGCGGCTTAGTGTTTCGCTTACCTGCGCCAGGTCATGCTGGTTTTCCAAGATCCTTATAGCAGGTTTGATGTCTTCAAAGACCGAGGCGTCTTCTGCAGACTCCCTGGACATTTTGACAGGTTTTAATTGTGCAAACACCGTACTTTCTTCAAGATTTGGGGTGCTCAGAACCAGCCCACTGCTGCTCATCCCTCCTGCCGCCCCCCTATCCCCCCACTTCTTAGTGTGTTATAAACCAAAGTCTAAAAAAGAAAACAAAACAGGGTTTGGACAAAGCTGGAAGGGATTCCGGAACTCGGAAGCAAGCCCCTTGCTAATCCTCAGGCATCCAGGTGCACTGTAGCCTTAAGAAGTCTGATCTGTTACAGAAAAGTCTTACCTGTCCTGAAGTAGGAGGCACACTAACCTGGCAAACTTCAGTGACAGGCCGGCTGAGCCAATCGGGACTGGAGCTAACGCAGCTCTGGCCAATAAGCTGGCTGACGTCTCCTTAAGGCAACAGAAGATACAGGGAGGACAGTCTGCCTGCCTGTAGCTCTTTGCACCAGCCATGTTACCTGGAGCAGGTCTACCCAGCAAGGGAGCAAGAGACAAGGGGGGAGAAATTTACAGACGTGCTTTCGTGAGACTCCACGACACGCTTGTGCCTGTCGGTCGGGGCTCTTCACAACCGTTTTACACCAGCAAAGAGCCCTTGGGTGGACGCAGTGGGAGCCACAAAAACATCCTTTCTTTCAGCCACGGAACGGCTGTGAACTCCACCAGCAAAAAAACGTTTTGCCAGCACAAGCTGCATCTCCCCGGGGTTTGCCAGTGTAGCGATACCAGGAGCACAGCAGCCCCTTTCTACCACAGACAAGCCCTACGTGACACGGGTGTAGGGGTGTTGCATTGTCCCCTGTCAGGGCCTGGGCACTCCCCCTGGTTCGACACCCCTCCTGTCAGCGTGGCATTGGGACACTCTTGCCCAAACAAAGCAAACTTCACGCACAGGAGTGCAGTGAGCAAGCCACGAGAAGTCATTCTTCCACTCTGCTCTGTGCTGAATAGGCCTCAGTTGGAGGATTGTGTCCAGTTCCGGGCACCACATTTCAGGAAAGATGGGGGAGAAATTAGCGAAGGTCCAGAGAAAAGCAACAAAAATGATTAAAGGTTGAGAAAACACAACCTGTGAGGGGCGACTGAAAGAACTGGGCTTGTTTAGTTTGGAAAGGAGAAGACTGAGGGGGGACATGAGAGCGGTTTTCAAGTATCTAAGAGGGTGTCACAAGGAGGAGGGAGAAATTGTTCTCCTGGGCCTCTGAGGGTAGGACAAGCAGCAATGGGCTTAAATTGCAGCATGAAAGATTTAGGTTGGACATTAGGAAAAACTTCGTAACGGTCAGGGTGGTGAAACACTGGAATAAGTTGCCCAGGGAGGGTGTGGAATCTCCAGCACTGGAGCAGGTTAGACAGACACCTGTCAGGGATGACCTAGACCAGGGCAACTCAACTTTGGAAGCCCTGGGGGCCACAATGATACTCACAGCACATGTCGAGGGCCGCAACTTAAGTGTGGTTGCATACGCATGCAAATATATATGCAAATATATGCAAATATCTTCTCTCACACGGACGGGCATGAATACAAAGATTAAGGCAAGACTATACAACATGCAGGCCCCATTTAAGTCCGTTCTGGTGATATTAATAAAATGCTACATTTACCCGCTTTCCACCCAGATGACAGCACTTTTAATCCTAGAATCCTAGAACACTAGAACTGGAAGGGACCTCGAGAGGTCATCGAGTCCAGTCCCCCGGCCTCACGGCAGGACCCAGTACTGTCTAGACCATCCCTGATCGATGTCTATCTAACTTGCTCTTAAAACGAGCAATGACAGTCCAGGAATTTAGCTACTAAAACGCATCTCAACAGCAGACCATGATATTGACAACTTTTCTGTTTTTACGCGTTGAACCCCACGTAAACCCAAACCGCACTGTGGGCCGCAAACAAACGGGCCGCGTGTTGAGTAGTCCTGGTCCAGACGGTGCTTGGTCCTGCCGTGAGGGCAGGGAACTGGACTCGATGACTCCTTGAGGCCCCTTCCAGTTCTAGTGTTCTGCGTAGACTGCCTGGTCCAGCATCCCCGCTCTGCTCCTTCAGCCAAGACAGGACTCACTTTGGAGCCTGCAAGTGTCACACGGTGCTCCACCCTTGGGTGCCGAACAAATGCTCTACCAGGTTATAGATTCTGCGACCAGAGCCCAGGGCCCTGAAACTTGACTCCCTGCAGAGCAACGCTCTCCATGGCCAGGCCTGTTTTCCCATCAAATTCTCACTGAAAACTCTCCAACTGAATCGCAAAAGTGGATTCTGTGTAACAGGAAGTCTTTAAATCAAGACCCGACTCCAGTCACCCAGAGGTTCAGCATCTATTATTGGAGTGGCTGAGTGAGGTTCTGTAGCCTGTTCAGGGGGGTCAGACTAGATGAACACAATGTCTCCTTCTGGCCTTAATTCTATGAAAGCCTACAAAAAGATTTGATTTTTTTTTTTAACTAATGGGGAAAATCTGACTTCCAGGTTTGTTTCCTCTTCCCTGCTTTTCTCTACTGGAAAAAAGAGGGGAAACGTTTTTAAAAGAGTGGAGAAAAAACTCTGCTAATTTTTTTCCCCACCAGAAAAGTTGAGGAAAAGTTTTAAAAGTGAGCATGAGGATGGGAGACACTTTCTTGTACTTTCAAACTGTTTCCAGTGGAGGAAGGTGGGAAAATGTCTCACCTTTCCACTAGAAAATGGAGCAAAAGAGTGAGAAAGACAGAGGAGAGAAAACCCAAAGCCAAAAGGAAGCAAATCAAAACAAAGTGATTCTTAAACAAGTTTTTTTTATGTTGCTTCACTACATTTCATTTTTAAAAAACTTTTTTTAAAAGAGGGTAAAGAAAGTGAAAAGTTGCAAATTAAAATGGTTCTTTTCCCCCTGAGCTTTTCAACCAGTTCTGGGCCTCACAGCCCTGTTCTATTCACAGGGACACCATGGCTAGGGTTGTCAGATGGTTTCAGAAAAATACCCCCTCCCCCCGGCCCCCCAAAAAAAAGGACTCCGAGAGTTGTTAAGCAAAAAAACAAAAACAGCGTGGCCCCTTTAAGAAACGCGTGGTGAAACTTTTTGGCCCTAACAGGCTGCTGGCAGCCGCCTAGCATCTTGCCTCCCTGTGCCAGGCCGGGCAGCTCCCCTGCAGAACCTGGTAAGCACTAGGGTTGCCAGGCTGTCTCCGTACTGACTCGGACAGCCTGGGATTTTCGCCTCCTGGCCGGGAAAAAATCAGAAAGTACCGGACATTTTAGGTGTCCGATATTTCCTGAATTTTTTTACTGGCCAGGAGGTGAAAATACCAGACTGTCTGGGTCAATACCAAACACCTGGCAACCCTAACCATGGCGGATATAAGGCAACCAGGTCTGATAGAGTAAGAATTAAACTGTTGGCCTCTGCCTATCTCTTGTCTCCTTCCTATTTTGCTGCATCTCCCTGCAGAAGCAGGAGCAGCCAAACCACCCACGAGGACAAGGTTGGTCTCTGTTTCCAGCTCACATGGAAGCAGGAAGCACTGGAAAGAGGACGTCCTGATCTCAGAAGGTCCCTGGCTTTGCAGACCCACAAGGGAAGATTTTCACAAGCATTCCTCGGAGCCGCCTCTCCAAACCTTTGCTGCTCAGTCATCCCTCACCATCAGAACGTGTGGGAGCGATCACAATTGTCACGGTTCTGAGTTAGCACGGGGACAGCTGCCCAGGATGGAAATTACGCCTCCAGCTCCCGGTAAACATCCCCCCGGGCACAGCGTTGCGATGCGCTTGCAACTTACAAATGGCCTCAAACCTCTGGAGCAGACTCCTGAGTCCATTCTGGCTACTTTGACCTGCATAAATCAACACAATTCATTGGAAATACTCAGTGTCGCGCCATGTGACACCCGTGGAGGATCTGGCCAGGTTATTTCAGTAGGGGAGCCAAGTCCCTACAGCTCTGTTTTCTGCAGTCAGACTTAGGGAGGGAAGAAAACGACTCTTGCTACTTTGCATCTGATACGGACGAGAGGCTGATCCCAGACTAGAAACACTTCCCTGCGGCCAGCCAAAGCTTCAGTGGGGACGGAGAGCATTCAGCGCCTCACAAGAGCCGGCCTTTAACACAAACACAGACAGTAAAGGTTTCCAAAAACATGCAAGCAACCTGTCTGTCCTTATTAGCGCCTCAGGCATTCGCCAGAACACCTAACACATGCAAAACAAATAGCAGAGCGCAGAGGGAAGACTTTGGACTGCAGGACACTCAGCAGGGTAGCGTATGCTCTCAAAGAACGTCTCTGAATCCACAAGTCTCTGAGGGGCAGCCGTCTTTGTCTATAACTGGAAAAACTGTGCGCTACATCCCACATCCTAATGACATAAGAAACCAAGCAACGGGTACTTAAAGTGGGGACTAAGTGTTCTTATCAGCTTCATTTAGCAGGGACACTCCAATTGACAATTTCCCCCCTTTTTCTTTTCTTCTTTTTCCTCTTCTCCTTGTATTTGAAAATTGGACCCCTTAAACTCTGGTCATCTGAAGAAGCGGGTTGCGCCCAGAAAGCTCATGCTGCCGTCTACATGTTTTGTTCGTCTCTAAGGTGCTGCAGGACTGTGCGTTGTTTTTCTCTGACTCCAGTTTGCCGAATAAGTCCGCGTCCAAATATTAAGGAGACACTGATGCGCAGAGACAAAACATTGCCTAAACCCTGTTATTACCAGAAGTGTCTTCAGGACTCTTTTTATAGCTACAAAAACATTTAGAAGAACCGAAGGCGATGAAATGGAGGAGAAGGAGAAAGTGAGCATGGCTAGTCTATTTCCCCTGTCCATGATACCTGAAATGCACACGGATAAACCCACAGCATAATCAGCTCAAAGCTTTCAAATTTCTGCTGTTTCTAATAATACAAGGGGTTACTATCATAGAAGCCTGGAACCCTAGAACAGGAAGGGACCTCGAGAGGTCATCAAGTCCAGTCCCCTGCCCTCATGGCAGGACCAAGCACCGTCTAGATCAATGGTCACCAGCCAGTCGATCGGGATCTACCGGTAGATCTTGGAGCCTCTGACAGGGGATCCTGACTGGTTTGGCTCCCCTACCTTGGCTCCCCTAAGAGGCTATCAAGGGCTGGCACTTCAGCTGCCCCTCCCCCTGCTGCTGCGCATCTCCTGCCCTTTGCCTTGGAGCTGCCTCCCCCACCCCCGGGAACGGAGGGGGGCTGATGTCAAGGTACCCCTGCTCCCACCCTGTGTCCTATCTCCACAGAGCAGAGAGGGGGCATAATAGGACTTGGGAGGGACTTTGCTGGCTGCTTTTGGGAGTGGTGCAGGGCCAGGGCGGGGGTGAGCCTGCCTTAGCCCCACTGCACCATCACCCAGGAGCCACCTGAGGTAGGCCAGGCCCAGTCAGAACCCACATCCTGAACCCCCTCTTTACCCCAAGCCCCTGCCCCAGCCCCCCTACATCCAAAAACACTCCCAGAGCCTGCACCTAGAACCGCCTCCAGCATTCCAACTGCCTGCCCCAAGCTCAGCTCAGAGCCCCTCTCGCACTCCACGTTCCCTAATCCAAGACCAGAGCCTGCACCTCAACCTTCTGCCCCTGCCTGGTGAAAGTGAGGGAGGCTGGGGGAGGGAGGGAGGATAGAGTGAGCAGGAGCGGGGCCTCAGAGAAGGGGCACAAAGGAGGCGGGGCCAGGGTATTTAAGTTTGAAGTAAATTTTGGATTGCACTTAAATTCAAAAAGTGATCTCGTGCTTAAAAAGGTTGGAGACCCCTGGTCTAGATCATCCCTGACAGGTGTTTGCCCAACCTACTCTTCAATATCTCCTAAATATCTCCTAACCTACTCTTCAATATCTCCAGGGATGGAGATTCCACAACCTCCCTAGGCAATTTATTCCAGTGTTTAACCCCCCTGACAGGTAGGACGTTTTTCCTGATGTCCAACCTAAACCTCCCTTGCTGCAGTTTAAGCCCATTGCTTCTTGTCCTGTCCTCAGAGGCCAGAGGGAACAATTTTTCTCCCTCCTCCTTGTGACACCCTTTGAGGTTCTTGAAAACCACTCTCATGTCCCCTCTCAGCTTTCTCTTTTCTAAACTAAACAAGCCCAGTTCTTTCAGCCTTCCCTCCTAGCTCATGTTTTCTAGACCTTGAATCGTTTTTGTTGCTCTTCTCTGGACCTTCTCCAGTTTCTCCCCATCTTTCCTGAAATGTGGTGCCCAGAACTGGACACCAGGCTCCAGCTGAGTCCCCTTGCATTCCCGGGGGGGGGGTCCCACAAGACACCTCGCTCAGCCAGACTCTGGCCTGCTCTAGGGCCAGCTGATCCTTGTCAATGATTTCCCAGCAGGAGGAGCTTTTGATTTCAGCATCACCACGAAGCAATCTGCACAGTTCTTATCTGCATCAAGTCCATTGTAAGGAAGTGGCCTTGGCTCTAGGAACGAGCTGTGCGGCTGGGTTTGCTCCGCACCTTTGCAGCCAGAGGCAGATAGGGCCTCTCCAGAGGAAGCCCTGATCGATTTAAGCCCAGATTACGGAGATCCTTGGAGGTGTTGTTCTGTAAGCCCTTTATCTGTGTGTCTCCCACCGCTCCGAGGACAATGTCCGTGTTCAGCAATCACTAACAGTCCTTTCCTGTATTTCACCAGGCATAGCGCGGTGCTGGTAAAGTCCCTTCTTCCGTGCAAACCGGGTACAGAAAGGCTGGAGAATTTTAGATCAAGGGTGTATGTGGTAGAGGCTCAGAAAAGGGCAACAAAATGATTATGGGTTTGGAACGAGCACCATATGAAGAGAGATGAAAAAGACTGGGACTTTTCAGCTTAGGAAAGAGGAGACGAAAGGGGGATATGATGGGGGTCTACACAATCATGACTGGTGTGGAGAAAGTGAATAAGAAAAAGTTATTTTCTTGTCCCCATCACATCAGAACTAGGGGTCACCAAATGAAATGAAGAGGTAGCAGGTTTAACACCTACAAAAGGAAGTTTTTCTTCATGCGGCGCACAGTCAACCTGTGGAACTCCTTGCCAGAGGATGTGATGAAGACCAGGATTTTAACTAAGTTCAAATAAGAACTAGACGCATTCGTGGAGGTTAGGTCCATCAATACGTCTTAGCCAGGATGGTTTATCTGTGTGCATTTCACGTATCATGGACAGGGGAAATAGACTAACCATGTTCACTTACTCCTTCTCGTCCATTTCCTTGCCTTCGGTTCTTCTAAATGTTTTCATAGCTATAAAAAGAGTCCTGAAGACACTTCTGGTAATAACAGGGTTTAGGCAATGTTTTGTCTCTGCCCATCAGTGTCTCCTTAATATTAGGACACTGACTTATTCGGCAAACTGGAGTCAGAGAAAAACAACGCACAGTCCTGCAGCTCCTTAGAGACGAACAAAACATGTAGATGGCAGCATGAGCTTTCTGGGCGCAACCCGTGCGTGCCAGGAGCCGCCCCAAGCCAGTGTGAGGAGCTGGCTGTGTGTGGCCAGGTCTGGCATGTTGTGTATAGTTAGCCTGCCCGGTTGTTTGGGTAAGAAAACACACACACGCACGCACACGCCACAGGCAACAGAGGGGACTCTCCCGGGAGACACACAGATATCTGCTTCTGACCTATACAGGTTTCCTGAGCATCTTCGCTCGGCTGCAGCCGGAATATCTCGTGTGCGTTGTAGTCCTCGAGGCGTGCTTGCCATGGGCGGCGAATAATGTAGGGAAGGCATTGCCTTCCCAAAATTGCCTGTGCTGCCTTGGAAGGCCTTCAGCTAGGGTTGGGCGGGGCTTAGCTGGGGAGTTGGGAAGGTTGTGAAGGGGCGTGGTCTCAGGAAAGAGGTGTGACTTTGGGCAGAAGGGGCGTGGCTTTGGGCAGACAGGGAGGGCTTCAGCTGTCTTCCCCAAGTGGGCCTTCACCCGCCGCCCATGGCTCTTGCAGTTCTGGTTTGGGCCCCATCTCTGATGACGAGGGTGTCACAACTCTGCATAAACATGGGGGTGTGTTCTGCACCCACCCTGGAGGTGCCATGTTCAAGAGGGGCCACCCAGCTTGCAACTGGGCCTGAGCCCCCTAAACCCTCATCTATGGGCACACGCAACACCCCTGTCTATCGTGTGAAGCTGCCGTACTCCCATGGTTCTCAGATGAGAGATCCTGGATTTACACCAGGGGAAAAGACAACAGGCGTTACCCCTGGTCCCTCTGCGACTGATTTGGGGCTTCCGTGAGATGTAAGTGGTTCCAGGGTTCCCTGTAAGCTGCGTGCGTGGGCGGCCACCCAGGAGTGATTCACGTGCAGCCCAGCTGATTAGCAGAGCATCCACAGGCGGCAGCGTGAGTTTCTCTTGGTGGTGCACATCCGCACATGCCTCGGTGCACAGAACAAAATGTATTCTGCACACATGTGGGAAAAATGCAAGGGAACATAGTTCAGGGCCCTTCTCCGGCCCTCTGCCGGGGGAGAATTTCACCCCTAGGGCTTGTATTTCATCCCTGCTAGGATGCCAGGGTTCCTAACGCTACAAAACAAAACAGAGCCAACCTCCACCCCCGCACCACCTCTGCCACAGCAATACAAAGCCAGCACTCCCCCCCCCCCCCCCCGAAATTTGCAGCCACCAAATCCTTCTTTGGATCCCTCCAAAGGAACACGCTTCTTCTCCCCCCCCCCCGCTCCCTCCAGTCACCAAACCAGTCCGATCACTCGGGGAATTCGCTTTGAAAGAGGAGAGAATGTAAACCCGCACACCTGCGCTGCCTTGTGCAATCGGGGGCTGCAGGACGGAGGGGGTCCGGGTGGAAGGGAAGCAAAGCCAGGAGCCCGCCAGGAGCTCCGGCCGCAGACAGCAGAGAGGGAGGTCTGCAAGCAAAAGCGCCTGTGCAGATCCCCAGTGGAGGCCAGTTGGCTCTTGGCTGGGCTTTGGCGGGCACAGAAGACCCTGAGCACCCACGAAGTCCCTGCGGCGGCAAAGGCCAGCCTGTAGTTCGGGTGAAATCCTGTGGGCTGGAAGAGGCGCAGAAGCGGGATGCAACAGCCTGAGCAAGGGACGCTGAGCGTGAGCCTTGGCCCGCAAGCGGTTACGCCAGGTGCTGCACAAGCACACGAAGAGACTCCGCCCCTTCCCTGAAACGCTGCCAGTCTAATTCGACCCAGCAATACAGAGTCAAAGCACAGGGCCATGGCGAAAGGACACTGAGCAGAGGCCGGAGGCTGGAGGCAGGCGTGAGGGGGACGAGCCGAAGTCAAAAGTACAGCGAGATAAAAACCAACGTTGACTTCTCCGCGCCCTGAGACCCCGCCACAGCCCCGCAGGAAGCCCAGAGGGAGGGTGTGAAGGAGGCAAGGAGAGAGGCTAAGAAGTGGGCAAGCAGGCCGGGCGACAGAGGAGACAGAGCCCCCCCCCCCGTGCCCAGGGACCGCGCAGGCGGGTGGCTCTCCTGTGGACACGCATCCGGAATGTGGTGCCATGGGAGACGGGCGGAGGAAGGTAATGTGGCGTAATTTGGGGGGTTTTAAGCGTGAGACTAATTCCCCGCGGGCGTTGGTGGATTCTCCATCACACACCCCTTTTAGCTCAGGACTGGTTGTTGGCCTGACACAGGGGCCGGGAACCTTTGTGGGGGTTGGGGGCCACCGATCCTCAGAAAAATCAGCCGGGGGCTGCACACAAGAGAGAAGGGGAAAAAACATCACTGACGTGGCCCCCGACGGAGGAGAAAGACCCTCCCCACATTCCCCTCGTGCCCCAGAGCCTAGGGGGCCAGCCTAGTAGATAGTGGGTGCTCCAGCCCCGTGGTGGGTCAGTTGGAGGGGCTGGAGCACCAACACAGGTTCCCCATTGCTGGGGGGCCCCTGAGCCTCCGGGGCCAGATCCAGGCAAGCCAGGGGCCACATCCGGTCCCCAGGGCTGAGGTTCCCCACCCCTGGTCTAAACCAGCCACTCTGGAGTCCCTGTGGGGTCAGGTGGCTGATCACACCTCTGCCTTGTGGCCGTGGACTCCTGCATGGGCCAGACAAGCCCCACATGGCTGTGCAGATGCAGTGGAGGGTTGTGGCTGGCTAGCAGGGTGCAACCCCTCCCCCCCATGCTGGCCAGCACCGAGAGCCTTGCCGGCCTTGTTGCAACAGGAGCTACTGGCAAGGGCTCTGCTGGGTGGCTGGGATCCAGGAGACGTAACAGTTGTTAGCAAGTTTACAGCTCCCCAAGACAACGAACGCCTCCAGCTTAGGAGAGGACCAAACCCACAGCTCCGTGTGTAACCCCTTGTCTGCCACATTGCCCCCAAACCACACAGCCCCCTCCCCGGAGAGTCCCCTGGGACTTGGGGCAAAAGTGTCAAAGGTCCCAGGTGTTTACAGCCCCGATCCTGCACGGTACTTAAGTACCTAAATATCCAAGGCACCTAAATACCCTGGGGGGACTGCGCTTAAGTCCCTTTGTCCCGTTTCCAAAGATGACATGGTGCTGAGGGACCAGTGAAAGTCAGGGACCCCTCCTGCCTGCTCCCTGTGTAAGCAGCATCCCAGGTGAATATTTACATCCCCACAGTCCAGGGAAGGAAAGCGAAGGTGTGAAGAGGGGACCTGACTCACAGCGGGCCAGTGACGGCTACAGAACCCAGGTGTCTGGATCCCTGGCCTCCTGCTCTAATCACTAGACTAGCGGTTCCCGACCTTTTCCAGATGGGGACCCATTTTGACAATTCAGGAAGACTTGGTGACCCAAGGCAATTCAAAAACGGGGGGAGGAGGGAGGTGGGGAGACACTTGGCGACACTTTTGAAATGTAATGGCCACCCATATTTGGGTCCCGACCCACAGGCTGGGAAACCCTGCACTAGACTGAGCTTCCAACTTCCTTGCCCGTGAGAGTTAGGAGCACACTGGAGAGCAGAAAGCTGGGGTCTTGGCCCCCCCATGTGCTCTGACCTCTAGGCTATGACCTCCAGCTAAGAAGAGATCTGTCCACCAGCCGCCTCTGACCTCACGTGCTCCCCCGTTCAGGTCAGTGCCAGAGGATCTCACAAAGAGCCCCTGAGACAGCAAACGGCAGCGAGTGTATTCAGGGCGTCTGTGCCCAGCAGGAAAATACAGGGACAGGCCCAGGCAAGCATGGATGGGGAGAAACCAGCAGCCGCACAGGGGAAATGGCTGAGCCGGCCGCCTGCAAAGCCCCTGCATTGCACCCACCTGGCTCCCTGGCGGGCGAACGGTTAATCCCAAACCTGCCTCATGCCACTGGAATGCGCTGGTTGCTTCTTTCGCCCGTCGCCTCCTGCATGCGGCGTGCCCACCCCGCGGGTTTCTCATGGAAACGATTCTTTGCAAAGCAGCCACTTGACGGCCCCCCGGCCGGGCTGCCCCCTTCATCGCCGGCAGCCTGCGCGGCCCTGGGCCCACCTCGTCCCAACTACGCATGGACGAGCCAGACCTCCTGGGCTGCTTCTCTATTGGGTCCCACCACGTCCCCCTGCTAGGGATGCTGTTGTGTGACCCAAAACCGCCTTGGGGATTCGGCTCTCAAGCACACCGGCTCTGGGGAGCGTACCACTATCATCAGACAAGTTGATTTTAAAACAACTCCCACCCTTACCTGAAATAGTTCTACCAGTACAAAGCCCATGTTTAGAGTAGGCTGCAAGACCCGGACTACATGGGCAAGGGTTTTTAGAATCACAGAATTGTCCCTGACAGGTGTCTGTCCAACCTGCTCTTAAATATCTCCAGGGATGGAGAGTCCACAACCTCCCTAGGCAATTTATTCCAGTGTTTCACCACATTAGTTTTTCCTAATGTCCAACCTAAACCTCCCTTGCTACAATTCAAGCCCATTGCTTCTTGGCCTGTCCTCAGAGAACAATTTTTCTCCCTCCTCCTTGTGACACCCTTTTAGAGCCCTGAAAACCGCTCTCATGTCCTCTCTCAGTCTTCTCCTTTCCAAACGAAACAAGCCCAATTCTTTCAGTCGTCCCTTACAGCTCATGTTCTCTGGACCTTTCATCATTGTTGTTGCTCTTCTCTGGACCCTCTCCAATCTCTCCACATCTTTTTTTAAATCTAACCTACGACGTGAATTTAACCCACTCTAATGAGACCAGAAGGTGGGTGGCACGTGACATATGCCATGTAGATTAGATCTTAGTCATTTGGGGGAGGGGGCAGAGAGGGCTGGGGAGAAGGGGATCTTGGTTGGTTGGGGAATTTTGTAGAAATGGTGGTGACATGTTTCTCTCAACGTCTCAAAATTCCACCTGACTGTCACAAGAGGAGAAGGCCTTGGCTGGAACCTGATTCAGTGGCAGGTAAATTAGGTTCCATTTATTTCAGACTAGCCCCTGGAGGATTTCTGCCCACAAAAGCAGCAGCTTTGCGGTACAGCCTCCGGGCAGCGGCTGTTCTAGGACCGACAGAACACAATTCTACTGCCCGCCAGCCCGGACATGCCCTGGCTGCTAGGGTGAGCCGATTCGGGGGCCTGGGCTAGGTAGAGCGGGTGGCACTAAGTCAGGACAGATTTCGATTGTATGTCAGGGCTGGGTGCACAGACAGAACCACACGGGGAAACTTTCTGAGCAAGGATCCAACATACCCGGCTTTTCCCATTGCTATTAGTCACTTGCTTTTGTAAGCACCACGTTCACCTTTTCCCCACCCACAATCAGTCTTCTCCGGGCCCTTCGCACTGAGTGAGCCTGGTTCCTGGGCAACGCTGCATGATTCAGCGTCCCCTTGGCTGTGGGCAGCAACTGTCTCTGTACCCCGGGAAACGACTGTACCTCGCACCAGACACCAATGAGACCCTTCGGTCGCGACTGTCCCTGGCCACCTTTCAGCCAATCGGCCCACCGGCCCGGGGGAGCAAACCTGCCCCCTGAACTCCAGCGGGAGGCTGCCGGGAATGAGCCGTCATGGAGGGGCGAGGGCTTGGGCCCCGCACAGGGATTAAAAGCACGGCAGATGCGCGCGGGCGCAATCGAGGTCTGAAGGAAGCGGGCGGGCCGCCAGCGGAGGGCCAGGGAGAGCTCCAGCGGGAAGGCTGGACCCGACGGCCGAGGAAAGTGGCCGATTCTCTGTCGCGTGGAGCTGTCAGACCAGGCGGGAGGCCTGTCGGGAAGAGACGCAGGAGCCCAGAGCAGATGGCCTAGGCCAGCCGGTTTCAAACTTTTTTTCTCTCTGGACCCAGTTGAAGAAAATTGTTGCTGCCGTGACCCAAAAGAATGTGACTGGCGCACGGGCTCCGGGGTGGGGCTGAGAGCTGTGGGGTGCAGGATGGGGCTCTGGCTCTGGGGAGGGCAGGGCTGGGGCAGGAGGGGGCTCTGGCTTGGGGGCAGGGCTGGGGCAGGAGGGGCTCTGGCTCTGGGGAGGGTAGGGCTGGGGCAGGAGGGGCTCTGGCTTTGGGGAGGGCAGGGCTGGGGCAGGAGGGGGCTCTGGCTTGGGGGCAGGGCTGGGGCAGGAGGGGGCTTTGGCTCTGGGGAGGGTAGGGCTGGGGCAGGAGGGCTCTGGCTTTGGGGAGGGCAGGGCTGGGGCAGGAGGGGCTCTGGCTTTGGGGGCAGGGCTGAGGCCGGAGGGGCTCTGGCTTTGGGGGAGGGCAGGGCTGGGGCAGGAGGGGGCTCTGGCTTTGGGGGCAGGGCTGGGGCAGGAGGGGCTCTGGCTTTGGGGAGGGCAGAGCTGGGGCAGGAGGGGCTCTGGCTTGGGGGCAGGGCTGGAGAAGGAGGGGGCTCTGGCTTTGGGGGGGCAGGGCTGGGGCAGGAGGGGCTTACCTTGAGCAGCTCCCGGTCAGCAGTGCAAGGGGGGAGGGGGGGCTAAGGCAGCTTCCTGCCTCTCCTGCCCCGCAGACCATGCTGCACCCCAAAGCAGGTTCCCAGGCAATGGGAGCATGGAGCTAGTGCTCAGGGCAGGGCACGGAGCCCTCTCCCTCAGGAGCCGATCCTGCTGCCGGCTGCTTCTGGGGCGCAGCACAGTCTGCGGGGACAGGACAGGCAGGGAACTGCCTTAGCCCCCCCCACTGCTCATCTCATCCCCCTGCAGCCATGAGACCCAGCGCCCGACATCCCATTCCCCAGCACCCTAAGTGTCCTGTAGGGATCACAACAGGCCCAAGGGAGTTAGACACTTAAATCTCATTGACATTTCAGTGGTATCTGGGCAGCTAATTCCCTTAAGCGGCTCTGAAATCCTCAGCTTTAACACGGTCAGTTACGGGTTCTCTCCTCACATAGCCTCCAGGCTTGTTCCCTGCCAAAGACAGCTATTGGGTTGGCTGGACGCGATTTGCTCCTGACAAGTCCATGCTGTTACTTATCACCTTCTGATCTTCTAGGTGTTTAACTGATTGCTTATTTGTCCCCTTGTCTTTCTGGGGACTGAAATTAAGGTCTGTAATTCCCCGAGTTGTTCCTTTCCCCCCGTTTTAGAGGCTGGGACGGCGTTTGCCATCTTTTAGTCCTCGGGACTCTCTCCCGTCTTCCGTAACTTTTGGAAGCTAACTGCTGATGGCTCCGATCACCTTAGTCAGCTCCTTGAGGCTCTAGGACAGAGGTGGCCAACCCGTTAAGGCAAAGAGCTACAATAGTTGGGGATATAGCGCAAAGGGCCGAGGGAAAAAAGTTGTTGAGCAAAAAAAACCCCACAGCCCCAGCCGCGTTTGGTTGAGCAAAAAAAAAAAGTCACTGCCCCTTTAAATAAAACTCCGGGTGGCTTTTTGGCCACATCAGACTCCCATTGGCTGGTGCCATCTTATCGGAGCCATTTTGCTTCACCGCGCTGGACAGTGAACACAGGGAACTGGGGGCCAGAGGGACTTTTTAGGGGTGCAGGGGAGGTTTTGCGAGCCCCGGGGGAGGCTTCACAACCTGCAATTTAAGGGGGAAGAACTGCATGAGGCTCGCGAGCCTGCTCTAGGATGTGCTTAAAGAGGCTTGGGGCCTTGAAGACATCCAGCCTGTCTGAGTAATTTTTAACTTGCTCCTTCCCTATCTTAGCCTTGGATCTGCTCTCATGTTCACTGGCATTCACACCTCTGATTGCTGCTAATCTGGGTAGTGAACACACACACACACACACACACACACACACACACACATTGAGCAGAAGTCAACATTAATGGATCTGCGCCAATGTTGCTCTTCCTCTTGCTTCTAGTGCGGCTGCAGAATGTTTTCTTGTTGTCTTTTATGGCGCTGTCTTTTTGTTTTGTGCCTGGACTCTTCTCCTTTTGTCCCTACATACTTGGGTTGGTTTTTATATTCATCCATCATAACCTGATCTAGTTTCCACTTTTTCATAGAACTGGAAGGGACCTCAAGAGGTCATCGAGTCCAGCCCCCTGCCCTCATGGCAGCACCGAGCACCGTCTAGACTATCCCTGACAGGTGTCTGTCCAACCTGCTCTGAACTATCTCCAGCGATGGAGATTCCACAACCCTCCGAGGCAATTGATTCCAGGGTTTAACTACCCTGACAGGAAGGAACTTTTTCCTAATGTGCAACCTGAACCTCCCTTGCTGCAGTTTAAGCCCATGGCTTTTTGTAGGATTCTTTTTGAGTTTCAGCCGGTGGAATATCTCCTGGTGAAGCCAGGTGGTCTCTTGCCAATATCCCTATCTTTCCTATGCTCTTGGGCCCTTAAAAACGTTTCATTGCAAATCTGCCATCTCGCCCAACCCATTTTCCCCCTTGGACTTGCTTCCTGGGAGAGTGTAACTACAACTCCCTGAGTTTGCTAAAGTCTGCCCTCCTGAAATCCTTTATCTGTATTCTGCTGTTCTCCCTCCTACAGTTCCTTGAAATCAGGCACTTGCTCATTACACTGCCTTTCACTTTCAAATTCTCAACCAGTTCCTCCCAGCTTGTCAAAATCCAATCTAGAACAGCCTCTCCCCTGGCCGCTTTCTCCACCTTTGGGATTTAAAAGTTGCCTTTGGTGATTTCCAAAAACTTGTCAGACAATCTGCGCCCTGCCGTATTATTTCCCCCCCCAGTCCTGTGTCCCAGACCTGTACTCTAACCACTAGGCACCTCTGTCTCCTGCTTGACTCTCAGCTCCCATGCAAGAGGAAATCCGGGCCCTGGTGGTAGACAGTTCAAAGGCTGCTTGGCAGAGATACAGCAGCTTGTTCCACTGTTGGCCTTCCATCGGTAAGAAAGCACAAGCCACACAAATTTCACTTCTCGGGGCATCTTGCTTGGGAGGAATTCAGGGAGAGGTAAGTTAGTAAAAGCGATGGCAATCAGAGGTGCTGGAAACGTTTTATAGTGGGGGAGCTGCACCCCCGATCCCTGTCCACACTCCCCCCCAGAGCTGGGGCCAGGAGCAGGGCTGTGACTCTGGGAAGGGGGGACACAGACGGGGTAAGGGGGCCAAATCTGGGCTATCGAGTACTGGGAGCAGGGCTACCAGCAAGGACCCGGGTTTGGAACCAGGAGCGGAGCCCCACGTAAAACCTGGGGGTGCTCCTGCATCCCCCGCCCCTGTGATGACCACTCCTCCCGGAGCCGTGTGACGGGGACGGTGGCAGCGAGGAGACTCCGGGGCTGCCCAGCCATTCTGGGGGTAACGCGAGTGAGATGAAAGTGACTGGAATTCCTTGATGGAGTTTAAGCAGCATCGATTATGATGAATCCCGTGTAGTGCCAAAGGGCCGCCAGGCGGCCAGGAAGGGGCCCCGCGGGGCTAGTGCCATGCAAAGTTACGGAGCAGCCGGCCCCTGCGCGGAAGAGCCAAACAGACAGGCCCTAGCCATCCCCATCCACACGTCTCTCTCAATCTCTCGCTTTCAGGTTATCTAGCTAGAGCTCCAACCACAGCCACGGCCTTCCATCTGGGCTTCCCCATACGCAGCCCCATCGACAGGAGGGGAGGGGCAGCAACGGGGGGGCAGCGATTCCAAAGGGCCTCAGGTTTCCAGCCACTGCCGCTACCCCAGGAGTGGTGGTGGGCGGAACCTCGGGCCCTTTAAATTGCCACCAAAGCGCCACATGGCGCGCTCCAGGCGGATCTGAGGACTGCCCGGGGCGGGGGGGGGGGAGGTGGCGTGGCACGCTCTGGGTGGCACTGGCTGCCCCACCCCTTCTGCCAAAGGCCACACCCCTTCTGGGAGCACTGAGCCGCCTCCTTCCCTCCCCCAGTTTGCCTACGGGCCCAGCCCCACGGCCCTTCTCCCGCCACCCAGTCATTCTCATACACACACTCCTATCATGCCTAGAGTCTGGGGGCTTGAGCTCTCCTTCCTGTGCCGCACGCACCCGGCAGAGAGATTTCCGCAGAGGCAGCATAGAGGGGATTTCAGACCAGCCCCGGGCACTGGTCTAAGAGCTGGACTGCTGCAGACTATGAAGAATCAGACGCTCTCAACCCTGCTCCAATGAGGTGTTGACATGCACAAAGACAACCCAGCGTCGGAGTTGTTCCCAAGAATTCAAACGGACCAATGATAACCTCTCTCCCGCTCTCTCTCTCCAGCCCGCAGGAGAAAAAGAGCCAGATTAATGTAAAGGCTGTTGACAATGGGGTGTGGGTTGTGCGTTTGCAGGCTAGGGTTTGTTCAGAGAAACCTCTTCGCACACCGCAGAGCCTTGCGCCTAGTCCCGCGCGTGGGAAGCAGCACAGCTAGGTCTAGCGAACAGAGCCCAGGACAGGGAACCAGGCGGGCTGGACTTCTTGGCCAGTCTGCCCAGGCCAGGCCAGGCCAGGCCGGGGATCTCACGCTAAAATTACATCTGGGGCAAAGCTGCCAGTGTCACACCAAACAGTGGTGTTTGCACAAGGGGTGTAACCCTGTTGTGCCAATACATTAGATAGACTAAAGGAGGGGAGGTAATCTCCTTTATTGGGCCAGCTTCTGTTGGAAGACAGACAAGCTTACAGAATGTATCACTACCACGCCCAAGAGCTGGCCATATACGTTATGCAGCAGGTTTCCTGTGCTCGGGTTTCAAGAGGCTGATTAAACTGGTTGAGAGCTGCTGACTGGTGTGACCCTTTGTACACAAACACCAGCTCCCCAGCCTGCCAGTCCTGGCCTCTGTTAAAGGGCCCCAGTGGTGCTGCCAGATGTTGCAGCTGCACCCCCGTGTTCCCTTGGGAAACCACTCAAAGGCCCATGGCCCCACAGTGACTGGACGTGATAAATCGCTCGGACACTCCCGGATAGAACTGGCAGAGAAGAGATTTTTTTTTTTTCAGGTTGCTAGAATTTAATTCCAAGCGAAAGTGGGCATGAGTGGAGGGGGTGGGGAGGGGGGTGCAGGAATGTGTAGTGGGTTGCACAAAAAAGGAAATATTTCAACCTATTTAGAGAATTGAGAAGAGTTGAAGAGGGAGTTATTTTAATTTCAAGATTTTTTTTTTTTACTTTATGTTTCAAAATTAACTTTCATTGTAATACCATTGTCTCATATTGGAAAATCAAAACGTTTCCATTTTTTATTTTGCTTTTTTTTTTTAGGGCTTTTCCCCCCCCCAACCAAACAACATGGCAAAATCACCGCAAATTCCTGAAACGTTTCAGTGAAAAAACGTTTTGGTGGAAAAATTGCCCCATGTTCTTGGCCCAGTTTCTGTCCTGCCCTCACCCTGGACGCGAACTTTGTGAGAAGCCTGAGCAGGAAGGGAGGCCGGGGTGGGAGGGCTGGGGAGAGGGTGTTTGTGGATAAAGGGAGAGTTGGACCCCCATTTTTCCAGCCAATTAAACCTATTTCTCTTCACTCCTGCTTGTTGCATAGCTTCTTGATGGCAACAGAAGAGATCAATACTAGGTGAACCTATAAGAACCGCTGGCTTTCCCTACCAGTGTCCTTTTGCATATAGGACAGACAACAGACAATCACAACAATCAAAAGCACATGTACAACACACACCTCAACCACACAAGCACATGCAACGTGTCACCTCCACTCAGGTTAGAGGCGCTAACAAGCGAACTGTATCAATCACACAATGGCCAAGAGCGTCACTCGCTCTACGTGTGAAACGTGCCAGCGCTGAGGGCTGTGCGTTCAGGATGTAAAATAGATCCTCTGTGCTGCTGGGCGCTCAAGGGCCCCCCGGGCTAAGGAGCTGGGCGGTGGCTTTGTCTGTGTGGTCTGCTCATTCCGCTTGTCGTATTTCGTGTCTCCAAACCATGACCTGGCTTTGAAATGGTCCCGTCTGACCCCATGACTGGAAGCCACCCGACAGGCTGACTGCCCAACGACGGCTTGCGGGAGTGTCAATCTTTGGGTTGGTAACTGCAGGAGAAATTGGCCAGCATCGTTATCCCAGAATAAGGCCTTGTCTCCACTTACTGGGAGAGCGACGCTGCGGAGATCAATCTCCCAGGGATCGATTTAGCGGGTCTAGTAAGGACCTGCTACATCGACTGCCGATTGCCCTCCTGTCGACTCTGGTACTCCACCGGGTTGTGAGGATAAGGGAAGTTGACGGGGGAGTTTCTCCCATCAACGCCCCCGTAACGGGGACACCGCAGTAACATGATCTAAGAGACAACGACTCCAGCTACACTATTCACATAGCTGGCGTTGCAAATCTTAGTTCGACTTTGCCCTCTAAGTATTCCAGAATATCTCCCTGTGCAGATACTATTCTGAAATGAAAGTGGACTTGGTTCTGGAATAAAATCGTTTCCATTCCAGTGCTGAGAATTCATGGGGGCAGTTCTTCCAGGAAAGCTATCGCAGAATACTTATGCCAGTCGACCTCCCCACCCCCATGCAGATAAAGCCTACGAACAAGAAACCTGAATGTCCCTCATGATGCATTTCCGGTCCGTCCCAGAGCAATCAACCGAGCCAGCTCCAGGCGCTGGGATAGAATGAATGTGCAATAGACAGCGGTTTCCCGCCCACTGTGGGTTAACGTAAAAGGGGCTAAGTCCTTTCCCAAGAGCATGCCAAGGGAGGAATGACTCACAAAAGGTGCTATAAATAAACAGACCATTCACGGGGTGACGCACAAGGGGCACAGATGCCAAGGCATAGGAATCAGCAAACATACATCTGCCATCTTCTGTGAGGGAATTTTTTTTTTTTTGAGCCTTGGGCTTCCTCCGTAGACGTCTTGGTGTGAGGCGGTTATCTGAACGCGTGCAAAACCACACCTTAGGGGCCTTTGCCAAACCACTGCCTTGTGCTGTGCCTCAGTTTCCCCACCTGGAAAGTGGGGAACACGGGTCAAATTTTCAAAAGTGCCTTAGTAGGCTAAGACCCAGAACCCCCAAGGTATTTAGGTGCCTACCTCTCATTCAGGTGACACCTAAATACTGTACCTCTAAAAACCAGGCCCTAAACCATTTTTGGGGAAATGGCAATGAGTGATTTAGGATCCCTAGGTCGCTTTTTGAAAATTTGACCCAGGGCCGGTGTGCGTGGCCCCTGCATACACAGCACGGGGCTGTGAGCTGTAGAGCACTCGAACCCGGAGCACCATGAGAGCCCCGTGTAGACCCAGGGGTGCTCTGAAAGGTTCCAGGCGTGCATGGAAGGGATGCCACTGTTGCCACATTAATCGCCACAATTCTGGTCCACTCTAAACAGAGGCGTTTCTTCCGGCCTCCCTGCCGGCTTCCAGACAGACGGAGGGAAGCACACAGCCTCGACCGAGTCCCTCCTGACAGCCCCGGAGCACAGCAGAATCCGTCCATCTTCTCAGCCACCCGACGGCAGCCCAAGAAACCATTTCAGAAGTGAGCCGCCCGAGTAAGGCCCTCCGTGGCTAGCAGTAAAAGCCCCCTCCAGAAACACTCCCCACCTCTGATCAGCAGCAGAAAGCAACTGACATCCCCTCCGGTACGAAGCTCTTCCCCTCATATGAAGGGTTAGCCACATTCTTCCAATTCCCTTCAGGAGACCACAGAACAGGGGCTAGAAAGAATACACACCGTATTTTTTTTCCCCTACTCAACCTACGGTTGCCAGATAATTTCACAAAAAATCCCAAACATGACGGGGAAAAAAATTGGTTGAGCAAAAAAAAACCCGGGGGCCAAAGTTGTTCAGCAAAAAAAAAAAAAGGTCTCTGCGCCTTTAAATCTCCACGCTCCCCCCCACTCCCACAGGAGGGGAAGAATGTCCCCACCGGCCTTCTGTCCAAGACACACAGAAATTACCGGACATTTTACATGTCTGGTATTTTCTGGTTTTTTTACAAATACTGGACTGTCTGGGCGAAAACTGGACACCTGGCAACCGTAACTCAAGCTCCTCTGAGGAAGTGGGTTTTGCCCACAAAAGCTCATGACACAATTGCTATATTTTTTGTTAGTCCCAAAGTCCTGGTCTACACTAGGGAGTTATTTCAAAATATCCCTCTTTAGGGTTATAAGCAGAGCGTGCACACAACCAAGTCTGTTATTCCGAAATAATGGGCCACTTATTTCAAAATCTGTACTCCTGCTTTCCTTGGGGAAGAACGCTGATTTTATTTTGAAATAACGGCAGTGTGGATGCGCCGGTGCCGCTACTTCGAAATAACGACTCCCCAGAGTCATTCGAACTAATTACTCCCCAGTGCTTCCTGGGGCTCTAAGTCCGAGGTAGCGCATCCACATTAAGGGAGCCTGCTTCGGACTCATTTCGAGGCTTCCCCGTAGTGCGAACACGCGCGTTCGATTTTGTTATTTGGGGAGTTATTAAGTCGATTGTAGTTATTTTGAAATAGTTTCCTAGTGTAGACACGCCCTAAGGTGCCGCAGGATCAGTCGTCGTTTTAAAGTTACAGATTAACGCAGCGACCCAGCGGAGACGTTTTTACTCACAGTACGAACCTTTCAGAGCAGGTGCAGTTCTACACAGGGAAGGAAGAGTGCAACACTTGAGAGAAACGTACCCCCTTCTGACACCCACTGATGCCCCACGGAGACAAACCGCCAGTGACACTTTCCTACATCACAGGGAAAGAATTCACTGATGGGAGCAAAGTGCTTTGAGAGCCTCGTCTGGAAAACGCCAGGAGTCCGGTAGATTATACCAGACTCTCTCGATCACCATTCAAAAGCCCTGGCTTTCCGAGGGGGACACTGCACAGTGCGGACCAACTTGCGAGGGCGAGGAGGTGTTTGGTTCACGCACTGGACAGAGGGTCAGGGAATCAGGATTTAATTTGCCCATAGCCAGTTCTCCCAAGGGTTCTGTGTTGCACAATTTCCATCGAGCCCTTGGGGAAACCCTTCCACAATGGAGCATTAAAAAAAAAAAAAACCCACCCAAGCACTCGGCCACTTCTTTTGCATCAATAAAACTCTTTCAGCTGCTGGCAGGAAAACCTCTGGTTTCCCTTCTGTTTGAACCTTTTGTGATTTTCTTTTCAAAGGAAAGTTCCCGATGATGTGTTTCCAAATCGAAAGGGGGAAACGGTGCATCTCAAAAGTGTCAAAACCAAACGCTTCGGATTTTTTTTAGCGGGGAGAAGGAGGAGGGGCAGGGACCAAAAAACTGGGCAAATTTGACATGAATTCTCAATGCCTTTCAATCAGCCTGAATCTGCCTTTTTTTTTTTTTGGAAACATTTTGCCTGGCCATGGAAGCTCTTTGAGAGAAGACCTGTCTCTGTCTCTTGGTTTGTGCCGCACCTGGCAGAAGAGGCTCTGGTCTCAGTTGGGGCCGTTAAGTGCCATTGTAAATGTCCAACAAGGACAATGGGATAGTTACTGCTTTACGCAGCACCATAGCTGGGGTGGCTAGTGTTGGCATCAACAATCCAGGAGCTCGGCGATCACCACGTTGCTTCTTTCGCCCTCTCACTAGACCTCAGCAGCCTCCAGCCCCGCGCGCGGGGAGGCCCCTTTTGCAACTGAGCCATTCATCGGATTATTGCTTCCTGTCCCCGCCAGGTAAATAGCTCTGAGCCAGGGCTCTGAAGCCAGGCGCCGTCGAGGGTGTGCTTAGCGGATCGTTTTACAGAGCAGCCTTTGAAAGATGGACCCAGGGGGCTAGAGAAGGAACCCGCATCCTGCCTTGGTCTCTTGCTCGGGAGCTGTCTCCATCATCCAGCTCTTCCCCAAGCGTCTCTCACTGGCTAGCAGTGCCACGGGCTTCTCTCTTTCAGTGCCGAGAAGGACTTAGCACAAGCAGGTGGGGGTCAGCAGCAAGCGGCGAGGAAAGAGGACACGGCCATGGGTCGTCCGTGCAGGCGCAGGAGGGGCGTGGCCACCTAGAGGCACTAGCGGCAATGCCCACCTGCCCCGGGCACGCCGCGAGGCACAGAGGGCGCGAGGCTGGAGAAGGGAGGTCGGCTGGAGAAGGGAGGTCGGGTCCAAAAGGCTGGGGAGCCCTGCCCACCACCGAAAAAGGGGGCTCTTCCCATAGGCGTGCAAGGGGCCCAAGCCGATCACCGGTAACGTCCCCAGGAGCCTCTGTTGAGCAGCGGGCCCTGGATCAGGCCCTCCGGCAGCGTTCGGATTCGGAGCCCAGCCGATCCCTCCCCAGCGAGGACGCTGCAAACTCGCCTGATTAATCAGCTGACTAGTGAAATGTGACCTCAGGGTTAACCGACTAAGCAGGCTCCCTGCCCTGGGGCTGCCGCTGGTGGCAGGAGACTCCTTGCCCTGCGGTAACTGCTGCCAGCAGCAGGAGGCTCCTGCCCCAACGCCAGGGGGCTGCTGCCGGCTCCCAGCCCCACTGGGGCAGCCCTCCGCCCGCAGCAGGCCGTGGGCAGGGGGCTGCCCCCGGGCAGAGGTTAACCGGTTACCTATTCACAGTTTGCTTTGATGCCATGTTAACCAACCCAAGACCCCTCTCCCCCCCTCCCCGCGTGACCTTCTCTCCCAGCCCTGCATGGAGCGGGAAGGGAGCTCAGCCCTTGCTTCTCCGGTTGCACTTTAAGCCGTGCGCAGACTTCGCAAGGCGCTCTCTGGCACCCTGCCAAAGCCTCGCCACCTTCACTTCACAAAGAGGGAAACTGAGGCACCGGGCGGGGACGCCCCCCTTGCCCCAGGCGAGCCAGCAAGTCTGCCGCAGAACTTGGAACAGAACTAGAACTAAGGCCGCCCGCCCCCGCCCCCGGCAAGGGATAAAATTGTCTAATAATATCTGGCAAAGTGCTCCAGGATGCAAAAACATGTAAATTCCTTCCCTGTGTCATCGACACCCAAAAACCTTTTGCTGCCCCTCCCCCACCGTGCCTCCCCTCCCCCAGCTTGCTAGGAAGATCAGTGACCATGGCGGGGGGGGGGGGGAGAGGAGAGAACTGAAATTGACCAGCACCCTCAGCATTGCCCGCCCCACACTAAACACGAGGGAGATGATAAAAACGGGCCTGACTTCAGTCCTCCCAGGATCCTACAGCTGCAAACTCCCCCCTGGCAGAGACCTGGGACCGGGACAGGACTCAGATTCCAAAGTGACGAGCGCGTCAGAAATTGCTACCGCAGATGACGTAGCTCGGTCTTTGCCGTTTACTCACTTTCTTTTCCTGTGCAGCAAGAGGCCTTTGGCTGTTTGCCTGGTGCCACCTCAATACACCACTTACGCTGAGACAGAGCCTGTCGGGACTCAGAGATCCCGGAGTCCTTGCAGGCAGTTCTCTGCAAACCTCCCCTCCGCGCAGGGAGAGCCAACACAGCTACCCGAATGTTGGGCGTCGTTAAGAAAAGCTGGAGAACAAGACAGAAAATAGCCGCTTGCCTGCACCTGAACCCTTGGGAGAACCCGCACCTAGAACAGGGCGCGCAGATGCAGCCCAGAAAGGATAGCTTGGCATTGGAATTGGGCACCAAAATGAAGAGGGATATGGAAGAGCTTTCGGACGAGGAGAGAGGAATGGGGCTGGGCCTTTTCCGCTCAGAAAAGAGACGGCTAAGAGGGGAGATGACAGAGGTCTGTAAAATCATGGCTGGTGCGGACAGAGGAAATAAGGAAGCCTGATTTACGCCTGTACAGAGAACAAATTGCCACTTAGACAGCACCATGCCCTCCGGCATGTTCTCCCAGACAGGGGCTGGACGAGCCCTTCCAAGAGAGCCCGGAGGAGGTGCATATGCAGGGCACAGCCTGGTCACCACACTGCTGTCTTTGGGTCCGTGGGGCTCTTCACAGCCCCTGGCCTCAGTAGGGCACCGCGCTGTCTCCGGGCTGGGTCTCTCTGGCACGCTGTCTGTTACCCCTTCATGGACATGGGCCCCATGCCCCTGCTGCCCTAGTCCCCCCAGGACCAAATCTAACTCCCCCCCCCCCCCCATGCCTCAGTCGTGCAAGCACACCCTTTTCAAAGCACTACCCTCGTGGGCTCCTAGTGAACTTTTCAGGGACAGGCGAAAGGGAACGCACACCGAGGCACTGGCTTTCCAAAGGGTCCTAAACTCCCTATCACTCTTATCTTAGATACATAATAGCTCTAACCATACGCACGCCCTGTACCATTTCCTGCCTCAGTTTCCTCACTGCACCGGAGCCTTCTCTGCCTTAGGGCAAAGTCCTCTATGGCCTCCAGGTTCCTTCTTTCATAGCTTTCCCCTCCGTATCACTGAGTAAGTCCTCATCCCCCCGGCCCCATGCCTTTTATGGCCTTGGCTGGTCCCACAGTCAGAACAGTCCCCCTCTGCTACGAAAGCTTGCCTTTTCGGTTCCTCTCTCATGCCCTATGAGTCCCTTTGTCTATAAGCCCTACCACAAACAGCTGGTTCTTTTGCTCTGCCGCTGTGGAAATCCCCCGGCTTGAACCCCCTGGCCTGCTGCATGGACACTAAAGAAAACTGGCTTCCTCCCGCAATCCCTTTGCTCTGCCCACTCAGGCCTATTGGGGCTGATTGCCCAGGAGGCCTGTCCGTTGTGGGTCCCGCTGCCCTGCTCCCTGGCGTGAGAGGCCAGTCGTACAACCCGGGGAGGTGGACAGGTCATAAAAGCCGAGTGGAATCCCACAGCCGCCCACGGCCTGCTCCCCAGGTCGCCGCACAGACGGCCAACGTGCTGCTGTCTGACTGAGCCGTTTTCCAGCTGCCCCTCCCTTCTGTTTGGCTCTTGTGGTGTCCGGCGTGTGTCAGACCCACCGAAGCAGCCTGTGGTCTTTACAAGCCCGTCGTTGGCTACCGGCCTCAGGCCCAGCTAGATGCCAACTGAGTTGCTTATCTGGGCTCTTGCCACTTTTCCCTAGCAGGGACCCAAGGCACATATCAAATACAATGAGAAAGGGCAAGGGGGGATGGGTGCCTGCCCCGCCTCCTAATTAGCACCCTCCCCCCACCTCCAGCAGAAGTAGGTAGGGAGCAATGTTCCCTCTAATTTTTCCCTCATCCATGTGTGGAATAAATTTTGCAATGTGCACCAAGGCACATGCAGATGTGCACTACCCAGCAAAACACATGCTGCCGGAGGCTGTAGGCACTCTGCCAATCAGCTGGGAGGCATTTGAATCTCTCCTGGGCAGCCACCCAAGGGCTCGTCTTACAGGGAACAGGGGGAAGGGGCAGCAGTTGTTCAGGGATCAGCAGGGGTGTTAAATAGGCAGCCCCTGTTTGAGGGGCAGAGTAAAGGTTAGCAGGATGGCATCTTAGAAAAGCCAAGGAAATACTTGCAACCCTTCCGGTGAGACAATTCAATTCTAAACTGCAGGGACGGCTGCACAGACACCTCCTAGCACAATGGGGCCCTGATCCCTGCTCCTAGGGGCCCCTATTTCCCCCGTCTCTCCTCCTCTCCCTCCAGCTCTAGTCCCAGCCCCCTTCCACGGATTCAGTAAAACACGGCTGTGCAGGATCTCTGCTTCAATTCTGCATTAGTGCTATTACCACTAAGGCTGGGAGGTCCAGGTCTTGCCAGATATTTCGGGGCCTAACACCAGCAGAGATCCTTCAGCCAGGGACCTCATGTCTGTACAGCGCCTAGCACATTGGGGACGCGCCACACAGCGGTAATAAAGAAGCAGCCGACGAAGCTGCCTCAAAAGGCAGCGCTTTTCACCACGGAGCTGTGGCCCTGCACCCTGGAGCAAGCCAGGAATCAAGCACAATCTCTTTAGTTCTCTCCCGGGGGCTGCTGGCTTGTGGGGTGCATCAGCTGTATGGAGACAGCAAACTTTGCCCAGATCTGCGTGACCATTTGGCTGCAAACGCTGAGTGCCGCCCGCAGGCCAGGGGTGTAAAGGCCAGTCCATCCAGCAGCTCGTAAGTCCGTAGTCCACCAGTAAGACTCATTGGTCTCAAATTTCCCTGCTACACACAGGAGCTCCCAGCTGCAACGGGTTTGTTTTCCTAGGGAGAAAGTCTCCTGTTGCTCTCCTGGCAGGTAGTATTGCTTGTAACCGCCTGTTCCAGCTACCTGGCTACCTCCTCCTCCTCCTCCGTGTAACCCTGTCCTTGCCAGTGGAGTACTGAGATCAGTGGGGGGAATAAATAACAGAGCAGGGAGACATGAAGCCAGCCTGGTGTATCAAAGGCCTCTCCTAGGCTGCGGTTACAATCGGGTTCCAGCTACTATGGCAGTCAGCCCTTGAAATACAAAAATCCTCATTCCCTTCCCCCTCCACCCCCCGTCCCTGCTAGTATGAGCATCACAGCAGTGCCCAGTGCCCGTGGGTAAGCAGCATTTTTGGTTCTGACGGCAAACCGAAAACATCTAAATCTCCCCCACCCCAGCCAACAAGAACCCGAAATGGAGATCATTCCAGTTTTTTCTCAGCAGAACGAAAACCGGAAAAAACTTCCGGTCGCACAAAACATTTCACGTGGCCCGCCACAAAATGGCTTGGCAGTGGATGAGTTTGTTCATTTTGTGGGGCAGAGTCGCTAAACCCAGCTCCATTTTGAAACCAATGAAATATTGCTGCAAAATCAAAAAGTCAGCATGTTTCGGGTTTTTCAAAATGCCGTTCCCCTCCCGTCCCTTTTTATTCAGCCAGAACTGATCATCAAAGGTGACCCACATTCGGGAATAGTTTTGGATGCATTTTGGGGCAAAGAAAGTATTTGCTGAAAAAGGATCATCCAGCTCTTTGAACCAGAAACATGGGCTTGCCGTGAGTGGGATAGCAACAGATTGATTTGGGCCCACAGGGCAGGGTTTGAGAAATGCGGAACCTAGAAACATCATTCTTGGTCCAGGGAAGCTAGTTTTTGGTTTGGCTGCCCCTCCAACAGTGGTTTCTCCCTAACCCGCCAGCACTTTGCCAGCGCCTGAGATCCGGAAAGCGAAACAGACTAGAATCAAACATGAAACTGATCAGCTTTGTGTCAGTGTCTAAAGGGAGCAATAATCCACAAAGGACCAGTGTGAATAGTGAGAAGTCAATTAGGGTTTTTCTTAATCTGGTTCCTCCATTGATAAGCTTTGGCTCTGACCTGAATGCGTCAAGGACTGTGCAAACAATGACATCAGATTTTGAGCAATAGACACTTGTCTTTCAATTTCCCTTGTGGCGCTTTGGAGTGGCTGTGGGTGTGTGCAGGGGAAGCTGGGCAGGATGGGAGCTGATCTCTGTTCTATACGTCCCAGGGCTGCTCCCTGCATGAACTAATTTCCCAAACCCACAGAGCCTGCAGTGGAATCTCTGGAACTGACTTTGTGCCCCTTAATGAGGGTTTTACGAGCTAATCAATCACACAGAAGTTCCCCCTGCAGGGTTCTACTAGAAGCACTGCGGATTATGATCCAGGCTCAAGAGGGCAGGTGTTTACACTAGACCTGGTGTGTTTACTTTCCCTGAATAATGACACCCGGCTAGTCACCCTTGAACCACGTCAAATTCAAAACCTGCCATCAAGTGATGGACTCCTGCAGGGGAAAGGTTCAAAGTGCCTGCCTATTAGTTGATAATTATAGGAACAGCTCTTGGACCAGAGCCTTCTTGTGCTAGGAGGTGTACACAAAGAGAAGAAACGGAGCGTGCCTGCCCCACAGAGCACATGGGACGGCCCCGGACACCTCTATGATTTCTATTTCAACTTTTTTTATCATAGAATAAATTAAGAATGGCTAGCGACACCATTCCTACCCATCCTGGTTAATAGCCAGGGCTTGACAAATTAGTCAATCTACTTGTCTGGGGCGAGTAGATTTTAAGCCGGCATGGCGCTGCAGCGCGATCAGCGCATGCGCAGCATGGTCTGCGCATGCGCAGTGTGCCAAACCGCACGGCTGGCAAGCGGGGCTCGCCACCGCTTGTCAAGCCCTGTTAATAGCCATTGATGGACCTGTCCTCCAATGAATGTATCTAGCACTTTTTTGAACCCTGTTCAAGTCCTGGCCTTCACAACCTCCTCTGGCAAGGAGTTCCACAGGTTGACTGTGCGCCGCATGAAGAAAAACTTCCTTTGGTTTGTTTTAAATCTGCTGCCTATTCATTTCATTTGGTGCCGCCTAATACACCAACGTTTCAAAACGCAAAGTCGTTTCAAATGAAAATGAAGCTTTTCATTTGGGGGAAAAAATGTCCCACCGTCCCATTTTGAGAATTTCAAAACTTGGGTTTTTTTTTCCCAAAACTCTTTTGCATCAGGGGAGCTGTCAAAGCCAGCCTTTCCTGCGGTTTTGGTTGTGGCCAATTTTCCGATGGGAAAAAAAAATTCTCAGTGCAGCCGGAGCTCAGGGGACCTTGTTGGGGGATCCCCTGGAAACGCAATTCTGAAATGCCTCCCAAGCCAGCCACACGCTGGGTTGATTTTATCTGCATGCTTGGTGCTCAGAGCCAGTTAGAAGAGCTCCGTGTCGCACGGACCCCCGGTGGCTCTGGAGAATGCTCAGAGGCGTTTCGTTGATTCCCAAACGAACTCTGTGAATCGGATGCTGAGCTCTTTTGAGAATCTACACCCAAATTACCTGGTTAAGCCCCCTCACATCAGTCATGACCAAGGGCCAGGAGGGTGCTCAAAGGCAATTAGGCTCCTAGAAGGGGGTGGAGCCTTAGGTAGAAGGGGCAGGGCCTCAGACAGAAGGGGTGGGGCCTCAGGCAGAAGGGGCGGGGCCAGGATACTTCCCATCTCACCCTCCCACAACCCCAATTGGTCTGGAGGTGGGGGAGCGCATGAAGTCTTTGCCCCCCAGCCCTGCCAGGGGCGTGCGGCGCCTAGAGAGAACCCCCAGGTGTTTTGAACAGCCAGCGGTTCCCTCTGGTGCCTCGCACCTCTGGCAGGGGGAGGAGACTTCATGTGCTCCCTCATGCCCTGATCTCAACTGGGCGGGGCGGCCGCGGGCTGGATCCACCGGCTCGGCAGTCCCATCCGGCCCGTGGACACTGTCCTGCCCACCCCTGTGCTAACTACTTTTGAGGGTCGGGGCCTAAGACGTCGACAGAAATGGGCCTGCAGGGTGTGGATCAAAGGCCGGGGGTTAAATCCAGATTTGGGGGTAGGTCTAATTGTTGGGGAAGCAGCAGCCCGGCCCCGGCTCCGAGCAGCGCCGCGAGGTGGCGGGCGGCCCCATCCCGGGAACCGGCGCTAATGTTCGTACCCGCGGCAGCCACCGCAGACAGGCTGGGGGCCAGCAGGAATCTACCCCTGCCGGAGAGGTTCCTCCAGGTCAGAGCTGAGACTCACTGGCAGGGGGCTGGAGGAGGGGGCTGCAGTTGCTTTGACAGCAGGTCAGCAGGGCCTGAGGCATCCAGGGCTGAGAGTCCAGGGCCCTTTGCCAGCCCAGGGCCCACCCCTAAGGAAAACAGGGTCCCACCACAGGAGGCATTTGCTGCAGAGCCTTTCGTGGTGCGAGCGCAATTGACGCAGCCAAGCGAAATGCAGCCGAAGCCGTGGGGATGTGGTAACCGGTGACTCACACGCACCGAGGGGCAGAGCAGCTACACAAAGCCCAGTGGGACCCACACAAAGGGCTGGGAGGACTGGCTTTCACCCGGCCTGGCACCCAGGCGTCTTCCCGCCCACACACACACACCGAAACGCACCCAGCCCCGCTGCCCAAGTGTGCCCACAAGATGCCCCTCAGGTGCCAGGAGAAACCCTGGGGGCCCTAGGACAGTGGGCACAGCTGTGGCTGTCCAGAGCAGCTGACGGCACGAAGGTCCCAGCCACGGTGGGGAAAGAACACGAGGCCTCGTCCTCCCAAAGCACAAGGAAAGGCTATAGGGCCGGTGCAAAGCAGGTCTGGGGGTGCCCAGCGGCCTGCACCCCCAGGGTTGTGGGGCCCATGCTCGGGATGCGGGATCGGCCCTTTGCTTTGTTCTTTTCACAAAGTCAGCGGCCCCACGGATGGTCGGCGCGTCCACAGGCTGGGGATTTAGAAGCACGCAGGGCTGCCATTTGGGGTGGCACTAGGAGCCCCCCGCCCCAAAATCTGAACCTCTGATTTCCATGCTTGAGGTCGGCTTAAGCGCGGGGTCGGGGCGAGGGCATGGGCTTTAAACACTCCCAAGGGTGGGCTGCTTCCAGCTTTGCCTGGGGCAGGGAGTTTGTTTCTAACCAGCGGGACACAGGGTGATTAAGCTAACGAAGGGCTTGTCCTTCAAGTGACTGAAGGCTAGCGACCAAAAGGGAGCGATAAAGAGGTTTCGGGACCTCTGCTGCTCCAGGTATTCCTACAGGGCCCTGAATACAGTAGACAGCGAGGTGACACATTTTTCAGATGCAAAATTATTCAAAATAGTCAAGTCTGAAGCTGCTAAGCGTTACCAAGAGATCTCTCCCAGCTGGGTGACAGGGCAACGCAAGGGCAGGTGGATCTCAGCGTTGATCAGTACAAAGCGATGCAGATGGGAAAATATAATCCCGGCTGCACACACAAAAAAGACGGGGTCTAAATTAGGGTTCCTGATGGAGGGCAGAGCGATATGGGACTTTCCCAGAGCTCAGAGTGGGGTGGGGAGGGGCAGAGCCGGGAAGTGCGGGGTGAGCAATAGGGCCCCATGATGCTGGGGCTACCTGGGGGCCGGACTGAATCTAGGGCCTGAGTCAGGAACAAGAGGGGCCCTTTTCATCCACAGATCTCAAAGCACTTCACAACGGTCATTATCCCCATTTTATAGATGGGCACACTGAGGCCTGGGGCTCTGTGCACCGGGCCAAAAGGCCTATCAAGACTCCAGCCAATCGCACTGGGCTTTGGCTCCTGCCCCTGGAGCACCCTGTCTGCACAAAGAGGGAGGGGCCTGGAGGAGTCTTGGTGCTGGCGAGGACACCGACGCCGGCTCTTCGCTCTGCCTGTAGAAACACGCCAGCCCGCTCCCTCCCCCGTTGCTGTGGTAAATATTTAGGGCCAGTTGCCATGCCCTGATCGCCTGCTCCTCTCCCAGGCAGGGATGGCGCAAGATCACGGTCACATGGGAAGTTTGACGGTATCCGGGGTATCCCTCGCTCGGCAGGGGCAGGGCCAAGAAAACAACCGGAGCAAGGTCATTCTGGGATGGGGGGGGCAGAGTGGCCCCCCAAGGAAGGAAGTGGGGAGAGACAAAAGCTGCAACAAAGGCAGGTGGAAGGAGGAACGGAAAACAGGAATGAAAAAACCCCAGAGGACAGTGAACAAGGCGGCTGGAGGCAATTCACGCGCCGGCCTGGTCTGCATTCCCTTATGGCCAGACTCAGAAATCTCAAAGCACCCTGGCCCAGCACAACCCTGCAGGGAACAGGCTGGAATTACAGGCGTGCCGGGAGGACTGTAAGAGGAGTGAGGGGCATTGGCAGAGCTTGGGACACGGTGGGGACGACCCCTGTGATTTTTACAAACCTCCATTTATTAAGTGGCATTGGCAGGGCTCACACCGATAACTTACAAGCCGGGTCCCACCCTGCACTGGATTTAAAACTTGTCCCTGGCACAAATTAATCCCTCTGCAAACTCTATACGAAGGCAACACTGGAATGAGACGGTTAATTACTCGGAGCCGCTTGATCGAGCTGCGTGGAAGTGGCCGTTATGCAAACCAAAACGGCGCTCTCTTGCGGGTTTGCAGAACTAGGCGATTTCAGGCTTCCTTCCCTGCCATTGAAATCCGCACGGTTCTTCCAGGGTGATTCCTTTAAACAACCAAAGCGACCGACCAAAGCTAAAGTTTCCCCCCCCCACAATAGAAAGGATGAGCTGTGAATTAAGGATAGAAAAAGAGACCCGGCGTATCAGCTAGCACCAGGCTGTACAAAGGATAGTAGCTCCGCAGGGTCTATCTTCTAGGAAGTGTTGTCACCCTGTGCCTTTGGGACAAATTCACAGCTGTTGTAAATCAGGATTGATGTAAGTGGAGTGCCACCAGTTTACACCCGCAGAGGATCTGGATTTAGCTCCATTTTCCCGCCCTCTTCTTTTTTGCAGCCTCTGCCAAGCAGACCCCAAGTCCTCGAGGCCTGATGGGAAGGCCAGCCCTTTGAACGTGCCTGAAATGAGGCAGGACATGACGGGCCCACGTCTCGTTTCGAAAGGGCTTGGTGTGATGTCACTGTCCAGCTGCGGGCAATGGGCCGCAGGCCCTGCCGGGTCATGCACCCGCGGGACAGATTCTGCGCTTTTCCGCCCGAAGCCTGGACGTGCAACCCACCCAGGGCGGTCGACTTGCTAGTCGCACAAAACACACCTGCCTCCCCACTTCCCCAAAGCCCCGCCCCATCTCGGAGACCCCGCCCCTCACGTGCTCCATCCCCCCACCCGCATTCACTTTCACTGGGCGGGGGCAGGAGGTTGAGGGGTGGGAGGGCACTCTGGGTAGGGACAGGACTGAAATGTGGGAGGAGATTGGAGGGGCGGGATCCGGGTCACACTTACTGCAGCTCCTAGGAAGCGGCTGACAGGCCCCTGAGCAGATGGGCAGCCAGTGCGGCTCCATGTGCTATCCTTGAGCTCACAGATGCCACGCCCAGAGCTCCCATTGGCCGGGATTCCCAGCCAATGGGAGCTGTGGAGCCGGCACTCCGGGTGGGGGCAACACACAGAGCCTCGCCTTGCATCTCTGGCCCCCGGGGACCTGTCTGCCGTTTCTGGGAGCCACGCCACTTCCACCACCTACCGCACTTCCAATGGCCCAGCTGGCAGTGCCAAGCAGAGCCACAGGGTCCCTCGACACCCTGGCCCAGCAACCCTAAATTCCCGCTGCCGTGGCACATCCAAAACGGGGCCTATGATGCGAGTGAAAGCGTGGACTATTCCACGCCTTCGAGTGTGCATAGGTGTGCCACAGCCTGCCACGGCACGCACACCTCCCCGTGCAAAATCACACGTGCACCCCACCCCCGATCCACCCGCAGGCAGTAGCACACACATACCGCCCAGGGAAGTAACACAGCGCACGGCCCATCACATCACCCTGGGTCACCCTCACAATGTCCTTCTCTGGGGGGCGGTCGGGTCTGCATTCAGCCCCAGACGCCCCGTCTGGAGCCAGGGCCCCCTAGATGCGGTGGCGATCCAGGCCAAAGAGCCCTGCCGACAGCAACCGAGGGAAACCCGGGCCTCTCGGCTTGCCCCAACAAGCCGCTTTCCCGGCGTGTGCAGCAGCTGAAGGCCGTTTCCGCCCAGCCGCGGTTACGTGAGCGCCACGTCCGGACACAGCGCGCCGTGGCAGGGGCTGGGATGAAGGGCCAGGGACAATTCCCTGGCTCTTTCAGAGGCCCACAGGAACCGGAGGCTTGCCAGGCGGCACGGCCCCGGATTACGGCCAAATGCCCCACCCCTGTGGGAACTTAAATCGTTAGCAAACGATTGCTCTCCCAGGCAAGGTGGGACGCTTCTGCCTATGGTTTTGGTAGGCCCTACAAAAATAGAGCACGCCTCTCGCTTGTAGCTATTGGATTGTTCCGTGAGGAAGCAGTCACAGCCAACAGGAAGCAGGATCTTGTGGGCAGACCCTGACGACAAACTCTCTTGGAACCCATCTCCCCCATTTATATCAGCCGCGGATCTAAGACGGGTGAGGAACCTAAGGCCCAGGGGCCAGATGCGGCCCCCGGCTTGCCTGGATCTGGCCCCCAAAGCTCAGGGCTCCCCCCAGCATTGGGGGGTATCAGTGCTGACACTCTGGCCCCCCTCCCACTGTCTCCCGGTGGGGCTGGAGCACATGGAATCTACTAGCTGGGCCCCCCGAGGCTCTGGGGTGCAAGGGGAACGTGGGGAGCGTCTTTCTCCTTCTGTGTCGGGGGCTATGCTTCTGTGGGTCAGCAGCCCCCGTCCCAAGAAATCCCCGCTCCCCAACACTACAGCACTTTTTCCTCTGGCAGGCTCTAACCTTGACGGCAGCACAGCGCAGTGCCCAGTGAACGTGACCGGTGCCCTTTAAATCCAGTGGCCTTCACTGCCCTTTGAATCATTCACCTGCTGCCGCGCTGCCAACAATCTCAGTGCTGCCGTGTCTGGCTGCCAGCTGAGACGGGCCAGCTGGGCTCCCGCCTTTGCCAGAGGGCACCGAGGGCCTCCTAGCACATTCAAGGCTCCAGTCCAAGGCCTGGGGGGGAAGGCCAAGAGCACACGGGGAGCTGATGCTTTCAACCTACATGAACAGCAGAAGCAGCACATCAGAGACTTCCCTTTATGAGGGACTTTGCTTTTCACAACCTGGTGCAGCTCTGGAACATGGCTCCAGTTCCTTGAGCATCTCCCTTACATAAGAACGGCCAGACTGGGTCAGACCAAAGGTCCATCCAGCTCAGTGTCCTGTCTGCCAACAGTGGCCAATGCCAGGTGCCCCAAAGGCAGTGAACAGAACATGGAACCATCATGTGATCCATCCGGTATCACCCATTCCCAACTTCAGACAAACAGAGGCTAGGGACACCATCCCTAACCATCCTGGCTAATAAGTATTGATGGACCTAACCTCCATGAATGTATCTAGTTCTTTTTTGAACCCTGTTAAAGTCCTGGTCTTCACAACATCCTCTGGCAAGGAGTTCCACAGGTTGACTGTGGGCTGCATGAAGAAACACGTCCTTTTGTTTGTTTTAAACCTGCTGCCTAGTAATGTCACTGGAGGATGCCTGGTTCTTGTGTTACAAGGAGTCAATAATTCTTCCTTAGTCCCTCTCTCCGCACTTGTGAAGATTTTATAGGCCTCTAGTGCATCCCAAGTATACCATCCGTACGAGATAACCCTGGGCCACATCCTTATTGGCCCCTGCCAAGAAGTCTAATAGATTCCCCTTTACAAACGCCATGCTGACTCTGCCCCTACAAATCGTGTTCCTCTAGCAGTCTGATCATTCCATTCTTTACTATAGTTCCAGCCCCTTTGTGTGGGGTGGAAGTCAGGCTGAAATTCCGGGATCCCCCGGAACCCTTTCCGAGAGATGGCGTTATGTTCGCCTTCCACCAGCCATCCGGCACAGAAGCCGCTTCCAGCAATAGGCTGCATAGCGCAGTTAGTAGCCCTGCACTTTCATATCTGAGTTCCTTCAGAACGCTTGGCTGAATGCCATCTGGCCCGGTGACTCCTTACTCTCTGATTTAGCCTCCCCTGGTAACACCTCCATCCGAAACAGTCCCTGAGAGCTCCCACCTAAAAAGAAGGGCTCCTTAACCCGCTAAAATACAAAAGCATAGGCGGCGGGTGAAGGCCCAGCTGGAGAAGGTAAGCCCCAACCACGCCCCTTCTGGCCGAGGCCCCGCCCCTGGAACCAAGCCCCGCCCATCCCCAGTCCGATCCTTCCTGGCCATGCTACAGCCCCAGCCTGGCCCTCCCCGACAGCTGGGGGAAGCCGGGCTGCTGAGCTGGGCTGCCGCTCTGCGGCCCCAGCCTTCCCCGGCGGTGGCCCTAGCCTTAGGCGGATGGGCGTGTAGTCAGTGTTGGGAAGGCTGTGCCTTCCATTGCTACATTACTGCCCACTCGTGTTCAAAGTCCTGTAACAGCGACCACGGAGGGATGTGGGGAGCTGCCCAGAGCCATTTGGACAGCAGGAGGGGCTAGAAAACCGAAGGAACGTGGGCGAAGAACCTTTGATTCCACACTGAGCGTGGGTGGGTTCGATAGGCCCTGCCGCGCGGCTTGACAGAGCCCAGAGCCTCAGCAACTGCCGGGCACCTTGGAGCTAATGAGAAAAAATTGATTATTCTTCCCTCTGTAAATAATTTAGGGCCTGGTACTGATCTTTGATTTCATAATCATTAGCGCTAGCGGCCCAGTCGGCCCAGGGGAGACCTGGGGTGTGAATTGCTGCCTGGAGCCGTCGCTAGCCACTTGCTCTGATGACGCCAGCGGATGCGTTCTTCCCAAGCAGCCAGCGGTCCCACGGCCAGTTTTCTCTCCCCGCCTTTTTGGTTTTTTTTTAAAGAGCTGCATATAAAAAAAGCAGTTGATTATAATCTGTAGGACAGGGGTGCGTAGAGATGCCAAAGAGCACTGTGCTGGGTGGCATGTGGATGCACCGCAAGAGATAGCTCCTGCCTTGTAAAGTTTATGCTTGAAACAGACCAGGTGTACACATGTCCCCATTGTGCAAAGACCAGGTAGATTAAGAGACTCACCCAAGGTCACCCAGGAAGTCCCTGGCAGAGACAGCAGAGAACTCAGATTAATCATGGGAGCCACTGACCAAGGGCTGCTGCTCTTGCTACCGTGGGCTTTTCTACGGCCCCTGGCGAGGAGAGAGGTGGCAGCACACAACTAAAAACTCCAAGGAGGAGGGCAGGATTCCCAGCCGCTGGCCGCTCCCGCGTTTGGTAGCTAGGCCGGGATTTTTAGGAATTAACTCGCCGGCACTAGCCCTGCCCTCACTCCGCACGTTCGGATCAGACCCCAAGCCCTCCCACGGGCCTGATCCTGACTCAGGCGCGCTTCCCAATTGCAGTACAGGCCGCCGGATCAGGCCTTGGGGTTTGTCGGTGAAACTGAGCAGCCCACGTAAAGAGGCGGCGATGGGCACCGGAGACGGCACACGCCAAGGGGCTGGCTCCGGCGTTGCCCTGCAGAGATCACAGCCGGGGACGGATCCCAATGCCCACAGAGCTCCAGGGGGTGCAGAGCAGTGACTCGGGATCAGGTGACGGGCCTGCTGCGGGTCGTGGTTGCCAGCCACGAAGAAGGGCCAAGGGCTGGCAGGCAGGTTTCTAACCCTGCGTGAATGCCGGGCTGAACCGAACCCCGCTGGCCCGAACGGTTTCAGGGCCAGGCAGTAGACCGGGTTGAACCCCAGCACGCCCACTAGGAGTGGTGCCTGGGAGAGGACTGCAGGATCAGACCCAGGCAAAGCTCCACAGCTCCTCCCCGGCTCAGGGTTCAAAGAGGGAATCGCCCGGCCGGCCTGCCCAAGGCAGGGGCTCCATGGGCCAGCCCCGCCCACTCCGGCCAGGAACAGCTGCCAGGTGTGAGGCTAAAGGCCCTTCAGGGATTACCACACAACACAATGAAGGAAACTTGCCAGCTTCAGGTATTTACTGAAGATCCCAGATACGGGCATGAGCTCACCGCCAGCCAATCCCAGCAGCCCCCTTGCGGGGGGGGGAGAGGGCTCGGATGCCCGCTTGGAACCCGGCGTCCTGCCCGAGGCAGGCTAAGCTCCCATGGGGAGGGCCGTTCGGGGCGTGCCCACCTCTGCGGCAAAGGGCCAGCCTGCCCTAGTTTGCATGCACTTCCGGTGTGTGCCTTTTGCAGAACTGCCCGGCCCCAAGAGAAGAGATTTCCCTTCCCAACAGCAGGATGGAACAGAGGCGCCCACTTTCTAATGCCCCAGGGGTGCTTAACCCCAGCCCCATCCCAGGCCCAGGCCCCCCACCACCCGTCCCGCTGATCTGCGACTGCTGGCAGCCAATTTCGACAACAGCCAGGTGCTTATTTGGGACTGAGAGTGCCCTGGTACCCCGTAATGTAAATCATTTCCCAAAAAGCGCATTCTTCATCCCCTAATGCCTGGATAGTTCGGAAATTCAAGTCCTGTCCATCCCGCGGTATAAACATCCACCCTTTGCACTTCACTGCCCCCGTGCACCATCGTGTCGCACAAGTTCAACCCCCTAATGGGGACTCGGCACGCAGGGGAAGCCTGCTGGCTGGGATGTGAATGGCAGGGGAGCGGAAGAGCCTGTCTCCTCGCCTGGGATGCTAGGCGCTGTACACTCCTGAAGCAAAGAGACCGTCCCTGCCCCAAGAGTCCTGCTCCACATACAAGAGCCAGTGGGAGGAAGCAGACAGCCGGGGGGGCACAGGGAACCAAGGTCTCGCCTGTCTCCCCAGACAGCACATCTCACCGGCTTCCGGGAACTCAGTATGTTGCACCACGGCCGCTAGGCCCGCTGTGCGATTTCAAACGGCTTCCTGCCCCGCCCACGCGATTAGCAAACAAGCTGGTAGCGGCCGGGTTTCCAGCGATTAGAGCAAAGGGCACAGGAGCACTGAGCCAGTCACTGGAGGGCTAGTGGTTAGCGCCGCACTGGCAATGGGGGGACACGGCTGCCAAATGGCAAAGAGGTTCTATCCGGGGCAGAATGACGTGGCTGGCGGAGGAGCTTATGCTAAGGAGGCACAACCTTTCTCTGCTTCTCATGGGTAATTGTATTGGCTAGTCACTCCTGGGGAATCTGCCAGAGCCTGTCTTCAAACCCACCAGAGGGCACATCCGACATTACCCGATTAAACCACCCCAGGCCCTGGAAAGGAAGGGAAAGATTTCTTGTGCCCATTTTACAGATGAGAAGACTGCGACTGCAGCTGGTCAGTGACTTTCCCCAAGGGCACATCAGCAAACAAGTGGCAAACCAAGCACTAGAACCCAGGCGTCCCGGAGGAAGATTCTGTGCCACTCCCCTTGGAGGTACCACTCCGAAATCACAGCTCCGGGGCAGACACGGGGGCGGTGGCTTGAGGCCAGGCGCTGGTGAGCACTGGTGTGATTTACAAGCCTCGGTACTAGACTTCCCGGGCTGCCCTCCTGGCTGCAGGGCTTCCCAGAACATTCCCACCCTCACATGCCTCTTCTATCCCCACCCTCGCCCTGGCCAGCCCTCCTCCGACGCCTGCGTATCCCCTTCCCCCAGCTGGCTGGGGGGCTTTTGGGACCCCGTGGTGTCACTCCAGCCCTTGGACCCAGCATAAACGGGCTGGAGCGGGGCAGGGGCTCCCCCTTGAGTCCCTGTGTGCTGCTCTTGCCAGGCCGGAAGGGTCAGAGCATGGCCACAGAGCTAGTGAGTCTGGGGGCCCGAGGCAGGGTCAGCCATGACTGCACGGTCGCTGAAACCTCACAGGTGGAAGGACAGACCTTGGCTGAAGCACCTATTCGTTTCTGGGAGGTGGGCGGGACTCTAAAGGCTCCTCCCCCAGAGGAGGGGCGGAGCTACCAAGCTCAGGGCTCAAGCACTGCTGAGGGACAACTAGTGAGAAAACGGGACAGAGTGAGGTTCACAGAGACCCCCCAGAAAGCCCCCACTGCTCCTCGAAGGTGCTTACGGAGCCAGCAGATGCAACCCGGGACGTGTGATTGAAGGGAGGGACGGAAACAGGCCCCCAAGTCCCAGAGCATCTCCCCGTCCAGCATCCCGGCCACCGCAACGGCAAGGCGTATTCGACCAGAGCAATTCCACGAAGAGGCCCCTTCCTCCCCCCTCGGTCCATAGATGCTCCCCGATCCACAGAGAGGGGGATTAACGCGGCAGAGCAGTGGTGCAGTTGCTGGCCTCCTCGCTCACCTGGCGCCCTGCGTCAAATGAGTCACCCACGCACGTCCAGCTACCCACGCGTGTTATGTTGTGCCATTGGCTAGCCCCGGGTTTGGGGGGGTTCGAGGGCAGGTGCTTTGGGGCTGGGTTGCTGCTTTGATTTATTGGCTGGCTGAGCTCACTTAGGCATGAGCCTGCAGAAGTGGGGTCAAAGGGGGTTTGCAAATTGGTACCTGCTAGGCAGTTGCGGTTTCTGACCTGGCCATCTTGGGTGGGATGTAAAGCTGAAGGCAGCCCTAAGGCGCTAGACCCGGCTGACACTTTCCCATGGCTGTTGGACAGAACGGCCATTTTGGGGAGGGGGAGTTTGTGTTGAAAACTTCATTTTGCTTTTTTTTTAATACACAAAACCCAGGACGGCGGAGGCTACAATTGCCGAAAGCGGAAGAGTTTTAAAACAAAACCATGGACAGCCGCAAACCGTTTGCCTTCCCTCTGACCTTTTCATGGGGAAAAAGTCTGTCCGGACCCGCTCCATCAATCACTCTTCAAGCCCTGCCCCGTTAGCTAAGGACAGCTGCTATTCTTAGCTCCGGCTGTCACCATGTCACTGAAGCCATGATGTTATCAAACATCAACAGCCTGCAAGTGCCGGAGGCTTGGGCGGGCCTGCCTGTGTCAACCTGTTTAACTCCCCTATCAGTCTAGAAGCAGATGTGATTTGGGAATTCAGACACCTTCAACTCCTGTGGGTTCCTAAATACCTTCGAGGCCCTGGGCCTAACTCGCCACCAGTTCCAGTGACCTTCAGAGGGGAAAATACGAGTTGCTGCCTGGTCGTTCTTTGTCTCGCTACGATGGAGAAGGAGGGTTGCCAGTTTCCTTTTGTTTATACAACAGGGAAATGCGGAGCTTTGCCCCTGCTCTGATTGGATTAGGACATCACACTACCGAGGCATGGGAAGTGAGCCAAAAAGCGATTTCTGGCATCGGCTTCAAATTCTCTTTGTTCACGCCAAACACTTGGAAGAAAACATTCCTCCCTGACAGATTCCAACACACACACGGAGGGCTGAAAAAAACTCCCACTCCAGAGAGAAGAGGAGACTGGATGTTCCCTAGATTGCTAAGCAGCCAAAAACACACACAGACAACAAACCATTGTCGAGCCTGCTTTAGGCATCAGGTGCAAGCCACATCCACCGCCCTCCTCCTGGGTTTTTCCTTAGCATGGCACCTTCCCAGTGGTTGCTCTGAGTTTTCCTTTCAAAGCCTGTCGGGGTTAACCAAACCCCGCGGCTGCACACAGCCAACTCTAGCCTGACTCCTCCGCGCTGTGCTCTAGGCTGATTTACACCAGCCAAGAATCAGAGCCATAGAAGGGAGTTACGCCAGGGGTAAACTTGGTTCCCAGTGCAGTTTCCCTGGGGGGCGGGGTGTGTACGGGTAGGTGCCTCCTCCCAGCCATGGTGACCTCAGAATGTTAGTGCTAGGGTGAAGCGCAGCGGGCGACGACAACAGCAGTCTGGGTTCTTGGAAACTCACGCGCGCCGGCTGGACATGCTGTTCCCCCGAGTCCTGGGCTGGGGAATTCAGAGTATGAAGCAAGCAGTGGCCCAGCCCAGCCGGCGCCGGGGGCCGTACGGCCTCAGGACTCGGCGGCTGCACAGCCAGGTTGAATGCAGGGCAGTCCGTGCCATTCATCTCTTGCACATTAGAACCACCACTGTGCAGCAAAGTTCCCCAGGAAGAGCCAGATGAGGGCTATAGAGCCGCCGCCTCGTGGCAGAGGAAGCAGAGCTGCACCATTTCTGCAGGTGCCACCAAAGGGATCTTGATTCTGCCCGAAACGCTTCTTTTCAGGCCCATCCCTAGTTACCTCATTGCTGCTTCTCTTTGCTTTTCATGAGTCCTGACCTGAGTTCTTGTGTCAGGCTGACTCTGGGCTGCGGAGGACATGCCATGCACGCAAACCACACCGGAGCGGCAGCCAAGGGTTGCAAAACTTCGTTATTTCCTTGTTCTCGGTAGCTGCCTGGCCCCACTCCAGGTCTATTTTTGAACGTGCACGTGGGAATGAATGTGTGACACTCAATGTGTGCTGGTGCATGTGTGTGCTTTTGCGTGCACACATGCCCGTGTGTGTGTGTGTCTGTTGGTGTGTGCATGAGTGCAGTTGGGCATGTGTGTTGCCGTACGTGCATGCCGGTATCTGGATGTGTTTGAGAGAGTGTCTATGCATGAGCATGTGTACTTGCACGAGCATGTGCATGCGCACACACTTGTGCATTTGTTGTCGTGTAGCCGCATGCGATTGCTTCGGTGGCTGTGTGACTCTTCACACACTGAATCGTCCTTCCAACACCCATTTATTTACTACCAGCTTTAATCTTTGCAAACAGGCTGAGTCACTTGTTGGTGGAATTGTGTTTTCCCAGAGATCATTCTGTGTGCACCGTGCGACTCACCAAGGCAATGTGCGGGCAGAGGCACGTAGAGGAACAACTTGCTAAATCTGTGTTCATCATGCGAGAGTCCTGAAAGCTTTACAGGTGTGGGTGTGTGTGTGGCATCTTTCCCTCCCTCGCTGCTCTGCTATTGGAGCCAGATTCACCCCAACCTACTTCCTCAGCCTCCTCCCGCTGCGTGTAAATAGTGCATTGCACATCCACAGGCACGTGTAACGCCAGTGGGACACTGAGTGAGCCTGCTCTGTGAAGCCATTAGCCCCTGACCCATGGAACAGCAAGGATTTCAGCACCCTGGGCTTTCCGGCTAGGCACCAGCCTCCAATGGGAAGAAAAAAAAACCTATTTTGATCTCTAGTTAATTAATAGATAAATTAGTTACTAAATGGCACTTGGCCCTTCTCCAGCACCCACAGCTCTGGGAGGACTTTGCAACCACTAACGGTCGCTCTGAGAGGCAGATCAATTATCCTTAGCCCCTTTACTGCCCCTTTCTTCAGACGCCCTTCCCGGCGCCCACGGGAGGTAGGTTGGGGTGAACTACAGGTCAAACCTCCCTAGTCCGGCACCCTTGGGACCTAGCCGGTGCCGAACCAGAGAATTTGCCAGACCCCGGGAGATCAGTACTGTCTGGCAGCATCACCAATACGGCCACTGCATCCTGGGCTCTTAGAAGACGTGTAGGGATCAATTAGCGCTAAGAACAGCCCAGAACCCTGAGCGCCAGCCCTAGTGGCTGTAAACAAACATTATGGGACCGCAGGAGACGTGGCCATCCCCATGGTAAGTGGACACCCGGATAACTAACATCATGCCGGACCACAGATGTTGCTGGACCAGGGATGCCGGACTAGAGAGGTGCCACCGGTATAGCGTGCTCAGGCCTTAATTTTAACAACGTTCCTTGTTGGGAGTTTGGTATCCTAAACAAAAGCTTTAAAAGGTGCTTCCAAGGTGTGTTTGTGGGTTAAGCTGCCTGTATCCCACACCCCAAGGCTCGTGTAATTGTGTTTCATGCCAACAGCGACCGGGTCACGTTACCACGTAGATTCCTGGCCCCTCTGTGCCCCTGAAATTAACACAAACACCCCGTTGCCAATACAAGGGAGCTGGGCTGTATTTTGCAATCACAGTCCTCAGCTGCCTTTGTCCCACTAAATCCACCTCCCAGCCCCACCCTAAAAACAAACCAGGGCTCTTGTATTTAGCTGCTGCAACTATGCCTGTAGCGAAATCTGTGCTGGAGAGGAATGGATTTCTCCAAGCTGTCTGTGTGATCCAGGGTCTTGGCATACCGTCTACACCGCATGGTGGCTAGAGCCTCAGAAAGGAACGGCAGCCGCTAGCTGCAATAGATAGCTTCCCAACCTAGGGCATTATAGCATGGCCATGTGTAAAGATCCCGCCGAGGGACTCTGAACTGTACGTTCACAGGCAGTGCTTGACGGGAAAGGACAATACATGGAGAGGAACGAAGCACCCCCCCGAATGTCTCTCTCTTTCTAGGCTTGGACACTGAATAGGGTGTGAGACTGGAATCACCAGCGCCTTGGTGCGCGTGATAGCTGCATCCTGTTGCAGTGTGTCCACACTAGAGCTGGGTGATGTTTTTCCCCCTCTGCATTTTTCCCAGGCACCAAAACTACTTGCATGTGTGAGAATTCAGGTGGCGTTTGGAGAATGGCTTTGCCAGGGGAGAAAGGGATGAACCAAAAATGCAGACATGTCAAAACATTTTGGTTTGGCGTTTTCTATACAGTTCAGACAACCCGCATGCTTCAGGGTATCGACTGCTCACTAGCTGAGATCAGGAAGGAGTTTGAATCCTCGGAGCTGGTTCACACTCATCTTTAATTTCAGCCCCTAAGAAGCATGTCCCTCCTTTTCTCTCCAAATAGCTCTCTTTAACACACCGGCTTTTTTCAACTACAGTATTATTATTATTTGAAGAAACTGCTTTCTTCAAAAAAAATTACATTTTAAAAAACCTAAAAAATTTAATCTAATTTTTTTTTACATTTTGGCTGGAATTTCGTCTGGTTTTAGACAAGCTTTAGGCAACTGAATCCGAACAAAAAAAAAATCAAGAATTTGATTTCCTCCTCCCCAATAAATGAATAAATAGGTTTTCCAAAAAGCAATTTTAAATTTTTTAAGGTTTTTTTTCGGGGGGGGGGGGGTTGATCTTTTAACAAAAAGATTTCTACAGAGCCCCCACCGCTCTCATTTTCCAGCCAGTTTTCTGACAGGTCTGCACATCAACTTGCGAGATTTAACACTGAGGGGGCGTCTACATAGCAGGGCTTCCCTCGAAATAAACTATGCAAATTGAGCTACATCAATTGTGTAGGGGTATATCTATACTTGTACCCTATTTCCGAAATAGGGATGCAAATGCAGCAATTTGAAATTGCAAATGAAGCTGGGATTTAAATAGCCCATGCTTCAGTTGCATAATCGTGTTATGGCGCTATTTCGAGTTAGCGCTATTTCGAATTAACAGATGCTGTGTAGAGGCGGTTATTTCAAGAGAAAACCCTTCTCCCGAAATAACTGATAAACCTCATTGTACGAGGAAAAAGGGTTATTTCAAGAGAAGGGTTTTCTCTCGAAATAACCGCATCTACACAGCGTCTGTTCATTCGAAATAGCGCTAACTCGAAATAGCGCCATAACGTGATTATGCAAATGAAGCGCAGGATATTTAAATTACAGCTTCATTTGCAATTTTGAATTGCTGCATTTGCATCCCTATTTCGAAATAGGGTGCAAGTGTAGACATACCCTAGCTTATTTCGAAATAGGGGGCGTTTACACAGCACTTATTTTGAGCTGGAGAACTCTTCCTCCGACTTCCCTCACTCCTCGTACAATGAGGGTTACAGGAGTCGGAGTAAGAAGTCCTCCAGCTCGACAGTATTTCGACATTATTTCGAAATAACTGCCTGTGTGTAGATGTGGACTACGTTATTTCAAAACCTTGTTGCTGTGTAGATGTACCCTGACTGTTTGATGAGGTTTGTGATAGATCAGTATGTTTTTTCAAGCATGTAAGTTGCTCCCTGCTGTTTAAATATAGATTACAGGGCATCTTTGCTATAAGTCGCCCCAGTATTTATCTGTTCCGCACTAAAGTTGTTGACGCTGGTAGGAACTGATGTGTTATAAGTCCTCCCGTGCCCTGCTCTTAAGCTGTGCAAAAAACAAACAAACCAATTTGCACAAATGGAAGTCAGCTGTGGGAAAAAAGGTCCCCCCTTTAAGTTTTTCACTGTAAGTCCAAGGTTTTTGGAATGTATCTTGGACTTATAGTGAGGACAGGCTGTATAGCACAAACTGTCCAGATATTGACATGTCAATATTTGCATTCATTATGAGCTATTATAATTACACTATAGATTCGATACCAGCAGAATCTGCTTGTGCCCATGCTGGATACCTGGGCCTTGCTCCTCAAACTAGACTCCTCGCTAATGAAGCACAACGGGCCTGCGGAGGTACTGCACGGACGGAGTGCAGCTAGAGTTGATTTTCGAAGCAGGAGGCCCAGCTGCCAGGCTGTCTGGTCTGCGGATTTTATTTCATGGAGCACATGAGCGGCCTGTTGTTGTCCCAGACCCTGTGCTGTCCCTCCGCATGGCTCCAGTATCCCAAAATAGCTACCCCGCATCTACACAGGCTGCCTGTTATTTGGAAATATTTTTCAAAATAACAGGCGCGCTATTTCGCCATCCTGGTAAACCTCGTTGCACAAGGGTTGAGGGATGGCTCAGAATAGCGTGTTATTTCGAAATGTGGTGCCGTGCAGACACGCCAAATTTCAAAATAAGCCATTTTGAAATAGATTCGAAAGAAGATACGCAATTTGTGCAGCAAATTGCGTCTCTTATTTCGAGTTTAGGGTGCTGTGTAAACGCATCCCCAGATGGCTTCTTGGGGCTACACGAACACACAGGGTCCCGACCAGATGTGCTATCCGGCACGCCCAAGGACAGGGTTGTAGGAGATAGATCTTGACACAGCGAGGGGAGAGGCCAGGGGCAAACGCTGAGGGTCTGTTTGACCAATAACAGCAGAGCTCAGCGGAGAGGCATGAGCCTCTGGTACCACGCCACTGTAGGTCCCTGCCCCCTTTTCCCAGTTCCATCCCCCAGCAGAGGAAAGTCCCTCAGGCGCTTCGTGCTGGCTCTCTGCCCGGGGTGTGATCAGGGCAATGCAGGACTGGCGGCGCACCCCAAAAGGAGGTGCCCCCCCACATGCACACTTTGGAGTGGCCGTGGCGAGGCACAGTCCCCGTGGCTGCCAGCACAGGGCGACTGCAGACTCCGTCTTCGCGCCAACGACACCTGGTTTTCCCAATGCGGGACAGCAACGGATTTCTGCAGGGGAGCCAGGATCCTAGACTTGGCCCTCAGCATCTCGGCCTTCATCCGGCCTCTGTTAAACCCTTGGGGATTTTTCTACTGTCCACGTCCATCCAGGGCCCCAGCCCCCAGGCTGGCCACAGAACTCCCAGCACAGGTCCGGGTGTGGCTATCAGGCACCTTAGCACTCCCCGGCTCCCGCTCGGCGCCACACTGCTCCCCAGGGTGCGTGCGACAGCCTCCAGGAGGGGACTCCCTTTCCCCAACCCCGCCGCAGCCTGCTCCCTGCGTTCCTTGGTGAACCAAGTGCCAGGCTAGAATGGGCTTTGGAGAGCAGCCGGGCATTTCGTCCTGGGTGCAGGGACTGGGACCCCGAGACTGGACACTCGCTGTGTCGCCGTTGCCTCGTCTCCCAGCTCCCCCACCCCCGGCGGCTGGGCACAATAGGACCAGGATCGTCGCCTCAGTTTCCCCTTTCAGGCTCCACCCCTCGCGCTGGTGCCCACTGGTCCCCCAGCCAGGGGCTGGTTTGTTGCTTTGCACGGTGCGAGACAGACACCCGCCAGAGCCCACCGGCCATATATCCCTGACAGCGCCTGTGGGTCAGAGCATCCCCCACAGGTAACTGAGCCAGCCTGTCCTTTTCAGCCCCCGCTGCAACCTGCCCACGGCGCCAGCCAGCCGGAGTTGCTCATTTGTCTCTTCCCAGTCCCCAGGCCTGGGGCTGTCTTACCCCACCCCCACAAGCGCTACCCATCCCCCCCTAGCCTGTACAGTCCCAGTCCCCTTTTGTCACCCATTGGCACGCGGGCTGAGCAGAACAGCGCCCCTCCCCCCCCCCCCGTTGCGGCGTGGGGCCATGCTGACTGGCTGGGATGGAGAGGTCCCTGAGGCCCAGGAGAAGGGTTGGCAGCTGCCCCACCCCCCAAATCTCTGAGGGAGGCCAAATTTACAGGCCACGGGGGGCCACGGAATGCAAGGCAGGCGAGCCGATGCTTCTGTGGTAGGCCAACAGGTGCTCAAACACAGGGTGTGCCGGGTGCTAGTGGAAAAACCTGATGTGACACGGGCAAGCCCTGCGGCTGTTCTTGTTCCCGTGCGTGCGCGCACGTGGGGCTGAACTCGCCCCCCCCCCCAGAGCGTGCACAGAGCCGCCTCCTTGCAGCGCCTCGGCCCCAGCCTCATGGGTTCCAAGCAAAGGCCTCTGCGATCCTCGGTCTGACCTCTACCAGAATGCAGGCCAGGGCCCAGCCCAGCAATTAGCTCCCTTGCTGGTGAAAGCAAACCGTGGTGCAGCCTCAGCGCATCTAGCGTCCGTTTCCAGCCTCTGGCTCGGGGGACTCCTTCGCTAGACTGGAGGCGCTCAGGGACTGCGATCAAGCACCCTAACCCCATTTTCATTACGCCTTAGTTTATCATGGCAGGAACGGTTACGTGGATTTAAAGCGCTGGATACAGCAAAAGCGATCAATATTCCGCTCACGGTGGCTTGCAAGGTACTGGAAGGACCCATCGCTGCCACGGTAGGGCCTCGTTTCTGCCTGGATCTCCACCCACGCGGTGTGGCTGCGGAGAGCACAGCCACTCCGACCCACGGATCGGACGCATTTGCTTTTCAAAGAGCGGCGTACATTTCTGCTGACTCCATCTCTATGCCTTGTGTTGTGAGATGCAGGATCTCACGTAACTGAGTCTATCGGATACATTGCCGGCTGTATGCATGACGTGCAGGGCGTTTACACACGGGCCCACCCCCCAAACATGGACCACAGCAGCCCTGGAAAGGTTCAAATCTGGATCTGCATCTGAATGCCACAGCTCAGTCTTAACTCTCCTACAAGCCCCACAAGTAGGCTCAGCCCCCTGATCCGCACCCAGATATCACAGGCGAACCACTGGGCAAGGGCCTGACCAAAGCCGAGGCAAAGACGGAGAGGCCGGGGTATTTTTCTCTCCGTTGCACACATGAAGATCCGAAGAACGCAGAGATTAAGGGACATGCCCAAGTCCCCTGGGGACTGACAGACACAAGACCTGAATGCAGATCTCTAGGTCTCAGTCCAGTACCTGAACCACCCCAGCCTCCTGGCAAGGCTACAAACCAGATGGTCCTTTCCGTTTAAAGCAGGCATTGTGTTTCCTGCGCCCTATATTGATTATTCAATTGGGGAGACTCCCTTGGCCTGAGGTACCTGGACCCGCCTTGGGTCGCCGGCCCCATGTCAGTTTTCCGGAGCACATAAGCACCTCGTCCGAACCTTGCCTGCTCCCCGTCCCACTAGCTGTTTTCCAGTTGCCCTGACAACCACGTACATAGTGTTAAGTTCCGTCAAGCGGAGAAGGCGAAAGAAAAGGCCAAGAGACTGGAAACGCTATTGCAGGGCGGGGCCGGGGGAGGGGCTAGCGCTGCTCCCAAGGGGTCTGCGGCCACAGAAGCAAAACCACCTCTGACCTTGGGGAGGAAAATTGCCCTGGGGGGGTCCCTGTTGCTCAAGCCAGTCCTCCTGGAGGCCAGAAGACGCCTCCTTTAGGGGCCGTCCTGCCACATCCTGCGCTGCTGCCGTCTGAACAGCTCCCAGCTCCCCCAGAGTTACCTGGTGAGGCCCACGCAGTCAGCTGATTGCCAGTCTCCGGGGAAGAAGTGGGGGACGGACCCCAGTGTGGCTCGGAGGCCCTCCTGATTCACAAGGAACGTGGACCGTTCTGGCTGCTCGAACACCGCCGGAAGCGGCACGTCCCTTGCGGCTCCAAGCCTGCGTCCAGCCAGTACTCTGCCCAAGAGCTCTCTCCTGCGTCGCAGCCCGAGATGGCTCTGGGGCTGCCCCCTTGGCAAGGAGCGACTCACCACCCAGGTGCAAAGCATGCGGTTGCTTCCCGTGCACCAGGACACCTGGGTTCAATTCCTGGGAGGGGGGAAGGGAATTCACGACAGTGGTGCAGCTCCCTGAGCCCCAGAGAGGCCCTTGAGACAAATGTTGATTAATTATTCACAGCCATTCCATCCCATTGGTTGGCATGCTGCCAGGCACATGTCCGCAGAAAGTATGCAACTGCAAAAGATGGGGGGTGGGACTGGCAGGGTTTTGGGGAGGGGGGGTTGCCTCCCGTCCAGTGGGGAGAGCAGGTGATGCCCCTGCCAGCCCTGCTCAGCCTTAAGTCACAGGGCAGTCGTGACTGTCAGGCAGCTCCCCTCTCATGGCTGTTGGGTCAGCCCTATGTGAAATTCACCGAGATCAGCTGCCCCCCCCCGCCCCTGCAAGGGAAGCAAGGTCACTTCCCTTTGGTCTGGCAGGGCTTGAAGTGCCTCCCAGCTCCAGGGGGCGGGGGGGGGGAAGGTGTGTGTGTGAGAACCACACTCAGGTGTGCTCCTAGGACGTTGAAAAGGTGCACGTTGGGTGTTGCAATCAACACGGATCCAGCCAGCGAATTCACCAGCTTGATTCCAGGGCAGGCGTTCCCAGATTCTGAAAATGCCTCCAAGTAACGCCAGCCACAGAGTACAGCTGAAGGGCAGCTTTGAAAGCCCTTTGAAACGTTTCCTATGCGTCCCTGCCCATTCCAACCTGCCCCTGCTCCGATGGCAATCTTTCGCATTGTCCCTCCAGACAGACAGACACACCCACGCACATCCGTCCCGTTTTCCAATCAGCGATGCAGCCGGTCGCTTTTTTGTTTTTCTGCAGGCCACTGGAAAAAAGTTTGCAAGTTTTTCTCCCGTTTTCCTTCAGCTCAGCCAGCTCGTGGGCCGGTTCCTTTGCGGGAAGCGAGTGGCAACACCACAAACGTGTCATGGGGGCAGTTGCTCAGGGTTACTAGCCCTCCTCTTTGCCAGTGCCTCTCCTAGATCAGCACTTATATCTAACCCTGAGGACATGAGCAATCCATTTGGAGTCACTGGGCCCAGCTGCTGTGTTTAAAGGTAGGCACGTGCTTAAGGACCTGGCTGAATTGGGCCTGTGCGAACCAAGAGGAAAAGCTTAATACAGTGCGATGTTCCCCATAAGGGGAGTGCTTGGGCGGCCACCCAGGAGAGATTCAAATGCCACCCAGTGGATTAGCAGAGTGCCCCTAGCCAGCAGCGTGTGTTTCTACTTATGGTGCACATCCCCACATGCCTTGGTGCACAGAACAAAATTTATTCCATGCATGGGCAGAAAAAATTAGAGGGAACAGTGGTGCATAGTGCAGCTTTACCCACTAGGCACAGATGTAGCCGCCACAGCAGCAGCCCGTGTGTTGAGAGCACATCATCAATTTACCCCCTTTAATAACCACCATGGCTCTGACATATTGCACCTGGCCATTAACTCCCTTCCCTGGCCGAGCTGCCGTCTCTCTCTGGAGCAACCTACCCAGCAGCACTTGGGGGCTGCCTTTCACCCTGGTGCTTTGCCTGATTGCACTTTAGTTTTGTATTTCATTTCAGCCCTTCCGGGGGAAGATGCATAGCAAACCCAGGCCATTTATCAGGCAGGGCAACTTACCAAGGCTAAGGACCTGGTGGCGAGGGAATGGATGGTTCTGGGCAGGGGGGATAGCACAGGAAAGTCACTGGCAACCACAGAAGGCGGCTGTTGCACCCAGAGATCTGTGCGTCTTGGTCCATCACCTCCACCAGCGGCAGAACCGGTGCAAAATGAAGCAAAGGAGGGAAGGAAGGAAAGAGCTGTATTGCCACGGGCGTTCCATATCCAAGAAATTGTCCCTCCAAACTTTGTGTGTGACAACCAACACTTTTTGGAGCAAAGGGAACATTTTCCTGAAACGTTTCCTTCATTTGGGGCATGTTTTTTGTTTCTGAAAGAAGAATTTTGAACATTTTCAGGAAAAAAAAAAATGGGTGCAGGGGAAGGAAAAAAACCAACAAACCAGGGTCATTTTTATAAAACCATGGCCTAGAGGCCTCTTTTGCCCCATGCGGGGGGAGAAAAGCAAATAAGGGAGGGAAAATTGGGGCAAATTCATTTCAAGTGTTTTCCCTGGAAATGAGGAGTTCAGATGAAATAGGGGGAAAAAAAAATATGGTTTTCACAAACGCTATTTGCCAAACCAGCTCCAGCCCAGGCAGTAAAAAGGACCATCCTAACCCAAAGGGCTAGCTCATGTAAAGAGCACCATCTGCTGGTGCAGAGCGTGCAACGCTGCTCACACGTCTGTCGGGCGGATGACGTGCCCTCAGTTTTGGGGCACTGCTCATGGTGTCCTGCTCGCACCCCTCTGAGCAACCGGCAAAGGGCTTTGAGGGACACGCTGGGAAAGCTGGCCCAGGAGAGACGCCAAGGAGAGGGTCAGTGTGTTAGGCCTGGGCTGCTATCCGCCTGCCCCGGCCCTGACTGCATGGGCAGGAATGGTTACTGTGTCCCCAACTAGACTAATTCTGTTCCATAACATCAACAAGTGGCAATGCTAGGCCCGAAGAACCTGTTTCTAGGGGAACGGACCAACGTTCCCGCTAATCTTTTCCATCCAGGTGCAGATTGTTTCCACGTGCGGAATAATTTTATGTGCACCGAGGTATGTGTGAACGTGCACCACCCGTAGAACAAACCAGCTGGGGGGCATGGAAATTGCCCCAAGCAGTCACACAGCTTACAGGGAACAGTGGAACGGACCCCCAAAAGGGTGCCCTGGACTTCTGCCCACTGGGAGAGGAATCTCCCCAGTCTGTCTACTGGGTCAGCACCAGTGGGACCACCCCTGGTAGCTCTGAGGAAAGGGTCACCATTGCCTTTGCCGAGGGAGCAGCTCCACGAACGCCCCAGCTGCACTCCACTGCCTGGCGTGAGGGACGGGAAAGGCCTGTTCAGAGGGGCTGCCTCGACCCCAGCCTCTCACCTGCTCCCTTCCAGGGGGGCCTAGCTCACGAGGGGCTTTGGGAGGAAGGTTCTGCGGGTGGCCCCAAAGCCTGAGGGAAGCAGCCGCCGGCTTCCCAAGCAGCAGAGCGAGCCCTTGTGGGTGGGGAAGCAGCTCCCGGCCCGGCCTGGCCAGGCCAGGCCAGCGCCCAGCCTTCTGGCAGAGGAAACCCATTTCTGGAGACCCCCGACCTCCCAGGAGCCATGGCCAGAGGGGGTTCCCCCGGTGAGTGTGGCACGCTCGTCCACTGCCCCCACATCACTGTGCATCCCACTCCCCCAGAGCCTGCACCCACTCACCCCTCTCCCTGGTCTGCCCCCAAACACCCTCCGACCCTGCACCCCCCAACCCCAACTCCCTCCCAGAGCCTGCCCCTCTCTTCCCCCAATCCCCAGCACCCAACCCCTCCACCCAAGCTCCCCCTCAGAGCCTTACGCAGGTAGTGTGGGGGAAAGGGGGGGAAAGAGGGGGAGAAGAACAGTCTGAGTGGGGGAAGGGGTGCGGGCTCTGGGCACCACCAACCTTTTTGCAAGCCTGCTGCCCCAGTGCCCAGCCTGCCCCTGGGGCAGCCCAGTGCCCAGGTGCATGCCCTGCCCTAGGCCGGGTTGCCCGGCCATGCAGCGCCTGCCTCGCAGGCCAGAGGAGAAAAAGGGGGCTGTGCCGAAAGGCAGCTAGACCCCGGGCACCTGACACGAGGGGCTGGGGAGGCCTGGCGCCCCCCGTCGCTGCCTGAATGCCCCGGCAGGAGCAGGGGAGGGGGACTCACAGGCAGTTGTGGGGGACCTGAGGCAGAGTCGGGTCTTTCCAGCAGCCAAATTTCTGCATCTCTGCTCCATTTGCTGCACCCTCACGGCCGACCCCGGGAGTTACCGGCGGTCAGCCCCGGTGCGCCTCAGAGTGAACAGATATTCTTGTGTCTTCAACTCTGACCTGCTTCCCTGACCCGTGCCTCAGTTTCCCTTCCTTGCCTGCCCAGCTTGCCTAGTTAGCCTGTAAGCCCTGTGGAGCAGGGACCCACGCGCCAGGCGCATGTTCAACCCCCACAACCGCCCTGGTGTAATAACTGACGGGCCTTCTGCACATCTCCGCCTCACGGCCTGAAGGCAAACCAGCCTTTGGAAATGAACCGGCCGCCCTGCAGCTGGCTGCCCTGGGGGAGGGAGCCAGCTCCCCTGGTCTCTTTCCCCAGGTTTGTGCTGTTAGGACGGGCCTGCGGCAGCGAGTCCCTGCAGGGCGGATGCTCACTTGGGATCCATGTGGCCTGGCCCAGGGAAGGCCCAGCGGGTAGGGGCAGAACAGGGACACGAGCCCACTGGAGGGGAAAAAAAACACCGTTCCCAACTTTAAAATACCATTTTATTAATAAAAAAAAAGAAACAGTTACAACCACAAACTGGGTCAGATCACTCCAGACACAGGGTCACAACCACCGTCCCATCCAAACCACCTCATCAGCTCTGGGCTGCGGCCGAGGGGGCCAAACCGGCGAGGCGAGCCGCCACAAGGGCCCTGGGAGAGGGCTGGGGGCAGAGGGGGGAGCACTTGCTCCGTCATGCGACCCTACCGCGGGCTTTGGCTTTTTCAAGCCGTCGGTCTTGGGCTCAGAGTCTCTCCGGAACAGACGCTGGCAGGGTGGGGCTGGGTTCCCCGTGGCCCATCACTGAAACGACGGGCCCAGGCACAGAGAAGGAGCAGCCGCAGACAGGACGCAGCACTGGAGAGTGGCTAAAAGAAACCCCCAGCGAGCAGGGGAAGAACCAGCCATGGACAGAAAACTCAGCTAGAGTCACCACAACACAGACCCGGCCCAAGCACTGTTCCCAGCATCTCTCCCGCGATCGGTAACTACGCACATTAAATGCTGCTTCCGTAGGACCAACCAACCGGCTCTTCAACTGGGTTGTGTTCTTGGCCCTGCCTGGGAGGCAGGGAAAGAGCGGTTTGGGTTGGATCAGAAAATAAAAGTGAAGCCAGAGATTTGGGGGATCAGATTTACACGGCCCCCCCGGGACCTCAACAACAGACGCAGAAGGATCCTTGGCAGAGAACCACAAAGGGCCAGATTTACATGAAGCACTGAGGGAGGACGATGCCATAGGGAGCAGGCAGGGCTGGGGAAGGGGGGGGTGAAAAGATCAGGTCTGAGCTCCTGGGGGCAGCTATCTCAGCTGTTTGCAAAGCACCCAAGGCGGGACGCTGGCACGCTGCCCGCTGGAAGGGCGAGAGGGTTTCGAAAGGCATCCCACGCCCCTTGCCCTAAGCATCCGTCACAGCAGCCTTCGCATTGCCTGCAGCCCACACAAGCCCACAGCGCGATAAGTTATTTAACGGTACAAAAGGAAATCGTAATACTTCGCTCTCTGCAGCCCCTCTCATCCGAGGAGCTTCAAGCACTCTGCAAACATCGAAGGAAGCCTCACAACCCCCGTGAGGTAGATTAAGTATTGTTATCCCCATTTGACAGATGGCAAAACTGAGGCACAGAGGGGAAAGGGACTTGCCCACGGTCACAGCGCAAGTCAGTGGCAGAGCTGGGAGCAGAACCACAAGTCCTGAGCCCTACATTTCTGCTCTAACCACTAGAGAGCACTGTCTTCCCAAGTGAAAGGCCTAGAGCCTCACAGGTGTTTAGGCGCCTACCTCCCCAAAATGCCTTGGAGGCTCTGGGCCCAAAGCTCACATATGAAAAAAGGATCTGCCCCTGTTCCGGCCATTGTCCCATCATGGGTCATCCCTCAAGACCTGCAGCCTCACTCCACTTCCATGGTGGGACAGGCCCAGGACGAAAGGGGCGGAAGCTTTATTCAGACTGCACCTGCAGTCCCATTGTGTCTGGATGGTCCGGCGGCTCAAGTCCCCAGCAGGGACAGTTTTCACGGCTGCTGACACTGAACGAGGGGTGGGCAGGGGAGCGGACACCTCAGCAGGCGCTCGTCTCTCGGGGTCATGACGTTGGATCAAAAGACGTAGGGGCTGGTGCTGAAGCTCTCGGCCTAAACCGCACCTGTCTACAGGGCCTGGGAGCACCCGGGCGCCTGCACATCCTTCTACAAAAACAGAACCAAGTTTCAAAACACGCCTGGGAAGCCTGATTCATACCCAAATGTGTTGGAAACAGCGTGATTGGGGGGGGCAAGTAAAGACACCGTAAGAGGGCCCAGAAGGGCTCCAAACCCACTCTCCAGAAATCGGGCCCTGAAGAGGAGCTGGAAGCTGGTCACCTAAACACGGAGGGATCCAACTGTTGAAAAGCTCGACTGCGGTATTTCTGTCCCCCATGGAACAGGAAAACACTCCGGTTACAATCAGGGCTAAGAACTCAGTTCTAATCCTGGTAAATATCTAGGCCAACAAGGCTAGCCAGTGGGCCGCAGGAGTGACCCTTTTCCGTCTCAGTGGGCCACAGGATCGCGGTAAGCAAGCCAGTCTCCTGGGACAGGGCCGTTTTGCTCACTGCGCTTGCGTACCTGGAATTCGCAGGCGGTTACTGACTGACCCATGGCAGCGCTGCGACTGGATGCACGGGGAGCACACGGCTCTCAGTCAGTGCTGTGCGCAATCAGCACGCTCCTCGCTGCACATGGCCTGGCTTTACGTGTGTGTCACTTTAGTGACACTGGTAGGAACAATCGACACAGTCGGAAACCAGCGGAATCGGTCAACCCTGCACAAAGACAACGGTAACAGAATGTCTCGAGGGGACACACTTAGAACCCCGACGGGCCACATGTGGCCTGCAGGTCGCAGGCAGGCCACCCACCACTGGACTAGATAAAAACATGGGGTCTTAACTCTTCTCCCTGTACCCAGCGTAAAGAGAACCCCCCCCCCCCCCCAAAAAAAACTCACCTGCCTTGAAACCAGTTGCAGCCCACAACAGTCTAAACCAGCGTTTCTTAAACATAAGACCAAGGAACACCAATTTTTTTTTTTAAATGAGGAACACCAAGGATTTTTTGTTGAGCAGCAAAAAAAAGTTGGCGGGGAAAAGCATCAGGGGGAAGTTATGGAGGGGAAAAAAGTCACCTGCCCCCTTAAGGGCAGCCATTTTGAATTCTGTTCGCCGCCGCACACCGCGCACACCGATGTGCCACAGAACACAGTTTAAGAAACACTGGTTTAAACCCACCACGAATGTCTACACTGCAATCCAAGCCCCACAGCTGGCGTGGGCTCGTGGAGGTCAGGCTGCGGGGCTATCAAATTGCAGCGTAGGCACAAGGGCTGCAGAGACCCCGCGAGGGGGGTGGACTCCGGGGCCACAGGTTCGAACGACAGTGCAGACATCCCCTCAGGGCCAAAACCTGGGCTGGTGTAAAACTGTCAGTGATCTACTGACATCCATAGAACCATGCCCTTTGTCTCCAGCTGCGAAGCTGGGCCCAGAATGTCCAAGGTATTTAGGTGCCTAACACTCCTTGATTTTATAGAAGTAAAGCACCTAAAGACAGTAGAGGATGTAGGGCCCTGGGCTGTCAGCACCAATTGTCTGAGATTCTGAGCACGCCCAACGCAACTGAAGCCAATGGGAGCGGTGGGGCGGGCTGGGGATACTCTGAAAGTCAGGTTCCTGGTTATTGTAGTTTTCAGAGCGTAGACAAGACAGCGAGGCCTCTTGCAGTTTGTCCTGGCATGCTCCTTGCCACGGAATCCAGCAGGCAGCTGGTTAGTCGTTTAAGGAGAGGAGGGTGGAATAGAGCCAACTCGGGCATCAATGATCTATCAGGGATGGTCTAGACAGTCCTGGGTCCTGCCGTGAGGGGAGGGGACTGGACTTGATGACCTCTCGCGGTCCCTTCCAGTTCTAGTGTTCTAGGATTCCATCTTTCCAGCCACACATTAGAGCTGCTCGCAATTTTTTTTTTGTATCCCCCAATTTTTTGCATGTCCAAATTGTTCTGGAAAATGTTCATTAATGTTTTAATTGGAAGGGGTCATTTTTCTTTTCATGTTTTTCCTTCTTTTGTCCCTCATCTCCAGCTCCCCACCAGCCGTTTTCAGTAAAAACGGGGGAAAAGTGAGTTTGTGGAAAAAGAAAAATCGAGGGGCAAGGGTAAGAAAGAGGTTCATTTTGACCCTGGCGAAAAGAGAACTGTTTCAACACTGACAAAATCAGCTGTGGTGATAACATTGCCTTGGCTGCTAACCCCATCTCCGAGCATGGGACGGAAAGGCAATTTGAAGCGTCCCATTTTTTCCTGAATCGTTTGAACCCACACACTTTTCTCTGTCTCCACATTGCCAGCCCAGGAGGTCAGTTTCACTTCTGCTTGTGGTCGGTTTCACTTCCGGCTCTGTATTTTCAAATGTCTACTTCCAAATTTCAAATGGAAATGCTATTTTCATTAGAATTGTATTGCTAAAACTCCTTAGAAAGAAGTCTATTGTTCTTAAGGTTTGTAAAAAGCCTTTTTCTGTTGATCGGGGGGCGGGGAGAGAGGCTGAAATCTAAATTTTGGATCCAACATCATGGCTGAGAACTTCTTCCCTTAATGGAAATCATGCCGAGAGCCAAGAGGTATTTGTTTTACTGGATTTGCTATGGTCTTTTTTTCCCCCTCCCAGCAACCAAAAGACAAAAACCCTCTTTTTAAAAGCAAGACACACACCAACAAAATGCATCTACTTTCCATATTATTCCCATGTAGAAAAACGTCAAACAGTTTTGTACAAATATCTCAGCTCCAGATTTTAAAATGTCACGGTAAAAACCCCCACGCAGCGCCTGCCCTCCTCAGACAGAGGAGAGCGAAAGTTCCGAGTGACGGCTCCTGCCCGCCTCGCTTCCTTATTGTGCTCGGTCACACGCGTATGCGCATGTGTGTTTTGCATCGATGCTCCAGAAACAGCAAATGGAGAAATTAAAATCAACACACACGACCTGTCGGCTTCCCAGGTGTCTGAGTATTGCCAACCCCACGCCTTCAGCAATCAAGAGTCAAACCCCCCTTTCTCCCCCAAAATTCATGAGACCGATTAAAAAAAAATCGTGAGATTTTTACAAAACGCAATTTTGCAGGGAGCTTTTTTTCTCCGGGAGCAACCATGTCCCAGGTTTGCTCCACAACCAGGCAGGTGAGAAACTTTGCTTTTCAATGAAAGGCCAGGTTCTCACCTGCGCCAGGCCCCGCAGCTTTAAGGAAAACCCCAAATACGGTAAGTGGTGGCCACACCGAGTTAAAAGGGGCGTGGGGGCTGGGGTAGTCCAGGCAGATCTGTCCCCCAGGTAGGTGGAGCACTGGCGTTCAGCTGAAATGTTGACTTCCCCATGGGGCGGCCAGCTGCCCAGTGACTAAACTGGAATTTCAAACTCCAGCTCTCGAACCTCCCCCAAAACCATCGTCCTGCTGCTTCAAGCTTTGGGAAGGCAGCGGGGAGAGGGGGAGGGTCCCCCATCAGTGTGAGTAGAGAGAGTAGGGGGCGGCGCATAGGGCAGGGCCACACGCTGGAGCCATACAAAAGATTAATTGGGCCCCACAGCGCCTGGGCACCCCCTCTTCCTTATGGTGTTGGCACCCATGGATCAAGAGCCTTCTTAAAGGAAAGGGAGGTGAGGAAGACAACAGCTGCCCCGTGAAACACCGCTGCGGGGCAGGTGCTAACCGGGCTGGCCTGGGAGACAAAGGGGAAACCGTCCTAGGCCTGAGCAGAGCAGTGCCCAACGGGACTAGCCAGTCTCTCTCCCCTTCCGCATGTGCACAGAACCGGGGGGCAGGCACACGCCATTCCAGCCCCTGCCCAACTCAAATCCACCAGGGAGAAAGGCGCAGACACAAAAAGGAGCATCGGGAAACGCGGCCGGTTCTTAGCCCCGCCCCTGCAGAAAGGATGGGGAAAAGCAATTCTTAAAACCCAAAAAACCCCTGTGCACGGACGTGTGTATTTCCAGCCCCACGGTCACCCCATCCCTCCCCCCCCCCCCCCCGATCAAGTCCAGAACGGCCCGGTGCAGAGCCCTATGAGTCGGGGCGGGGCCGGGCCCGGCCTCTGCCGACCCGATGCGCAACAGAAAATGCTCCTAGAGTCCGTGTCCAGGCTGCAAGGTTTAAATTAGAAACCCTTCAACTGTCCTATTGGCCCTGCAGCATGGGCACAATTCAGGGTCCCCAGCCCACCCCCCCTAAAATCAGATAAAATCACAGTTCCATGTTCCGCAAAATCTTCCCTTTTCTTTGTCCGCAGGCCCGCCCCCCCTCAAGCGACCCCCGGGTCTTCACCGAACGAGGCCGCCCGCCCGCCCACACAAGGGCGCGCTCCCGCCGGGCCGGGCAGGCTCTCCGCTGCCAGCCGGGCCTCAGGGAGGCCCCAGGACCAGCCGCAGTGGACGTGCCCGTAAACAGGAGGGGCGGTGCCAGCGTCTCCAGAACATATTGCAGCGCCCCGTCGGGAGGCCCAGCCGACCCCCAATCCCGCCCACGGCGACAGCAGCAGCAAAGCCGCCCGGCAGGCCGAGTCGCTCTCCGGGGCCAGGCCGGCGCTGGGCAGCTGCTGGGTCACCTGAGCCCGGCGGGGAGGCAATGTGCAAAAAGCCTGAAGCCGGGGAGGAGCTGGGTTCCACGTGGAGGACTCTGGGGGCTGTCCAGGAAGGGGAGGAGGCGGGAGGGAGCAGGGCCTCTCTTTCCAGCCCTCGTGTGCGTGGGTGGGGACTGCTTTCTCAGGTGTGGGCAGCCACAGGTGCCGAGCGAGCGTCCAGCCCGTGGCCAGGCTGAATCCAGCTGGGGACCGGGGCCTCCCGTCTCGCGTCTCTGCCGTGGCCAACAGCGCGGGCGGGCAGCGGCGCTCGCCCCCTCACATCATGATGTGCCGCCGGCGGTGCAGGGCCAGGTGGTCCGGGCGGGAGAAGCTGCGGTCGCAGTCCGAGCAGCGGAAGGGCTTGATGCCCGTGTGTTTGCGGAAATGCCGGGTGAGCTCGTCGGAGCGGGCGAATTTCCAGGTGCAGCCTTCCCAGGTGCACTTGTAGGGCTTCTCTCCTGCACGGGGAGCAAGGGGACAGCTCAGTGCTGGGCACACATCGACCTGCTCCGTACGGTGCAGCCCCCCGCCCTCGGCCAAAACCAGGCAGCCTCTAGTAGGTGCATTATGGTATCGCCCATGGCCCTCTGCAAAGACCAGGCATCAGAGCGGCACCTACAAGCCTTAGCCGAGATCAGATACTAAGGCCTTTTGGGGTTACCATAATGCTCATAAGTAGTGATAATGCCAGATCTCAGTTAATTATTAGGTGCATTATGGTAGCACCCACCGGCATTTACCCCACTCAAGCCCCCATCCTTGCATGGTCACCTGGTGAGGACCCAGACCCGGCCTCTTTTCCCCCCGGAGACACACCAGACTAGTCTGCTCTCTCCTGGACCGGGGTGGTACAAGCCCCCAAGCCCGCTATGTGCGCAAGGGACGAGACCTTTCACCAAAACTTCCCTTCTCCGGCGTGTTAAGTAGGCATAGTACGAGGGGGAAAAAACCCGCCACCCTAAAGAGCTTCCACCAGCAAGAGCGGCGCCACCCCTCCGGGAACGCCTCTGGGCTGGCATTGCCACCGCCTCCTGCTGTCCCTTTGCTAGCTGGGGTCTAAGCCTGAAGAGGTTTCTGGGGCGCTGGGGGCTTGGTAAAGACCTGGGCAATCTTCGGCCTGAAGATGGCTGGCATTACAGCTGGCATAAGACAGGGGGTGGAGCTTCAGCGAGATGGGGCGGGGCTAGAGGAGTTGCTAGGATGCGGCAGGGGCTGCTAGGCTCCTGGCCTGGGTTGCTAGGATACCTGCGTGGGTGGGGTTGCTGGGATGCTGCGAGAGCCGAGACGGGAGCAATGGGGAGTCAGAGTTAAATGCGTCTCAGCGGCAGGATTACGCACAGGCTGCACAAGCGGTTCCGGGCGTTGGCGCGTTCCCAGCCCCTCTCCCGGGGTACGAGAGCAGGTGCAGAGAAGTGGCGATTGCCGATGGTTTTAGGGGACGTGTTTGTTTTCTCTCTCTCCCGCGAGGCTTGCGCTATTGGGGCAAAGCTGCTCCCAGGCGGGGATGACAAAGAAAGAGTCCCAAGGCAGGCTTTCGGCTCGCCCCGAGCAGGTCAAAGCACGCTGTGTGTGAAAGCGATCGACAGGCGTCAGAGCCCCCGCTCGCTCCCCTTCCTCTACGCCACAGCTCTCCCTGCCAGCTGTAGGAGCGCTACAGTCGCCCCCCCCCGCCGTGGGTCTGGTCCCATCATGGCTAGCGCTGGATGCTTGCAGAAGAGTCTCATTAAAAGATGGAGAAAGTCCAGCACTAGGCTAGGGATGTGGCACTCGGCTTCAATTCCCTGCTCTGCTACTGACTTCCTGCAAGTCCGCGGGCAAGTCACTTAGCTGCCCCATGCCTCAGTTCCCCCAATCTGTGCAAAGTGGAGTACGGCCCTGCCCTGCTGCACTCGGGGGCTGAACAAATGGGGAGCTGGTCAGAGGCTGTGTGGATTGGGATCAGGGGAAAAACCCAAACCAGACAGGATGGAGTGGGGGCAAACCCAGCCTCAGCCTGACAGACAGGGTGAGGCGAGTTTCGAACCTTTGGCAGCTTCACCTGCTTTGCATGGAGTAACAGCACCACCTTGTGGCCAGCTGCGTACTGTACTTCCCGATGGCTGGCTACAGGAAAGGGTCTTTCATCCGTGAGCCTCCAGGATTACCAGACCTTGGGCCCTCTCCTGGCCTCAGCTACACCCCCAAAACCCCATTCAGAGTCTGGGGACCCCCTGATCCTGCACACCTTATGCAGCGGGGAGGGGGGAGAAGGGTGCCTGGGCTTTCCTGTTGGCTGGGCTCAGCTGCTGGGCGCTGCGCTGAGATCCAGGCAAGGCGAGGAGGACCAGCCCCCTGATTTCTGCAAGCCAGCGAGAAGCGTATTGAACTCCTTCATCCCAGGCCCATCCCGCCACACAGAGGGGAGGGAGAATGCCGCCGGCGGTGTTGCGCTCTGTCCACAGCCCTGTGCATTACGGCCTCGCCGGGCAGCCAGGAGGGACAGCGCTGCATCCTTCTCAGTGCACACCAAGTGTGTGTGCGCGCACGTGGGGGGTCTATGCAGGCGTGCGCACGTGGGGGGTCTATGCAGGCGTGCGCACGTGGGGGGTCTATGCAGGCGTGCGCACGTGGGGGTGTGCACGCCAGGAGGACAAAAACGCACCCCCAAGAAGCAGAGCAGGGACCAGCTTGGGAGAGTCACTCACAATCAGCACAAATAAATCCCCGTGGTGCGAGATGCCGTGTGTCCCAGCTAGCCGAGTGCAGCAGCTCCGTGGGAAGCCCCTGGTACCCGCACACAAACTCCTCCCGCTCCCGGCCCCGGGGCACACGGATCCGCTCCCGCCCGCCCCCGGCTCTGCTGGCCACATGTTCAAACCCAACTGAAGGCAACTGCAAGCCACCTGGGAGACGCCTGCCCCCTGGTGGTGCTTCCAAGAATGACACCATGCAAGCAGAGTGTGCCATAAACCCCGAGGCTGGCAGCTAGCTACCCCCCAGCGCAGCAGGGAGGGGACTGCACGAGGCTCACAGCTTCCCAAGCTGCTGGGGCATTCAGGCTTTTCCGGGGCAGGGGACGGCCCTGCCCCCACTGAGCCAGGCTTGCGGGGAGGCTGGAAGCCACAGTGGAGAGAGGCTCACAGGGACCCCTGCCAGGGCCCAGGACAACACCGGCCTGATCCCTACGGCGTCCCAGGAACACCACGCGCCCCGGGCATCTCTGGGGAGAACTCGGAGGGGTCTCAGCTGCACAGGGCCTGCGGCTGGAGCGCTGGCACACAGAGCAGGGCTGCTGGCTTTCAACAGAGACGGCCTTGCTCCCAAGTGCTCACTAGCCATTGGAGTTGTAAGCCCAAGCTGGCCCGAAGGCAGGCCCCCTGCCTGCTCTGGGGGGCAGGGAACCCCAGCCTGCCAGACACTGCCACTCACGGCTAGCCGGGAGCCGATTCAGGGCAGGCCAGGCAGGGCAAGAAAGGCCATGGGAAGTGATGGACCCGGGAGGGGAAGGGGCGGGAGAAGAAGAGAGATGGATCCCCTGGGAGGGGACAACAGACCTCTGGGGGAGGTCCCCCAGCCGAGTGGTGGGACAGCCCTGGGGCCCGGCCCTACCTGTATGTATCCTCCGGTGGGCTTTCAGGTGGGAGCTTTTCGTGTACACCTTGTTGCAGCCCTCGAAGTCACACTGGTGAATCCGCCTCTTCTTCAAGTCGGGGGACTCGGCCCGCGGCACCCGGGCCACCGGCGACCTGGGTGAGGGAGACAGCAGCGTCAGACAGTGCTGGGCTCCTGGGGGACCCACCTGCCCCCTCTGGACTGGCCTAGCGCCTTGGGACAGGCTAGGCCCGACCCACAGCGACCCCCCGGCTGGCCTTACCTACCACCGCCAGATCCCCCCCCTCAGCGGGCTGCCCTGTGCCAAGGGCCCAGGGTCATTTATGAAGCAGCTCTGTGCAGCCTCGCTGGTGTGGGGGAAGGGAGAGTGGTGCCCGGTGACACCAAGGGCAGATGTGGCGTTACAATGGCTGCAACCTCAGGGGCACCCCGGTTGCTGCTGCCGCAGGGTCCTGGCAGAGGACGGGACGGGCCAACAGGCAAACTCCCTCTGGTCCCCAGGCCTGTGCTACGCTGGCGCCAATCCCACCGCTGCCACCAGGAAGCAGCTCCATCCCAGCCACGCCCAGGCAGCGGGCGGCGACACTCACTCTCTCTGCAGGTCCTGGAAGGGCGCGGAGCTGCTCTCTGTGACGCTGTCCTCGCTGTCGCTGTTCATCTCCAGGGGGTACATGGAGCTGGGGTCGATTTTTACTGGGGCGGAAAGAGACACATTGAGAACCGAGAGATCCAGAGTCCTGTCCCCTAGCTCTGCCAGGGATCAAAGCCCCTGCTCCCCCCTAATCCACAAGGCCCAGCCCTTGGGCTGCAAGGATTGCTCACCTCCCCCCACCCAGAGCTGCTGCAGCACTGGTCCCCTCTGCCCCCCAGCACTGGAGCCCTGAGCCCCCTCTGAGCCCAGCTCTCCTGCCCCAGGCCGGTTGTAGGAGATGCACCAGCAGCACCCGGGAGGCACCTGGCACGGTGGGGAAGTGGCCAGAGGCACCGGGTGTCGGTGCAGCCATCAGAAAGCTCCCTGCCCCCGCTCCTGGCTCATTTCAGCTACCTCCCCCGCACCCCACCGCCCCACCCCCACATGTGGCCCTGGCCAGAGGGAACCAGCCGGGCCTCCGGCAGGAAGTGCCTGGGAGTTCTCGGCTGGCCGGATGGAGGCAGGAAGCGCTGGGAGTGGGGGAGCCAGTCTAACTGGAACCAGAGCAGCCCTGGGGCCAGCTGGGAGGGGAGGTCAAGACCCCGCCCTGCAGCGAGGGGGAAGGCAGCCTGCCAGCCCCACCCCCGCTCCCCAGGGTGCAGGGCAGACAGACAGGCTCCTCCCCAGCCACTGATGCAGGGCCACTGACCGCCGAGCCAAGCAGCTCCCCGGCCCTGCCCCCCAGCCAGGACTCCGGGCCCTGCCCTGCCCCCTGGGCAGGGTGGCAAAGACAGTGGCTGAGCCAAGGGGTGTGGTGCAACACAAGAACTGAACATATGGGGTGGAGGAGGGGCCGGCCAGGCAGTTGGGGGGGCCTGACCCCCTCTCCCCCGCACCTGGAAACCACCCAGTGCCTACCAGTGCTGAGCAGCCAGCTGGGAATCCACCCCCCCCACAACTAGCCCAAAGCGGGGCCCTGCCAGTCCCACCGCTCCCCAGCCTCTGCTAGGACTCAACTCCCCCCCACACACACACAGAGCTGGGATCTCCCGCCCCCTCCCGGCACACACACAGCTAGGACCTCACCCAGCCCAGCCCCCAGCACAGAACTGGGAGGGACCCAGGACCCCGCCCAGTCCCACCCCAGCACGCACAGAGCTGGGACCCCGTCCAGCCCCACAGAGCTGGGAAACTCCCTTCCTCCAGCTCTAGCTGGAACCCTTCCCCTCCCGCAAGGAGAGCAATCCCCTGCCCCCACCAGACTCAGCCCCGCCCAGTGGCCCTGAATGCTGCATCTGGGCTCCCAAGGCCCAGCTGGAGATGCTGGGGGGCCCCCAAATCCTGAGGCAACCAGAGTCAGGGCCACCTGGGAGGGGGACTGCAAACCCTCCCCTCTCCTGCAGCTGGGCCCCCCGCCCCCTCCCATCAGTCAGTGCCCCTCCAACCCCAGAGCTCTGGCCAGCCGGCCCCCCCAGCACACGTGGCATCGCCGGGCGGGAACACCCAGGCAGGGGCTGAGAGCCACAGGAGCCCCTCCCTTGTAGGATCTGAACTGGGAGCCCGTGGGGGAAGGGACGCCCAGCTGGATGCTACCCCAGCCGGCCCTGGGGTCAGGGCAGCGTCGGGCACCCGCGGGCGACATGGGCCCACCGGACGCCACGGGACGCCTGCCCGCTGCAGCAGGGCTGGCACGCCGGGCCGCCTCCCACGCCCAGACAGACGGGCTCCAGCACGCTCCGGGAGCGGAGCCAACGGGACCGCCGAAGCCCTGGCTGAGGGCACCAGCCTTGGTGAACGGTACCAGACGAACGGACAGCTCTGGCACGGAACGGCGTCAGCGGGGCAGGGAAACCTCCCCCCCCGCCGACAGGAAGGGCCCCACCTCCAGGAGCCCAGGCTCCAGGAGCAGTTCTGGGGTCCCTCCAGAGCTCGGCTAATGCTCCTCAAATCCCAGCTTCAACCTGCTAGTCGAGCCCTGGGTGCTCCGAGCCCAACTCAGCCCCCCCCCGGACCAGTGCTCCCTGTAAGCAGAGCGCCTGGCCACCCAGGAGAGACTCAAACGCTGCCCAGCTGATGAGCAGGGCCCCTGCAGCCTGTGTTTCTAGAGGTGGTGCACATCCACACATGCCTGGGGGCACATCACATTTATTCTGCACACCAGTGGAAAAAAAACATTAGCAGGAACCCAGTGGCTGCCCTCCCCACGCGTCTGCGCCTGCCCCTCCGATCCTGACCCCAGGCTCCCCCAACCCGCAGTCCCCGGGGGGAAGCGAGCCCTTACCGGATCCGGCGTTCTTGCCGTCGCCCCCAATGAGGGGCACGGTGATGGCGGCGGTGACCCCGTCCGTGGGCATGGCGGTGTAGACCACGGGCAGGGACTGCACCACCACGGGGATGGTCTGCAGGTTGCCCATCTTGCTGGGCAGGTTGACCGAGGGGATGGTGTGGATGACGTGCAGGATCTGCTGGCCCCCGCTGCCCTGCGTGGAGGCCAGGATGGAGCCGGGGGAGAGCACGGCGGGGATGGCGGAGGAGGAGCCCAGCCCGGTGGGCGACATGGAGACGGCGGAGGCCTGGATGGGCGGGGCCACCAGCATGGGCGAGGACCGCACGGCGGAGGGCAGGAGGGCGGAAGGCTGCAGCGAGGCCTTGGCCTTGTTCAGCGACAGGTCCACGGGCTCCGCCTGGGGCTGGTTGCAGTCGCTGGCCAGCAGCTCCTCGGGGGGCTCCGTCTTGATGTCGCTCAGCAGCACCGGGGGCTCAATGGAGCTGTCCTCCAGCAGCGAGGAGGCCATCTTGGGCAGCACCTTACTCGGGACGGAGCCGGCAGCCTGGGAGAGACACGAGGGGCGACCGTGAGGGGACCAGGGTGCGGACCCAGTGATGCCCGCGTACGGCATGTCCCAAGCCCTCCACTGGGGGGCGCTGCAGCAAGGGGGCTGGGAAGGAAGGACATTCCACTGCCCCCTACTGCACACGTGGGGAAACGGAGTCACTCGGCAGATCTAGGAACTGAACCCAGAGTCCCAGGCCACTGCTCCACCCATTAGGCCACACTGCACAGCCCCACAGAGCAGGGCCAAGAAATGCATCCCAGCTCCATTGCTAGCCAGTGACACACCCATGAGTGGGAGGGGATGCCAAGGTACCTGGATCCAGGTCACTTTGCTAGCATCTCAGTTACAGGGAAACTGAGGCACAAAGGGGTGGCACAAGTCCCTCCCCCAGGTCACAGTGACACCCTGGCAAAGCTGGGATCCCAGCCTTGTGCTCGGGGCAGGCTGTGGGCATCCCACCACTTAGTGCCACGCGGGAAGCAAATGCTGGAGCCATTCACCGTGCTGGGCGGCACATTAACCCTGGCGCGCCCCACAGGTTAGCAGCACCCGCCGCCCACAACATACGCAACTGCCTCGGGAAGGCGGCGTGGGACACAGCAGCGCTCATGGGGGAAGCCTGAGAAATCCCGATTCAGGCACTAACATTCCCTGCGGTTGGTTTTTAACAGGGAAGAATCTCCCCCCGCCAGTTCCATGGACCCGGCCACAGCGTCCCCTGCCAGCGGAGTGCTCAGGCAGGCATCCGGGAGAGATTCGCCCACCGCCCAGCTGACTAGCAGAGCACCCACAGCCGGCAGCGTGGTTTCTACGGGTGGTGCACATCCCCACATGCCTTGGTGCACATAAAATTTATTCTGCACATGGATGGAAAAAGTTAGCAGGAACCTGCCTGTCTGGAGTCACCTCAGCCAGGGCATGGGACCTGTGCATGCCAGGAAGGAGGGCGGGGGAAGGAATTTGGGTCATGGGAGGAGCCGTTTGGAGCACTGGGACCTGGAGCTCCGCGGCTGGAGCAGCCACACAGAGCCGCCGGCAGGCTGAGAGGCTCCTGGCCTGACTCGGCGATCCTCTCCCGCAGCTTCAAAGCCGGGGAGCTTGCTCAAGTCCCCGACAAACCTCCCCCAGGTGCCACTTTACTGAGCTTCCTGGGGTGGGTAGAGAAAAGAGCAGTGGGGAGGGGGAAGGGATGAGTTCACCCGGCAGCCAGACCCCCGCCTGCCGGGTGAACTGGGGGGAGGGGGGGAGTGTGAGGGTTTTTCAAAAATCAAAGCGGGGGCGTGATGCCGAAAAGTTTGGGACCCACTGCCCTAGAGATTTCCCAGGAAAAACCACTTCACACAGACACGGTCCCCAAAAGCCATTTGTGCCTGCCACGTAGGTCAGCAGCACCCTTGGACCGTCCGGGCCCAGAACAAAATTAACCTTTGCACTTACGAGAGCAGACCCCCAGATACTGAAAGTGAACCCAATGAGGGTTTGCCATGTCTGTCACTGCCTCTCCTCCCACAGGGCCCCACTGTATGCACGCCGCAAATGCAGCCACTTCTGGGGTGGAGAGTGGTGGCCCACAAGAACGCAGCCCAAGGCGAAGATGAGGGAGGGCAGGAGGGCGTTCCCTCGGGATGGGCGCTGCACATCTTGTGCCACGAGCAGGCAGAAGAGGCTGCTGAGCTATTTAACAAAGGGGGCAGGAAAAGGGCGAGTTTCTATTCCCCCGCAAGCCGCGCCCTGCGACCCGCGAGGTGTACCGGCCGAGTGCAACGCGGGTTCCTTCCCCTCCCAGCCACCAGGCGCAGGAGCGGGGATCTGCCAGCGGCTGCTCAGCTGCCGACAAACTCGTTGCTATTCCTGTTTGCCTGCAAAGCCAGGGCCGCGGCCTGCATTCTCGGCCGCCTCGTGTCTGACCCACCTCGCGCAGCTCCCGGCTCGCCGCACGCCAGAGAGAGGAGCGCCTGATCCCAGGCCGGGGGGCAAGACGGTCATCCCCTGCCATGCCACGTGGGCGGGCAGCCCCTGGGGAGGCCAGGGAGCGATGGGGGAGAACCTGGGGAGCAGAGGCTCAGGAACCAGATGCCACGTCTGACTGGAGCATTTCTGCACCCCAGCTGGGCCACAGCCCACGTGCGAGGAAGGATCGGCAGATCCTAACAGCGCTGCCATGGGGGAGGGATGGACTCCAGCTCCCTTCAAGGATGGGGGGGGGGGGGAGGGGCGATCTGATCTCATGCTAGAGGGCTCTCCTGAGCCCCACTGGCCTGGCGCCCAGGCCTGCTGCTTTCTGTCCAGATAGAAAACAGGGTGTAAAATCGTAGGCCGTGTGCTGCCAACCCTGCCCATCTCCGCTGAGCTTCTTGGGAGCGACCCCCTACACCAAGAGGCCACAGGCCGCCCCCTAACCTGCCCCACAGCCGCAGGTACATATGGCTGCAGCCATCAAAGGAGCCACAAGGGGGCACCCTTCCGGCTTCCTGCCTTCCCCAGTACAGCACCCCCAGGATCAGGACGCAGAGCCCAAAGGTGCCAGGGCAGCCTGTCAGGAGCGCAGGCACAGATGCAGTGTCCCAAACAAGCTGCCACCCACAGGCCAGGGCTCTGGCACCCAGCCCCCACCTCGAGAAGCCCCACTGCTCCCTTTCCCACCAGCATGGGAGAGGCAGGTGGTGCTACCTGCTGGTTGGTGCAGGGGGGCTTGGAGTCAGGACTCCTGGGTCCTATCCCTGCCTGAGTTGCGGGGTGACTCCCTCCATGCCTCAGTTTCCCCACCTGTAAAACGGGGCTGGTGTCACTCAATGGCCTTGGCAGGAGGCAGCGCAAGGTCTAAGGAATATTTGGGAAATGCTCGAGGCCCTGGGCTGGAAAGGCAGGTCGGCCGGCTTCCCCACAACAATCTTCTCCCATGAGTCCTTGCACGGTGACACAGAAGAACCTGGCCCTGCCACTAGAAGATGGAGCTTTCTATAAGCACTCCCTTCCCCGCCCCCTTCCCCACGCCTGGCGGACGCTGACACGCCCCGGCTGCCTTTCCACACAGGGAAACTGAGGTACAGGGCGGCAACTCCCGGCCCCGCCCCATTGCTGCCCAGTCCTGTTCAGCAAGTGGGTCGGCAGAGGGGCATTCAGTACATCCACTCTACAGCCAGACAGATGGACGCCCGCCCTCCCCCGCCCCAAAACCTCCCTCCTGCTTGCTGGCTCTTCCAGCAGCTGCTCCCTCCCAGCCCTTGGGGCCAGGCTGAATGGCAGTGGAAGAACCTGGGAGGGGCCATGAACGGCTCGGGGCTGGGGGGAGGGTGTCCCGGCGGCTTGGCAGGGGCCCTGGGATTTTGCGCCACAGAGGAAAGATCTCGGAGCATTAAACAATCGGCACAAAGCTGCCCCCGTGCCCAGCGCAAGCCATCAGTCTGCATCAGGGAGGGGCCGGCGTGGCCCGGCCTGTCCCCACGCTGGGCTCTGGAGGCCAGTGCTGCCTCCCATGGGCCTTCTCCCACTGCTGCTGCATTCGCTTTAGAAGGAGCAGCCCTACCCCTCCCCACGCCTGGCCATGTCCCCGAGCCAAGCACAGCCTGGGACCAGCCCTGGCAGGGGATCGTGTTCTCCGCCTGCCCCAGGTGCCTGGGCCTTGTCTCCAAGCCAGAGAACCCAGCTGCCCCCCTTGCGGAGGGGCCAGGCTGCAGCCAGCCAGCATGGTGACTAGGATGGTGCCAGCCAGGCCCCAGCCATGTCCTCGCCAGGGCATTTCTGTGCCATAAGCATGGCTGGCACCCGTCATCCCACGGCACCTGCCCAAGGAAGAGGGAAGTCTCCTAAGGAGCCTCAGCCATCAGCCCTTATTATTCCAGGCCAACACATCTCCCCCACGCCCGCTCTCTGCTGCCCCTCCAGCCCAACCCATCTCACCCCTGCCTGGCCTGGGATCCCCACACAGCCGCCCATCCACCACCCCGCCCTCGGGAGTCTGGGCTCCCCGCACCCTGCTCTCCGCTGCCACTTGAGCTGGACCAGCCGGCCGTGGGTGTAAGTGCAGTCCTGGCCCCCGCGGGGGGCTGGGCCAGCCCACAGAGTGGCTTGGCAGGGACAGTGACAGGGCCACCCCGTGGACTTCACTGCAGGAGGGGAGCCCTGGTCTCGGAGGGCAGCCCCAAGCCAGGGCTGGGCAGGCACCTTTGGGGGGTCTGCATCAGCCAGCCCCAGCCACACTGGCTCTGCCCACCCAGGGCACCATGCTCCGGCATAGGGAAGGCAGCAGATGGAGCTCCCGCCTGCCAAGCCTCTGCTGGAGGGAGTCGAGGGAAGGAAGGAACAGCCCCCCTTCCCCCTTACCCCTGCACCCCTCCAGGGCTTGGAATGGGCCTGGGCGGCCATGAGAACTACACCCGCCTGCGCCTCGCGCCAGCTCACGGGGCCACTTTTCACCCCCTGCAGAACGGCCGGAGAGCTCTAGGGCAGATACCAACCTGCCACGTCCCCCACCCCAGGGCTCCCCCGTGGGCAGGTCCCCCTCCCCGTGCCACAGAGGGAAGATCTGGAAACGCAGCCCAGAGGGTTGCGGGCAGTTAGGGCTTCGAGCTGCGAGTCCAGCTAGGCAGGTGCTCAGCACACCCGCTCTAGTCTGAGGCTCCGGGGGACCATGCACTGCCTGCTTGCAGAGTGGCCTCAACCATGTGTCCTGAGCCCCAACAGACCGGGGGGCCACCTGCTTCTGATGGGGCAGCATCCCAGGGCTGGCCCATGGGCTTCACGGGCGCCCACAGTCGGCCACACCCCAGAGGCAGCGGGAGAGCACTCCGGGTCGCCCTGCACAGAGCCTGCGGGACGCTTGCCCGTGTCTGGCCACGTGGCGCTGCAGTGAGGGGAGAGAGGAGATCAGGGCGCCGGTGACGCCCCTCTTCCACTCCTGGGAGGGGGTCACCCGGCTTGCCCCTCCCAGCGGAGGTATGGGAGCAGGAAAGGGGGGCAGTGCTATCCCCTCCTTGCTCACTAGGGGGCACCCAGACCCCTTCCCCCACTAGCCTGGGGCAGGGAGGGCACGGCAGTGGGCTCTGTGCACCAGGGATCCCCATTGTGCTGGGCAGTGGGTCCTGCCTGCAGGGCACTGGCCTCGGGCACAGCGTGCACCGCAAGGGGGCGGCCGTGTCCCTGGGATGGAGGGGTCTGTGGCCAGGAGCCCGGCCTGGGAGCCCCCCCGCCGCGCCGAGCCCCGGGCGGCAGCAGGGGCTCAGTGGCAGTAGCAGCTGGCACACCTGGCCCAGCGCCCAGAAGCACCGGCGGCTGCCGCCCAGGTGGGGGGGGAGGAGCAGGAAGCATGCCAGCCACTCAAATGCTTGTGCAAGGGCCACGTGCGTGGCTGGGAGGGGAGGCCCGGCTGGGGGAGCCCCCTCCCCTGATCCCAACGAGGGGGGGCCCACTGGGAGGAGAGAGCCTCACATCACTCAGCCCTGACCCAGCCCTGGGGAGTCGCCTGCATGACCCACCGTCCCCCAGCCCCCCCGGCCCAAGGAGCGAGGCCCCGGCCTGGAGGTGCAGTGTCCGTGGCGGCTCCGATACACGGCCTGGCCACGGCCCAACGCGCTGCAGCCGGCCTGGTGACAAAACAAATCCTGCCCTTGGCAGGCAAGCCAGGGCGGGCCCGGCTCTCCCTTCCTGCGCGGAGCCACCCACACAGAGATCCTGTTGAGAGCCCGCCTGGCTGCCTGCCTCCCCCGCCCTCTGGCAGGCACGTTAGCCCCACCGGCCATGTGCAGCCCCTGGCCGCTCGGCTCCGGGCGCCAGACAAGCCAGGGATTAGCCGCACTCTGCAGGCCTGGCCCCCCCCGGCTTGGCTCCTGGCAGCGTCTGGGTTGGAGCCGCCCACCCCCCAGTCTGCAGCCTGGCTGATCCAGAGCCCTTCCCCGCCACAGCCCATCCCAGTCCCTCGAGATTTATGGCCTCCGTCAGCCACCCCTCTGGTCCCTTCCCATCTGCTCCACACACCCAGGGGCCCTCCAGCCAGATTTCCCTTTGATCCGGCCCCCGGCCCGCCCCAGGCCTTTTATCTCCAGGCCAGCCCTGCCTCTCCTGTCAGTCCCACACGGCCAGGATGCAGGTGTCTGACAAAACCATCCACCACGGGGCCTTTCGCTTCACACCCTGCTTCCAAACCAGACACCAGGGCCGGATTCCACAGAGCCCTTCCCCTGGCCCCCCCCTTAACTCCTTCCTGCCCGCGCATCACTGGGCAAGCTGTGCTCTGCCCCCACGCCCCCGTCACCCCCAGCAGCTGGTCTCTGAGCAGAGAGAACAGACAGGACGGGCCCCAGAGTGGAAGCAAGCTGCCGTGGTCCGTCAGGCATTACTGCTCCGGGCCCCCAGAGACAGCATCCTGCCCACGCAGGCCAACCGGCTGTGGGAGCAGCAAGGGGACACGGCTGAAAGGACCCAGAGCTGCCCCCGATGAGACGCCCGCCTGAACCGGTGTGAGCACATGGGCCTGCAGACGCAAGCTGGCCGGCCATCTCCGTTCAGGAGCAGGGAGGAAGCAGCATGAAATATACAAAGAGCAGGAAGGCGGGGGGAGAGGAGGAGTTATAGACTGAGTCTGGGGCGAAGGGGCAGAATCCAAGCACTGAGCCACCCTACACAAAGGGAAGTTGGCAGGGGAAGAGGCTTTGAAGGTCCAGTGTGCACAAGCTGTTGATGCTTAGGAAGCTTTTCACACACAGATGTGGACAGGAGTTTGTAAGTTTCAGCTCTACGGGTGTCTCTTCCCCCTAGAACAGGGGAGTACATAAGAATAGCCAGACTGGGTCAGACCAAAGGTCCATCTAGCCCAATGTTCTGTCTGCTGACAGTGGCCAATGCCAGATGCCCCGGAGGGAGGGAACACATCAGGTAATCCTCACGTGATCCCTCCCCCGTCATCCACTGCCAGACAAACACAGGCTAGGGACACCATCCCTACCCAGCCTGGCTAATAGCCCTTGATGGACCGAACCTCCCATGAATCTCTCTCGCACTTTTTTGAACCCTGTTCAAGTCCTTGCCTTCACAACATCCTCTGGCAAGGAGTTCCACAGGTTGCCTGTGCGCTGAGGCTAGGTCTAGATTGCAGGCTTCTTTCGGAAGAACCTTTTTCTGGAAGAGATCTTCTGAAGAAACTTCTTCCGAAAGAGAGCATCCACACACACGCGCATCAAAAAAGCGATCTGCTTTTTTGACAGAAGGCATCCACACTGAATGGACGCTATCTTGCATTAAAGCTATGATTACAATGGACAGAGTGGACACCAGGGCACCTGTGCTTTTTCCTCTTCTTTCAAAAGAACTCCCTCTTCGCTGACCAGACACGCCTTTTTCTGAAAGAGCTCTTTCGGAAAAATGCGATTGTTGGAAAAAATCAGCTGTTTTTCCTACAACTCTGTAGTGTAGACATACCCTTAGTGAACAAAAGCTTCCTTTTGTTTGTTGTAAACCTGCTGCCTATTAAAAGCACTAGAGGTCACCAAATGAAATTTACTTATTCCCACAATCTTTTCCTTACTCACTTTTTCCACACCACTCCTGATTTTATAGAACTCTATGCTATCCCCCCTTAGTCTCCTCTTTTCTAAGCTGAAAAATCCCAGTCTTTTTAATCTCTCTTCATATGGGACCTGTTCCAAACCCCTCATCATTTTTGTTGCCCTTTTCTGAACCTTTACAAATTTAAAACAATTAAAAATTCCCTGGCTGGGATTCCAAATATCAAAGCTCTGGGCTGCAGACACTGAAACTGACCAGCCCTATTCCAAAGTGCTTGATGGGTTGAAATTGACGCCAGCAGCCTTGGCCATTAAAAGCAAATCCATGTTTCAGGCTATTTCATTATAAGTCATCTAACCTGTTAGTAGGGATACTAAGAGCATAGGATGTTCCAGATTGGCTGAGACCAGAGAGCAAGTCCAGCCTGGGGTCCTGTCTCTGACAGTAACCAACAACGGATGCTACAGAGGAAGGTGCAAGATTCCTCGCAGGAGACAATTATGGGAGAACCTGTCCCTGTACAATATTTCTTCTCCGCCCCCAGGGTCGTGCTCTGAAGCAGGAGTTCAGATTTTCTTCCTTCCGTACGTATGCTGAGTCCATCTCTTCAAAAGAGGAATGGGGCTCCCCCCGGAGTCAGGAGTTTGGACACAGAGGAGGCATGATGGGGTCCCACTGAGCATGGGGTCTCCGGTTCAGGCAAAGCACAGACCCCCATGGGGATCAGGCGGGGTGCGAAAACCAAGGCCTGCTGGACGGGCATTTCCTTGCAGTCACCCAAAAATCCAGCCAGGATTGCTGTGTGCGCCCGGCCGGGCGGGGAACGGCAGCCTGTGTCAGCTAGCTCTGAAATCACAAACCCATCAGGCTTCCTCAGCCGCAAGCACCATCCCCCCTCCCCATGCGCGCACACACGCGCACCGGCGGCTCAGTGCAGCAGGAGAGGGACTAGACAGGAAGTTGCTAGGGGCTACGAGGAGCCGAAGCTTTCAGCCAGCAAGTGGGATGTGTGCGCCGGAGACCATCAGGCTTTAACCGCTAGGGGACTTCAGAGCAGCACAGGATTTCTGCAGCCCTCCCTGGAGGGGGGGGGGGGGGCTCTGATTTAGGCACACCGTTCCCTGGTCACTGACCCAAATGGACAGGTGGCATCTAGACCTCCGTCCCTTGTGCAAGGGTCATTGGCTAGGCTGTCTTTGAGCACCGCTCTCAGACTCAGTCAGGACTGCCCAAGTGTATATCATAGTCCCTATACTGTTAAACGCAAAAGGAGATTCCCCTTGAGCTCAACTGGTGTGGTTGGAGCATCTATCCCCACAGCCTCCACCAACTGGTCACAACATGAGGGTCCTGGGAGGGCAGAGAATGGGACTATGAATTCCTAGACAACAGGCTTCTAGCGAGAGTCCTCAGCCAGCCACTGAGTAAGGTATGTCCCTGCATCCCCAGAAATGGAGGCTGAGGGGCTCACTAGTCCTTGAGCTGCAGGGTAGGTACTCAGCCCAGCCCTTTGGAGGAGGAGACTTCAGGGAGCCCCTACCAACCTGCCTCAGCCCCCACTGGGGACACTGTGAAGGGGAGCCCGAGACCCCTCAAGCAAGCAAGAGGGGGAGCCACTTTAAGGTCTGATCAGGGTTGTGCATGAGCTGCAACAGATCCCAGACCAATCCCTGAGGGTGCCGGGGGCAGGATGATGCAAAGGGCCGCCCGCCCGGCATGTGCCCAGCAAGCAGGAACTCACTGGGCACGCAGCGGGTCTGGAAGTCACCCAGCCCCAGGGCTCTGTCTGCACCTGCAGCCGGGAAGACGCAGGTGTCTGCTCCACTAGAGCTCCTGCCCTGGCTGCCTTTGGGGAAGCTGAGCGCTGGTGGGAGCGGAGAGGTCCGGCCACGAACCCTTCCTGCAGGACCCTGCCAGCTGTGCTCCAGCGGGTCGCAAGCCCGCAGCCCCGGGTGCCCTCCAAAGCGCGCCAGCTTCAACGCCCTTACCAGGGGGCGACCCCTGGCTCTGAGAAGGGCAGTGGGGCCTCCCGGCAGAGAGAGCCCAGACTCCTGGCTCCCAGGGGCAAAGGTCATGGGAACCCAGCCGGGGCTGCCTTGAGAAGAGGCCCCCAGGCAGGAAACTTCTCGAGCGTGCTCAGACTCCAGGGATCAGCCGAGATGGAGCTTAGGGATGGAAAATCCTGGTGAACCGATTAAAAGGGGGATGGGTGGGGAGCGGGCTGGAGCAGCTCGCCCCCCGGGCACACCCCTGTCCATGGTGGGCCCCGCCGGTTAACCTTTCACTCCCTACTGGAGATGCCAGGAACCGGCAAGCCAAGCCCTCTGCGCAGGAGGCAAGCTGCCTCGCAAGGGCCAGCAGCCTCCACCCCAGCATTTCACAAGCCTGGCACAAACGCACCCACCCGTCCCGAGCGTCCACACAGGGCTGCGGAACCCTCGCAGCAGACTGCTCGCCCGCGCATCGCCTGGGTATCCGAGCTCAGCCCGGGGTGTTTCCTAGGGGGTGGATCCAAGCCCAGCAGAGAAACCCCCACCAGCCCTGCCACCACGCCAAACCTGCTGTCCCCCACCCACGCCCAGCCAAGCCCACAAGGGAAGAGATGAGGCAGGTGGAATGGAACCTTCTCCCCCCAACCCCGACAGCACCGAGGGAAGAGTCAGAGTGCACCCCAAAGGTCCCGATCAGCTGTAGGATCCCCATCCCCCCCACTCACTGGCATCCAGCGGAGATGCAGGAATTAAGCTCCAAGCCACAGAACTGTACATTTCTACAGGGCTCCCCCCAGGGCCCTTCCAGACACTCACACAATGCAGCCACCTCTGGGGTGCAACGTGGCCACAGTCCAACAGCAACGCTCCACAAGGGCCCAGGACAGGGAGTGGTGGAACAGAGCGCATCAGGTCAGCCAGTCTGACCCATGGCGCATCACACGTCACGAACAGCATCCCCCTCATGCCTGACACCCAGGATTTAACCGAAGTGGGCACAAAATAGGGGACACCGACGGGCACCAATGCCGAGGCCGCAGGAACGGTGGGGAATTAAAGGAGAGCTACCCAGAGGATCCTAGCAATCGCCCTACGCGCCCACAGCCAGGTGACACTGCCGAGGAAGAGTCCGTACCTGTGGTTAGCAAAACCGGAATGAAAGCCCCGGCATTGGGGTTAGTCTGGGTAGGTGAATCCGAGTTGGACTGGCCATGTCAGGCTCTCTGCCCAATTGATGCCCCGGATTTCCAATTTGCACTACAATGTAAGACCCCATGTATAGCCAAAGGCTGCACTGCTGAATCAATGGGTTTGAACGGGTTTAGCTTTGCCCCTGCACCCGCCTCACGTGGGCACCCTTAAAATCAGAGTACACCTGCTTCGGAGCGAGTTGGCGCAGGCCTGGGCTCCACCACTGAACGGGGGCAGCACAGCCACCGCCCCCTGCTCAGGTGTGTGACATACCCACACCGCTGCAGAGCATCGGAAAGCCGATCAAACCCCCTGCGTAGACAGCACACAGTTCCCTCCTGACGGGAGCACCTCTCCCACCAGCACAGACAGCGGCTACAGCAATTTAAGCACTGGTGTAAGCGTGGACACGCCCCAAGTCCGCAGAGAGCCAGACATTACTTGGAGAGCCGCCCCATTTCCTTCAATGACTTTGGAACTCCGTTGGTCCAGGGATGATCAATTCAAGGGCAGGACTATTAGCGACAGAGGAAGCGTTTCCATCAAGCCCTGATGCTCCACCAGAGACACCTAGGGGTCCCAGGATCAGCTGAAGGCCCCAGGTGCCGATGGCTTTGTGAGCTTTTTCCTGGCCTCAGCCTTGACCGGATTTACAGAGGACTCCAAAAGTGGAGGGGGAAGCCCCTACGGTGGGGATCAGGCCTCGACATTGGCGAGGTGGGAAGACAGGAGCAGCAGGCACCCGGTGATTTGGTTACTAATGGTTGCAAAGCTCCCGGCCCCGGGAGCAGAGCGGAACACAAGGGGTGAGGGAAGAAGGGAGGGGGCTATATCCAAGCAGCTGCAGCCACTGCTGTAAGGCGAGTTTATTTTCATCCTGGCCTCGTGGCGCTGTCCTGGCAGTGCCCTTCCCCGTGCTCAGGCGCTGGGCGGGTTCTGGTGAGGACACCACGGGGGGGCACCTGGGGTGGCATTAGAAGTAGCCCATAAAAGGCACCGGGGTGGAAATTCGGGCTCAGCTTGCCTGGCGAGGAGGGGAAAGGGCTGGCAGGCTTCAGGGGCAGCGCTGGAGCCTCCAGACCTCCAGGTCTCCACAGGACAGCTCAGGGTTCCTGTCGAGCAGCCCCGGCTGAGTCCCCACCACTATCCCGGGGGCTCACCCGGCCCCAGAGAGCCACCGTCTGGGGACGGATCTGTCCCTCCTAAGCAGGGCAGGACTCACTCTAGCGCCCATGGAGAGAGAGGGACCCCAGTGCCAGCCCAAACCAGAGCCAAGGACACACTTTCTTAGGGACTCCCAGCAGCTGGGCAGGGCTTCTGAGAGAGCTGAGAACCCCGCCGCAGGGAGCCCAAAAGGCTCTGGTGAGGATCTGAAGTCAGGAGGCTTCATACACTGCCGGTCCCACGGGGCACCCCCGCTCCTCCCCCTCGCACCAGCCTCATCCTTACCAGACACAGGACATAACTGCCCAGCAGGGACTGGTCTGTCCCAGACAGCTGGGAGGGGAGGGGCGCACATGGAGAAGGGCTTTTGGGGAGCTGTGAGGGGCATCACTCAGAACCCAGAACCTTCCTCTCTCCCCTCCTTTCCAGGGCCGCCAGCCACGGGGGGACCCCTGGCTCTCTAGCCCGCAGGCCAGAGCCAGCCTGGCAGGGCCCATGGGACAGAGGCCGGCTGTGCAGCATCCTGGACTTCCTTCAAGTAGGGTTCCAGCCCTCCTGGCTGCCGAGACCCAGCAGCCTCCCGCACAAACTGAAGGCACAAGGGCTGCCAGAGCCAGAGCCAGCCTTCAACAACAGTGCGGCGGGGCGAGCCGCACCGCTAACTCCCGGGGGTGTTGGACTCAGCGCCCCGCTGCGGGAACTGGAAGGGGGCGCTGGGAGGGGGAGCTGGGAGCCGGGCAGGCCAGGCACAGGGAGAACCGAATGGCCAGAGGCTGACAGGAGGGAGGGGAAGGCAGAGACAAAGGGGCAGGGGCAATGCCCTGATGGGGAGCGGATCTCCCCCCCCCCCCGTCGCTATGCTGCCGGGGACAATCCCCACACAAGGGCCCTGGGCAAACCTCCCAGGCACCCAGCCAGGGAGCGGCTGTGCATCTCCTGGACCATAATGCAACCTGGGAACCAGCCCACCCGTTCCTGCTCCCTGCCCAGCCTCCTCCCGCTGCCGCCACCCAGTGTCGGCTGAGGGCATGTGGGGGAGGAGGGTGGAGCAGGGGGTAGGCGCAGCTCACCTTCCCCTCCCCTCCTTAAAGGAGCAGCGCACTGGCCACAAATGGTTCTCTCCTCTGCTCCTTAGAGGTCCCCGTTCCCAGCCCTCTCTTAAAGGGACAGTCCCCCCCTCCCCCGACCGTCTCTGGCCTTGCAACCCTCCCCAGCTCTTTCGCTTCGGCCTCCCATGGACCAGCTTTGGGGGAGGAGACGCGCACACACCCATCCCCCTCTCCGCACACACCCGCCCTCCCGAGTCCAAAGGGGACAGGCTCAGAGCCCTCCAGGGCAGAGCAAGGCAAAGCTGCCCCACCCCCGGCTCGAAAGCCGGTGGGCGCCCCCTCCTCCCCAGGGCGGGGGAATTGGGACCCTGCCCAGGACTGTGCAGCTGTCCGAAAGGAGACGGGCAGGTCGGGATGTGCCCAGCGAGGGCTAGGATGAAATGCGGGTTTGGGGGGCGATCTCCCCGAGGGTCACCTGCAGCTTGAGAGCGGCAAATGCCCCCCCAACCCCGCCCCGAGAGGGGCCCCGCGCCTGGGGGGGGTCACTTACCGCCCAGCCGGCGCGCGCGGGGCTCCTCCGGTAGGGCATAGCGCTCATGCTGTCCGCGGGGAGGATCATGCTCCCGAGCCGGGCTCTGGACGGCTGCCCCCACGCGACGGAGCCGATCCTGGCGGCTGGGAGCGGGCAAAGGGGGCGGGAGCGCGGGGCCACCCTGCAAAGCCCAGGCCGCTGGGGGGCTCGCCCGTCCTCCTCCTGGCCACTGGGCACCCGGGGGCTTCGGCCGCGGGGGACGGGGATGGGGCCGCCGCGCACGTCGGGGGGCTCCGCGGAGCAGCCGGCGGCCCGTGCTCGCGCAGGAAGGCAGCGCTGCCCGCTGCGGCCGGCCCGGCGCGGCTCGGAGGTGTGAACAGCGGGGCGGCTCCACCCGGCCCTGGCCCTGGGTGGAGCTCCTTAAAAGGGACGGGCTGCAGCTGCAGCGCGGGGCGGGGCCAAGCCCAGCCCCGCCCCGCCCCGCCCCGCCCGGCTCCACCCCTGCCGCCCAAGCCCCAGCCCCGCGGGGGGCGTCCCGCCGGCGAGCGCCCGGCCACGGGCTGCGCTGCGGGGAGACAATGCTCGCCATGGCAACCGGGCGCGCGCGAGCCAGCAAGGACGGGGAGGTCACGGCGCGCTCCCCGCGGGCGGGGGGGGGCAGCAAAGGCTCCCCTTAAAGGGATCGGCCAGCCGGCTCCCCGCAGGGACCCCGCGGGTCTCCAGCCTCCCGTTCCTGCGCAAAGGCAGCCCAGGCAGGGCCGGCTCGGAGAGTCCCCGCAGGGCTTGTGCTAAGGGGGGGGCTGGGGCACCCCCGAACCTGCCTTCACCTGCAGCAGGCCGGAGCAGTGCACGGGAGAGATCTGCAGGCGCATACCCTGCCGCGCACTGGGGAAGACCCCGAAACGCAGAGCTCCCTCGAGGGATGGGCTGTTAAGGGGAACCCCTCCCCCTGAAACCTGGGGCCCCCAACTGCAGACAGCTCCCAATCAGCACCCTTTCCTCCAGGGCTGGGGAACCTAAGGCCCAGGGGCTGGATGCGCCCCCGAGGCGCAGAGCTTCCCCCCAGCATTGGGGGGAACGTGCTGGCGCTCCAGCCCCCCTGCCTCCCCACCGCGGGGCTGGAGCACCCAACATCTGCTAGGCTGGCCCCCCTAGGCTCTGGGGTGCAAGGGGAATGGGGAGAGGGTCTTTCTCCTTCTCCGTTGGGGGCCACATCAGTGAGCGGTTTTGTTTTTGCTTCTCACTGGTGTGCGGCCCCCGACTGATTTTTCTGTGGCTCCGCGGCCCCCGGCCCAAAAACGGTTCCCCAGCCCTGCCTTACGCCTAGGAAGCGTGTGACGAGGCAGGACTGCCAAGCGTCTGAAAATCAAACAGCCGGGGCTGCCTGCCTCAGTGGACAGATGGTGCCGACCTTTGGGCACGCAGCCCGCCTCCCAGCCGAGAAACAGCCCCCCCGACGCGCCCCATCCCTCCCGAATCAGCTGGGTCCCAGGGCCTGTCCATGCTCAGCAGGTTTCGGCAGCCAGCTGGCGACGCTCCTCCGACCCGACCTCGACTCACACCGCTCGAGCGGCGCCGCTTCGGCCTGGCACCCATGGCTGAGCTGTGCGGGCAGCAGGGCATGCTGGGAAAGTCTCTCCCGGCGCCCGCACAGCCCTCCCCCCCCCCGCAGTGTGCTCTGAGGGGCCTCGCGGACATGGGCGGGAAGAAGGAAGAGCCGAAATGGTGGCACAAGTATCATTAGGGATTCTGTCCTCAGCCCAAAGGGACAGCATGTGCCCCTCTGACCCACCCCACTGCACCTATCTGCAACTCCCCCTTGCACCACACCCAACCACCCAGGCACCCCATTCCCCCTCCATGTAACCCATGTTCCCTCTAATGTTTTCCACCCACGTGCAGAATAAATTTTGTTCTCTGCACCAAAGCACATGCAGATGTGCACCACAATAAAAACACAAGCTGCCAGGTGTGGGCACTCTGCTAATCAGCTGGGTAGCATTTGAATTTCTCCTGGATTTCTTCGGCCCAGGTTGTCAGCTTACAGGGGTCTCTGCTTGTAACCCCCTGATACTGCACTGACACCCCCCTACAACAGCACAACACCTAACCACCCACGGACCCCATTATACCTTCCTGAAAACCCCCCACTGCACTTACACCCCCCCTACAACAGCACAATACCAAACCCCCCAGGGACCCCACTGCACCTTCCGGCAACACCCCTCCTGCACTGACACACCCCCACCACAGCACAACGCCAAACCCCGACACCCCATTGCACCTTCCTGCAACCCCCCCACTGCACTTACACCCCCACCACAGCACAACTCCGAACCCCAGACATCCCATTACACCTTCCTGCAACCCCCATTGCACTGACACCCCACAACAGCACAATGCCAAACCCCAGACACCTCATTACACCTTCCTGCAACCCCGCACTGACACCCCTACCACAGCATAACACGAACCCCCACACTCCAGTGCACCTTCCTGCAACCCTCCCATTGCACTGACACCCCCCACAACAGCACAATGCCGAAGCCCCAGACACCCCATTACACCTTCCTGCAACACCCCCCTGCACTGACACCCTCACAACAGCATAACCCTGAACCACCCAGGGACCCCACTACATCTTCCTGCAACCCCTGCAATGACAGCCCCACAACAGCATAACATCGAACCCCCAGGGACCCAATTGCACCTTCCTGCAACCCCCGCACTGACACCCGCCTACAACAGCACAACACCGAACCGCCCCACTACACCTCCATTCCACATACCCTCCCTGCACCTGCACAGTCTCCCCCTTCCCACAGCACATCCCCCCCATTACACCCACACCCTGCTCCACCCCCACTCTCCCAGGCTCCAGAGCTGCTGCTGCAGCCTTAACCCCCTGCGTGCCAGCCTAGCCGGAGGCGGCTCCGCCACTGGGCTCCCAAGGTAGCATGTGCCCCTCCCGCCCGGCTGCGGGGTGGCAGGCAAGGGTTAAGCCAGGCAGGCCTAGCTGAGCAGCTGAGAGGTGTGGAGCCAGACTGTGCTGGGGGGCCCTGGCGGGGCTGCTGACGGGGCTAGTTCTCCAGCCCAGGCTGGCTCGGGCGGCGCCCTGCCCTGGCTCTGGGCTGGGCGAGGCAGGGGAACCAAAGGCCTCCCTGACTCCACCCTCCCAGCTCCCAAGCTGAACAAACAAAACCCTCTGGAGCTCGGCTGGGCAGGGTGGGGGAAGGCAGAACAGAGAGGAGCCCTGTTCCTCCAGCCGCGCTTCACCCACGTCACCACGGCTGGCACCGCGGCGCTGGCTCGGAGCTCCCGCGCAGCCCCGGCACCCGCTGAGCCAGCTATAGCCTCACCTCCCCTAGCCAGGCCAGGCCAGGCTGGGACCAGCTACAGTCTAGCCCCCCGAGCCAGGCAACGCCGTGCCCAGCTACGGACTGGTCCCCCGAGCCAAGCCAGGCCGTGCCCAGCTACAGTCTAGTCCCCCGCGCCAGGCAACGCCGTGCCCAGCTACGAACTGGTCCCCCGAGCCAGGCAAGGCCGTGCCCAGCTATAGCCTCACCTCCCCGAGCCAAGCCAGGCCGCGCCCAGCTACAGTCTAGTCCCCCGCGCCAGGCAACGCCGTGCCCAGCTACGGACTGGTCCCCCGAGCCAGGCAAGGCCGTGCCCAGCTACAGCCTCACCTCCCCGAGCCAAGCCAGGTCGCGCCCAGCTACTGCTTGCCCCCCACCTCGAACCAGTTCAGGGCCACTCCCAGCTACAGCCTGGCCCCTCGATCCAGGCCAGGGCCCCTCCCAGCGACAGTCTGGCCCCCCAAGCCAGGCCAGGCTGCTGGAGGGCACGGGGCCAGCGGAGAAGCGTGGGGCCTCTGGAAGCAGAGGTTTTGGGTGAGGACCCATCTCTAGCTACAAGGAGAACTAAATCCCAGGCTAAGGAGCAGCTAACCTGAGAGGTGGGGTGGGCAAGGTAGACTGGGGGAGGGGCTGCAGCCGGGCAGCAGGTCTCCGACAGCGAAGCCACACAACACACCTCTGTGTGCTCCTCGTGGCTGGCGACCAGGGCCAGCCGTCCAGGGCGTAGGAGCAGGAGGCACTGAGTGCCAGGGATCCAATAGATCCAAGGAGGCCGCGGACACCACCTCCCCGACAGATCACTTCTGAGCCCGGTCCCTGCAGAAATTGACAAGCCCACGTGTTAATGGCCACAGACCCCGCCACGGCACCAGCTGGCTGATGGACGCTCCCGCTGCCCCGGCAGAGAAACACTGGAGAGCAGGCAACCCAACAGGCGGAGATGCTGCCGCCACGCGGCCAGGCACTGGACAAGCGACGACATCATCACGCCAACACCGCACCGCCTGCCCCCGTGCCAGCGCGGCTCTCGCCCGTCGCAACGGCTACGTTCTGTCCTCGCCGCTGGTTTGGATCCGCGAGGCTGGGCTCTCAAGGAAGCCCAAAGCTTCTGTAGGGTGGGTGAAACTCCCCACTCCAAATTCTACCCCGGCACCCTGCACTCCAGGTTCTACGGGGGTCCCACTCCTCCAGCCCCGATGGCCAAGGCCGTGAGCGGGTCTACGTGCCCCCGGGCTCTCGTCCAAATGCCCCAAAGCCCTCCTGCCACAGGAGAGCTCTGAAAAGGGAACAGACACCTGAGACCCATCATTGTGTCTCCGATTTGGGAGGCCTTTAGCAACCCCCGGAGGCAGGGAAACCAGATCTGCGCCGGCGCAAGTAGGATCCAGCTAGTCTGCGCATTCCCCAAAGCCAGCCTCAGATAAGCGACCAGGTTCCTAAAGACAAAAGGCCTCGTCTTAGCTGGGCTGCGGGTAGGGCAGGTGTAGTTATCAGAAGCCATCTCCGCCCCAGCAGGGCCCGGGATGGGCCCGCTTCCTTCTGGGAGAGCCCATCCCACTCCCCGGAGAGACAGAGGGGAGGGAATTAGCCCTTCTGGGCCTCTCCAGGCTAATGAAGAGTCCTGGCCCCCACCCAGCCCCACCCCACCCTCTTCCCCAGAAAATGGGTGTAGTCAGTTTCTCTGCTCCCCAGAATGGGCAGAGCTCCCACTCCCTACCCGCCCCCACAACCTCTCTGCCCTGCCACGCCCTCCAGAACAGACACGGCCCCTGGGGCTCCCTTCCCACATACCCGTCCCCCACAACTGCAAGCCAGGGGCGCAAGACCAGAGAAGGCTGAGACAAAGACACTGACCCCCCCAGCCGCTGGGGCCCTCAAACTGCCCACATCCAGGGAAGGGCTCGGGGCCGAATTGCCGTCCTGCCGTACAGTCTTGGCCCATAAAGCGTGTTCTGCCAGGTCGCAGCTGCCTGTGCCCCAAAACCATCCCCCCAGTAAACCCTCTTGCCACCTTCGCCCTAACCCTTAGGCAGCTCTATCCCTGCCCCTGCCCTTCCAATCCTTGCCCCTTCCCTGCTGTCCCAGCTCCAGGGGGCTGCACTCAGGGAGCGCCCCTCGAATCCCAAGCGGCAGCGCATCCCGCTGGGCTGGCGAACGTGCCCAGTCCTGCCCCGAGAGCCCCGGCGAGACGCCCTTTAAATCAGTCGGAGAAAGTAAATACTCCTGCGCTGAGGCAGAGACTGAAAGCGAGTCAATCAATACAAAGAGCCTCCCGGGGGTGGACTAGCAGGGCACCTTCTTGGCTCCAGATCCCACCTGGGACAAAGGCAGAATCACCTACTGCTTAGAGCAGAGGGCTGGGATTTGGGGAGGGGGGGATCCTGATCCCCGTGCCTCAGTTTCCCCATCTGTACAATGGGTCAGTGACGCTGGCCCTTCCTTGGCAAAGTGCTTGGAGATCCTGGCGTGGCCAGGGCCCTTGGAGCCTGTCCTCAGTTGCTCCCACTTCCCGTCCGACAAGGGCTGGGGCATGGCGTAGGCTTGTGTGAACACTCAAATCCTGGCTCTGCCCAAGCAGCGATCCTCCCCTGCCCAGGGCGGCAGCTCCCGCTGCGGAGAGCAGGGCGTGTTCCCGCTGCTCTCTTGCCCCTCCAGCGGGTGGGGGGGCGGGGCCCGGGCAGCACAAGCTCCCCACCCTCACCTCTGCTTGAGGTCACAGGCCGATTCCCATCCTGCCCACCCCCCCAGCTGTGGACACACCCACTTCCTGCTCCCCCACACCAGCCATGGGCTCCTTGCCCAGCCCCCTCCTGTCCCCCAGGCAGGGGTGGGGACAGCACTGAAAGCACATTCCTCCTTGGGAGGAGGTTCGTTAGCTTCATGCTGGGCTGACTTTGTGTGCCCTCTATGGGGAGCATATGGAGGGGGCCAGACCCCTCAGCGAGGGGAGCCTATAGCTCTCCGTACCTTCCCCGCCGCCCGAATGGGATCCAAAGGGCCCACGCTCGAGAAGAGAGTTTAGATCAATTCTTTGTGTCAAGGTCCAAAGTGCTTGGCCAAGGCCCGGTCCTGCTCAGGCTCCGGAGGGAACAATATGAAACTGTGGCAATAAAACCATTTGGGGGGCTGCTCAGAAGCAGCTGGCGGCCCAGATCTGGCCGGTGGGCCGCTCCGTGGCTACTCCCATGTTAGATCCAGTTCAGGCCCAGACTTGCGGGCTGCATCCGGAGTTTAAAACCCGACTCCCTCCCTCTCGCCCTAGGCCAGCGCACATGGTACTAATCCAGCCCCCGAACCTGCATGCTGGGCTGCACTGGAGAACACCCAGCCCCCCATAACACACCCTTTTGCTCAGGCCCTTAAGCCCCTTCCAGCCAGCTGGGCCCCAGCAGGCTAGCTGGGGAGGAGCCCACCGCTCCGTGGGCAGTGTAAGACTGGCAGTGCCACAGGGAGCGACGCCGGCAGTGTGCCAACCAGCCGGACACACCCTGCCCCCCCTCCACACCCAGCACCTTCCTCTGGGTTGCCTGCCTCAGTTTCCCTTTGTTGCCTCTGTTTCCATCCCTCCCAGCCCCTCCCCCCACACACACACACACGGCACTGAGCAAGTTTCAGCCAACGAGCTGGGAGCATCACTGCCCGCCCTCCTGTCAGCCACTCCCTGCCACCTCAGAGCAGCATCCTGTACCCAACGGAAAAAACAGCCCACAGGAAAAACACGACCAGCCCCACCCTCTGGGATAGCCTTACACAAGGGCCGGGGCCCACAGCGCCTGTTGCTGTCCTCAGTTCCAGGCCAGCTGGGCTGTTATATAACAGGGCTGCCTGCTGCTTTCACTCAGCCTGGACTGGCTCCCTGCGCCCCAGCCGGACGGATTTCTCATCCCAAACAAGCTGTGTCCTCAGCCTTACCCCATAGGGGGGCACTTTCGCCAATTGCCACTGAGCCACCGGCTCAAAAGATGAGGGATCAAGGAAAGGGGGGGCAGGAGGCAAAACGAGGGGCAGCCGCGGGGGCCTGTCTCAGCAAATCGGCATGCGCAGGAGGTGACACTAACCGCCCTGCTGTGCCGCCGGCCGGCCAGTCAAGGGCTCTGCTGTCTGCCCAGGCACCAGGTATCCAACAGGAAAGGCCCTTCTGATGGGATGGAGCCGTGTGGAGCATCCAGCCCGCCTCCCTCCCGCATTCCTCCAGAGCAGCAGGAGGCACCAGATCTCAGGGTCCGTCTACACTACGGAGACTACACCAGCGCGGCCACGGTGCCTCTGCTCTCCCTCGCGTGTAGACGGGCCCAACCCCAGAGAGCACGGCCCCGATGCTGCAGGACAGCACCTCCCCGAGCATTCCTTCCCGGGGCGGGCGGGGGGGTGGTGGTGTTAAGCATCGCCCAGCCTTCGGGTCCCAAGGCAGGACGCCTCACCATCGGCTGCCCCACCCTGAGAGAGCAGGGCCCCGGGAGCACTCAGCTCCACAGGCGAGGAACTCAACATAAGCTGGCGAACAGCCACTGGAGCATTTTCATACCCACATTTCCCTCCTTGTGTCGGTGCAAGAGGGCTGACTTAAGAGGGGCGATGTGGGGGCCTGAGAGCACAGGCTCTGAGGAGTTCCCCACAGGCTGCTACCTGGCCCCCGACCCCCCGACAGTTGGGCTGGAAGCGGTGCCCCATGAGCTTGGGAACAGAGCGTCACGTCAGCCCCCCGACCCGCCCGGAGGTGAAACTGATGCCAGCCCATGGAAATAAGGCCGGGTCTAGCCAGACGCTGCGTGGCCCTCACGACAGAGAGCAGCCCCACGCCTCCCACGGGGGCAGAGGTGCAATATCAGGGGAGCAGGGCATTTGCGCCAGCAGGCGCGAGGCTGAAGTCTGGCCCCTGACTCCTTGCTGCCTGAGGCTGTGTCGACCCCACACAGCCCTGGCACTAGAAGTCGGGCAGCATCAACGCCGTTTGTCGTCACTTTGGCCGACCGAATACTCCTACCCCCTGCCAGTGGGGCTCGCGGCGTCGCCAGGTGGGCGCGCCTGCTCTTTCTCCTCCGCCGTGCCACGGCAAAGTGCTCTCGGTCGGGGAAGGGGTTAACGCACCTGGGAGCAACAACTGTTCGGTCTCTCAACTGCCAGTGTGGACAAAGCCACAGCCAGCCTGTGCGGACCAGACAGGCCACATACGCTGTGCAGGCTGAAGGGCGACTTGCCGGGACTGTGCCTCCGGAGGGGTTTTGCTGGCACAGTTAGGGGGTCTCTTGTCCCGTGGCAAAGCAATCGTGACGCTAGCACAACTTTTCAGAGTCTTGCTGTGTCATCCTCTTTTCTGAACTTCCACAAAAGTTTGCTAGAACCCAGGCCGGGCTACTTCAGGGCAAACCCCACCCCCGCAAACCTTTCCCAGCTAGGAACTGACCAGGGAAGGTCACAAAGTCCACCCCCCACCCCAGAGAGCTCCCTTCTGCCTCCTGGAGATAGGGGCTCACACAGACGAATGTGTTCCTCCACTGACTTACGGCTACACCAGAAGCTAGGGCAACCTACCCAGGGCACTCAGCATGCAACATCTTTCCCAGTCCAGGGGCAGCGTCGATGGGGCCTCTCACACAAGCTTACCTCCAGCCTGAACAGACTGATACAGTTCCTACTAGCTACCGACGCTGCAAAGAATCGGACCTGGCCAATGCAGGAGGCCAGAATCAAGGTGTGTGTGTGTCACAGTTGCCAATGTGTCACAGATCCCAAAGCCTTAGACAATTTCCTCCAGTTTGTCCTGCACCGCGCACTTTGCCACGGGTTTTGCATATTCTAGGTTTGCCTTTGGAGGACAAAGGCCAACACTTTCAAAACCTAGGAGGCTAAAAGGAAGCTCGTGAATAAGGATGTTGCTCATCCCCCGAGCTGAGAGTGGAGGACAACAGGGGAGCAGCTGGACTCAACTCACTTTACCGTCGACTTGTGGAACTCCTCGCCAGAGGATGTTGTGAAGTCCAAGACTTTAACAGGATTGAAAAAAGAGCTGGGTAAATTCATGGAGGTTAGGTGCATCAAAGGCTATTGGCCAGGACGGGTAGGGATAGCGCCCTTAGCCTCTGTTTGTCAGAAGCTAGGAATGGGTGACAGGGGAGGGATCACTTGATGATTCCCTGCTCTCTTCGTTCCCTCTGGGGGCACCTGGCGTTGACCACTCAGAAGTTTGCTGGCATGAGGGTTTATCTGCAGAGTGACACCAAGCTAACTAGTTACACGTCAGCACGACAACCTCCAGGCCCCAGGGACAGAGGTGGTACCAGAAGGGGCTTTTTCCCAGGTTAGCGGCTGTTGCTTTGGAAGGGGTTTAAATGAAACCCAAAAAGGTGACACTGACACAGTGACTGCACCCGCGCGCAGACCGGTGGGAGTCCTGCAGCTGAAATTCACCCCGTGCCCTGCACTGCTCCAGCACCCGTGTGGACAAGCCCTCCGGGACGGCCTACCCTGCACTCCTGCTCCCAGACGAGAGCCTGACCCGCTCCTGGCCTGCCAAACTTGCCTTGCCGGGAGAGGCTGTTCCGGGGAGCTGTGACTCTGTGGGCACAAGCCACCCAGCCAGAGCACGCGTGTGTGTAGTGCACAGCAAGAGTGTATGTGACACACAGAGCCAGATGTGTGTGCGTGTGTGTGTAGCACACAGCTGGTGCTTGTGCGTGTGTAGTGCACAGCTGGAGCGCGTGCATGTGTAGCGCACAGCCGGAGCGTGTGTGAGGCAGAGTGCGCATGTGCATGTGTAGCACACAGCCAGAGCATGTGTGTGTAGTGTACAGCCGGAGCGTGTGTGTGTGTCACACAGCTGGAGCGTGTGCATGTGCAGCACACAGCCGGAGTGTGTGTGAGGCAGAGTGCGCATGTGTGTGTGTAGTGTACAGCCGGAGCGTGTGTGTGTGTGTGTCACACAGCTGGAGTGTGTGCATGTGTAGCGCACAGCCAGAGTGTGTGTGAGGCAGAGTGCGCATGTGCGTGTGTAGTGTACAGCCGGAGCGTGTGTGTGTAGTGTACAGCTGGAGCGTGTGTGTGTGTCACACAGCTGGAGCGTGTGTCACACAGCTGGAGCGTGTGCACGTGTAGCGCACAGCCAGAGTGTGTGTGAGGCAGAGTGCGCACGTGCGTGTGTAGTGCACAGCCGGAGCGTGTGCGTGTGGTGCACAGCTGGAGAGCGTGTGCGTGTGGCACACAACCATGGGATCAGCCGGCCCCGGGGAAACCTCCCGTGGCAGCTCCTTGTTCCCAGGGGGCCAGGCTATTCATCTCCCGCAGGGCGCAGCCTTCCCCACCCTCTGACTGCCAACCCTTCCCCACCTGGGGATTCTTAAGGGAACCCCACTTCCCCCCCAGCCTTGCCCTCCCCCCTCCCAGGTGCGTTACCCCCTGCCGCAGCATTTCCAGCTGGGCTCCACCTGGCAGCATTTTTGTCCGGCCTGGCGGGAGGGGCCGCTCAGGCGTTTACCCAGGGGGCTGGGAGGGGGGCTGGCAGCTCAGAACTGAATGGCTGGGGCACGGGTGGTCCCGCGGGGGATGGTGGGAGAGCCGGGGTATTGTGCAGAGATCAGAGAAAGGGTTAACAGCAGGAGGCAGGATGGGCGTGGGGGGAAGAGACCCGCCCTTGGAGGGGGCCGCCCCTTCTGCGCTCCAGCCCAGAGGCTAGACACGGATTTCCTGGGGGGTTTACACCTCTGTACGCGCACTGGCAAGCCGTGCGCTCGCTCCGGATTGACTCCCGGGGCTGGGGGCAGAGCCAGGCGCTGCCCCTATGAGCAAGGGGCCGCTCTGCTCCCCCTGCCCAGCCCGGAGGCTGAGCCGGGGCAGTGGGCGAGGGGCGGGACCAGCTGCCCTCTGATGGCAGGGGAGCTCCCACTGGCCCCCTCCCCAGCTGGGCCCGCAGAGGCTGCGAGCGGGCATCCCCCGGGAGTGCGGGCAGGCATTAGCCCCCCGTTGTTTTTTCAGCCTGCACGAGGGGAGCTGCTGGCCGGCCCCCGCCTCTGCCCGGCCGAGCTCTGCAGCCGTCCCGGCAGCGACCCCGGGAGGGCCTCCTGCCGCGGGCGGGCCGGCCCCTGCTGCCCCCCGCTCCCGCCCCTTACGGCCCGCGGGCGGGCTCCGGGCGCCCGGCCGGCTGCGCTTCCGCTGGGGGCCGAAATCCGGCTGAACTTCCCCTGACTCCTGCTGCCAGCTCCGCGCGGCTCCCGGGACTCCCGCGGGGCGCGGGCGGCGAACAAAAGAGCCATTTTCCCCGGTTCAGCTGCAGCCGGGGCCGCCCCCTTCCCGCGGGGCACCGTCTCCGTCACCCCCCCCAGCCCGCACCCCGCTGCGCCCGGCTTAGCCCGCTCCGGCCCGGCTTCCCTCGTCCCCCCACTCCGCTCCGGCTTCCCCGTCCCCACTCCGCTCCGGCCTGACCCCCCGTCCCCACTCCGCTCCGGCCCGGCCTGTCCCCCGTCCCCACTCGCTCCGGCCCGGCTTCCCTCGTCCTCCCACTCCGCTCCGGCCTGCCCCCTCCCCGTCCCCACTCCGCTCGGCCCGGCCTGCCCCCCGTCCCCACTCCGCTCCGGCCCGGCCTGTCCCCACTCCGCTCCGGCCCGGCTTCCTCGTCCCCACTCCGCTCTGGCCCGGCCTGCCCCGTCCCCACTTCTCTCCGGCCTGCCCCCTCCTCGTCCCCACTCCGCTCTGGCCCGGCCTGCCCCCCGTCCCCACTTCTCTCCGGCCTGCCCCCTCTCTCGTCCCCACTCCGCTCGGCCCGGCCTGTCCCCTCGTCCCCACTCCGCTCTGGCCCGGCCTGCCCCCATCCCCTACTTCTCTCCGGCCTGCCCCCTCCGCTCTGGCCCAGCCTGCCCCCGCTCGGCCTGGCCTGCGCCCCCTCCCTCCCCACTCCGCTCGGCCTGGCCTGCTCCTCCGTCCCCACTTCTCTCCAGCCTGCCCCCATCCTCGTCCCCCACTCCGCTCTGGCCCGGACTGCCCCCCCCACCTCCGCTCGGCCTGGCCTGTGGCCCCTTCTGTCCCCCCACTCCACTTGGGCCGGCCTGTCCCGGGGTTCACGGCCCGGGGGCAGTGGGGCAAAGGAGGCTCTTCGCTCGGGGCGGCTGGCGACGGGCCCGGACTTTCCCCGGCATGCAGGCGGCAGGGCCAGAGGTGGCGCCCGGAGTCAGGGACCCTGCAGACCCGCTCCCCGCAGCGTGTGCGGCTTGCAGACGGGGGCCTAGAAGGGCCTTGGCTACGAAAAGCTCCTGCCGGCCAGTTTCTCCCTTTTCCCTGGAAGCTCAGTGGAATGGCGCAGGGATCCGCCCGCCCCGTCTCCTCACCCTGGGCATGGGCAAAAAGGCCCCTTCGGCCCAGGCGGAAAGACCTGCCAGGCCCCAGTTAGCTACAGCCCCGGTTAGCTACAGCTGGGCACTGGCCGCCTCGCCCCTGCTCGGAGAACAACCCTCACCCTGCCCACGCTGCAACCCCCACCCCCCATCCTCCTTGGGAGAGGCCTCTGGGCTGCCCTTCCCCCCTCCAGCCACAGGGTCCCAGGTGGGGCACGCTGCTCGCCAGCAGGATCTGGCCCATGGCTCTGTGTCTGCCAGCACCAGGCCCGGCCTTAGGGCCAGGCGAGCAAGGCGGCTGCCTTGGGCCCTAGGCCCTCAGGGCCCCGTGCTGCCTGGTGGCTCGCTCGCTGCCCTGGCTGGGAGCCACCCAGCCACGCGGATCGCGTGACGCGGTGCAGCCAACCACAACGTGCTGCCTTGGGCCCCACAAAGTCTGGCCGGGCCTGCCCAGCACGCACCCCTGCCTGGCCTTGGAGAGCGGCCAGGGGGCTGGTCCCCCCTGGCTCCCTGCCGGGGATGCCCCCACCTTCCTCCTATGGTGGGGGGAGGGGGCGCAGAAACTGCCGTGACTCCAGTGAAATGAGATGGAGCCGGGGTGGCGGAGGGGAGGAAAGGCCGGCCCTGGGCATCAAACAGCCCCCGGGCTTCAGAAAGGGAGCGGAGCGGTCATGCGGGAGTGGCATGGGGCCAGACCCCCTGGGCACATGGGGAGCCGGGCAGTGGAATGGCCAGCTGAGTCACGGGGCCGTGGAGTGAGGGCTGGAGCTGGATCCCAGGGCAGTGCCAGGCCAAGGGGCACCGGGAGCAGGGCCCCCTTCTCACGGCAGCCTTGAGAGCCAGTCGGACACCTGGGTTCAGGGCCTGGGCCACTGGGGCTCCCCCCCCCCCAATTAGCCTCCGTGTTAGAGGGAGGCTCTTGGTTTGCTCCAGGCCAAACAACCTCCGGTAATTGGCAAAATCTAACTGGCGTGGAGGGGGGGGGGCGCTGGGTAAAAATGTCTGGAAGGGGTGAGGAATTAATTGGCTACAGTCTAGAAATCGGCTTGCTGGGCTGGAACCGCCCCGCCTGCGCTGCGGAGCCGCTCCCTGGCTTCCTCCCTCCCCACCCCCGCCCAGCCCCTCCCTGGAGCGGGGGAGGGGGGAGAAATCAGGCAGCGAAGCCGCTCCAAGGCCTGCGGCGAGGGCCCCTCCCTCTCCCCCCAAAGAGTCAAAGGCTCCCTGTGTGGAGGGGGGGGGGCGCCAGCCGCACGCCGCTGCGGCACAGGGGACCGAGAAGCGTGGGAAAGCAGCCATCCGACGCCCCTCCCGGCTCCAGTGGGGCCTCGCCTCTCTTCCCGGGCACAGCTGGAAGCTGCAGATATCTGGGCAGCCCTGGCGGATTTCATGAGAGCCGGGCTGTGCTCGGCGGAGAGGAGCCGCGCCCTGCCTCTTCCACGTCCACACCTTCTGCAGGAATTTCCTCCCAGCCCAGCCGCGCCCGCCTCCCCAAGCAAACCCCCCGGGCTCCCCACCCAGGGGGGGCCTCTGGCCTCTTCAGTGGCAGGGGGTTGTGCCAGGGGGCAGGAGATGGGGGCTAAAGGGTGGTAGATTAGCTAGCGCTCCCCCCACATCGCCCAGCACCCCCCACTGGGCCTGGTTAACTGTGGTACAGGAGCGTTGCACCCATTTCCAGCAGTGACACGTGGGCCGGGATAACACAGCACGGAGACTCTGGCCCCCGTCCGGCCAGCAGGAGGCCGGCCGTGGAGCAGCACGAGAGGGCACGATTTAGTGAGACGCTGTATTTAGCCATCTCTGCCTGTCTGGAATTAACCCCAGTTCCGAGCCTAGCTTCCAAAGCAGAGAAACGATTGTGGATCCGCTGGTTTGTCGCCACTGGGAGCTAGGCCAGAAGAGGTAGCCTGGTCGGTTTCCTCTGCTGGAAAACCCTAGATGTCTGGGGGTTTGCTCAAAGATCAAGGCAGTGCCCAAACCTTTAGCGCTTCCTGTGGTTTATTTGTTCCGCAATGGATTGCCACGATCAGGGCGCTCAGTAAGAATCAGCCCCCCTTTTAAGAGAACAGCTGGTTTTACACCCAGTTGCTTTTCTTTCCCTGTATTCCTTTCCTCTCCCTCTTCCCCATCTTTTGATCACCTTGGTTCTTCCCTCTCCATTTCCCATTCCCTCCCCTCCTTCCCTCCGCGGGATCACGCCCACTCCTGTCCCATGCGGACCGGCACAAGCATCACTTGCTGATCCTAGGTTTGTCATTAGGTTCCAGAGTCAACACCCCAACTGCAGTTACTGGAGGCGGGGATGTCTCCTTTCAAGGTCACCACTTCAGGCTGCCTGCAGATGACACTGTCATCAGCTTACACTTGGGTTCACACTCAGGAGGTTCGATTTGTAACCTCAGCGTCTAGAAACTTTTTTTTGATTTCAAGAAACTGAACATGTCCCATAGGCCACGTAAATACGCCAAACAAGACGGGTGGTCGCCCCTGCCATCAAGAAGTCAGCTCACCCACTGCAGAAATGCAGCCACCTCTCGAGAGGGAGGATGTAGCAGCAGTTCAACAGCCTACAGCAAACTCTGCACAGCAGGAAGTGAAAAAAGCTCCTACAATGTTGATTGAATCTGAGCAAGCAGAGCGTAGCTCAGCCAGGGGAACACAGCTAACCCCTCTGTGAGACCGAGTGTTTGCACAGCCACTCAGTACTCGGCCCTGGCCAGCTCCCATTGGCCGGGAACGGCAAACCACGGTCACGTGAGCGGCAGGCGGCCCCCAGCCACTTATCCACATGCTGCCTAGGGCACGGGACAGATGTGCAGCACCTTGTACAGTGGGGCGGCTAGGCCCTGCCAAAATCCAAATCAGCATGGCATGTTAATTAGTGAGGCTTAGTGATACTCTCCTCTCCCCCCTCCCGCCCCACCCCGCATCCACCGGGCTGACCACTACCAGCTACCACACTTCTTCCTGCGACTCGTCCTGTCCGCACCAAGTCCCTAGTGAAACCGTTATCATTGGATAAACCATGGTAGCAATCAAATCCAAACAACAGCCTTCCCGGCCATAGGAGGACAGGAGATAGGGGTGCGTGCTGGGCAGGCCCGGCCAGACTTTGTGGGGCCCAAGGCGGCACGTTGTGGTTGGCTGCACCGCGTCACGCGGTCCGCGTGGCCGTGCGGCTCCCAGACAGGGCAGTGAGCGAGCCGCCGGGCAGTGCAGGGCCCTGAGGGCCCGAGGCAGCCACCTTGCTCGCCTGGCCCTAAGGCCGGGCCTGGTGCTGGCAGACACAGAGCCATGGGCTGGATCCTGCTGGCGAGCAGTGTGCCCCACACGTCCTGAGACCATGTGGCTGGAGCGGGGGAAGGGCCTCTCCAAAGGACCTCCCCATCACACTGGGAGGCCAAATCTCAGACCATGGCAGGGAGTGGGGGCCCACCCTGCTTGGGGGGAGAACTAATGGCTTCTTTCCTGGTGCTACCAGCCCAGTGCGTCAGCCACGCTCTCCCCCTTGCCCCATGGGAACTGTGCCAGGCTCTCGACAGACTCAGGCAAATGCCTCTGCGTCAGTGACACTGAGCTCCCATTTGAAAGAGTCCAGGTTCACTTTGCAAATGGGAGAGCAGCTGGGAATGGGTTTCCAAAGCCCCAAGCTTCCCCCCACCCCGCCCCCAGTATCAGAGCAGCATTAAGTCAGTCCATTCCCACTGAACTTCGGCCTTAGGATCCCGCTGAACTTGGGAAGCAGCTCTGCAGCTGATCTGCCCAGGCCTGCTCTGTCCCGTCAGCCTGGCCAGCGAGGGAATCCGGCAATCGGATGAAATCCCTCGGGGCGCCAGGAGAGCCTGATCCCAGCACAGAGGGTTAATGGAGGCTGCGGGGAGACCGAGAACGTGCCCGAAGACCGGAGGGGGGGCAGTACCCAGAGGGCAGACCCACGTCAGGAAGAGTGTGCCGCCCACCTGGCTATGCCAGTGCATTGTGGGACCACCAGCTGAGCCACTGGCTGCCAGGCCCAGCCCTGGCCCCTCTCCATCTTCCAGCACCAGCCTCCACTGCAAGAGCTAGACCCCCTCCTCCGTCGGCCGCACCGTGGCCACCTCGGGAGGGACAAAGCCACCCTGAGTGGGCAGGGGCCTCACGCCCTTCCCAGCCCCTCCACCTGCTCCAGCACGTCACTGGGCCAGCAGCCTGCTCTCAGGCACCACCCCACCGGGCTCACCCTGCCACAAGGAGCCCCCCTCTCCTGGGGCCAGGCCCGACCGCCTGCCCACAGGGCTTTGTTCACCACCCGCTCTGCTGACAGCAACTCCAGAGGGGGCTGAAATCCCTCAGGAGTGAGCATCTTCTTCCCCCGGCCTAGGCGCCGGAGTCAGGCCAAGCCTTGGGAGCAGGCAGGCAAAGGGGAGAGGCATTTTACCCTTCCCCCCTCCAGCCCAGGGACAGCTGCATGGGATGTTCCGGGGTGATGCAGACTGTGCGGGTCAAGCACAGACTAGACCCGCGGGACCCCAGTCCCAAAGGGGGGCCTGTATGCAGGAAGAAAATGCCCCTGCCAATCCCCCATTGATCACCCCAGCCCCACTGGCTTTCTGTGGCACTGAGACCCAGCGTGAATTCTCCTGGTTGCCAGGAAAGGGGAGGGAAGGAAGACGTCTCCCTTGGGGCAAGACACCTCTACAATGCTGGAAACCTGCATGCCAGCAAGTCCTCCTACAGTCCAGGGAGTGGAGAGCAAAACTGACCAGAACCCGAGTGAAACTGACCAGCCCAGCTTGGGAGTCTCACCCCAGCACAGGGCTAGCTAGGGGCCTGCGGGCGGCAGGAGGGGAGCAGGCTCGATGGAGGCTTCTAAAGGCCTCTCTCCAGCCTGCATCGCGACGGCATCACTTTAAATCTGTTTGTGGCTCTTCCCGCCGGCAGGCAAGGCAGCGGGAGGCGGGGAAGGGTTTCACCCATCTAGCACAGGCCACTCCACCCAGCCACGCCCACCCGCAGCAGCTGGGCCAGCTCTTCCAGCAGGGAGGGGTCATTTGGCTGGAAAGGCCTGTCATTTCCCCCTACAGCTTAGGGCTTGCTAAGTGCCCACACTCACCCACGCTCCTCTCCGGGGCCCCCTGTTAGCAGAGCTCAGGGTCACCCCCGCCCGAGAGGCGGCCTCGCCCCTCCTAGGGCAGCTGTCCAAGGAGACAAAGGAGCAGCCATGGCCAGGAAGGTCCCCCTGCCGGGCACTGCATGTTAGATGGGGCCAGAGGGCCTGGGGGCAGAAGGGAGCAGTAGAATTAAAGTGGGGGAGGCTCTTGAGGTAGGACTGAGAGCCCCGCCCCGGCCATGAGAGGCCAACAGCAGCTACAATCCTAGCACAGCTGGGCAGGTCAGCTACTGTCACAAGTGCTCCCCATTTTTTCCACCCATGTGCGGAATAAATTTTGTTCTATGCACCAAGGCACGTGCGGATGCGCACCACCCACAGACACACGCTGCTGGCTGTGGGTGCTCTGCTAGTCAGCTGGGCGGGGCTGGAATCTCTCCCGCGTGGCCGCCCAAATGCTCAGCTTACAGCCAACACTGGGTCCAACGCCTGGGGTGCAAGAGGCTTCACGCCCAAGGTAACGATTCACGGGCAAGGTCCCCAAGAGCATGCTGGGAGAGGCGTGTCCCAGACCATGCGTGTGGGGTTCCCTCCCAGCCTGCTCTCAGACACCGCCCACACCAGGCTGGGAGTCCACGCTGCCCCCTGCTGGGCTTGGCTTTGTCAGAGCAACACCAAGGTACCAGCCTGCTCCCCACCACAGCTGCGAGGGCTGCTCCCCTGTCCCCAGAGGGTGAGTGCATGTGTGGGGAGGGTTAATGAGGTCACTCCCACAGCATTCACACCTGGCACAAGTGTTCATTCAGCATTACAAATCCCTGTGCCATGGCCAAGCAACACGGGCCCAGTTCCTCCAAGGGGGAAACTGAGGCAGGGAGCGGGGCTGGTCGCACAGCAGAGCCAGGAAGTGAACCCAGACCCACACGCTCCCCAGCCGGCCCTTGGCCATCCGTCTGCCCGCAATGCGCCAGCCAGCCAGCCACGGGTCCAGTGGGGTGCGTGCATGTCCGGGGAGGGGGCTGGGAAAGCAAGCAGAGATTAGGCAAAGTCAGGCCAGAAGCAAGCATGGGGTGTGGAGCTACCCCGCCTTATGGACACACCCGCCTCGCAACCTCTCCGTAACCCTGGACACCAGGCTGCCAGCAGTGGAAAAACACCACGCTGCTGCTTGCCAACCAACCGCTGCAGGCTGTGGGCGCTTCCCAGGTGGCCTTTGCGTGCCGGGCCTCGCGGAGGAGTCACGCCTGGCACGCGGCGGCCTGCGGGGGCACGGCCTACCCACAGGTGCTGGCAATCAATAGGGGAAGAGGGGAAAGAGTCGGGGTAGGGGGGAAGAGGCCTCTGAATCCACAGAGGGATTTCCAGGCTCTAGATCACTCGTCTCGCAGAGGACCCGCCCTTGGTGATGGGCCCTGAAAAATTCCTGTTTGAACTTTTGGCTCTGCCTACCTCCCCCCTGACTCGGTGGGGTTTGACGATCTAGTGAAGCGATAACATCGCAAGAGCCAGGACAAACTGAGGAGACAGGACTGGTGGTTGGACTGGTCAAAACCCTGGGTTGAACTCTAATGCCTAATGAACAAGGTGGAGAAAGGCAGTCTTTGGTAAAGATCCACTCACTCTGCCCCCACAAGGGAATTGAAATAAAAAACATCCCCAGAACGCTGCAGGACCATAACTGATATTCCTGGCAGTTCTGAGCAGGGGGAAAAAAGCAAGACCAACCCCCCCCCAAATTACTGCAACTTTCCAGGACTTCTTTTGACATTGTAAGGAAGAGGAAAAAACGAGAGTTGTGCTCCCTGCCCCCAAAATGATGGGCAGGTTCGCTAAGTTTCCCTCTACCTTCCCCCCAAAATAAGGGGCTCATCAAAGCAAACCCACATCTTACCATGTTCCTCAGCCAAGGGGTGGAGGTACCCAGGGAGGGTTAAAGTGATCCTCTCTAGCCAGATAAGGAGGGGCGCCGGAGCTGGCATCATGCAGGTACCTCTTAGTTCCTGCTCCCTGATGTGCCACCCGTAGCATGTCAGGCATGGCTGAGCAGAGCAGCAGGGCAAGTTCGCAGCCACACAGAACAGCCAGCACAAGGGCTCCTTGTACCCCACCCTCTTGGGCTTTACTAACAAACAGCCAGTATCCCAGGGGTTTGTATGGTATCCCCGTGAGGGAGAAACTGAGGCACGGAGGGGGGCAAGTCAGGGGCAGAGTTGGGAACAGAATGCAAGGGTCCCAACTCCTGGGCCTCTCCTGCAGCTAGCAGAGCCGCCCCGCCCAGAAAAGAGAGCAGACGCCAGCTCTGGCTCTAACCACTAGCCCACATGCCCTCCCGGAGCGAGGAACAGAGCCCAGGAGTAAACCGACCCCCAAGTGCTCTCTAGATCCCCCCACAGGGCCGCCTCTCCTTCTCCCCCAAACCTGTCCTGGAGCACGGAGACACAGGCTGCGTCTCCACCATAGATCTTAGCGCTGTGCCTGCCCGGCTCCCGGGGAGCCGCTGGCAGGAGCGAGGCCAGCGGGAGGGTGGAGGAGGGGGGTTGTTACGCCCTGGACCAACCGATGGGCTAGCGCCGCTAGCGCCAGGCTCAGCTCCGGCATCCCCACGCCGAGGCAGCGTTTCCCCCCCACGCCCCGGGAGCCACTCTCCGGCCGGCGCACGCCCCGCAGGCGGCCCCCCAGCGCGGTGACGGGCACTGCCCAGGCCGCAGGCACTGCTCCAGGGCTTCACCGCAACCCAGTGGCAACTGTCACCATGGCGCTGGGGCGGCGGTCGCACAACAGGCAGCTGTCAGTGCCTGAGCGGGGGCGGGGCACGAGGGGTCAGCCAGCGGGCATGCCCGTTTCAGGCTGCCAGCTGCACCCTGGCTCCCGCACAGGCCAGGCGGGGCGGAGCAGAGCAGCAGGGGAAGCTCCCAGCTGCACAGAGGAGCCGGCACGGGGGTCCTTTCATCCCACCCTCATAGGGCTGTATCCCAGCTCGAATGGTCCCCATGAGACTGATGGGGAAACTGAGGCACAGAGGGGGGCGGAGTTGGGAACAGGCTGCAAGGGTCCCAACTCCTGGCCTTCTCCTCCAGCTAGCACACACGCCCCTTCCAGAAAAGAGAGCAGAGGCGGCTCTCCTGGCTCTAACCACTAGCCCACATGCCCTCCCGGAGCAAGGAACAGAGTCCAGGGACTCTTGAAGCCTTGTTCTATCCCGTGAGCTAACACTGCCCCACCCCACTACGACCCACGCTCTCCCCACTAGACCCCACTACTGCCGCTGGGCGCTCACACTGAAATCCACCCTGGGCTGGCCTCCCTCCAGCTCCCCGTGGGGGCTGCTCTGGTTCCTCCCTCTCCTCCCCCCGGCTGGGTGCCCGTGGAACTGAGGGGCAGAGAGGCCAGCAGGCAGGGCTGGCATCGCCTGCCCCTGTGCCCCTCGCCCCTGCCCCACAGCCCCCCGCCAGCCCAGCCAGCATGTGATGCAGACAGTCTGCCAACAGACACAAACACCTCCAAGAAAACTGGTGCCCCCCCCTTCCCCGAGCCCAATTTCAATCCCGGGTCGCCAGAGGCCAAGCAGCCCCGAGGGTCCCCAGAGACCAGGGCCGTGCAGTCAGCAGGGAGGGACCTTTCATTTCCTGGGCATCTGGAGAAACGCGGGGGTAGATGGGCCATGGCGGATTTGAGCCAGGCATTTCCCCAGCCCTCCGAGCCCCCCTCCCAGCTCCCCACCCTGGGGCGCCAGCCCCTTCCCCCAGCCCCCTTCCTTCTCCCCAGCTCAGCATCTGTCCTTCCGCCTTAGCTCCCGGCCTGCCAGAGACCAGAGCCAGGCAGGGCGACCGCGCACAAGCTGCCAGGCGGCTCTACCCCGGCCAGGCCTGGGCCGGCTCCGGGGCCAGCTGGGGAAGGGTTCTCTGGAATGCTCAGCCAGGCGGGGAGGGGAAAAGAAGCCGGGGGGTGGGCTCTGCCTTGCTTGATTGTAACCACATGGCAGCCCAGGGCTCAGGGAAGGGTGGATGTGGAGGGGGGAAGGGGCTTGTCCCCCCTGCCCCCCCAGAGGCTCCACTCAGGGAGCCATCCCCACTACTCGCCAGCTGCCCTTGAACCAAGACAAAGCAGCAATGGATGGGCGGGGGTGAGGGGGAGGATGCACATGACCCCAAAACCCAAAAGGGGAGGAGCCAGAACTAGAAGGGGGAGGAGCCAGGTGCCAGCAGATCTGCTCATCACATGACCATCCCCCAGCTGCCCCGGTAGAAGCCTGATTCCACGTGTCCTTCCGGCTCCATCCCGCACCAGCCCAGAAAGGGTTAAGGGAGGCCGCAGAGGGGACCGGGGAAGCAGAAACCTGGGCGCCTTGCCCAGCGCGGCTCCCTCCGTGTCAACGCCGCCCCGGGCAAAGTTCAAGGATCCCCCCTCCAGCCGCACAGCAGGCAGCTCCAGAGCTGGGGCTAAGCAGGGCACAGTCCAGGGCAGGGGGCCTGCCCCCCACAGCTGGCAAATGGGCATGGGGAAGCCCCCCCTACGCCAAGGCCTCTGCCAGCCCCTCTGGGTGGCCCGGCCACCTCCGACGGGAGGCCTGATTTGGGCCCCGGAAGCAGAGCCCAGTTCGGTCCTGCACCAGTGACTGATCTACGGCCGCACCGCCCCTTTGCCCCAGTGCGAGCGAGGGGAGGCCTCCGGCGCCAGGCACGCACCAGCCCGCGGCATGGGCCGGACAGAGGACAAGGGGCGGGCAGGATGAAGGACGGACATCCCCGGCGGAGCGTGGCGGGTTCCCGTGGGACGGGGCTCCCTCGAGCTGTTGAGCCGGGCCAGGGGCAGAGCTAGGACGGGCTGCTCCACACTGGGGTTCAGCACCGTCCCTGGCCCTGCCAGCGGCCTCTCAGGGCAGGCGCGGTGCTGTAACGCCCGGCCTGGATAGGCAGCGGCCCGAGGGATGCCCGCGCAGGGCTTAGCCCACGAACAAGCAGGGGGCCGGCGAACGAGGGGGCGGGTCGCTCCACGGCGAGGTTGGGGCTCTGGCAGAGGAACCCAGGGATGCCGACGCGGGTGCAGAGCCGGCCCAAGCATGAAGGCCGCAGGAACCCAGGCAACAGCGTCCCCTTCACCCGGGGGCCTCCCAGCAGGGAGACGCCACTGACCGGCGGGGGGGTAGGGGGGGCACGCGGGGAAGAGGAGCAGCCCCGGATTTCCGAGCCAGGCGCCGGAGGGCGAGAGAGATGGACCCTCCCGGCCCATGGGACGGAGGGGCCAGGAAGGGGCTCAAAAAGCCATTTCTGCCCCAGGCCTGGCACTGCTGCCACGTTGCGGTGCTCCAGGAGATGCCAGGCGGGGGGGTGGGGAGAGGCAAGTGCCCCTCCCGAGGGAATTTTCCAGCTGGGCTCTACAGAGATGACCCCCCCACCCCATCCCCATTCGTTGCCACTGGGGGTTCCCAGCCCAGCAGCAAAACCGGCCAGGGCCCCAGGCACCAGCAGCACCTGCTTCTGCTCCAGCACGGAGGAGGGCCCCTGGGAGCAGGCCTGCCCAGACACGGGGCTTCCCGAGGTGGGGCAGATGAAGCGCGCCGCTGCAGCGAACCCGGGAGGGGGGAGGGGAGGGCTGGGCAGGGCCTTCTGCCCCTCCCTCCGCATCTCTAGGCCTCGCACGTCCCTCTCGCCCGTCGAACGGCCCCAAGGATGAACCCCTCCCCCCCGGAGACAAAGCACCGGGGTCACCTCCCCCTGCCTGTGCCCTGTGCCGGGGGCGGCTGATTCCCAGGGGCATTCGGGCCCCTCCGTGCCACTCGGGCAGACGCAGGGCGGGAACGGCCTGGGGAGACAAACACACCCTGGCGGACGTGGCCTCCCCCACTCAGCGTGGGCCCGGCCCGAGGCCTCTGCACTACAGCTGTTTCCTGCTTCCCATGGGGAGCAGAGCAGGAGTCGGAGCAACCTCCAGGCTGCTCTGACTTCCGTGGCCAGCAGCCTCGGTCCACGTCAGCACCGAACACGGGGAGCCGCAAGGGGGCTTCCGCCCACTGACTCCTCCCGGGTCCCGCCCCACGCGTGGGAAAGGGAGGGAGAGCTGGGCCGGGTGTCTCTCTTCCCCTTCCTTCGCTCATTTCGCCCCGTAACTGACGCGCATGGGGTGACCGACACTGACCCTACAAGGCCAGCTGCTGGGGGTTGGTCCGAGGCCGGGGCAGCTGTGGAAGGGGCTTTCTTCCCTGGAGGTTCATGCAGCCTCTCTGGCTGCTGGCCTGGACGGCGGGGGGGGTGCGGCCAGATGGATCCAAGTCCTGACTCGCTGGCTCAGGTCCCATCCCTGATGAAGGGGGGGAGGTGAGTGGGACTGGATGGATTTCCTGTCCCGCCACCGCAAGGCTGCTGGATCCAGCCCCCTCCGCACCGCCTGACGTGCCAGGCAGGCGGTGCCACAGAGCGCCCCCGACGCTCACGGGAGGGCCACGCCAGGACCCTGCCCAGGGACACGACTGCTACCGCAGGGTGGAATAAGCCGCCCCACTGGGCCCCACAACCCCAGGGTCTCCCAAAGGGCCCCACAGCAGGACAGGTGCGGGAAACACCCAAATCTAATGTGGGCCTGGCCCGTCACACTTGCCCCTCCCAGAGGCCGGGGTCCAGGGCTGACGGGCATGGGGGTAAAGTGACAGACGTGCCAAGGGGCCCGGCTGGTGACGGAGGGAGGTTTAGGGGAAATCGGTGTCCCAGCTGTGGGCTCACAGGCAGCTCCCAATAAAGCAGGGGTGGGGAATCTAAGGCCCAGGGGCCAGATGCGGCCCTCAGCTTGCCTGGATCTGGCCCCTGGGGCTTAGGGCTCCCCCCAAGTATTGGGGAGCCTGTGCTGGCGCTCCAGCTCCCTGCCTCCCCACAACGGGGCTGGAGCACCCGACACCTACTAGCCTGGTGTGCGAGGGGAGTGTGGGGTCTTCTCAGTCGGGGGGGCCACGTCAGGGAGGGCTGGGTTTGGGTTTCTTTGCTTCTCACCTGTGTGCGGCCCCCAACCGATTTTGCTGTGGGTCTGTGGCCCCCGACCCAAAAACGGTTCCCGCCCCGCTATGAAGCCGCTAAAGGCAGAGCCCTGCGCAGATACAAAATTTGTATCCCCATCTGCAAAAGTGATGGGCGGATCCCCGGCCCCGCAGATGCGGATCCCCGCCGACCGAAACCGGGTCCCCACCCGTGCGCAGGGCTGGAGATACACAATTCGTGTCTGCAGCCGCGGATCCCCACGTCCCCAGCTGCAGATCCCAGGCAGATGCCCGGGGATTGGCACGGCTCTAGCTAATGGTGCCGCACCAGCTTCCCCACCAGCTCTGCCGACGCCCACTGATCCCGACCCGAACCCGCCCTGCGATTCCAGCCCTGGGCTTCCCCCACTGCCGGTTCTGCTGCCGCCCCCCCTCACTCCTGTCCCCCATCGTCGCTATGCCACCCCCCAGCCTGCAGAGACTTGATTTTCTACTCTGGCTAGCTCAGGCCTTGCATACTTGATACCGGCTGCCATCGCAAGACGCCGTCGAGAAACATCAGCCCTCGTGAAAGCGCAACCTGCCCCGCGTCTGGGTGTGGCCCCAGGTCTGCCGGGCATTCTGCCTACACGCAGATCGGAGCCTTGGCCCCCCTGCTCTTCCAGCCCTGGGCTCCCCCCCCACTCAATCCCCACCCATATGTCTGCTGTTCTCCCCAGATCTGCATCTCCGCCAGCCTCACCCTGCAGCCTGGCCCAATGGTCCAGCTGCGGGTTCCCCCTCCGCTCCCAGCTCTGCCCAACTCCTCTCTCCTGGCCTGCAGCCGCTACTGCTAGTCCAGGCCAGGCCCTTCTCGCGCCTGCCAACCACGCCCAACTCTCGGCCTGCCCCAACATGCCCCTCCAGGGCTCCGCCGAGCCCAGCAGCCCCCCTTCCCCCGCCATTCCCAGCAGCCCAGACCCTTGGCCGGGGGCCCTAGAGCACATGATGCCGGAGAAGAGATGCCAGCTTTGCAAACATCTTGCTCCTAGAAAGAACCTTGCCCTACCCTGCCCACCCCAAATCATCCCACTAGCCACTGCACCGACAGGGAAACTGAGGCACTGAGAAGCCATGGGACTCTGTCAAGGCCACCGTGAAAGTCAGTGGCGGAGGCAAACCGAGCTCTCCCAACTCCTAATCCACCACCCGACAGGGACAGACGAGGGTCTCCTGAGCCCGGGGCCCCTGCTCAGATCACTAGCCCATGCTCACTGGGACTAGTCAGCCCCTCCCCGCTCGGCTCCAACAGCACATGGCCCCTCGCAGCCCCGCCCACACAGCTAGTGAATGGCGTTTCCATCTGCCAGGCGCGGGGCACGCCGGACCCTGCCGAAAGGGCCCCAGCTCCCTGCAGGGACAAGCAGAGGAAGAGATCGGCTAGAAATACAGGCCTCAGTCACGTGGTTAGCGCAGCCACATGGCCCCCCGCCATGCACCCCCTCCCCCCTGCAAACACAGCGCCCCACCCTCCTGGAAGGGATCCGCCCTGGCCAAGCTCAGAACGTGGCTGGCTCCCAACACGCCAGCCCCCAGCCCGCAGGGATGAGACGGCCCGGCTTGTCATAAACCAGATCCTCCCCGGCCGATCGACGCAGCGCTGCTGATGGGCACTGGCCCGCAGGGCGGGAGGCACCTCGGGCGTCCCCTTTTAAGGCAGAGAAAGGGGATTTACCAAAACCCAAACCCTCCTGGGGTGACCTGCCTTTCAAATTAACCTAACACGGCACCCCTTTCTAGCCCCGATCAAGGCCTTACCACACTATGTCCTGTGCAGAGTGGCCACAACCGAGAAGGGGAAACTGAGGCACAGAGTCCCCCGCTCCCCGTTCTTTGGGGGAAGGCATCAGGGACCAATTTTCAGGACCTGAAAGCATCCAATAGCAGATGCTCAGCCTTGGGGAAGAGTCAGGCTGCCGGGGGCTTGGAGGGGGGGCCCCAGAATTAGCCACTTTCTAAAGTTCTGACTTGCATGATCCAGTGGCAGAGCTGGGAGCAGATTCCAGGTGCCTGCCCTTCCTCGGGCGCCCTGCAAGCAAGGAACTGAGCCCAGGCATCCTATTAACCCCCACCCTCCCGGGGCCAGGATTCCCGGCTTGGATTCCCAGCTCCGGCACTGACTCTCCGGGCGGCCTTGGGCAAGTCATGCTGTGCCTCCGTGCCTCAGTTTCCCCTGTGCAGGGACTGGCCAGCCAATAGGTAGGGCTCCATTTTTAAGGAGGCATTTGGAAGGGGGACCGGTGGTTGGGCTGGAGGCTGCCAGCGACGTGCCTGTGATCCCTGTGCAAACGGGCTTAGCAGCATCTCTTCGGGAACCAGCATGCCCACATGGGGCTCCCCCGCACGCTGGGCTCGCCCGGCCACCCAGAGCCCCCCTCTCCCGGCCCACCCCACCCAGACCTGCCCAGACAGAGGCTCTATAGAAACTCCTGTGAGCTTCCAAGTGGCAGAGCTGTGCATGGGCCGCAGGCGGGTTTTAAAGGGCCAGCAGCGACTGCTGCCTCTGCCGGCTCAGCCCCTGTGAGCCGGCCTCCCACTGCCACGCCTGGCACTTGACGAGCTGGATTTGTGCCCACCGTGAGCATCTGTCGGGGAGGAGCCATCCCTGCCCTGCCCTGCCCAGGACGGGCTGGCCGGCTCAGGCGGGAGCCCAGCGACGCTGCAGCCGGGATCCCCCCTCAGGTCCCCCCATCCACCCAGCTCACAGCTGTGACCTTCCAGGCGTGTCACAAGAGCCTGCCTCCGGCTCCACGGGGAAACTAACCCTATTCTTAAAGGCACAGGGCCCCAGTTCCTTAACCCAGGGGAGCTGGCTGGGGGGGGCGATGCCTGGGGGGGTGGGGGCAGGGGAGGCCTGCTAGGATGTGCTGCAACGGCTGAGGAACGTGCGATCCAGGCCAACGCTGGGTCTGTACAGCGCCTCGCACATGGGTGCCGGCCGTGCATGGCGGGTCCTACGCGGGGCGGCAAGACAGCTAAGGCTGGTCGAGTTGCCTGTGCCCGACTCAATAGCAGCAGGAAAATGGGGTTCGGGGGGCTGGCTACACACGGGGGGCAGGTTGGGGGGGAGAGATCCGAGGGCTCAGAGCTCTTCACCAGCACGTCACGCCTTCGAAGCCAGCCTTCAGCCCTTAGTGGGCAGGCATCTACAAACACAGGCCTCCCCGCTGTGCCCTCCCACGCCTGGGCACCCCCAAGGAAGGGCTGAGGCAGGTCAGCAAGTGCCCAGGGCATCTGGCACCTCCAGCCACGCCAGGTCCCCGCAGCGGGAAGACGCCAAGCGACGGGCAAAGGAGCTCAGCCTGCTTGCCCACCGGCCCCACGTGGGCCCCATTCTCTGCAAGAATTTCTGCAGAGGCCGGGTGGAAGGGAGCCCCCAGCTGGCACGCCTGACGTGGTGTTTTCCCAGAGGAGCAGGCCCAGAGCTGGCTCTGGCTGTGGCCGTTCCAGGCTGCAAGCAGCCAGATCTTTCGAGCAGGAGGGGACGGGGACGCCGAGCGGGGACCCAGCCAGGCGGGGCTCGCTGGGAGGCCACAGGAGAACAGAGTTTCTCCCCCATGTTCCCGTGCCTGGTGAGGCCCCGATTTTCAGAGCCTGCCCGGGGCTCCCATGAATGTCCCGCTGCCACAGCCAGGACCCAGCACGGGCCAGTGCCCAGTGAGGCCCAGGAGGGAGGTTCGCTCCCCTAGTCACCCCTGGGGAGACCTCCCAGCAACAAGGCTCAGCCCCTCCCGGGCAGGAGCTCAGGCAAAGCCAAGGGAGAGCAAGGTGCCTAGGGGGGATCGTTCGCCCCTGAGCCACCCTGGGAAGACACAGCCTGGGTGGAGCCAAGAGAGGGTTTCTTGGAGGCCAGGGCTGCAGGTGGGTTCCCTCTCCCCCCGGACTGAGCTAGGACTGGCCCGGACAACCTGCCTCCGGCAGGGGAGCAGACAGCTGGCAGCCTCCGAGTGAGACAGGGCAGCTTTCTGTTCCCAGCACAGAGCCGGGCGCTGGAGGCTGCGCGCCAACTCCCCTCTCCTGCCAATTCAGAGGCAAGAGGGAACTGGCCCCTTGGAAGGGCTGGGCAGCTCTCGGTCCTGGGAACCCCCCGGCTGTGCCTTTCTCCAGCCTGCAGCCGGGTACGTGGCAGGGAGCAGGCCAGAAAACCAAGCAGAGCCATGGGAGCCAGAATGCCTGGGTTCCAATTCCCTCCCTGCTACCGACTCCTTTGGCCTTGGGCAAGTCACTTAGTCCCAGGGTGACTCAGTTGCCCTCTCTGTAAAGTGGGCACAACCAGGGTTCCCCCCCACCCCGGAGCAGAACAAATGTTATGTGCACCAACATGGTGCAGAGGTGCGACACGGAGCAGATGAGCGACACGGCACCTTATTGGTGCACCTAGCAAAATTCATGTGGTGGGGGTGGGGCTAAGGGGTTCTGAGCGTGGGAGGGGGCTCAGGCCTGGAGCAGAGGGTTGGGGGGCAGGAGTGTGAGAGCTCCGGCCCCTGTCCACGGATCCAACGTGCGTGCTTCAGAAATGGAAAGCAATGCAGCTCTGTCCCCCCCAGCCAAATCACCCCATAGAACGTGACCCACTGCACACGGCCATGGGGCTGCTGCCCACCGGCACCCTCGGCCCCCGACTGCCTCAGTGCAGGGAGGCCTCCCGGGCCACATTACAGAGCTCCAGTGCAAACGGATTGATTTGGGAGGCACCAGCAGAGGGGCCACAGGCTCCGCCCCTCAGCAGGCCCCCCCCAACCCCGACATAACGTTCCTTGGGCTTTTCCAGCGGGCTCATCACGGTGCCCCCCCGAGCTGCCTAGACCCCCTGGCCAGCACTACAGCTTGGATCCTTCCCCTGGATCCGGAACAGGAGCTGCCGCGGGGGCACCTACTCATGACACTTCGCCCCAGGCAGGGCCGTGCGCCGAGCAGCTGGTCTGGTCGCTGACGAGAACCAGTCTGGGGTTAGACCCCACGAGGCAGGGCTGGGTAACCTGCATCCTCCTGCCTCTTGGGGAAGGGAGCGAAGGGGGCATCCCAGGAACCAAGAGGGGGAAGGGCGGGTGTCTAGGGTCCCACTAAACAGCCCGTCAAAGAGCCTGTTGAAACGCAAAGCAAGATTTACAGACTGTACCAGCAAATGGTACTTTCAAAGCAGAGGGCCGTTCCGTCGGGTGGCTGGAGGTTCGGAGACCAAGCGCATGTCTCACTCGCCATGCGGGGAAAGCCCCGCTACGCAGAAGCGCCGGTAGCTTGCTTTGCGAATGAAGAAACGACACTCGGATTCAAAGACAGACCCTTTATCGCTGGCTGTCTGGAAGGGAACGGTACCAGAGGCAAAGCACGGCTCTCCAGACAGCCTGGGAACCCCAAAAGATTTGGGGGGGACTGGCATTTATTACAGCACTGCCACCGTGTGGCGTTCCCCACTGCAGGAACATTTTACCTGCTTTATTCGCTCAATAACTCACCCCCTTTTCTTAGCTGATGAGTCTTTCGTGGGTTTACTATAGACTTGGCAGCCAGCGTCGCTTTGGGTGCGAGAGGCAGGGTACCGGCTGATCTGGGGGATGTGAGGGGGCTCCTGGGACTGGGAACAACCGGGATGGGGGGGTGGGTTGAGGTGTCAGGGACCATTATCACAGAGTTCAGTTTGCCTAGGCGGCAAGACAGATTGAAGAGGGGACCACCTGGGACTCCATGACTGACAGGTGATCCAAGCGTTCCCCTATTACCGGCACAGAGAAATCCCATTGTAGAAAATACCATCCGCCTGCGGGTGTCTGCCCCATTCCTGACAGCCTGCCGGGAAGCCAGCACACACAGTTGCGAGGCACTCCAGACACTGTGACAACGGGCACCCGCAAATCCTCACAGACCCTCTGTGGTGTGGATATCACCTCTTTGTAAAATGGGGAAACTGAGGCACGGAGCATCACACGGAGGCCATGACCAGAGCTGGGCCCAGCTCTCTCCACCCTGCCCTCCAATTCACACCCTCAAGCCCCAGTCGGAATTTCCCCAGCGGAAATGCATCCTGTTTGCAGTAACGCATTCGCCCATCTCCGAGCCGTCCCCCCGCTGCAAGGCATCCTTCCCGCCCCCCCAAGCGCCGGCTGGGATCCAATCCCTTTTCTCCACCACAGATTCCGCTGCTGGACCAGCCTGTTCAAAAGCCTCAGGAGGAGGCTGGCTGCTTCACAGCCACACTGGGAGCCACGCGTGGCATTTCCACCTCTTCCCACCACTGCAGAAAACGTTTCCCAGCTAGGTGGCTACGACCAGCCCCGCAGGGATCCTGACGTATGGCTGTACTGTACCAATCCACAGCAAAAACCAGGGTGGACTCCCCTGGGGTAAAACCAGATGCCCTAAAACTCGCATCTGAAGTGTCTCTACACCTCCATCGGCTAACACGCAGCCATGCGATCGAAGGGCACGTCCCCAAGGCAATCGGGAACGCGCCATGTGCAGAGTTGATTCCTACATTCCAGTGAGCAGTGTTTTTGTGCCTTTAATTCCAGTTCCTTGGCCTGCGGAGAGCCCCGATTCCTTGCTCCGGTGTCCCGGGGAGAAAGACAGGACGAGGGGACACCCAAGACCGCCACTCCATCAAGAGGATCTGCTCCCACCAGTGCCTGTACTAGGGGAAAGTGGGCCCAGGCGAGTGGTGGGGGAAACTCATCGCGGTCCCAGTCAGAAACCCACACGGCCGCTCGTCTCCCTCGGGGCGATGGGTGATCAATGGGAAGACGGGGAAAACCTCTATCGAGAGATGACGAGCGCCTGACGGGTGTCGGGCAGGTCCAGACGCCGGCCCTAAGGGTTGCTGATGGGCCACCGGGCGGGTTGGAGTCTTACGCGGGGGTGGCCAGTAACCCAGAGAGACTTTGCACGAGACCGGCAACAAACCAACGTTCCGTGCGAGCTTTTCACCAGGATCTCAAAGCGCTTTGGAAAACGGGGGCGCCCTTTGGGAGGTGAAGAAACTGAGGCAGAGAGGAAATGACTCTGCCAAGTCACGTGCAAAGTTGGGAGGAGAACGAGGATGTGACTGGGTAACTAGTTAAGGGTGATGCTCACCGGGTCACCGGTTATTAACTGATACTTGGTACCTGGGAGCAGCCCGCCAAGGAAGGAGGGCTGGTTGGAAAGGGGAAGGGGAGAGGAGCAGAAGCTACCCCCACAGGACTGCTAGTTCCTGCCTCCCCCCCATGCACGGGACTGCTAGCTCTTGCTACCGGCTCCTACCCATGTGGAGGCCAACAGCCCAGTTAACCAGTTATCTAATGAACTGGGATTTTATGTCCCTAATTAGAACCCAAGTCTGTTGATGCCTGCGCTAACCACTGCACCACACTGCCTTTTCTGTAGCAGGTTTCCTTGAGCAAAGCGTGGGTAGGGCTGAGGAGTGCCGGGCCACACCCCCACCCCCGGCCCGGGGCAGGTGTCCTTGAGGCTGGGGGTGGGGCAGGGAGGCGCGATCTCCACGGGAGCAGCTGAGTATTCAAAGAGAAAGCTCCCCCCCGCCCCAACACACGTGTTAACGCGGCCGCACATGCCTGCAAACCGCAGGCTGCTGTCTCTCACCCCCGGCGCCCCCCCCCTTCCCCAAGTCCTAGGCCCCAGGCAGGAACTTCCCCCCCACCGTGCAGGAAGTGAAACCTCACCACCCGGCGCAGGCCGGGGAGCAGCATCAGAAGCCCCCTCCGGGTCCGAGGGCGGCGCTGGGGTCTCCAGGGCCTTAGGACGCCTGCTCGAGAATACCTGCCCCCTTCCGATGGGGGCAATCGTCCCTGCTTCTCTGGCGATGGGAGAGATCAGCAGGGACGCCTCCCATCTCTGCTGGCAGGGCTTTGCTGAGGGACGGCTCTCCCCGCTCCAGATTCAGGGTGGCGGTGACAGGGTCGGAGGCTGGGGGGAAAGTTACTGACCGGGAGAAATCAGAGGTGAAATGCAGGGAGTGCCCAGCAGGGCTGGCACCAGCGTGCCCCATAACCCGGGCGCTTTCGCGGCCACTCAAGAGAGAGTCCAGTGCTGCCCGGCGGATTAGCAAAGCGCCCACAGCCAGGGGTTTTGTTTCTATTGGTGGTGCACATTGGCACGTGCCTTGGTGCACATACAATTATTCTGCACATGGATGGAACAAATCTGCGCATGGATGGAAAAGATTAGAGGGAACATTGGTTGGCACCAGCGTGAGTCGTATGAGACAGGGCCTGCTGGGGTTGATGTAACTAGTCACCTCATAAGAATGGCCAGATTGGGCCCATCTAGCCCAGTATCCCGTCTGCCGACAGTGGCCAATGCCAGGTGCCCCAGAGGGAGTGAACAGAACAGGGAATCCTCATGTGATCCCTCTCCTGTCATCCATTTCCAGACAAACAGAGGCTAGGGACACCATCCCTACCCATCCTGGCTAATAGCCATTGATGGACCTAACCTCCATGAATCTATCTAGCTCTTTTTTTAACCCTGTTCCTGACATCCTCCGGCAAGGAGTTCCACAGGTAGATTGCGCGCAGTGTGAAGAAATACTTCCTTTTGCTCGATTTAAACCTGCTGCCTATTAATTTCATCTGGTGACCCCTAGCGCTTGTGTTACAGGAAGGGGTAAACAACCCACCTTTCCTTATTTACTTTCCCAACCCCACTCCTGATTTTATAAACTTCTGTCATATCCCCCCTTAGTCGTCTCTTTTCCAAGCTGAAAAGCCCCAGTCTTTTTACGCTCACCTCATACGGAAGCTGTTCCATGCTCCTAGGAATTTTTGCTGTCCTCTGCACCTTCTCCACTGTATTGTTTTCAAGACGGGGCAACCACATCTGAGCATACCATAGATTTATACACAGGCAACTATGATAGTTTAGATCTCATTGTCCCTTTCCTAATGATTCCCAACATTGTGGGTCTTTTGACTGCGGCAGCACATCGAGCGGATGTTTTCAGAGAATGACCCGCAACTCGAGAGCAGTCTCTTGAATTGTAACAGCTAATTTAGACCCCACCATTTTGCAGACGTTGTTGGGAATGCGCTTTCCCGTGTACTCTATGGCTACGGCTACACTGTAGCCTTCTTCCGGAAAAGCTTATGCAAATGAAGCGCGCGGAGTGGAATAGCCTCATTTTCCCAGGAAGAACAGTTCTTGCGCAAGAGGGGGGGTTTGTGCAAAAAGGAGCCGTCTACACAGCTCCTTTTTGCTCAAAAGCCTTTTGTGCAAAAACAGCTGCTCGTTAATTATGCAAATGAAGCACGGCCATATTCTACTCCGTGCTTCGTTTGCATAAGCTTTTCTCCGGAAAAAGGCTACAGTGTAGATGTAGCCTACTTTGCATTTATCAACAGTAGATTTCCTCCTCCATTTTGTAGCCCCGCCAGCCCTGCATTGTAGCTCTTGGACGTCACTTTCTCGAGCAGTTTCGTATCATCTGCAAATGCTGCCCTTTCACAACAGCGTTGGTCAAATACAGACCCCAAGGAGACCCTGCTGCCTCCAGTCTGAGCACGGACCATTTATTCTTACCCCTCGCTCCTGATCCACAAGAGACCTTCCCTCTCATCCCAGGACACGTACTTTCCCGAAGGGCCGTTGGTCTGGGACTTTGTCAAAGGCTAGCTGGAAAGCTAAGTACGTTATAGCCCCTGGATCTCCCTGCTCCATGTGCTTGTTGGCCCCCTCAAAGAATTCTACTAGTTTGGGGAGGCAGGATTTCCCTGTACAGACCTGTCCACGTATTCCTCGAGGTGCCTGGTAAGTCTGTTCTTTACTAGGGATGTTAACAGGTGTTTCATCAAGTAAACGTGTAACTGCTGAAAATGTTAAGCCAGCTTGTAAGCCGGCTCCCCGCCCAGACCGGGAGCCTGAGCGTACCCGTGAAGGGTCACCGCGTACGTAGACGGGTACGCTTCCGCATCCCTGTTCTTTACCATTGCGCCAACTGACCTGCCTGGCGCCGGCGTGAGGCCTTCAATCGCTCGGACTGCCTCTGGAGCCTTGGTTTAAAGTTGGCATCAGAGAGGTAGAACCGCTCTAGCCCGCCTCCGTTCCCAACCAGAGAGTGTGCCGGACCGCTGGAGGTCAGGATTGGCTGGCAGCATCACCAGCACTTCCACTGCTCGCTGGGCTCTTAGAAGACTTTCAGGGGTCAATTAGCGCGGAATAACAGCCCAGAACACGGAGCGCCAGGCCAGGCTGTAAACAAACTGTCTGGGACCGCAGGAAACTTGGCCACCCCTGTGGTAAGCAGACACCCGGCAAACTAACATCACGCCGGACCAGGGATGTTGCCGGAGCAGAGCGTGCCGGATTAGAGAGGTTCCACCGGGACGAGCCACCCTGCAGTCAGTCGGTGTCACTGTGGGGCAGGTCTGGGTTGGGGCTCCCAGCGGACACCACCCAGGGAGGTGGCCGACGTGGGAAGAAGAGGAGTGGGGGGTTGGGATGTGGTTCCAGGAGAGGCTGCTGCCCAACCGGGGGCAAGGGAGGCCTTGGGAAGAGGGACACACTCACTTGCTGGGAGCCACGTTTCTGCAGGAGCAGGCCAAAGCACAGGCTGTGCTGGAGACCGAGCAGCAGGAGGCGCTCAGGACAGCAGAGTGAGGGGGAGGGGCTGCAGGGGCACCTGGAAGGAGCAGACAGTGGGAATGGGGGGCAGCGTCCCCCATAAGCCGAGTGCTTGGGCAGCTGCCCAGGAGAGATTCAGGCACCGCCCAGCTGATTCGCAGAGTGCCCACATGGCCCACAGCCGGCAGCATGTGGGTCTCTTGGTGGTGCACATCCCACAGGCCTTGGCGCGCATCATAACATTTATTCTGCGCATAGATGGCAACATGTAGAGGGAGCACTGATGGGGAGACGGCACAGTCTGGGCCAGTAATGGGAACAACGGGTACACACAATATGGCCGAGCAGGAGAGAGGGTGTGGGCCATCATCACAGTAGGGAGGAGGGGACATGGAGGCAGCTAAAGGAATTGAAGGAGGTGGGAAGGGGGAAAATCAGCAGAACATTGGCAGGGACGACCCTGGAGGCAGCCCTTGTGGTTTGGAGCCAGGATCCCTTTCCAAGGGAAGCTGCGGCTGCATTGGAAGGAGGGAGGGGCCAGGCAGGCTGCAGAGAGACAGAGCCCAACATTCACCTGGTGCACACAGGCTAAGGGCGCGTTAGGGCTGCTACAGCCGACGGGGGAGGCGGGATCTGTACTCAAAAGAGGCTGCACCTCAGCAGCAACCATTCAGAGCAGGATCAGTTGAGCAGAGGGGGCATTAAGGACAAGGGAGTGCAAAAGAGGCTGGATGAGGGCTGATGTGGGGCAGAGTTAAGGGGAGGAGGAGGAGGAGGAAAGGAATGCAGGCCACGACGGAGCAAAAGGAACCAAGGCAGGGCCGGGGGGAGATGGCAGGGAATGCATTCCCAGAGGGAGCAGCTGGAAACCTGCAGCTCAGAGTTAAGATTGGGGGCAGGTTACAGAGGCCTGGACGATATTCCTGTAATCGAGCGTGTGATTATACTACACACAATACGGCTAATGCCGGGCTCTGAAGAACAGCTTACAGAACACTAATTAGCAGCAGATTGACCCTTTCCTTCCCGAAAACCTGGCTAGACTAATTTAACACCTGTTAACGTCACAGCTACCAAAATCTAGTCTAGACCCTGCCTGTTGTTACCCTAGTAAAAAGGCCTAGGTTCCAAATTCAGTTGTTTATCGCATCACAAAAGTCCCCAGTTCGGATCAGGGCCCTGCTGTAGCACGAGTCCCCACCCCAGAAAGTTTGCAAGCTAGGCCGACAAGCCAAAGGAAATATCATCCCCATTTGACAGATGGGTAAACTGAGGCACAGGTGAGTGACTTGTCCAGGGAGTCTGAAATTAGATCTTGCACGTGCCAGACCAGGGGGTTAGCCATCCACCACCCTTTCCACTTCCACTGTTGGTTTTCTAGTAGCCCCCTCGCCCCCCAGCCCCGACCTCCTGCACCGCCTACCCCCTGCCCTGAGCCCTCCCAACTCCCCACATCCCCACCCCTGCCCCGAGTTCCTCCACACTTCATATCACACACGTTTCTTACAGGCACCCCCCTCATCCCACTGCCCTGAGTCCATCCGCCCACTCCCACCCCTACCCCCCGGGGGGATGCCACGTGACGGTATCGGTAAGAAATGTAAGTTACGTTCACCCCTGCTCTGCAGTATCTCTTGTCCAGCACTTGGCAATCCCAGGCCAGCATCACCACCCCATTTCACTGGTAGGTAAACCGAGGCACTGGGCGGGAAAGTGACTCCCGCAGCGAACAAGCGGCAGAACCAGAGACCCGGCTGGCCAGCATGGCTGGCAAGGTCCGAGGCACAGAGGGGCCAGCAGAGCTCACAGCTCCCCTGGGGCATGAGTCAGGCCAGCTGGCTGAGCGGCACTGGCCCAGCTAGGGCGGCACCAGGAAGGGCCAGCTAGGCAGCAAGCCGGGGGTAGGACTAGGCGCCCCCGTGGCCCTAGAGTTCAAGCAGAGCGGGAGGGGAGGGGAGGGGAGGAGAGGCATCCAGGCGGCCAAGAACCTGCCCGGTGGCCGTGCCCGGAGCCCAGGGCCCGCAGGCTGGTTGCAGTGAGCGGCGGCCGTGGGGTGGGGGCCGCACTGTGTTTGTGCCACCTAATCCCCGGCAGCGGCCCCGTCTCCTGCACCGGACAGTTGTGCAAGGAGGGCTGGGGCCAGCCGGGGTGTGGTTAGATTACCACACCCTGCCCAGCCGCCGGGCCCCTGCTGCAGCCCAGCCCTGCTAATCCCCAGCTGGGAGAGTGGGCGGGCGCTGGGGGGCAGGCAGGTGCTCTCCTAGGGACGGTTTCTTTTGGCTCCAGCGACACAGGAAAAAATTATTTATTTTTAAATGTTTGGTCCAAGCGAGAGATCAGCCCCCAAAAGATAGCGGGCAGCAGCTGGGGGAGGGGAGGATGGCACAGCGGGCACGGACCCAGGCCTGGCAGGATAAGCAGCAGCTCATATGGCATCGGCCTGACAGACCCAAGCCCTGATCTAGACGGGAGTTTCCCAAGAACAAGGCCTGGGGCCAAGTGGGAAGCAGCAGCAGCACTGGGGGGACTCCCCCCATTTGCACCCACCTCCGGGGCAGGAGAGACCAGGGGGCTAAGCCCCCTTGGCCGATTGGATCAGAGCAGCTGCCTTGCTGGCCCCACTGCTCCCTTGGCCCTGGTGGGAGGAAGGGGCAGCCCCCACCCCGCCCGGATCAAAGCCTTCCTGACCCGGCAGCACGGGCCCTGAAGCCTGGGGGTTGGAAGAGGCCAAGCTGGCGCGCGCGGAAGAAGGGGCCCAGGGAAGAGCCTGGGAGACGCTGCCTGGCGCTACAGCACAGCTGGCAGTGCCCACGCCCCCCGGCGAGACCTGGCTCCTTGGCCCCGCCGGCCAGCAAGGGGTCAAACACCAGGCCCGCTGGGCTGAGGCCCCCAAAGGCTCCCCCACCCCAGCTGCGTGGTGGGCTCAGCCAGCACAGCCTGGGCATGACCCCCCCCCTCTCCCCGCCCTCTTCAAATCCCCGGGGCCTTCGCTCCCCCGTGCAAACCAGCTGAGACTGTTACCCTGGGCCAAGGCCCCCCGCCACCAGGACTGGATTCTGCGCCCCTGGACTCTGGCTCCCACGCACACGCCCCGGCCCCGCCCTGCTCAACGGGGCAGATCTGCCGCAGAGCCAGGCCCCCGCCAGCAGGATTATACCCCCCCACCCAGCCCGCATGGCTCTGGGGGCTCTAGCACCCCCTGCTGGCCGGCAGGAACCGCTTCCCCCCACAGGCCACAGCGTGAAAGGCTTAGTTGGCACTGGCTCCCCTCTGCAGCCCGGCGGGGACTCCCCTTCGACAAGGGCATCGGTGAGCTCCCTGGGCCTGCTGCAAGTTCTCAATGTCACGCAGGCCGCTCAGGCCGCGGCTGGCAAAGGCTGCGGAGGGGAGCCGGCTGCAGCCACGCCCAGCGAGAGGCACGGCTGTGCTGCACAGGGATCATGCACGCTCGGGACCGGGGACAGAGGTTGGCCTGGTTTCAGAGAGGCGTCACGGGCTGGGACATTAATCATCGTTATTTACTCGCGTCGCAGACGCGCCTCGGAGCTCCCGGCTACCCTCAGGGCCCCACGGTGCAGAACCCTGCACGCGCTTGGGGCGGAGACGTCCACACCTCAAACTGACGGCACAGGAGGGGAAACCAAGGCCCGGAGCAATGACGCTACTTGCCTAAAGGCCCTCAGCAGGTGGAACTGGGATTAGAACCCACGTCCCCTACCCACGGGATTGTCCCAGCTCTTGGTTCATGGGGATGGCAGGGGGTGGGGGTAGCCGCTTAGGCAAGTAAATCTTTTCATGTTCTTTCCATTGCTGCCTGCTTGCAAAGAGACTGTAGCCGCTGCCGTCCTGAGAGCAGAAGCATTTCCAAGCCAAGCCAGACCCCGAGCAGCAGAAACAAACCCCGCGGGACCCTGTAGCTTCCTGGGTTTGGAAGTTAGGAGACCGCGTTCTGCCAGGCGCTGGGATAAGATTTGCCCCCGTGCTGTGCCTCAGTTTCCCCCACCTGTAACATGGGGATAGGCCTGTTTTGGAAGGTGCTAAAGGACCCCGGAATGCAGGAGGGGGGAAAGCGGAGTAGCTGAAGTTCATGGAGCGTTGTTTCTCCCCACTTCGGTTTGAATTGGGCTCAGTCTGGGTGTAAAGCAATGGGGCAGAGATCTCTGGACCCCAAGCAAGCCACCTTTCCTTGCCCCATGCTGGAGCCAGGTGGCCTTTGCCCAGGGCCTCAGTCCAGAGGGCAGGGCCCATCACGCCACGCCGCGCTGGACAGTTACCAAATCAAGTGCCTTGCATTGGACGGCAGGAGGAAACACCCGCCCGGCCGGGCCTGGGATTAATGCTCACCTCTCTTCACAGCCTCCCACGAGCGCACGCCCGAGCGGCTGCAAAGGGGGCCAAGGGGCCGTTCTGCCATTGTGCCACCTACGCGGCAGGCGCAGGCTAAGTGGAGATCACCCAGCCGTCTCTGACATGCAACAGCTTGGTCATGGTGACCACCCGCCCGCCCGCCGCCCGCCCAGCGAGGCCTTGCCTAGACGGAGGTGTGGGAGGCGTTACGTGTGGGCGCCTGACCACATGCATGTTCCAGGCTCGCCACCTGACCGACACGTGGCCGCTAAGACCGTCCCAATCCCAGAGGGCAGGTCTTCATGGCACATAACCCAGCTGGTCTGAGCAGCCAGGCTAGCCCAGAGTCAGCGTGAGCCCCTCTATAGCACCTCACCCCCATGTACCACATCTGCTGCAGGAGTCTGGGGACACGGCCCCAGGTGGTCTGTGCAGTGACTCTCAAGGATGTCAACAGTGGGAGCCCTTGGCCATCTTCCAGGGCAACCTGTACGAGCACCCCAGTGCTTCCAGTGAGGCCCCGGCAGAAAAGAAGCCAGGCTTAGCTCACTTTAGATCCAGGATCCGGTTTCTCCCCCAGCTGGCACTTCAAGGCCCCCCCCACCCCTTCCAAGTCAGAGGTTTTCTGAATTTACTTGTTTCCATAACAGACGAACGAGGGATCACCCAATGAAATTAATCGGTAGCAGATTTAAAACAAAAGGATGTGTTTCTTCATACAGCCCACAGTCAACCTGTGGAACTCCTTGCCAGAGGATGTTGTGAAGACCAGGACTTTAACAGGGTCCACGAAAGAGCTAGATAAATTCATGGAGGGTCCACCAATGGCTATTAGCCAGGATGGGTGGGAATGGTGTCCCTAGCCTCTCTTTCTCTGGAGGTGGGTGACAAGGGAGGGATCACGTGAGGATTCCTCATTCTGTTCACTCCCTCTCGGGCCCCCGGCATTGGCCACTGTGGGCAGACAGGACACTGGGCTGGATGGACCTTTGGTCTGACCTAGTCTGGCCGTGCTTATGAAGGTATCTCTAAGAGACGAGCCTGCACCGCACGCCTAAGGGGCAATGTGAAAAACTCACCCTGGCTGCAGAGTTGTTTCAGGGCCCCAGAGGTAACCCCCCAATGCTGCTAGGAAAGAATGAGAGGCCAAGCCAGCAGTAACATCACAGCCCCAAATCCCCGCTGCTCTGCGGGACCCCAAGTGCCTCTTCTCACCGCTACGGCAACCGAACCTCTGCAGTGCGACCCAGCAGCTCCGCTGGATTTGCCTTGAGCCTGTTGCATCTCTCTAGCCCAAGCATTCTGCAGTACAACGCTGACGCTACCGGCCTGAGCTCTTTGGGGGAAGGGCCTGTCTTTTGCTCTGGGTCTAAGCCCGGGGCTCCTAGGCACTACAGGAAACCCAGATCAATAGGAGGCGAGTCCACCCAACCGTCAGCATCTCATTGTGCTTGGTGCTGTACAAACCTAGTGACGGACCAACCCTGCCTCAGAGCCAGGACAGCAATGAGCACAGTACAAGAGTAGGAAGTATCCAGAAGGGGATGGGAGACAACAGGACAGAGTAGGAGAAAGGGACAACCCCCTGCAGAACATGGGGACCTGGGATTTACCCGAGATCACCCTGGATTGGCGAAGTTATATACCAGGCTGTCTCCAAAGCAGAACAAGCTTTTTTTGGGGGGAGGGCATTTTGGGGCAACAGCAGAAAAGCACCTGCACCTACCACTGGCTTGCAGCAAGCTCACAGCCAGGACGCCGGGCCTGTGATGTGGAGGGAGGGGGAGCACAGCTGCATTGGACTCATTTAAAATAAAAGGGGTGCACGTGCCCGCTAGGGAGGGGCAGGGAATCCCAGAGAGGAGACAGGGCAGCACAGAGGGAAAATCTGCCCCCAGAGCACCCTTCCCCTGTGCTGATCTCCGGCCAAGCCAACAGCCCCAGTGGGCTCGCACCCGGCCCTAGGGGCACACGCTGGTACCTCTCAACAACAGCCCTTTGTCCGGGGCTGAGGCTAATGCCATTCAGCTCCCTTTAAAGAAAAAAAAAAAAAAAAAAGGGGGGGCCAGGCAGGCTGGGCAGCAGGCTTAGAGCAGAGATCGGATTTCCCGGGACGGCATGTCCCCTGTCACCCGGCCTGCCAGCAAGGGATCCTAGGGTCGCACTCCCCAGCCCAGGCTGGCAAGGACACGCTGCAAGAGCCAGAGGGCAGGGCCGAATGGCCTGCCCCAGCCACTGCAGAGCAGCGCTGCAAAGGGAATTGGGGCAGCTGCGGGAAGCCCGAGGGGTGGAGGGAAGGGAAGGAGCCACATGCTTTGAAGAAACAGCTGGACATCTCCCGGTCTCCCAGCCATGCTGGCCAATCCCGGCCATCGGCGGCCCGCCAGGGATGGTCACATAGGACCCAGCATCACGCGAGTTTCCTGGTTGTTCCCTTGGGCCATGCTCTGGGACCCCAGCCAGACTCTTCCCTGGGGCCTGCACCGGGGCGTCGTACACCCATTTGAAATCTGCGTGCACCGCTCCAGAGCAAGACCCACAGACCCCAACGCAGCGTTTTCACGGGGGCTCTGAGCCGCAGCAGCAACGGAGGTAACACAGAGACCTCAACAAGCTATGGAGGCCCCGTACCTGCACACTCGGGGTCAGCAGCTGGGTCAGAGCATTTCCCCCCGCCCTGCAGCCGCTCACGTCCCCAGGCCGTCACGATATTTACACCTTTCCCGGGTGCCCCTTCCCGGGACACCTGATGTGGGTGCCTAGAAGGAAGCACACAGCGATTCTCAGGCAGAACGAGCATGACCGGCTTCGGGAGGACGCGGCGACGTTTTGAGCGCCCCGGCCCGGCAGACAGCAATCCCAACGCCCACAGCCGGGCCGAGAAGGGATTAAGCGAAGGCCCGCTCGGGTCTCAGTTCCTGCGGAGGCTGGGCGGGCCCCAGAAGCCAGCGCAGCAGCAGAATTACTGCCCAGCTGCTGCAGCACCTCAGCTCCGGTTCATGCAGCCACAGATCAGGCTGGCGGGGAGGTACTGGCCTTGGGAAGAGCAGCCAAGTCTAGGATCGCACCCCCATGTGCCCCTCCTGCCTAACTCGAGGCGGCCTCTGGCAGTCGAGTGCTCAGGCAGCCCTGCCTGGAGCGGGGTCCCACTGGGACGGTCTCCTCTCTCTACGCCCACTCCCGCCGCCGAGGGCGCCCGTGTGCGCTCACGCTCGCCAGGAATGAACCCAGCGGTACCAGGCTTTGCCGAGGGTTCCTCTGCTGCACGCACATGGCCTTGACAAGGGGGCCTCCCTGGCAGCACGCAGACGGGGCCATTGCGTTGTGGCGAGGTGGCGCCTCCGGGGTGTGTGACTCCAGGGCAGAGACCCGGGGCTATCGGGCTCCTACCGCTGTTTTGCTTCTTTTAGCGACCCTTCTCAGTTCGATAGGCCGGGGGCTTTCAAACGACGGGGCACGGCCCATGCTGGGGGGGTGGGAACTTGGGCGCTGGGGCTCGCGGCTGCAGGGGGATCCGGTGAGCAGTGGGGGGGCTAAGGCAGCTCCCTGCCTGTCCTGGCTCCGTTGACTGCGCTGCGCCCCAGAAGCAGCCAGCAGCAGGCCCGGCTCCTAGATGTGGGGGACAAGCACGCAGGGCTCCGCACACTGCCCCCACCCCGAGCACTAGCTCCATACTCCCATGGGCTGGGAACCTGCTGCCGGCTGCTTCTGGGTGCAGCCTGGTCTGCGGGGCCAGGAGAGGCAGGAAGCTGGCTTAGCCACCCCCCCCATTGCACTGCTGACCAGGAGCCGCTCAAGGTAAGCCCCTCCTGCCCCAGCCTTGCCCCTCCCCCCAAAGCTAGAGCCCCCTCCTGCACCCCAAAGCTCCCATCCTCAACCCCACCCCGGAGCCCACACTCCAGTCAAATTATTTCGGGATCAATTTTCTTCAACTGAGTTGCGAAGGGGAAAACAAAAGTTTGAGAACCGCTGGGCTAGACATTCAGGGCTTGTCCACACCAGGGCACGCGGCGACGGAGACACAAGAACGCTGCCATAGCGTGAGTCTAGATAAAGAGACTCTAAAAGAGAACTAGACAAATTCATGGAGGTTAAGTCCATCAACGGCTATTAGCCAGGATGGGTAAGGAGTGGAGCCCCTAGCCTCTGTTTGTCAGAGGGTGGAGATGGATGGCAGGAGAGAGATCGCTTGATCATTACCTGTTCGGTTCATTCCCTCTGGGGCCCCTGGCATTGGCCACTGTGGGCAGATAGGACACTGGGCTGGATGGCCCTTTGGTGTCACCCAGTCTGGCTGTTCTTATGAGTCTGCAATGCCAACGCTGAGCAACCAAGAGGACGCGACGGAGCCACATTTAAATCTGTGTGTTTGGGGCTTTTTACTACCTGTGTAACTCCAATGCCTGCCACATTTGGAAGAAGCCGGCTCCTCTGGACTCAAGAGACACATCTAAGCCTTCCCCCGCCAGGAGTCCTGCAGAAAAGCCAGCAGAACCGAGATTTGACAGTCTCAAGACTAGAAACGCACCTATAGCGGTTCAAGGCACTTGCGGGTGTCCCCTTGACATGGGCCCTCGAGGGCAGCCCCTCTAGGCTCCTGGCCCGCCATCACCACCCTTGGTCGGAAGTGACCACGCAGCTCTGCCTAGCCAAGCACGTTTCTTCCAAAGGTAAAAGCATTAGAGGAAAATTAAAAGCAGCAAGAGAACCCACATGCATGTTCATCACCCCCCGCCGCCTGCAGACCCCACCCCGGCCTTTTCCCTGTGGTGCCGAGCTCAGAATGGTTTTAGCTGCCCCATGAATCTTCCCTTCAGCCCTGAGACTCATGGCAGCGAGGCCTCTTCTCAGGGTATAATTTGCCGGGAAGGGGGGGGCTTTCACCCCTTCCCCGAGATTCCCAGGCAAACCCCTTGACCCGGTTCGTCCAAAAGTCCATTCTTCTCCGGCCCATTGCTCACTGCTTCCCAGGGCTCATCCCTGTCGCCCCCTCCCGAGCTGCCACGCAACCCTGACCCACAATCAGACGTCACCTCTGACTTCCATATCCTGGACTCCAAGGAAACTTTCAGGGCCTTCAGTAAGCACAAGGTCTGACTGAAAGCCTGTCAGGCACAGTCGCTTTTGGGGCTTCCTCAGAGGTGCCCAATCAATCTTACAAAGAAAAACCATACCCCAAGGGAGCTGGAATTGGCTCGATTTCTATTCGTTGAGAGGCTTTCCTGGGGTTTCTGTCACAGGGCAAATAAATGACTGGGCAGCCCTGTTAAATGAGGCCCCATCATTTGTAGCGGAGCATCCCCTCACTGCTACCCTAGCTGCTGTACAGGCACACAGACAACTTGGCCCCAAAAGCACAGAGAGAAGATGACTTGACCAAGGTCACACGGCACATCAGTGGCAGAGTAGGGACTAAAACCCAGGTGGAGCTCTCATGCACTGCCCCAACACCCCCCACCAGGATATAGCTCTTGTTTTAAGACTCATTTAAAAGCCTCGGTCCTGCCATGGTTGCCAGTGGTGTTCCGGGGATTAGAATCAAATTCCTATGGAGGGGATTTCATTAGCAAGCCACATCCTTTTGCGGCCACGCTTCCCGATGCTTAGGAGCCTCGAAGTCTCTCCCACTGCCAGCGCAGACGAATACATGCATCTTTAGAGAAAGCAGGAGACCATGCCGCTGGGAAACGTCCAGGAAGAGAACACCACTGGAGAGCAGCTGGTCTGTGACCATCCTAGCGCAGCTACCTGCTTGCTGCCGTCACTTGTCGCTGCCTAGAGCAGATTCCTCACCAGTGCAGGGAATCTCCCGCAAGTGTGAAAGGCAAGTCACTGAGCAGAGGGGATCAGTAGAGGGTCTACAACTCTAGTTACTGGGGACTCCCATTAAGCATCAACATGATCAATTAACGTGATCGAGAAAGAAAGTTTGTGAGAATGAACAAATCGGGGATGTCTCTATGACGGTGGAATAGAGCCCCCTCAGAAAGTCCTCCAGCAAACCCAGACTTCACATTCGTGATGGGTCTACAGTGGGCGGGAGGGGGGGGCCGCTGACCCACAGAAGTCAGTCGGGGACCAGGGGCTGCAAGGAGGTGGCGGAGGGGCTGAAGCACCAGCGCAGGCTCCCCAGTGCTGGGGGAAGCACTGCGCCTCGGGGGCCAGATCCAGACAACCCGGGGGCCACATCTGGCCCCCAGGCCTTAGATTCCCCACCCCTGCTCTGAGGGTACAAATAAAATGAGCAGGGTTAAAATGCATACAGCTTGCGACCTCTTCTACCATCAGAAAGCAACAAAAACAGAAAAGCCACAATCCCAATATGTGATTTTTGTCACAAGCTTTTACAAGTCTCCTTTTAATGAGCCGAAGAGATGCCGAGCTAAACACCAAAAGCCAACTACACACAGAAATGTGCCTGTTCCAGTCAAACCAGGGAATCCAGGCCACTGAAATCAACTCCGGTAACACCCCAACAGCAAGGCCCTCATTCAGATCCCAGGATGAGACAGTGAAATGTTTTCAGAGGTGCACGTGTGAATTACAAAGGGTGGGATGGCAGGTGTGGACAAGGATACTCATTCATAATGCTCTCAAAAAGACGCCCTCAAGTCTCCGATAGGCCGGCAAGCAGGCTCCTCGGCCCAGATTCCAGTTTTGTGCTCTCTGGCGATTAGGACTGCTCTGGTTCTGATTACGCTAGCTCCACCTGTCCCTGCTGAAGCACTGTGAAGCAAAGGAGAGCAGAAGTCTGAATCCTTGCGCCACCTGAGAGAAATCACAACCTCTCTGTGCCTGCGCCTACTTCTACAGCCCTCAGCGGGGTGAAGCATCCAGACACAAATAGTACCAATAGGTGACCCTCAGCACTCCTTGAAGCAGTACCATCCACAGGGATCTGAGGCACATGTCAACTAAGTGACTTGCCCAAGGCCACACAGTGAGTGTGTGGCGGAGGTGGGAATGGGCCTAAGAATTCCAGCGCAGGACGCTAACCAGTTGAACCTTCCTCTATCTACTCTTCTGTGAAATGGAGGGGGATGATACCTGCCGGCCCTTCTACAATGCTTTGTGATGGGATTGCTCTGTAAACGTGGCCAGCTTCTCAGCCAAAATGGAGCTTTAGCAACGCCTCCATGCGAGATGCATCAGGAGACCCTCAACACTTCTAACATCACAGGCCAAGAAATAGCTCCAATGCCAAGGAACACAAACCTGCGAGATCACGGAGGCTGCAGCGGGGTCCCAGACAGACGCGGCTTTCAACATCTCATCAGAACCACAATGGAACAACGATGCTCACCTACGGATGCAAGGGTTGAGACCAGGCACCACAGTCTTCTGAGGAGGAGGGCGGTGTCCCACCTCTGATCCCAGCCAAATCTGCGTACAAACTCCCGCTCCCCACCCAGGCAATGGAAGATTTAAGCCTAAAACTGAAGTTTCAGCACTTTGTGCTTACACAAAACACCCTCATCCTCTCACACTCTAATTAAGTTAAGTTGCCCAATCAGCCTCCTGGCAGGGAGGTAATGACGGTCCCTGTTTTACGGATGGAGAAACTGGGATACAGAGGAGATACCAGACACAGCGAGTCAGTGGCAGACCTGGAAACAGAACCAGGATAGGTTCTCAGTCCAGCCACTAGATCTTCCAGTGAAGAAGGTCTGAACTTGCGTTGACACCAACTGCAGACCGATACAACATCGCAAGTACAGACACACACATACACAGCTGCACAAGTCTCTAGTTTTCTGAGCACGTTCCAGGCTGTGGCACCTGGAATGGTGAATCCATCAGACCGTAAAACGTGGCTTCCAAAAGTGGCTAGTGATTTTGGGTGCCCTGCTGGAAGGGGACTGGTTTTCAGAAGGCAGGTGGCTCAGCATTTCTCAAGAGTCTCATGGCTAAGGGGCCTCACGGTCACTCAAAAACCACTCGTCCCTTTTGAAAAACTGGACTTAAACTCTTGGGAATACGGAGCAGGCATTTCCCGGCAGCACCGAGACATCCAATGTTCTCTACCATGACCCTCGGGAGTTTTCCCCATCAGTGTTTAGCCAAGGAGGGGCGTGTCTAGAGCCCGTATTTATTCCCATACGCAGGGCAGTTTTATTTTTCCCATGCCATGCATCTTCCAGTGGAAACTGCTACCTCCAGGCCTCAGGTCAGGTCAGGAAGGCAGCTGGCTCTCCCAAAGGCAGACCACTGACCTGCACCTGTTCCATATGCACCATGCTCCCTAGGATCATCCTGGCGCCATCTCCAAGACCAGGGCACCTGGCTTGGCCGTGCCCCGGCCCGAACGCCCGCGCGCCAGCATTCGCTCAGCCGCAACATACGCCAAGCGGGCAGAGGGCAACTGCCCAGCCCTCCCAAAGTTCGGCACCCAGCCACCCCAACACAAGCCTCCAGGTGCCCCCCCATGCTGCACGGCGCTTGGAAAGCAAACCAGAGCCAGGCCCATGGGTGCCTGGCAGCCAGCCCCTGCTGCGCGCTCAGGAAATAGTGAAACCACACCAGGCAGGGCTCAGCTCTCCTACAACTGCGGCTCCAGCGCGGGCAGGGCAGAGGGCAGGGCGCCCCCCCCGTGCACCCTGACCCCGAGGGGAGAGGGGGACCCTGCTGTGCAGGCCCAGCGATGTCCCCGCCCCCTCCGCCCCAGGGGGGTTCCCGCTCCCCACCCCGCCCCTGGCAGGACTTCCCAGCCAGCGCAGCCTACCTCTGCCTGCTCCCCGCCCCAGCGCGGCGCTGCCGCTTTAAGAGGCCAGGCAAGATGGAGCCCTGGCCGTGGCCACCGCATTGCCAGCCGAGCCCCCTTCGCAGCGCCCCGACGGGCAGCGCCGGCTGCCGGGCCCGGCGGGGCGGGCGCCGCCCTCCCCCGCGCCTGGGCAAGCCGGAGGCTGCTGCCCGAGGTGGATCCGCCCCCGCCGCCCGGCGCCGCAGGGGGGGCGCGGAGGAAAGGAAGGGCACTTACTTTGCGCGCCTCGGAGTGCATCGCCGCCTGCTCCCCGGGCTCGCTCCGGGGGCCTCCCGCCGCCTCCCCCGGGCCGGGCTGCGCGGCTGCAGGGCGGGGAGGGTGGGGTAGGTGGGTGGGGGCGGCTCCGGGCTCCTGGGAAGGGCCCTTGCTCCTACCCAGCCTCCCTCCGCTTCCCCCGGCTCCTCTTCCTGGCCGCGGGCGCGCTGCTGGCGGGGCTGGGGGTTGGGGGCAATGTGGGTCCCCCCCCCTCTGTCTCGCTTTTCGCTCTCACCAGCTGCCTGACCCCACCCAGCGGCTCCACCCCATCCACTGCTACATGCCCTGTCAATCACCGGCCCCTTTAAAGCTGCAATGCACAACTTGGGGCTCCCCTCGGGGCGGCTGGGGCCGCCCCCCGGCCAGTGCCCAGCGCGCCCCGCAGACCCTCCCGATCCGGGGGGGGAGGAGCCCCCCAGCCCGCCCGATCGCCTCGGCAGGGGGCGATTCCTCAGGAGGGTGGGGGAGCTGCCGCTGCTCCCTCCCTGACTCCACCTACCTCCCGTGCACAAGCCGGGCTGCAGGGCTGGGCGACACCCCAGCAGCGGCTCCTCCTCGTTCGCCCCCTTTCAGTGACATCGGGCTGAACGGGGCTCCCCACGGCTGCACCCTGCCCCTCCCCCCCCACACCCACTGCTGGGCCCAGAGCCTTTCTCCCGCCGAGCTCGGATGGGGACAATGAACTCGGCCCCCTCGCCCTTATGGGAGGGGGGGGGGTCCAAGGAGGGGCACCTCCCCCCCAGGTGTGGGTCGTTAGCAGAGCTCCCCTCCCAAGGGGGGAGGGGCGGGGCGGGGGAGGAGCAGGAAGCTGGGGGGGTGCGCGCTCAGGGGTGGGGCCTGCGAACTCCAGCGCGCTGGCTCCATCTGCTCCTCCTGCGCGCTAGCGGCGCGGCTGCTCGCTCGCACCTGGCTCGCTTGGGAGCCGGCCCGGCAGCGGTTCCCTGGGGCTGCAGCCAGACCGGGCCAGCCCAGCAGGCCACGTGCAACCTCCTGCCCTCGGGCTGGCCTAGCAAAGTGCCTCGATGGGATGGGGTTTATCCCCTCCCCACCCATATGGCTTTGCCTCCACCTGAGCGCCCCGTGCCTCAGAGATGCTACTGTGGCCACCTGCTAGGCCTATAGGTCTCTCCTGGAGCAGCCAGTCCCCCTGAAACACCCATGGCACATGACGTGCTTGCCATCACCCCTCAGAGCTGCAGTAGGATCTAAGCCCCTGGCTCTCGGCCGAGGGGATTTGCCCTTGTGGCTAAAAGCTGGGTCGCTGGGCTTCTAGGTAAAGACGCAGGGAGCCCCTTTCAGCAGACAGCACTTGGCTCAAGGGGTTTCTGATTCCTGCCCCGGGGGGCAACCTGGTGGCTCTTTGCAGACCAGCTCTGCAGAAAGCAGCCTCCAGGGCAGGAGTCAAGCCAGCCCTTGAGTCCAGTGACCTGGAGCCCAGGGGTGGTTAAGTCTCTGAGGCACCTCAATGCTACATCTCAGAAAGGCGGCAGCAGCCCCTTCCCCCTCCCCTGTCACCCCACTAGCCAGACGTTGGCATCGTCCTCTTAGAATCTGAGCAATGCACAGGATGGTACCTCCCCCCCGGGGAGGTGGTCTCACCGCCTTTCGCAGAGGGGAGCAGGGGTAGATGGGAGAAGGGCCACATCCGTGAGGCTCCTGGCTTCTCGTAGCTGAGCTGGGATGACTGTCACACAGGGAGTTGGTGGCAGGGCTAGGACTAGAACCAGGCTCCTGGAACCCAGGCTAGGAGACCAGCACAGGCCATGCCCTAAGGGGTAATAGACCAGGAGAGTTTCCCTCAGGCATCTCCCATCTAGCGGAGAGGAAGGCTTCCCCCAGCCCACGTGACATGGCCGCGTGCCGCCGGAGGCCATCCAGGGAATGCCCACCCAGATCACAGGAGACAGGCCCCCCTGGGGCATGGCCTTACCTTTTGACCATGGGCAAGTGGGGTGCTCTTAGGTCCATCCTGGGTGACCAGTATGGTCCTTTCTCTGCATGGCCATCCCCTGCTGACCTCTCCATGCCTCCTGCCAGATCCACCCTCTCCACCCTCCTGATGCCCCAGGGCAGTGAAAGCTGCTCCCGGTTCCCCAGCCAGCTGGCTGGCTTACCTGGGCTCTGAGGAGGGCGCCACCCACAGGAAGCAGCAGCAGAGGGGACCCATCTTCCCCTTCTGCTCTATGGCCACCCCTGTCCTTTTGAGGCAGAGTTGACATGGCAAAGCCCTACCGGTCCACAGCCCCCTGCCTCTGCCCCGTTGGTGTCTGGCTCCCGGGTGGAGTGTTCGCCCTGTCTCATGGGTGCCTGGCTCTTGGGTAAACAGATGGGGGCTCAGCTGGGTTGCTCCCCCGTCCCCCCAGCATCTGGCCCTTGCGTGGAGAGGCGAGTCCCCCGCCCCGTCCCGCTGGTGCAGCACATGTGGCTGCTGACGGTGCAGTTTCTGGCTCCTGGGGCGGGAGGGGAAGCTGGCCTCACCCCTGGGAACGGTTCTTTCTCATGGCTGGGAGGGGAGGCAGCTGGGGCCCAGAAGCCCCTGGGTGGAGGGAGGGGCGGGGGGGTTCGTTGTTGCCATGGCGACGTTTCTCAAGTCACATTTCATTCCAAAGGGTGTTTCCAGCATCTGGAACGCCAGGGAGAGACGCAGCGGGAGCCGGGGAACCGGCTGGGCCAGCAAACACCCGGCCCCTTGAGGGTGGGCTTCTCTAGTTGCTTTCCTAAGGAAGTTGGCTCTTGTGGGGAGGGCTTTACAGGGCGCTCACAGGCCATGCAGCATGGATCTGCCCACGCTGCCAGTCCCGGTGCGCTGTGCAAAGCGCTGCTGTACCACACTACGCCAGGGCCAGACGCCAGCCAGCCCCGGATACTTTCCTCTCACTCACTCCTGCCATGAGGCTCTGCTGGGAAGGGGAAGCCCGGGGCTGCATGGTCAGTTTCACTTCCAGTTTCACCCTCTGGTGAACTCAGGGCACTGACAGACCTGTGAGAACGCAGCTCCTCCTGGTGTGCCCAGTGGGGAAACTGAGTCTCGGAGCACGGAAGCAATTCTCCCCAGGTCTTCCTGGGAGCTCAGCTCCCTTCTCAGTTTGGAACAGAGAAGGCTAAGGGGGGAGGGGATATGACAGAGGTCTATACAATCATGACCAGGATGGAGAAAGTAAATAAGGAAGTGCTATTTACTCCTCCTCCTAACACAAGAGCTCAGGGTCACCAGGTTTAAAACAAACAAAAGGAAGTTTTTCTTCACGCAGCGCACGGTCAACCAGTGGAACTCCTTGCCAAAGGATGCTGTGAAGTTCAAGACTATAGCTGGGTTTAAGAAAGAACTAGATACATTCATGAAGGATGGGTCCTTCAATGGCTATTAGCCAGAGTGGGCAGGGAGGGTGTCCCTAGCCTCTGTTTGTCAGAAGCTGGGAATGGATGAAAGGGAGGGATCACTTAATGATTCTCGGTTCTGTTCACTCTCTCTGAATCCCCTGGTGTTGGCCACTGTCGGCAGACAGGACACTGGGCTAGATGGACCTTTGGTCTGACCCAATATGGCCAATCTCATGTTCTTTGTGGGGCCAAGCTCTATCAGGCTGCATTGTCTAGGTTTATGACACTGCAAGAGAAAAAAAATGTAACCCTGCAAACTCATTGATGTTAAGACCAAAAGGAACCTTGCTGATCATCTTCTAGTCCGACCTCCTGCACACCCCAGAGCCAGAGAACTTGACACAGGCAAGTGTCATTTCCCTTTGCAAGCCTTTCACATAACGATTTATAGTCAGTGGCCATGAAGTGTGAGTCAGTCACTGATCATGGGACGTGGATCCTTTCAGCTCCAGATCACTGGGTCAGCTGCTGCCCTGGGCAATTATGAATGGAGACCTAAAGACGTAACCGTCTAACAGATGCTCGGAGTTTATAAGACGTGATCTGGGACGGGTGACTCCATTACAAACCTGCTGGTGCTAAGGGGCTCTCAGGATACTCCCTGGCACTCCCTTGGAATCTTAATTTTATTGAACATTGTAAAACCCTGCTGCCTCTAGACTCTTCCTTCACCCAGATCTCCACTGACGCCGGCTCCATCTGCCAGGACAAGAAGGAGAAGGCAGAGCGATGGCTGGTCTCCCCATCAGCGTGCTGCCAAGGAATCATGTCGCCCAGCCTGAGCCACTGAACTGCAGCCACTTCTGGGGCGGAGCCGCACAGCAATGACGCGCTGTGATTTGCAGGCAGGGCAGTAAAGAAGAAATCCTCCAGGTGAAACTGGAGGGGGAATCTCAGCTCAGCAGCAGTAATAGTCACACAAAGAGTGAAGCCAGGCAGGGCAATGGGATTAGTTACACCACAGGCTTGTGAAAAGTTCCCTGGGGTCTATTGAGATGGGAGGGCATGGTTGAAGATGTTAGCTGGGCGGTTCCGTTTCAAGCGCTCCCCGCTGGGCTCCCATGCGTCCTGACCCCCTGGTTGTGGGGTCCCGTGCTTTTCTGTTTCCTGCTCATCTGATGGCTCTTTGGGCAGGGGTGTCTGAGAAAGGCCTTCCTCTGATTGCAGCTCCAGCAGCCAGCTCAGAATGGCCCTACAGCAGCCTGCCGGAGGCAGAGTAACCACTGGACTGAATGGGGAAGGAGGAAAGTTTTGACTGCTCTCGGGAGGGTCCCTGTAATCTGCACTGTCTTCCCAGTTCCCCCCATGCAGCCATAACAGGAAGGCGAGCGCACGATATCTGGAGACTGATCAGACACGTGTCCGGAGTGAGAGACTCCACTTTCCTTCCACCCTGTCCCGGCAGACCACGTCCGAGCCTAGCCCAGACCTCGGCCTTCTTGTGTCCTTGGCCTGCTAATCCAGCTGCGTTTGCGGGGCCAGCGTCCCAGCCCCCCCGGGGCGGATGAGCCAGGCTTGTCCCATCCAAATTCCTGACTGGGAACAACCAAAGAAGATCCTGGCCCTTGAAAAGCCGTCCCGGATTTTACACTGAGCTTGGGGTAGGCCGAGGGGGATCTGGAGGGGGGGAGTCCATGCTGTGGTGGATTCCATCCATCCGATTAACAAAGCTCCTATGATGGAGGTGTCTCCAAAAAGCCTAGGCCACCGAATGAGCCTGTGAAAATCCCCCCTCCTTCCCCCCCCCGCCCTCCAACCAGGCAGCTGTGTGCTCAGCACCATGGCGACGGGTGATATAGGCAAGGAAGGGCATTGCCTTCCCAAAACTGCCTACCCTGACGGCCGCCGGGGAGGGCTGGGGCGGCCCCACCCCAAAGTCTGCACCCCCCAACCATAGCCCTCACCCCTTAGTCCCGACCCTCTACCCCAGCCCTGAGCCTCCTCTCTCCTTCCAAACCCCTCGGCTCCATCCCTGCCACGTGAATTTTGTCACACATCCCCTCCATACTGGTGCACATCACAAAAGTCATTCCGCACACACGTGGGCCAAATTAGAGGGAACATTGCCCCTTACCCCGCCCTATTGGAACGTACCACCTCGCCAGTGTTCCCTCTATCTTTTCCCTTTGTGTGTGGAATAATTTTGATGGGCACCAAGGCATGTGCAATGTGCACCACCAGGAGAAACGCAAACCTCGCTGTGGGCGCTCCGCACACGCACCTGGCTTACAGGGAACCCTGGAGCTGGCATAGGCGCCTATCCATGTGTGCCCCGGGGCCCATGCACCCACTGAAAAAAACCTCCCGGGCATGCTCAGCACTTGCAGGGCCGGATTAATTTTGTGGGCCCCGCCCCCTGCTCTCCTCTCGCTCTGCCCCAAGACCCAGCCTCCTCCTACTGAGGCACCAACATGCCCTGCCCCCGCCCAGCCTCTTCCCCTCGAGGCTCCGCCCACATTCCGCCTCACCCCCCCTCTCAGCCCCCTCTTTTCCCTAAGGCCCCGCCCAGCCATACTCTGTCCCCGCACAGCATCTTCCCCTCAAGGCTCCGCCCAGCCTCTTCCCCCATGCTCCGCCCACATTCCACTTCACTCCGCCCCTCGGCCTCTTCCCCGGCCCCTCTCAGCCTTTTCCCGCCCCTCTCAGCCTTTTCCCTGCCCTCCCATACTCTGTCCTGCCCCTACTCAGCTTCTTCCACCCCATCCCCACCCATGCTGTGCCCCACCCCCATTCGGCCCCTCCTCCCCAATTGCACCCCACCCCGCTCAGCCTCTTCCCCCCCCCAGAGGGGCACAGAGGCAGCAGGGGGAGAGGGCAGAGAGGCGCACCACCACCCTCCCCGGCCCCGGCAAACACAAAAGGCAGTGCCTGTGCCAGCTAGGCCCGGGCACCAGCATCCTGACTGCAGTCCCCACTCCAGCCCAGTTCCCCTCTCTCTGCCCCTTGCTTTGCCGAGTGCCCTTAAAGCGAACGCTGTGCCGGACTGACGCACAAGCTGCGTGAACGACCGTCTGGGGCCTCGGATTAGGAGGGGCCCCTCAGTAAAATAACCCCCCTCAATGCCTTTGTTTTGGTTCTGCTACGGGGCTTCTTACATGCGACCTAGTCTAGGGCCTCAACATGTCTGAATCCGGCCCTGACGAACGCCTCTCACGCTAGCCCCATGCCCCGGCGGCTGTGGCAGTGCCACGCCCCAGCCATTTGGGCGTGGGCCCCGTGCAGCTGCTCCCAGAGCTGGTGCTATCTAGCCAGCTCGCCACGCCCTGCATGCGGGCACGATTGCTTTGTGCTGTGGGGTTTGAGGAAGGGCAGACGTGGGGCAGGGAGGGGCTGGGAGTGCACCTGGCTTTGCTGGTTGCTATAAATTCTTCAGGCTAATGAGCAGGAGTGTGGGGGCGGAGAGTGTAAACGGTGAAGGGCACGAATCTTCCAGAGATCTGACTACAAGACCCGGTCTTCCCCTGCTGACAGGCTGTGCATCAGGAGCGCCCCTTGCTGTACCATTTACACCAGCGGGAGTCACTCCTGATCTGCACTAGGCCCGGAGAGCACAGGGGCTGTTGCGCTCTGGGTTGAAGGCAAAGGGTGGGCCAGCAAAGGGGGAGGAGGGGTCCAAAGGGGAGGGGAGAGGCCAGCCAGGAGAATGCAGCCCCTTGTCCAGGCTGGGTGAAGATGCTTCACCTCTTCTCTCAAGACCCCTCAGCAGCAGGGGAAGCCTGATGTGGCGGCTCCCCACTGTTCTCTGCCCCCCTTTGTTGGGGACAGGCGGCAGCAGAGCCTACAGGCTCGGTCTCCCCCCGGAACCCCAATGGTGACGGTTGCGGGAGCCCACCCCATTCCGTTCCCCGCTGCCCACAGTGCTGGGACTGGGAGGCCTCGGGGGGAAGGTCTGGCAGGACTGACCAAGCCTCCCGCGCCCTCGGGGAACCCCCCCGGCCAGTCCCCGCCTCTGCCTGCTGCAGGGAGGGCACCTGCTGGGAAACCCAGCCAGCTCAGCAGGAGAGGGACAGAGCTAGCGAGCAGCCGTGGCCGAATGGAGGGCAGATGGGCTTTGGCTGGGCAGAGCGGGGCTTCGGGGGCGGCCGGTGACATCAGCTCCTGACTCCGTTTCACAGGAATAGTCAGGGCCGGCCGTTGGGCCCGCCCCGCCGCACAGATGCTCAGGGCAAGCCCCGTCCTGAGCTTTCTTGGCCAGGGCAGGGGCTGAGGTCCCGGTTCGCCACCGGAGGCCAGGGAACCAGACTCTGCAGGAATTTCAGGCTCTCTGCCCTTCGGCCGCCTGCAGCTGTGGGCTCAGCACACGCCCCGGCAGCATGCTGGCCTCCCCTGGTGCAGGAAGGCAGAGAGGTAGTGTGGCCTAGTGGTTGGGGCGCTGACTGGGCTTCAATTCCCTACTCTGCCCGGGGCGGGGGGTGAAGCCAACGGTCTCTAAGGTGAGGAGAGTAGCACAGGGCTGGGGTGCGGCAAGGAGAATTCCCTGGGCGACTGTGCAGCAATGCTGCGGTGGTGGGGCCAGATCTCGTCCTGAATGTGAGACTGCAGCGGGGATTAGTGGCCCGGATAGACGAAAGGGAACCACGGCCCAGGGCTAACCAACCCCCTGGGCACGCCTTGTGTCTTTCTTAGGTCACACGCCCCCTTGCAGGTGGAAGGGGCCCCTTTGGGGACTATTCTAGCTGATCCATTTCACCCATCCCTACTGGTTACCCGGTACCCGGAGGAGCAGCCCCCTGCCCACGATCTGGCATGGGAGGAGGGCTGCTCCAGCCGTGTGGGGCTGCCGGCTTTGTGGACACCGTACAGGGCTACTGCTTCTGGCCCTGCCTGGCCTGGGAGCCAGCAGCCCCTGCCTGTGGCAGGGTGGGGTGAGCCGCGCTTCAGCCCAGGTGGGCCCGAGTGCTGCCCCCCCCGGCCCGTTGAATCAGGTAACCGGACAAACTCAACGTTTAACCGGTTAACTACTGAAACGGGCTTTCCCGTCCCGGACAGGGCCCCACCCTGGGCTGCAGACACCCTGGCACCTCAGCCCGTGCCAGGCAGAACCCGGGCGTGGCGCGCCAACTTGGGAGAAGCTTCCTCGAAATGTGGAGATTCAGGCACTGCACACAGGTGACGTCACCGCCAGCCAATGGGAGGGCTCCAATTGTATCCGGCGTTGCCATGGCAATGGCAGTGCCGTTACCCGGTCAGCGCTGCCAGCTCGCCGCAGGATCCCGGGGGCGGAGGGCCCGAGGCTAGGAAGCAGCAGGGGCCGTGGGTCACATGCAGCTCGGGGGGACCAGCCCGGGAAAGGCTCCACCTTTGGCCAATGGCCCGGGAAGCAGACTGGGGCCTCAAAGGTCGAAATCCAGGGGAATTAGGCTCCTCAATGACTTTGAGGATCTGGGCCGGGGTTCCTACCCATCTTCCGGGGGCCAAGACCCTGAGCTAGAGTCCAGCTTTGCCCTACGGAAACTCCAGCTTCCTCCCTTCTTGGGCGGAAGGGACCTTCTCTGTCCTGCTCTCCCCCGCCAGAAGGCCACACCTGTCCCCATCTATCCCAGGGGCAGTTCAGAAGCCCCTTTGCCTCAAAGAGCCACCCCTCTCCACCCCTGCGCTCCCCTCCCCATCCTCCTCCACGTCCTGCCTGCCCCAGCTCTGCGCCGTGCGGAGCCCCCACTCTGCCCTGCTGCCCCAGCCAACCTTTCTGGAGCACAGGGGGTGGCAAGGACCAAGGACGGGACCCGGAGCCACGCTGGTGCAATGAGCAGAGGGTGGGGGGCTAGCCCAGCCTGTCAGCCCAGGGCACCAGGGTCTCCTGGCCTCAAATCCCAGAACTGGGCCCGTGTCACCCCGGGTTCTACTCGGCCACCAGCCTGCACCAGGGCCGGGATGTGCCACCTCCTGAGTCAGGAAAGGCCGTGTGCGCATCTCCCTGAGACAGGGGCATGATCGGACGGGCCCCGCTGTCGGGTGGGCGGGCAACGGTGGGCATAAGCCCCCGCACCTCAGCCGAAGCACCAGACGCAGGCCCGGCTCTGCTTCCCAGCCAGAGCGCCAGATGCAAGCCCGGCTCTGCTTCCCAGCCGGAGCGCCAGATGCAGTCCCGGCTCTGCTTCCCAGCCGGAGCGCCAGCGGAGTGGGGGTCAAAGGTGGGATCCAGTTCTGGATCCAGCTCTGCCTTTCCCCTGTGTTCAGCGGGGAGGGCTACGAGCCGGGGTCTGGACCCTTCCCTGTGCCAGTCATGGGGATGGGCAGTGACGGGGGTGCCAAGAGCCCCTGAACCAAACCGTGCCCCCTGCCTGCACCGGAAACCACTTCCAGCCGCAGCCCTGGGTCCCACACCCTGCGGGCTGGCAATGGCTGAGCCAGGCACATCCCACCCTTGGCTTCTTCCCTTCCTGGCCTGACCCAAACCATCTCCCTTGGTTCGTGCTGCATGTGGCCGCTAGAGAGCAGCGCAGCTTCAAGAACCGAGCAAGCCTGCCTAGCAGAGCAGGGGGCCGGCCCAGGGTCAGCCCCTGTGCTTGGGCTTCCCGTTGGAAACTAGCTCCCCGGAGAGGCACTCGGGCCGAGCAGAGACCAGGGGCATTTCCGTGACTCCGGGTAGCCCAGGCCCCAGCTACAGCCTTACCCCCTTGGTTTTAGTGCCCGCACCTCAGACTGCCCTGGGGCGGGAGCAGGCACACCGCCATCCTGCGAGTGTCAATGGGACGGATGGGTGTCTCAGTGGGAAGGGAACCCGGGAGTCCTGACAGCTGGCCACCTGGCTGTCACCACCAGAGCACACAGCAGCCTCCCCCACCGGGCAGGTCCATTTTGTGGCAAGGATCCAAAACCGTACGACCCCCTCTGCTGAGGGCCTGCCTCCGAGCGGGAACTGGGCGGACGCCGCTTTCTTTTCCGGAGGCCAATAATTAACCAGCGAGCATGGCGGGGATCCTGTTCCTGAGACAGGAGCCCCCCCGAGCAAGCTGTTTCCTTGGTAACGGATACGTCAGCTGGAGCAGAACCGGGGAAAGCAGCCGCCTGGTGACGGGTTGGCAGGAAAGGTGGCAACCGCTGCCTTGGAGAGAGACACCCTGAACGTGCCCCCGGGGACGCACATCGGCTGCCCAGTGGTTCAGCCCCAGCTGTGACAGGCCACATCCACCCTTTTGTGAACTGCGGCTTTGATTCGGCTGGTGGAGGACGGGGCGACATCACCCGCCCATGTGGGGTGAGCGCCCCCGCCCATGCCACGCCCAGAGACGGACGGCAACAGGGTGTCAGTGAGACCCGCCGTGAGGCTACTGCTTTGGCCCAGGGGAGCAAAGTGGCGTTTGCTGGCTCCCCTGGCAGGCGCGGGAGTGGGCACCAGGCAGGGGAAGTCCTCAGAACAAAGGAGCTTACCTGGCAGATCACGTCCAGGAGCCGTGTGAAAAGGGCGCCAGCTACAGCTGCCCCGGGGAGCTGTGAAGGACACACTCCGCATAGGTGACAGCCGGGACTGGCTGTTGGGATGGGCTCCTTGGGACATTCCTGGTTCCAGCGTCCGACCCACATTAACCTCCTGTGGGCCTTTGTCCTCCGCTAGGGGCCAGACGTCAGGAAGGGGCTTATAAGGGGCTGTCTGCTCAGAGACACTTGGGAAAATTAATCCAAATTAAAGGTGTAAATGTAAGCGGATTAGCTAAACCGCATTAAACACGTGGGGACGCTCCTTCAGAATTGAAGTGGCCCTTTTCAGTGTAGTTTGTTTCGGTGAATACAGCCAGACCAAATCAGGCCATTTTAAGTCTGAATAAGAGTGTCCACACAGGGGTATAACACAGTTTAAAGAATCCACCTTCAAATTTAATTCAGATTAAAGCTCCTGTCCCCATGTAGCCAAGCCTCAAGTCTGCCACCGCCGCCAAGCTGGCGGGTCTAGGTTTTCAGCATAAGAAAGAGAGTCGTGCTTTTAAATCCAGAGGTCGCTACTTCTATCCCTATTGACAAAGCTGCCCATAGGTTGTCTTCTTTTAAGTGATTAATGCAAGGCGAGACTTGTTCGCCGTCCACGTCACGCTGATCTAATGCCAACAGACACACAGCAGGGCCCGTCCGAACTGGGCTGTGCAGACTTTACTTGTAGATCACCAAGTGCAGAGGAACTGTCTCCATAGCAGACTCCTCTCTGAGTGTTATGGGCATTCCTAGTTATTCAGTCTGGCATCAGGACCTTCTGCTCCCTCAGTTTACCTGCTGCCCCAACGACTGGTGTTTTGGCCTCAACCCTCCCCTTGTGGAGTCTGGTTTTGTCACATCACATCAACCTAGACCATGCTTCCTACAAAACAGGCGGGGAGTGTCCTTCCAGAATTTCGCTCAGGAGTTTACCTTCCCTCAAAGTATCTCTCCTCTGAGTGGGGATTTGGGGAGCACAGTCAGGGCTGCATGGCTAAGCCAGGCAGTGCAGATGTGATCAGGGAAGCCCCTAACAAATTGGCAGCTGATCAAAGGATGGATGTTTAAACACGGTGCACAATTAACCAGCGGAACTCACTGCCACAAGAGCACCCGGAGCTCAGCAGAATCCCCCTGAAAGGGAACGGGCCCCTCTGGAGTAATAACAGGAAGGATTAACCAAGCAGCTGTTCTGGGAGGGGTATAAACTCTCCTGCCTCAAGCCCTGACCTCTGACCTAAGGGGGGTTGGCAAGAAATTTTCCCTGGGGGCAGGTTATCCCATAACTGCCTTCTGCGGGGTCTCTTGCACCTTCCTCTGAAACAGCTGGGCCCATCCGCCCTGGGCACAATGAACGATTGGTCGAATCCAGGATGCGAGCAGGTCTCAGCACTTCATTTAGGGTTCTCCCTGTGCCCAGCCAGGCCGTGGTGATGTCCAGGTTAAATCCTACGCCAGTGACACAGAAAATGGGGCTCGCTCTTCTGAGTTAGCATTGGTGATACTCCAGAGTGATAACCCACTGCGGAAATTACACTCCCCGCCAAGCCAGGCTCAGCTGAACAGGAACAAGGCGCCATTATTCCGATGTAAGAACGTCCAGACGGGGCGTTAATCAGGAGCGGCTATTCTGGAATAATTCCATGCATCGACAAGCCCTAATCGCAGGGGGAATGAGGAAGAAGGAAGGGCCCTTGGTGTGGGGAAGAAGGGGAAATGAGGGGCACACAAAATCACGCAGCGGGGAGGAGAATGGGGGAGGGGTACCTGGGGGATACAGAGTCCCTGGCATGTGGTGAAGGGAAGAACAGAGGGGCGCACAGAGGGTGAGGTAGGGGGACACATGAAGCTCCTGGTGCGGATGCAGGGAGTCTGTGAGGGAGCTTGTGCAGGTGGGACGGAGGAATGCAAAGCGTATGCACCAGGAGCTCACCCGGCACAGGCTATGAAGCCGGGGGCCCCTCGTTAATTACCCGTTAGCATCTCGACACCCACTAACAATCTCCTCACTGCGGCATCGCTGCTGGAAATACTCCAGAGACGCCCGCCAGGTTTCTCTACAGACCGAGGCCCGATCGCATGTCGGAGGAGAAACTTGGCACCAGTTTGCTTCCCCTGAGCTCTGGCGTGCGACTGACATTTCATGCCAGCTCTAAGGTGAGCACCCTACTTCCCTGTCTGGATCTGCGTGTGGGGAGCCGTGGTTTGGCCATCAGCACAGAGCTACAGCTCCCTGGGAAATCCCCCTTTGCACCCACACTGAAATCCACAGGAGCTGCAGCGCCTCTGAGGCCATGTCTGCACTAGAGACTGGAGTCGACATTAGAAACACCGGCGTCGAGCCGCTGCCGTGAGCATATTGCACGTTGGCTGCTTGCGTCCACACTGCACGTGTGCTCACCAGGAGCACTGCCTGCCGGGAATGTTTCACAAATGTGTTGGGGGAGAGCAGTGACTTGCCCAGGGATCTCTGGGACGCAGGGATCAAGTTCCCAGCATGCACCTTGCAAATCTGGCCGTGCTGCTTCCGTGGGTCCGTCCTGGGGGGATTCTGCAATTGTGCCATTTGGAGCCATCGTGAAATGCAGAATTGCCCCAGGACTGGGGGCAACAGAGGGATAATGCTGCTCCCTCGGGGAACACGGAGCGGGGGACTGTGGTAATCCGGCCAGGCAAAGCACCCTCCAGGAGTGTCTCCTTCACGCAGCCACTGACATGTGTTGCCTCCAAATTAGCTCCAGAGTCAGGGAGGTGCCTGCTGCAGTTACTCTGGTACCACAGTGCTCTAGGACTCAGGGCCTGGCATAACCCTGGGCCGCCCTGTAGCCGAAAGCCCAGGGCGTGATCCTGGTGACAGCTGAACCGTGTGACGCTTGGAACAAAGAGCCCTCGGCCACGCTGCTAGCTGTTCCCATTGCTTCACGCTGATGCAACAGATGCACTAGGCTTCGGAGACACCCACAGCCACGCTCCTGGAGTCTTACGCACTAGACCATGCCTGGTCACCTGTGGGCCTGCCACCATCCCCCCACGGCCTCGCAATGCCCCTTTGGAATCCTGGGACGCTCGGCTCCTAGCAGGGGGGACAGATCCAGGGACATCTGAACCGTGCTCTGAATAGCAGCGGAAGTGGTGGTTCTAGGGGCAGCATGTTAGGGAGCCTGGCTCAGCTACTCAGAGGTATTTAGGCACCTAACTCCCATTGAAATCAAAGGGCATTAGGTGCCTAAATACCTTTGCACATCTGGGCCTACAAGGCTAGGGACTGATTTCCAGCTACACAAGGCCGCAGTGTAAAGGGAACTTAAAGCAGGCAGCTCTCCCCGGAGCCGGTTCCCAGCCAGTACGCAGTTGGCATGAAGGCTCTGGACCAGCCCCTGGCCTGGTGGGGTGGGAGGTCGGGGGGATCAGGGACATGGCAGGATGCAGAGCACCCTGGCTTTTCTCAGCTCTCCAGGGCCCATAGCAGGGCCGGCTCGAGCCATTCCTGTGCCCCGGGCAGCGGGCATGTGAGGCATGTACGGCCCTGCCCTGGTGTGCGGCCCCCGGCTCCGGGCGCACGGTGCCTGATGGCAGCTCTAAGGGGCGCCAGGCGTGCGGCACCCCTTACAGCTGCCATCAGGCGCCCCATAGGTTGGCGCCCCGGGCAGCTGCCCGGCTTGCCCCCCCCAGTCCGGCCCTGCCCATAGGGAAAAGGAGCGGGACAGCTGGTGCAGCCTGGAGGCTGCTCTACTTTGCACCGGGGCTGTGCCGGCTCCTGCATGGCCCGGGATACGGGATACACAAGCAGGACTGGAGTGACGCGGGATCATCATCCGCACAGTCTTTCCAGGCTCGAGAAGAAATAAGGGCATTCCCCTTTAAGGGGCGGGGCCCAGCCCACGTGGAGGGACAGGGTTACACAGGAGTGCAAAGCGGCGGGGGTGTAGCTACACACCCCGCAACACAGGCCGCTCGCGCAGCCCCCGCAGCATTGCTAGAAGACGCGGGGGCGGGACCGAGCCGCACTGGCCTGCACGTGGGTGGGGTGGCCAGGTGGGAATTGCCCCATGTGCCCCCCCCCTCCCACGCTTCCAGGGCCGGGAGGGGGGCGGGTTAGTGGGCGGGGCCGGCCTTCCCGCCCTCCCGCCCCCGCGGGCAGAGTTACCCCGCAGAGCCGGCCCGGCGCCGGGCTCCAGGAAGCCGCGCGGGCGCTTCTGCATTTCGGCAGCGCGCTCGCCCCGGAGGCTGCCGAGTTGGAAATTCCCAGCCGCGGCCACTCAGCAGAGGCAACCCCCCTGCGCGGCCCGGCTCGGCCCGGCTCGGCCCGCCCGCGGAAGGCAGAGAGCAGAAATCGGGGGCTGTCCGGTCCGCACGGCCGCCACGTGCCACGAATGGAGCCAGCCACTGCTCGGCCACCGCACTGAGTGGCCTGGCTAGTGGCTGAGAGTTGTCACCTTCCAGTAGCGCCGGGAGGCCTGACCCCAGCTCAGGGGCTCATTGTACCAGGTGCTGTATAGTCACGTGGTCAGTGAGCAGCAGCCTCTGCAATGGGGTAGGGTGGCCCAATGGTTAGGGAACAAGGTGGGGAGTGAGCCAGATCTGGGTTGTTCCCTGCTCTAGCGTGGGCAAGTTCCTTAGCCTCCCCGTGCCTCAGTTTCCCAGCTCTACAATGGGGACCAGGGAGTCAGACCCCTCTCAGCTGTTGGGGAGCAGCTGTGCAGAGATGGTGAGGGGAGCAGGGACTGGTGGCAGCTGAGCTCTGGCCATGAAAAGTGGACCGCCTCGAGCGGGAGACGAGGGGGGTTATTAATAACAATGTTGTGGACCACACAGCCCTCCAGTGCGGTGGGGAGATCACCCGCCCCCCTCCTTGTAAAGAGCTGCCAGGAGCCCCACGCAGCCACAGAATCCCTGGGGATGGAACCAGTGTCCCCGGCAGGGTAACACTACCAGACCCCTTCTAAAGGGAAACTGAGGCAGGCCCCCTCGCTGGAACTGCTCTCGCGGGGTACAGCCGTGCTAACACATCCCTTGTGTACCACGCAGGCCAAGGCTGCGGTTTGAGCTGTGGGCACACCAGGGGCCCTGGGATGGGGGGAGAGGGGCATGGCCCGGTCACTTTTTACCAGCTGTAAGGAGGAGTCAGGGGGGAGGGGGCAGCGAGGAGCAAGGGGGATCTTGAGGGGAGGAGGCGGGGCTTCGAGTGGGGCTTTCGGGGGGCGGGAGCAGTAAGGGGGGTGGCATCACAGTTCAGGCCCCCCAGGGTTTCCACCGGTCCTGCTGTGGAATGAGAGGGCTTGGACCCAAGTCTGGTCCCCCCACCCCGGTCAGAACCCGGTTCGGAGCATTGGCTGCCCCAAGCCAGACGGCTCTGCATGTGGACCCAGCAGGGGCCTGGGCGGAAACCTGAGCCCGCGGCGTGGTGGGGACGTGCCCTCGGTACCTGCGGCCTCCCGGGTTTCTGCTGAAGGAAGTTTTATTGGCACCAGCTGCTCCTAACAGGGAAGGCCACTCACAAGGTTTGGGGGAAGCAGCCTCTGCAAATGCTGTTAGCAGCAGTGTGTGTGTGTGTGTGGGGGGGGTTTCCCCCTTCCCCGCCTGGTGGGTGAGCACAAGGATACCCTCACCCGCTGCCCATACTGGGGGAGGGGATACACAGGGGGGTCCTAGGGATGGCCTGAGCTCCAGCTCCAGCCACCCCTGAACATGGGATCTGCTGCCGGCTCCCATCTCTACATTTGACCAGCACACCCCACAGCTGCCCGTGGACGGGACCCCCGTCTCCATGGGAGGGCCCTGGGTGCTCCATCCACCCCGTGACCCTGTTGAGGGGCAGGGAGAGCGCAGGGCACTGAGGATGGCCTGGGTGGCCTCAGTCACACAGGCTGACGAGTGTGTGGAGCCTCCAAACCCACTGAAAATGCGTCATTTACCGGAGTTGTTTCTCATGCCAAAATCCCGAGCAGTCATAGCGCTTTGGGGGAGCCACGATTGTCCTTTGCAGCCACCGAACCTTTCTGCCTGTCAACACACACTCCTTGGCCACCCACGGACGCCCTTTCTGCTTGGTGGTTGATTTCACTCTTACCCACACCGAGATCATTATCACAAGGGAGGTAACTGGGTGGCTTTCTCCACGCGGGACTCTGCATCATGGCTGGTTTCAGCTGTTTGCAGGTTACAGTCTGTGGCAGAGGAACAATGCGAGAAAAGCAAGAGCGTCCGGTACACCCCCAGCTGAAATCAATTCAGGAGCTTGACTTGATTGTTGTTTTTTTTTTCAGGCCTCTGACCCCTTCCACAGCCACCCACTTTAACCACAGATTGTGTCTCGGTGGATGACATGAAATGCACATGCTCTTCTGTGTGGGTGAAGGGCTGGGAAACCAACCGGATTTTTCAGCTCACTGAGCAATTTCCAAATGTCCAAAAAAGTGTTTCTAGTTGGACTGAGAACCAATGAATTTTTTTTAAATTCAGCCAATCAAAAAGGGAAAAAACCACATCATTTTGAGTTGAGGGAAGCATTTCACGCCAATGGCAACCAATATTCAACATTTTTGACATAAAAAAATAAAAGGAAAGGAGATTTTGAAACTGACATAGGTTTCAAATAGAACAATGGAAAGAGACAGTTTTCCTTTGGACATGTCCACACGAAACCCTTCCATGAGTTCAGAGTTTGGGAAGCGCTCAGATATGAAAGGTTTGGTGGGAGCAACAACATTCATGCTCGTTTTGGTGTTGCCAAATCTGCGGGGTTTTTTGCAGATCGGCGAGCGTCCACTAACAATTTTTGGCCCGCTGCCTTGTAAAATGAGGATGAATCATGAGTGTGTTATGATATGTGTAGGGCCTGCTGTGTGCACCTATAATTTGTGTAATCAGCTGTGTGTGGGCATGTTGTGGCATCATACCCCTGCATGCATTGTGTCTGTGTGTATTTGTGGTGTGCATCCTCTGGCTGTGGAAGGTACTACCTACTGCGTGTGTGTATGAATTGTGTCGCTGTGCGGGGGGGTCTGTTGTATGAAGAAGGCGTGTGACTTGTGTGTCTCAATGTCCCCCTGTCCTGTGTGCGCGCGGCTGCATAGTGTCTGCATCCTGTGTGAACTGTTGTCCCTGGAAATCCTCAATGAAAACATTCAGGCTGCAAATACAGCCGAGGAGTGACGTGCCTGACCCTGGAAAAAGTAACCCGGGTCCCCCCCCGGTTGACCCTCGGGACCCTGGAAAGGCCAGAGGTGGGTGCGCGCAGCTCGGGGGGGAGGGGGGGGCTTGGGGTTTCTTTGCAAACTTCCCACTCTTGCGACACTGCGCGCGTGGGCAGCTCCCCTGTGCCCTTGGCGCGCGTGGGCAGCCCCCGGGTGCGCGTGGGCTCAATGGAACAACACCCCCCCCCCCGCCATTGAGAAATTCGGCGGGCGGGAGTAACTTTCCCTGCTCGCCCCGCAGCTGGCGATGACTCGCCGGCGTCGGGAGACACTCCCAGGCCAGAGCCCAGCGCGCAGAGACGCTTCCTGCTTGCGAGCCGCAGAGGGAGCCGCCGGGGAGAGCGAGCCGCGGGGCGCCAGGGGCGGCTTGGGACCGGCAGCCCCAGCCCCGATCATGGAGACCGGCCCCCTCCTCGCCCTGCCGCCGCAGGGTAAAGCCGGGCTCCCGGCCGAGCTGGACAGACGGGCCCCCACGCTGGATCTGTGCCTGGAGCAGGGCCCCCGGCTGGGCAGCCCCCAGGACGCGCTGGCTTTCAGCAGGTGGGTAAAGCGGCGGGCTATGGGGAGGGGGCTGTGGCGAGTGGGTCCCCTCGGAGCTTTAGCTGGGACAGAAGGCACCTGCTGACACCCCCGGCCAGGGGTGCCCTTATTCCCCCTACCTCCTGCCCTGTTCTTTGGTGGTGGGCGGGCCCTTCAGGGGGCTTTTCAAAGGGGCTACATGACTCCTTGGGAGCAGCAGGACGTTTGAGAGAAGGGCTGGTGGCCCTGGGTGTCGCTGAGCCCCGGAGAGCTGTGGGGCCAGGTCCCACACATTGACACCCGCAGGAGTTTTGCCAGCGGGCACGGGCTGGCAGTTGTGGCCAGAGTGTGACACCAGTGCTGCCGTGAGACAGGTGTGGACGGGGCGTTCTGGTCTGCGGGAGCCAGAATCCAACATGGGGTGGCTGCGATCGTCTCTGCCCCCCAAATACCCACATCCATCCCCCCAAGAATGCGAGTAGAAGCCCACACTGCTCGGCCTGGCCCTGAGAAGAAGGAACAACCAGACTTGTGATCTGGAAGGCTGTGCTAGATCCCTGTTCCCAGTAACCAGTTTAAAGGGCGGCTCAAGCCCTTGGAAGGGACTGACCAGCCGCTCTGACTACTTCCCTATTTGTCTCACTGGGCTTGGTCTGCAAGTGATGGGAGTGAGACCTGACTTTCTGTCTGACACACTCACAAAGCCCAGGAATTGGCCTCATCATAAGGCTTCTTGGAGCGAAACTTGGTTGTTAATAACAATAGCCACAGACAAGCTAGACTGGAACCTGGCTCCACTTCCCAGAGCTGTGTCTTGGCTGAGGTGGCAGGAGTAAAACACTGTCATTGCAGGAAATTGCATCGAGTTAGGTATGTTTCACTGTCAGCAGATCTGACTGTTGGTACCCAGGAGGGGCAGCGTTGTGGGACGAGAGGGTGACTTTTCCGTACCGTCGTTTTCCTGCTCCGAACCACCCACCTAACACTCTTCTACCTAGTGTAGCTTCCTGGCATGGACAGGAGCTCACGGGAGTGGGGGACAGCATTCCGGGGAAACAAATTATTTTTCACAAACAGCGTCACTCTGAGCAGAAATGACCCAGATCCCCGAAAGAACGGAGGTGCCCAATGACTGGAATGAGGCACCGACATACCTCTGGGAATCTGGGTCAGAGCATTTTAGGGCCAGACTTTTCAAGTGCTCAGAATACTGGGTGGCTTCCCAGGGCTGAAGATCTCAGTGAGTCACACCACGAGTTGCTGGCTGCTTGGCCTGATCCTCATTTAGGAGCTGTCTGACTCAGACCCTACCACAAGCAGGCCGTGCAATGCTTTGGAACTAAGCTGGGGCGTCCATCCTGCACCGAGATTGTCGCTTGATTTCACTTTACAATAGGTGCCGCCCTGCCACTAGATCTGTGGTTCTCAACTGGTGGGCCATGGTGACTTTTTCGGTGGTCCACAGGAACATTGTCCAAAGTCCACGAAAATGTTTTGATTGGCCGGGTGGTCCGTGGAGTGAAACGAGTTGAGAACCACTGCACTAGAGAGGCTGGTAGAGCCAGAGCCTCGCTGGCAGGGAGCGGTGTCTTTTCCAATCACTCCAGTGGAGCGGTGTCTATTGACAGCAGCTAGGGATTGGCCCCTGCCATTTTACTCTTGTCTCCCCCACCCGCATGCTTTCCTCCAGGTATTTAAAGAAAGCAAATAGCAGCCTCGCGCCATGTGCAATGTGTGCGACTGCCCTGCGGCCCAAACCAAACCGAGCAGCGAAATGCCTCCGGGCAGAGGGAGTCTGTACATGCTGCATATCAATAAGCCGGTGATTTGCATAAACTAGACAGAGCCAATGACAGGCGAGCGTGGTTGCCTCCAGGACTTGGGAGCGTTGTTTAGAAGATGAGCAGGCCCCGTAGTCATACACTGCCCTGTTTTCTTTAACGTATGCACAAGATATCACCACGCCACCACTGCTGCACCGTCTGATGAGGATTTCGATTGCATTAGCTCCTAGGGATCAGGGCCCAGTGGGCAGGGACCAGCCTATCTATGCAGCAGACTGATTTTTCTGAGGCTGGTCCGAGACTGCAGAGTGAACTGCTTCCAGGGGCTAAGGGCCGTGACTGAACGTACAATCTGATGGGGACTAATTTGGCTACAACTACTCGAGAGAGAGATCTCGCAGTCATTGTGGAGAGTTCTCTGAAAACATCCCCTCTGTGTGCAGCGGCAGGCAAAAAAGCAAACAATGTTAGAAATCATTAAAAAAGGGATAGAAAATAAGACAGAGAACATCTTATTGCCTCTCTATAAAACCATGGGACGCCCACATCTTGAATACTGCTTACAGATGTGGTTGCTCATCTCAAAAAAGATAAATTGGTACTAGAAAAGGTTCAGAGAAGGGCAAAATAAAAAAAATGATGAGGGGTTTGGAACGGGTCCCATATGAAGAGAGATTAAAAAGACTGGGACTTTTCAGCTTACAAAAGAGGAGACTAAGGGGGGGATATGATAGAGGTCTATAAAATCATAACTGGTGTGGAGAAAGTGAATAAGGAAAAGTTATTTACTTGTTCCCACAATATAAGAATTAGGGATCACCTAATGAAATTAATAGGTAGCAGGTTTAAAACAAACAAAAGGAATTTTTTCTTCATGCAGCCCATAGTCAACCTGTGGAACTCCTTGCCAGAGGATATTGTGAAGACCAGGACTTCAAAAAAGAGCTAGATAGATTCATGGCAGTTAGGTCCATCAATGGCTATTAGCCAGGATGGGTAGGGATGGTGTCCCTGGCCTCCGTTTGTCTGGAAATGGATGACAGGGGAGGGATCACATGAGGATTACCTGTTGCGTTCCCTCCCTCTGGGGCACCTGGCATTGGCCACTGTCGGCAGACAGGACACTGGGCTAGATGGACCTTTGGTCTGACCCAGTCTGGCTGTTCTTATGACAAGGGAGCTTCCACTCCAGGTGTCAGGCAGACTGCTCCTGCCTGCCCTCTCTGACACACAGTCAGCGCAGCACTGAAAAAATAAAACCCCAAACCAAACCCCTCCCCGGCACCCACCGCTCTCCCCTCGGGGAGGGATGCGCGAGAGAACCAACCACACTCTGACTGGATGCAGGACGAGAGGGCACCTAACCCGGTGGGGCACTGGGCTTTCCTGGGACGCTTTGGCCTTAGCCAAATATACATCCCCCTTGCACTGCGCAAACAATCAACACAGAGGCAGCCCCTGGGCCTGGCAGGGCCCAGCCTGGGATTTAGACGAAGGTGGCAGGTGAACGAGCAGACCTGGTGGGACAAGGGGGGAGAATAAGGCTCCACGAGAGGCAGGGAGATCTCAGGAATCACGGGGTGACCTGTAGTGTACGTGGTGCCCGCTGGGCACGATTTGGCGGGATCAGCAGAGGGAGACATTAAGGAGAAACTCAGAAGAGGCAGAACTCATGGGAGAAAGAAAAAAGAAAGTCTGGGGTGGACCCCTCGCTCCACTGACGTCAATGGGAGCTTCCCCATTGGTCCCACCACCCCCGGGATGTCTCGTCTGGGAGGGCAGTGGAGCGGCTGCTCCAAGGGAGAGGCAGAGGAGCCGCTGGCTCCTCCCCCCAGACAGTTTCACGGAGGCCCTGGGAATGGGAAACCACCTTGGGTTGGGGAGGACGGTTGGTTCTTGTGTCAGGCCTGGGTGGGGACGCCTGTCCGGTCCCACGGGGCCCAGACTCCAGCCAGCCCGCCTGCCAAGTTTTGTTCTGCGCCGCTGGTGCCATTTTGTGCAAATGGTTTCACAAGATCATTTGCACGGTTGGAAAGAATTTGAATGGCTTAAGCCGTTCTGGTCAACACGCCCTGTCCCAAGCTGCAGGATGTGGGTGGGTCGCTCCAGGGGCCGTGGGGGCTAGAGAGGTCTGGGGGCGGGGCAGGGGGGGGGCCACAGGGAAGGAGGGGGGATGGGCTGACTGCTCACCAGGTGCTGCAGCAGCCTAGAGTGAGCAAAAGATGCAAGTGCAGAAAAATGCCCCCAAGCTTTTCCTGCAACCCTGCTAGATGGGGGAGGTGCGACGAGGGGGCTGCCTAATGCAGGTGCCAGCGGTGCAGCCTTTGGCAGCTCTGCCTGTGCAGCAGCTGCGGCTCTTTGTCCTGGGTGTGGGGCAAACGCACGACACGACACGGCCCCGCCTGGCCAAACGGCGACTGCAGTGCTGGGAAGAGCTGCACAATCGCAGTACCCTGCTCCTTCGCCTGGCTACACGTGCGCACGTTCACGCACATGTTGGTGTAAGCCACGCCCACACAAGGTGGGGCGGTGTCGCCCCCTGGTGGTGACTGGGCCACAGAGCCCCTCCTACAGCCCTCGCGGCCCAGCATCCGGAAGTGCTAGGCTCCTGCCCCGGGGCCAACAGCCCACTCCTCTGAAAAGCCACCGTGGAATGACGGGGGATTCGGACTCCACAGCCCGGTTGAGCTTTGCCCTCTCTGCTGGGACCACTTAGCTGGGAACAAGCCCTAAGAGCCGGCTGGGGCACTCAGCTGCAGGAGCAGGCAGGGCGTGCCCTCAGCTGGGCTCCTGGGGTTCTCCTGCCGGCTGCCCGCTAAGCAGCAGGCGGGTGAAAGGGGCTGGCTGGGGGTGCACCCCACAGCAGTCCGGGGACTGCTCCAGCCTCAAACACCCCCTCTCCCAAGGCTCCCTTTAGGGAGGGCAGGGGGGCTGAAGCCCCCCCCCCATTCCTACCAACACTGCTTGTTGCTTGCGCTTTCCCTTCCCTCACTGCCAGGGAGGGCTCAGCATTCCTGCTTCCCTTCCCCTCCCGGCTGGTGTGGGGAGGGGCCCACACTGGGACTTCCCTCTCGCTCTCTGACAGTGACGAAGGGGAAAATCAAGGAACACGCAGTGTCAGTAGGAATGCGGGGGAGCTGAAGGCCCCCACCCTCCCTAGAGGGCACTCTCGCCCCCCTGCCCTGATTCCTACACCCCCCCAGCCCCCCGCTGCACTTACAGTTCTTACAGGTGCTGTCATATTGCACCTCCGCAAGTGAGGCTCCCCCGTGGGCAGTACAACAATACCCACGAGACATTTAAATGACTTTCACCCCTATTTATAAGGCATGTACATGGTGGGAGTGGGGGGGGGTCTGTGCTAAGAGTGACAAGATACCCCCTCCCCCCAAAAAACCACCCCACATCTAGGCCTCTCCTCAGGCTGTGCACAAGCACAGGGCTCCTGGGACACGCCCTCCCTGATCTGCTTAGCCCACATCCACGTGTCTTCCCTCCCAGCTTTTTGCTGCACCCTGTGGACCTGGGAGCCACTGACTCACCCTCCCAGCCCAATCCACACTCCATGGGCAACCAAAGCCCTCCCATGGGTCCTAGCCCCCCGGTGCCTGGGCAAGTAGATCTCAGCTAACTCACGAGGATGCTCCTCTAGTTAGCGCCGCTGTACGTGCTGTGTCCACACAGGGCAGGCTGGCTAGCCGGCGCACCTCTGGAAACACACCGAATTACAAATCGACGCCATGACATCATTGCAATTAACGCTCTGGCGCCTGTCGGGGTGGGCTGGGGATTTCCTAGCTCTCGCCTCTAGGGCTATTTGCTCATGAACAATAGCAGAGATTCATCTGCCCAGGTGAAACCTTACCTGCAGCCAGCAGTACTTGGTACTTTCCGATCGCAGGTTCCAGGGCTGCTACACAGGCTTACCTATGCCTGGCATCCTGGGTAGTAAACACATGGTTCAACGCTGACTCATCTGTACTGCACATCTTCAGAGCCCCAAGGTGACTCTCATCCTAGCAGATCACAAGATGGAGATGCTAAAGTCACGTCATAAGAACATAAAAACGGCCAGACTGGGTCAGACAAAGGTCCATCCAGCCCAGTGTCCTGTCTGCCCACAGTGGCCAATGCCAGGTGCCCCAGAGGGAGTGAACAGAACAGGGAATCCTCACGTGACCCCTCTCCTGTCACCCATTTCCAGACCTTGACAAACAGAGGCTAGGGACACCATTCCTACCCACCCTGACTATAAGTATTGATGGACCTAACTGCCATGAATGTATCTAGTTCTTTTTTGAACCTTGTTAAAGACCTGGTCTTCACAACATCCTCTGGCAAGGAGTTCCACAGGTTGACTCTGAGCTGCGTGAAGAAAAACTTCCCTTTGTTCATTTTAAACCTTCTGCCTAGTCATTTCATTTGGTGACCTCTAGTTCTTGGGAACCCCTAGTTCTTGGGAACAAGTAAATAACTTTTCCTTATTCACTTTTTCCATTCCTGTCTTGATTTTATAGACCTCTGTCCTATCCCCCCTTAGTCTCTTCTTTTCCCAGCTGAAAAGTCCCAGTCTTTTCAAAGTCTTTTCATTCTGATTAGTATCCTCTTTCACTTACACAGATCTCTCACATACATGAGTTGCTGTCATTTTAGTGAACATAAGAACGGACACACTGAGTCAGACCATAGATCTATCCAGCCTGGTGTCTTGTCTGCCAATAGCGGCCAATGCCAGGTGCCCCAGAGGGAATGAACAGAGCAGGGAGTCATCATATGATCCCTAGCCGGCCTGTTTGCGTGAGAGAAGGTTTCTCCCCAAAGTCAGGGTGAGCAGGACTGTGCCTGTTAAAAAGAAACCTGACCGGTGATTTTGGGTGCCCACGCTGAGACACGGGCCTGACCCAAAGCAGGGCCGCGCCCCCAGCACGCTCCCCAGGCAGTGGGGCTGTTGGACGTTGCACCAAATTACAAGGCTGAGCTGAAGCCCAGCGTAAACACAGTTGCGGCCTAATGGGGGTTCCTCACAGGCGGGCGGCGTAGTGTGGGCAGGGCTAACCTGATGCGCGAGTGCCATTCAAGATCCATAAATGCCTAGGTTGAAGCCGGGTGTGTCTAATCAGGGCCGGCCTTACCATGAGGCGAACTGAGGCGCCAGACTGTGGGGGGGCGACACTGGGACCCAGAGTGTAGAAGATTGTGTCTCTGCTGGTGCATGTGTAGGTAACAGAGCAGGACCATGAGAGGAGTAGAACAGGAAGGAGGCAGAATCGAGACCTTCCAAAGTTTTGGCCCAAGCGAGGGGCATGGGGGCGTCATTTGAGCTCCCTGCCTCAGGTGCCAAAAATGTTGTGGGCCGGCCCTGTGTCTAATCCCCATAACAACCCCACCACCCTGGGCAGCAGTAGTAGGCTGCTATCCTCTATCCAGCCATGAACAATGAGAATGGACCCGCTGCTGCCAGCCCGCGGCCTTCGTCAGGGCCCTCTCATCAGCGAGCGGGGGGAGAAAACAGACAGAGCCCCCCAGCTCCAGAACGTACCGAACCACGGTTCCGTGCCTCTGCCCGCGGCCGCTGGAACAACCCCCCTGTGCTCTCCTCCTGGCCTGCCTGAGAAAGGACTGTCTGTACTACTGCAGGCAGGGCCCAGGTATCATGGCTTCTCCCCCTTCCCCATCCCTGCCTGAGTCGGGCCCTGTGGGATCCCGACATCGAGCCTCCTCTCTGTAGAGCACGTTGAGTTCCCCTGCGGGACGAGCGCTGATCGTCACTGCCGAAGACTCTTCCCCGCAGGCCTCCCCGTGGGCCACAAGCTGGCCAGACTTGGTGCCCCCAAGCGCTGATCTGGCCCGAGGCCAGGGCTGGCCCTGTTTGCAGTCCTAGGCCACGGGCGGCAAAGGGACTGCTTTTTCTTCCCAGCACTAGCCTTTCGCACTGGGGGTCGGCGGCCCAGGCGGCGCAGCAGGGCAGCGTGGGGGACGCTTGCTGTGCACCATTCCCTTGGGGAGTGCAGGGTGGTGGGTTCAAGTCCCGTCCTTGCCTCTGCCCATCCTGGGTGTGACCAGGCAGCCCCATGGGGATCAAAATCCCGCCCTCCAGCGCTAGGCGAGCTTCGGAAGCAGCGTCGGCACGCCAGGTAGCGAACAGCCTGGCCATGACACAGGCACCTTTCCACGCCTGGGACTTTTCCGGCTCAGCGTGTCAGCAGCCAGCGCGCATTACTGGAAATGTGCTGAAAGGGGGGCTCTCCGCCCCGCCCGGGGAACCCCATTGTTGCTCAAGTAGCTGGAAGCAGGGTGGGTTTTTCGAGCCCTGTCTCGTGTCAGAGTTTCCTGTCGCCAGGGCCCATGCATCCTGTAGCAGCATCACCACTTCCTGCCGCCGTGGGACTGGCCGGGCGGAAGCGCTGCTGCCTCAGATTCTTGTCCCCCCAACCCGATGCAGCCCCCCCTTGAGTTTTAGGGGTGGCTGCAGGCCGGGGGCGTGCGAGGGAGTCCGCGGGGTGTCCGAGCGCCTGCTTGCAGGGGGCGTGCTGATTTGGGTCACAGGGTGGGGGGTGGGGAACCTGCTCCAGGACTACCCACAAGTGCATGGTTCTAACCAGCCCCGGGTCTGAGCAAGGCTGGCTGGTTTCTGGTTGAGGAGCATCCTGCAAAGCAGCTGCAGGCCCAGCTCATTTCTAGGAGCCGCCAACTGCGTGAGAGACAAATACTGCTCGCGCCTCCTCGCGGGAAAGGACGGTCCCAGGAACGCACCCGAGAGAGCTGGCAGTGAGTTCAACCCACTCCAGGAGCAAACCCCGACCGAGCCTTTGACCTAGAGATCCAACATAGCCCTGCTGGGAAAGATCCCGGAGTGGAGCCGGCTTTCCCATGCGTGGGTGTGGCACACAACACGGAGCCTGGCCTGACCAGCCAAGGGGCCTGTGGGGAAGGCGGAAAATCAGTGATGTTCACGCCCAGGAGCATGGGGACGTGGCCTGATCCGCCTCTGGTGCCCGACAGTGTGCTGGAGCTACCTGGATGAGACTGGCGTGGCGGGGAGTTGGGAATGGAGCAAGGCCCCCCCCCCACGCCACGCGGAAGCAGCGCCGGTGTCCCTGGGCTGCAAGCAAAGCGGGGAGGATTTGTATCCGGCCCCGTGAGAAAGACGCCCAGAACCATTAGCAGAGCCCTGGGCCACCCGCCAGCCCACCTCCCCGCCTCTTGGGAAGGCAAAGGCGCTCGCCTAGGGCAAGCTTCTGAGCATGGGCATCGCAGGCGGCCCTACCGCTCTGGGGCTTTGCTTGGCCAGGCACGGGCCGTACCGGAGAAAGGCAGGAGCTGGGGATCTCTCTGGGAAGGCACACAGGCTCGGCAGCACCCCAAGGGCTGCGCTCTCATCGGATCGCTGTGCCCCCCTTGGGGACCCAGCGGGCAGACTGGCACGATGCAGCGCCGGAGCGCAGGAGGCGCGTTTCGTCTGTGAGAGAGTCCATCGCTCCTGCCGCCGGGGACGCCGCGCCGAGCGCACTCTGCGGCAACGTAAGGCCTTCTGCCATCCACGCCTGGAGGGGAACCCGGTCTCTGCAGGCTTTGCTGGAACACCCAGCACGGCCTGTGCGCCAGCTAGTCCAGGGGACACATGAAGGTTGCAAGGTTCCATAATAAAGTACAAGGCCTGAGCTGGAAAATAGGTGAACCCGCCTGGCAAGCGGCTGGGGATTGCAGCTCCCACTGGTGCACAGCAATTCTTTCCAGGGTGGGCAGGCCGAGAGGCAGCAGCCCGTAAAATTCTTCCCATGCCTGTCTCACCCCCCCCTCCCCCTCCCGACTTCAGAGCCGTGATCTCAAGCCCTGGCCTGTTACTGAGATTCAAGCCTCCTCGGTGTTTTTGCAAAATGCAAATCTATGCTAATATTTGTGCTTCTGCTCTAGTTCCCCCTTCCAGTGAACTGCCTGGGGCAGTGTGAGGCTCACGAGGCGGCTGCTGGCCTCAGCAGTTCCAGTTTTCAGTCCTCCAGGGGGGCTGAAATGACACAAGAAAGTGGAAAAAAAGAGCTCAGCTCCCTGGGATTTCCTCCCGGCCGTTGCTCTTGGGCCCCAGCTAGCTTACCTCTGGTAAGGGCTCCAGGGTGCCACCGGGCTGGCCCTGGCACGGGATCTGGCTTTCAGTCATGACCTTGTGACTTCCCCCACCCGACAGAAAATGCAGGCAGATCAGCGCTTAGTTCTGCTTTGGGAAGCACAGGGGGTCAGCTATTCTGGAGGCATCGGTCATGGATTTGGGTTCAAACCCTTTGGTAGACATGACAACCCCGGGTTCTTTTTCTGGGAAGGCTACAACTAAAACTGTGTCTGTTTGCCTGGGAGAGAGGGGGAATTTCTGACCTGGGCTTTGTTTTAACCCCGTCGAGCAGCTGGCTGGAGATCTGAGCAATAAGGCCGGGGCCAGAGGTGCGCCCCCGCCAGATGTGGCCTGACAAATAGGCATGGGTCACGTAACAGAGGCACTCTAGCCACGGTCACGTCCGGTCCCCCACGGCGCCATGGCAAAGGCACATGGTGCTGTCCAGATGGCGAAGGTCCATGGGGTGGGCGAGAGGCGATTTCATTCCAGCGCTGGGCCAGGCGGAGGGGTGGGCCAGCTGGGGCTGCAGGTGAACACGCTGAGGATTACTGCCCTGGACGGCAGGGGGTGGTAGAGGTGACCTGTAGATTCCACTCGCAAACCTTCCATGGGACCATTTCTGGTGGCACGTCGTCCACTGGACCATGCTAGGGCCTGCCCGGCCGGGTGAGGGGATCGGGGGCCTGCCCGGGTTGCTGGGGGACTCAGCAGCTTGCAGAAAGAGGCTGCAGGCACCAACCCTGGCTCAGGACATCTCCGTCTGACACACACGTCCCTCGAGCTGAATTCCCCTTCAAAACCCCGTGCAGTGAAGTTGCTTATGCAAATCTCCTGTATGCAAATGCCACTTACCAAGAACTTCCCCAGAGCAACTGAAGCCCTTTGTGCTCTGAGCCGGCCTCAGTCCGGGACTGTGCGTCGAGCCGGCAGCAGAGAACTTGCTCTCCAGCTGAGGCAGGGAGGAGGCGGCTCAGCTAGGCTGGGTCACAGCCCCGTATGTTGACACCCAGGTAAGGGGCAAGCCGTCTGGGCCTGGGTCCAGCCCGGCTGGGTTTCTGGGAAGCCGGTGTGGGGGAAGGGCAGTGTCAGCGGGATGGGGAGGACACTTGGCAGGGTGCCAGGGGCAGAGGGGCACCCTGGGGTGAGGGCCCACAGGGGCCACATGCAGGGGATGCCTGATGCTGCAGCCAGACACCTTCCTGTTCCCCTCATTGACTTTGCTCCTCTCTGGGTGGCCCGGGCAGGGAGGGCGCCCTGCGAGCGCTCAGCGAGCCCGTCCTCTCCAGCCAGCATGACTCGGAGGAGATCGTCACCTACATCTCGGAGAGCATGACGGTGACCTCGGCTGACGAGGAGAAGCTGCTGCTGCTCAACAAGAACACGGAGCTCCGGCGCATCAACAAGGAGGTGAGCAAAGTGCGAGCGCCGCCCGCCTCAGCTCCCGGCCGTACACCACCGCCTGCAAGCTCCCGGCAAGCTTCCCGGCCCATACTCCACTGCCTGCAAGCTCCCAGCAAGCTCCCCACCCTGTACTCCACTGCCCGCCAGCTCCCGGCAAGCTCCCCGGCCCGTACTCCACCACCCGCAAGCTCCCCGGCCCACACGTCACCGCCCGCCAGCTCCCGACAAGCTCCCCGGCCCATACACCACCGCCTGAAAGCTCCCAGCAAGCTCCCTGCCCTGTACTCCACTGCCCGCCAGCTCCCGGCAAGCTCCCTGGCCCACACGTCACTGCCCGCCAGCTCCCAGCAAGCTCCCCGGCCCATACACCACCGCCTTCAAGCTCCCGGCAAGCTCCCCGGCCCATACACCACTGCCCGCCAGCTCCTGGCAAGCTCCCCGGCCCGTACTCCACCGCCTGCAAGCTCCCGGCAAGCTCCCCGGCCCATACACCACCGCCTGCAAGCTCCCGGCAAGCTTCCCGGCCCATACACCACTGCCCGCCAGCTCCCGGCAAGCTCCTCGGCCCATACACCACCGCCTGCAAGCTCCCGGCAAGCTCCCCGGCCCATACTCCACTGCCTGCAAGCTCCCGGCAAGCTCCAGGCAAGCTCCCTGGTCCATACACCACCTCCCGCAGGCTCCCGGCAAGCTCCCCGCCCTGTAGTCCACTCTCCGCAAGCTCCCCGCCCTGTAGTCCACTCTCTGCAAACTCCCCGCCCTGTAGTCCATTCCCCGCAAGCTCCAGGCAAGCTCCCCGCCCTGTACTCCACCATCCGCAAGCTCCTGACATGCTCCCAGCAAGCTCCCTAGCCCATACACCACCACATGCAAGCTCCAGGCAAGCTCCCTGGCCCATACGCCACTGTCCGCAACCTCCAGGCAAGCTCCCAGTAAGCTGCCTGGCCCATACATCACCGCGTGCAAGCTCTGTGCCCTGAGCTGCTGCCTCTATGGCTGGTGGCCACCCCCACCCCATCTGTCCCTGTCACCGCTGCCCCGCCGGGTAGGACCAGACTCTGACCCAGAAGCTCCCTTCCACTCCTCTGGACAGCAGGGGAGTGGAGCAGGTGCGCTAGCTGGCCCCCCTCAGGCACCAAGAGCCCTTCCAGGCCAGTGCGCTGCCCCTCTCCCCCACCGCGCAAGCTCTGTTTTCCAGCGCATGCCCTGGCCATAGTGCTGGGCCACGGCAGGAGACGCGCTCTCACCCGGCCCGTAGGCTAGCGGCTGGGCCCATGGCCTGCTGGGGGCTAGCCTGGCGCAGAGAACGCTCCCGCCTCGTGCGGCCGGTGTAACTCCCCCTGGCTCTTCTGCCCCCCTCGTGCAGCTCATGAAGCTAAACCAGGAGTGGGACCAGATTTACCACAATACTACCCTGGCGCTGCAGCAGGAGGTGGTCTCCCTCAAGCAGCAGACAGAGAGGCTCTCCATGAAGCTCGAGCACGAACAGGTGAGCAAAGGCGCCCAGAGTCTGCAGCAGCCTGCCGAGGCCGTGGCCCGGCCTGAGAGGGGCTCCGACAGCAAATCTGGAGACCGGGGCTCAGGGTAGCTCGCCCGAGCTCCTCGCCTCGCGTCTCACTGGGCAGGTGAGCGTTTCCGTGGGGTAGCAACGGTCCCTGGCGGCCCTCGGGGGCTCTGCCCTGCTCCCCCCAAGCCGAGCGTGGCCTAGACGCGGTGGCTGCAGAAACAAAGCACCAGGAGTGGAGGCCGGATTCTCCCCTGCAGTCAGAGCCACCGCGGTGGGTGGTAGGGGGCAGGCGGAACAGATACATCACCTCCCGCCCCTTTGCCAAACCTCCTGTGCTCACTGGTAAGAGTCCTGGCAACCTCTGGGCAGCTGTCTGGGGGGTGGCGCAAAGCCCAGCAAGCCCCCCTCAGGGCTCAACTGGCGCCACGTTCTAGTTAGCGCTTTACAAAGGAGGGCAGGAGTGTCATCTCCTGGGTAGGGAAACCGAGGCACCGAGCTGCAGAGCAACTTGCCCAGGCTGGCCACCGCCGGAGCCAAGCCTCGAAGCCGGCTCTGCAGTGCCCTTCGCCCCCCCTTCCCGGTTGAACCCACAGCCCGGGAGGTGGGGAGGTAACAGGACATGAGCTTGCGGCACCCTGCCCCTCCCCTCTTCGCGTGGGTGGGGGAGGGGCAGCGAACAGAACCCCCCTCTGCCATGCAGCAGTAGCGTCCCGGGCCCGGCGGCTCCCTTAGCTGCTGTCCTGACGGCGCCCGTCCCCGTTACAGAACAAGAGGGAGTACTACGAGCAGACCCTCATCCAGGAGCTCAAGAAGAACCAGCATTTGCAGGAGTATGTGAGGCAGCTGGAAGGCAGGCAGCACCACAGCCGGGAGAAGAGGACCTTGGAGGTAAGCGCCTGGTGAACCCCCCTCCTCCCTCTCTCCAGGCTTAGGAGAGCAGAGGCTGTCCCAAGGCAGCAGGGTTACGAACCCAAGGCAGGGACTCATTGGGTTGTACTGCATGGAAAACGCTCTTCACGCCGAGGGCAAGGAGTCCCAGCTCCTAGCTGTGGGCCCACGGGGCTCCAGAGCATGGCCTGTGCCACGGGGCTAGGGGGGAAGGCACCAGGTCAGCGCTGACACCTCGCCATGGCTCCAACGTGCTGGGCGACACTGTTAGCACCCCCCCCAGCTGGTGCGGCTCGGCCAGCGTTACTGCCCAGGGTCGGGATGCAGAGATCAGAACGAAAGAAGTAAATATTCCCAGCAGCGCAAAGAGGCCAGCTCCCACCTCGATCCCATCTGGCTCCTGCCGGGTGCTCAGAGCAGGGTTAAGGGACGTGGAGATCAGAACCCCCCCCGAGAATGCGGGTGTAGATGGGGGGAGGCACGAGAGTTACTGACCACGTTCCCACCTCATCATGTGACGCAGACGTTGCTTCAGTAGCCAATCAGCACCGACAATTTCTCTCGTTCCCTGACTTTCGGAAGGACTCAGGCCCCATGGATCCTGGCTTTGCAGAATATCTAACACCACGCCCAGTACAATTGCACCCAGATGTGCGCCAGCGTTTGCTTGGCTCGCACGGACAGGCATCCAGCTGTGTTCAAACAGCAGCGCTGAAACCTGGGTAGGAATCAAAGCTAGATGAAGACGCCTCTTTCGCTTCACCCCATCCACACTGGCCAGGCACACAGCACCGGATTACTTCAGCTACAGCCGTGCTGAAACTTTTCGCTGCTGCTCGAAAGCCAGGGCAGCTTTCTTGTTATGTGTAGCGGAGGAACATCTATGGGTCCCAAGAAGGGTTGTGCCCCTGTTCTACTAAGCCCTGGCCACACACACAAGAGTTTACAGTCTGAGCTGACAAGAGGTGGGAGGGGAAACTGACGCACAGAACTGGGAAATGATTTGCCTTATCCTAAGGAACAGGGACTGGGAAGAGAATGAAATCCCCCAGGCCCCTTTCTAAGAAGCTGAATGATGCAAACAGCTGCCGTTCCTTCCTTAGGACCACGAGTTCTTGGCATCTGTGCCCTGGGGGGGAGTTTGGGGATGCCCGCGTCCTGCTTCCCATGAAAGGCCTGAACCCCCTCAAAAAGCCGGAAGAAGCCAGTCGGAAAGCGCCAGGGAGTGAGAGCCACAAGGCCAGGAGGTGCAAGCACGTGGCCCCGACGGGTACCAGCCCGGATCCCGGGAAAGAGGTGACTGACCTGAAGGACCAGCTGGAGGCCTTGAAGTGCCAGGTACGTTCGTGTCCACAAGGAAGGACAGAAGCGGGTGGGGGTGGCAGAGAAGAGAAGAACTACACTGAATGGTTTGCTCAGGCAGGCGGGAGAGGGGAGTCTTCTCAGGCTGGTGTCCAGGGGCTGTGCAGGAGGGACTGAGTATTGGCCCTTTTGGTTACTGCTGTCTGATCATGGTAGCTTTGCTCCTTCACTAGCTCACCCCCCCCCGCATCATTTTAATCCCCTCTCGGCCCAGCCTGGAGTGAGTCTGGAAGCACTCTTCCAGCCCCACTCATTAGCAGGCAAGCAATGTTTCTGACTGGCTAGAGCACAGGACCTGGGTCCTCGTCCCGGCTCTGACACTGGTTTGCTGGGTAACCTTGGGCATGTCACTTTGTCTCTGCGCCTCACTTTCCCCCTCGGTAGGGGACAATGATCCCGGAGGGCTTGCCGACGGCTTTAGAAGAATGAGGTATTATTACTGGAGTAGCAAGGGGAAGGCATTTGCATGGCCAGTCCCCAAACAGTGGCAGCGACCCTCGCCTGCTAATCAGCACAAGACCATAGCCTTATCCCTCCCTAGTCTGTTGACTGGTTACCCAGCCCTGACAGGGCTTCCAAGCCCCTACTGATGGGCATCCCTCCCTGCTTCCACAGACAGAAATTTATGAGGCGGATTACAGGACAGAACACAAAGACCGGGAGCGGATCAAAGCGGAGAACGAGAAGCTCCGGAAGAAGGAGGAGGAGATGAGGCAGCAGATGGTACTTCTGCGAGAGCAGGTGAGTCCCTGAATGCACTGGCCAGCTTGTAAATACAGCTCAGCTGCAGGGAAGGAACAGCAACAACCAGAAACGAGGCTTTCCCAATGAAGGCCAAAGGGACTTAGGCACGTGGGGCTTGCCCTAGTCAGACCTTTGACCCTGCTGATTCAGTCTCCTGTGTCTGGCACTGACCAGCATGTGACGCATGAGAAAATGGGAGAGACACTTCATAATATACTTTGCAAGTTTTTCTGCCTCCGGTTAACAGAGCTGTGTGCGCAGGGGAATCCTTTCAGAACCCCCGACGGGCCCCCCTAAACAGGAGATGCCATTCTCCGTATTGTCTTTTGGTTTGCAAGTGACACGCCTTAACTCGTGTGTTATCTGACAGTGTAAATCACACTTCCTCATTCACCTTCTCCACCCCATAGACAGACCTCTATCATATCCCCCCCCCATCATCTCTTTCAATCCAAAACGCCCCAATTTTATGACTCTCTCTTCAGAAGGAAGCTTAAACATTTTTGCTGCCTTTTCCATTTCTAATACATCTTTTTTGATGAGAGGGGGTGGCCAGAACCGCACCCAATATTCCAGGCCTGGATTTAAATAACAGCATTATGGTATTTTCTGTCTTATGATTGGTCCCTTTTCCAACAGTCCCTAACATGGTTCACTTTTTTTGGCTGCTGCTGCACGTTGTGGAGAGTTCTCTGAAAACACCCAGGATTCCGAGATCTCCCGAGCTAATTTAGACCCCAGCATTTTGAATGTACAGGTCGGACTATGGTTTTCACTGTGCATTACTTTGCAGTTATCAATGGGGAATTTTCTCCACTGTTTTTGTAGCCTAGTCCTGTTTGTGTAGCTGGGGTGGGGGCTGGTACAGATAAAGCACCCGCTTCCGTGCCAACCACTAGGTAGCTGAATAGCTGGCCGGGTTAGTTTGATCTTTGGAAAGTCCTGGCCACGTGGGAACAGCTGGTTGGAAAACAGAAGATGGGAATGATTCCCTCCGTGAATCAGTGCGAGCTGCGCTGACACCGAGTTCCAAACCGGTTCCCGGTGCGAGCCGCACGAGAGCGAGTGCCACGGCGGCACGGAGCTGTCCAGAGCTCTCCCTGCTCACTTTAGTTTCCCCTTTGCCTTCCCTGCAGCTTAAGATCTTTGAGGACGACTTCCGGAAGGAGCGGTCGGACAAGCAGCTGCTTCAGCGCCTCCTAAAGAGCAAGGCCGGCTCCAAGGAGCCCATCCTGGTGCATCGCTGCAATGGGCACGAGAGGCCGCCGGTCCCCACCTCGCCCGCGCTCTCCGCTTCCTCCGCCGCCAAGCGAGGCAGCTGCAGCAAGCACTGTGAGAAACACAGCCACAAGCTGGGCGAGTGCACCAAGCACCACGCACGGGAGGCTGCGGCGCACGCGGCCCCGCCCAGCGACTACTAGGAAGGAGACACGGGTCTTCCCGGCAGCACTTTTTAAGCTAACACACGGGCTCGCCCGCAGGCACCTGCTGCAGGGTGCGGGCCGCCAGCCCCAAGAAGCAGCAAGCTCTCCCCGCGAGGCCGGCGGGAGATGCTTTTGAACACCATAGATGCTTTCGGCAGCCAGGCCTTCCATTGGCGAGAGCTCTGACCAGTCAGGGCTGGGGCTCATCTCTTCCAGCCAGTCCCACCTTGCTCCCGGGGCGTTGCCTGCTTCTGTCCGCCCTGCAAGGAATTCCGGGGCCGGGAACGCTGAACAAGAAGCGTGGCCCTTGGCCCCACATCAAGAAGAGGGTCGCGCAGAAAAGGCCCTTGGACCTTGTGGGGCGAGGCTAGCGTCTGGAAAGGGCTCACCCCAGCTGTCCTCCCTGGGAGCCGGGAGTCCTTAGCTGTAAGCCATCCTATACGCTAGCAGTGCCTCCCCATGCTGCTGCTGCTCCAGCAAAGGGTTCCTCAGCGCTTCGTTCTGATTCTCGAGGGATTTCTGCAGCTCCTTGCTCCAGCCAGCAAGGACTGGGGACAGCTGTTACCTTTATTTATTTGAACCAATCTCCTGGATCCTATGGGGCTGGTACTTTATTCAAGTGATTACAAAATAAATTAAATAAAGACAAATGCTCTCGTTCCTTCTGTTTCCCATGTGCCTGTAAGACCAGAGCAAAGGCGCGTTCTTTCCTTCCTTAAACACCAAGAACTGTGGATTTGGGAGCCGGCTCGACAGCACCGGCGGTGAAAGCTACCTACCAACGATGAAGCCAAGCCCGGGGAGCAGCAGGGCCCGCTTCCCCCGCCCTGCCCCGAGCAGTCCCCGGCTCGGGGGCCGTTCAGTCTTTGTGACCTCTCTCTGCCTCCGAAAGAAGCGGGCACAACCAGCTTCCTGGCAACACTAGACTGTTGCCTGTTAGCAACTGGACTGAGAACAACTAGTCTCAGTCTCTGGTTGGCGACCGCTGACCTAGACAAAAGCCTCGAATTCCATCAAGGGGTTTAAAATCCAGTCTGAGGCCTTTCAGGCTCTCCTGTCCCTATTGAAGGCAGCCACCAAATGGGCCAGGTTACCTGCTTTCCGAAGCCAGAGCAGGAGGATTTTATGCTACATGCTCTGTGGCACAGAGGAGATGCCTGTGCTTATGTGTCTGCTCAGATCCCAGCAATGAAGATTGCTCAGCTGCTTAGGAGCCCAGATGAGCAGGTCTGAGCCATTGCAGCCGGGTTGTTGGAACTTCAGAAACGCCCGCGTGTGCTTGAAGTTCTGGCAAACATCCGGAGAGCGATGGCTGGGTCGTTGTGGTTCAGCACACCAGGAACCTGCTTAAACTCTCTCATTGGACAGAGCGGGGAAGGTCCCGAGGGCAACCCTTTGGGAGTCTGTAGAAAGTCTCCAAATTACAAAGCATCTTGTCCTTGGGGTCAAGCGCGAATCTCAACCCTGAGTTAGCTTCATAGCCAAGCAGCTTCTGTAGCCGCTTGACAAAGTGCAGCTCTCCTGCACATCAGCTTCCTTCACTAGTCGGCAACAGAGCGGCCAGGCGGGGTGAGACCAAAGGCCCATCCAGCCCAGTGTCCTGTCTGTCGACAGTGGCCAATGCCAGATGCCCCAGAGGGAGGGAACACAACAGGGAATCGTCACGTGATCCCTCCCCTGTCGCCCATTCCCAGCTTCGGGCAACAGAGGCCGGGGCACGTCCCAGGCTGGTTTTACATCCCTGTCCCTCCTGGCTAATGGCCATCGATGGACCTCGCAGCGCTAAGCCAACCAGGCTGGGCTTGGGGGTTTTTTTTGGTCCCAGAGCGGAGCTATCTCGTCTCTACTGCCTGCCTTTGCAGAGAGGCATCAATTTACACTGACACCTCACCTCGCAGCCCGTCTGCCTGGGGACCAGACAGCGCGGCGACGGCTTAGCTGTTTCCTCTAAAGCAGGGGTGGGCAATACATTTTGGCCGGGGGCCACTTCAAAAATTTTTGAAGCGGCCCCGGTGCAGCCCAGAAGGGGCGGGGCCAGAATGCTTCCGATCCAGCCCGCGGAGGCCCTTTTTCCACCCCTGCTCTAAGGTGTCTAGTTTGTTTTTTCAAATAACTAGAAGAGCCTCCCAAATGATTTTTTTCCCTGAAATTGTATCATGGCTATTGAGTACCCGCATGACAAATACCCAGCATATTGCCTATGGCGTAGGAAAGCTTTAGTGAGCAGACGAGCATCCGTCCTTAAGCGGACATCTCATTTCCCTCCCTCATGTTACGCCTGCGGAAGGACGTAGAGGAGGGCAGAATGCGTCACAGGCATTCATTCAGTCACCAAACTACTGGGAGACTGCTGTACTTATCTGAGGTTACAGACGGGGAAACTGAGGCACATGGAGATTATGTGACTTGCCCAAGGCCATGCAGTGTGGCAGTGTCAGTGTTGGAAATGGAACTTGGGTCTCCCAGCTCCTAGATCAAACATCCAACTCTTACAAGTGGACGGTGTTAGGAGATAGTAACACTGGGAAATATGCAAGAGCCCAGGCTGAAAAGAGAGTAATTCTGAGGTTTTTAAGGCCAGCAGGCACCACTGGGACCTGCAGTACAGAGGCCACAGCCTTTCCCCTAATATTTGCGGCAGTATTATTTCTGTTTGCCGTGCGATTACAATCAAGTCACCCCACCAATGGGTGCACCTGCCAATGGACCAAACCACCCTCCTTACCTGCAGCCCTCGCGGAGCTAATCGCTCCCGTCGTGTTCATTCTAGCCTCGCAGGTGCTTGCCACGCCTCCAGTTTCAACACCAACCACAGATGTGATCACTGAACGTAGAGCAAAGGAACACGCAGCAAGCAGCCGCTCGAGACCACAGCAGTAGTCCGATCTGCCTTCCTCCCCGCATGTAAGGGAGACCTGTCTCCCGCATAACCAGGCGCAATTGGGGGTGGGATAGGGAGGACATTAGCCATAAATCTTTGTTTTTTTCAAACCCATCACTTTTGGCCATTTGAAAATCTGTTTGTGGTACAGTCACTCAGCCCCTCTGCAGGCCAGAGACTCTGCTAGCCCAGCCAAATGCAGCATGTTGCTAACAACTCGCGGTACGCTGAGCATGGGTGTAAGTCGAAAAATCAGCACAACCCCAGGCTCCCTGATGGCACAACTCCCAACCCCCGCCCCCCAGGGCTGTTGGAGACAGCACCCACCGCTATTTGCATAACACCCGCGGTACAAAGCCACGGCCGTACCTTCGCTAGGATAGCCCTCCTTCCACCCCATTGTACTGAAAGCCTCTTGCTTTGCTAGGGGGTTATTTCCTACTCAACTGACTGTCGAGGAGGATGTACATTTCCTCCTTACATTCATTATATAAGCTCAAATGTATGGCCTGGAACTCCAGGAGGGACGAAGGGCTGGTGGGCTGCTAGGGCTGTTCTTTACCTAAGGACATACAGGTTCTTTGAGTCCTATCACTTTTTACGTCAAACATCTAATAGCTCCTGTGCCTGTCAGCAGCACCACTGAAGAGTGGAGTGCTCTTTCTATTAGGGATGTAAAATCCCCATGAATCAGTTAACCATTAGGTTAACCTACCATTTAACCAACTAAGTGGGATCTCACCCTGGTCCTGGGGCTGCCACCGCCAGCCACAAGAAACTCCCAGCCCTAGAGCTAGGGTTGCTGCCAGCTCCCGGTCCCTCTGGGGTGGGCTGCGGGTGGGGAGCTGCTCCCAGGCACCGCTTAACCTGGTAAGCATCACCCGGTAACTGATTACCCATTCACATCCCTACGTTCTATACCTGCAGTAGACTCTGGCTGTAATGCCCTCAAGTAAGATATCTAGCCAGCTACTAGTTTCGGCCCAACAGCTGCTGCTGCTGCTCAAGCCTGATTGTGGTTTATTGCTACACTAGTGGCCATTTGATAGTTCAGCAGCGTGCGTGTGCTGGGCCAGGAAGTCTTCGGAGGGCCCGCTGTCACCTCAAAACCATCGCTAGCAAACGCAGCGCAGCGGGCGCCAACCCACGCAGGACTTGCGAATCATCTCCCAGTAGAGTGGAGAAGAGGAGACGCCAGCACCCCAGTAAGATCCTTGCACATGGGTGGCTTATACCTGGAAATAAGGCACCATCGCCCATCCAGAGATGCACATTTGTGCTTGCGATCATCACAGCAGGGAGCGGGCCCAAAGGTGGACGAAGCCCCCTGCCTGGGAGTGGGGAAGGAAAGGTTGCAAAAGGTGCTTGCCACATTTCAAGACCACCACTCAGGTTTTGCATCCATTAACTGCTCAGAGCTGCACGCCATACAGGGAGAAGGGGTGTGTGTGTGCGCGCGCCGTACAGGGAGAAGGGGTGTATGTGTGTGCGCGCCGTACAGGGAAAAGAGGGTGTGTGTGTGGGGGCTTTATAATATGAAAGGGGCTCCGAGAACCACCCTAGATACCTTTGTGACCCTAAGATCAGTTGATCTTGCAAAACGCTTATGGGAAGCGAAGATTCATTTTTATAGGCCACGTGCCAAGAAAGGTAAGGATTCTAACTTGGAGAATGAGTCGCTTCCTCTCTGCTGTAGCCTAGCTCCGACAGCAAGGGGAAGGAAGTGGTTATGGAGCACACACACAGCGTGACAGTGCTAAGACTCGTACCAAAGGACTCGCACTGGTGCAACCCAGCCTTTTGCATTTAGAAGGAAACAGCTGAGCCTACAACACCTGCCCCAGCCTCAGTCCTGGCAAAACGGTCTAGACTAAAGACAGGTTGCAAAGAGTGGAGATGATGTGGGAAGGAAGGGTCAGAAGGAGAGGCAGCATGGAAGGAAAAAGTTATTAGCGCCCCAGGTACGCTGGGGACTTACGGCGAGGCTTAAAAGTGTTTTTATATAGCGAGCAGCTGAGTCGTTAACCCAGTACAGTATTCTCTTCCTCTCAAACGTGTTTGCTGAGCGTGCAGCGTAACACTATATCCGGCGTATACCCGCCACACAGAGCCCTATGAAAACTTAGTTCCTGCAACACACGAGTTACATTTACATCTTTCACCAAGACTTCCGTTCCATCCACAAGGTGGAGCCAGGCTGGCCACAACGGTACCAAAATAGCGATTTAAATGCCACTGGACCAGTTGAGTGGGACGACGACCTTGGTCTGGGAAACACGACTTCTGTAACAGCCGCAGCCACCACGGGAGGGGGGGTGGGGAGGAGGGCCTCACAGATCCCAAAGCTCAACACTGCCCCCTGCCAGCAGCACTTGTAGCTCAGATTCACGCAAAGGCACCGACTGCTTTTCAACTGATGGTTGCGACTGGACTATCCCTACACTGCAACGTACAGGCAGCAAGCTAGAGTAAGCCAGTAGCGATTCAGCCTTCACGGCAGCTAGGGCGTGGCACCAATCAGAAAAGGAATAGCCAATCCAGTTTGATCTGCCTGCATCACAAACGCCCCGTGCAGTGTGCACCTGTGAGTGACGCAAGAGCCCTTCCAGCTGATGGATCCAGGCTGGCCGCTGCTGCTTTGGGATGCCAGAATGAAAAGTGCAGCCAGCAGCCTGTGAGGGGCCCTTCCTAAGCATACATGCACTTCAAAAGACTTACAGTGCCCCCAGCTAACAGCACTGTGGGCTGCTCTCAAAACACACCTGACGGCAGGAGTTTAGTGGGAAAAGCTGAGCACGGGGCTTCACTGCAGGCTCATACCCGCCTGTACAAACAACAAGGTGTCCTGTGGCATCTTAGAGACTAACAAATTTATTAGGGCATAAGCTCTCATGGGTAAAACCCACTTCATCAGATGGATTGGAGTGGAAGTTACAGAAGCAGGAGTGAATATAAAGGAAGATGCTGCTTGTGCTAATGAGGCTAATCAAGTCAGGGAGGAAGATTAGCATCGTTAACACAACCAACTTCTTCCTTATATATACTTCTGTAACTTCCACTCCAATTCATCTGATGAAGTGGGTTATACCCACAAAAGCTTATGCCTGGTTAGCCTCTAAGGCGACATCTTTCACTATGCGGAAGATGGACACTTCAGTGATCGATCTTCCGGAGTTCAATGTAGTGAGTCTAGTAAAGACCCGATAAATTAAACTCAGAGGGCACCTTTGTTGGCGCTGGTACCCCTGCTCTCTGCGAGGAGTAAGGGAAACCGAGGGGAGCATTTGCTCCCAGCAGCCTCCCGCTGTGAAGACCATGCAGAAACTCAAATTAAGGTCCATCAGCTCTGGCTACGTAAGTAACATAGCTGGAGTTGCACATCTTAAATTTGACCTTCCTGCAGAGTGAAGACATGGCCTTAGGTGCCACTGGCCCCCTCCTTGGTTTTGCAGATACAGAGTACTGTGGCCACCCCTCAGACTGGTCTGTGCAGCAAACACAGGTATGTGGAATGAGGAAGAGAACTTGTATCTGCCTGTAAATGGTCCTGTGATACATTGTCAATATGGTTCTGCTTTCACTTGCTAGCCACAACCCTATTCAGTTCTCCCACAAGGGAAGCAGAGAGGCAGTTTTCACACACAGAGCTACTTTTCCATTTTTAGCATTCGTTTTAGTACTCACGGAAAAGTAACTGTGGGACTTTCTACCTCACCCTTAGAGGTCCAGGAGTCAAACATCTTCCCAACACACAACTCCAACCTGCGCTGATCTGGGAAGAGTGTTCAGCTGTGTCAGGTGGGGGGCAGGGAGAGAGAGATTACATCCAAGTCGTAATGACAGACGTCTCCGCCTTCAGAGGCTAATGTTCAGAATCTGTAGCCAGAGGCCATTTTCTGCATCCTTAGGAACATTGGAAGTTGACTCGAGAGCCCCCTCCTGCAGTGTTGGGATCCTCCTTGTTAACTGGAGGTTTCACTCAGTGAAGTTCTGTGAGCTTTGCCCGCATAGTAGCTAAGCACCGAGTCTGTCTGCTTTGTCAGAAGAACACTGAGGGGAATTCTTGGGTGGGGAAAATAAGCAGGAAGAATTCCCCTGGCTGAACTCCGAAGAAGGACAGTACTCAGTAAGATGGCGGGTGACGTAACAATTTCACCACTTGCTGCTAGAAGCAGGGACTAGGTAGAGCTGGTAGTGGCTGGTAAGCCACACCAACACCTCAATCCACTTCTAGACAGCTAGGAACTCTGTTGTACTTTTATAGTCCAGTCGGAAGCCTCACAGGTATTCAAATACCTGAATCTTCCACATACACCTAGGTAATACCTCCCTCTGGCTTGACAGTGCTGGTTGGTGATAGCTCTGATCATACAGGATCATTATAGAAACATGCCTGTTTAGTAGCTGTTTGGGGCACTAGTATTAAATCATGCAAAGATTTAGAGAGGATAAAAATGTGGGGCCATTATATTAGCTTGTCCTAAGATCAGATACACGTCACATTTCAGGGCTCACAACTTGAAAAGCTTAGCATTTACTAGCTTGACTTTGAGACAATAATAGAGTGAGGGATTATAACCCGTTTTAAACTCAATACGGCCTGTTTTTCCTAGAACATCACTGTGTATGCAGAAATAACCGCTCAACGGAACATCAGCCCATTCAATACCTTAGAGGTTACAGCTTTTCCTAATTGGCTGTGCTTTTGTTTTCCAACGTTTACTGGCAAATCAAGCACAAGTCCAGTAAAAAAATAATAAAAAAAATCAGACCATCATGTAGAGGTGCACCGGCGTCTAATATCGTCAGGCTGCCGTTCTGGTTTACTACAGACAAAGGCCAGTACAAAGGGACCTGACAGAGCCAAACGAAGCAGCAGAAGACAGCTATAAAAAAGGCAGATAGAGTTCTTCTTTCACTGCCTCCCCTATGGGCTAATGGTTAGGATTCCTGGTTTTCACCCAGACGCCCCGGGTTTGACTCCTGGTATGGGGAGTATTCACTGGACTAAATTGCCCAGGGAGGTTGTGGAATCTCCATCATTGGGGCTATTCAAGAGCAGGTTAGACGCACACAGTGGTTCCCCCCCTTTTGATTTTTGAGAAACCCTCACGCCCCCCCTCCCAAAAAATAGCAGCAAAACTTGGGGTGGGATTGACGGGGTGTGTGTGTGGCTGGGTTGCCTCGTACCCCCCCTGGAATTTCTTCATGCCCCCCCCAGAGGGGCACGCCTCCCAGTTTGGGAGCCCATGGTCCTGCCGAGAGGGCAGGGGACTGGACTCGATGACCTCTCAAGGTCCCGTCCAGTTCTTGTGTTCTATGACTGAGAGCAACATTTTCAGGGGGCAACGAGACCTGTTATCTCATCTGACCTCCTTAGACTTCTTATTTGCCCTTCTCAGCATCTCCTTGCTCAGGAGGAGCAAGACCTGAATGCAAGAACTATATCTTACGAGACTATTACTTTCAGCTCCTTCTGTACAACATGGATGATTTTCATTCTGGTAAGCCTAAAATCATAGCCACAAAAAGGATTACACACAGTCTATGACTCTTCTGCATTAAATGAACGTTGACACAGAAGAAAGTCTCTCTCAAATGAGGATCTGGTTTAAAAGGCCCAGTAATACGAAGAGAGAAATGCAGCTGTGCATAATGCAAAACTTCACAACATTTAAAAAAACCACTTCCAGAACTCTGGAAATCAAAGTTCCTGGTAGCAAAAATTTATTTCCATGACTGAAGACAAGGAGAAATTTATAAATGTATCCCAGCAACTTGTTGATAAAATAGTAATATTCCATCCTTGTGATTTATACAATCTGAAATACAGCAAAACACCCACAAAGGCGTCAATGTGCGTGACTACAGCAACCAGGCTTATCAGGCCAAGTGCAAATCACCTGCCCTTGCATCTTCCCCAACCCCTCGTGTGCCAGGAAGTCTCTCTTGAAGGTCTACTGTGTATCCAGACATTATCCGAGTGACTAGTGTCCAATGTTAAAAGGAGAAAAAAAATACAGAAGATTGCGGTGGTAAGCAACACACTCATTTCAAAGCCCACACAGACACCCACATTGTTAGATTCTCCTAAAAACCCCCGCAGTTCCAACTTTTCACCCCCAAAGACCATGTGGCCTGGCCAGTGTTCAACGCATGAGCAGACTATGCTTTGGTCCATCCACTCTCTCCAGCTTCTCAAAGTGTTTCCTAGCGTTGCGGATGTTGATCAGCGTAGCTGCAGAAGCTAGTGGGAAGAGGAGACAAGAGAGGAAAGGCTGTGAGTAATTAGATCACCAGGAGTTCACACACACAGAATGGGAAGCGACTCTCTAGGAAGGAGTATGGCAGAAAGGGATCTAGGGGTCAGAGTGGACCACAAGCGAAATACGAGTCAGCAGCGTGACACTGTTGCAAAAAAAAGCAAACACGATTCCAGGATGCAACAACAGGAGAGTTGTGAGAAGTCACAATCTACTTTGCGCTGATTAGGCCTCAATTGGTGTATTGTGTCCAGCTCTGGGCACCACATTTCAAGAAAGATGTGGAGAAATTGGAGAGGGTCCAGAGAAGAGCACCAAGAATTATTAAAGGTCTAAAATACATGTCCTATGAGGGAAGACTGAAAGAATTGGGCTTGTTTACTTTGGAAAGGAAAAGACTGAGGGGGGACATGATAGCAGTTTTCAAGTACCCTTAAAAGGTGTTACTAGGAGGAGGGAGAAAATTTGTGCTCCTTGGTCTCTGATTTTAGGACAAGAAGCAATGGGCTTAAACTGCAGCAAGGGAGGTTTAAGTCAGACATTACAAAAAACTTCCTAACTGTCGGGGTGGTTAAACACTGGAATAAGTTGCCTAGGGAGGTTGTAGAATCTCCATCACTGGAGATATTTAGCATTAGGTTAATTAGACATCTATCAGGGATGATCCATTCTAGACAGTGCTTGGTCCTGCTGTGAGGGCAGGGAACTGGACTCGACCTCTCACGGTCCCTTCCAGCTCTAGTGTCCTACAAGATACAAGCTTCCTGGGAAGGTTGGTTAGGAAGGTTCTCCGTAGCGTACAATGCAGAGGGATTGGTTCACAGCAGCAGGACTGAACCCACAAAGCTCCAGGGTTTTGGTTCAGGTTTCCCCCCAAACTCCGTAACTATAGGTTTCACCAAGAGTGAAAAACAAGATGAGTTACCACCTTGTTTAGCACTAAAGAAGGAATATTTTACAGTGACCCGTGTCAGATTTCACTGATCCAACTCTGGAGAGGAAAACTGAGTGATGGAAACAGGACTGTTCCTCCTAAAGGGCCTAGTGCTTAAGAAAAAGTCCCAGTACTCTAAACAATGAGCTCTAACGGGTCTGTTCTGCTACTCCAAGGCCACGGAGGATAGACTGTAGGGGGTACAGCAAGCCGGTTCGGGTTGTTCTGCCGGATGATGCCAGAGTGGCACTGTTTGAGACCCAAAAGGGCGTCACCCTAGTGACGGGGTACTATACTGATGCAAGGTCTGTTAACAGGAATTGGAATTATGGGAAGAAGTTGCGTTACTTTTTCTTAGCTTCCCACACGTCTGCTTCCAAAGGATAATGTCACAGCTGGTAGCAAGCCCCCGGTCTGGTTGGATTAAATGCATGGGGCTAACTTGATAATGGTAATTTAAAAAAAGGCATTTTCTGCTCTCTGGGAATTGCAGCACCAGGTCCATGAGCCATAGGGAAGTCTCCGATAGTGTAACACAAATAGCAGTGTCCCAGTGAGCAATAGGAAAATATTGTATATACAAGGGCCCGCACACTCCGGCTGTAAGCAATGGTAATTTTACCCACCCATTTCTTCTTTAGTTAAAAAGGGAAACACAGCCATAACTGGAACACTAACAAAGCAAAGACATTCACCTAGGAAATGCCCAAATTCTAGTTTAGGCCCCAAACTCCCAACCCAGCTGCCAGATCAGGTCTGTCAAACAATACTGACTGTTTGCAGCTTCACTGAAAGAGACGGGTTACCTGCCATTCGTATCGATCACCATGCTGAGAAACAGAAGAGAGGACGGGACGCAAAGATCATACTGTTTGCAGTGCATGATCAAGCCTCCTTTCAAGCCATGTTCCCAAACCGTGGTGCTGACCAGTTAACACATGTCAGGCCTACCCACAGTTCCAGAACTCAACTGCTTTCACTGTCCTGGGGGCCAGGTTGATTGTATAGAGTAAACAGGTGCTCATTTACGGTATCCAGAGCCAAATGCCAGTGTAACTCGCTCTTGGCCCCTGTAAAAATGACACAATCGATGCCTAAGCATTATTAAACTTACGTATGGAAGGATCAGACATGACCACCATGACATATGTGTTTGATGTGAAGATGTCAATGAAAGCAGCAAAGTTAGAGTTCCTGACTTCCATGCTCTGGAAAGAAGCCGCCAGCTTACTGTGAGGAGGAAAGAAAAGTGAATTAACTCCTGTTACAGGACCATTTCAGAAGCATGTACATAGCACCTCATGTCTAAAGACCACGTTAGTCATATCATAACAGCACAGCTTTGTCCATCAAATAAGAATTGAGCCAGCAGGTGCCACTAGGTTTTTTTTTAAATCTGTCAAACACAAAATAGCCACAGATGTTGTATTTACTCCCTAGTTACAAAGCTTGAATACAATGTAAGCAAGGCTCTCTAGTCAGTGCTGACTGGCAAGTGTGTTAGAGTTCTCTCTTTTTATACTCAAGTCAATAAAAAAAAAGCTTTTACGCTGCACAACGATTGACTGACCCGTTTGCTTGAGTTTACCAGTGCATGCGGGAACCATTCAGCACAAAGTTGACAATAGCAGAATGACTTGGGACCCACAAGAGACGAGAGTAATGAACTGAAGACTTTGGAGACAGCCTACTAAATCACACATCTAGCAATTCAGCTGCACCTACCCTATTAGTACATAAGGGCATAAGAACAGCCAGACTGGGGCAGACCAAAGGTCCATCTAGCCCAGTATCCTGTCTTCCAACAGTGGCCAATGCCATATGCCCCAGAGGGAGTAAACAGAACAGGGAATCATCAAGTGATCCCTCTCCTGTCACCCATTCCTAGCCTCTGAGAGAGGCTAGGGACACCATTCCTACCCATCCTGGCCAGCAGCTATTGACGGACCTAACCTCCACTAATTGATCTAGTTCTTTCTTGAACCCTGTTAGTCCTGATCTTCATAACATCCTCTGGCAAGAAGTTCCACAGATCGACTGTGCGCTGCATGAAGAAAAACTTTCTTTTATTTGTTTTAAACCTGCTACCTATTGATTCCATTTGGTGACCCCCTAGTTCTTATGTTATGCTAAACCTTTTCAAATATTAGGAGTAGAAGGGCAAAAGTGGAGCAATTTGGGGGGGAAAACACTATTTTAAAGCTTAACTTTGCCTTACGTCCTCTGTCTTCCTTTTCTGACTGTTGCTAAATTTGTTTGACCAAGTGCTTCCTCTCTCAAACCAGCTTTTTGGTTCTCGCGCCCATAACTAAGTGCTTATCTTAGATTTACAGTGCCAGCAAGGGTTGTCATTAACTGCCACTAGGTCACGAGCTCAGTGCTGTAGCTTCTCTGCAGAGCCCAGAAGAGGGGGAACAGGAGAAAACTGTTTACAGCAAACCTCTTTCAATGAGCACCAAAAGAAAACAACGAAAGGCATGAAAAACAGAACAAGGGTTAAGTAGGATACATTCTAACACTAACACCTCTTTGAATAAGAACTTTTTGGGTGGTCTGTTATTCATAGAACCATTACTCACTTCAAGGCCTACTTGTGCTACAGAGACGTTATAAGGCATGTCTGGCTGGACAGAGTCATCATGTCTGTCTAGCCAAGGCAGATGATCAATACAGCAGAGAAGAGAAGTTGGCACTGACCCCATCTGAAGATTTCCAAGTCTTAGGAACATAACTACACAGATAATCCATCTCACCTGCAGCTCAGCTTGAACTGTTTAATAATGTTGCTGATTTTCTCAAATCTGTGGATATCGCGCTGTTCTTTGCATTGATAATGGGAAATAACCTGCAAGGAAAAGCACCACAACTTAGCAATCAAAGCACAAGTTCTCCCCCTCCACCATATTTTCTAATAAGCCCCGAGGATCTCCTCCTCCTCAGCAGGATTCAACATGCCCCCTGAGACAAGGGGAGGCAGAATGCCATTCAGAAAACTGTCACTATGGCAATTTAGATTGTATTTAAATTTTTAAAAAATAATAATTTAAATTATTTAATTGCATCGGTGACATCACACCTCTTATTCTTCAGCAATACTATAGGATTGTGATGCATTTTGTGCAAAATAAGTCATGTGAGAAAAGTGGAAAAATCGGATATGTTAGGGTAATCAAATTTGTACGCATCGTTTTTGTATCAAGTTAGGAATATTGACTAAGTATCTATTTCACATCCTGGGCAACGCCCACTAGGCAACATGCTCTCAATCTAGGTGGTGAGCCAGGAAGGTTAATGAGCCATTAGGAGGAAACAACAAGACTTACGAGAAGCTTATTTTCCTGAGACGGCTACCAACAGCCTTGCAGGAACAACTGCTGTGACACTAGACATATGACCAGGTCATCTGGTGCTGGACTCCATCTGGGCACGTCAGTATTTTTCCCACTGACTGGCATGGGAACCAAGCTTTGAAAGAAAGGGTTCCCGCCCCACGCAAAAGCTATGTAAGGGGGGGGAGGGACATCACTCCCCACCCAAGACGACTCATGGAAATGGACCGAACTAGGGGAAGAGCTGGGCCCAGGCTAAAGGGATTTTTAGCCTGGGAATGGAACATCTGGGGATTCCAACCTGTACCGAAAGGCAGCTTGCCCCTTAAGAATCTGCAGCCTGCTTTTATTTCCTCTTGGGGCGTGGTTGCGAATAGCAGAATCTGTTAGTCTAGCTATCTTTTGTAGTTAATACACTCGCGCTTGCTTTACCTAAAGCCAGCGTGCAGGAATCATAACTTGGAGGGAGAAGCTGCTGCATATTCCTCTCCACTGAATTTGATGGAATTCTAGTTCCCTACGCAGTGCAAGACAGTATAATTTTGAGTTTCTACTCCAGACAGGGGGTGACCTGAGAGCTGGAAGATGCCTTTGCTGTTGCCTTCCTTTGCAGGGGCTTGTTAAAGCCCCCCCTGCATATACTCAGCTGGGTATGTCTGTATCTCTGTGTATGCTGGTGAAAGTGCAGGCTGAAGTCTGGAGGCTTCGGCAGCTTGTCACAGCAGCACAGTGTAAAAAGGAGCCCAGGATGGTAGGTTTGGGGGGGGGGCTCAGTGGTACCCCAGTTCCAAGTGGCACCCCAGTGAGAATCTGTCACAGCACATTCAAATGAACATGCTTGTATCTGGACCCAGCAAACCCTCATGCTGTATGCCCATGCAATACGATTACCAAACACGCATAATGATGGGTTTGAATTTCTTCAAGTGTGTCTGAAGGATTTCTCCTTCCGCGGGGAAGTTGTAAAGATGTGAGAGCAGAACAGACTCTAAAAACCAGGTATTTTTAGTTTAGTAAAAAAGTCACTTTCAAGCTGAGTGAGCGCGAGAAGCTTGTGCACCAAAAGTACCTGTTTTCTAGAGTCGTGAAAACAGGGGTTTATTAAAATGCATCATTGATCATTGGTGCCATCCTTATTTACAAAAAAAAAAAAAAATCCAGAAACTAGGAGAGTATGTTGGAAGATGGCAAGTATTTACAAAGAGTTACTTCAAGAGAAAAAGATGCGGTTCCCTACATTTTCCATTAGAAAAACAAAAATGTGGTTTGATGAAAAGTAGACTGTTTCCAACAAAATAAAATTTCCACAACAGTTTTCATTTAAAAAGTAGGATGTTGTGTCCAGAAAACACCTCTGAGGATCAGGTACTCAGCCACAGAGCGACCTGAATAGTTGAAGCATCACCTAAGGGAAAGTGCAAACCCGCAGATTTTTCGAGTCAGAATAAGGCTTTACCCTTGTGTAGTATGGAAGGGAATTCCCTAAAACTCCAGGAGTGGACCAGCGAGTGGGGATACAAAATCCCTTAGGGCACATCTACATTACAGCATTATTTTGAAATAACAAGGTGAACATCCACACAGCAAGTCTGTTATTTCGAGATGACAGGCTTTTATTCCAGACTAATAAACCCTCATTTCACGAGGAATAACACCTGTTTTGAAATAGCAGTAGTGTAGATGCTCCACTGCTGCTATTTTGAAATAGCGCCTCCCCAGGGCCATTCAAACTAATGACTCCCCAGCGTTTCCTCGGGCTCTCAGTCGAGGTAGTGCATCCACGTTAGGGGAGCCTGCCTCGGACTAATTTTGAGGCTTCCCTGTAGTGTGGACGTGCTATTTTGAAATAGTTATTTGCGCAGTTGTTATTCCGAAATAACTTATTTCGAACTACCCTTGTAGTGTAGACGTACCCCTTACAGACTGGAGCAGGCAAAGGTGAATCAGGCATTGCTCGGAGCCGAACTGCTGAGAGTGGGAGTTTCAAGAATTTCACAGGAGTACCCAGTTCATGCCAAAACCAAGAGAACTGGGCCTTGTCTACAGGGAAGTAATAGCCCTGAATAGCTATTCTGCCACAACTCTCCATGGGGGCATTGATTCCGCACCGACTGCCTTTGTTCAGTTTAGCTTAACTCACAAAGCTACTGTGCTTCACATTCATATCCCACTGCATTTCGCAATAGCTTCCCCAAGCAGGCAAGGCGTGACTTCCCCGGTCACGAGACACTGAATGAAAAGTTCTGCAACCTGGGACTTCTACCTAGATTGTATTAGGAGCACCAACCCCACAAGAACCCTCTGCACTCTGCAGTGCTTTTCACGCAGGGAACCCTCCCAATGATTCTAAAATGCCCTCTAACGGGATCGTTCCTAGGAGCCAACGGACACAGCACACCGCGGGGACGACAGTTCTCACCAGGAAAGTGGCTCTCTCAAACAGAAGGACTTCGTCTGCCTCGATAATCTGAGCAAAGTTCCTCAGGTTCATTTCTAGTTGCTGGACGTTAGGAATCAGCTGATAGACTATACTGGACCAAGCCTGTCAGAAGATAGAAACACAGTAAGCGCGAGGAGGATTTTGTAAGTGCGCCCACAACCTCCCTCTTTCATTATGAAAAGTGTCAGACACGGCAAATTCAGGCTACGATCAATGAATACTGAAATGTTAGTTATGCAAGATTCTCCCATCATCTGCCCACACGCTTCAGTTATGGTTGTGGCCCCCCACTGGTGTTACCTTCCCCACACTACTTCCTGACCCATCTACCAGCAATGGCACATTGTGAGACAGGTAAAAACGTGGCCGAGATTAGTCTGATGCCATCAGATTGTCGGTGATGTCTGGGCTGCACGTGAATCCGCATTTCCAGAGGAGAAACGTTTATTGCTCCCAGCTAAAGCGTCCACTTTTACTTTTCTGCTTATTTACAAGCAGATCTCTGCCAGGTGGCCATATAATTAGCAGCAGAACCAGTGCATTACCACAGAGACGCATCCCAGAGGCGCTGAGCACTGAACTACAGCTGGCTGCAGTGAAGTTACAGGTGTTCAGCACATCTCAGGATCAGGCCCTCAGTCTGTAGGGGCTTTGCCTCATTGCCTATGCCAAGCCTAGTAGAGACGGATTTGCTTGTGTGTCAGAGTTCCAACATACAGCAAACTAAACCAAACCAATGGTTTTCATAGGCATTTCTATGGCACGTACGAGAACAGCTGAAGTTTCACCCTGTCTAAAGGCAGAAGGTGCAAAACATTACTTTTCAATACAGAGTTCTTACAGGACTGTTCCTATGATGATGTAGCTCTGTCTCTGGGCACCTCCAGTATGAAGCATAAACAAGAGCTCCCTCAATGACTGACTGCAGGGATCCATTGAAGGAGAAAGGGTAGCTAATCGGTAACTAGATGGCTCTCAAAAGAGAAAAAGAGATCGCTGCCTACAGCAGGAGACCAATGTACACACTAAAGACACTGACAAAATCAATTCAGGAGGGTGTAGTCTGGACCAGCCTCATTCAGGCATGCCACGCCTTGTAGGCTGGGGGCTTCCCAGTCCTCCTGGATGGATTTTAAGAGGCATCCAGCTTTGCCTCCCAGTGAAATTGGTCCTGCCTTAGGCAGGGGGCTGGACTTGATGACCTGCTGAGGTCTCTTCCAGCTCTATGATTCTATGAAATCGAGGGTCTCACCAGAAGAACTTCAGTCTAGCAAGACGCTCTTGCTGCCTTTGCCCTCTGAGATGGTTGTGCCACATTTGTGACAGACCACTAGAACTGGAAGGGACCGTGAGAGGTCGAATCCAGTTCCCTGCCCTCACAGCAGGACCAAGCACCGTCTAGATCATCCCTGATAGATGTCTAATTAACCTAATCCTAAATATCTCCAGGGATTGAGATTACACAACCTCCCTAGGCTACTTATTCCAGTGTTTAACCCACCCTGACAGGTAGGAAGTTTTTCCTAATGTCCAACCTAAACCTCCCTTGCTGCAGTTTAAGCCCATTGCTTCTTGCCCTACCCTCAGAGGCCAAGGAGAACAATTTTTCTCCCTCCTCCTTGTAACACTCTTTTAGATACTTGAAAACTGCTATTATGTCCCCTCTCAGTCTTCTCTTTTCCAACCTAAACAAGCCTAGTTCTTTCAGTCTTCCCTCATAGCTCATGTTCTCTAGACCTTTCATCATTCTTGTTGTTCTTCTCTGGACCTTCTCCAATTTCTCCACATCTTTCTTGAAACGTGGTGCCCAGAACAGGACACAATACTCCAAAATGTGGAGAATTGTCATTTGCTCTCAGTCTCATCCATTTAACACCCATCAGCCCAGTATCTGCAGGGAGATCTTAACAGGTAATGGGGAAGGATGAAGGTAAGGAAAGTCAAGGCTGGATATCAAGACAAGCTTCCAGAATGGGGAGTCATCTCCCAAGCAGCGATGGAAGCCCAATCACTTTAGTCGCTGATTATCTGACAAGGGCTTAGAAAACGGAACATGGAAATAATTCTGCATTGGCCGCATATAGTCCTGTGTTAAGGGAAGTGGAGGTTCCTTCTAAATCAATTGGGCAGGGAGGACGCAGGCAGTGTTAACCAGATGCTATAGGACTATGAACCACAGTACCGATGGGAGAAGAGAAAGGCTGATTTATTTTATGAAGCCAGCAGCTGAACAGCCATCAGCCTCACCCCTTGAAAACTCAGAATGGAACCTCCCGTTTCAAGACAGCATTTCAAAGTTAAAGGGCTAGGAGAGTCCCCTATAGCTATGGAATTCGGCAGCAGCTGACAATGCAGCTTACGCACCCAGAGAGTGGGAGGCAGACAAAAGGAAATGCCACACAGAAGAGGAGCATTCAAATTCAAACCTTATAAAGTGTTTCATCCCAGATGGACGTTCTAAAGCACGCACACTCCAGCGGGCGGGACAGACGCCGCAGGTCTTCCTCCCGCTCTTTAAAAATCTGCAAGAGGGAAGTTTGGTATTTTTAGACGCACACGCACATTCCCGGGTTTGGTGAATGGTTCTGCTGCGGTTATTTTACCGCATTTACAGCGAGAGCCCTGCATTTCAAAACAAAGCACTGGGGCGCACAAGGTTTTCCAACAGTAGAGCAGCAGAGGATGCTGCAGGCCAGGATGGAGGTTCACTAGAAGGGCTGTCCTAGCAACCCATGACTGGAACAACAAGGGGCTGCACATCAAAACTGAGTTACATCAGCAGAGCTGCCTGGCGCTTCAGAACTGGATAGCTGTGGGTGCTACAGGTTAAGAACTAGGTCAACTGGGAGAACAGAGAAGCGTGTACAACTGCTGCTTATACATGCCTGGTTCTGGCAGAGACCAGTAGTCATGTTATGTTTCCTGAGTTCCAAATTCATTCAGATGGGGCCCTACCCTACTGCGAAAACATGTCAGACCATGAACTCTAGTCTCCCCTGGGAAAGCTGGGACCTGTAGACTTTTACCCTCTACTATATAGATTTCATTAGGGATGTTACATTTCAATTAATAAGCTAATCAAGTAGTCGATGGAATTTCCATTGACTACTCGATTAGTTGATAAGGGGGCATTTGCTATCCCACTGCGCCTCTCCCTTTGAAATGTACAAGAGCTGCCCATGGCTCTCGTATATTTCAAAGGGAGAGGGGCAGTGGAAACCTGGGAGCAAAGCAGTCAGGGCAGTCCCTGGCACAGGTTCCCTTTGTGCCTCTTCCTTTGAAATGTACAAGAAGAGGAGCAGCGGTGGGACCGGCGTGGGCAGGACTGTTTCAATCCCCGCTCGCGCCATTTCCCCGCTGCCCGCTGTGGAGATGGTGCTGGGGGGTTAACCTGGATTTTAAGCCGGCTCCCCCCAGGACTGACTCATGCACCCCTCCTTGCTGCTTCTCTCTGACAGAGGCAGTGGTGGTGCGGGTGGGGGGTTGGGGAAGGAAGAGGGAGAAGCGACTAGTCAAGTTGCTTATTGGATAGTCGACTAGTTGCTTACATCCCTAGATTTCATGGGGGAAACCAGCAGCCTTTAACTGAGGGGCCTATTCAAAAGCCTGTTGTAGGAGGATCGGAGTATTGCCTCCCTTACTTATGCATTGCCCTCAGAACTGGGCAGCTACTGGCTGGGCAGCCAGCTACAAAGGCAGCTCCACTTCTGCACTGCTGGCAGAAACATTCCCTTCACAGCTGGGTGCCTGGCCAGCAGCCCCCACTCTCTGGCCACTGAACTCTGAAGGCAGCACAACAGGAAGGGGGTCAAGGGTGTAGAATTCAAGGTTTGTAAAAGGCTATGACTGTGAAATTTGTGAACATGGACCGTGAATTTGGTTGGGTGAAGTCATAGACTAACAAATCTGAACAAGGACTTCATGGGCATTCAGGTTAAAAGACGGAAGAAAACCTCTCCAGTAAAGTGTGCTGCATTAACTAAGCTGGTCTGGGTTAAGTAGTCACTGCCTAGCCCCGTCCTACTTATTCTGTTCTTGTCAGTTATGGTTTAAAAATATCAGAGATGGGTCAAAATAAGACTCTGCATGACTTGAGAAATCATTACAAAAGGCAAACAGCTAGCAGTGAGCCCCCTGGTGTGGGAAAAGTAAATTATTCATAGTAAATTCACTAACAAAATGCAGATTGCCGGCTCCACCCACACCTATGAGACAGGTAGTCTCAGAAGTGAGTGTTAGGAACGAACTGTGATAGGGAAAAATCATTTCTGTTCCAGACCGATGTGTTAACAACATGCCGAAGATCAAGAGCATTTTGATTTTTGACATTTCTCCTCTTTCTCTGATAATCAAATCCACAAGATACAAATCCACAGTCCTTAAGATATTCAAGATTCATATGCGTAAAAAAAAAAGAGCCCAAACAGGAAAGCTGACCCATGTCACAGGGCTAATCGTCTTGATTTCCACAAGTTATTTTTAATCGGTTTTCAGGAGCATGAAAGCGGAGAAACATCCATAAATCTTCTGGTTGACTGCGCGAAACCCACTAAGACAGACACCAAGATCCACAACACAATTTGGCACTACTTTCAAATATCAGAGCAACAATTAGGCTCAAGCAAGCAGACAGCATCCATGACTCAAAGGAGACTAGCAGATACCTCAAATGAGTTCCTACTACAAGGAAAACAATGCTTTCGAGTCATGTCACTGTATGATTTCTGCCCCCATGCACTTCCTTATTTCAGGGACTGGCTAGAATTCACACCAGCCAGCTGTACATGGATACTGGTGTTAATTGCCAGACAGCAAGCTGAAATACCAGCCTGGCAGAACCAGTTTTCATTTAACTTAGCTGAGTCCAGGACATTCCTGGCCCCTTCCTGGGGAGGATGGAAGGTAATAGTCCAACAAGCTCCAGAAGCAAAATGCTTTAAATGACAGCTGGAGTGACAAAGTGCGGCTTGGAACCCTAGCTAGTATCTGCTGAGTTAAGAGCCAATTTGTTTCATTGAAGAAGTTTGTCTGCCCAGGGAAGACCAGCCTGTGGTTTCACCAGAGGACCGCTTCTCTTTTCTGAGCCTTGTACATCTGGACAGGCTGGACGGGCTAAGAAAGAGCGCAGGCTTTTCTCACTGGAACGCGAGGATGCTGGACCAAAGATGGGACCTCTAGGTCTGAGCCAACTGCAGAGCTAGGGGTGTGCACGTGTCATACAGACACACGGCTAACCCACAATGTGAACTTCTCTTCTAACACAGGAGCTGCGTATAACTCTGGTTGAAAGATTACGATGGCTCAGATTTAAGGGAGAGCTCAGCCCCCCCATAGCACCCATTGAGAAGAATGGGGAACCCCACTCCCGTCCTAGCAACAGGAGCTGCTGGGCACTTTGGAACGCCATCCCTAAGAGTTGCCGCAGCGTGGGCACTGTAGTACTTGGCTCTTCTTCAGCCCGCCCAGACACCTGAGCAAGACAATAGATCAGACTCAACGCCAAGTCATGGACCATGGCCCCATTGCTTACTACTGTGCAGCCTCTGCGCTGGCTAGCGCCAATGGTGGTGTGGACCTCTGTGCACTAGGATCGAGATTGAGACTTCCCCAATTTACAACACAGCTAAGCAGCTGACACGTGGTACCTATTTTTGCTTAGCACACAGCTGAGCTAGATTTGGCCCAGCAGCACAGCAAGTACAGACCTGATCCTTTGCAGTGCAACAAGGAGGTTAAACCTTTTGGGTTCTTCTTTGCTCCCTATCCCAAAAGTCAGTAAAGATACGAAAACTGATACCACAAAGGAGAAGACTGCAGGTTCTTTGGCATGGAGAATCCACTCTCTCTGTGGCCATTAGACAGGCATTATACACAATGGGCCAGGAGAAGCAGGGGAACTAAGGTTTGGAGGTGGAGAGAACCTCAACTTTTCCAAGATTTCCCCACACACAAGCCTGAAACAAAAGCTTTTTGGAGGAAGTGTTCACCGGGCTAGGTTTACAGCATGCATGCTCTGTTACAGAGCCCCTGCTGATCAGGCAATGCTCAGTCCCTTACCAGATCACGCTGGTCCTCCTGTACTAGATCCATCTTGTGCACCAGGCAGAAGATCTTGGCATCAGGAGAGTTCTGCAGAATAGCCTCCAGACACGACTGGTAGTAGTGCATGTCCTTCTCCAACTCGCGACTCTCCACGTCGAAGACGTAGATCAGGACCTCCACGTTGCGGAAGATGTTGTCCCGCTGGCTGGTGAAGTAGTTCTCCATGAAAGTGTCTTGTCTGAGAAGGAGAATGACAGCAAGGACCCCAGTTAGATCAACTGGACCTGCCTGGCTTAGCCACACATCTGCATTGCCAAGGAAGTCTGTTATGTATGAGGATTGAGCTTTCAATACAACAACGGTGGAGACTGAGGGTCTCAGACCAAGTGGCTTAGCCACAGGCCAAGCACAGCAGGGGTGGTGTAAGTTTACCCTTCATCTCAGTCCCACTTCAGTAAATCAAGTTTTTACAAGAAACCAAGTCCATTCATTAGAAGACTATTCAGCCACCCCCCAATTCATTTCACCAAGGCCAGTGGGCCAACACCACCCGTCTGGTCCCATCTGAAGCAAGGCCCCCAAAACAAAAGGTTCTATAACCCATTTCTAATTATCCTTTCTCCAGCCCTACAGGTAGCTCAGCCAGGTTGCAAGGCTCAGAGTCATTGTTTCAACAGGAGAAAGGGTCAGTGAGGGAAGGGAAGGAGAGGCAGTCTGTTCCCCCTGTCCCATGGATAGCTTACCTTGGGCTCCAGGATTATCACGTCAGTCCTCCTCACCCATCCCCATGTCTGAGTTTACGATGTGGGGGCTGTTAATTATATGGCACCGCTGACAGTTCTAAGCGCCACTGTCAACAGTTCATTGACACACAAAGCATTCCTCCCCACCGTAGCTAAATGGACAGTCTCCTAACGTATCACACGACTGTCCTAGTTGCCACAGCCACCTCCCCGGGTTTCACAAGCAATGGAAGGGAGAGCACCTACCCTCCACAGTCCCACAGGTTCAGCACTAGGTTTCCCAGAAATCGAACATGGGAGTGCTCCACGTCAACTGGAGAGACACAAAGGAAGCCGCGTAACTGCACCACGTGTACACCAAACACAGTCCAAGCGAAAAGGGAGACAACTGGAAAGTTACCACCCAGCACAGTTGAAAACATGATTCATGGGGACTCTTTAAAGCCCAGAGCTGGAAGGGTGGAATTCCAGCTAATCAGTTTTACTAGTTATATTCTGCCATGGATGACTGTAGAATCACAGGAATGTAGGGCTGGCCGGGGGACCTCACAATGTCATTATGTCTTGTCCCTTGTGTTGTGATAGGACTAAATAAACTTAAACCATCTCTGACAGGTGTTTGTCCAACCCCTTTTTAAAAAACTTCCAATTATGGGGCCTCCATGGAAATCTACTCTAGAGCTTAACTATCTTATAGATAAGGAGTCCTGTAGCACCTTATAGACTAACAGATGTACTGGAGCATAAGCTTTCATGGGCAAAGACCCACTTCGTCACATCCGTCAGAAGTGGGTCTTTGCCCACGTAAGCTTATGCTTCAATACATCTGTTAGTCTATAAGGTGCTACAGGACTCCTTGTCGCTTTTGCAGATCCAGACTAACATGGCTAGCCCTCTGATACTATCCTTATAGAATAGTCTGAAAAGTTTTCCTACTATCTAGACTCCATGTTCTACCTTCAGTGGATTTGGGGAGCAATTGATCACCATCCTCTTCATAAAGTCTTCAGATACATTAAGGACATTTACCAGGTCCCACTCATGCTTCTTAAGACTAATTATGCTCAGGTTTTTTAACCTTTCCCAGTAGATCAGGTTTTCTAAACCTTTTATCATCTTTCTTGCTCTTCTCCAGGCTCTCTCCAACTTGTCCACATCTTTCCTGAAGCGTGGTGCCCAGAACTGGACACAATACTCCAAATGAAGCTGCACTAGTGTCAGCCAGAGCAGACCATTTCTTCCCGTGTCTTACATACAACACTCCCTTTAATACACTCTAGAATATTAACCATTTCTGTAGCTGTAGCATATTACTGACTCATTCGATTTGTGACCCACTATAATCCCGAGGACTTTCAGCAATACCACCGCCTAACGGGTTACCCCATTTGGTAGTGGGGCATTTGATTTTTCCATCCTAAGCAAAGTTCATCTTGTTGAACTCAGACCAATTCTCCAATTTGTAAAGGGTTGGTTTGAATCCTAATTCTGTCCTCCAGGTGCTTGCAACGTTGGTGTCATCTGTCTATTTTATGAGCGCTCACCACTCCATTATCCAAGTCACTGATAAAAATATCAAATAGTACCAAGTCCGGGACTGATTTGTGTAGCACCTCAATAGATACATTTTCCCAGTTCAACAGCAAACCAATATGGCCAACACTCTGCTTTATAAATAACTGGCATCTTGTTCTTCTTGGAATACTTATCTATCTGAAACCCCTTTTAAGCACCTTAATCTCTGATATATTTGGTGTCTGAAGACATTAGAACCAGGGAAGTCTTCTAGGCCCAGGGAGACCTAACTTTCTTTGGAACTCCCTTTGTGACAGAACAGAAAACCGCACCATACACGTAATCCCCTGTAACATGAGGATTTCATATTTCCCAGGGAGCAGAGTGTGTCACACTGATGGATGTGAGCCATGTTGAGATTGAAGGTTCCAATTACAACCCTTCCTTCAAATTAACAGCTTTGCAACATGCAAAACAAATGCACTAACTCAGGTTAACGAATCATTCTGCAACACATAGAGGTCTTTCTTCTAAGTCTGCAGAGCCGCACATTCTACTGCCCAAAATCATCATGCGGACATGGAGAAGTCAGGTCTCTTCTGGAGGGTTCATCAGCCATTCTGAACTCTTCATGAACAGGCAAGGTCAGGGGAAAAGCACCAGTGTGCAAACTATTTTCATCAACATTTAAAGTCACCTTTTGTTCCACAGCTTAAAAGGGAAGGACCACGCCACCTCACCCCCATCTAAGGTATTTTGACTCAGATTTTTAGCCAGACCCCACATGGAGGGGTCCAGCAAATGTCAGAGACACCGTACTGCTCTGTCCGCAAAGGAAAGGTGAGCATCCCCTTACATCTTTGTGCAGACGGTGTTAAGTGTTAACCAGAGATCAAGAGCGGATTCAATAAGAGACCAAGATCTTACTTGTGGCACCAAGGCGCCGTGTGTCTCTGGCGATGTAGTTTGCAAAGATAATGGATCTCATGCTGGTCTTCCCAGACCCACTTTTACCCATCAACAGCACCTGGTAAGGAAAGGCAGGAGAGGAAAGAGTTAAACTACTACGAATACCGGCTTCTGCATGACTCTTCAATGGATAAATACAAATGGTTTAAAGACAAAAGGCCTAGGTAGCCCCACGCAGAAAGGGCTTGACTTGCATATGTTGCGATTTGGCCACCTCAGAGAAGCCTAGCAAACAAAAGGGCTTCAACCTGAGTGACTGGGAGACAGGTGTCCTTAATTCCTTGATATTCATGGCCAATGAACAAGCATTACACCACTAAAAATTCTGTAGCTCCTTGTCACTTTTACTCAACACTCAAATAGATCACCATCTTCTCCTTGGCTTGTGCTTTCTTCTTTCCCCTCAATCAGATCACTTTCCCGGAGCTGCATGTCCTGTCTCTGCACAGATTGTATAGTTGCCTAAAATCCAGAAGAAAAATAACTGTGCTACCTGAAGTAGGGATGTTAAATTTTGATTAATCAGCTAACTGAGTAGTCAATGGAATTTACATCGACTACTCAATTAGTCGATAAGGGGGGCGCTCGCTGTCCCACTGCGCCTCTCCCTTTGAAAGGGAGAGAGGCGGCAGGTTTGTGCCTTTGAAATGTACAAGAGCTGCTGCAGGTCCTGTACATTTCAAAGGGACAGAGGCAGCAGAACCCCAAAGCAGTCCCTGCTGGCAGGGTTCCCCTCTGTGCCTCTTCCTTTGAAACGTACAAGAGCCGCAGGTGGCTCTTGTACATTCCAAAGGGACAGGAGCAGCAGTGGGACCAGCACGGGCGGGACTGTTTCAATCCCCACTCACACCGTCTCCCTGCTGCGGAGACAGTCTCAGGGGGTAGGTGGGAACCTGTTTTTAAACCAGCTCCCCCCAGCACCAGCTCGTGCTTTCCCCCTTGCTGCTTCTCTCTAATAGAGGCAGCAAGAGTGGGGGAAGCAACTAGTTGCTTATCGGGTAGTCGACTAGTCACTTACATCCCTAACTTGAAGCTTATTCATCCTTCTCTTGATCTCCGTGCCAATAAAAACCAGTCACTATGCACAAAGGCATCACAGAACAAGACAACTAAGCACATTTCTGCTACCCACCTTGGGAAGAGATCACAGCTGGATTTCAGACATCCAGTGAAGAGCTCTGTTTATCTTTCACTTCCCCAGCCTCCACACATGTTCTCCAAATGCACTGGCACTTAAGATGAAAGCACGCTGTTCCCAACTCATCAGAGCCCAAGGATTCACTGAGCCCAAAACATTTCATCCCGAACATTTAAAAAAATATGTGACCTCACATGAGCTCTTGACCATTGTGTCCTGTCCTGCCCTTCACCATTCTTACATTTTGTACTGTAAGAATCAGATTCTCCTAGTGGCGTAGCGAGGAGGGGCGGGGGGGGGGAAGTTGCCCCGGGTGCCATGCTACGGGGGCACCAAGTTAGCTGCCAGGCCACTTGCTTCCGGCAGACAAGCCACCAAGGCAGGGCCAAGCGGCGGGAGCGGGCACTTCAAAGGCCTGTCCGGGAGCCCACAGCCCTTGGCTCAGGAGCCGCTGTCGCCCCCGCTGCGCAGTTCGGCACAGTTTTGCCTGTGCCCGGGTGGGCACATAACACCCTCGCTATGCCACTGGAATCTCCTCCCTGACTGAAATGAAATCCAAGTCCAGCTTTTAGATGTGAACATGCTGGAAGGCAGAAAGAAGTTTAAAAGCAGACAGGGTAGCTTAGTTTGACTACCCACTACTGAGGCATAAAAGCAATCCCAATCTTGCTTTCCAGATCAGCAGGCCATGGAAGGAGACAGGAGACAATGGTGATTAGTTTCTGGTGGGGGAAAGAGACTCATTCTGCCTTTGACAACACCTCTGAAATCTTATTTTAGACAACAGGGTTTAAAAAGAGATGCAACTATAGGCTGAAGCTGTCCTACAGAATCTTTAGGACAGGCAATAGAGTATGAGTTAGAAAGACACCCACTTGACTCTCAGATTCCAGAGTTACAGATCTCAGAAAACAAAATCTCAAACTTAACCAATAGACATGGAATCCACACTCCCATTTCTGGTCACTATTCTGAGAAGAATCACATTTATAGGCTAACTAGTTCCCTTCCAAAAGTAGCTCAACCACATGGTCGAGGCACAAACTAGTTGAATACTCTCACTGCATAACAGCATTCAGGATAACAGGCTCTGGTGGACTTTGCAGCAGAAGAATGGAAACATATTTTTCTTCAAAGAGGCAGACAAACCCTGTAACGTGTTTCAGACTTTTTGAAGCTAACCCTCAAGTATCATGTTGCTGCCTGGTTGCGTACAAGAGGCAAAAAGAAGCGAGATCTGATCTTGTTTCACAACAGTGATGAAGAAACATCTGTTTGAGTGTTAGCCTGTTGTAACAGTCAGACATAGCACTATCCAACTTAAAACCAATTCTAAATTCACAGATGTGAAATTCCATCACCAATCCCTTGATTGGCTTTTCAAAAGGACTAGACCGCAATATATAGGGGAAGAAGTGAAATCTGATCCAAGCATAACATACAAGAATAGTCACATTCTTTGGATAACAATCATATGCATTTCTAATAATTATCACTGTAAAATCTACACTCCTAGTTCCGAGCAGAGGAGCTGTATTTTCATCCTTGGTTCCTATCACTAAGACAACAAAACTTCTCTCTCCAGGAAAGGTATCACTTGAACCCCTCACCAAAGCACATTTTTCCAACAGAGCTCAGATGTGTTTCATTACACATTTTTCTCCCCTTACTCAGGTAAAAAATTAGTGTTATTTGCCAGGAGGCTATTCAACTAGCAGTTACTGGAAGGTTCCACCTTGCAGAAGCCCAGCTGCTCAGGTTACCAAATTATTTAAAAATATTACTTTACTAGGATCAAAGGGGAACTTGATCAGCATTTGCCATTCTAGGTAGCAAAGAGGTAGCAAGCGCAGAATCAAATTCTTACCTTTTTCTTCATGGCTGTGCTTGGCATCACCCACCTACAGATTTAAGACAAGACACAAGCACCCCTGTTACACGGCTGTACTTTCCTCTGCTCCAGTTAACAACTCCATCCCAACCCAGATAACAGGGCCAGCTACAGAAGGCACTTTACAACTTTTGTCCCAGGCAAAAGAGCTGAAGGGACAAGCACCCTCTCATAAAGAGAACCTTAAAACGCCCATGCTGACACGTCCCTTGGTTACGTAGTTAAAATAGACCTAAGCGAGATAAATTCAACGTGGGGTGGAAAGTAACCCCATTACACTGCCAGATTCCCTCCACGGGCACGTCAAATGCCTAACTTACTCCCTCCCCCGACGTAGCACTGCCAATTAGCAGCACTTCTATTCCCACATATAAAATAACCCCCGCACTACTGTTCCACAGACCACCCACTTTCTAAACCTCCACAGTAAGCCGTTCCCTCCGAACATGCAAACCCGTGATCCTTCTCTTTTACACCAAACCCCTCCCCATTAGGCACCCAGGGACACACTAACCACCCCATGACAAACTAGTCACATGCCCCAACATCCCACAGGAGCCTCCCACCTCCCACCACCCCGCACACTCTGACATTACTCCCTGGGCAAGCTCATCTTTAGCCCTACACAAACCTCCCCAAACGCAGCATCTCCCCCTCCCCGCCCCTGCCACCCACCCCTGGCCATGCTAACCCCCCCGTAGTGGTCCTGCTGCGCCCCCATGCCCCTAAGCCCAGGGACTGATACCCCAGTGAGATCCCACTACCCCCACCACAATGACCGCTCATAGTCCCTGTCCCACCCCGCTCCTCCCCCGACCCCACCCTTCTCCTCCCCCAGCCCGGCCCCCACCCTTCTCCCCCAGCCCAGCCCCTCACCTCTGGCTCTGGGCGCGGCGCCTCCTGGGCCAACCCCGCGGCGGGGCCGGGGTCCCTGCTCTGCGCCCCGGGCCGGCTCCCTGCCCAGCGGGGTCTCTCCCGGCCGGGGGGCGGGGTGCGGGTCCCGGCGCGCAGACGGAGCCAACCCCCCCGCTAGGCCCCGAAGCCTCGGCCTTGCCTGAGCCCGGCGCCCGGCGGCGTCTCCCCTCCCTCGGACGCGGCTCCCGGGACACCCCCGGCGCCCCTGGCTCACGAGACTGGGGACTGGGCTGGCTCCGCCGGTCACGTGAGCAACCGCCCGGCCCTCTCCTCCCCCGCCCGTCAGGTGACTGAAGGCGGAAGAAGGGCGAGCACTGCCGCCGGGCGGAGGGTGGGTGACGCCAGGGCGGCCATCTTCCGTGGGGGCAAATTGCCCGTAAGAGCGGCACAGTTGCCGTGCCAGAGCCCGGCGCGCGCCCGCTGATGCCAGGGGGGTGCCAGGCGGCCCAGCGCCTTGCAAGACTGGGCTCACGTGTCCGACAGCGGAGAGTGGGGGTGCGTAGGGTGCAGACTTGGGTCCTGTCTGCATGGACTGGGTCACTTGTGGTGACAGAATCGAGCCCCATCTTTGTATGGGGCCCCATGTGGCTGATGGGGGGGGGCATATCAGGGGTGTGGCGTGCACAGTGTGTCCTGTGTGTATGATTGTTGCATATATGGGGTGCCGCATCATGTACTGATTGGCATGTATGGGGTGCAGCTGATGGGGTACAAGACTGTGCATGCCCCACAGGTATGACTGGAACATGCATGGAGCAGCGCATGGAGTGCAGCGTTGGGCCCTGTGGGTGTGATTGGTCCATGTACCAGGTACTGTATCAGTTTCCAGGGGTGTGATTGGTGCACATATGGCGGCATCATGTGTGATGCAGCATCCAGTTCCATGTTTAGGACTGACACCTGGTTAGGGCATAGACGCAGGTCCCACGTGTATGACTGGCACATGGACAAAGTGCAGAATTCGTCTCAGCGTGTAGAATTTGCATATACATGGGACGTCAGGCCTCAAGTGTGGGATCATTGTGGGGAGCGGGGAGCACTGCAGGATCAGGCCCCAAGTATACATATTAGAGATGGGCCTTAGCTGCACAATTTAGATCCAAAATTTCCCAAGATTTTGTCTGGATAAAGGATTTGTATCAGCACATTAACCAGGCATTTCCAAACATCAGCACCATTTGGGTGTGGTTGGCTTTAAGATGTTGATTCCTCGGGTGACAGAGACTTAAAAATTGGGTTTAGTTCACACTCATCCTGGGAGCACATTGATTCTTTCATGCAGTTCCTCAGATAATACAATGTAACCTACTGGCTGGGGTGAGTGCAGATCTATGTAAAGCCATGCATGTTATATTCCCACATGGGCATGTCTAGATGGTGTTCATTAGGTCACATCAATGTGGTTAGACCTGGTTTGTGCTTGCACACTGGATTTAGGGTTCATGTTTTTTAAAATGCTTTTCCACATGTCACAGCTCACTGCATCACCACCAAAGACGCAGCACATTAGTATTTAAGAGGCATCTGGTTTTCTCCATCTGATTACTTTTTGTCTCCGTGTAGACACAGAGGACAATTTTACTTGGGGTGATATGATTGGTTCTAGTGCTCATCGCCTCCATGTACATAAGGGAGTTCTACAATCGTATGCTAGGCCTGTTTGCTACAGCCAAATACAGATAGAAAAGAAATTAACAGACGCAAAGGAAGCTGCAGTTTACAGCTATAAGAAGGCTAGATACAGGCTGTATTCTAACGCCTCCCATATGGTCTAGCGGTTAGGATTCCTGGTTTTCACCCAGGCGGCCCGGGTTCGACTCCCGGTATGGGAAGTTTCAATTTTTCCCCCCTTAAAGGTTCCAAAACGATCTTTAACCGGATACGCTAACCTGCCCCCCCAGCCCCAAACCCACCCCCCCGCTTTTTAAAGGACGAACCCCAAATCTGCGCAACATGGGCAAGGCGCCCGGCGGAGATGCTGGCGGCTGGCGGCCGCTAGGTGGCGCCGATGCGTCGCACAGCTGGGCACGGGCTGTGAGTAACAGCTGGAGTAGGACGGGAGCTGCCCACTTGGGGACTTTGCAAGCTGGTGAGAGGCAGCTGCAGGGGGAGCCAGATCCCTGCTGCTTCCCTCTGAGCACCGGCGGGGCTGGGAGAGCAGGTGGGTTTATCTGCCCCGGCTGGATTGCAGGAATCCAGTGCTGGTGGATTTGGGGAGCTTTTGCCCTTTTGGGCCCTGGTGTAAAACCCAGGCTGGATAGTCCTGATCTGGAGCAGGGAAGGGAGATCAGTGTGGTCCCCTAGGTCCCTGGGGAGGGTGTAGGACTCTTCCTGCCCCAGTGTACACAGTCCTCCCGGAGGGGGCTTTGCTGGGCTCTCTTTGCAATGTCCATAGACGGCTGACCCAAAGGAGGTGCTGGATGTGCTTTGAGCACCTAGAACTGATTCCATAGTCTGCCTCCGAGCCTGTGCTAATCCTGCTTCTTAAGGGGTGTTCTTTGTTCAGCGTTTACAATAGCTTCCCTGTTTCCAATCCCTAGTTCCCCAAAAGCTCCTAACACAGGATGGAGCTACATGCCGAGTGAGAGCTGAGATCATGGGTCAGGCAAATGTGGCCACTAGCCCATGCTCAGCCCCTGCTCCCATGTGGCCTTAGATCAGGGTGGGGAACCTTTTTGGGTCAGAGGCCACTGACCCACAGAAAGATCAGTCAGGGGCTGCAAGTGAGAAGCAAAAAACAAAACCCAAACCCTCACTGACGCGGCTCCCAACTGAGAAGCAGAAAGACCCTCCTCCACATCCCCCTCAAACCCCAGGGCCTAGGGGGCCAGGTTAATAGATTCTGTGCGGGAAAAGCCTCCAGGCAGCACTTTACTACACCAGCCAGTTGGGAGGAGTGGGAGTGGCAGTGCACAGAACCGCTTCCTCCCCCCACCAGGCAGAGCCCATGGGTTGGATGCTGCTCTAGCTTGCCTGACTCCCGCCCACAAGGCTTAGGACTCCTTTCCCCACAGTGGGGAGCTGGTGCTGGTGTTTCAAGCCCTGTAAGGGGAGTTGCATGGGGACGGGGGGGACAGGCGTTGGGCTTCCCAATGCTAGGATGGAGGCTCAAGCCTCAGGGGTCAGATCCAGGCAAGCCAGGGGCCAGATCCAGGCAACCCCTGCCTTAGACCTTGTATCCTTCTTAGAGAGACAGAGTGAGCCCAGGACTCTGGGTTAACCCCTCTCTCTTCTCAGAGGCACGGGGACTTTAACTGACGTTGGCTAGTGATGCACCATAAAGGACCTTGGTGCAGGGTCTGCTCTGAAAGATGGTGCCTCTCCCGTACCCTGTCACACGTACACTTAGCAGCAATGAATGAACCCTTTTGTCACAAGACTAAAAATACCCTCCCACCCACACTCCAACCCACACCCAGCTATGTGAAAAATCAAATTGCACAGACACCTCCCCCTCCCTCCCCCTCCTTTCCATTTGTCTTGGCCCATCCAGGCGATAGTTAACTACATCAACTCATCTGCAAGGATGAGTTTGGCGTGGACCCAACAGCTCTCTCCTAAATAGAGGGGGCCAAATTCTCTGCGGGGGTCACAGCTCAGTTCAGTTGGGATGGATGGAGCTGTCTCCACTGAGGGCAGCAGAGAATTTTGCCCGGGGGCTCTGCTGTGGTGCTTTAATATCCTAACCCAGAGGGGTGACATGTGGGTACGGCAGGCAAAGCTGGATGAGACAGGAGTGGTTTGGTGGAGAACAGCCCCAGAGAAAACTGTCACAAAGCGGCATCATACCCTCCACCTGCCACAGGGCATCAGAGTTGCCCAGGGAGCGGGCTGGACAGTTCAGGAGGGCAGGAGGGAAGGGCTGGTTTCAAAGGAAAGCGATGGTGACACCTTGTGTGAGAGTCTCCTGGCTCAGGGTGGGATGCTGGCAGGCCACGTGGCAAGTAGGGCTTTCCCACACCCAGCACATGCTGTCTTTGCGGCTGGCACAAGCGAGAGCCACGAACATCTGGAGCATCCAGCAATACTCAGTCTGGGGGGAGCCAAAAGGTTTAATGAAGCAATCTGTGTACGTAGGCCTTGCTTCTGTGAGTGCTAATGCGCTGGCTTGCCTAGAAGGCCGTTTCCCTTCAAAATAACAGCTGAGCTGCTAGTGTTCCCGGGGACAGGTCCAAGCGGACACGGGAGTGACCCCTCCCGTCTGGCTTTCCGATAGAAAACCAAGGCTCTGACTTCGGGATCGTTACAGAGCGCCGGACGCCTTTAACCGTGAATCCCAATTCCGCCATGGGGAACTACATGCCGTGCGGACGTCCCCCGGCCACTTCGATCAGAGAAGTAATTCGGCATTTCCCCCCCCTGACAACTGCTGCCTAGTGCTGCTGGCGCTGAGTGGCTGCTGCTTTCACCCTGGCAGTTTCTGTATTGAAGAACTAAGTGAGTGATCCCCACGGATCCAGCATGGAAATCGCTTTGGGATCCAAACATTACAACCCACAGGCTTGCAAAGGGTCCCTTTCACTTTCCTGTGTCTTCATAAAAAGGAGCCCTGCAGTCAGAATTTCATGCACCAAATATTCAGTGAGAGGGGCCATGTGCTAGGACCCTAGGGGTGAGGGAACCTAAGGCCCGGGAGACAGATGTGGCCCCCGGCTTGCTTGGATCTGGCCCCCGAGACTCCCCCCCAGTATTGGGGAGACTTTGCTGGCACTCCAGTCCCCTGCTGCCCCTCCCCACCCCCCGTAGGGCTGGAGCACACAAATCTACTAGCTTGGGCCCCCCTAGGCTCTGGGGTGCGAGGGGAATGTGGGGAAGGTCTTTCCCCTTCTCATTCGAGGGTCACGTCAGTGAGGGGTTGTTGCTGTTGTTGTTTTTTTGCTTCTCACTCATGTGCAGCCCCCGACTGATTTTTTATGTGGGTCAGCGGCCCCCGACTCAAAAAGGATTCCCCAGCCCTGTCCTGGGGAATGAGGGAGCAGGTTGCCAGTGCCAAGGGGAGCCTCTGATCCCTGTTGAAAGCACACACACATGAGAGCCCCAGGGCAGAATGCTTTGTCTGTCCCAAGGGCAAGGCCCCTTCTATTCCAGGCTTTGCCACCCCCCAACCCGAACCCTCATGCTGACCCCTTGTCCGGATGGCATCCCTCTCTCCACTTATTATGTTGTAATGTTTTCTTCATATCGGGAAAGTTAAACATGGTGGTGGGGGGGGCGGTCACCACTCATGTGTCTCAGCTGACCCCAGACCCCTCTGCCAGTCACTTTTCATGCCACTCGGCCGGCCTCTCTGCTAGTCTGCCTGCCATTCAACTGGTTGCAGGCACCTGTGCCAGTCACCACCCTTGCCAGGTATCCCCCGAACCTCTGCTGTGTGTCATATCTCAATCCCCACTCCTTTGTCTGTTCGTTTGCCTCATCCCCTGTAAGGGTGGCGGGCAGGGGCCCAGCGCATGATAGACCCTGCTGCAGCTGACACCCCAAACAGTGTCAGAAGACAGACACGCTTCCCCCACCTCAGTGTGCCCCAGCAGCAATGTGGAGGCGGGCAGGGCCGGGTGGTCTGAGATAGCAGCTCTGTCTCCATTGTCGGATCTGTCCTTGGCCTCTCTGCTGCGGCTGCCCAGCAGGGTGTAATGTTAATGTCCCACAATCCCCTAGGACCAACATACAACCCAGACAGGAATGAATTGCTGCAACAGCTCTCCTGACTCATCTTAGGACTCACTCCTGCTCATCGCCCTGGTGAGGTCAGCAGGGACTGGTCTCTCCAGACCGGAGCCAAAGAGATGTGTCATGTCAGCTGTGAGGCTGCCCAGCAAAATTACACGTAGCCAGCAATGGCAAAAGCCCCAAGGTAACAGCACCAGGTGCTTGCCCGCAATGCACGTGCTCTGTGCATTTGGCAGCAGCAAAGTAACCAGCCGGAATAGAAAGTAGCATGTGAAATAGCTGCATGATGGGAGCTTGCACTCTGCTGCTTTTGGCCTGGCGTTATGTTGCTCTCCGTTACTACCTCTCCCCCCCCCCCCCCCCCAGGCACGGTGGCCAACCCCAAACATTACGAAAAGGAAGAGTCCACCTGTCCCTCACCCCAAAGCATGAAACTGGCTTAAAAAATCACAAGTTTAAAAAAAACCAAAATTTTTTGTTTGTATTTTTCTTTGCCTCCTGAGTCTGTGGAGTTACCTTTGGGTCACATTTTTCAAGCTTTTCTCCCCCAGCCAGGGCTTTTCAAATGGAAGCAGCTGAGATCCTGCTGCCATCTCATGACTCCTGCTGTTGGGATCTGAAGCAAAACACTAAACACGGCGAGATTTGAGCTCAAGGCATCACAGCTGGGAACACTGCCCAGGGCACCGCATGAAGGAGCAATGGAATTACGTCAGCACCAAGCTGAAGTGATGGAGGCCCATTCTTTGTGTGTGGTTTTAACTCTGCTGCACAAAGGCGGGCTCGCTGAATTAGGGTTTTTGCTTCTTTAAAGACAAAAAAGACGGCACTCCCAGTTTGGTGGCGGATACAGACTCCCATCTTTGTAGCAGGTGTGTTCTCAGGAGGACTCCGTGCCGAGAACCGGAGGTGCGGAGGTCTCTCACTCAGCACCCATAGGCTGAGACCTCGATCCGGAATGCAGATCTATGTGGCAATCACATGCACGTGCATAGAACTCTGAGCGGGCACAAGATTGACGAGCGGAGTTGATTTAAGGACATTTCCCATCATTTATGCTAAGGGCTTGTCTACACAGGGAAGTAGCCTTGACTAGCTAGTGTGGGGAAGTTTTTGCTCTTTGTATTCACACCCTTTCTTATTTCCCAGTAGCTCCCCCCATGTAGACCAACCCATTGTGTGCAGGTTTCAGACTTTCCGGTCTTTGCTAAATACAAACCAGGGCCCATATTTTCAAAAATAGCGAGTGAGTTTTGGGTGCCCAATTGGAGAGCCTTTAAAAAGCCAGATTTTCACAGTGCTGGGCACTCATCTTCTGAAAATCAGACTCATTTGTGGTGTTGAGACTGGGGACCCTTAAAATCAAGGCACCCCAAATGTGAGAGACTTTAAAACACAGGCTCCTTTTTGCCAGGCCTTTCATCCTCAGTGACATTCATGACAAGTGTCCAATTAGGAACTGGGTGTTTTGTTTTTCTTTGCACCACCCCCATCCTTGTCCTGAATTTTTGAGTTTGGTTTAATTAGAAGAAATATGTAGCACTGTGCTAGGGGTAGTCACTGCTCATGTAATCAGATTATGAATTTATCCTAAATACTCCCATCTGCATCTTAATTGTAGATTAACACCCCCAAGCCACAGACACAGAAAGAAGCCAGTGTTCTCAGCCTTACCAATTTGGGATTTACTGGTAAAAATAAGATTTACGGGAAACATGACACCTAACAAAGCATGAGTGCTAAACTCAGATCTTTGGTAGGGTGTTCTGCTTTTTGGTTTGTTTCTGATACTGTTTATGGCAGTCCTGGGACTGAGGAAGGAACTAGAAAAGGCTGATTTTAGCTACTTGGTGGAGTTCCCACCCCCCCACATACTCCCTCTGAATAGTGCTCAATCATTTCTGCCCCCGAACTTTTCACCCTGTGTACAAGGGCTCTCAACAGCTACCAGGATGTGCGGTTATGGGGCTGCCCCTAAATTCTGTAACACATTGCGGTGCTTTCCCTTGTGTAATACTGTAAAGCCCCCTTGCCCCATGCTTTTTTTGCTTCTCACTGGGGAGTGGTTTGGTTTGGGTTTTACTTTTTATTTGTGCGATTTTTCTGTGGGTGAGGGGCCCGACTAAAAAGGTTCCTCACCCCTGCATGAAGGGATTTAGTTATCGCTCCCCTCTGCTAGGGGTTTATTCTCCCAGTGCAATACCCTTCCTCTCCGCAAACACCCTCACCGCCTGCACTATCGAGTTTGTCACCCTTTCTGTCACGCACCCACCCTCCAGGATTCTACTTTCTTGCAAATTCCTCCAGAAACACCCAAGTTAAATACTGATGAGCCTCCGGCCTAGAAGCCCCCTTGTGGCCTGCGCTGGCCCCGTCTGCAGGTCCCCGAGCAATCGCTCGGGGCGGCGTGTGTCGGTTCTCAGCCGGACACACAACATTCTTTCCGGTACGAACGTTCCATCCCATTCACAGGAAACCAACCCCGCGTTCGGCTGCCGCTTCTTGACAGGCTGCTAGGCGGGCCCCCGTGAGCGGCCTCTCTGATTGGCCTAGAGCGAAGGAGGGGGCGTGGCCGAACGCACAAAACTTGCCGCGCCTGTCAAGCGTGCTCTTAGAACCAATTTAGTCGGTTTCGTATTGTGAGCTCCTGTTTGCGCCTCCAGAAGAGAAGAGCCTTTTCTCAGCTGATCATCATGGCCTCAGAGAACGCGAACCATGCAGGTTGGTGCTTCCTCCTTCTGTATTGACTTTCTCCCTTTCCACTGTTATTGCAGATCACAGAAATGCTAATAGCTTTCTATTTATTAATACATTTGAAAACTTCTACTGGCCTGTTCTGGCTGTTTTGTTACAAACCTCCTAGCGCTTTTGTATGTGTAACCTGGCATGTCCTCTTAGAGATCCCAACTTTTTAAAAGGGCTCATATCGAAGAGGTTTGTGCATGGGTTTGAATGCTATAGTATGAATTAGCTGTATCCTTACCTCTGACTTTCTTAAGGGGGCGAAATAATTATTCAGTGTGTCTGTATTTTTAAAAGACCTCCCCTCACCCTCGCTTGTAAAACTTTTCTCTATTCAGCATAATTTGTTGCCATAGATTTTTTTTTAATATCACAATGGTGCATCATCCTAAATGGTGCAAAATAACCAAAAATGTTTAAGAAAACAATTAATATCATAATTATTTCTATCACCTCTTAATAAAAATCCAGTATGTAGTGTTTATTTGCTCTTAGCCTAAAACCTGATCAGAGGAAAAAGCTGGAAAGGTGCTACTTTGTCTTTAAACCACCTCTTTCATCTCTTCATATTAGAGGGAAAGGTGCTTATCTTAGATATACATATTGCATGTGTATTTCCTTTGCTTGGGTACCCCATCAACGAAAAAGGAATGCCTAACCTTTGCCTCAAGTAATCCTTGACATATTTTAAAAATAGTGTGACACAAATAGACTCTCCTCTATAATTAACATAAATCATCATAGCAGCAACTAAAAACATCCCTCTGATCTTTATGGTCTGGCAGGAGTGTCCTTCCCACGTCTCGCAGCCCCAGAAAACAAATGAGCCTGTACTTAGCCCAAATTTTTGAAAGACAAGAAATAGACATGTTCCCAAAAGTCCTAATCTACTGATTTGTCTTGAAGAGAGAGCTCTTTTCTAGTATTGAAACAATACCTGTGTGAACTCCCCCTGCCTCCCCTCCCCCCCCGCCCCCCCCAAAAAAAAACTTATTCAATAATAAAAATCTGCCTTATTTGTAAAACTGATCTGGAACCACCTATTCCAAAATGTTGAGAATTGCATCCTGCTTTCATTGTTTAAAAATACCAGCAACTCTTAATAATTATTAAAGAATCACTATTAAATAACTGACTTCAAGTAACATTTCTCTTTGTGGCATTGGAATAAATAAATAAAATCAACAACTCCAAAGCCCAGAAAGCTTTATCCAACCTGTTACGCTGTTCCATGAAGTAAGGGTGAGTTGTTTTCTGGATCCTGTTGCTTCATGTTTCTTAAGAGCCAGCGTCTGTGTGGAACTATTTTTACTGTTTTGGGCTAGAATTTTGGGGCCTGATCTGGCGTTCATTGCACTGACTTTCTACTTCTTCTGGGGAATGCTAAAGGATGGATAGTTGCTCTTGGTGATTTGTGCCCATGCATGCAGGGAGCCGTATTCGTGCACAGCCAGGTTTGGCTAAAAACCCCCAACCCACCTCGCTTTATTTTTTTCACTCGATGGTATACTGCGGGGAGCTGACCATTTGGGGCCGGTCAGTTTCCAGACTTAAATTGTGTAAAAGAAGCAGCTGCAGCATTGAACCACAAACCCGTAGCTCCTCTTTCACGAGCAGCCTCCAGTCTTAACCCTGACTCCTTGCAAGGCTGTGGGGGAAAACCCCGCCCTGAGCTCTCACTCCTGTATACAGTTTACTAACCATCAACTATCCCAAGCAGCAACTTCTCTTCTGCAGCTTTCTGCCCACGAAGCGTATCTGCATAGCATTTCTGCCCAGAAGAGTCAATCCATGTTGTACTATGGAAGGGAGAAAGGGAGCCTGCTTGACTGAAGATTAGAGAAATGTTCTAATGTTTTCCCCCTCCAAGCTGTGGTATGAACCACAAAACAAGCTATTTACCAGGGGCTCTCGGAGCCAGGATTCCTCACTCGGAACACGCTTTTGCGGCACAGTTCTACCTCCACTAGCCATGCGCTGTAACTAAAAACAGTTGCTGGTCTAGAGAAGCCGCATTCTGTATGTTTCCTGCCATCTGCAGATAACCTGTGGGCCGTTACACTCATTCTTAAAATGGGACGGGGAGAGTAACCATGATCTGTTACTCATGCACGCACCCCCGCACGTGCCTGTGCACACCCACACAGAAGTCTAGCCTTGTGACATTCTGTTGATTATCTTGTCTGCGCTTGTGTTTGCATGTGGCTTTAATTGTGAGCAGCAAATGCAATGGGAGGAAACAAGAATTCTTAGATCTTTCTGAAAGCTACACCGGGGGAGCCAGGTTAAGTCTGCAACGTTAAAAATAACCAGTAGTCCTGTGGTACTTTAGAGACATGTATTTGCTCATGAGCTTTCATCAGCTGATGAAGTGCGTTTGACCCATGAAAGCTCATCACCCCATATGTGTGTCAGTCTCTAGGGTACCACAGGACTGTGCATTGTTTCTGAGAGCTGTTGTTTGTGGGTGAGCAACGAGCTCTTCCTCTGAAAGTGCTACTCTGCACAAACACCCCTGAATTTACAAAGATAGGGCCAGATCCCGGCTAAGTTAAATCCAGAGTAAGAAATGTGGAAATAAACCAGCACCGACGAAATCCGAACCTAGTTGGTGGATCCCAGGGCCTGTGTCAGGTCTCTCTTCAGAACAGTTATTTTTGATTTTTTTTTTTTTTTAAAGTCTCTTCTCATGAAAACCTCAGAGGAAATGAGCGCAAACAATAGGCACTTGGTGCAATTATTGAACTTGAAACTGGCAGCGAGGAGGCTGCCTGTTAAAGGAGCCAGATGGCTTTCCATCTTGACCTTGCTTGAATCCCCAGAGTATTGCAGGGGGTCTCCAAGTCCCACAGGACAGCACGTTCCAGACGCCGCCGCCTCCTGACTCTGACAAGCTTTTCCTTGCTCCAGTCGGCTTGCGTCATAGCCTTTGGGCCCCATAAACACGTTCTATTGTGTGCTGTGGAGGATGCAGGGTAAACAGACAGAGCTTTCAATGGTCTTTTGGAGATCACAGCGCTAATGTTTATCTTGCCAACTCTTTGAAGCTTAAGATCTGATTTTCAGAGTGGTGCGGGTGTGGTCCAAAGAACACTACTCTTCTCTAGAATTAGCCTCATCCTTTCCCTCCAGAAGAGGCTAATTCTAGAGAAAAGGTGGCTTGGATCGAGGCACCAAATTGGGATTTTGGAGACCTCAGTTGTGTTCTAGACTCTACCACCAACCTCTCGTGGGGCCTCTAAGATGTCACATGGTCTCTCTGGGCCTTGTTTCTCCTTCTGTAACTTGGGCGTGTCCGTGCTGTCCTGGGCAGTGTTGTGAGAACAGATCCATCGGGCGATAAGCTACACAGGTTTCCAGCAGCTCTGTTTGTGAGCCAGCCAGCTGCTATGGGATGGGCCTGTCTCCATGCCTAGACAGCTGGCGAGACCGCCCCCACCCTCCAGGAGAGCAGAACCTGGCCCTGACTTGGTGGGGAGTGGTGGTTTGTCAGTGCGCTGAAGAGTGGCCTCGCCTGCCTTTCTGCGGGGGGCTGCACAACTCTCCTTTCCGCGAGTCTGTGCAGTTGCTGCTTTTATTCCCCAGCCGCCTCGGAGTGGAAGTTTCTCCAGGCAGCTGTGTGGGGTGGGGGAAGGGCTAGGTGGCTCCCTGCAGGAACTCTCCTGAAGGCGGTGGAATTACCCTCGGGAGGACTTTGGCCCATTGGCACAGCAGTCACATCCTGAATCACAGCGTGGCTGCAAACCGCCAAGCACTCATGCGATTGCTTCCACTGAAGCCCATGGCACCAGCGGTGATTTGGGCCCATTCTTGCTGGTGGTGCTGCAGAAGCAACCTGCTCGCTCCTCGGGGGGGGGGGGGAAGTACCTTGCAGCAGCCTTCTAGCCAGCTAAGGAGCAGCACTGCTGGCTCTCCCATGGCCCCCCTTCGCCAGAGGCCTGGTGCCCCCTGCAGGTGGGTGGCGTGAGGCTGACGATCCAAGGGGCTGGGGAAGTGTGGGCTGGCCTGTTGCCGAAGCTGGTAGCCGGGGGTCTGCTCAGACCACCCTGCAGCACATCTGCTCTGCCCCGCGGCTGGGCTGACCGCCACCATCCCTGCTGCGTTTCCGATGTTTCCTCCTCCAGAACGGCTGGCGCTACCGTCCCGCCGCTTAGCGCTACAGCAAGGACGTCCGATGCTAGCGGAGACTCTGCCAAGTGTAGTTCTATTCCTTGATTGGGGTGGCACGTGGGGCTTGGTGCTGGAAACTTGCTCGGCTCCTGGGGAGTAAATACAGGGCTCCTGCAAAGTCCTAACAAAGCTTCCTCTACGGCTTTGTCCCTTGGTTCCGCCAGCCCCGCCCGCATTCAAAGGAATCGATGAACTGGCGTGGTCCCATTCCCATCTCGCCTTGGTGTCCACGGGGAGTAACTATTGAAAGTGCCGGGGGAAAGCCACATGCGAGCTCAGAACTGGGCCCAGCCTCTGGGCCGGACCCTCTGTGCTGCACCCAGGCATCTGCACCATGTGAATCATTCTGTAGGCGGAGCCCTTGTGTCCTCAGGACACACACCTGCAAGCGAGTGGCTGCACAGTGATTGGCTGGTCAGGATACGTTGGCCAGTCAGTCACTGGGATCCCTGAGAGCAAGGGGTTGATGAGTATCTGACCCACTAGCCCACGATGGGGAGAACACAATGGATTGGCTGCTGGGGTGTACGTAGGGGTGGGGAGGGAGGTACCGGGGTGGATAAATGCAGCGGCTCCTGTGTTCCATTACAGACGTAGCTAAGAGTGGTCGTCCTACAGGAACACTCTTCTATTCTACTGATGCCTTCAAAGTTGCCTTTCTAGTCCTACCCCCTGGACTCAGACCTAGTGACTGACTCTGATCGCTCTACAGCGGAGTAACATCCCTGACCTTGGGCTTCTTGTCTGTCCGCTCCCCTTGGTGCTTTGAATTTCCAGTTCTCCCCCAAAATCTGGCCACTGCTGGTGCGAGAGCCTTCTTCCATGCAGCTCCCACCTCCCAGGACAACTTTCCCGCTGTCTGTCTTCTCCCTACGTCATCTGGTTTCCCAGCAACCCTCTTTGCTCCTTTACCCCCTTCCCCTCTCCTTTGGGTGTTCTCACACCCCACTCCACGGAGAAACACTCCGGGCTTCTGTGTGTCAGACCGTGTCTGTTGCCTCCGATTGACTCCTGGGCTGGTCTGTTGCCTCTGCAGGGCTGGCGGACGACCTCAGCGACCTCCTGAGGGAGTTTGATGAGGTGATCGAGGACTTCGACAAGGGCGAGGTCTGTCAGTATGAGCAGCACCTGGAGGAGCTGAAGAGAAGGACCCTCCCCAGTGTCTACGACAGCGGCATTGAGGAGATAGAAAGTGAGTTGAGGGGGTTGTCTGTGCAGAACAAAATGAGCCCTGCTGCTCCCGGGGGCAGTGGTGTTGCATCCCTGTGGGGGCCCCATTGGAAGGAGTGAGGAGAGCTTGGCTCTTGGGGTCTCTGAGCTTTCTCTGCCCCGTGCGCCTGTGATCAGCTCCCTGACCTTCCAGGTTACTGCATTCCGCCCCCACACCCAGAATGCAGGGCAGCCCGTTAGCTTGAATTTGGCCTCCCTTGGGCAGGTACATGGCTCCCTCTCCCAGCCGGGCCTCCCAGTACACTCAGCTAGTGGTACCCTGCAGCCCAATGTGGGAGCCCTGGTAGATGCACCATGTTGGCCCCTGTCCCCCTGGGCGTCTTTATAATGCACCTGGGGCCAGTTGGTGCCTCAGTGCAGTGACGGATCCTGGCCTCTCCGCAGGTACCAGCACGTCTCCCCGGAGCAGTTTAAACTCCAGCGAGGAAGATCTCAACACGTCAGCAGGCACCGCTTGCACCAAAGGTGAGACCCGGCCCAAGCGCCATCCAAAAGCCCTCCCCAAGGGGTACCGTGGGGGATCCGCCTGACAGCCCTGGCCTTCCAGCTGTCAGTTTTCCTAATAGCCAGCCTGAATTTTCCTTGGCTTAACTTCAGGCCACCAGTCCCCTTGCACCCCCTAAAGCTCAGCAGCCAGGTGGTTGGGGCGGTGGCTGAACTCATGGGGATAAAGGCTGATGGTGGTTCTGGGGTGACCGCCAGTGTCCCCTATAGAACTGAGACAAGGATTCCGAGACTGGCAGGGGGGGTCCCCATGCATGTCTGCTCCCTGGAAGGGACCGTGGCTTAAGTGTTTGATGCTGTCCTGTGGGGAAGGTCCTGGGAACCCTTGCTCCTCTGGCTCTTCCATCCCTAGCCAGGACTTTGGAACCACCAAGAAACCCCCCCTTCCCCAGATGCTGGCCTCAGGGCAGGACTCGGAGCTTACCAAGTGCTTGTGTGGCTGCTCCGGCAGGGCTGAGGGGATGAGCTGACAGTACATGTCCCTTCCTGTCGTGTCTCTGCGCCGGGGTGTTCGGCATTCCCGAGGCCACGGGCCCCGATGCCGGGCAGAGCCATTGTTGGCTCTCTGCCAACGGGCCACCAGAAACGCCACCCCCGCCCCATGTTGGCGCTTTCTCAGGAAGGCTCTGGCTGCCCTGCGAGCCAGGGGTGAGAGTCCTGACTCCGGGACACACTTAACCCACCTTAAAACGGTGGGTATGGACTTGGCACGGCTCAGCTACCTCTGCAGCAGCGGCCCCGGCTACCGGGCCTACCCTGTCGTGGCTGCATAGAGGCAGCACCGGTACGTGTCCGCCAGCAGGGGAGTCCCACCCCAGCTCCTAGTGCAGACCCAGCCAAAGACAAGTCTGATGGTGCACGGCCGGAGCAGCCATGGGCAGATGCCAAGGGGGGAGCCTTCTTGTAGCCTGCTCTGGGCCGGGTGTGGCAGGCTGAGCCTCTGACCACGGCTTTTTGTCTGTAGCTAAGCTCGGAGACACGCAGGAGCTGGAGGATTTCATTGCCGATCTGGATAAAGTGCTGGAGGGTACGTATGGAGCCGTGGTCTCTGCCATGTTTCCAGGACCACAGCAAGCCAGAGCCTCCCCTGGGGGCCACAAGCACGGCTCCCCTGCACTGCAGCAGCAGCTGACAATTGTCCCTAGGCATGACCGGGTCTGACCCTGCCTTTCCCCTTGCTCCTTACTGCTGTCTGGTGCAGGAGGCCTGCCTGTCCTCTGGCGGCCACGCCCCACTCTTCTCCCAGGTCCGGAACTGTACTGGACAGCCTGGGAACCCACAGGCAGGGCTGTCCAGCCTGGGCTGGAGTGTGGTGTGCAGGTGTCTGTATCCTGGGTTAGTCTGGCCCAAGGCAGCCCTGGCTGGCAATGTAATGTACTGTCTCCGGGTGGGATTTGCAATGGCTGCTTAGGTGCCCGAATCCCATAGGGCACTATTCAGCTCCTATGGATCAAACCTGGGCAACTAACTCCCCCGGGCTTGTTGGACACTCCAGTGGAATCTGGAGATCTCGGGTGAAATCCGGGAGGCAGGATATCCCCCGGGTTCTCGTCTAGTCTCTTCCACCACATTGCTGGGGGCGTTGTGTGAATGTCCCCCCCACCCCACATGTGTTCCCCTCTGGTGTGTGGGAATGATGGTGCCTCCCTGTGCAGAGGGAGGTGGCTGGGGGGGGCCATAGGCGGTGGGTAAACCTAGGACTGGGGGAGGTAACCCCCAGCCTTGCCTCGTTCACCCAAGGCCCTGCCCCAAGCCTCCACCCGCAGGGGCGGGGCTTCTGCTCCCTCTCCCTGCCCCCCTTTCCCCCGCAAGCCACCCCCCCACTGCATGGACAGGGCTCCAGTCCCCCTCCCCAAGCACAGGGCGGGGTGGGCGGCACGTGGCCCCAGCCTCAGCGTGGCTGTAGCCGGGGGGGCAGCCTGGCAGCCATGCAGAAGCGGGGGGCAGCGTGTGGGCAGGCCGCACCTGGCCGTTTGGGGAAGGCAATGCCTCCCCCTGCCTCGGATACCGGCCGCTGCTGGGGGCCTGACAGATGTGGGCGAAAGGCTGGGGGGCCACAGGTGACTAACTCTACAGCTTTGGAGGAGGAGGCAGGGGAAGTGACAGCACTTCCTGATTCCATTGGTCTCCGGCTGTGTGGCAGGAAATCCCCCAGAGCTGGCCCAGCTAGATTTTTTTTTTTTTCCCCTCACTCAAGCAGCTGGCGCAATGAGACGCCAAACCAGCGAGTGTCTGGCATGCAGGCCTGGCTGGCGGTAGCCAGCGCTCTGGAGAGCAACTGGGGCGGGGCCGCTACCAGCCCTGGCCTCTAGCCATGCCCAGGAAAGATTTTCCCTGCGCCTCCCTGCCCGCCGTGTTGCTCCTGCTAAGGACACTGGGGGGTGGGTGGGAGGCTACATATGCAGGTGGGAGGGGATTTCAAGCTTCAGTTTCATCCGGGGAAACTCTTGCCCTTTCCGGCCCTGAACGTGCAGGGAGACTGACCACAGCCTCAGACCCACTTCGGGGAACGAGTCCCAAGTTGCCCCACACAGCCTCTTTGGGGAGAGCAGCAGCAAGAAGAAAAGGCTGCCCCGCCCCACCCCCCACCCCCCAGCATATCCCCTCACTTTGCAAAGGCTCACTCTTGGCACCCCTGCGAGGGTGGCTGGTTTCCCTCTCTCACTTGGGGAAACTGAGGCACAATTAGAGACCACACTTTCAAAAGTGTGTGGATTTTTTTTTTTGCCGGGGGGGGGGGGGAAGAGATGGTTCTTCATGCCCAAGTTAAGGTAGTCTGGGTCTGGCTGTTCTCACATGTGCTGGGCAGGTCCCCTAACAATACGTTTCTTTGCCCTGCAGAGATGTGAGTCCGTGTCTCTGGGCTGGAGTTCTGAGAAGAGGTCCTGGCAGATCTGAGATGTTGCTCATTCTTCCGCCCCATCCTTTCACGCTCTGCTCTTCGGAAGAACGGGGGCTCAAATCCATCCCCCATGCGGCAAGGATTAGACCAGCACCTCCCATCTGCAAAGTAACTGTCCAACTACAGACTCCAAGTGCCTGAGAACCCTGGCTGGTCTCCTGCCCCATTTGAGTGTCACTTTTCAGACAATCGGCAAATACTGATGCATCCGAGCACTCTGGTTCACTTAAGCACTGGCCTTCTGCGTTTGGGGGACTGCTAACCACAAAGGCAAAACTTCTCCAGCTGTTATCCAGAGCACCCCCATCTTCCCCAGGGATTGAGTCTCCCCATCTCTGAGGGGAGGGGTTGGAATGGGGGGCGGGGGGGGCTGAGACTTCTGAGCAGGGATGTGCATGGTTAACCCATAAGCATCACTCTTACCAGTTACAGGTAATCGGCAGGGGCTGGTGCAGCTCCCTTCCCGCCGCTGGGTTAATTGATTAAACGGGATTTTACATCCCTGGTTCTGGGGACACCTCTTGGCTCCAAGCAGAATTCCACGGTAGGCCGCCATGGAGTGCAGAGGCCTACCTTTAAGGAGGAGGAAAGCTGGCAGAGTCCTCTTCATTTCACAGCTCCAGCAGGACCCTCTCCCTGAGGAATTCCCAGTCGTTCCTGGGCCTGCGGACAGTGGCTTTGCTCTGTACTTCAACACGGCCGGGCGCTGCTTGGGTAGCTCCGCTGGGAAGTCCCACCCACAGCAACTGTGACGGGCCTGGGCATCTCCATTTCAAAGCTGCCTCTGTGTCTGCTCCTGCTCTGGACACCTTCCATAATGGTTTTAAGATGGGCTAGGCTTGCGGGTAATTGCTACTGGCTAGCTTTAGAGTGGAGAGGCCCATGCCAACCCTCAAACTTCATGAGAAGGTGTAATGGGACTGGGCAAACCACCAGAGCTGCTTTGGGCCACCGCTTTGCTGCTGAGGATGCCTACTTTCGTATTGATCCATATTGACCAAGGGAGGGTGTGGAATAGAAATCAATGCCCTTAATGACTCCAAGCATCTGGCAGCTGAATATCTCCATTGACTTCCGTGGAGTATGCCAAAGTACCACCGGCTAAAGATTTGTTATTGTCGGATGGTTTTTTTTTTTTCAACCGGGGATTCATGGACCTATAGGAGTCCATGGGCTACCCCTAAGCTTCCAGTGGACATCACCCTGCTATTGGAGGTTTTTTCGGGTCTGCAAATGTGGGGGGGGGGGATTGGAAAACCACTGGTGTACATAAACAGGCAAGGGTTCTCACATTCTCAGCAGTCCCCAGCAGATGGCTTCAGACCAGACCCTCTGTGCCTCTGCCTTGGATGCTTGTATCTAGTTGTAAATATTGTAAGATAAGGAGGATTCTAAAGTTTTATACAGACGTGCCTGTATTTTATGAATAAAAGGGTTCTGCGAAGTCTTTGCTCAGCGTGGATTTGCTCTGTGAACGCTGCCCCTGGGTCTTTCCTGTTCCTGGAGTCTCAGAGCTGTTTTACTGTGCATCACCCAGAGAAATATCTCAGCCTGCAGAGTGAGGTAGCCGAGCAGCAAGGAGGCCTGGAAAGGCCTGTGGTGGGTGTGGTTCATAAGCACAGAGGGCCTCCTCCAACCCCTGGATTCCTCACGATAGCGGAGAGGGCTCTGGCATAATTGCAGCTGAATTTTTTGTTTTTCAACATGCTCCAAAGTCTGCAGGCTGGATCAGTGTTGTGGGGCTCAGGGAAGTGCTGGAAGCCCAAATGGGGCTGTTCCAGCCAGGGCTTCCTCACATACATTTCCACCCACCCCCCCTAGAAAATCAAATGACCTCACTTACGGTTAGTATCCAGTGTGTGCACAGGGGAAGGGGAGGTTCAAACCATGTCCTGGGTCCGCCCCAAACTGATGTCACCTGCTGGCAATTGTTCCGGGCTGGGCTCTGGCAAACCACTGCCTGTGAGCAGAAGCCTTGTCTGAAGAGTCCATAGAATCCTAGGGCTGCACTCGATGACTCCAGCGGTCTCTTCCAGCCCGCTGCCCAAAGCAGGAGCAACCCCAACGCAATCATCCCAGCCAGGGCTTTGTCAAGCCGGGCCTTATGCCTCTAGGGATGGAGAGTCCTCCCCCTCCCTACGGAACCCATCCCAATTCTTCCCCACCCGCCTAGGGAAATAGTTTTCCCTAATATCCAACCTAGACCTCCCCCCGCTGTAACTTGACCATTGCTCCTTGTTCTGCCCCCACTGAGAACAGCCTCTCTCCATCCTCTTTGGAGCCCCCCTTCAGCTAGCGGAAGGCTGCTCTCAAATCCCCCCTCACTCTTCTCCTCTGCAGACTAAACAAGCCCAAATCCCTCTGCCTCTCATAGGCGGTGTGCTCGGGTTCCCACATCACTTCTGTTGCCCTCCGCTGGCCCCTCTCCAATGCATTCACGTCCTTCCTGGAATGGAGCCTAGAACTAGACACACTGCTCCAGATGTGGCCTCCCCAGTGCTGAATAAAGGGACTACAGTAATTACTCATTTTTGCACTAGCATGATTTTATTTTTAGGGAATGTTTTTTGAATAACAGGACCGTCCCTGAAATAACACAAAAATAATCAAGGGACAGACTACTTCATGCGGCGGTATAAGTTGGTGAAAACAGTGGTAATACGTGTGAGCGGCTGAATACAAGTGGTCACAGTGCTCCTCTGCTCACTCACATGTTTATCTTTGTGTTTTAACAAACTGCAGCGACTTGTGTTGCTAGATCTCTAATGCTGACATTGACAACCCAGCGCCAACAAAAAATTGACTTTGCCACCCCCACCTGAAATGCAACCCCCACTGTTTCCATTATTTTTAATGGGAAAAGTGACCCTACATAGCACATTTTCACTTAGCACGAACATTTTCAGAAACGCATCTATAGTGTTAAATGAGGAATTACTGTAATCACTTCTCTAGTTTGCACCGATGAGCCTGAGAAAGGCTCTTGCGTGCCTGCTGCTGCACAGGGTGGAGGAGAGGTGTGCATCCTGGGGGCTGACCGGCTTACACCAGGCCTCCTGCAGCTGGTGCCTTGGCGTGGGTGGCTCCGATCTCACAACTGAGCTGGGGGGAGGTGTGCAGCTTGGACCCGCTGAGTTTCAGCGGGAGCAGGAGGGGCTTGGGCTGCAGCTGTCTGGCTTGTGCCTCTAGTTTCAGGGCGGTTTAAGCAGACGCTGCGTTTGGAACTGGCCGCTGAGCCAAGCGGAGCGCTGGCCCCAGGCCATAGGGACCAGAGTGGATGTTCCGCAACAATGACTTGGCACCTGGGGGCTCGGGAAGGAGCCGAGCGGGGATCTGGCGTGGAAGCAACATGGACGAGCGCTGGTGCTGTGGCTGGGTGTTGTCCCCTGGGTGGGGGGACAACAGGCATCTGGCTGCTCATCCCTGATTTTAATTCTCCGGTTTAGTTTTTTTTTCTAGCTCTTCCCCTCTTCATCCCCACCCTGCCCTCCAGGTTTAACCCTCCTGCCTTTGAGGAGGGGGCTTGAGTCTCCTTCCTTCGCTTCTTGCCACCTTTGTCCTTGTTCAAAAGGAGACTGAGCCCAACCCGCCTCCTGAGCTGGTGTAAATTGGCAGCACTTGCTGCCAGGGCTTCCGTGGGGCAGCGCTGGTTTACAGCAGCTGGAGCTGGAGCTGGAGCTGGGTGGGAGGTTGGACCTGGATCCCAGCTTTGTGGCCGTCTGCTCAAGTGCGGCTTCTTGAGGGCTTTCCCGGAAGCAAAGCTGTTACCAGTGGGCCTCCCTTATGAGTCAGGAGCTAGTTGTGGGCTGCGTGGTGGGAGCAGCGAGTCTGACACAGTCGCTTGGCCAAGCGGAACCACCCCCTCCAGCTAAGAAAATAAATATCCACGTCCCTTTCCCCTCGGCCTGTTTCTCTCCCCGTCTGGCTGCGTGTCGCAAGACCCTGGCCTGGTCCAGTGCTTTCCTGCTGCTAACGGGAAATGCCGCACCATTCGGGGTGAGGAGATGCCCTCGGGCAGAAGCGCAGGGACATTTTCAGAGTGCGTTTGCCACGAGTGGTTCAGCAATCGCATCGATATTCTTTAAAGCCTCTAATTAAGACTTTGTCACGTGCTCTGACTGATCCATTTCCAGCCCCAAAAACTGCAGAGAAAGAACCTCCAGGTTGCAAAGTCCAGTGCTCCGAAGTTAGGACCAGTTAGGTGAAGGTTGCTAGTGCAGTCTTCATCCCTCATGGGCATATGCATTCAATTATTTTTCCAGATCACCTCTGTAGAGCGCTGCACAGATGTAACCCACACACCTGGTGTGGTTCACTGTCCCATGGAGCGGCACTTAGACCACTTACAGTAAGGGTATGCCTAGACTACATGGCTCCGTCGACGGAGCCATGTAAACTAGTTTACCCGGCATAGTCAATGAAGCGGGGATTTAAATAATCCCCGCTTCATTAAAATAAACATGGCCACCGCGCTGTGCTGACGATCAGCTGATCAGGCACAGCACAGCAGTCTAGATGCGGATCTGTTGGCTGGGGGAAGCCTTTGCCGACTGATCCCTTATGCCGTGTAGTCTAGACATACCCTAAGAGATAAAGAACAAGGGAGCTCTACAGCCTAAGATATGAGCCAGCTGGTTTTATAGCTCAAGCTGTAGAGCAGCGTTTCTTAAACTTTTTAAGACCGAGGAATACCAAACAATTTTTTTTTATGGGGAACACCAAGGATTTTTTTTTTTGTTGAGCTAGAAAAAAAAAAAAAGGTCAGGGGGAAAATTATTAAGGGGAAAAAAAAGATCTGGGGGAAAGTTATTGAGTAAAAAAAAAAAAAGTCTCCTGCCCCTTTAAGGGTGGCCATTTTGAATTCTGTTGTTCTCTGACTGCCTCATGGCACACGGATGTGCGCGGAACACTGCTGTACAGGCTCCTCCACTAAGCTCCAGAGGTCCCAAGTTCAAATTTGCCTGGTAGCAGTTATACAGCTACAACACTGGTACCTGCATCATATCCACAAAAATGAGCTATGGATTTGCAACACTCTACACCTCTCTTTTTTTCCTGAGCACAGGGTGGGCCCTGCTCCCTGAGTGAGAAGTTCTTGAATTGTTTTCTTTTATCCTTGGTGTTCAGTGCGTGGAATTGGCTTATTTGCTGCACACGAACCCTGCTCTGGGCTTTTCTACGAGGCGCTGACTGTACTGGTTTAGTTCCTCGTGAACATGAATGAATCTCTCTTCCCAGCACCTCTGCGGTGTGTGAGAGGGGTTAGCCTCATTTTATACAGGGGGAGCTGCAGCAGACTTTAAAGCCAAAATTATCAGTTGTGTCGACTAGTTTTGGGTACTCAGTTTGGGAAGCCTCAGGCCTGTTTCTTCAGCGTTCTTAGCATCGTATCACGGGGCTTCAGCTGTAGCTGTCGTTCTCAGTATTTCAGTAAATCGGACCCCAGCAGGACACCCAGAAAGTGATCAATTCACATTCAGTGACACCCCTGTGAAGATGTTTGGTTTATACGACTGGCAGAGGCAGGGTACAATCCACTTCTCCAGGGGAAGTATTCAACTGTCTAAACTATGAGACCATTTTCTCTCTCCTTGCAGGCCCCTGCCTCATCCACCACACCCCTGCCAACCTCTGCACAAAATGAGGCAGGGCCCTCCCAGACAACAGCCTCCTTCATGTACATTTTTGATTTACCCTTGGGATGTCTTTACTGAATGGTGCAGGCATCCCAGGGAAAAAGCATGTGGGATTATAATCCATGCTCCCTCTAAGCTTTTCCATCCGTGTGCGGAATAAAATGTTTATGTGCACCAAGGCATGGGGCAATGTGCACCACCCGCATAAACAAAAACCGAGCTGTGGACATTCTGCTAATCAGCTGGGCAGCATTTGAATTTCTCATGAGCATCTGCACAAACACCCAACTTGCAGGGAACACTAGTAGAGTACAATTTCTACCACAAACCAATGCTCTCTACAGGAAAGTAATATATGTAGGCAATAATACTACGCTTTCCCCTTAAGGGATATGGCCAAAACATATCTTTTGCGTATAGTTTTCATCTGTATCTTCATGCATTGACCTGAGAAATATGCAAGAGAAACCATTGTAGCAGGGAATGCTGGATGTTATTACAGGCTGTTAAATCGTGCATCGTGCAAGAAGCGGGGAGGGGATGGATTTAAGGCTGTGCAGGCAAGAAGTGCAATGGTCTGAGCTGGAGTGAGGTTTATAAAACCCCAGCAGCCAACCACACATCTAGAAAAAAAAAAGGATCTGAAGTGTCTTTAAAGGAATTGACAGTGCTTAGCTGGGATGGGAACGGGAGCTTTGTAGTCTGCTGGCGAGGGAAGGACACCCTTTAGACTACGCAGTTCCACTTCTGATTGCAAATGCGCTGCCTCTGGAGAAACAACTGCTTTTTTGTAGCTGACCTGTGGCACCAAACTCCCACAAAGTCAGATCACGGATCTTGAAGGATCAGTTCCACAGTTCCCTGAAGGAAGTGCAGCCTAGTGGTGAGAATTCTGGCCCAGGATTCAGGTATCTCTTCCCTGATTTGCCATGGGTTGATTTTAGGCATGCCACTCCATCGCCGTGACTCAGTTTCCCCTCTCACATGGGTCGAATGATGCTGGCTTCTTTCGTAACGTGCTTTGAGATCAACTGACAAAAAGTGCTGTAGAAGCACGTACAGTATTTCCAGCCCTGCCTTTCACGTGGACCCAGCGCTGTACCTAGCCCATGAGCCGTGGGAAGACCAAAGTGGTGTGGAGGGCCTGGGTGTACAGGAGAGACAAGCCCATTCTGGCCACGACTTTCCACAAGGGGCGAGTTTCTGGGTGGCTCCTTCAAGGGGACGCCCTTTCAGCGAGCAGGTGCTCGGTTCTTTCTGGAGAACACATCCCTTTACCGGATCCCAGCTCTGGCACCCCAGATCCCTGGCTGCTCCTGAAAGCTTGGCCTAGATCCACGTCAAAGATCATTACAGCTGAAGGACCGTGTGTCCTGGGGATGCTTGTCCACATGCTAAGAACTGCTCAGAAATCTGCCAGCGGCGTGCCGTGCAACTGGCAGAGCCAAGTGCATTGTGGGAACCCCGGCATGGTGAAAGACTCGCCCCTTGGGCTAAATAATACGCAGGGCTGGATGGAGTACTAAAGACTGTGAGTGGGACCCACCCTGCATGGGGGCGGGGTAGGATGGACTAAATGTCACCTAGTAGGTGCCGCCATTTCTGTGAGTGATCCATGTAGCAGCATCGCCTCCAACACTGTCTCTGCATCTTCCACCCACCGCCCCGGCCCCCTCTTTAGGGCTGGGACTGCAGCTAGCAGCAGGCAGGAAAAGCATTGAAAACCCTGTCTCCAGCAGTGGTTGGAAACCCGACTTCTCCCTGCTGAGGCAGGGGCTGTTCTGGGTCGGTGTGATTTGCTGCCGGGCTCATGGCTAGCCACTTCCTGCCCCGTGTGTGACGCATGGCTTGTAAGAAAAGCAGATGACAGCGAGACTACAACAGTTGCTAGGCAACCTGCCTTGTGGTGCAAGGAACCAGCCAAGCCCAGGGCCTGGGGTGTGCTGGGGGGATGCATGTCCCTTGGGGTGTGCTGGGGTGTGTGTGCATGTCCCCTGGAGTGTGCTGGGGTGTGCATGTCCCCTGGGGTGTGCTGGGGTGTGTGTGCATGTCCCCTGGAGTGTGCTGGGGGTGCATGTCCCCTGGGGCGTGCGGGGATGCATGTTCCCAGGGTGTGCTGGAATGGATTGGGATGTGCTGGGGATTTATGTTCCTGGGGCATGCTAAGGGGGTGGGTGCATGTCCCTGGGGTGTGCTGGAATGGATTGGGATATGCTGGGGTGTGCATGTCCTGGGGTGTGCTGGAATGGATTGGGATGTGCTGGGGGTGCATGTCCCCTGGGGTGTGCTGGGGATGCATGTTCCCGGGCGTGCTGGGGATGCATGTTCCTGGGGCATGCTGGGGTGTGCATGTCCCCTGGGGTGTGCTGGGGATGCATGTTCCCGGGGTGTGCTGGGGATGCATGTTCCCGGGTGTGCTGGGTGTGCATGTCCCCTGGGGTGTGCTGGAATGGACTGGGATGTGCTGGGGATGCATGTTCCCTGGGGCATGCTGGGGGGGGGTGCATGTCCCCTGGGATGTGCTGGAATGGATTGGGATGTGCTGGGGGGGATGCATGTCCCCTGGGGTGTGCTGCAGTGGATTGTGGGCCGGGGCAGAGGATCATTTGCTTTTGGAGGCTGGAGCAGGGCTCATGTGTTAGGTTCGGGGGGTTGGGGTGGGTATCCTACAGAAACGATTTCCCATGATCCTGGTGGGGGAGGGGCATATTGTTGGCCCCTGATCCTGTCGCCCCCCCGCATTAGCGAGGCTGGAGGCTGACTTCCCCGGGAGGAATCCGCCGGCACAATGCAACCCGCGGCACAGCTGTGCGGTATCCTGTCCCCTCTGCTTGCTGGGTCACTTCCACGGATTGTTTCACTGCCGTTCTGTGGGGCCGGGATGTCGGGCGCCCCCTCCCCCCGGCCCGGGGACACGTGCGATGCATGGCGCATGGTGGGCTGGGGCGCCAGGCAGCCTCAATGCACGGCGTTTCCCTGGGGCCTAGGACAATGGAGATAATCCATCCAACCGCTCCTGGCCTCCTTCCCACCTGGCTTCCTGCTGCGCGGTTACTCCCACCTTCTCCTGTGGAGAGGCAGCTTAGGGCCAGATCCGCCGAGGAGCCTCGGTACTGCTGGGGATCTGGATCGTAGAGCGGACGGAAGACGCCCTGGGCCTCTGCGGTCACCGCCCATGGGCAGCAGCCGGGCGAGTGTCCCTCCCGTGGCAAGAGGCCAGTTCCCATTCCACACGTGGCCTGTCCACGGAGGTGCCGGCAGGGACCAGTCTGGGCCCGTGGGCGTGGTGGGTGCCGGGCTGGATGTTTAATGGTGCAGACATAACGGTGTGTGCGTGTGTGTGTGTAGGGGTGTTGACAGGTTCGCAAAGTGGGGGCACCCATGCGACAGGGCCAAGCGCTTGCCGGGTGCGTGGGGCTGGGCTGACCTTGGCAGCGCCCATAGAAACTCAAGGCTAACGGCACATTGGGGGGCGTTAGGAGGAGTGTTGCCAGCAGATCCAGAGATGTGATTAGTCCCCTTTATTTGGCTCTGGGGAGGCCACATCTGGAGTATTGCGTCCAGTTCTGGGCCCCCCACTATAGAAAGGACGTGGGCGCATTGGAGAGGGTCCAGCGGAGGGCGACCAAAATGATTAGGGGGCTGGAGCACATGACCTACGAGGAGAGGCTGAGGGATTTGGGTCTGTTTAGTCTGCAGAAGCGAAGAGTGAGGGGGGATTTGAGAGCAGCCTTCAGCTTCCTGGAGGGGGGTTCCAAAGAGGATGGAGGGAGGCTGTTCTCAATGGGGGCAGAACGAGGAGCAATGGGCTCAGGTTGCAGTGGGGGAGGTCTAGGTTGGAGATTAGGGAAAACTATTTCCCCATGCGGGTGGGGAAGCACTGGGATGGGTTCCCTAGAGAGCGGGGGGGGGGGGGGGGGGGATCTCCATCCCTAGAGGTGTTTAAGTCCCAGCTTGGCAAAGACCTGGCTGGGCTGATTTCGTTGGGGCGGGTCCTGCTTTGGGCAGGGGGCTGGACGCGCTGACTCCTGAGGTCTCTGCCAGCTGCAGGGCCCCGTGTCTAGCCACACACTTCCAGTCTCCGGCTATTTCGGTGCTTCCCTTTCACAGGAAGCAGTTTCCAAGTGCTCTGGAGGCAAGAGGGGTGGCGGTGGAGCAGGGGTCCCATCCGTCCAGCCAGGGGGAGTTTTCCACAGTGGTTCTCAAACTTTTCGGCATCACGCCCCCTTTTTGATTTTTGAGAAACCCTCACGTCCCCCCCCCCAGGAACTGACCGGAGCCGAAAAACAAAAATAGCAGCAAAACGTGTGTGTGTGGGGGGGGGGGGGGGATCGATGGAGGAGGCTGGATCACCTCGCGCCCCCCCTGGAATTTCTTCATGCCCCCCCAGAGGGGCACGCCCCCCAGTTTGGGAACCCATGCGGGACCCAGGGCATCCTCCAAGAGTTTCCTAGAAAACAAGGCCGAGCACTTGGCTAGGAAAACCCGCCTTTGGCTTTCCATGCGTGGTGCAGCCTCGCCGGCTCTCCACAGCCCGCGGGGACGAGCCCTGGAGAGGCGGGGAGCCAGCGAGTGCACCCGCCCCTCGCTGAGTGGGACCGAACCTTCGTGGGGCGGGAGCGTCATTCCTGGAGCTGTTTGGCAAGCGGCAGTGTCTGCCGCCCAGGGACAATTTCAGCGCGAGCGGCGCGAGGGCGGGGGTGGAACGTTGGACGGGTAGCCGCCAAGCCCCAAACCCGGCAAGCCGAATGGTTTGGCTGCCGTTTGGCGGGGCCGGGGGATGTCAATGAAACAGCAGGGTTTTGTGGGCGGAAGCCAGGCCCTTTCCAGCCCCATTCGGGCCAGCTCCCCGCACCGTGCACACAGCGCTAATACGGATACCCATCCTGCTCCATTCCCGGCCTCTCCCCCGGGGGCTTTGCTCCTGCGAAGCAAACGGGCAAGGACTTGCCCCCTGGGGAAGGGTGACTGGCATTGATCCTTCTGCACCCGGCAGGACGTTTGCTTCGGATGCACTGACCCCCGGGAGCGGATCCCTCTCACAGGGTGGCCTGGCCCTTTAAGGGAAGTCGGGCTCAGTCTTACCTGTGCTTAGGTATCTGCCTCCCAGGTGACAGGTTTGGGATTGGGCTGGGGATAAGGTCAGGTGACCAGGCGTCATGTGATGCTAGTCCCAGCGTGGGGCTTGGGGGAAGAGGAGAGAGCCAGAGCCAGGGACGGTCTCAGGGTGGTGCTGTTAGTGAATCTGCTTAGATCTGAGTGTGAGGCAGGACCTGATTCAAAGGTAAGGAGGGGAGAGGCATGGAGGAAATGCAAGTTCACACTGGCCCAGGGGAAGATGCTGGGCTGGAGCCCTGCAGGGAGGGGCTGGAGGAAGCCCCCCCCAGGGGCATTAGGAGCCGGTGAGGGGGGGGAGGTGAGATGGACGGGGGCACATCTATTGCGTTAAACTGTTTGTAGGTTAGCAAAGCAGTCTCCAGATGGAGAGAGTAATGGCAAAGTTGTGGTGACCTTGCCTGGCAGTGGGGAAACTGAGGCAGCAGCCAGGCGTGACCTTGGATGAGATCAGGCCTTGCCACGCTGTCACTTGTGAGTGTGTTGTTCAGGGCGCTGGGGGCGGCAGAGCGAATTGTGTTTGCTGCGGAGGTGGGTGGCGGCCTGGCCTGGCCTCTGACACGTTGCTGGAGATCACTCACGTTCTGGTGGTGACCGGGGCTTCGGTTAGGGAACTCTGGCCCCTGGAACCTTCTGCGCTGGCACGTCCACTCTGGCTGCCCTGAGGGCTCCAGTCCCCGAGGAAGAGCCTCTCTGTGTGCCCCGCTGAGACTTCAACCCCCTCAGAGAGAAACGAAACCCAGTGCATGCTGGGCCACGAGGAGGTCTATTCTAGGCAGACGCCAGAGCAGCCGGACGGGTTCCGTCGAGCTGCCAGGTCCCAGACGCGGACGCTGGGGGTGGGCACGGTAGCAGGGCTGGGCAGGCAAAGGTCGGCAGGAGTTTGATACTTTGACGCTGGGTTCAGAACAAATTCAAAATTTCCCACCAGCGGGACAGCCTGGGAGTGCCAGACGCAGTGGGAGTCTGCAGGGCGGCGCTCGCCTGGGGCTTGCTCCAAGCCCGGGGAAATCAGGGCTGCTGAAGAGTCGGACAAGCTGGCAGGAAGCCAGGCAGGTTTTGAAAGCTTCCTGGTGAGCAGCGATCCACCGGATCCCTGCTAGGGATGTGAATGGGTAACTGGGTGGTAAATGAGTGGGTGATGCTTACCAGGTAATGGTTATCTGGTACCCAGGAGCAGCTGGGCTGCAGCCCGCCAGAAGTGGCAGCCGGGGCCAGCAGTGCCCTCCCGACCTGCTCCCCCTGGGCTGGCGTGCCCCCCACCCACCTCCTTTAATCGGTTACCTAGTTAAATACTATGTTTAACCGGTTAACCTTAAACAGGATTCTGCATCCCTCATCCCTGCCTGGTTTCTGAAGGAACGTTGTCAAAACCCAACCCTCCCTGCAGAACCGTTCAATTCCAACCCAACTGTCTTATTGGGATTTTCCCTACCGGTCCTGGGGGGGCTGCATCGCTCACTGCACCCCAGGATCATGCCCCCTGTGCCCCCGGGAGCTGCAGGGCAAAGAGAGGAAAGGCATCTCCAAAGGCAGCTTTGGGGCCAGCCATTGCATTTTGAGAGTGGGACCTGATTTGAGCGGCATGGGAGAAAATGGAGGCAGAGGGAGCTGGATCAGGCCCTTCCAAGAGGGGGCTGGCATGGTGATACAGGCTGCCTGGAGCCGTCATGCACCCCGTTTCTCCAGTAAAATCCCTACTCCCTCTTCCACTGCCAAAGGCCACTGCTGGCTCTGGTCCCTCGTGCTCCAGGAGTGAAACTGGTGAAAGCGCATGGGCTGACTCTTCTGCCAGTGCAACCGACGAAGCTCCCATTGGAGACCAAATATCAGTCTCTTTCTTCGGGGGGGCTCGTTTGTTCCCCAGACACTGCCATGACTCCTGTCCCCTCTCTCAGGGGTTCTCGATGGGCTTCTTTTTAACTTTCTTCTACGGACCAGATCCTTGATCAGTGTTTCTTAAACTTTTTAAGACAGAGGAACACCAAACAGTAATTTTTTGTTATGAGGAACACCGAGGATTTTTTGTTGCGCAAAAAAAAAAAAGTCATCTGCCCCTTTAAGGGTGGCCATTTTGAACTCTGTTGTTCTCCGTGGCACACCTCCGACTGCCTCGCGGCACACTGCGTTTAAGAAACACAGTGTTTAAGAAACACTGGCCTAGATCCTCCGAGGTATTTACGTGCTTCACCCCCCTTGAAACCAAAGGCATTGTGACCGGGCATCTGCCCCGCACTGGCCCTTTAAGGGGTTAAAACCCAGCTCTGGGTGAGGGCTGGAGCCTTGGAGCAAGTAGCTGCAGCAGATGGCAGCCAATTAGGGCCAGCTATGGGGAGTATAAATACAGGCTCGTGGAGCGGCATGGGGACACACTTGCTCTGGCTGGGGAGCAGGAGGGGACCTGGTTGCCAGGGAAGCTGGAGGTTTCCTGATTTAGAGCAGAGCAGGGCTGGGGAAAGGCAGGCAGAGCTGGGGGTGCCTGGGCCTGAAGCAAGGCCTGAGGGTACTAGGGCTGTGGGGCGGCAGCCAGGATAGGTCAAAGCAGCAGATCCACGCTCCCTTGTCAATGCTGAGTGGCCATTTCACGCTGCAGTTTGCCCTTGTGGCAGGGCTAGCTGGAGACTGGCAGTGGGCCACCGAGGCAAGGCGGGCATAGAGGGCTGGGGGTTCCCTGAGGGGGAGGATTCCAGAGTATGGGGGCACTGCAGTAGGGCAGTACTCAGGTAGGAGGGTGCCCTGACAGAGTGGTGCAGAATAGCAAGTAACAGCAGCTGAGACACCAGCCAGAAGGGGGCACTCCCGCACCAGAAAGGCTAGTTCCCTGAGTGACCAGCAGGAGGCGCTCTTGGTAGAGAGGCCTGCCGTTTTACAGTCATTACCGGGTCCCTGGCTTCCTAGGTGGGACGAGGCCCCTAAAGGACCAGGTGCCATGCGACCGGAAGCTTGTTAAAGTTAGTTTGGGGGAGAAAATGGATTAGAAAAGTCGCCCCCCCCACCCCGATCCCTCGTCCCAGTGACAACTCACCAATCGCTTCTCCATAGCAAAAGTGAGTTTTGCCAGGGGGGCGTTGGCAGATCTTCGAGCACCTGGCCGACGAGTGGGCTGGGATCCAGGCAGTTATCCGGGTCGGGACTAACAGGCAGGTTCTGAGGATCTCATGGTGATGAAGCAATCCAGGGCTGTCCCCAGAGCCTGGGAGAAACCATCCACTTCCCTATAATGAGTGTCGGTTGCATTGGGACTGCCCTGTGGGAAGTTACAAACCCCTGGGTAGCGTGACTTACTTCTCTGTCTTTTCTTCCCACGAAGCACCTGGAATTTCCACCGAGGGGAGACCACAACCCAGGCAAATAGAGACACTGAATGTTGTGCCTGCTGGTCCCTTGGTTCCGGAAATGGAAACCGGAGCAGAAGAGACCCACTAATTCTCGCCAAGGCTTGATTGGTTGGGCATGACAAGCAGTGGTGCAGGGCCCTGGGAAGGGCATTGGAGCCTTTCTAGAGTCACTTTTCTAAGCGCTGGTAACTAAAAACTTCCTACCTGTCAGGGAGGTTAAACACTGGAATAAATTGCCTAGGGAGGTTGTGGAATCTCCATCCCTGGAGATATTCAAGAGCAGGTTAGACAGATACCTGTCAGGGATGATCTAGAGCAGTGTTTCTCAACCTTTTTTTTATAAAGTACCCCTTTGTCCAAAAAGAGATATATATATATATATATATACCTGTATCTATATCTAAGTACCTACAGTTTTCAGACACACACAATTTTTTTCTACTGTTGCAACACATTTGTTTAAACAACTTAATCATAGCTGGGCGGGTGATAAAATTTTTGGGTGTAAAAAGTACAAAAATAATAAAGCGCTGTAAAACGTAAAACAAAAATTCAGTTTTCTCCAAATGTCAGTTGTGTTGACGTACCCCGCAGACGTCTCCCGAGTACCCCAAGGGTACTTGTACCACTGGTTGAGAAACACTGCTCTAGATGGTGTTTGGTGCTGCTGTGAGGGCAGGGGACTGGACTCGATGACCTCTCGAGGTCCCTTCCAGTTCTAGTGTTCTAGGAGTCTCTGATTTAGGGTTGCCAGCTCCTGTTTTTGACCAGACTTTCCAGTAAAAAAATGGTGCACCTGGTAACCCTAAATGGCACCTGGCCACAGAAGCCAAACACTAGGTTGTCCAAGTAAAACCTGGACAGGTGGCAGCCCTAACCCTTCCCCCCCGCCCAGCTCAGGTTAGTAGGCCCAACTGTAACTCTCTGTGAAATGGGAGGGGCGCGGGTGTCTCAGTGTATTTCCTCCCGAAGATGTGTCCCCATTTCAGACATCACCATTCCAGCTGCATGTGACTGATGGCCACGCACAGCCTGGGGGGCGGAGTCCTCGTGCCCTCTGAAGCCTGCTCCTTCCAGCACAGGGCTGAGCCTGCCTGGGTAGCTGTGGGGGAAATGACTCACCCCCCCCCCCGCAGTCCGCAAGGACTGCCCGTCCGGCCTCTCTTGCCCACACAGATTCACTGACAATTAATCCACTTCATGGGACAGGCTGAGTCAGCAGCATCTGTTTGGGTGAAGGGGCATGGAGCGGGGGGGTGCACTGGAAATCAGCAAGCGGGTGTCAGGCTGGGTGTTTCTCAGAAGGGTGTTCTGGGCTGGACGTGCAGAACAGGGGTTGTTTGTCTCCTGACACTTACCCATTCCTCCCAGTCCAGGGGATCTGGCTCTGCAATGAACTTCCAGAGGAGAGAAGGCAAATCCAGACAGCAACTGTATATAGCAAACATGGCAAAACTCTCCTCTTTGAAAGGGCCTTTCCATCCTGTAACACCACGCGGACACCACCTTCTGCCCCTGAATCCCAGCCACCTACACCCCAGCCCAAGGGGAGTTTTGATTCTGAAAAGGGAAGAGAGCCAGAGACTCCGTGCAATCCTCTCGGGACTTGTTACTGGCATTGATCTTACATTAAAGGTGCCCAGATGCTCGGAAATGGGCAGTAGATTAAGACCCTTAGGTTCCAAACCTTGCGGCTTTTCACGTCACGTGGCACTGGAGCGGAAAGTGTTGAACTGAAGTCCTTGGAGAAGTGAGCAGGTCTTCTAAGGACCAGCGTGTCATTCTCTCTTGGGAGCAATGAAACTGCTGAGGTGAGCTGGGGGAGCAATGAAGGTCTCCAAAAAGTCGGCAGCAAAGTGGGTCTGACTGCCCGGAGAAAAAAGAAGGGTAAGATTGGTACCCTGACACACTTCTACCATAGTCCATGAGTACAACCACAGCAGGCTTAAAACAGACAAAAGGAAGTATTTCTTCATGCAGCGCACAGTCAACCTGTGGAACTCCTTGCCAGAGGATGTTGTGAAGACCAGGACTTTAACAGGGTTCAAAACAGAACTAGATAAATTCATGGTGGTTAGGTCCATCAATACTTGTTAGCCAGGATGGGTAGGAATGGTGTCCCTACCCTCTGTTTGTCAAAGGCTGGGAATGGGTGACAGGGGAGGGGTCACCTGATGATTCCCTGATCTGTTCACTCCCTCTGGGGCATCTGGCATTGGCCACTGTCGGCAGACAGGATACTGGGCTAGATGGACCTTTGGTCTGAACACACAAGTTATCTCTATAGGGAGTAACGCGGCTTTAAGGGAAATACCTGGCTTTTTTTTCTGGTCCATGCATCCTCAACCGACATAATTCCAATCGCTGGGTTTTATTGCGATGGATGCTGTAATAAGAGGCACAACCCACTTGGGTTTCCAGTCCCCAGGAAGAGGGAGAAAAAAATCTCTGACTTGTACACAGAGTTGATTTCCTCTGGAATCGCCGAGGGAGAAGGATAAAGACAGAGCCTCTCGATGACCTATTTACAGTCACTTTTTAAACTGCCCTTTACCACGGCTGCTTAGTTATATAACGCGCTGTGACCTCTGCCGCTGGCAGGCAACCAGAGTTTAAAGGTATTTTCCTCTGATCTCTCCCTGGGGACACGCTGTAAGTTCAGGCAAGTGCATGCTCCGATAAAAGGGAAACTGTCCATGCCCCGACTGCAGCAAACCGGATTGTGTGTTGAAAGTTGTGTTGCTAAACAGACAGCCCCAGAGAAAGGTTAGTACCCGTGTTACAGCTGCCCTCTAGTGTTAGGAAATTATATTCAACGTTGGAAAAAGTTCAGAAAAGGGCAACAAAAATGATGAGGGATTTTTCACGCTGCCGCGTGAAGAGAGATTAATAAGACTGGGACTTCTCACCTTGAGAGAGACAACCAAGGTGGGATATGACAAGTCTTTAAAATCATGACTAGTGTGGGAAAAGTGAAGGAAGAAGAGTTATTTACTCATTCCCATGACCTAAGAACTAGGGGTCACCAAATGAAATGAATAGGAAGCAGGTTTAAAACAAGCAAAAGGAAGTTTTTCTTCACACAATGCACTGTCAACCTTTGGAACTCTTTGCCAGAGGATGTTGTGAAGTCCAAGACTATAACAGCATTCCAAAAAGACCTAGATAAATTCACGGAGGATAAATCCATGGATGGCTATTAGCCAGGATGGGCAGGGATGGTGTCCCTAGCCTCTGTTTGTCAGGCTGGAAATGGGTGATGGGGAGGGATCACCTGATGAGTCCCTGTTCTGTTCACTCCCTCTGGGGCACCTGGCAAACTAGCCCAGGAGGCCTGTGCTGCTTGTGGGCTCATCGCCCTGTCCATTTAAACCATCATTGGCTCCTGTGACGCTCCAGCAGGATTTCCAGTGTCTTGTGTGAGAGAAAACACACAGTCCACAAGGCCCTGGAGCTAAGGGTCCTGCCGAAAGCACCTGGGAGAGGGCTTCTGCTTCTCAGCATCCCAGTCCCCGAGACTAACCTAATCATGGTACGGAAACGAACGCCAGCAGCATGGAGGGGAAGCGGGCGTTTGAGGACCCCACGGAGGCCGAAGAATGCGCCGCATTGCTTGGAAACCCCTCCCAGCCACCGACCTGCAGCAGCAGAGAAAGGAGAGAAATTTCCCGAAACGAGAGAAAACGGGGAGAAATCCACCAGCTCCCACTGTGCCCAGCATGAAGTCCTATAGCTGCAGGCTCAGTCAACGCATTCAGACAAGGCCTATGGGGAAGGAGTGTCTGGGAGCCGCCATCCAGTTCCTACTTGGGAAGTGGAGTTTTCCAGTGTAACCCACGCACCTAGTGGGTGTGATTCACTGTCCAAGGTAGTAGCACTTAGACCACGTACAGTGAGAGATAAGAACAAGGGAGCTCTACAAGCTAAGCAGCTAGCTACCTGGCTTTGTAGCTTGCATTGTAGATGCTCCTATTCTAAGCTCCGGAGGGCCCACGTTCACGTCTGCCTCGTGGTAGCTATACTATAATAGTGGATCACTGTGTTCCATTATCACAGAAACTAAGGGTGTCTTTGCTATGCTACTATGCAAATTACAATACAGCCTGATCCATGACACCCAATTTTCTGACGAGCTGGCTCTATGAAAGCTGAAATCAATTACATCTTACACTGGGCACAACCTTCTTTGGTCCTTTACCTCACTGTAATGGCAACCAATGTTCCCTCTCATTTTTTCCACCCATTGGTGGAATAAATTTTCTGTGCACTGAGGCAGGTGCAGATGTGCACCACCAGTAGAAACGTGTTCCCAGCTGTGGGCGCTCTGCTAATCTGGTAGGCAGCACCTGAATCTCTCCTGGGCAAGTGACCAACCGCTCCAGGGAACACTGGTGACAACTCTCCCTTCCATTACAATAGCCCAGTGATCTCCAATCTTTCTAACCACAAGATCACTTTTTCAATTGAAGCGTAGTATAAGATCTACCACAAACCCAAACACAGGTCAGGGTTGAGGTGCCCCACTTCCTTCCCGCCCCTTCTTTGAGGCCCCGCCCCTGCTCCACCCCTTCTCCGAGGCCTCACCCTGCTCACTCCATCCCTCTTCCTCCCCCATCCTCACTCACTTGCACCAGGCTGGAGTAGGGGGTTGGGGTGCAGGCTCTGGTTTTGGGCTAAGGGGTTTGGCGTGTGGGAGGGGCTCCGGGATTAACCCAGGGTGGGGGATTGGGGTCCAGGAGGGGTTCAGGGTGCAAGCTCTGGGAAGGCATTTGGGTGCAGGGGGACTCATGTCTGAAGCAGGAGGTTGGGTGCAGGAGGAGATTCAGGACTACAATGGGGTCAGGAAGCAGGCTGTGGCAGGGCACCGTTTAACTGAGATGGCTTCCGGGGGGTGGAGCAGCGGGGTTAAGGCATCTTACCCCTGCCCTGGCCCTGCCCCACTCCTGAAAGCAGCTGGCATGGACAGCAAAGGCTCCCTGGCACCATGTGCTGCCCCCCATCTACAGGCACTGAGCTGACAGCTTCTACTGGCCATGGTTCCCCATTACTGATCACTGGGAGCTGCAGGAGCAGTGTCTGCAGGCAAGGACGGCATGTGCAGACCCCCTGCTCTGCCTTTCTCAGGGGCTGCGGGGACATGCCAGCCACATCCAGGAGCAGCAGTTACATTGGGGATAGTGACTCCAACCACGACAGGTTCAGCATTTTAGAATTCACTACCCAAAGAATTAAACTTAAGGGTAAGAGAGAAATGAAAGTTATGAAATGCACAGACCAGTCAGAAACCCAAACTAACCCACTTTGCAAGCAGTAAAGTAACAAGAACTCCCCACATATGTGCTGGGTTGGGAGAGGAGAGGGAAGGACAGTGTGTGTATGTTTGTGAGAATGACAGACACACACAGTGTGTGAGTGACAGAGATGTGCATTGCCAGGCTCCCTCCATCCCCTTCTCTCTGTGTGGAGACAGGGTACAGAAGTAGGGGGAGGAGGGACACCCTGACATCAGCACCCCCCTCTTCTCCCTCCCTCACCTTGCACAACAAGCAGGAGGCTCCCAGGGGGGCAGCTCCAAGGCCGAGAGCAGGAGCAGCAGGGCAGTGGGGGGAGGCGCAACTGAAGTGCCAGCGCTTGATAGCTTCCCAGCCAAACCAGTCAGGATCCCCTGTCCGAGGCTCCAAGATGGACCGGTAGATCCCGATCGACTGGTTGGTGACCCCTGCAGTAGCCGCTTTGGTTTCAATGTCAGGGAGTTAAAGAGAAAATCTGTTTGTGCTGCAACGTTGGTTAATCACAAACACATCCACCCAAATGGGGGTTCCAGTTTTAAAGTCTTCTCTTGTCGGACGCCCCAATATCTCCCACCAGCTGGTTACAAGACATGCACTAATATGCAGCTCTTACCAGGGGGGTTATTTTATACCCTGGACGTACTATACAGCATCCGACGGTTTGCTTTGCGTTGCCTGCTTCATTCTCAGACAGGACAGTAATTGTGGCCCAGATCCACATTCAGAGATGTTGGGAGTCCTAAAATCCTGCCAAGAGATTTATTTGTATTTCCTCCTCTGTTCTTTATAATGTTTTTCTTTGGGAGGCAGGAGACAGGCTTCATGGGCTCCTAAAATGGAGAAACTAACAGCATTAGAAGGAAACAGGCAGGCTCTTTGCAAGTCACCTGGCACAGCTCTGCCAGTTCCCTTCCATTCTGACGGGCAGCTGTCTCCTGCTGTTCCGGCCTAGGGTTCCCCCCACTTACTCTTCTGCTGATACCCTGAAACCCACCCTGCGGCCACCTTGCTAGTCTAGCCCTGCGCTTCTCCCCAGCCCCACAGCTCTGCCAATGCACTCAACCCAGACCTGTGTGGGTATATTTAGGGAGGCTAGAAGATGCTGTAGCCCCCCCAACCCGAAGTCTGAACCTTTGAATTTCATATGCGAGGTCTGCCTAAGCTGTGTCTGGGGCAAGGGCATGGGCTTTGACTGCAACAGAGCTTGGTCTGCTCCCAGCTTTGCCTTTGGAGCAGGGGGTTTATCCACAGAGGGAGGCAGGGGGGCTAAGCCAACAAAAGGCTTGTCATTCCTTGCCCTATACATGCATATTTCCATGGGGGCATATTACCAAACCCTCGCTTTTCTTTGGCCAGCGGGCTATACAAGCATGATTTTTTACGATATTTCATCCAACCACAAGGGAGGAGGGAAAGATTCTAGACTAAGAATTTTTCCCAAGTCAGAGTTACCACCACAGAGCTGCCTGATTCATGAGTGTATGTCTACACCGCAAAAACCCCAGCGGCAGCAAGCAACAAAGCCCAGATCAGCTGGCTTATGGGGCTCATACAATAGGGCTAAAAATAGTGTCGCTGGGAGGCATAGTTTAGAAACTGGGCTCTAAGACCCTCTAGTCAGCTGCGCCCCCGAGTTTTGAGCTCCAACCCCAGCGGAAATGTTTACAGGGACGTTTTTAGCTCTGTAACGTGAGCCCAGCTAGCCCACGTCAGCTACTTCTGCAGAGGAGCCTATGGGATGGAAAAGGTGCACCCCAAATGTTGTCCTTTAGAACGGTGGTCTCGTGAATAAGGCACTGGATGGGGAAACACAGGCAGAACCTGATGACATTTTTCCATTATCTTTTTTTTTCAGTTTAAAAAGCAGATTTGGCGCCACCGAAACCTTTAGTAAATGTGCCACTTTGGCCAAATTGTTTCTGTTTAAAAATATATATAAAAGCTCCTCCCAGGAATGTTGCCAGGGAATCAGGGTTTCAGTTTGACAGTTTCAAAATGTTTGGATTTTTTATTTGAGAGCGCTTTTTGCTGAAAAAAAAAGTGCCTTCCTTTAATACTGTGTAATATTAGAACATGCTCAACATGGACATGAAATGTTTTCGTTGACCCCAAGCAATTTGGTTTAGCATTATGAAATGCCAGATACTTTGAAAATGTTGGCTTCCCGTTTGTCTCATTCTTTTTTCAATTCTTTGGAATTCTAGTAAACCAAGAATCCTGTTATTCACCGAGCTCTATCCAGGGGACCCATGCATGCAGGCCAGAGCCATGCGCTGCTGCTAGGTGGGCAAAGGAAGTGCGGATGGGAGGTCTACATGGAAGGTCTAGGATGGGAACTGTGAGAATATGTGTAAGTGTTTATTATTATAGTGTCACCTAGAGGCCTCAGCTGAGATCAGGGCCCCATTTTGCGAAGGGTTTTACAAATGCCTAGTAAGACAGTCCCTGCCCCAAAGAAGTTGTGGTGGGAGAGGTCCAGGTTGGATATTAGCAGGGCTTGACGAACTGCGGCGAAAGCCGCTTGCCAGCCCTGCACTGCACATGCGCAAGAGCCGCATTGTGCATGCGTGCACTGCCGGTAAACGGGGCACCAGGCTGAAATCTACTCGCCACGGGCGAGTAGATTCAATAGATTGTCGAGCCCTGGATATTAGGAAAAACTATTTCACTAGGAGGGTGGTGAAGCACTGGAATGGGTTCCCTAGGGAAGTAGTGGAGTCTCCATCCCTAGAGATTTGTAAGTCTCGGCTTGACAAAGCCCTGGCTGGGTTGATTTAGTTGGGATTGGTCCTGCCTAGAGCAGGGGGCTGGACTTGATGGCCTTCTGAGGTCTCTTCCAGCTCTTTGGTTCCATGATTCTGTGATAAGAACTTGCAGTCAGGAACAGTAGCATTTTTTTGGGGGGGAGGGCAGGGTTTGGTCAACCTAACTACGACTTCTCTGGAAACTGGGGTGAATGCATAAGTACTGGAACTAGGCGTGGTGGGGGTGCTGCTGTAGCCTCTGCTTGAAGAGGACTCCATCATGTACAGGTTTTACAGTTTGGTTCAGTGGCTCTCAGCCCCCCTCTTCCCCCACTGTACATTGCGGCAGCACCCCTGGATGTGTGGTCTCTACCTCTGGCAGAGCGACTGACTTTTAGCCATTCCAGGTCAGGGTGAAGCTGGGGCCATGTGGATGAGCGGGACTGTGGGGAGCTGCCCAGTGTCTCATTTAACCTGCGGGCAAACCCATGCTACATTGGCAGAATGGAAGTGTTGGGAACCCCTCTCCTGAATTTGGGTGGGAAGGGGTCTGGATTTGGCTCTAGGCTCCTGCTGTGAAACTCAGTTGAGGGCTGGCTTCCACTCCTCCTGCCCAGTGCCAGGCCTACGGTTACCAGATGGTTTAAAAAAAAAATACCGGACAAAAATTTGATAAAATGTTGAACCGGGGAGTAACCAGGGACACCTGGGGGGGAGGGGAGAATTTGGGAGGTCAGGCCGAAATGCAGTCGCGGCCCCTTTAATTGTCACGTGTCCCGAGTGGGCTTCCGGCGGGTGCCAAGCCGGCCCCAGGAAAAGCAGAAAAACTTCCTTAATTAGAAAATACCAGGCATTTATATGTCCGGTATTTTCTCAATTTGTTTACCGGACACACAGTCCAAATGCCAGACTGTCCGGTTCAATACCGGACACCTGGCAACCCTAGCCAGGCCTGGTGAGAGACATGTTGGGTCCCGGGGGGGTCATGTTAGCTGGGGCCCCCATTTCACTTTATTCACATGGAAGTTATATTTTGGGGGGGCACCCTGAGCTCGGGCCCCAGTACAATTATCCCTCCATCAATCTGGCCAGTGTCCAGAACACCCCCAAACTCCTGCCTCTGCCCATGCATAGAGGCACATGGGATGAGGGATCAGACAGCTGACTCCTCTGCTATACGCCGAGTAGGCTGTAGGGGGCGCCTAAACACTAGCGCCCCCTCTGCCCAAACCAAAGATGGCGGCACAGCGGCTTCACTGTTGTACTGCGCCCGCGCCCGCGCCCGCGCCCCACCCTTCCCACCCGAGGGATGGCACAAGTGCGCACGCGCGGTGGGTTCCCGAGACGGGAAGGTGGTAGCGTCCGGGATGGAGGCGCTCGCGACAGTCACTTGAGCCGCTTCCCACCCCCGCCGCGAATGGAGTCTCCCTCCTGCAGGTGCTGCGCTGCGGGGGAGCGGGCGGCTCGCTGAGACACGCTCGGCCGGGATCGGGGCCGCCGCGTCCCGCAGAGGTGAGCGCCCCGCGCCTGCCGGCAGCTCCAGGGGCTCCCGCGGGGCAGGAGCGCGCGAGTGGGGGGAGCTGGAGGGGCAGGGGCAGGGGCTTGTGGGGGGGAGCTGGAGGGGCAGGGGCAGGAGCTTGTGGGGGGGTGCTGGAGGGGCAGGAGCAGGGGCTTGTGGGGGAGCTGGAGGGGCAGGAGCAGGAGCTGGAGGGGCAGGGGCAGGAGCTTGTGGGGGAGCTGGAGGGCAGGGGCAGGAGCTTGTGGGGGCGTGCTGGAGGGGCAGGAGCTTGTGGGGAGCTGGAGGGGCAGGAGCAGGAGCTTGTGGGGAGCTGGAGGGGCAGAAGCAGGAGCTTGTGGGGAGCTGGAGGGGCAGGAGCTTGTGGGGGAGCTGGAGGGGCAGGGGCAGGAGCTTGTGGGGAGCTGGAGGGGCAGGGGCAGGAGCTTGTGGGGGAGCTGGAGGGGCAGGGGCAGGAGCTTGTGGGGAGCTGGAGGGGCAGGGGCAGGAGCTTGTGGGGGTGCTGGAGGGGCAGGAGCAGGGGCTTGTGGGGAGCTGGAGGGGCAGGAGCAGGAGCTGGAGGGGCAGGGGCAGGAGCTTGTGGGGAGCTGGAGGGGCAGGGGCAGGAGCTTGTGGGGCGTGCTGGAGGGGCAGGAGCTTGGGGGAGCTGGAGGGGCAGGAGCAGGAGCTTGTGGGGGAGCTGGAGGGGCAGAAGCAGGAGCTTGTGGGGAGCTGGAGGGCAGGAGCGTGGGGGAGCTGGAGGGGCAGGAGCTTGTGGGGAGCTGGAGGGGCAGGGGCAGGAGCTTGTGGGGAGCTGGAGGGGCAGGGGCAGGAGCTTGGGGGAGCTGGAGGGGCAGGGGCAGGAGCTTGTGGGGGAGCTGGAGGGGCAGGGGCAGGAGCTTGTGGGGTGCTGGAGGAGGCAGGAGCTTGTGGGGAGCTGGAGGGGCGTGGGGCAGGAGCTTGGGGGTGCTGGAGGGGCAGGAGCTTGGGGGAGTTGGAGGGGCGTGGGGCAGGAGCTTGGGGTGCTGGAGGGCAGGAGCTTGGGGGAGCTGAGGGGCGTGGGGCAGGAGCTTGTGGGGAGCTGGAGGCGTGGGGCAGGAGCTTGTGGGGAGCTGGAGGGGCAGGAGCTTGGGGGTGCTGGAGGGCAGGAGCTTGGGGGGGAGTTGGAGGGGCGCGGGGCAGGAGCATGTGTGTGCACATGGAGGGGAGCTGGAAGGGCGCAGGGCAGCAGGTATTTGAGGCCCCTTGCGCTCAGGCCAGTGTGTCTTCTCCAGGGACGCACTGGAGGGCTTCTGGAGGGCAGCAGGGTCTGGGCGTGTGCTGCTCACTCTAGGAGGCAGCACGTTCTTGAAGCCCCCAAGTCCCTGGGCAGTTGGTGTCTGTGCGGTGAGCCCCTATCTCTGGTCAAGGGCCCTGGCCAGTCTCCTGACATTGTGTCCTCTCTGATGGGCCCCAGAACTGGACTGGGAAGTTGAGGGCTGCTTTGTGCAGGGGGTTGCTTTGGGCTGCTGCGGGTGGATTGCTTGGGGCTAAACATTGCAGTTCCCGAACTGGGGGCTGTGGACACTGGTGCACTGCAGAGCCGTTGGCGGTGGCCTGTGGAAAATTGGCTTGTCACATGGGGCTGGCTGTTCATTAAAGTCCATTAAATAAACAGCTATGAATGCATCATTTTCCTGATGCTCTTTTCCCATGTAAGCAACCAGTGTAGTTGTGAGATCAGAAATGGACGAGTAGCTAGTTCTGCCAACCACCTATACTCTTATTAATGATTATGTTGCCAGCCCCCTTAAAGTGGTCCCCACCACGGCAAAGCTTAGGGCCTGCCTGCTTTATATACACTTTATAGCCCTCTTTAAAAAATATAAGACCTGCAGCAGCTTTTGCCTGGACAATAGGGAACATTTTGCATTTCCAGATCAGACTCCTTGTACCGTGCCAGCAAAGACAGGGCTGTGATGTGAATCCTTACAGGAGCTGAGTAACTGCTCCTCGGATAGAAAGTTTTAGCTATCAATGGGACTGTGGGGCCCTGTGGTAGGCTCCCAAGCTCCTTGGTCAGGCATTGAGCAAAGCAGCCACAGCACAAAGTTAACTTAAGAAATCTCTTTTCATGTGTCATCGCTTCTCGGCCTATTAAAGGCTTAGATCAAGTGTCATTACCTTCATTTAACACACGCCTAGGCCTTATCTCGGGGATAGGTACTGCCTGCTGCCCATCCCTGTAGTAACTGTGTGCTTGCTACGTGAAACTGATTGGCACTAGTGAAGATCCTTGTGAAATTCACGGAGATTCTGACTCATCATCGTCCAGGATACAGGAACCTGAGCTTGTGGGGGGCTGTTCCTTTAAAACAAACTAGGGCAGGGAGCCCAGACCATCATGTATGTCCTTGTGTTTCTGCTGGAGAGCTTTACCAAATAGGAACAACCGCAAAACCTTCCGGCAGGTGGGCAGACACCTTTCATCTCTTCTGGAGGCTTATTTCACAGTTGCTGTCAGGGCTCTGTGATCTGCAACTGTCTGCTTCACCTGTGGGGATGTGGTCTCTAACTGGATCCATTAAGTCTTTTGAAGATTGTCACTGGGGCTGCAAACTAGTAGCAGAGGCAGGGTGGGAGCCCAGTGATGGCACTGGTTTGTGTTTACAGCCTAAACCCTGATGGAGGCCAACGGCTGCTTTTTGCCCCAGTTGGAGCCTTTGCACTGGTTTCTTGTTCGCAAGCAGTGAATTGCAAGAGTTCAGTCAAGAGAGGACAGATCCGTATATGGCTCTGGCCAGCTCTCATCCAAAGGAAAGGGCAGAGTTCTCTGAAAGAACTTTATAGTCACTGATGCTGCCTTGTTGTTCAATGTTTGTAAAAGCAGAGTTCCTAAATCAACGATGTGCTTCAGCAATTCTTTGGTATTAGGAACATAAGAGCGGCCATACTGGGTCAGACCAACGGTCCATCCAGCCCAGTGTCCTGTCTGCCAACAGTGGCCAATACCGGATGTCCCAGAAAGAGGGATCACACAGGGAATCCTTATGTGATCCCTCCCCTGTCACCCACCTCCAGAAAAACAGAGGCTAGGGACACCATCCCTACCCATCCTGGCTAATAGCCATCGATGGACCGAACCTCCATGAATCTATCTAGCTCTGTTTTGAACCCTGTTCAAGTCCTAGCCTTCACCGCATCCTCTGGCAAGGAGTTCCACAGATTGACTGTGCACTGAGTGAAGAAAATAGCAGCAACTCTGAAAGCTCAGGGGTGCAACATCGAGGAGCGATTCTTGTTTTTGGGACACCAAGGGACAGCTCTTGTAGCCTCTGGCAAATCTTTCATGGGATTTAAGGGGAGCTTTACTCTAAACACTGTGATATTGGATACTGGCTGAGTGCGAAGTACAGCATGTTGAGATTCGGTTAGGACTTACTGAGAGCTTCGTGTGTAGCTCTGTAGCTTTTTCTTGGCTGGATAAGGTAGCTTTGCTTGTGTGGTACATTAAGGTTACTCGTTTATCCTGAAAGTAAATTAGTTTAACGAAGAGGCAGTGATATTGAATGATGTTTCTTTCAAAACAATGTAATGAACTTGTAATCTAGAGACATGTTACATTTTTATCTCTGGAAGTGGGTGCCGGGGGAGGGATCACATGAGGATTACCTGTTGTGTTCACTCCCTCTGGGACACCTGCCATTGGCCACTGTCGGCAGACAGGACACTGGGCTGGATGGACCGTTGGTCTGACCCAGTCTGGCCGTTCTTATCAATGTAGCTTTAGCTTCAGAAAAATAATACAGGCCAGCCGGTGTAATTAGATAACAGAACGGCAATGGTAGAGAAGACTTCCATATTCCTTGAGCTTTGAACAATGGTAGCAATTTAGCAACAGATCCCAGACTTGCAAACATTTTTTCCTGATGACCTGGTGTTTGTATGAAACAATGGATACAGCTTTTCAACTTACCTTTCTTTTTAAAGTAGCCCCAATGTCCTTGGTTTTCTACACCCTGACGTGTGTGTAAGTGTTCTGCAGAGATTGCTTTGGTAGAGGACAGTGAAATGGCTCGAGAGAGATCCTAGAGACTTCTCTATTTGTGTATGGCTGGCTGGGTGCAGAATTTACTCCGCAGTTTGACGTGTTAAAACCTTTCATAGGTTTCAAAGGAGATACTAAGTCATGTTTTTTCTTTGCTATTTAATATTTCACCATTTGCCTCTCCTGGGCTGTGGGCTGACAGGGTAGATTGCAGCAAGGAAGGGTTTAAAACTCCCTCCTTTTAGTTGAGGAGAGGGTAGCCCTGTTAGTCTGTATCTTCAAAAACGAGGAGCCCTGTAGCATCTTAGAGACTGCCAGATTTATTAGGGCCTGGATTTTCCCCCTAATAAATCACTTGGTCTCTAAGGTGCCATAGGATCCCCCATTTTTCCATTTAGCTTCTTGCTTAAGCACTGGCATCACAGTGGCATGAAAACTGAATACTTCCCTTCCTTTGTTTCCCCAAGTACTCAGTGTTAGTGTAAAACTTGAGGTAATGAGGCTGTTTCTAAGCAAGGCTTTATTTCAGGAGGGCGGCCAATGAAAGACTCCATCCTAAATAACAAAATGAAGAGGTAAGTTTAAACGAAACAGTAATATAATGACTTGGCAGCAGGCCCATCCTTAGGAGCCGTACGCAGTGCTACTAAACTAGTGCCCCTATGCCCGATGGCAGCCGGGGGAAGTGACATGGTTTTTAGATTTTATAATCTTCAGCCACACACTAATGAAATACTTTAAAATGTGTTTTAAAACTAAGGATCTATGGACGAACACAGTACATTCAGAAACTGACAGCATATCCGTGGGCTTGGCAAATGCCTGTTCAATGACTTCATTACCACTTGAATGACTCTTTCACAAGTTCAGTGTCTGCTAAGAGGTGGGGCAGGCTTTTTCACTTTGAAGTTAACTAGATCCTCTCCAGAGGAAGCAGAGCCACCAACAGGGATAGGAAGAGGTGTGTGGATGGACATTAAGACTGATGCCCCAAATTTTCAGGTGCCCTACACACAGTTGCTTGTCAGTTAAGATTATGACAGAGCACCCCTTAAAAGATTTTTTTAAAAACACATTTCCCTTGCTTTTTGAGACAGGTTATTATATGTATGCAAGTTCTCATGTTCTGTCTTTTCCCAGAGGAAATTTTGCTAAACTTTGGTTAATCCAATAAGGAGTGTGTTATGGGATGTTAAATAATTATGTGTTGGATTTTGAAAGTTTGAAAACCTCTTGTCCTCTCATAATTCAGATTCCTTGATATCATCACTTCACCCCTTGTTTTAATTCCCATTGTGGTAACGTGTATAACAGGATTTTTTGCCATGTTGGAATACAGTTTTAATTTATTACAAGTTGATTTTCCCATAGTCTCCTTTACAGCTAGGGCTTGTCTCCGTGGTGGCGTAATGCACGCTATGGGTGGTGATTTCCAAAGCACACTAACCTGTTTGTTAATTGGTCCATGTAGATCTTTCTGGTATGCACCAAAGGTTTCCTAATGTGCCTTCCCATAGCTCCGTTTGTGTAGATGCCCCTTGATCTCCGCTTTAAACATCTGTACCTCTACAAGGTAAAATAGTCTTAAAAATAAACTAATCGTTAGGTATGGACCATAGGCCTGACAGAGATTTCCCCCTTATACACCAATTAGTCATGCTTATGTTTCCTAAAATGGAATCCATCACTTCCAAAACTTTGGTTTCATTGACACAGTCTTCACTGCCCCATATGGGGAAAAACGATGGCCAAAGAGTGTAATGGAAAAAATAGCATTTCCCGAGTACCCGGGCAAGCAGCTGTGTTTTGAGCTACTGCTCTCTGTGTCATCTCTCCTGCCCCACGGCGTACTCAAATGGGGCTGGCCTTACCAGCAGTGTCGTAAACGGTGAGAGTGTCTTGGCCAAAGGATATTGACTTTTTCACAAAGGCTCCTGACCAGCCTTCAAATGATAATGATTTTCACTTATTGTCCTGGGCTGTATTTCATGTAGTGACCTTGATTTCACATAGAAGTGAAAGACTTTGTGTCCCGTAACTAGGACTTCTGTTTTTCAAGGTGTGTTAGTTTTATTTTGTGCAGCAGGGGCGGTTATTTTTAGCCATTCTTCAGTTCTAGGTAGAAGCCCAAAACTTGGGAGAGAAGGGAGTTGGAACTTTCTCCTTGTTCATCCTGTAATGAGTAATTGCTTTAAAATACCGGAGTGCTCTTTAATGTAGCTCTGTTTCACTGGCAGGGTCTGCATGGAATAATGACCATGAAACACGTTGGTGAACTTCGTAAAGCAAACCCCACGGTACGTGTTCCTGTTGGTTTAGACCAGCCGTTGGATCCATGTGACCGTTTCTGGTATTCAGAGGATAAATGTCAATTTCAGTTTTTTTGTATTGTGGGTCTTTTATTGGTGAAAACAGAAAATCAGATGCATACCCAAAACCCATCCCTGAACTCTGCCAGCTCTCCGTTCTCTTCTTAGCACGTTCAATTTTATTTTCATGCTACAGGGATAAGCTAGCATAAGGATGAAGGGGGAATCGATTGAGCCCCTGGAGAGGAATCTGAAGCCAATGAAGTGTGTTAAATGCTCTTTTTTAACACATTAACCTCTCAGGTATAAATGTTCCAGGTGAGCACTGGCTGTCATAATAGAAAACCGAGAGTAATAAAAACAGCCCTTATTAATGTTGTGGACTTTCCAGCAAACTTTTATCTCTGATCCTGCACAACAAATCGGTGTCTGAGCACATCTCAGCCATAGAGAAGCACATTCAGTTCTCAGTGTCTCTGATCCTGTTGGACGTTCAATAGAGGTTGTACCTGGGGTCTTGTAAGATCAGCTGGGAGTTTGAAGAAAAAAATCCTGCTGAAAAGGGAGCATGTAGGTAGTAGGCAGGGTGGAAGCTGTAGAATTATTTAGCAGTATTTGGGGTATGGGTGAGTAAGGGTCACCCATCAAGCTTTTATAGGGCGACTGACTCACTGCAGGCTATAAAACTTCTTACCTGGCAGACTGACTATTCTCAGAGCACATAGTTCAAGTCTCTGTGCGAGAACTTAGGGACAGAATTCAAATGTCCTGGGACCACACACAAAAAACCCAGGATCATCTCTCGTTTGCACGGCATGCAGACACTCCAAATGCTGTAGGTGTGCCTAAGGAGGTTATTTTTTTAAAGGAAGTGATATTGCTGAATCTGACATTTTATGCTGTTGAAGTTCCTATCTTTAAAATCTTTCTTAATGTGATATTGGCCAAGAATTTTTTGTTGCAAGATTGGGGACTTTCCTGACTCTCCTTTTTAATGAACAGTAAATTACGATTGTGATTTTTAAAATGTGAAGTAGAAAATCAGATTTCTTGAATTTGATCAGGACATTTGCTGTATCAAATGAATAAAGGATTTCTTCCTAATACTCTTTAATTCTGACCTTGCTTGTGCCACACTGTAGATGCAAAATATGATCACCAGTCTGTGCTCCGAAACTACTACAGACAAGCATTAACAATACAGTTTTATTTTGTATAACACCCAATGTCCAAGAGGAAGCCGGGGATAGACATCAACAGGGAAGCTTAATGCACGCAGTGTGGGGAGCTGCTACTTTGGAGCCAGAAAGCGATCTTTTAAAAGAGCTACCAAGAAATGGGCCAGTCTATAAACAACAGGCCAGGTTTCAAAGTACAGAGTTTTCCACTGAGTTTTCTCTTTGTAGTTGACCTGTGTTTCTGTGCATATTGTTTGTAGCAGCAGCGTCTATCTTCACCTATGGAAGAAATGCTTATGGATATAACCAGAGATTTCAAAAAGCTCCAGAGTCTGCAGATAACTCTGGGGCTGGGATGGGGTAGTGGAGCATAGGGATGTAAGCGACTAGTCGACTACCTGATAACCAGGGCTCGACAAATCGCTGTTTCTACTCGCCCGTGGTGAGTAGATTTCAGCCGGTCGCTCCATTCGCCCCGTTGACCGGCGCTGCGCGCATGCGCAGTACCGGTCTGGCGCATGCGTGGTGCAGGGCTGGCGAGTAGATCTCACCGCGGTTTGTCGAGCCCTGCTGATAACCATATGCTTATTGGGTAGTCGAGTACTGACTTGACTAGTCGCTTTCTCTCTCCCTCCTCCCCCCGCTATCTCTATCAGAGAGAGGCAGCAAGGGGGAGGGAGCAGGAGCTGCTGGGAGATGGTTTAATAGCTGGTTCCCCCCAGCACTGTCTCCGGGGGGACAGGGGAGGCAGAGGCTAGCGGGGGACTGGGCGTGAGCCAGGAATCCGCCGATTCCTGGCTCGCGCCCAGTCCCAGACACCGCGCCTCTGCCTCTTAAATGTATTAAGAGCCGCCACACTCTTAATACGTTTAAAAGGCGGAAGCACAGTGGTGTTAGCTCCCGGGGCTGGGAGCCAACCCCGCTTCCACTCTCTGCCCCCCCCCCCCCCATCGACCAATCGAGTAGTCGATGGAAATTCCATCAATTTAGCATCCCTAGTGGAGCAGAGATCTCGTTTCCTCCTACCTTTGTCCCTGCAGCAGCCCGTCTTCGCAGATAAGATGGGGTTTTTGGGAGCTGGCCCATGCCTAGAGCTTTCCCCCAGAAAATCACAACCTGACCTGGAAGCAGAGGGTGAAGAGGAGGCTGATCCTTTTGTTCGTGGTTAGAATGTGTAATGCATCTGGGGGGAGAGTGGTAGACCTGGGACCTGCCCTTCCAAGCAGGTAGGGGCTCTGAATGAAAGAGGCGCAAAGCTTTTTTTCCAGCACTGAAAGAGGGATGAAGCGTCAGTGGGATCCAGTTGGAAGTTGTTTCAGGTGGAGCTCCTAAGGACCCAAGCAGAGCTCAGGCGATCATGCTGGTAGAATTCCCAGCAGCTGATTGGCAAGGAACACGTATCTGGTTGTAGCGTGCCCTCTCCTTAGCCTTCTCTACCTGCCTTTGAGCTAATTGGGTCCTTTCTCTAGGAAATGCCGGGCAAATTTCCTGGCATTCTTGTCAATACGTTGGACATAAGATTCCTGGGCATCCTATGGGCCCTTAACCTATAGTGTTCGCATCTCCTGTTTGTAAGTGTAATAAACGCTTTTATTGCCCAAGCGATTGATAGTGGAGTTAATCCCCTTCTCCCTTCGCCACCACATCACACTCACAATTAGCTGCTTATCAGCCATGACTCGACGTAGGGATGTAAAATCCCGTTTAATTGGCTAACCATTGTTTAACAGATTAAAGGGGGGGGCACTTCAGTCTGACTGGAGCGGCATCCCCATTGGACTGGAGTGCCTGCCCCCTTTCCCCTGCTGCAGGGAGGGCTGGAGCAGTCCCTGCCTGCGGGGCCCCCCAGGCCCACCAGAGCAGCCCCTGTTCACGGAGGGCCCCCAAAGGGCTGGAGCGGCCCCCTGCCGATGGTGGGTGGAGAGCTGCTGCAGCCCCCACTGGCTAAACATTCACATCCCTAACTGTAAGGCCACTTCAGAATCTCTTTCCAAAATATTTGCCTGCCCCATGTGACCTACGTTCTTGGATTCTAGCTGTATATCGGATGTCTGGATGTGTTATAATCTGTTGTCCGGGGAGCCCAGTTTACCAAGCAATCCTGATAGCTCCGCAGAACTGTGTCCCTTGCAAATTTCACCAGCTGTGCTTTTGTAGCATTTCCCCTCCAGATAATTGATCGATCTGGAATAGCATTAGATCACGATCAGTTTTCTGGGCAGCCCTGCTAGAAAACCACTTTTTGGGGGATGTAAAGGAAGAATTCCATTCCCCTTCCCCCCCGCTTGTGAATAGTGTGTTTATATCCTACAATAAAAAATAGTCTAATTGTCACACCATTGTGTCTCCATTACCAAACTTATTTTCTGTTGTCTCATATTGGAAGTACTAGTTTTAGTAAATTCTTGAGGGATAACTAACATGCTGGGTTTTTCTTTTTCCTTTACATAACAGCGCCTGTTATTTCTTCTGTTACAATAGAAGTTCTTTTGCTAACTCAGCTGTATTTTAGAGCCAGAGTCATGAAGTTTTTGGCTCAAATTACGAGACCGCATTTTTTTTATTGAAATGCTTTTAATAATTCTCTAGCCTCAGCCGGCCTGATTTAGATGTGATCCAGGTTTATTCATATTGTGCCGAAAGTAAGGCTGGGCTTCGCGAAGGGGCCCAGTGGTAGCCCTGGTATTTCGGAAAGTGGTACCGCTTTCTGGCAGTGCGACTAGACAGGGATGATGCGTCACTGACTTTGATCTTCGCTAGCATTTCCAGCTCTGAGGCATCCTTGCAGTCGTTGCTTTGTGTCCCACATTTAGGGAATCGGGGCTGTCTTTCTGGCTAAACAGTTGCTGTTCGTGTACAGCCTGCTTAAATGAATGGAATGCATTAGTGGCAAGATTTGACGTTAGGGAGGAGGGTCTAAACCACTGGCTGATTAGCTTGCATAACATAAAGATTTTTTTAAATGCTTGATAAGTAACTTTTGATTTCCTGGGCTAGCAGGCGAAGTGAAGAACTCCGGCAGTTTGATGTCTGATCCCGCTGTCTCAAGGCAGCCTTGGACATGCGGTCAGCAGAATGCCATCAGGGTGTTTGAAAACGGTTGTCCCGCTGTTACTATAACGTCTCTTTCACGTCAGTTAGACTTGCTGGCCGGTCATAATGCAGCGTGGCTTTAGCAAAGTTAGAGGGATTACTGGCGATAGTGTATACATCTGCTCTGGGGCAGGCCTGGAACCAATCTCTTTGTAACAGTTGATGCCTTTGAGAAGGATTAGCAGTCTAGGGGGACTCCTCTATCTCAGCAAAGTTGAGTGCCTTCCCCATCGTTCTGTACCCCCCCAGTCTCCTGTCACCCGTCCTTATCTCCTCCTCCCCGGCTTCTCTGTCCCCGCCCTCCAGTTCCCTGCTGTCTCTTAGTGCAGGTCTTTCTCTGTCCCAACACTAATGCTGTCTGCCAGGCCTCTCCTCATCCATGGCTACACCTTCATTCCCCGCTCCTGATTCAGACGTGGGGAAGAGACCAACAGTTCCTCTCGTATAGCCAGAGAGAAGCTGCTGTGCCCTCTTATTCTGACTCTTTCTGTTGGAGTGTAGGGGCATGCATGGGAAAACACACGGCCTCCTTCAAAAAGTTTGTAGTGTAGAATACATGGCATAGGAAGGCTGTAGGACAGGGATACAATCAATAGGCACGGCTTAGTTATAGACACAGCTGATACACCCGGCTCCCCCTGTAGCCCGCTGTTACTATTTCCTGTGGGTGTCCTGGAAGAAGTGTGTCTTGAAAGGAATGGGTAAAGTACATTCTGACTTAAAATTTAAAACTCCATCTTTGCAGGAGACGGGTCTTTCCTTGTGCTGCTCTTCGCATGTGTTTGGTCTGGAATGCAAGCTATTTTTTTTTTTTTTTTTTATAGCAGCTGATATTACCATCAGGCTGGATTTAAAACTAGTCCAGCTGGTTTCCCTCTTCCTCTAAACCTCCAGTAAACCAGGTGCCAGACAACAGCAGAAGCCAAACTTTGTCACACCAGCGAGGCGGCGACTTTTTCCCGTACTCCATCGTATGCCAAGCCGCCCACTCTCCTTAATACTTCTCTGTAGTCTCCTGTTGTGCATTCAGCAGTGTCCCAGATGTGGGTCCATGTTTGGGAGGGGGCAGAGACAGCAAGAGCCTATACTTGTGAGGTCAGAGAAGCAGAACATTGGATTAAGAAGTAACAGGCCACTGACAGGGTAGAAGTAGATTATTCCCCTTTATTCGGCACTGCTGAGGCCACACCTGGAGTCTTGCATCCAGTTCTGAGCCTCCCATTACAGAAAGGATGTGGACACATTGGAGAGGGTCCAGCGGAGGACAACCAAAATGATGAGGGGACTGGATCACATGACCTTCAAGGAGCGGCTGAAGGATTTGGGCTTGTTTAGTCTGCAGAAGAGAAGTGAAGGGGGATTTGGTAGCAGCCTTCAACTTCCTGAGGGGAGGTTCCAAAGAGGATGGAGGGAGGCTGGTCTCAGTGGGGGCAGATGGAAGAACAAGGAGCCATGGTCTCCAGTTGCAGTGGGGGAGGGCTAGGTGGGATATTAGGAAAAACGATGTTACTAGGATGGTGGTGAAGCACTGGGATGGGTTCCCTAGGGCAGGGGTGGAATCTCCATCCCCTGGAAGCTTTTAAGTCCCGGCTTGACAAAGCCCTGGCTGGGTTAATTTCATTGGGGTTGGTCCTGCTTTGGGCAGGGGGCTGGACTTGATGACTCCTGAGGTCTCTTGCAGCTCTATGATTCTATGAAGGTGACTGTCGGGGGTGGTGGGGACAGATTAACTGACAGTTGATAGTTAGATTTCATTCTCGTGGCAGGCCTTGAAAAGGGATTCACACAGTGTGTAAAACTTTGCACTACGCTCTTTATTTGCGTTTGAAATACTGATTTGCAGGCCTGTGATGGCGCCGAGTGGGGTAAGAAGTGCAGCTGTGCATATGAAAATATTAAAATCCTGTTCTGGAAGATTAGATTTTGAATGTGTGCCAGAGCATGGCACTATGTGGGGTTTTCCCATCTCTCAAAGGTAGCTTGGAAAGTCAAAGTCCAAACACACAAGAGAGGTTTTAAAAGGCCCTTAGAATTGTGCAGCTTGATACAAACCAATCACCATAAAGTAAACTCGGGCATGGGGCATGCCAGTTTAATACGGGGAAGTGGAAATCTCATCATGTGTTTTACTGTAATGTATTCTGGGCCCATTATTGTCACAGTGTAGACGCTTGTACAGTTCTTAAGCAGTTGTGCAGGCAAATGTCTTATAAGTGTCAAACCGAAGTAGAGCAAAGGAAGACCTTAAGTGTTAATACCACCGAGTGCTTGCTCTGGTGAGGCTGGCACTGTCTCAACACCAGTCGGTCATCATGAGGAACTTCAAATTTTTTCTTTGAAATGTCTGGTGTGATTTCGAACACCCTGAGATAAGGGGTGGTTATTTGTGCCATCAGGGTGTGTGTGTGTAGGCGAACACAAAAGCCTTGATAATCTTCATAGCTTCTTGCCCCATATCCTTTAACCTTCATACGGCAGCCTCTGGTCTTCTGACGGAGGACTGGACACCTCTGTGATGGGTTTTAGGGCGGGAGGCATGCTAGAACAAGATGAAGCAATGCCTTCCTTCCTTCCCTCCCCTAGATGACAAGCTGCTTCCACAGCACTTCTGGTTTTTAGACTTTATATCCTTCCTACAGCTTGTGTTGTCCCTCCCAGAAGCCCTGTTTTAGAAGCCTATTAACTGGCATAACCATGGCTCAAGATTTCTGCTGCACAGAGCACTCACATGCTACAGCATTGGGAGCAGGGATGTAAAAGGTTAATCAGGTACCTCGTTACCTGGTACGCATCAGTCTTACCGGCATGCTTATCCAGTATAACTGGGTAACTGGAGGGCCGAATCCTGGCCAGATCTGTCCCTCCTGCCTGCGGTGCTGTGGGACCCCAGCTGGCCATAGCGCGCCCTCCCTTCCGCCCCCGCCATGGGCTACAAGGGGGCTGCTCCGCCTGGATTACCATAGTACAGCAGTGAAACTTTATGAAATGGGCCTTCTATTGCACATGCATCTTACTGATCCCCTTAGAAAGTTCAGTTACTTCTAATACAGAGCAACCCCTTTGGTCTGATCTCATTGGGACTGGGGCCGGATTGGAGAATCAAAAATCCGTATAATCCAGAGAATGGGCAGAGCGCTGGAGCCCCGCTGTCCAAGGCTGTCAGCCGGAGCCCCGGGTGGGTTCATACCGGGGCCTGGAAACTAGGCTAAACAGGGCTCTTGTGGAGCGATAGGCTACTCCGATCACTACACATAATTCCAAGGAAGGGTGAATCATGACCGCGTGTTTGAAATCTGAATGTTAAGTCAGCAGAAAGTTTGAAGTCATTTCCAGAAAACCATTCAGGAAGTTGAGCAGAAGTTTAGGTCACCACCTCTGACAATAGTGTTTGCTCCTGATTCCGTCGGAGCAATTTATTAACTTGACACCCAGGGGCGTGCTTGCGGCTGCAGAGTTCTTTCCTCTCTTCCAAGCAAGCCCATGTTCTGGATGTCCACAGAGTAATTAAAGGCAGTGGCTAAGTCGTGCACTAATTTGCAATACCAGACTATCCATCTTTTGGAGCAGGGAAAATAAACCCTGGTGTTCACCTACATTGTTTTGTAAGAAATCAGGGGTTTTCTGTGAGAATTCACCAAGAACTGACATTTTCTTAGATCTTCCTGCAGCTCCTCTGCCTTTTCCCAGCTGGCATCCAGGGGTGTCTGGGTCACAGCCTGGATGCGTTAAGCACAGTCAGTGACTGAGAAGGAATGCGGTGGGCTCAGCATGACAGACTGCATTTTCGGTTTGGGGTACATAATAAGGATAAGTATCAGGTAATTGACTAATCGAATAGTCGATGCATTTTTGCATCGACTATTCAATTAGTCGATAGAGCGCCTCTGCCTTTGAAGTGTAGCAACAGCCCTCGGGCTGTTACTACACTTCAAAGGCGCTGAAGCCCTGGGTCAGCTGGGGACTCCCCTGCTGACCCTGGACTCTGTGCAGTGCTGCTGCTTTTAAACACCGCAGCGGCGTTTCAAAGCGGCAGCGTCGCACGGAGCCTGGGGTCAGCTGGGGAGTCCCCAGCTGATCCCGGGCTCAAGCGGCGCTACCACTTGGAAACGCCGCGAGGAGCCCGACACCGGGCTCCCCGTGGCATTTGTGCAGTGCTGCTGCTTTGAAAGTAGCTGATCCCAGGCTCTGTGCTTCCCCCCCCTTGCTGCCTCTACCTGAAAGAGGCAGCAAGAGGCGCCGAGGAGGGGAGGAAGCGACTAGTCGACTATCCGATAAGCATTTGCTTATCGGATAGTCAACTAGTCCTTCACATCCCTAGTACGTAACCTGGTGGGTGTGAAGTAGAGGTTGTGAGGAAGTGGGTCTGGCCCAGGAAAGCTCATCACCTATTAAACCATCTTGTTAGTCTTTAAAGTGCTACATAGTTTTTCCTTTCGGTCTTGCCAACACGCTGGAAATCAAATTGCAAAGGAACAAATGGCAATTGGGTACCCAGTTCCCATTGACAATTCTGTGGCAGCTGAATTGCCCTTTGCCCCTTTGAAAACATCCCTCTTACAGTCTGTCCCAGTCCATATTGCATTGGCCTGTGCTTGCATTGCCCAACTGCCAGCCAAAAGGCAGATTTGCAGACAGGTAAGAGTTAAAAGGCCTCGTGGAGCCCGTTGCGTATACTGTCTGTGATCAGCATATTTTGAGATTCATAATGGCACGTGAAGAATCCAGAGAGGATAATTTTAATAGTTACCAGAGCGGATAGCTCACCCAGAACTAGAGAAATGCATAACATGATTTGCCTCCAGGCTGGTACTTGGTATGAAACACAGATCAGATGGTTTTTTATGGTACTGACGCAAACTTCTAAGATGTTCATGAAGTCCTGGAAATCCCAGCCTGCCAAGTGTTGCTGCCCCTTTTCACTGCCAATAGAATCATGTTGTGCAGCAAACTTGATGCAGCGTTTAAGATTTCTTAATTATGTAACCGTAGGGCAGGCAAGCTTCCTACAGCCATGTGAACTCTGCCTCGTTGCACACCCAGTATGCTTTGTGGTATACTTCTTTACTAACAGGAATACAGGCACATCTGAACAGAGAACTGTACCTGTGCAAAACACCTGAGTTAACCTGGCTTAGAGCAGCTTTGCATTTCTTCACTTTAAAACTTTGTGGGATTGCAACTGTTTTTAATTTCCTGGTTTTGAAGAGGGAGAAAAATGTAGTTTGTTAGGCTGACAATTCATCCCTCATCTTCAGGGCAGAATCCCTGTTCTCCTACACCTTTGTGCAGTGGATGGGACGATGGAGCTCCATCCCAACCCTTTGTTGCATCTAATGCTTGCCAGGAGGCCACCGTGGTCTGCAAAACTGAGCTCACCGCAGTGATCTATTTGGAGAGCGGGATGGTCGCTATAACTAGAGTTCCAAGGTGTTTGAAATTTCACGAGGGTTTTTTAAAAGCAGGTTTGTTTAAACAAAGTGAGCTTTGGAACCTGCTTAGATTTCAATAGAACTAATCCCGATATTTAAAGGGTGTTTTCGGACCACCGTAAACCCGAAGGAAATAACTGGCATGGAAAGTGCACTTGGCCAATATTTATGTTTTTTTTTTCCTTTTTGCTGCCCTCCCATGACACTGCCCGGTGGGACACTTTGAGACCTGGGAGAGAGATTGTAAGTGTAGCAATGAAGTTGCAGGGCCAGGAAAGATCTGAATGCTGTTGCCCCAGGCTGGTTGCATTTTTTTTTTTTTGTAATTTGGCAGATTCCGTGTTTCTTCTAACCACTTCCCTCCTGGCATCAGTTTAATTTGTTTATATTATATCTATACTTTTATATGTCTCATAAAGACCAGAGTCTGTTCTTAACTTTGTGTGTGTGTGTCTGGTTATATGGATATATAAAAATTGGGGCATGGAACAAGCTAATCAACGCCTTCCTTCCAAAAATGCCCACTAAGCTATGCATGTCTTATGAGGATCATAGAACACTAGAACTGGAAGGGACCTCGAGAAGTCCAGTACAGTCCCCTACCCTCACAAAGAACCTGCAGTTTTAACTTTCTTACCATTCACTTGGCTGGATTTTGGCTTAGTCCCCCAATGAATCAGAATGGCTGATTGACTCCAGGTCACATGCCAGATGTTTAAGGCCTTCAATGGACGTTGCATGTGGGAGAAGTATTTTCGGTTTGGATGGTGGGGGGGGGGAGAGGAAGCTGTGTGGGAGGGTCTGCCAGTGGTCACCTCGGGACTTGTTAGAGGGCCATTGTCTATCAATCCCTGTTTTCAGCCTGCTAAGGAATGCCATTTGCATCCCATCCATCTGCTCTGGTGACAGTCAGTTCATGGAAAATAATCTGCTACTTTTCCTGCAGTGACCCAATTTGGGCCGTGTAGGCACCTTCCCTTCACTGAAGACAAAAAGCTGATGCCTTCAAATGGAGTGTGTGACTGTCCGAGGAACAGCTCTGAGGACCACTTGAGAGAGATCGTTCCTTTCTGCGACAGTCCCCTGAATAGGAGGAGCCGGTTCATTAGTCCACATTGCTGGAACCAGGCCACAAGAATTCTGTTTTGCTTGGCTGGGGCTACTGGAAAAGAAAGGGAGAGGGATGCTGCAAGTGACTGCGTTTGAACCTGGAAGTTTCACTTACATCATTACTGCTGTGGCCAAATGAATCCCGGTGTGAAAGAAACGTCCCATTGGTAACCTAGCTTCTCCGTGTTACCTCATTAGATCTGAGGCCTAAATAAGTCAAATTGGATCTTTGTTATTGTTTACACTAGTAAAGGCCGATGTTTTGAAACGTGTAGGTCCTTGCCACTTGGCCTTTAGTGTCAATGATTTACTTGAGTTGGGATAATATTTTGATACATCGAAAACACACTGGCAACTTGTTAGCAAACTGATGTTGGACCTAATTTGTATGTACAGGTTGAGCCTCTAATTCGGCGCCGCTGGAACCTGACCGGTGCCGAACCAGAGAGTTTGCTGGACCCTGAGAGGTCAGTATTGTCTAGCAGCATTACCAACACTACCGCTGCTTCCTGGGCTCTTAGAAGACAAGGAGGGGTCAATTAGAGCTAAATAACAGCCCAGAACACTGAGAGCCAGGACTGGTGGCTGTAAACAAGCTTTATGGGACCTCGGGAAACTTGGCCACGCCCATGATAAGTGGCCATCTGGCTAACTAAAATCATGCCGGACCACAGATGTTACTGACGCAGAGTGTGCTGGACTAGAGAGGTTCCACCTATACATCTGTAAATACAAGTGAATCTTGCCTACTGTTAAAACAAAAAGGAAAAACTATGTAGCACTTTAAAGACTAAAAAGATGGTTTAATAGGTGATGAGCTTTTGTGGGCCAGACCCACTTCCTATTAAACCATCTTTTTAGAAGTGCTACATAGTTTTTCCTTTTGTTTTAGCAAGATCAGACTAACACGGCTACCTCTCTATGACTTGCCTACTTTTGTTGGCTATTAATGTAAAGAAGGTGACTCTCCAGGAATAATCTTTGTGGTGGTATGCTTGAAACTTTAGGTGCAGAAAATGAATACTCAGAGACTGACTTAAACTCTCAGTGGAAATGTCACAATTGAACTCCCCTAACCTTTTCTCTTCCTTTCTTGTTGACCTGAGCTGTTGCAGGAGGTCTGATTTGCACGTGCTTTATGAGCTGGAATATTGTCTGATCTAGATTGCAGTGCCTGTCATCTGAAATGAGCCCCCAAATTTTGCAAACTGCTTATGTACAGCAGCCTTGCAACTAACTTTGACCTGTGAGTGAAATATTAATTCTTTCACCATCGTGGTGGGCAGATTTTGTGCCATGAACGTTGGCGACTTTTACAAGGCCGTTGAATATTGCGATCTAAGAAGTGCGGAGGGCAGCAGCCAGCTACAACACAGAACACACAGGGTTGCAGGTAGAAGATATTTTAGCTGGATCACTAGGTCAAAATTTGTGTCACGGGATTTGTGATGTCTGTCTGTGCAGCCTAAGCAGGACCCCGGCTTTTAAATGCCATCCAGTGGGGGTCGGGAAGTATTTAAATGGGAAGTTACTGAATCTCAAAATCAGTGTTCTTAATGACAGTGTTAGGATAAGCATGGTCATTGTTTGCACAATACTCGCTAGAGAAACAAAAGGTCCATTGATCCTTGTTCTGCCTGGCTGTAGGGGGAGTTACAAAAGAAAACCATGGGGGGGCCGGGGAAGGAGGGATGTGTGCTGTAGAATTGACTTTTGTTTAATATTAAATATTTACTTGAGCTTGAAACGTTTTAAATCTAAACATTCAGTCCAGCAAACCTTCTGGGACGTGCTCGAGGGAGTGAGGGTGGGGATGAGGAAAGCAGTTGCCAATCTACCGAGCTCTGCTCATGAACCAAACGTTAGTGATGGCCCTCTCAGTGGATCGGGGTGGGCAATACTTTTAGCAGGGGGGCCACTCTCAAATTTTTGAATTGGCCCCAGGCTGCCCTGGAAGGGGTGGGGTCTTGGGCGGAAGGGGCGGGGCCAGGACCCGTCTCTTGCTCCCTGCCCCCACCTTGCAAGGGGCGTGCGTTGCCTAGAGTAAACCTCCAGCTGTTCAGAACAGCTGGCAGCTCGCTCTAGGCACTGCGTGCCCCTGATTGGAGGGGGGGAAGAGACTTTGCGCTCCCCTGTCCCCAGGTCTTGATTGGCTGGCAGCGGCAGGGTGCCTGCGGGTCGGATCTGGCCCACAGAGGCTCTCTTGCCCGCCCCTGCAGTGGATTGTGCAGACCTTCATCCCTTTTCTTACTTGGCACGTGCTCCCTGCAGTGAGATCAGCTCCCTGTTGTGCTCCTGTCTTACGTGTTTTGGTCAGAAGTGAAATTAGTGATGTTGGAAAATAAATCATTAGGCTTCAGAATGAACAGCCAAATGAGGTGAGCTGGACTGCTTTCCATCTTTGTACTCTGTTAAGCTGGCTGGCTGTGGCGCTGGAACAGATTATAAACTGATATCCTCGTTTGAAAGTTTTCTCCACAGCCGTGGATTTATCTAGTTTTGATTGTATTATAGCGCCGCTTAATTAAAACTCAAGTCACAGAATGATCAAAAACTGTGATTCCTTGTTTTTTTTTTTTTAATTGGCTAGAAAAGTCTGCTTCCAACTTCCAGTCAGTGAAACAGGAAGGGGCCTCAGAAAAATTATCTACAAATCCTTAAATCCTTCTCAGTTATTAAACATGAGAGAAAGTGGATGTTGAGAAAGAATTGAAGTATTGTGTAAGGCTCCTAAGTACAGTAAAAACATCCGGCTCTGTGCCATTATCCTGAATCAACATTGTCATGGCAATTTTGGTGGTTCAGTTATTAGCCATACTAGGAATTCATAGTACAAATTCTGTTGTATGCTCATCTATTTGAGTAGTTTTTTGGAGGGACTAAAGTATTGTCGCCTCTAGAGGAGAAAGGTTCTATACTAGATCCTTTAACTTCTAAATTTAGTGAAAAGTGGGGTGTGAACAATCTTTCAACCCAAATGCTTAAACTCCGAACATGGGCATCTAAAGCTAGCCATTGGGAAACGGAGCTGCTTTTACTAAGAGAACTGGGCACTTACAGTGGGTGCTGTACATCTTGTAGACAGTAGAACATTTGTAAATGGCTGCCTGGCTTTGAAAATCGGAGAGTAAAAATTTGGAACTAAATTTCCAGCAGATAAGTGAGTATACACACCCTGTTTCTGAAAGTGGATTGGGTGTGAATGTACACCGCCAAAAAAAAAAGGCTTGCTCACAGCTCTGTTTTGTGGTGGGTGGGTGTGTGTGTGCAATCAGTTTGTGGCAGTAAGAATGATTGCTTTTTAACCTGTAAGAATTGGAACTATTGACTTAGTAGTTAGATGACATCAATTTGAGTTTTAGTCAGTCTTTAAAAAAAGAAGTTAAAGGAGTTTTAGGGATTATGCCTGTCCTTGAATCTCTCGGTCAGAGAGTCAGAAATCCTAGTTGGTGTGACCTTTCCCCTGTGCACAGATGAAGGATCCACAAGACAACTTACCTGTTGGAATACAACATGGTCGTGAGGTGTGACAACTGGGACCATTGTTTTACTAGACAACAAAATTGGTCCATACTCAGGTGACGTGTTATACACGACCAAGTGCCTGTCTTCACCGAGTGAAAATTCATATTTAATATTGTTTTAACACCTTCTTCAAATTGTGCTCCAATGTGACTTGGCTTTCTTGGGAAGGTAAGTGCAGAGCAGGAGGGATGTCTGATTGTACAGAGGAAGTGAGGTACAAAGAAAATAACCTGGATGCTGGTAGGGAAGAAAGATGGGTTTTCTAATCTCGGGGGTAGTAATGGTTTTAATCTGAAGAACAATAGGTACATTTTTAGCCAACGTGACTAAACTGAATGCTCTTCTAGAAGGATGGGCTCTGGTTCTGCCTTAGGTCAGATGCTCAGTGACTTTGTTTGTGTGTCTAGAATTTTTACTTGCACCTATTGCGCAGTTTTGTTGCTGTCAGACTTGTTACTGCGTTCGAGCCCTGCTCGTGGTTAGCCCGTATCCCAGGGTAGGATATCTGCCACAGCTCCTGGATGGGGAGGGCATCTCCTGCAAACCAGTTTGGAAAGCAGTTGGATGTAACATGCAAAAACCAAATCAGTGAAACAGTTCAGAGTGGAAACCCAATCAGGAGTCCTGTGGCACCTTAAAAACTAACCGATTCATTTGGGCATACGTTTTGGTGGGTAAAAACCACCCCTTTGAGGATCAGATGCATGGAAATCAGAGGTTGGGAGATGTATATATGAGCGTATGCGTATAGATATCCCTACCTCTGGGATTTCCACTTCATGCGTCTAGTATACCTACTAATATATCACAAGAAGGAAGTTGCTTATCAAAGGCAGGACCAATGATAACAAGGCCATTTCAGTCAGGGTGAATTTGACTTACTCCCTGCAGCTGACACAGAGAGGTGAGAATACTGAGAGATGGAAAATTGCCTTTGAATTGAGATGACCGTTCTAAGTCCTTATTCAATCCTCATTTGACCCTGTTCAATTTGCAAACAAATTGCAGCTCTGCTGTTTCTCTTTGTAGTTTTGAAGGGTTTTTTTGTAGCAGGACGGCTACTTCTAAATCCATTACCGAGTGTGGAGGGAGGGTGAAGCATTCTCCCACTGGTTTGTGTATGTTACCTTTCTTGATGTCTGATTTGGGCTTATTTATCCGTTGGTGCAGAGACTGTCCGGTTTGGTCAATATACGTGGAGGGGCCAGGGCATGGGTGGCACATGATGGCATAGATCACGTTAGTGGATGAGTTGCAGGGGGTGGTGTGGCTGATGTGCTTAGGGCCTGTGATGGTGTCGCTTGTGTAGATGTGGTGACAACGAGGTTTGTGGCAGGGATAGGTTCCTGGGTTAGTGTTTCTGCGGTGTGTGGCTGCGGGTAAGTATTTGCTTCAGATTGGGGGCCAGGGTGGGTTAGCTTAGTGCGGTTTGATCTTCTTAAAAACAACTCATCCATGGCACTTCTGTGCAAAGCGATAAGCATTATCCCCATTTGACCCCTGGGGAAACCGGGGGAGAAATTATGAATTGTCCAGAGCCACAAAAGGAGTCATTTTCAGAGCTAGGACTAGAACTCCAGAGGTCTGCCTCCTGGCCCCAGATTCTCTATGCTCTGCTGACAGTTCTGCTTTTAATTTTCCTAATCTCTCTCTTCTGCTGGAGATCCTGAAGGCAGTAACGGCACATTTCACACAATTGCAGGCATCTTCACTTCCATTATGTAGGAGTACGTGCAAGAACAATAACGAGTTTTTGAAGTGCCTCTTTGATAGAAGCAATTCTAGTCTCTGGTGATAACATTTTCCTGAAGGCGATGGTCCTGCCATTTTTTCCAATGCTTATTCCTGCTGGAATCCCTAAGGCTCCAGGTGCATCTTGAGTTGCATTTAACTGTGGTCAGTGGGGAAAGGATCTATTTTAAAACAGTCACCTCTTGGTGTGTTTGTACGGGAACCACCAAGAACAGATATTTGTTTTTTTTTCCCTCATTCTTCCTTGTGAAAAACAGATGTTTCTAGGATCCCCACCTCTTTCTGTTCCCTCTTCTGTAATTTGTTTTCTCAAGTTCTTGGAAAATGAATTCCCACTTGATTTTTGTTTTAAATGTGCTCTTATTCAGGAACTAAAAGCAGTCCACATAAAGTAGTTGGAAAACTGCCAGAACTTTTCTTAAAGGCACTGGATAGTTTACTAAACTGACACTCTTAACACTGAGTCAAAGACTCCAGCTGTCCATCCAGGTGCATGGTGGGAAAACTGGTGGTGTGTTGCCTGCATTAAAAGAAGACGTCTAATGTGGTGTGTGTTCGGTGGGAATTGGGGGCATCCAAGTTTGGAAAAGTGCAGTGGAACAATATCTACACTTCTTAGAGTCCTTAGGTTTCCTCGGCCCACTTCAGGTAATTGTTTTTGGCCTGTGTACAAGACTGCAGCCACTTGGGTTGTCAGTGTCTGCCTGTAAATAGGGGACCCTGGTCCCTCCTAGGCACGGTGCTAATACAAATAATAGATGAGTGTCTGTGCAGACGTAAAAATGATCAGCCAGCAGCTGTTGATACCCCAACTGTGAGGTTTATTGGCGTAATTGCATCCTTAATGCGCACGTAGTTGCTGCTGAGTGGCTCTGTTCTCTATGAGAAGCAGGTTTTGGGCAATTGCTCTTTTCTCCCTCTTCCCCTTTTCTCCATACTAGAGGCCTCTCCTGCAAAGTAGCTTAGGGCCTATTTTGGCCCTTTAATGTAAAGGTTGAACCTCTCTAGTCCGGCCTGCTCTGGTTCTGCTGGCCCCGCTCCTAGGGAACACGCAGCATGTCACTGCTCAGATTTTCAGTGGTTACACGGGTACCTAATGAAACACCTTTGGACTGTCCTAGCCTGGCCTAGTGCCTTATTAAATCTAAACATTAAAAAAAAAAAAGACACCCAGGTATGTTGTTACTAAAAAGCCACTCTTCTCTCTACAGATGTGAACGTCTAGTTGCTTATCCGATAAGCAAATGCTTATCGGGTAGTCGAGTGGACTAGTCGCTCCCCCTCCCTTGCTGCCTCTAGCAGAAAGAGGCAGCAAGTTGGGGGAAGAGGAGAGGGTGTTTCAAAGCGTCAGTGCCACATGCAGCCTGGAGCCAGACCCCGGACTCCACACGGCGCTGCTGCTTTGAAATGCCACGTTCAGCCCGGGCCAGCTGGGAGCTGCACATGGCGTTTCAAAGTGGCAGCGCCGCATGGAGCCCGGGGTCAGCTGAGGACTCCAGCTTTGAAACGCCGCGGGGGAGCATGGGGCCCTGAGGCTGTTGCTACACTTCAAAGGAGGAAGTGCCCTTATCGACTGATCAAATAGTCGATGCAAATTGCATCGACTATTTGATTAGCCAAATCGAAATGTTACATCCCTACTTCCATGTTCAACGAGGAACCACGCCAGTGGGATTGCTTCAGAAACACGAGCCCTCGGCAGAAGCCAAACGTCGTTAACCGCGGGTGAGATGCGAACCGCTCTCGCAGTGGTGGCTGCTTCTGCTGCAGATTGCTGCTCCCAGGGCTCAGCGGCAGAAGCCTGAGGGGGGAGTGCTGAATTATTCACGAGGAGCTGCAGCTGGCATGCAGATAGACAAATCAGCTCTCCGCCCTACGTGCGAGAGACTTTGTCCTACTTCCCAACGGCCCTGGGATGATGATGCATGCGCAGGTATCTGATCGTTATCTGCTACGCCATTCAAATCTTGCGCATTAGGTTAGCTGCGCAGAGGACCAGCAGTCTTGCACACACCTGTACCATTTTGTAGCAGTGATCCAGTGAGCACAGAGAGGTGCGTTGGCTTCCTGGAACAAAGCTACATCGCCGAATGCGACATGGAGCATCCTAGTGCAGCCGATCTCAAGTGGTGGGTTACGACCCCGTTTTAATGAGGTCGCCAGAGACAGGGTGTGAAGACGAGGCCTGAGCCCTGCCATCCAGGGCTGGGAAGCTACTTTAGGTCATGTAGTAGTGCTTGTTGGCAGAAGAGGGTGGCAGGGTGCTGGCATTTGAGAACTTCCGTCCTAGTTCATTACCGTTAATCTTTACAGCATGACCTGTGCAAATGATGAGGGGTTGGGAAGGAGTCCCATATGAAGAGAGATTAAAAAGACTTGGACTTTTCAGCTTAGAAAAGAGGAGACTAAGGAGGGATGTGATAGAGGTCTATAAAATCATGACTGGTGTGGAAAAAGTGAATAAGGAAAAGTTGTTTACTTATTCCCACAATAAAAGAACTAGGGGTCACCAAATGAAATTAATAGGCAGCAAGTTTAAAACAAACAAAAGGAAGTTTTTCTTCACGCAGTGCACAGTCAACCTGTGGAACTCCTTGCCCCTGGATGTGGTGAAGGCTAGAACTTTAACAGGGTTCAAAAAAGAGCGAGAGAGATTCATGGAGGTTAGGTCCATCAATGGCTATTAGCCAGGATGGGTAGGAATGGTGTCCCTAGTCTCTGTTTCTTTGGAGGTAAGTGATAGGGGAGGGATCACATGAGGATTACCTGTTGTGATCTCTCCCCGCTGGGGCATCTGGTATAGGCTACTGTCGGCAGACAGGTTACTGGGCTAGATGGCCCTTTGGTCTGATCCAGTATGTTCTTAAGTGTTTGAAAGTGCAAAATACTAGTGCAAAACAGAGTCACTTGCATTTTTTACCTCCTTGTAGTTACGCAGCCCATGCTTGCCTTTTGTGACAACTTCTCCACTGCCTTACTGTGCATTCTGGGTTGCTAAACCAGCTGCGTGGAAAGCGCAGGAGAACGCTTGGAACCACTTGGCGATGTAGATTGATGGCCTCACATTTCAGCCTTACTACCACCATTCGGAGCGCACAAGACTTCACAGTATCTGAGCCCAGGCTGGGAGCTTCCTCCTTCCCCATTGACGCAGCTGGATCACGCGCAGCCACGCAGCTCCGTTTCGCTGCTCTGAATCTGAATTTCCCACGGGGAAGAAGGGAGGGCTAAGATGGACAGGCTTGTTACGCTAATAGAGGAAGGGATGGTTCTGTTTGCCAGGACAGGAAAAGCTTGGTGACCGATGGAGGGAAGCTTAAATGCCTTTTGTAACACCCTTAAAAGACAATAGAAGAGAAACGTGTATGGGGCCAGTGTTGAACAAACCACTAAACCTCCCTGGTAAACTGTTTTTTTTTTTTTTTTTTCTGCAACAGAATGTTTTGTGTATTAAAGGCACAGTTTTGGTTTTAAAAATCACTTCTGATTTTTTTTTTTTTTGCCTAGACTATAATTAGATGTAACATTTCTCTCTTCAGTTTTTCTGCCCAGCAGACTTCCCTGTTCCCTCTGTATAGTCACTTTCCTTTCCTCTGTGTGCAAAGCAGTGGTGCAGAGGGGAGAGAAATCACTTCTCAGTGTGGGATAATGTGATGAGAAATCCACAAAGGTCTAGCATTTGAACTGCCTTTAAGTTGTATTTTAAAACAGGCTGGATTTCAAGTTGACAGGGTCCCTGTAAGAATGTTTTCATGTTATGCTCTTCCCTCTGTTATACGGTCTGAGGGGTAGCTGTGTTTGTCTGTAACTTAAAAAAACCCTTAAAAAAACCCCAACAAGTAAATAGTCCTATGGCACCTTAGAGATTAACATAAATATACGTGTAGTATCATGAGCTTTGGTGGACAATACCCACTTCCTCAGATGAGAAGATCTTGAGGCTCGAGATGATCTCATCTGAAGAAGTGGGTTTTGCCCACGAATACGTGTACTTTTGTTAGTCTCTAAGGTACCACAGGACTGCTTCCTCTACTATGTGGTATCTTCAAGTTTTTGCTGCTCAGAAGATATTTGCACGACAGTTCCGATTGGCTAAGGAGTGTGTACGGAGGGTGGCAGATTATTTTTTGTGAAGCTTGTCTTATTTTGGGAAACTCGGAGGTATTTGGTGTTGCGCTCTATTCTACTTTTCTGATGATCAGAGTAGTAGCAAAAGAGAACACTTGTTCCAGTCCTAAGGCTAAGAGCCTTTTATTTGGCTTGGCAGGGATACAGTACAGAAAGCCCTTTAGTCTGAATCTTGTTATAAAACTTGTCTGGCAGTGACTGTAGGCTGCAGGGTGTAACCTGCATTATTTTAAGGCACTCAGATCACTATCTGGTGGAATTATACTTTTTTTACTCGATACTTTAGTAATATGAAGTATGTTACAGTGAGGCACTAATCCCTGGTTACTGCTTGTTGCAACCTCTGTGTATAAATCTGTGTTAGATTTACATATAGATAAGATTTAATTGATCAGTGCTTTGGGAAGAGTTAGCTATTGCGAAGTAAATGTATTATGAGGTTTACTTGTAACATTTCGGGCTCTTTAAGAATTTTTTCCAATTCTTTCTTTCACTGAACAGTACCCACTTATGTCAGCAAATTTTGCAGGCTTTGGCTTGGCCCCAATATGAATGGCTAGTCTAATTTCAATGCCTAAACTGAGCCAAGGGCAGAATGTATCATCGTGACAAATATGTAGACCTACCAGGCTGCTGTGATCACAGGAATGGCTAATTTATTTTAAATTGTTTCTGTACCTTTACTTTTGATGGGGATCCTTACTTTTGTCAGATTTCACTTTTTAAATCCTAACCAATATCTAAACTAAGGTAGTATACAAGGATCTGAAACTCTCTAATGTGGGTTTCCCCTCATCATATGAGAGAGTTAAAACCAATTTACTTTGGAGAACTACCCCTTTTTGTAACAAGCAAGTTTTCAGCTCTGAACATGACCATTTTATGTTTGAAACTACAGCACAAATGTAAGAGTAGCAGTGTGAATGTGTTTCTATAAATCTTTGCTTTGCTGGCTTCAGGCCAGTTGTTGTAAGTATTGGCACAACAATCTGGTGACTGGATTATACTTTCTTTATAACTACTTGCAGTTAGAACAGATTTCTGTGCTGTTGATACTTTCCTTGTTACAGTTTGCATAGGGTTTAAAGGGATTCTTCTAAATCATTGCGGTATGATAGATGTCTCCAGTTCAAGAGACGACGTGAGCTTTGAGATCAGGAAGCAAGAGAACACAGAAATGAGCCGAACAGGAAGCAAGACTTGGTTGTCGGGTGCTTTGATGGCTGACTGGTTTCAGCACTTGCGTTGGAATTGGCTTGGCCTATAAGAAAAGCGCCATGTCTCTAGTGATCTGGATACTGGTGCGTCTCACTTGAAAATCCACAGCAGGGGGAACTGTTATTCCTTTCCCCAGAGTGTCTTGGGAAAGCAGCTGATCGGGATTAGAAGCGTTCAGTTCTCTTGAAAGACATTTCTCTCTTCTGGCATAACTTCTGTGTTTGAGCTCTGGAGCCAAAGCCAAATCTTTTATCCGATGAAGGAAATACGTCTTGGGAGCTGCATTTGAAATATTCATTTTCAGCAGAGCTATTTCAGCATACTCCTTCATGTAGAGCGCTGGCCCTTTTAAGGTTGCCTTTCTAGCAGTGGGTGGACTGGTGTGAGTTTGAATTGGCAGCTACTTCACACAGCCCTACCGACAGCTCTGTTGGGAGTATGGTAGGCTGGCTTCAGACTGAGGTGTGTCGGCTGGAGTAAAACAGGCGAGTAGGGATGAGAAACAAATTTATTCCAGGGCTTGGCACCGGACAAAGTATGAAATGAGAAGGGGAAGAGACCGGGAGTTGTAGTGACTGAAAAGTACTCAGTTACCATCATGATGGAGACAGAAACGTAGGACGTCCTTCTGCAAGTGCAAACTCCTATCGGCCAGTACTTAGTCTAGCTTTGTTGTTATGGTTCCTGTCTTCTGAGTCATTTCCAGCCACCAGAAGGGTGGATCTATCTGGGATTTTAATCCAGTGTTTCAGCACTGTGGTGGACTGAGACGGAGAAAATGGCATCTTGTAGAAGAGGCTGATTGAAGAGTATCTAGGACGATGGCTTCCCCCTGGCTAGGCCAGCAGCCTTTCGGTATGTGTGCCCACCGTGGGGCGGGAGGGGAAGCCAGGTTCTCTCTTCCAGTGATTTTCTGCCTTATGCCTCAAGGGAACTGTGATTTTTGTATTTGGGGTTTATTGATTTGTTGAGGGTGGGTGTGGCACTGTTCTCCTTGTTTGGAAACTTAGGGTTTGTCTACAGCTGGCCCATGCCAGCTGATTGTTGAGTTGAGGTGTAGATGGGCAGGGTCAGGCTGTAGCCCGAGCTCTGGGCTCCCACTCCAGGTGTCTTTCTCCCCCCCCCCGGCCTCTTTAATCAGTTAACCAGGTAAACATCATGTTTAACCAGTTGAATGGAATTTTACATACTTTCAGCAAACTTCCACTGTGTTTTCTGTAACTGGGGACTCCAGAATTCAGCACTGAAAGAAGGGGTCAGTTGCATTTTATAATACCCATTAATTCAGCCGCTTGCTTCCATACCGGATTGCTGTGCGCACTGTAGGGATGTTAAAAAGCGTTAATTTTTGTAAACATGTAACTGCTGAATTTTAGCGGCTACACGTTTACACGCAGGGGGGCAGATGAGGACTGGCGCTCATGGGGAGCCAGCATTACCTCCTCCCCCTTCCCCTTGCTGCCTTTGATACAGAGGCTGCTTCCGGGCACCGGTTAACCATTCCCCGATAAGCATCACCTCTTCACATCCCTCGTGGAAAGGTCGATACCGATCCACTCTAAAGCTTGTTCTGAGGTATCAGAAGGAGGAGAGGACGTTTTCCATTCTAATAGTCTGCAGGGGGGGTGTATTTGATTAGCAGAAATGGCCTGTTAGGAACGTCAGGCAAAACCCTTGAATGACTGGGATGTTGCTGTGTTATATGGTGGGACAGAGAAACACGTGGTTTGGCTCTTGGAAGCACGTGGCCTTGGGATTTCATCCTGAGACACAGGCGGTCGCTTTGTGTGTGGGAAGCATGAGACTTTCTGTGAACGGTCAGATGACATCTGATAGCTAACAGCTTGGGCTAGAGTTCGCCATAGGAGTGTTGGACTGGAAGGGACCTCAGTAGGTCATTTCGTCCAGTCTCCTGCACTCATGGTGAGGCTGCGTAATAACAAGGCCGTTCCTAACAGGTATTTGTCTAAACTATTCTTAAAATTCTCCAACAGATTCTACAACTTCAATAGGCAATTTATGTGAGTGCTTAACCACCTTGACAGAGAGCTTTTCCTACTGTCCAACCTAAACCAACCTTCCTTCCTTCAATTTAAGCCCATTGCTTCTTGTGCTATCCTCCTGAGGATAAGGAGAACAAATCTTTCCCCCTCCTCCTTGTAACAATCTTTTTATGTTTTTGTAAACTGCTATGTCCCGTCTCCCCATGTCTTCTCTTCCCCATAGGTCATGTTTTCTAGACCATTAAACATTTCTGTTGCTTCCTCTGGACTTTCTCCACTTGGTCCAGGTCTTTCCTGAAACGTGGCACTCAAAACTGGACACAATACTCTGGGTGAGGCCTAATCAGCCTGGAGTAAAGTGGAAGAATGACTTCTCGTTTTGCTTCCAACCCACCTGCTGATATGTCCCAGAATGGTGTCTGCTTTTTTTTTTTTTTTTGCAACAGTGTGACATGGTTGACTCATTGAGCTTCTGCTCTGCTATAATCGCCCAGCTCCATCTCTGCAGTACTCCTTCCTGTGCAGTCAGTTCCCATTTTGTATGCGTGCATCCGACTGTTCCTCCCTAAGTGGGGCCTGTTTTTCCAGATCATTTTGAATTTTAATTCCTCCAAAGCGCAGCTCCTCCCAGCTTGGTATCATCTGCCAACTTAAGTGCATGGCATTGTCTGAATCGCTGATGAAGACACTGAACAGAAGAACTAGACCCAGGACTGATCCGTACAGGTCTACTCTCGTTTTGCCCTTCCAGCCTGACTGTGAACCCCTGATACTTGTATTCTCGGAACAGTTTTCCAGCCATTTGGGATACTTGTTTCCCATACTTCTAAGACACTTAATAGCAACAGTTAAAAATACTTCCCGAAAAATATGCATACAAGTAATGAAAAGTTGCATTACATGCAGACCTGGGTAGTTAGTCCAAATGAATCTTGGACCTCAAGGTTATTGGTCTGCCTCCCAATTTGGTTGCGATGGAGAGATGTCCACCACGTCTTTTCGACGGTCAGTTTTGAAGCAAGTTGCTATTTTGTGCCACTAGCTAACCACACAATACACCCTCCCCTGGAGTTGCCCCTTTGCCAGCAGGTTTATTGGAGACTTATGCAGGCTGCACTGCTCTCCCCACAGAAGGGTTTCCTGCAGATCAGAGATGAACCTCACTGACAGAGATCAGAAATCTGCCTTCCCTCTGGTCCGTGTTGGACCTTTGCTTTGAACGCAGAGGATTTCAGCTTTCAGAGAGCTGTTAGCCCTGCGCCTTTGCACCATGAAATTCTTCACGTTTATATCATCTGGATGTCTTGTGTCTAAGTCACGTAAATGCCCTCTGAAATAGCTAAGGGACATACACTGAGGGACCCACTTCACTTATCTCTTGTAGGCTGCCTGTCCTGGGATGAAACATGGCCGTTTTTGGAGCACGATGGTGCAGCTTAGCTTTGGTCTGTATGCGGAGTTAGTTCCGTATCTGGTGGAAATAGCATCTCCAAAAAGTAAAGCCAGGAGGCTTCCAACTGATTAATGTTAGACTTTGACTGTGTTGTAAATTGTCTGGCTAGAGAGGAGACCCAACAGGCCACAGATCCGCAACAAGTCACTTTCAGAGATGTGGAGAAGATAAGACTTAAGGCATCTCCTCTCTGCACGTTGTATGAAGTACTGGAAGCCGTCCCAGCTGAGGGCTGTGATTGTGAAGGCACTGTCAGCTTTGGGTCAGAGGACAGCGGCTTTGCTTCCTGTACTGGACATTGGGTTCAGTCAGCGTGAATGTACACACAGCATTTTTTTCTCTTGCGCTCAGCATCAGTTTAAAGTTCAAACACAATTGATAGGCCAACCAACGTTGTGTTTCGGGGTATTTTTCCGTGAGACGTTTTGTCCTCTTATTGTGCAATGCCGCCGCTGTTTTCCTTAGCAGTAGGAAATGATTTTGCAGTGCATAATTCATGCTGTTTGGAAGTGCTGATCTTTCTAAAACCGCTCTGAGCTGCATCGCTGGGGTGAGGCGGCAGGGGAGCCTAGCGCTTCCAGTTTTTCCAGCAATCACACGGGCAATCTCTGTCTAGCAGGTACTCGCTTGGGAGAGGTTTCTGTGGGGCTCATTGCACCTGTGTGCAGTTGGAGCAGCAGGAAAGGTTCACACTGGAAGAAAGAATCCGGTGTTGGAAATGCAAATACTTAGAGAAGAAAGCCCCATGTCTATTCTTCGTGTTAAAGCAATTAATGAGCAACATGTTGCAATATTCTGCTTTTACTCTCTGGGTAGGGGAAGGCAGAGCGTAGTTGGGAAAATGCCCGATAATGGAGTTCTTTTGCTGTCTTCCGTGACTGGAAACGCCAGGCTTATGTATGATTATTTTTCACCTACAGATAACCAACCACAAAACTGTTAACTCCTCTCTTCTTGGAAATGTTGAGCCACGGGCAGCTTCTGAGCTACAGTGCAAATGCTCCTTGTCCGCGCCAGAATTTTGAAGATACACACCGAGTAGTAACGTCTGCTGCTGAGCTTTCTGCTTGAGGGGGAGTGAAGGGCTTAGGGTTCTGTAAATGATCACGGGCAATACAGAAATTCTAGAGCAGTGTTTCTCAACCTTTTTTTATAAAGTGCCCCCTTTTTTTTTAAAAAAAATATAAGTACCCCCAGTACCTACAGTTTTCAGACACACACATTTTTTTTTCTGCCATTGCAACACATTTGTTTAAACAACTTAATTGTAGCCGGGCGGGTGATGAAATTTTTGGGTGTAAAAAGTACAAAAATAATAAAGCACTGTAAAACTTAAAACAAAAATTCAGTTTTCTCCACATTTCAGTTGTGTTGATGTACCCCCCAGACTTCTCTCGAGTACCCCAAGGGTACTCGTACTCAGAGCCGACTCCGGGTTGACCGGGCTACCACCCGGGGCACCCCATTGTAGGGGGCACCGCGCAGGGCTGCCAGACTGGGCGGGGGCGGGGCCACGCATGCGCCAGGGGCGCACGAATGACTCGGGCCGGCCCTGCTCATACCACTGGTTGAGAAACAGTTCTAGAGCTAGTTGAAGGACGTTGAGGTGGTGTACCAGCTGTGTTACCTGGCTAAAACCTTTAGCATTGGCCACTTGTCAGGCTTTTCCGAATCCTCTGATCTGTTGTGTACTTCATGCCTTACCTTTTAAATCCTCCTGTCTGATTGTGGGTTTTAATCCACCTACGTCAGGCTTTGCACTCATGACTTGAGGGGAATGTGATGTTGGATTTTGATGCGATATAGAGCACCATGCGGTTGCAGTTTCTTGAGTATGTGCATAATACCGTTATTCGTCCCTGAAGCTGTTTCTCGCTGAGTTTGGAGTGCGTGTTAATGAAGTTTTCGGAATCCATTTGGAAAACAGGATGCGCTTTCATGGCATCTCTAAGTAATCACAGTGGACTGCTTAAAATCAGCCATTGATTTTAATCTTAGTTTGCATTTGTGCTCTCTTCTTGGTTTCCTCAAGAGGTAAAGTCTCTTTGTTTTGTGACTGTTACAACATGTTGATTTGTAAGCAAATAAAGCCCTTGGTTATTTTTGCTAAGTAGGAGGATGTTCTATCTATGCACATTAATTTAAAGCTGTATTAGGGGGCTGCACCCTCTGCTCACTACGCTCGCCTACCCCCCTCTCTCTGGAGGCTTTTGCTTTGCTGAAAGAGCCTCTTGGCACTGATGTCATTCTGTCATCCGGCAGGAAAACCTTTTTTATGAGCAAGATAATAGCATCACATACATTTTATTCAGATTCTTAATTTTTCTGGTTTTTTTGCTTAGAAAAGGAAAAAGGACACATCACAACATTACCCAATGCTTTTTTTACTTGTAAGTAGGGACGTGAACTACTAGTTGACTATCCAATAAGCAGATGCTTAGTCGACAAGCTAATCGACTCACTAGTCAATCCCCCCCCCTCTCCCCTTGCTGCCTCTATCGGAAAGAGGCAGCAAAGGGGGATGGGGCGGGGGAAGAGGCGCTACTTCTTTGAAACTCCAAGGGGAGCACAGGCCCAGTGGGGGACTGCTCCAAGGGGAGCACAGGCCCAGTGGGGGACCCCAGCGCTTTTGCCTTTGAAGTGTGACAACAGCCCTATCAATCAGCCAATTAATCGAAATTTGATCAACAACCAATTAATCAAAATTTTACATTCCTACTTGTAAGTTGCCATGCCACAATTTGGATGCTAATTGAAATTCAGTTGGAAATATACAACAGCATTTTCAACATGTTGGTATTGGTTAAAATAAAACTACCTCATGTACAGGGGTATATAAACTACTTTCTATCCGTGTGTTTTAAAACAGGCTTATGAAAAAGAAGTATTAGCTGTTAGTAAATTGAACTGATGGGTTACAGCCCCAATGTCCTTTAAGATTTTAGAACTAGTATGTCTGGTCTGCTCACGTCTGGCTTTTATTTGTAGAGTAGAAAAGGGAAAGAAGCTTTTCTGATTTTTTTTCATGTCCCAATCTGTTTCTCAACTTTGCGACCCCGTTACTGGACTTGAACTAGTCAAACTGAAATGAAGAAAATGTTCTCTCTGCGTCAGCACAAAGAGTGACTGCTGTCAAAAATGGGTTAGTACTTAAAAAAACAAACACACACCCTCTGGTTCTAGGCATTTAACCAGTGATTTCCACCATTTCAGTGGTTTGACTGTCTTTTGAACTTTGGCAGCAGACTGGTGGTGCTTGAATGTGGTTTTTAATTTAATAGATAATAAGTTCAGGCTTTAATAGATTGTTATAATTTTAAATTTAATATTAAATATATTCATGTTTGAAGAGATAAAACCAGGTGTTTGGTTTTTTGTTTTTTTTTAAATCACTGATTTGTATGTGCCCTGCAGGTAATGCTTCTGAAATGCTGCCCTCTTATTTCATGTAACTAAATTACTGTTTCTGGCCCGTATGACAGTGTGAAATATATCACAGGAACACAGCTTGTAAGTGTGGAAAATCCAGTCAGATCCCTTGGCTAGAACAGGCAGCTGTCAAACCTCACACCGGCTTGCCATGTTGAAATACCGAATCTGGTACCTCTCGTTCTGTGTGTGCGATATCAGGTCTCCCGTTGTATTCCACTCAGCTAGTCAGACTGGATTGATGAGTAGTCTGGCATCAGTTCCCCTGGAATGCCGGGGGGTGTGCACTGGTGTCTTGGACCTTATGCTATGGAAACTACCTTTGTTTTCCCTTTCCTCCTAGGTGCAGAGGCTGTAGCGATGAATAGTAAAGGCTATCGGCGAGAGAGTTTCCAGAGCAGCACTAGTGATGAAGACCTGGTGGAGATAGCCGGAGGAGCTCTGGACTTCTCCCTGACAGACGATGATCCCCCACTGGATAGAGAGATGTTGGGAGGTAAATTTAGTTCCGTATCCCTAACATCTGGATGTCGATTTCAGGCTAATGCGCACTATTTTGTGTAACTGTAGCAAGAGCTGGCTCCTTGGTGGAGGGGCCTGGTTGCGCTGTAAGGGCCATGTGCTTTGATGTCACCCTCCTATTGTGACACCCGGCAGTATTTTCACCCGGCTGGCTGGCTGCACAGGCTGCTGTAGTAATGGAGAGCAGCCAAGAGTGCAATGATCTGCTTCCATTGGCCTGTCACCAAAAGTAAACAGCGATTGAGTAAGGATTTGGGTGTAGCACAGAGTGCAAGTAGCAGAGTGTTCCTTTAAAAAAGGTGAGGACTTCAAGGACTTGTCTCCTCAGAGCCCTTCTAGACTCTTCACTTATCACTGGGAGCAATCAATCAACCAGTCAGTGGCCTGAAGCAGCCTGTTATCTGAGTGAAACCAAACAGCATCTCTTGGGTGTTTGGTTTTTTTTTTTTTTTTTTACATTGAGATGAGATTTTTCTAAAAGATCTGCTCTAGAATAGTTTTGGGGAGATTTTATGGCGTGTTCTGCAGGAGAGCAGACTAGGAGATCACAGCCAGCCCTGCTGGTCTTGGAATCTCTCAAATGAACTCGGTCTCGTATGGTTAGTGCTGTTCGTGAAGCCATGAATATGCGCCTGTATTAGGAGAACTGGAACAGCATACTTAGGCCGGCATAGCCCCACAGCTAAACACAGCCAATCAGCCGAGAGGTTTTTTCTGTTGGTGTGGGAACACCCCTCCCCAAAAGAAGTCAGGCTGTCAGAGGTCAGTTGTCAAAGGCATCAAAAATGATGTGGAATAAAAGCTCAGATTTGTCCGATTTGCTTTAAGGACTGTACTAGGTGCATTTTTGATAACATGTACAGAATTTTGAAAGATTAAAATATTCTATCAAGGCTGGTGAGTTTATAAGAACTTTTAATTGCTTGCTAACACTTGCAAACCAGCATGATTTGCCAACGGACAGGTAAACATGCCTCTTTCCTATATCTGGGTGGATATTATATATTCATCCATGGCCATTCTTGGATTTCAGCAAATTTCAAAAATAAGTAACTTTTGACCTCTTGCCGAGCTAATTTAGTAACACTCATTTAATTGTATTCTGTCAGCTAGGTCAAATTTAGAATGAAGAAGGTAGAGAGAATAAAAATATTGTAATGCATGAGATGCATTAATATTCTAAGCAGCTTGCCCCCTCTTTGTTTGTCTGCGTACTGACAAAGATGGTCAACTGTAGCTACTGTTGTTTTTTCCACTTAAAGGAGCTGGCATGTACACAAACCGCAACTGGGTGGAAAGCTACACAAGAAATCCATAGATGGTTAATGGAACCACTTTAAAGAGGGTGTCTCTGAGATGTATATTTGCTCGGAGCTTGGGCTTAACCATTTAATAAAAATGTGAAAACCCATGTTTAAAATGCCCTTAAATATTTCTTTCAGGGAGCCTTTTCTACTCCTTCCAATGTCGCAGATGGAGCAATAGCTGGTGTTTTTTCTGTGTGCTGGTACTTTCCACGGCTCGTTTTGCCCATTGGGCATCCCCCGTGCACCACTGTGTGAGGACATAGAGAAGTGGATACATTTTGTGTTAGTTTTGCATCTCTAAATTTTAAAAAAGCCAGTTCACAGAGCAGCTGTCTGGCTACACAACCAGCAGCATGGCCAAACTTCTTGGGGGCTTTCCTGGTTGGCTGTCCCTTCTAGAGCAGGGCTTGAAACCGTATTAAAGTGCACTGTGGAACTTTCAGTGCAAGGAAGAAGGGTCCATGGGGCAGGCTAGTGAGGTAGCTTTACTGATCAGTTACAGATCCTGGCGAGGGCCTTCCCTCTTATCCCAGGACTACGTCATTTTCTTCAGCACTTTTCATGAGGGAACTTGTCAAAGGCTCTCTGAAAATCCAGGTGCACTATACAAACTGGGCCATCCTCATCCACATACTTGTTGATTCCCTCAAAGAATTGTAATAGACTCAGGCATGACTTCCCTTTACAAAAATGTTGACTCTTCCTGCACATCCTGTGTTCATCTATATGTCTGATAATACTGGGGTTTTTTTTGTGTTTTTTCCCGTAATTCTTACCAGTTTTTCTGGTATTCATAGAATACTAGGACTGGAAGGGACCTCAAGAGGTCATCAAGTCCAGTCCCCTGCCCTCATGGCAGGACCAAATACTCTCAAGACCATCCCTGATAGACATTTATCTAACCTACTCTTAAATATCTCCAGAGATGGGGATTCCACAACCTCCCTGGGCAATTTATTCCAGTGTTTGACTACCCTGACAGTTAGGAAGTTTTTCCTAATGTCCAACCTAAACCTCCCTTGCTGCAGTTTAAGCCCATTGCTTCTTGTTCTGTCCTCAGAGGCCAAGATGAACAAGTTTTCTCCCTCGTCCTGATGACACCCTTTTAGATATCTGAAAACGACTATCATGTCCCCCCTCAATCTCTCTTTTCTAAACTAAACAAACCCAATTCTTTCAGCCTTCCTTCATAGGTCATGTTCTCTAGACCTTTCATCGTTCTTGTTGCTCTTCTCTGGACCCTCTCCAATTTCCCCACATCTTTCTTGAAATGCGGTGCCCAGAACTGGACACAATACTCCAACTGAGGCCTAATCAACGCAGAGTAGAGCGTTAGTATTGAAGTTAGGTGTATCGGCCTGTAATTGCCAGTAGGGATGTGAAAGTTTAACCGTGTAAATGTTAATAGACAAGGCCAGGCTCATCGATTAATGTTCACGGTTACATGCAGGCTCCTGCCCCGCTCTGGGGGAGCCAGCTGCCGCCCCGCCCTGCGGGTGTAGGGAACCATGTAATCACTGAGCTTTTTTAGCAGTTGCACGTTTACCCAACTACCCACTTTTTAACACTCCTAATGCTAGGATTGCCTCTGGCACCCTGTTTAAAAACTTGGTGTGACACGAACTCCCTTCCAGGCAGCCGGCACAGCCTGTGAGGTCAGTGGGAGCTCACGTCCCACAGTTGGTAGTTATGCGGTTTCAAATTTGAATGTCTTCAGAACTTTGGGGTGCACAGCATCTGGTCCTGGTGACCTGTTGCTGTGGAGTGGATCAGTTAGTTCTAAAACCCTCTTCCTGCTGACACATCTTTGGCACAGTCCTTTGGTTTGGTCACCCCACAAGAGCCGCTCTGATGTGGGACTCTCCCCCATATCCTTGGCAGTGACGATTGAGGTGAAGAACTCCGTTTGCTTTTCTGAGTGCTCCTGTAGCACCCTTGTCTGTTAGCGGCCCCACTGCCTGTTTTTCAGGGTTCCTGCTTCTCAGGTACTTCAAAAGTTTCATCTCCTGGAATCAAATGGTCACAGGAGAATTCTTAAAAAGCACCTTCCTGGTTGTATGGGAATGTTTATTACATTAACTGAGTGGAGTCTAAAGGCTCCGACTTATAAACTGAGTTCTATTTATTGGCTTTCTAATTTTAAAGCCAATCTTCTCTATTTCTTTTCAGGGACTAGGTTTGTAATTTTAGATCCATTAGGGCTGACAGTACTGAAACTTACAGCACTGATGGTGCCCACACCTTTGGCAAAGGCCGGAGATGATGCAGAACTCTCTGTAAATGCAACCCCAGCAGAAAAAGCCATTTAAAAAGTAGCGATTCTGCTGTCTTCAATGTAATTTTTTTTTTTGCAGCGTTGTAACCAGGATGTTAGAAAGACAAGGTAGGTGAGGCAAGAGCTTTCATTGAACCAATTTCTCTTGATAAACAAGGCAAGCTCTCTCTGAGCTCAGAAGTTTCTCTTACCAATCAAAGTTGGTCCAATAAAGAGATGTTACATCACCCGCCTTGTCTCTACTAGCCTAGGACCTATGTGGCTGTGATGACACTACAAAGGACCCTTAATGGGTGAGGCTTACTGATTCCGGTTGATTGGTGAGGGCTGGAGCAGCTCCCCACCCGCTGCAGGCCAGGGCCTGCTCCAGCCCACAGGGTGCGCTGCGGGTGGCAGCTGTGAAACTGACGACAAAGCCAGGCAGCCAGAGCCCAGCTGCCCTGGGAAGCTGGGTGGCCGCACTCTCTGGGGCCATGAAATTGACATGGCTGCCCTGCTCCCTGTGGGTGAGAAACTCCTGGCGGCTTTTCCTGGCTATTGTTGGGGAACGGGATGTTGGGCTATTGTTGGATGCCCTGGGGCAGTGTCCTTCGGTCCTGGTGGGATGTAGGGGTGGGGGCAGCCCTCTGTTTGGAGAGGCAGGGCTTTCCGTGTTCAGCAGTAACAAACAAAGCTGCCTTAGTGAAACGCCTGACAACCGCAATGTCCTCTCCCATCTGGATCGCCCCCAACCGTTGGCTAATCCCTCAGGTTACAACTGGGCAGAAAATCTGTTAGTTTGCCAATCTTAAGGGCTCTCATGCGGTGCTCGCTGTTTCGCCAAGAAGTGACACGTGATTAATATATTTACTCGGACTGCGTCCTGGAATTTCCAATTTGGACTTTTGCACCTCAGCACTAGAGAGATGAGCCGCGTTTTCCTTGATTTACTGCTCTGACAGAGAAGCGATGCCCATGGCTGGTAACTTTTATGCTTGTTCTGCGGGAGAATCAACTGATGCATTCATCCAGTGGTTCCAAATTCTAACAGCATTTCTCACACCATGTGGCTAATGACTCTTCAGCGCTAATTAGCCTAAGCTGTTGTTCACACCCCAACAGCTGTGCTAACTTGGCAAGGAGAGGGCTAGCTCTGGAATGCTTTGTATTTCTGTTCCCCTTGAATATTCCATTAATCTTGTCTGCCTAAGTGCTGGATGAATGTAGCAGGGAGCAAAGTGGATTTTAACCCCATCCTTTAGCTAATGGTGGTTGCTGTGTTCTCCCGGGACAGAGCAGTAGAACACCACTTCAAAGGGGATGCACTGGCTGAGTTCTGCCCTGTTTAACAGCTACACATGACAGCCTGGTTTTGCCTGTACTCGCTGTGAAACTGGACCTAGTAGCTTTGCGTTGGTTCATTAGTTTGCGCGTGAAACACCAGCCCCCCTCCACACCTGCCCTCTGCTCTGTGGGTGGTTCTTCCATCAGCTTGCGGCTGGGCTAGCGATGCGAGCACGCTGGGTTTTGAGTAGCAAGCGTGAGGATGGTGTGACGTGTGCGACCGACCAAGCCCTTGTGCCGTGGTGGTCTGTATTAGGGTGCCGAGGAGGAAAGATGGGCTGTTTTCCCATGTTTTGAGGGGTGGCTTGTGTTTGGTGTGGAATGGAAGAAGTTCTTTAAGGTGATCTGTGAAATTTGGAGCCCCCTAACCGTTTTGGAGGCCTTATATAGATGATAATATCCAGAACTATAGTAGCAAGGAATACGAGAGTTCTGGAAGGGCTATAAATCTTCCTGCTGCAGGGAAATAAGTCCCAAATTTGAATGGAGGGAGGAGGAGGTAGGAAGAAATTTTGCCTGCAAGCAGATGATTTCATTAATGGCTTTCTGCAAGACTTCTTGCACTTGCCTCTGAAGCACTTGATACCAATTATTGCTGGTTATAACAGGTTACTGGCTGGCTGGACCTCTGATCTAAGGTGACATCTTGACCACTTGGACATCAATGGTGAAACTCCCATTCACTACAGACAGTAGGGCCAGGATGCCCCCTGAGTTTCTTTAGGGGGCTGGGACGCATACGTACAGTACCTGTTGGAAACCGAAGGCGTCTGACTGAGATTTCTCTTGGGCCAGATGTAAAGCTAGTCTATGGAGCACTTTTCACAGAGTAGATAATCCCAGTGACTGTCTGGCAAATATCTTAGGCAGAGCTTGCACGGTCTGATCGTACACGTGTGTGAGTCAAACAAGGATCTGTGTGTTGCGCGGTGTCTTTTTTGTTTTGTTTTGCCTTGTTTACCACGGAAGGTGTAAAACTAGGAATATTCTGTTTTTGAACAAGTAGCAAAGCTCTTGAAGAAAGAGCCTCTGGAGACCTCACTGAACAGGCTGGGTGTGTTTATGCAGAGGACTGTACTTAGGGTACGCATGTTCTAATGGGCTGTGTGATCCAAAAAGCCTTTAATGGCAGCTGGCAAGGGAGTTCCCCAAAGGATGACATGTGAGGTCTTAAATGAGAGCCAGGATGACACACCACCCATTGATATCCTTGTGAAATGAACTCGTTAGCCTATAGAAGGGTTTCTTGGTTACGCTAAGAAGCAGTGTTAAAGTGTAAACAGAAATCGGGCTGTTGCTTATGCTAGCGTACGTCTAGGGGGAATACAGGAAATTGAGTGAGCTCGTGTGAGCCAAAGTTGGAGACGGTGCGATGGGAAAATGGAAGTTAACAAGGATCTGCTCTAAAGTCATGTGGTGACTTTGTGTTGGTTATAACGGGTTTTGGCAGGGCTTTTGAGAAGTTTGAATGTTTTCTTAAAATGCTACCGTGTTGATCATATAGGAAGACCTTGATGTAGATGTTTGATATGTGACTTACAGTGCCAATAGAGAGGTGGCAGAAGTGTGAATAGGATAATACGTAGATTGAGTAACCTTGCTAAATTGCAGGAGCATTCCATTTAGCATCAAAAGGGGTATGCTTAGGTAAAGGATCACATGGCTGTACTACCACTCCGTGTCAACAGACTGATCCCCCTTTTAGTACACCATTACATCTCCGAATGTGAGTATAATTGTGGTATCTGCGTAGACGCTAATTGCATGCCTGTTTGCTTAACTAATCATCCTTCTTTTAAATAGTTTGGTTCTACCATTCAAAGGGTCATTTAGGGTCATCTGCTAAACTAATTTGTATGTAACCTACCTAGAGGTTATAAGTTTGGATTATTCAATCCAATAATAAGTTTGGATTATTGCAGCCTGAGTTTTAACGACTTACTATTGATCGGCAACATTTAAAAGTCCAGGTTACAGTGTAGAAATGGCATGCCAGGAGTTATGTATACTGAAAATATGTTCTTAAGTTTTGTATCCGAATTGAGGTAGAGAACCAGGTTTCCTGCAAGGCAAGATATTTACACACCTGTCTCTGTTGAAGTGGAAAAACTTAAAAAAACAACAAATAGTCTCGCAGCACCTTAAAGACTAACAAAACATGGAGATGGGATCATGAGCTTTCTTGCGTGTTTTGTTAGTTTTTAAGGTGCTGCGAGACTATTTGTTGTTTCTTAAGTTTTTCCAGTTACAGACTAACTCGGCTCCCCCTCTGAAGCTTCTGTTGAAGTGTTAATTAAGCATTGTAAGCTAATGCAATGGATTCCCAATTACATATTAAATTAATGGGGATATGACATCAACAGGGGAGTAGCTCACAGGAGAAGGCATGGCAGTTGTACTGTGTCTGAATGCAGATGATGCATAAGGAACTTTGGGAATACACCCCTCTATTCCTGCACTTAGGAAATAAGCAGGCAGCGGGTTTACATTCATGCGAACAGGATCCAAGCCATCCGTGGCTGACGATGCTGCAGAAGAGGGTTTGGATGTGAAGCTTGTTCAGATAAGAGTAACTTGTTTGTTGAACAGAGTCTGTAGACAGTGTGCTGTGATGGGTTTATCAGGAATCTTTTGGTTCCAGTGTATTCCTCGTTATCACTTAAAGCTTGACAGTTGGATAATAGACGTATTTGTTTTTCACTGTGACTATATCTCAGAGCTATGAAGCAAGGTGCTGATCTTGCACTATTCCCTGGGGGGTAGTGGACCTGGTGTGTCTGGGAACCTTCCGTGGATAAGCAGAATGCTTTCCGGGGCGGGTTCACCTACTGCTCAGTGGCAGGGCTCCGAGGAGACTGGCAGGCCGGGGGTGTCACAGAGCTGACAACTCGGTAAGCGCACACAAGTCTCCTGCACACTGGAGGTAATAAGGTGTTTGAAGAAGCCTAGGTAGGGCCAGGCATGGCGGTCAGCGATGTCGCGGTTATGGCAACGAACAGCTGCTGATCTTGGCATCTTTCCAACACCGGGGGGTGCAGCGCATGTTTTTTAGCTTGGGGTCAGTCCCCGCAGAGTCCCTTTGTCACGCAGGACCAAAGTCCATATTCACCATGATGTAACGTACCAGAGTCATAGAGCGAGGCTGAAATGAAGCAGGTTATCACTCGCCTCTTGGAGCCAGGGAACCGCCATCGGGTGTTGTGCCTGTCCTAGGCTAAGGTGCAATCCCAGTCAGACTCTGCAAAGCGGTGGGATGGAGGGTCGAAGCCATGCCCATAGTGGGACAGCGTGGCTGGCCTGGGGGTACCGTCTCTGTGTGGAACATGGCAGGCACCCCAGGCATGTCGCCTTGGCTCTCGTAGCGGGCAAAACATCAACAGGCGAACAGGAAACGAGCGCGGCCCTGCAAAACGTGCCCTTGTGAAAGAGACTGTAACCCGTGGGACCCCTCCAGACAGATCCCAGGCGCTGAGAGGCGGGGAGCCAAACGCACAGCGTGTTGGTCACAAAGAGGCTACGTTAAGCCACGGTAGCCGGAGGGAGGTGCAAGTGCCCTGCGCTGTCCAATGTGTGGAAAGGCCTGTACATCAGATAACTGCCTCCGTAGTGGTCAGTACTGCAGTATAAATGCCCATCTCTGATCTGGAGGACACTGGATGGTGGCGTTCATTGAAGGAGCTGGGTGGATTCCGAAGACTGGCCTAGCAGGGATGTTGGGAACTGGAATTCAGGGGCAGAGAAGTGTCGGAAGACAGCCCCAAGCATGCAGCAGGTATTTGGTGCTAGTTGCCGCTGGGGATGTAAGCGACTAGTCTGATAAGCAAATACTCATTGGATAGTTGACTATGGACTCGATTAGTGGCTTTCCCCCTTGCTGCCTCTGTCAGATCTTGCTGCCTCTATCAGAGGCAGGAAAGGGGGGGAGCAGGAGCTGGTGCTGGGAGGAACTGGCTTAAAACTATTTCCCCCCTCCCTCCCCCCCCCCGCAGCACCATCTCCGCTATGGGGCAGGGAAGGCAGAGGCGCAGCGGGGGTACCAGGTGTGAGCTGGAACAGCTGATTCCTGGCATGCGCCCGGTCCTACCCACTGTGCTTCAGCCTCTTAAATGTCTTAAGAGCCTGGCAGCTCTTAAGACGTTTATAAGGCAGAGCCGCAGCGGGGTTAGCTCCCCAGGCTGGAAGCTAACCCTGGTGTGGCTCTGCAGTTTCCCCCCCTTATCGACTAGTCGATGAGCTGATTAAACGCCATTTCACACCCTAGATGCCACTGTTAGTGCTTATGAAAGCGAGTAACTTGCTCTCCATTTCGAAGCAATGAACGGTCTCTGCAGCGGTCTAGGGATGGGGCCGATGGTGAAATGTGTAGGCAGTCCTGAGCAACGGAGAATCTAATGTCTGTAGGGAAGGACTTGAACCGTCCGCTAGCTCTTCGCACCCCTGTTCCTCTCCCCAAAGCGTGATGTCTGTCGGTGCAGACGCTGCTTCCACCAGGAATTTAAAGTCTCTGGCTCCAGCGTCCTTGTGTGGTTCCCAGTGTGCCGGTTGTGAAGGCAGGGACGCTGCATCTTTAACCGTCCTCTGCGCAGCTCAAATCCTCCCTCTTTCAAAGGAGGTCCAAGAGTCCGCTCATGTGACTGTCAGCTGGTGACGACATGCTCCATGCAGGGAGAGCCGGGCCGTGCTGGGAAGGGAGGGGAATGCAGCAAGTGCCACTCGAAAGGAAGTTACCCCGCAGTCCCCTCGCCAGTCTCCCGGAGCCATGAGACGGGCTCCAGAAGGCACTCCCGTGACGGCGGAGAGGCAGAAATCCAAGTGAGGGTAAGGAGGCTGTTCTGGCTAATTAGAGCAACACGCAGAGGGAGCAGGGGGTAAACTGCGGGTCATTGTTCGAAGGCTGCTGCTCTGATTTCTCCACTGCTGAGAGGAGGGTGCCTGCGAAGGGCCAAGAGTGACTATTGAATTTCTGCCCTCGAGTGCAGCCGTGCAGAGTGCTGTAAACAAGCGATCCCTGTCCTTTGTGCAAAACCGTTCTGCCTCCAGAGGCTCCCTCATGGTGGAAGGCTGGGGCACCCCAGAGAAAATGGTCACCCCGTGCTGTGACCGCTTTAGTGCCACACTGGGGGGCCCATGGACAGAGCGATGCTCTGTGTAGGGGCACGTGCGGCTTTATGTAAGTACTCTTAGCAAATTGTCCGAAAGGTTTTAAACTAGGGAAAATCTACAAATGGAGCTTTGGCCTCTTGCTTTGGCCGGGGGCGGGTGAGGAGGGGGGGAAGCAGATATGCTGAAAAGTCTGTTTTCAAATGCCTAACTTCTGCCAATAAGGAGTCGTTTTGCCCCCCCTGCTAGCTGGTATCTTTGGCTTCGGTCTCCACTCCAGTACCAAACGCTGATCTAAGTGTGCTAATTAGGGATGTGGGAAATCTGTTTAGTCATGTTGTCCATGACCGGGCAGGACCGGGCTCCAGCAGACATGTGGCCCTTCCTGCCTGTTTCGGGTCTGTCTGTAATGAGCTTAGTGTTTTGATTGTGACAAGCAGGGACAGGAAATGCAGCCCTGGTAAATATTGATGACTACCAGCCATCTTCTAGTCCAGTGTTGCTCTGGCAAATGGGAGGCTGTTTCTTCTTATGTTGGGCGGAAAGGTGAATTGGTCCATTCTCTTGTGCTTGCCTTGTGTTGTCAGGACTCTCCTTTGCCTTGGGAAATGGGACCCGGATGAATAATTCTCTTAAAGATGATGGCGGCCACACGAGGAGTTTTCCCTCCGTAATAGGGGTGCTGTGGGGAAAGCTGTGCCGTGCTCACACCTCCCTGACCAGGGCAGGTGCGGTCTAGAGGGTCCAAGGGAATGGACCCCTAGAACTTCCTTCCAATGCCCACGTTTGGGCAGGTAGCTGCTTGTCTGCACAGCAGGTTACTTCGGTATAGGCTCAAGTGTGACTCTGGAGTGCACCAGCCTGCTGCCTAACAACATTGTGTGCGCGCTGCTGCAGCACCCATGACTTAGCACGCCAGGCCGTGCTCCGGGACTTTCGCTGCAGTGGGGCAGCCTCCACATGGAACCTAACTGCCCTGATTGGGCGCGCTGTCGGTTCCTACCCCGGCTTGCTGCGCACTAACCTCACCTGTCGACTAGGGATGTAAGTGACTAATCACGTTAGCCGACTAGTCACTTCCCTGCCTTGCTGCCTCTATCACAAAGAGGCAGCAAGGGGGGGAAGCGGAGGGGATGCCGGCTTAAAAGCCTGTTCCCTCCAGCTCCGTGGGACAGGGCAGGGGCGCAGCGGCGGTGCTTCCGCTTTGAAATGTGCAGGAGCCCCAGCGGGGACTCTTGTACATTTCAAAGTTGGAACACTGTGTGAAGGACAAACCAACGAGGACTCTTGTACATTGCAAAGGTGGAACACGTGCTAGTCCTTATCGACTAATTGAATAGTCGATGGAAATCCCATCGACTAGTCGATTAATTAATTAATTAATTGATATTTAACATCCCTGCTGTCGACAAGCCCTTTATAACTGACACATTGTATCACAGGAGTCCCCAAAGAGCAAATGACTAGGGGTGATTGAAATACGCCCGCCTGAGGTCTCCTGCGGGTTCTCTGCTGTACATGGTCTTTGGGCTGCTGTGCTCTGGCTGCTTTGGGCTGACCCTCAGCCAGGAGCAGGTTCCATGGGAGTTGGCTGGGGATATCCCAGGGGAGTGAATCTGATTGGGTCTTGGAAGGATCTAGGCTGAACAATGCCATTTTATCGAGTCTTTTTAATCCTTGGGAAGGGCTGCAAAGCTGAGCCCAAGGGCCATGGGTTAATAGATGAGCTTTCATAGACTCATAGAATACTAGGACTGGAAGGGACCTCGAGAGGTCATCGAGTCCAGTCCCCTGCCCTCATGGCAGGACCAAATATGTCTAGACCATTCGCTGATAGACATTTATCTAACCTACTCTTAAATATCTCCAGAGATGGAGATTCCACAACCTCCCTGGGCAATTTATTCCAGTGTTTGACCACCCTGACAGTTAGGAAGTTTTTCCTAATGTCCAGCCTAAACCTCCTTGCTGCAGTTTAAGCCCTTTGCTTCTTGTTCATCTTGGCCTCTGAGGATAGAACAAGTTTTCTCCCTCCTCCTTATGACACCCTTTTAGATACCTGAAAACAGCTATCATGTGCCCCCTCAATCTTCTCTTTTCTAAAGTAAACAAACGCAATTCTTTCAGCCTTCCTTCATAGGTCATGTTCTCTAGACCTTTAGAGAAGAACGGTTCCATGCTTTTGAAACGGCGGGGTCACTTTTATTGAGCAAGAATTAACCCTTTACCTGCAGTCTCAAGTTTTAATTTGCAGAGTTTCCATAAGACTGTAACTTATCTGATTCTCTGGGATTCCACCCCGCCCCCCCAAGGATGGCATAGTTAGGACTTTGTTTGCTATTGCTGATTATAGTGACCCCATAAAACTGTGAAGAGAGATTAAAAAGACTTGGACTTTTCAGCTTAGAAAAGAGGCATCTAAGGGGGGGGGGGTATGATTGAGGTCTATAAAATCACGCCTGGTGTGGAAAAAGTGCTTAAGGAAAAGTTATTTACTTATTTCCATAATATAAGAATGAGGGGCCACCAAATGAAATTAATAGGCAGCAGGTTTAAAACAAACAAAAAGGAGGTTTGTCTTCACTTAGCGCACAGTCAACCTGTGGAACTCCTTGCTAGAGGATGTTGTGAAGACTAGAACTTTAACAGGGTTCAAAAAAGAGCTAGATAGATTCATGGAGGTTAGGTCCATCAATGGCTATTAGCCAGGATGGGTAGGAATGGTGTCCTTAACTTCTGTCTGGAAATGGGTGACCAGAGAGGGATTGCATGAGAATTACCTGTTGTGTTCCCTCCCTCTGGGGCATCTGGTATTGGCCACTGTTGGCAGACGGGACACTGGGCTGGATGGACCTTTGGTCTGACCCATATGGCCTTACTTACATACATCAGGGTGCTTCTGGGTACGTACCTAAATCCATCTCGTTGCTTTACTCTTACAGCTGTGGTCTGATGATCACAGTGGTCCTTTCTAGCTTTAGAATCTATGAGCTCCCTGTCTCAGAGCCGTCCACCCTCTCTGCATAGCCCCTTAAGGGAGCTGTATCGCAGCAGCGTGCTTGGCTGGGGGAGCGTCCAATAGATTTACGAGCTGCTTGAGTCTGTGTTCTGGGGACTGCGTGGGAGGGCCCTTGCGGTGCTAACTGGGAGGGGCCAAAACACCGAAGGACGGAGCTGCGGAGAAGCATAAAGCTGGAGTTTCTTTTAAAACTCTAATGCCTCTGCCTTGCCCATTCTGTCCAGACTCAGCCTCCGTTCAGCACGATGTCCTGCCCTTCAGCCTGCCTGAGAATCTTTGGCCGCTTCTGTAAGTTATAAGCCTGGCTGGGGACACTTGTGTTCACCGTGAAAGCAAGTCAGGGGGTCCTAGCAGCCCTCGGCCAACAGGGTGCTCCGGCACGTGCGGTTCGTAAGCTGTAAGTGCATTTTGCTTTTGACACGTTTTCTCTCCACCCGTAAGTGCTATTCAGAGAGCAGAGGAAAATGCTCTGTGCTCCTTCCTGAGCTTGATCTAGCAATCAATAAAACCAGATCAGCACTATGAAATCATCGGGCAGGGTGCCGTTCAGCGGCAGCTGTCCGCTGTGATAGTGCTTCTGAGCAGCCCTTCCAAGGGCACGGTTTATTGTGCTTTTTGCCTTTCGCCTGGGGGTTAGGTTTTTCATTTCATTAATGATTAAAGGCTAGTGCCTTAGGCCTCCGGAAAAAATGGAAAGCCTTGAATGGCTTGGGCTGTAGATGGAACTTAGAGAGGGAATGCCTGTAACATGAAAGCTTCCTTAAAGGAGGCCAAACTGGCTGCAAAACTATTATTCCTGGGTAAAACCTCCCTTAATTCTCATTGTAACCTGAGGAATCCTTGCTGCTTGAACATCCGCGAGCTTTAGAAGAAAAGTATGTATGGTGTAGTATTAAAGGAATCCACTGGTATTGACCAGGATCAAAGGTCTGTGCCTGCATACACAAAGGAATGAAGGGGTGGTCTGATTTTCATGGGAAGAATTTGTTCCGCATTTATTAATCTGTCCAGAAAAGCCGCTTGATTGTCCTTGGATTGGGTTTAAGACCATTTTACTCTCTCCCCCCCCCCTTTCTTCTGGCCCCTTCATGTCTTCAACTCACGTGAAAAAGAATTAAGCAGCGTATTTCCGAGTGGCAGTGAACAAACGTTGGCTTACTGTGTTTTCAGGCTCTTTTCAGATTAAAGATTACACTTCCTCTGAAACTGATGACTAAGGCAGCAATGGATTAACGAATGTTCTGCAGATGGAGAAGAGTTAAACTGTATCACATGAGAGCAAATGCATTTGAGTTTTAAGGGGGGACACTTTCTTCTCTTGACTTCATGTTCAGTGGCTTTACCCTTGGGAGAGAACAGGGCAGGCCGCTGGGCTCTGGGCCAGGCCTACACTGCGGGAGGAGGGGGGTGGTCAGCTTAAGGCACACAGCTCCAGCTATGTAAATAACGTAGCTGGAGTCGATGAACCTCAAGCCGAGCTTGGCGCTGTCTCCCCAGTGGGAGGTGGTTGGGAGAAACGCTCCCGTCTACTTCCCTTACTCCTCGTGACAGCGGGGAGTACCGGCGCCCATGGGGGTGGCCTCAGTGTTCGATTGAGCTGGCCTTAACTAGACCCACTAAATTGAACCCCGGAAGATCGATTGCCAGAGCATTGACCCTCCAGTACATAGAGACGTGGCCTTCGAGTCAGGAGATCTGGGTTCTGTTCTCCTCTCTGCCATTGACCTGCTTTGTCACTTAGTTTTCTTTCCCCTCTCTGCCTGTTTTCCTTCCCGCCCTTTGTCTAACCTTGTCTATTCGCGTTGCCAGCTCCCGGGGGCATGTGTATGTACAGTGGCTGTGATAACAAGGTCCCAGCCTCAGCAGGGACACCTTGGCTGCGCTCGAATACAATGAATGCCCAGCAGTTGCTCCTTTTGGTTTGGCTTGTTCTAGCATCATGCTGCTTGCTGCTGTCCTCATCTTCGTTCTGGGACTGTTTCTCTTTTCCCCACTTGCCTCCTGGTTTTAGCCTTTGTTTTCTTAAATGCCATTCTGGCTTGGTCAGTGACGCTGTACGTGGAAGGCCTCTAGCCCCACGACTCGAAAAATCCTAGCCCCAGAGGGAGTAACCACCTTTCCTGGACACTTGATTGCTGCCGCTGAAGCTAAGCGTTCACTTGACTGACAAAATATTTCTATTCCTTCCGTTGGGCGAAGCGTAACCCAGTGCTGCTCCTCGGGGTCGGCTGCTCAAGGCACTGCTCTTAGCAGACGGGTGCTCTGGGAGGAGAGGAACCTGTCCGGTTTTGGGGGTCCAGACTAGAGTGGTTCAACCTGTAGCTGCCTACACCTAGGACTGTCTTCGTCTCATCTGTGGGCAGCCTTGGACGTGGGGACTGTTGGAATGAATGCACCCTTTCGTTTGTTCTGGTTTTCAGGGTTCTCCTTATACAATGGAGGAGGGATGAACGGCACAAGCCACATGATGGACTTTCTGGAGGAACCTCTGCCGGGGGTGGGTACCTATGAAGATTTCAATACCATAGACTGGGTGAGAGAGAAATCCAGAGACCGGGACAGGCACAGAGAGGTAAGTCTGTTTCTTGCTGCTTTGCTTGTTCTGATGGTGCAAAGCTGAATTGTCTACATGTACACCTTTGCCTCCTTCGCTGAATACTTGAATCTGGGGACACGTACAGGAATATCTGAGGTTGGAGGGCTTGTTCCCAGAGAGTGACCAAAGCACTGTCCCACGGGTGGCCTTTTAGTCCATGGAAACGTAGGTACAAAATTTTACCGGCTGCCCTGCATTTCTGCGCAAGGTTGTTAAATGCTGGAAGCCTGCCCCAACCTGTCAGCGTCTTGCAATGACACGTGGGATGGAGCCAGCTCCATTTATCCTGTCTTTTGCCGAGTTTCTCTGCGTCCCGGATGCAGGAAGTTTCTGGGAACTGCATTACTGAATTAGGGGGAGATGGCGAACACGCCACATACATAGTTTTGTTTGTGTAGGTTGAACATCTCTTATCCGGCACGCTCTAGCCTGGCAACATCTGTGGTCCGGCATGATTTGAGTTCGCCGGATGGCCGCTTATCATGGGTGTAGCAAAGTTTCTCGCGGTCCCATGAAGTTTGTTTACAGTCCTGGCTGTCAGAGTTCTGTGCTGTTATTTAGCTTTCATTCACCCCTAGCCATCTTCTAAGAGCCATGTAAGCAGTGCAAGTGTGGGTAATGCTGCTAGATAATATTGGTCACCCGCAGTTCAGCAAATTCTCTGGTTTGGCACCGGACAGATCCTGAAGGTCCTGACTAGAGAGGTTCAACCTGTAAGAAAGAGCAAGATTTCTTTTTGAGCACATCATAATGATCAGCAAACAATAACAACGTAGCCATTAATTTTCAGCCTTAAAAACATGTTGCCTGTTGGAGAAAACTCAAGGGAAGTAACTCATGAGTTCCTTCCCCAGCCCTTTCTAGCTTTGTGTGGTACAAGGGTTGGTTTCGATAGCAGAGGAGTGCCCTCAGTGGGGAAGTAAGCTCTCTGACAGGCCCCTGTATCATAAGATCCTTGCTGAGAAGCTTTTTACAAGGCAGTGCCTGGCCTAAGCTTGTTAAATTCAACTCTCCGTTAGCCAAAGTTTTCTTTTGAAAGTTTCATTGAGTCCAACGCAGTCGCTGCTGTCTTAACAAGTGAGGGGTCCCCAGAAAACGGGGCCCTCTTGTGTGACGCTCAGACTCCCAAAGAGGAACAAGTCCTCGGAAGACCCCGTAAATGGCTGTGTCGATGCTACAAGCATGGTTCTTCTCTTCCCCCTTCAGCTTCTTCCTCGCTGTCTGTGGGGAACGAATCCGAAGGGACTGCACAGAAAAACCGAAGGGTAGACAAACGGCCAGCTGACTGTCAGGAATACCTCGTGAAATGCCCAGACACACTGCTAATGCCTGCCCCTACCTCGTCTATACAAACACATTCAGACCAGACCCTACTGAAAATTGCTAACTGGCCAAGCAGATTAGTTAGTTTGCAATTGTAAAAAGAAACCTACAGCAGACAGTTTATCCTTTCCTGCCCCGGCCTCGCTGGGTCAGTAGTAGCTATGCTCGTAAATGGTATAGACGGTTGCTGCTGAAAGGCACAATCTAAAGAAAGAAGTAATTTAAAATCCTTCAGCCAGAGGGGCATCTAACTTTATTTATTCTAGTTAATGGGGATTTGCTGTTTGGCCTTTTACCCGGGAGTAATGGACTAGGTACCGGGACTTGCACCAGAATTGTTAGTGCGCTCGATAGCCCCCATTGGAACCTTTCCCCCAGCCATCAAGAGCAGTGAGATGAACAAAAACAAAATATTATTAAATGTTAGGTATAGTTAATAGGTCAGAGCCTTAGAGGAAGTTATTAGCCTTGATCTTGGGACTCAGAGCTGGGTCTAAGCCTTAAGAGACCTCCTCGGAGCAGCTGAATACTTCTAAACCAGCGTGTCTAGCCTGAAAAGCTGTGTTGAAATAACCTTCCCGTTAACAAAGATTTATACGTACAAGATCAATTCCTGAGATTGTCAAGGCCTTGTATATCACAGATCAGCGTATACTTGAATGCCCAGCCTCCGTCATTACTCCCCCAGCAATGTGCTGGGGGCGGAGCCTGGAACAGCCATGTGGGCTGGCTGGATCCAGCCCGCTCAGTGGCTTTTGCCCACCCCTGGGCTAGAGGGTAGATGGAGCACACGAAACACTTGCACCGTGCTGAAAAAGATGCATCTATCTAGGACAGCTGTGGCCAACCCGCAGCTCATGAGCCACATGTGGCTCTTGCCCCCCAAAAGTGCAGCTCGGGAAGCAGCTTCTGCACCCCCTGCAAACGGCATGCGTGCCCTCCCTCCCCTCCAGCTTCCCTGTGCTTACTGGGTCAGAGCTGCGGGGTTTTAAAAATGCGGTGCCCAAGATGGCGGCTGTCTTAAAAGGGCAGCCTCCTTTTTTTAAATTTTTAATGTTTTTGTTTTTGACAATTCCTGTTCTGGGGGTTTTTTTTTTTTTTTTTTTTTTACTGGACAATTCTGGTGTGGCTCTTCGATTTTTTCTACCGCTGTTTTGGCTCTCTTTGTTAAATGGGTTGGCCACCCAGATCTAGGAGCTCAGATGCTCGTTGAGGATGCGTAGCCTGACAGCTGGCTGTGGGATGCCCTGAAGGTAGCTCTGTTTCCACAGACTGCTCAGGACCACAGTCCTGTTATAAGTAAGCGCTGGGCTTGGGACAACTGCAGACAAGTAAGTGAGCAACTGTGAGAGGTTAAATCGGAAAAGACATTTTAAGAGGAGTCTGGCTCAATCCTTCCTTGATTTCCCTGGTTTGGGAGAAGCTTGATTTTCCTCGAGCCACACTTTGTACCTGGTCTGCATAATGCAGGGCCTGACACACTTGGCTGCAAGGTTACTTCTTGTTTTGGAAACCCTCTATTTCCTGAGTACAGTCATGTGATTGAAGGGTAGAGTTTGATCTTTAACTCGGAATGTTTGTATCAATGGGAGAAGCTCTGCCCCCTAACGTGAGTATTAGTATTTTCCCCCGATGAATGAAAGCCATCTGCTTCTGAAATCGATCTGTGTGTGTGTCTGCTCTGCTGTGTCTAACGTCTGCCTCTCAACCTTTCCTCTAGATTGCTAGTAAAAGTAAAGAGTCAACATGGGCCCTGCTTCAAAGCGTGAGCGATGCCTTTTCTGGCTGGCTGCTGATGCTTCTCATAGGGTTGTTAGCAGGTAAGAGGACAATACAGTTGACAATGAATTCCCAGTCACCAGTGCTAGTGTGGATTCCCCCACCCGAATTCTTGGGTGACCGGAGCCCGTGGCTTTCTGCACCAGAGTTGTGTGTTGCTGGCGGAGCCATGCTCGTACTTACAGCTGGTTCTGCGTCGACGGCTTTGCCGTGGAAGATCTATTTAAGCCAGGGCTGGGCAAAATACGGCCCTGGGGCCGAATCCGGCCTGCGGACCACTCTGCCGGGACCCTCAGGAACGTAGCTGCCAGTTTAAAGCTCCGTCCTTGCGTCTCTCTCCCACCCCCAGCCCAATCCTCAGCTCCTATTGGCTGGAAACAACTGCCTTGGGGGTGCTGCAGGCTAGGTAAGCTCCTCCCAGCCAGAGCCTGCCTCAGGCACCCTAGCCCCTCCCACATCCCAACTCCCTCCCCCAGGTCACCATCCAAACCCTCTGTCCCGGTCAAAACTTCCTCCCAGACTCTGTACCCGACCTACCCCCCTTCCCCAGGGCGGAATCCTCTCCGGCACCCAAACACCCTCCCAGACCCTGCACCCCTTTCCTCTGCCCCAAGTCACCACCCACACTCTCTGCAGTCTGCACCCCTTTTCCCTTTCTCCCAGGTCACAGCTCCCTTCCAGACTCTGCACCCCCTCCTAGTGCCCCTCTCCCAGGCCAGAATCCTCTCCTGCACCCATGCCCCCTTCCTGACCCAGGTCCCAACCCCCTCCTTTGCCCAAACTTCCTCTGACCCCACACTGTCTCCTGCACCCCAGTCCCTTACCCAGTGCGCTGTTCTGCGCCCAACCTGTGTCCTAGACCCTGCACCTCCTCCACAGAAAAGTGCGGCTCTTGACCACTTTCCAAAATCTTGGAGTGGTCCCCACCAAACATTATTTGGCCGCCCCTGATTAAGCACTTACAGCCGTAGTGTCTGCCAGGATAGAAACGTGTAACAAGGTCGAATCTCCCTGATTGGGCATCCTAAATATGCCGCTCCCACTGCAAATCCAAGACTAAGCCCAACAAAGAGAAATGTCTCCACTGCTCCGTAGCCCGTAGGTCATCAAAGAGCAGCTCAGTCAGACAGCCCAAGAGAGAGTCCCAAAGTTTGGGACCCTGAGGGCGCCCCCCTGTCACTGCTGGAGCAGTCCACTCCAGGGACTCAGAGCAGCAGCTTTTTTGGCTCCTTTTTACTGCTGCGTTGGGATAAAGGTGAGAGGCAGAAGGGGGCTTCTTAGGGGAGCCGGTTCCCGAATCTTTCAGAGGCAGATTTGCAGATCCCTCTAAACTGCACCAGCAGCGAGTGGAGCAGTGATAAATGAGCAAGCTGCAGCAGCTACACTTACAATGAATGATGCAGAGAGATTCCTATTTACATACACAGAGGGCTTCTGGACGCAGGGCAATTGTACTTTGTGGCCCTGTCCATGAATGTGCCTCGGGAGTGTTGCTACACATCCAGCGTGTCTCCGAATCCACAGCGCGCAGTCTTGCTGCTGCAGACGGGTTGACTCCATTCATGGTCACAGTCTTGTTAATGCAACACATTGGAAGTGAGGGGAAAACCACCTCTAAGGAGGTTGGAGCCCATGGGAACTTAAAAACCACTGACCTTGTTTCTTTACTGTCTCTTAATTCCATTTGTCACATACCTGTCACTCTGTTTCCAATGGCTATTGGAAATGCTTGATTTCCCAAAATGCATGCATCTGACGAAGTGGGTCTTTGCCCACGAAAGTTTATGCTCCGGTAAATCTGTTAGTCTATAAGGTGCCACAGAACTTCTCGTTGTCTCTGCAGATTCAGACTAACACGGCTACCCCTCTGAAACTTGATTTCCCAAGTACTTTGTGGCTTAGTAGAACTCCAGGTTTAATGCTTACATGCTGTAGAGAAAGCAGAAGACCTTTTTTACCCTGTCTGTGCCTCAAACTATCTGCCACCCCATATTTAGGTTGAAAAGATTACTTACTAACTAGGGATGTCACCAGTTAACTGGTAAATATCACCCTTACCGGGCGATGCTTACCTGTTAACTGTCAGCCTGGCTGTGCTGGACCAGCCCTTCAACCCGACACGGGTGGGGGGCGCTGCTCCAGCCTGGCCAGGTCCACTGTGCCACGGGCGGGGGCCACTCCAACCTGGCCAGACCTGCTGCCGTGGGTTGAAGCAGTTAACTGTTTGTGCAATGTTTAGCCAGTTAACTGATTACATAGGATTTTATGTCCCTCCTGCTAACTTAAATGAATTGCGTTCTGATGCCTCTGGTGGGACTTGGTGCAGTTTTTGTCTGTCCGCTCTTGAAATATTGAGGCATTTCTCTCCCATGTTTCCAAAAGCATCCGTAGCTGACTCTTCTCTTGAGCGCCTGAAAGAACCAAACGACATTGTGTGCCCATAAGTAAATCCTGCAAGAGTTAAGTTTGTCCCTGTGGTAAATGTACCAGAATGTCACAGGAGAAGTAACTGTCAGGACATCCCAGCTGCCTACAATCATTCTTAACTTTGTCTTCATTTTACCATTAGGTTCTCTAGCGGGTTTGATAGACATCTCTGCCCACTGGATGACCGATTTGAAAGAAGGGCTGTGTCTGACGGGCTTCTGGTTTAACCATGAACACTGCTGCTGGAATTCCAATGAGACCACCTTTGAGGATAGGGATAAATGCCCGGAATGGGAGACCTGGTCACAGCTTATACTTGGCCATGGAGAGGTGAGCTGTAAAAAGAATTGGTTCTGTTGCTGGTCTGGTTTTTGTGCATTTATTTAGTCACAGGGTACCATCGGTCTTAGCGTTCAATGCTGGGATCTTTCAGTAGTCTGAGTAAACCTAACTCTACGCAGTGGTTCTCAACTCGTTTCAGTCCACGGACCACCAGGCCAGTCAAATTTTTGTGGACCACCTCCTTTTTGAGACATGATAAAAAAGAGGAGACAACGAACATTTTGGTTTGAAATTTATTTCTTACGAACAGATTTTTGGTGCCTGCCCACGCCGTGTGACTTTGGACAATGTTCCTGTGGACCACCGAAAAAGTCACCATGGACCACCAGTGGTCCATGGACCACCAGTTGAGAACCACAGCTAGGGCTTTGTTTCGCCTTGGCAGAATTCAATTTTTAAAATGTTTTATAATTTTGATGGGTGATATCAATGTTTTTTTATTTGTATTTTCACAGATGCATGCAATGATGGGGTGTATCTCACTCAATTATTTTGTGGCACATTGAGATTAAAAAATATAAAGCTCTATAATGGTTCTGACACCAATTTTCAATATCACATGGCAAAATCTAGAAAGTAAATATCCTCAAATTAAACTCTTAGGTTCTCAAGTAGTATTTCTCTTTGTCTTTTTGGAAATTCAAATTATTACTGATGGAAATATTTTTTTTTTCAGTTTGTGTGTGTACAGTGAAATTGATACTCACTGACATTTGCCAATAAAAATCTATTCCTTTCAAGTCTAGGTATGCTAGTTGTGACAATTTCAGTAAGGGCAGAGGATAGCTTATTAATCTACATTTTTTGTTAGTCTCTAAGATGCTACAGAACTATTCGTGGTTTAAGGTCTTTGTGTAAAGGTATCCGTATGCTAACACAGATTTGAGTTCTTGGCCTCAAGTTTTTGCATAGTTTAGGGCAATGCAGAATTTGTTTTTGTTTTGTTTTGTTTTTGTTTTTTAAGAAACGGATTAAGAGCTTTTATTCTGTGCTGGTGTGTCCAATAAGTAGGATGTTCATAATTGTTTAGGTGGTGGTGTAGATCTCTCTCCTCTAAATTAAGCCTCTTCTTAAAGCCACACAGTCCACTTTATTGGTCAACGTACTTTATGCTTACAAGATATCCCATTGCTTCTCTTTTGGCTTGTCGTGTACTAAGGGGTCGCCCGTACGAAACACGCATCCTACATGCTTCCCTTCCTCCCTGTCTAAATATTTCATAGACAGTGTGATTGAGAGTGACTGTCTAAATCAAGCAATTTTGTCTCTGTTTTAGGGGGCATTTGCGTACATTCTCAATTACTTCATGTATGTTCTTTGGGCACTGGTATTCTCTCTGTTGGCAGTGTTGCTCGTCAGGGGATTTGCGCCTTATGCTTGTGGCTCAGGAATCCCGGAGGTGAGTCTGAAATTCACTTTCCTCCAACAAATCACTGTGAAATATTTTCCATCGTTTGGCTAAAGGTTGCCCCTTGCATTGAAGAGGGATGTAATGGTCCATCAAAAGATGACAATACCAGGGCAATTTTAAGGAAAATTGCTCTTTTAAAAAAAAAAAAAAAAAAGTAAAACTAGAAAAGAATCAGAATGGTGTAACTTTTTGCTTCATTTCAAAGTGCAGTATTAAAACAGAACTAGTCTCCCGTGTCTCCAAGTAATGACTCCAGAATTATTTACTATAACACTGTAACTACTAGCATGTCATCACAGAAGTTAAACAAACATGACTGTTTGTACAGCACTCGTAGCACTCTGCTAACTGCAGAGGTTTGCTGGCTTGAGTGACCGAACGGTTAACTTTGTTTCACTTTCAATGACAATAAAGAAAAACTTGTTTAACATCTATATAGTGTTTAAAAAGCTGTAAAACAAAGTTCTTGACACTTTAGTGGGCCTCTAATAAATAGAGATCCAGCCAGTTTGCAGATGAAAGATTTGAATGAACGGCTGTAAAACTCGGCTTTGACTTTCAGATCAAAACTATCTTGAGCGGTTTCATCATTCGTGGCTATTTGGGCAAGTGGACCCTGATCATCAAAACTGTTACATTGGTGTTGGCAGTATCGTCAGGCTTGAGTTTGGGGAAAGAGGGCCCTTTGGTGCACGTTGCTTGCTGCTGTGGAAACATCTTGTGTCACCTTTTCACCAAATACCGAAAAAATGAAGCCAAGCGCAGAGAGGTAAAAATGCACGGGAAGATTTGTGGTGTTGCACTTGGTGCCGAAGGGCTTATTACTATTTTGGCGTAAAAATATAGAATGGTGCTTCTCAGATCATCGAATAAAACAATTTCTGTTTAGCATACAGCATGCGAACACCAGTACGAAAGCTGCTCTGTGCATGTGTGTAAGGTGCTGCGTATAATAATGCTGTTTATATTGGTAAGGAATCTAGCACCAGCTTCTTAACCCAATACAACGCTGTACTTGGAGCAAAACATTTGTGTTTTGGCTTCCTCTGTAAAAATATTTCTACCCGGAAATGATACCGTTCCACAATGTACGTAGAGTAGAGATTCGCTAGCTTGGGGCATATATATTAGCAAGTGACAAAACTTGCCAGGTGCTTGATTCTGCAGCCCTGTGAGTTCTAGTACTTGGTCAAGTGATGCTCTGTGGACTTGGATAGGAGTAAACACTATTCAGCATGAGTAACTGGACCATTAGACACTCAAATACCATGGCGGTAGGTTCTTATAATGCACCCAACTAGTACAGCAGAGAATTCTGTAAATTAGTCCTATTGTAAAGTCCTATGACATTTTATGGTGACTCTCGGAAAGTGAGTGAGACGCGTAGTATCCTCTTGTCTGCATTATTTTCCGGCAACCATAAATACCTAAATTGTGTCTTAAAATAGTGTAAATGGAGTCATGAATGACTCCACGCAGTCTCTTGTTTAGAATTTTTCGTGAATGAATTCTCGTACACTGGATAGAAGCTGTAAGGCATACAGATAGCCATGTGTTTGTTCACTGTAAAATTAACCAGAAAATACCATTTTGTGTTTACACTACTGAGATGTGATGGTGACTTTTTATATTGAACCTTTTCCCCAGAGCAATGCAGAATATGAAATCGGAGGGAGGAGGTAATTGTGAATTATATCAATTACTAAATAGAGAGCCCTTTAAAGGTTAAAGTTTTTGTTGTAACTAATGGAATGTTGTACATCTCCGGTTGACTTAGGTCATTCCACCTGTTTACGGTGGTCATATTTTAAATCAAGTCAGCCATTAGGTGAGCTGCACAATAGAAATCTGAGTTGTACAAAATGTACCTGCTTGAACAAAGGGACAATGTAACCATTGTCTACGTATCTGACTTCTGACCTCTTGATTCAGGTTTTGTCAGCTGCTGCAGCTGCTGGCGTGTCTGTAGCGTTTGGTGCACCAATCGGAGGGGTGTTGTTCAGTCTGGAAGAGGTAATCAAAACTTTGCATTTTATTTCACAAATACTAAATTGATCCTGCTCTTTAAACATACAGCACTTCAGTCCCCTCTGGGTCTGTTGTCATGCAAAGGAAGCATGCACCATTAAATACAATTTGGAGTCTGCAACGTGAATGTTTACATGAGTCAACTGAGCGCTTTGTCTGAAAGGCTTACTTCTGAAGGGTGTCAATTAGCGTCCTTATTTTTGCAGCAATGCTGTTAATTCCCCCACATAGCCCTCCGGTACTGACCTGTAACCCACTGCCCCAGTTTTCAGTCTTGTTTCCCAAACTTCCTCTTGCACTGCATTTAAAAAAAAAACCCCTCTGCCAGTGCATCTCAATCCTAATCTCTGTCCTCCTTGGGAATCCAGCCTTGGGTCTCTTCAAGGAGACTTGTCATGTAGTTGAGTTTGGGGGGCCACAAGCCACGCAGATAGATTTTAATTGTATCATTAGCAGCCGTCTCATTCCTGTTCCCAGTGAGTGATAAGATCATGGTAGCTACAGTGTCTTAGAGTTGCGCACTCATGCAGCATGAGCTGTGATGTGCACCCTGTCACTTGGCCCAGCTGTCAGCAGTGTGTAACACAACATCCTCACAGCCATTGTCACTTTCCCTGCTGGGCACGGGCTTTCTGTGCAGCAGATGCCCACCAGTGATCCGACTGACCACAAAACTTCTTTTCCATGCAACCAGTCAAGAATGGAACTCGAGATCAGCCCTGGTTACCTGATATAAGACACCTGTATTAATCAGGGGGGTCATCGAGATGACCCTCCTCCCTTATTAAATAAAACAGAAAAGTTGCCACCTTCATATTTTCAAGCTCGGAGACTTATACCATGTTTTGGAAAGAATTCTCCAGTCTCCCTAGTATTGCACCTCTGAAATAGCCTTTCATTAATACGTGTCTATTGTAAATACAGCTTGGAAGTTTGCTGACTTAACCCCCCATTGTGGAAGTGGGAGACGGGAGGGATCACGTGGGGATTACCTGTTGTGATCCCTCCCTTTGGGGCATCTGGCATTGGCCACTGTCGGCAGACGGGACACTGGGCTGGATGGACCTTTGGTCTGACCCACTATGGCCGTTCTTATGAAGTGGTGGGAAGTCTCCAGTAGAGAGCCAAGTAGGGTACACACCTTATGCACTCTGGGCTACTAAGCCATTCATGTGTCATTTCCTTTAGAATGAAGGAGGAACTGACTGTGCCTGGCTCACTGCTGTTTCTAGGCCAGTTTGGTAGCTGAGTAGGCAGTTTTAAAAAAAATGGTTGGTTGTTCATTGAGCACAACCATTTATCTTTAGCATACAGTACGTCAGCTCAGTAGTCTAAAGGCTACTCTATGCATATGTGAATGTGTTGAGTATAGTATTGCTATCTATAGATACTGTGGGGTAAGTAGAGAATCTAGTACCGACCGTGTATGTTAGAGTCCTTAACCCTACATTAGGCAGCAGTGACTCTTATTGGACAAAAGTTTGAGGGGGAGCCGAGTTAGTCTATAACAGGAAAAACTTAAAAAACAAATAATAATCTGGTAGCACTTTATAGACTAACAAAACGTGGATGGTATCATGAGCTTTTGTGGGCACAGCTGGTCATCTGAAGAAGTGGGCTGTGCCCATGAAAGCTCGTGATCCCATCTACATGTTTTGTTAGTCTATAAAGTGCTACCAGATTATTTGTTAAAGTTTTTTTCTTATTGGACAGTAATTAATGCCAGTTTACAGTAAATGACTGAATCTTCCTTCCCCCTTTTTTAGGTGAGTTACTACTTTCCCCTCAAGACTCTGTGGAGATCTTTCTTTGCCGCCCTGGTAGCAGCGTTCACCTTGCGCTCCATCAACCCTTTTGGCAACAGCCGCCTGGTTCTGTTTTACGTGGAGTTTCACACCCCTTGGCACCTGCTGGAGCTGGTGCCGTTCATCCTGTTGGGAATATTCGGTGGCCTTTGGGGATCTTTCTTTATTCGCAGCAACATTGCCTGGTGCAGACGCCGCAAGACGACCAAGCTCGGCAAGTACCCTGTGCTGGAGGTCATTGTCGTCACAGCCATCACGGCCATCCTGGCTTTCCCCAACGAGTACACCCGCATGAGCACCAGCGAGCTGATCTCCGAACTCTTCAACGACTGTGGGCTGCTGGATTTCTCCAAGCTCTGCGAGTACGTCAACGACTTCAACAGCACCAAAGGGGACGATCTGCCGGACCGGGCGGCCGGCCCGGGAGTCTACACAGCCATGTGGCAGCTGGCTCTGGCCCTGATCCTAAAAGTCTTCATCACCATATTCACATTTGGCATGAAGGTGAGAGCGACGTGTAAGATGCTGTTCGGATAACAATTCAGATCCGTGTTCTGTAAAGAACTGGTGGAAAGTGGCACTCGGCCTTTCTAAATGGTAAGGATCAAGTGTAGTAATTGTCAAGAGACTTAACAGCCTACATCCTGTGGGCTTTCAATGGGCTTGACCGCTTCCTAAGTAACGTATAGGCTCTTGCGAATGTTACCCCTATTCTAAACGCTGCTTGTGCCCAGTTATCGGTAGCTAGCAATTTTGCTCTTAGTGTTTTGCAGCACCCCACTGTCACAATTCATGGGCCAGCTGTACCTCACTCTGAGTGCACCGTTCTCAGGCTCACATCACTTATCTTTGGAGTGGATCATGCGATTCTCTCATACCAGACCTAACCTGCAGTCATCAGGGATCAGCACAGCACGCCTGACTTCACTTGGGTGCTTGTGGATCTGTTACTCCAGGAGCAATGGCAGCGGTAACCAGGCAGCCTTCTCCAAGCCATGGCGTTTGAGAGAGAACAGATTGCAAAAGCAATAACCCAGTGTAGACACATGCCAGTCTTTCCCTGTAGCTTAGTTTCCCTGGATCTGGGGGAAGGCCTCAGTCTTTCCCTGTACCAGTCTGTGCTCCTGAGAGCTGACCCATTTTCTCCTGGGAAGGCTTTCAATCTATATCCATTGGGTTGCTTTAGGCGTTCCGAGGCCGAACCGCGTCAGAGCAGATGATGCGATGATGGCTGTGAGAATCACTACTGCTTCCTGCAAGACCTTATTGGAGGGACCACTGCAAGGCTCAGTTAAAATTCCAGGCTGGGGAGAGGTGATTGTTTTGACCGTAGTGATGGAATTTTCACTCTGATGGAGCGTTTCATTGATAGTGACCCAGTCGCTGTCCAGCTGGAGAGCCGTAGGGGAACTCCTGTGTAGAGAGATTTTCTGTTCTCATCGGACACTGGCTTATTAGAAACTTACCCAAGCAGAGCAACAGGAACCGGGTGTGTATAGTAACAAATCCTGGGTGGAGAGGGGTATTGAAGCAGTTAAAATCGACTATAGAGCAGGAAAAGACCAGCAAAGAAATGAAGCTGGGCACGGGAACGCCCTACCTCAGTCGCCCACAGCAAGACCTCCTCTTCAATCGGAGATGGTGTTTTGGGGCTGTGTCACCACCGAGCGGACGTGGTGAAAGCATTGAGCCTATCGTGTGTATTTGCAGAGGAGTGCAGATTAACGGTGGAAGCGTAAGGCAGTGTGCGATCCCTAAACCTTCCTTTGGGATGTGGAATGCTCCATAGCTTTAGCTGGGAATAGCGTAAGGCACGGGTCGGTCAGTTCTTGGGTGTTTTTGAAATGACCTGTTATCTCCTCTGGCTGAAGCACGGTTTTTTAGAGCAGACCCCTTTCCCCAAACCCTGCCCTGTTTCAGGTGTGAGTGACTGGTAAACACAGCGGACTGTGTAGGGAATTGAGATTGAATGCTACCGTTACGGGAGTGTTACCCAGGCAGGCTCCGTACACGTTGCGTTTACTTGTTCACTCAGGACTTACTAGCAGTATCAGTACAGCGTGGATCCTTCCTAGGGTTGTTAAAATGCGGTTAATTGACTAATTGAGTAGTTGATGGAATTTCCTTCGACTATTCGACTAGTCGGAAGGCACTTCCGCATTCCAAGAGCACTGGTGGGGCTCTTGTACATTTCAAAGGAGGAATGCGGAACTCCGCATACAGCCCAGGGCCAGCGGGAAGACCTGCTGAAGCCGGGCTGCATGCAGGTGCCTGCTTTGAAGTGTACAAGAGTCCCCAGCGGCATTTCAGCGGAACCCGGGATCAGCTGGGGACTCCCAGCTGACTCCAGGTTCTGGGGAAATGTCGCGTGAGCCCAGGATCAGCTGGGGAGTCCCCAGCTGACCCCAGGCTCCACGGCTGCCCCTTTGAAACGTGGAGGCGGCGTTTCAAAGGGCAGCCGCCGCACAGTTGATCCTGGCTCAGCTGTGCGGCGCTGCCCCTTTGCAATGCCATGCGGAACCCGGAGTCCCCAGCTGACCCCAGCCTCCACCGAAGCGGCGTTTTAATGCGGCAGCACCGCACAGCTGATCTCCGGCTCAGCTGTGCGGCGCTGTCACTTTGAAGTACCCCTTCCCCCACTTTTTGCTGCCTCTAGCGCAAAAAGGCAGCAAGAAGGATGGAATCGACTAGTCAAGAGACTATCCGATAAGCAAATGCTTATTGAATAGTCGACTAGTCCTTAACATCCCTAATTCTTCCCGCTGCCAACAGACTGGTGCAGGGAGGAGATCCGTGCCGAGTGTAAGGATTTTTGATGTTGATGCCGATTGCCAGCCCAATTCTGGGTCCAGCTTCTAAGTCTGTCACCCTTCCAGGTCCGTTTTGCACAGTGTTCCTTTACCTCACACGGCCGCGTTGGATTTTTTGGCAGGTCCCTTCGGGTCTCTTCATTCCCAGCATGGCAGTCGGTGCCATCGTGGGCAGACTCCTAGGCGTGGGAATGGAGCAGCTGGCTTACTATCACCACGACTGGGCTATGTTCAGCGGCTGGTGCAGTCAAGGGGCTGATTGCATCACTCCTGGCCTTTATGCAATGGTTGGGGCTGCAGCGTGTCTAGGTAAGCAACGAACTTTTGTCGCGTGCTCCTTGGCCAGTTACCTACAGAGCTGCCTTCGGAAGTGCAGAGAAATGACTTTGTGCGAAACGCTGCTAGCTTTGCAGACTTTCATCTGGCGAGAGGAAACTCTTTGAAACTTTGAGTGGTGTATTGATCGCATTTCCTCCTGCTCCAGTCTGCCGCAGGGTGTCTTTGGAAATGAGCTGAAACACTTCCGTGGGAATTTCCTGAGTGTATACGTAAATCTCCCATCAACCTAATTTAAATCTCTCGCTTGGCTTTTTAGTCCTTCCTTCAGCCTTCCTGCTTCATGGTACAATTCCTGATTCATGTGCTCTGTTTTGGGAGCATTTCATCCATTTAACAAACATCCCTATTCTGAAGTAGGAGCATATCTGACTGGGTTCTACTCAGTGGGATGCAATTCCTGGCCACCAGTGTTCCCTGTAAGCTGTGAACCCAGAAGTTTAGATTTATCTTGGTCCTGCTGCTGCTGTTGAGAGAAAACAGATGAGTCTAAAAACTCAGAGCACTTGCTTTTTGGCCACTAGCCTCCAAACTTTGTTCCACCTCTCTTCCCTTGGGGCAGAGTAGGGCAAGAGGTGTGGCCCGGGCTGGAGCCAGGGCCTGTCTCTGGGATTGGGGGTGGAAATGTGTCCAGGTCGCAGTTGAGGGCTGGAGGTCGGAGCAGCGCTGGGCTGAGTGGTGCTCTCCTCCGGTGTGTGTGTGTGTGTGTGCACCCCATGAGGCCTGGCCCAAGTCTTACTGTGCCCCCTCAAATGTTACTTTGGGGGGGTGCCCCATTGTTTAGGGGCCACTGTTTTAGGCTCATTCTCATGTTGAGGTTCTGGGGAGGAAAAAGGGGAATGTAATTTAGATGTCCACAAATGCTTGCTGGGTATGGAGAAGCTGCGGGAAATAGGAAGTGCGTGAACATACTGGTTTAGCACATTCTGGCTGTTTTGGAAGGAGATCCGTCAGTTGCTCCCTGCTTGCAGAGGACTTCGTCTGTCCTCTTAAGCAATCGCTTTTAATAACCCTGGTTCCACTCATTGGTCTCTGTCACTGGGGGACAGATGCTGAAGTGGAGAAGTCACTGTAAAGCAGAAGCCCGTTACTGGAGCAAAAACTCCCATATTGCAAAAATGTAAAAGCAAAAACCAGGCTTCAGTGTAGCTCTAGGGACTCAGAGAACTCCTGAAAGGAGCTTCGTTGGCTAAAAATGTCAAGAGCTGAAGGGCCATTTTCAGAAGCAACTTAGGTGCTTAAGTCTCTCGGGCTCTTCTGAATTATTTGACCCATTTTGCTTTGGAAACCTGTGTGTGTATTGCCCAGTGTTCAGAATGTCTGTGTAGCTAAACCAAAGCAGCTTAAAAAGCCTCTTGTGTTCTCCTGTGGCTGTTCAGGGACCTGAAGATGGCAAAGACAGGGTCTGAATGCCCCCAGCCTGGCAGGACAGCAACCTTGAAAGAAAGTAACAGATCGTAAACAGTTTTCTGTTCTGTTTCTTGCTGGAGACGTTTTGGACCTTTATTCTGCATCTCTCAACAGTTTGGGGGTTAATTTGTGCTCTTGCCAAGGAACAACGATCACCTTCCAGCAAGCTGGGACTAAGAGACACCAGTTGGTATTTTATTTATAGATAATAAAAATGTATTATGTCGATGCATGTATATTTTATACTAACTAATGGTTCTCAGTCCCGGCTTGCTGGGAAATGGATAAATAATGTAAATCTGCACTGTCAAAGAAAATAACTTATGAAACGAGTGTAATTCTCAAGCAGATTTCAGTGGTTCTTCATGAGTGGTGTGGAGAAAGCGAATAAGGAAAAGTTATTTACTTGTTCCCATAATATAAGAACTAGGGGCCAGCAAATGAAATTAACGGGCAGCAGGTTTAAAACAAATAAAAGGAAGTGCTTCTTCACACAGCGCACAGTCAACCTGTGGAACTCCTTGCCTGAAGAGGTTGTGAAGGCTAGGACTATAATAGGGTTTAAAAAAGAGCTAGATAAATTCATGGAGGTTAAGTCCATAAATGGCTATTAGCTGGGATGGGTAGGAATGGTGTCCCTGGCCTCTGTTTGTCAGAGGCTGGAGATGGATGGCAGGAGAGAGATCGCTTGATCATTACCTGTTCGGTTCACTCCCTCTTGGGCACCTGGCATTGGCCGCTGTCAGCAGACAGGATACTGCGCTAGATGGACCTTTGGTCTGACCCAGTCTGGCTGTTATGTTCCTCGCGAGAGCAGACTCCTTGAATTTCATGGTTCTGTTCATGGAAACAGTCCCGATCGGGAGTCCCTGAAGACCCAGTGATACGAATGCATGTGGGTTCCTTAGGGCTCTTCCTGTGTACAGTGGGAGAGTCACAGGGCCAGCTCCGGTTCCTGGCTTCTTGGAAGTCAAGTGACGCTGAGAAGCCAGTCCAGCCAAACCAGACGTAGTGACCCAGTCTCAGGCATAGAACCATGTTGAAAACCGTGTCCCTTCTGTACGCAGAGCATGAAGGCCAGGGATGTCCATCTGGTACAGCCTCCCGATAGCGCAGCTTGCGTAGAGGCCTTCGTGTACAACGCCTCCGTTGCACATCAGGGCCCAAGGAGCTCCCGGGGGGAATCCCTGGGAATGCGTCAGCCTCTGAGACTTGTCTTCTGCTTTGCAGGTGGAGTCACCCGGATGACCGTGTCGCTGGTGGTGATTATGTTTGAGCTCACTGGGGGACTGGAATACATTGTACCTCTCATGGCTGCCGCCATGACTAGCAAGTGGGTGGCAGATGCCATTGGGCGGGAGGGCATCTACGACGCCCATATTCGTCTCAACGGCTACCCCTTCCTGGAAGCCAAGGAGGAGTTCTCCCACAAGACTCTGGCCATGGACGTCATGAGGCCCCGGCGGAGCGACCCCGTTCTGACTGTCCTCACGCAGGACAGCATGACCGTAGAGGATGTGGAGGCCATAATCAACGAAACCACTTACAGCGGCTATCCAGTGGTGGTGTCCCGGGAGTCCCAGAGGCTGGTGGGGTTTGTCCTCCGGCGGGATGTCATCATCTCAATCGGTAAGAGTCGCGGACCTGCAGCGTGCTCCAGTCGGGCCCTCTGACTGCCACCTCGTTACAGAGCGCTCTCGCGAGGGGTCATGTCAGTCACTGTTGCCATTGTGCAGTGCCTCTGATCGGGGCATGCAACCTCCCAGCCCTTTCAGCTGTGGTGTGCAAGTGGGAGTAACTAAATCAGTGCGTGAGGGCTTTGGCCCGGCCGCAGCTAAAAAGACTTTCTTCTATTGGCTGACTCGTTTTTGAAAGACGCTTCCTGCAGCCAATCTGGAATGCGGTTGGCGTCTTGCCCGCTCTGTGCATTGAAAAGCAAAGCTGGAGATGCACTTGGAAGAGCAGGTCCGGCTCTTGCCTTAGGGTGACTTGTCCGTGTTTTCTCCACGTCCCCGGCCACTTGGGATGGCGCTGCCAAACCTGCTGGTGCAGGGATCTGTGTCGTGGGGTTGCACCACCCTCTGCTCCCCCAGGGACAGTTAAAAGGCTGGGGGGCTGTTTGCCACCCATGCCTCAGTGCCGCCTGGCGGAGACCGTGTGAGCTCCCAGTGGGCCTTGTAAGGGGGACCCAGAGCTGCGTGAACCAGCCCTGTCCAGGCTCATGATAGCGAGAGACTCTAGTGCACAACGGCTGCGGAGTGTGGTGGGAATCTGCAGGCTGCATGCAGTAGGGATGTAAAATTTTGATTAATTGGCTAATCGAATAGTCGATAAAGGCGTCTCCGCCTTTGAACGACAGCCACAGGGCTGGCCCCGTGCTCCCCGCGGCCTTTCAAAGCGGCAGCGCCACAGGGAGCCCAGGGTCAGCTGGGACTCTGTGTCCCCAGCTGGCCCCAGGCTGCACGCGGCATTTCAAAGCACCAGACCCCGGGCTCCACGTGGCACTGCCACTTTGAAGCACCCCCACTTCTTCCTCCCCATCCCTTGCTGCCTCTTTCTGATAGAGGCAGCAAGTGGGGGGGGAAGCGACTAGTCAACTAGCAAGCTTATCGCTAGTCCAAATGCTTATCGGATAGTCGTTCGCATCCCTAGCATGCAGGACAGACTTCACTCTGTCTCTCCGTGTGGGAACTGTGGCTCTTGATACGGCTCTTCCCAAGGATTTCAGCCGTTGACAATGGGAGGGAAGGAAATGCAGGAAAAATACTCTCCAGCTTAACGATTTCCTTCCTGGGGCCTGACTGCACTGGGCTACAGCATGGCCTCGTTTCAGCGGGGCTGGGCGTTTCCGGTGGAGCGGTTTGTGCTCGCCGAAGGTACCCAGAAAAGGGCTTGTTCCCAGCTGTTAACCTGATCTGATTTGTGGAATGTCCAAGCGAGGCTCCATTCGGAATTCCAATTGCTGGAAGCCTCCTTGATCGTTCACTGGTGCCCAGACGCTGCGGCATGCCACGGTTGCTGTGAGATTGGCCTGTGCTGGTTGGGAGGTGAAGTCAGCTAGTAAACTGTATGACGGTGGAGAATTCCTTAACGGTGCCACCTCTTTAATAATTAGGGGGAGGGGGAATCTCCTTTCTAATCAAGTGTCCAGAGTGATCCCTGTCGACTAAGTTGCTATAAAATATTGTTCTCTATTAAATATGGGAGGGGCCCAGTGCAGTAGCCAGGAACGTGTTTCATACCCCATGTGCCTCAGTTGGCCCATCTTAAAAAGCTCTGTGTAGGTGAGTAAATTAACGAGCGCTGCGTGAAGGCCAACTCCCTCTGTCTGTGCCCAGCACGGTCATCTAGTACTCTCCAGAAGGGCTCTGGTCTGGGCGGGTTTCTGGGCAGCTGCCAGGCAGCCCCAGGAAGTTAATCCGGACGCGGTAGCGAATGCCATTCGGTGCAGAGCCCCATGTCCCGTGGACGGTGCCCCGGGATGTGCTCAGCTGCAGAGAAGGGAGTTGGCTGCGGGGCCCTCATCCCTCCCTCGCAGGTGGCTGGACAGGTGTTGGGGGAGAGCCTGTGCCACTCCTTCGCTTGCGCAGGTGAAGGCCTGACCCTTTGAAGCTCTAGGGAAGCGAGCAGAGACCTGAGCTCAAAATGTCTCCCCTCTCTAACCCACCATGTGTCTCACCCAGAAAATGCCCGGAAGAAGCAGGATGGAATTGTGAGCACCTCAATTATTTATTTCACTGACCACTCTCCTCCGCTGCCTCCGAGCTCCCCGTCCATGCTCAAGCTCAGGAGCATCCTGGACCTCAGCCCCTTCACCGTGACGGACCAAACGCCCATGGAGATAGTTGTGGATATATTCCGCAAGCTGGGACTGCGCCAGTGCCTCGTCACTCACAACGGGTGAGCGTGCTGCATGGGGCTGGGAGCCTGAGCGTGGAGCACAAAGCATGGACCGTCGCTCGCTCAGGTCTGCACGGGCCGGGAAAATCGACGCACGGTGCGCAGCGCCAAGTGCATTGCGTGGTTGGAGTCGGCGTGCCTTGCATCGATTTTTCTGGGGCGGCCCCACAGCGGGAGGTCGACGGGAGAAGCACTCTCATCACTTGCGACTGCGCGGAGTTCTGGGGTCGATGGGGCTGCCTTCAGTATTCGATTTAGCAGGTCCTTACTAGGGATGTGAGCGATTAGTCGAGTAGTGATGTGGCTAGTCACTTCCCCCTTTCTGCCTCTATCGGAGAGGCAGTAAGTGGGAGGAGCAGGAGCCGGTGCTGGGCGTAGCCGGCTTTAAAGCTGGTTCTCTTCCCCCCCCCCGCCCAAGCACCATCTCCGGGAGGGACAGGGGAAGTAGAGGCACAATGGGAAACAGTACCTTGCTGCAATTCTGCTTCTGAAATATACAAGTGCTCCAGTGGGGCTCTTGTACATTTCAAAAGCAGAAGCCCCGCAGGGAACGGCAGTCGGGGACTCCCCTGCTGGCCCCACACTCCCTGCAGGGCTTCCTTTTGAAACGTACAGGAGCCTGGTAGGGCTCTTGCTACGGTTCAAAGGTGAAGGTGCCCTTATCGACTAATCCAGTAGTTGATGGAACTCCCATTGACTATTTGATTAGTTTATTAATCTACATTTACCATCCCTAGTCCTTACCAGACCTGCTAAATCAAATGCCGGAAGTTCAACCTCTGGAGCGTCGATCTTCCCAGAAGTGTAGATGTGCCAAATTCGTGTCTCCTTTGAAATTGATGTAAATCCAGAATAACCCCATTAGTTTAGCCAGAGTCATTCTAGATTTACATCCGTATAACTGAACAGAATTCAAAGCATAGCAAACGTAGGAAGCAGGTGCAGAACAATGGACCGTGTTGGAAAAGGCAGTAAACTGGGGGCGGGACGGTGGGTTAAAGCCATTAGACACAGCATCTTGTCAGGTCTCTGCACCCGAGAGACCAGGCCTTCTTCCCCTTGAGCTGTGTGGAGGGAGGGCAGGGGTCTGTGTGTATGGCAGAGTCTGTTGATTTTCTTTCAGTGAATGCAAAAGGCAATGTTGTAAGATAAACCTGTGGAAGACAGTTGTGGGGAAGAATTAAAGTAGATGATTGGCTAATTGGAATAGATCTGCTTGCCTTGATAAGGCTACTGGTGCTGGGCTCCAAAACATCAGTTCCACTCCAAGCCATGGGAACATTGGATGGCCATCGTGGCTTAGAATTGCCGTCAGAGTCCTAGAGACACCTTAGGAGGCAAAATCCGAGAGAGGGGCTCATCTGCTAACAATCTGTTGTTTTTTCAGGAAGCTGCTTGGGATCATTACCAAAAAGGACGTATTGAAGCACATTGCACAGATGGCTAATCAAGACCCAGATTCCATACTCTTCAATTAAAAACAGACTAATACGTATGGGGTGTTTAACACAAAGACCTTGGATTTCCTCCTCTATTTTTATTAAGAAACTGGAGCTATCTTCAGGGTTTTCCTGTATGGAGCTGAAGATCATGTTTTTCTACAAAATAACCAATTGCACTACGTAATCTGTGGGAAATAATCTTCTCTTTAGAAGAACAGACTTTATTATAATGCTTTTGTGAAGTTGCATTGGAAAGATTCCATGAAGGAGTAAAAGCAAAATGCTACAGAATTAAGTCTGTTCCCTTTCTTTTATTTGAACATTGATCACTAATGTTGGGAGGGGAAGAAAAACCAAGCTACCTTTTAAGTCTTCAAAAGCCACGGAGGAGAAGAATGGCCCACAGCACTAGGATGCCTGAGAGACACCAAGGGCCACAAATTGCCAGACAGCTGCTTGGTGAAAACACAAATCTGATACTATGCTTAGGTGTCTAAAAGCAATCGGCACAATGGTAAGAGGGCTTTTTAGTTCTCTGTTGGAGCCCCAGGTAAATCTACATATTCCTGCATGCAGGGTCCAGCTAACGGAGCACTTGGTTCTGCTTCTAATCAGGACGAAGTTTTTGTTTCAGTCTTCTCTGACTGGATTAAGTTACCCGCTGATTTGCTCGTTGAAAAGTACCCAAAGGGGGAGCTGCTGGTTATGTTTATGCCACTCTCCTCTAGTTGGCTAAGAGCAAGGGTTTGTCCTTCTCTATCATGAGCCATGAAAGAGTTAACAGAGTCCTGAGTTTATCGCTCGTGTTTTACTGCGCTCCTTCCACACAACCCCTGATCATGTTACAGATTTTGCACAGCTGACCTCTTAGCCTTCAACATAAGACACTGCTGAGTAGGGTATGTCTCTCTCGTTGGGGGGCCTCCCCACACCGAATGTTTACATGGGTGCGCATCCCGTTCTCTGCTTCCTTGCCCTTTTCTGTGCTGAGCTCAGGGTGAAATCCAGTCTCTGGGAATGAGCACATGGCCACGGTCTGCGTAGTCCCCACCAACTATGCAATTCAGACGCTGCCTACCCACTCTCCTGCAGGAGGGTCCTCCCCAATTCCGTTTGTCCCAGAGTCGGGGGAAATTGAATCCGTGTCCATGAATGAATTATTGACCGTTTACTGACGCTTTCCATGTGCAGAAGAGCAATCAGAATCCAGCCTTTTCATCCTAGCACCCACCCTAGGTCGATTGGCAATACCATTCAGCTCTAACTCACCTGTGGAGTTGGGGGAAGTGGTCAAAAGTTTGCCTGTGAGCAAAACTTCATCAGATAGGCTGGGGAGGGGGGAGGGACTAACAGAGAACTTTGTTCCCTTTTCATGCTTCAGGGCCAGGAGCTGACACATGGCTTTAAGGTCACGTGTCTTCTAGCTGCCTTACCGTGTGGAAGACTCAAGCTCTCAGTAGTTGAACTGCCAAAAGCAACGGCCACGTTTCCATCTGCCTATGAGTAGCCTGTGGGTTTAGTTCCTGGCGGGCAAGCATTGGGCCGTTGGAACAGACGTTCCATTTAGCGCTCATTGGCTCCTTTTGGGGCTGTCTTGGCTAAAGGCTAGAAGGATCTTGGGGACTGAAACCCCTTGCCCTTAGACAAGGCCCATTCAACCCGTGGGAAGTTTACACTGTCTAGGCTGCCCAAGATAATCCTGTTCTCTGGGCAACTTGGACTTCCGTGAGCACTAACCGTTCCCTTCAGGGTAAGTCTGCTCATTTCCGCTTGAAGCACAGATCAAATGTTTTCTGAGCCTTTCCAGCTGCTGGGAGCTGTCACGGCTGCTTCAGGATCTTGAGGAACAAGGTGACAGCAGCTGCTACTTGACTCCTGTTGAACAGGAGAAGCAAGTCAGCAGACCAGACTGTTACCACCACATCAGTATCTCTGGCTTGGAAAATCAACGCCGGGACTTTGTCTTCCGGATCCGTGTGCAGCGGGAGACAGCTGTTTGGTCCCTCTCTGACAGGAGGAGTGGGAACTGTTGGCAACTCCCCACAAGCAGGTTTGTCTCTCTGGGGCTCTCCTGAGTTATCAGCGGGTTGCCGTTGGAGTCTGTTTACTGTGAAGCTGTAGGATCCCGTTTTCAGAGTCCTGCCCCTGGCTCCTCAAAGCAATGCCCAGGGTTGGTTAGAATGCCACGAAAAGCTATTTGGGGCTAAACTAGAATCCACCCTACCCCAAACAAATCTCATTCATCTGGAGAACAAGTGTCGTTTTGTGTACCCCCTGCCATGTTCCTGACACAAAACTTGGCTCTCTTCTCACTCTTCAGGGAGGAGAGAAATGGCGGTAAGCTCTTCTGTCTTGCAGCTGCTTTAGGCGTGGAAGACTCAAATGCTCAACCGGATGCACCCAATGGTCCCAGTTTCGTGTCTTTGTCCATGCTGACACTAGGAAATTATTTCGAAATTAGTAAATTCAACATCTGGTTTGATTCTGTTAAACTAGCATGTCTGTGCTACAGGGAAGCCTCAAAATTGGTCCAAGGCAGGTTCCGTTAATGGGGATGTGCTACCTCAGACTTAGAGCCCAAGGAAGCACTCGGGGGGGGGGAAGAGGGAGGTGGTTTGAATGGTTCATTATTTTGAAATCGCAGCACCAGTGCATCCATGCTACTGTCATTTCAAAATAACCATTTCAAAATGAGCGTTCTTCACTGAGGAAAGCGGAGGACAGATTTCGAATTACGTGGCCCGTTATTTTGAAACAACGGGCTTGGTCGCGTGGACGCCCGCTTATAAATGCGACCAAAGGGGGGTTATTTAGAAATCAAGTCCTAGTGTTGAGCAGGGCGTTGAGCGGCTATTATCTGGATCGCCGTATTTATAGGGGGGGTTGCAATGGTTTGACAGATTGCCCAGTCCGGTCAGTGTGTTGCCTTGAAATGGCTTCATGCGCTGGGCTCCCGTGTCCCATGGGGAAAGGAGCTACTGGTTAGCGCCGTGTGGGAGCGGGACGGCAAACACCGCAGGGTGCAACGTGGCAGTGAGCTAGGCCAGGATCACCTCCGGCTTTAGCCCACTCAACGTGCGTCGGGTTCGCACGTGTGCCACGGAGAGGATCTGGTGCTGCTCCTACCATAAGCCACAGGTGTAGACATGGTACTGAGCTGCAGAAACAAGCCAGAAGTTCCAGAGGAGAAAGGGTTTTGCTGGAATGCTGCTTGCGAAATAAAATTTCCGGCACTGAAAGGCTCTGGGGCTTAACGGCAGGAAATCCCTGCCTGGCGTCCCTACCGGAGCGAGGTGCGAGCTGACCGACTGTTGGTCTCCGGCAGCGTTTCATCCACCCTCTGTGGGTTTGCTTTGGTTTCGCACTGCATCCTTCTGAGCCGCCAGCCGGTGTCCAGAGGGAAGCTAGCTCGCTGCATTGCACAGTCGGTTTCCTTCCGTTCCTAGAGGCTGCTGTGGTGGCCCGGAGCGGGTGGCGAAGCCGGCGGTGTGGTGCTCCCGTTCGGGGGAGACCTTGCTTGGTAGACGTTCCCATGACGGAGCAGGGGAAAGGCAGGCTGCGGCATCGCAGGAGGAGTCGGAAATGGCTGACAGTTCTGATGGCCTCAGATGAAGTTTGGAATAGAGATGTAAGCAACTAGTCGTTTATCGGATAGTGGAGTAGTCACTTGGCTAGTCGTCGTCCCCCCCCAGCACTGTCTCCGCGGGGAGCAGGGGAGGCAGCCAGGTCCGCACTGCTGCGCCGCCTCCTTTGAAATGTACAAGAGCCGTGGACATGTACGTTTCAAAGGGAGAGAGCAGCGGGACAGCGAGCGTCCCCCTTATCGACTCATCGATGGAAATTCCATCCACTCGATTAGTTGATTAATCGAAATGTAACATCCCTAGCTTGGAATTCCTCCCACAATTGGTGGGTCCGGTTCTTTGAGGCCCAAACCAAAGGGAGGCTAAGGTGGTAATTTATCATCCTGGCCCAAGGTAATTAATGTCGGGGTGGCCACAGGCGGGACTAAGGATGTGAACGGTGAACTGGCTACCTGGGAACAGCCCCCTACGGGTGCAGGGCAGCTCCAGCCCCCCAGGGTTCAGGAGCCGGCCTTGGTCATCCGCAGGCCTGGCAGGGGGAGGGGGGGGAAGCAGGAGCCTGCCCTTGCCCTGGGCTGTTCCCTGCACAGGCAGTGGCAGTCCCACGTGGGAGGAGGGGCAGGAGCAGAAGCTGCCCCCCCCCATGTACTGGACTGCTGGCTTCTGCTGCCTTCCCCCGTGGGGGTGAGTATAGGAGCAGAAGCCAGCCCCCCAGCGCAGGGGGGAAGGGTGGCAGCAAGGACCCTGCTTAATCAGTTAACCAGTTAAACCTTGGGTTTAATTGGTTAACTGATTAACCAGGATGTTACATCCCTAGGAGAGACTTAAAGGTGACTTTCAGGAAAAGTGTACCAAAGAAGTAATAGGGCCTGACAGATTCCCCCCCACACCCCCAGAAAAGAGAGTTTTAACTCAACTTCCCTGTTATGCAGGATGACTCTGTGGAGGACTGGAGAACTGGTCAGAGAGCAGCAGTGAGTGAAGCCTTAACAATTGAGAGGGGAAGACGTTTTGAGGCAAGGCTGTTCTTTCAAAATGTCTGACCCCTCTGTCCCACACATGCCTGACAAGCACTTCGATGAGCTGTTCTCTGTGGCAATGGTAGCATCTCTGCCCCTTGAATGGGAAGCTGAAGGAAATCCTACCCACGCACCCGGCGCCTGACAAGTCCACTGCCAAAGCCAGGGAAGGAGGGAAAGACTTTGTACGTCTCCCCTTACAAATAAGCAGACGCAGTTGCTTAACTTTTCAGGCCTTCCCGCTCCCAGCTGAAGTAGCCAGGAGAGGGGGTGGGAGAGGCAGCACGCTCTTTGCAGGCCGTTTTGTGGTGACTGAAACGCACGTGGCCCTTCCCAGCCCAGCTGCGCCCCAGCCCAATGAGTTTCTGGCCTACAGTGGAGACGCAAAAGGAATTTCTGCGTCTGTCGGGAACTGAGGACAGATGAGAACCCCTGCGAATAACCAAGAGTTGAGCCTTGTCCAGACGGTGAAACCGTCCTGCTTACCTCAAGCCATTTAAAAATTCATTTGAGGCAAGTCTCCATGGCGACACCGGCAGAATTAGACTGGCGTATCCCGGTTCACCATGTAGACTTGGGATGTTAAATATCGGTTAATCGAATAATCGATTAACCTCGTGAATTCTTATCAGTGGCTCGGGGTGGCCGGCAGCCAGTGCGCTCCAGCTCCACTCCTGAAGAGCCCCCTGCTGTATCAGGCAGCAGCACGGGATGGCAGGCAGGAGCTGGCCTGTGAGGGGAGCCAGTTTAAAAATCAATTCCCCTCACGGCCCGGCTGCCTGTCGCCCCACGTTGCTGCCTCTGATAGAGAGGCAGCAGCACGGGGTGCCAGCAGCCCCTGTCTGGCGCGAGTTGGAACTGAACTGGGCTGCCCGCCGCCTGGCTCCTAATATGCTTTAAATGCAGAGCTGCAGCAGGGGTAGGTCTTGGTCCCTGTGCAAGCCAGGACTGAGCCGGGCTGCTGGCCAGCCCGCTAAAGAATGCACTCGCAAGGGAGGGGGGGAAACGCGTGTAGTCTATAGCATTAACCGATAAGCCTTTTCTTATTGGTTAATCGACTACACTGTTACATCCCTAGTGCAGACCAGCCCAGCGTATCTGGATGGTGGCCATCGTGACATAACTAAACCGGTATCGTTCTGCCAATCAATTTCTCTTGCAAAAGGCAGCGGTCTTGTGTCCCATGGTTGGTGTTGAAAGGAGTCCGAAGGATGCACGGCCGGAGAGCACACTGGGGAGCACTAGGCCTCTCTCAGGCAAGCTACGTAATCTGCTTTCGGCCTCAGTTTCACCAGCTGTATAATGGGCAGAACCCTCCCCTGCCTCACAGGCCCAGTGTGAGGAAAACAAACCACTCCCTTAAGGAGGGTGAGGTGCTCAGATCCAGTGGTAAGGAGCCAACGTCGCCTGAGCGGAGATGTTCATAGCCTTATATATGCAGAAGTGCCACCACCCCATCCTGCCCTAGCTGCCTACGCAGGGGGAGGTGGCTGCCCTACTTCTGTGCGTATCCTGGATCCAGTACGACGAGAGGTGGTCCTAGGACGGGGCCTGTATCTGTGGGAACTGTTGTTAGGGGCCCTGGGGTTAATTTATTTTTAATATTCTCAATACACAGCATACAGATGAATGAAATGCCCCTTGAATGTAACTCTTGCTTGGGGGCTGCAGCCTGGTTCAGTAACATGGATATTGCGATGTTATTTGCCTTGTCCTGCCCCACGTCTGCGCTTTTCAGAGAGGGTGTCGCTGTGCCTGTCCGTCTTCCCTGAGCCCCACCCCAGCCAAAATCCTCCACCCTTCCCTGGATTTGTCCCAAGGAACGTTGCTGCATGTGGTACCACTGCTCGCTACCCGGGCCCTGGCTGGGCTGGAGCCGAGGACAGTGGGGAGGGAAGGCTGAGTTGTAGAAAGCTGCTTTTGAGGCTGGGGTGCTCTGGTTTGTAGCGTTTAGGGGCAGGCTCAGCAACCATGGTTTCTTGCCTCTGTGCTCTCACTGGGGATTTTTGCAGACCAGATTAAATCAGGCTGGAGGCGGCGGGGGGGGGCAGACGAAGGGAGCAGTCACTGAGGGCACAAAGTTGTCGGGGTTTGCAGAGGGGACGTGCCAGGCTAATTGGGCTGCAGCAGCTCTCTCCTGTGGGGCTGACTGGGGAACCGCTGGCCAGTTAGCTGGGATGCTGATCGGAGGGTGCGAGGCCGGATTTAACCAGCTCCCGTGTGCTCTTGTAGCTGGGGGAGGTCTAGGTGGGAGATTAGGAAAAGCTATTTCCCTAGGAGGGTGGGGAAGCACGGGGATGGGTTCCCTAGGGAGGAGGTGGAATCTCCATCCCTAGAGGTGTTTAAGTCTCGGCTTAGGCAAGCCCTGGCTGGGCTGATGGAGTTGGGGCTGGTCCTGCTCTGGGCAGGGGGCTGGACGCGATGCCTCCTGAGGTCTCTGCCGGCCCTGGGATTCGATGATTATTGTGCTCCATGGGGCAGGGAGTAGCAGCAGCGCCTGTGGCGTACGGTGGCCACCAGGGGGCAGTGCAGCCTGGGAGATGAAGGCGCAGCGAGGAGAGAAAGCTGCAAGAGGCTGTGTTGATGGGTTCCCCGGACCAGGTACCGAGTGCTTTGCATTTCAGACGGTGGCGATGGGTAGGAAAGCAGGGACGCCTCTGGGATCCATTCCTGCCCCTGAAAATGCCAGTGAGCGTCCACCCTCATGGGCAGAGCTTGCTGCCCAGTACCGTGTGTGTGTGTGTGGGGTCCCTGCAGTCTCTCGGGGAGCACACGCACCAGCATCCCGCCCTGGTTCCCCACGCACCAGTCCGGAGAGCATGGATCTCCTAGGGTTGCAGTCAGAGGCTCCACTGGGTGAAGCGTGAGCGTGAGCTGAGCTGAGCTTGTAGGCAGAGATTCCACCATCACCCCCCCGCAGCCCCTGTGCCCTGCTTTACTCAGGCCCGGGGAGCACGCGCAGAGCAAGAGGGGACAGTCCTAGGACACGCTGACGGCTGTTCTGGTTTGTGCCAGTTGCTGCCATCACTGAGGGCCTCAGTTTGGAGCCGCTTGGTAGCCTTGCGTGTGTTGAGTAAGCTGTGAGGGATCTGGGTGCGTGGGCAGAGGGCCAGGAGCAGGGTTAAATGCGATTTGCCTGCCTCTCGCCCCACCTGCGGCGGCCAAGATGGCCAGTTCAGATCTCCTCGAGTTAGGCACCTGAAATCCCTACTAGCTCTTGTCCGCACACATGCGCCTACACCATGTTAACACTCACGGCCCTCCCACCGTCCCCGCGCCCATGGCAAGCGTGCCACATTTAGCAGCCACTGGGAAAAGTGCCGCCTCCTTATGAGCAGCTGGCCGACTCCAGGCCAAGCCTTTACCAGTTGCCAACGAACGTGTGAGCAAGGCCACAAGATCCTCCGCCTCTTAGCCCCCTTTTGCTTTTCCAAAGCGCTGCGTCTCCCTGTGAATGCCACCTGCGCCGTAACCGCCCTTTTGCTTGACATTGGCCATTAATCATTAACTGTTGTCCAAAGGAAGAGATGTGTTCATGTGTGTGCATTGTTGCCTGCAGAGTTGATAATAGCAGAGGCAGCAGAAAACCGAATGACCTGGAGCAGTACAAGCTGGCATTGGATCCACTGGAGAAGGGGCCAAATCACGCCGAATGTGACTGAAATCTTTTCCCTGGTGCTTTAAATAGTAGCTAGCTCTTCTCTGGTACCGCCGCAACCCCACCCGCCTCAGACAGGACAATACTGTCCGCAAGGCTTATTTACACTGTTCCAAGACATTTCCGGGAGTTGTTGATGTACGTGGGTTTCCTCCTTCCTTGTGTGAGCTTGCGCCGTCTTTGGGACCTAAACCAGTTCAGTTTGGGAGGACTAAACAAAACAGAGGGTCTGCGGCTGGAGATGACTGGTTAGAAAACTCACACGCGGGGGAGGCTTTAGCTCGAGTTGTTCCTAAACAAAGGGCGAGACAGGCCCGCCTGGCAGTTTGCCTGAGGTTGAGGGTGTTTGTCTGCGCTGCATATGCGCTTCCCCGCAGTGATTTCAGTCAACAGAATCCCAAGGCAATAAAGATTAAGATACTGTACTGGTGGCTGTAAAATTGAAGGTGCTTGTTGACCAGATTAAACATTACGGAGCTCCAAGGATTCAGGCTGATCGGAATTTTTCATCACCGGCCACAACTGAACCTCCTCCCGGTTTCTTTTGTTCTTAAAAAAACTGTTCTCCCAAAATGTCTCATGGGCCTCCTGACAGCCGGGGAATGTTTTGAAAGTCTGAGGCACATCAAATGAGAACGGAGAGATTTCTGCTGTTGGAAAAACACTGTGGTTGGGGCAGGGGGTTGTTTTGTAATGTCTGATGCTGCTACTTGGTGCGATCCGGTTGTTCCCAGTGAATTCTTCATGCTGGTGGGTGCCTTTCACAGGGCAGAGTGGTTGGGGTTCAGATCATTTGCAGGGAAATCCCGAGCCTGTCAAATGTCTGGGTTGGGCAGAGCGTAGAAATGGGGCTGCTTTTGGCTCTCGGGGCTGCGCTCCGCTTTTGTGTCTCTCTGAGCCAGCCGTGTCAAGCCTTTTCCATTGCGGAGAGAGCTTTGAAAATAACCAGGGGGCTGGTGGTGGTCGGAGTCTGTGTCCAACCCTGCTTGCTGAAATTCCCAGGTTATTCATGGGCCTTTCTTCCCTCCCCCCTACTGTGTTGTGTTCTCTGATTCTGGAAACTGGGTCATTATTAGTGCACAATGTTACAGGCCCTACAAACAGTTGAGTGACACAGCACACTGGATGGGGTGTGTGTGTGTGGGGGGGGTGTACTAACTATACATGCACACAGTGTGTTTCAGCTACAACTCATGAACCGTTGACTCCGGCTGATGCCTCTGACTATTACCTGTCTACATAGATCTCTGCATCTTCTCCCCATATGTGCACAGCTACAAGCAGACAGAAAAGGGGCTGCTAGAATCTCCGTTTTCCCCCCTAAACTTTCTTTGGAGCCTGGCCTTCATTCCCACAGCTCGCTCGTACGTGGCAGCACAGGCCATAGGCACATGAGGCTGGTTGTGTGCCCCTACTGCACGAATCACTTGGCCCAGCAGGCAGCTCCTGTTCAACCCTGGGCAGGTGTTGTCTATGAGACGGGTGTCACGACACTGTTTTTCTCAACACGGCAGCCTCCCCGCGTCCCATCCCCCAGTGGCAGAAATCAAGCGATGGCAGGAGACTCTGCTTTCGTTTGTTTAAATATTGCCTTTCCAGCCCGGCTTGCCGAGAAAGTCGTGAGGCTGAAGTGGGTCTCCCAAAGGGCAGGGAGCTGGAGGCCAAGGAAAAGACCCCCAAACAAAGAAGAGAACCATTTTTCAATCGATTTCATGGTTTTTGAGAGCCTGATGGAGGACTTTGGATTAGCAATACGGGCTCCTGGGTGAATATCCCTGAGAGAGGCGCTCTAGAAACGCCCAAAGGAGATGGCTCATCTCGCCCATGTCCAAGCAACCTCTCAAATGGTAGTGTTTCCTGTTACTAATATTGGTGGTGTAATAGCAGCCAGGAAACACATACTCCCCTAGCCCTGAAGAGCGTACAATCTCCTTTTCATTTGTAAACAGCATATGCGGACTTTACAATTAGACCTTAATTTTTTTTTCTCACCCTGTATTCCCAGTCACTTTTAGAGAATTAAAAAGGAAGCTCTTCAGAATCCAGCCTGTCTTGCTGTTTGTGCTCTAGGTGGGGATGGATGGCTATTTGTGCATTTTGAACAGTCGACTGTCCCTAGAAATGCGACAATCACTCTAATCAGGAGATTCGGGCAGAGCTTTGCTTTTAATAAAGTTTAAAGGGCCCAGTCCAATTTTAACCTTTAAATTCCCATTGAGCCTCCTTCGCCAACTGGATTGTTTTGTAATAAATGCAGAATAGCAGTATGGATGAAATGAGACTCATATTTTCACTTTCCCTAGGCTGCGATTGCTGGATTCAGACCCGGAAGCTAGATGGTTATTTGTCGAAATATGTTTTATTTAAAATAAATAGAAAGAGTTGCTGACTCTACCAATATTTGGTCTTTTTACTGAACCACATGCCTGCAGTAGTTGGGGTTTTTAGGGACAATCTCAGTTTCTGTTTTAAAAAAAGAAAAGGCTTCTCGATGTCTTGATTGCTGAAACCAGCCTGAAAGCATGACCGAGTAATTTCATGACTCAGATCAAAACCCAGCTCATTGCCAATAAAACTTTGTTCTTATATAGCCCTTCTCATTTGTAGATCTCACAGCACTTTGCAAAGGAGGCTGCTATAATTGTCCCTATTTTATAGATGGAGAAACTGAGGTCGCTCTCAATTTGGCTACAGAACCATAAGATTTTTTTAAAATCGCCGGGGAGGTTGGGGGCTATGCTCGTGCTATTTGAAGATGTCAGGTTGGCAAATTGACATAATATCCAAGCTGTAACACCACTCGGCTTTGAGTTGAATCAAAGAACCATTTTTTATAAAAACAAAGCTTAAATGCGGAGCTGAGTTTTAAGATGCACCCCCTTTAAATTCCCTGTCAGCCTTGTTAGAGAATGGTATGGCAAACCCAAAAGGCAGTAATGAAGGAAATGAAAGTTAAACCTTTTGCGGATGGGGGTCTGTGGTGAGCCACAACGGGCTGGGTGTTGCTCGGCTGTTGCCTTCCTTGCTGTGGGGTTGGAAAGGATAAGCGCAGCTACGCTGGCTTTTAAAGTAGAGTTGTTAAGTTCACCTGGTTAGGCAGGAAGGGGAAAGGTGGCTGCTATCGAGCAGCTTTTTGATCTAGAGACACCTGCCCAAAGTGGATCGGCACAGCGAGCGCCCTTCTTTCAGGCTAAATGGAAGAAGCAACTAAGTTCCTTTTGCCCAGTGAGAACAGGAAAACGTAGAAGTCACTGCCCAAAGGGGGGGGCGAGGAGGAGCAAAGAGGGGGGAGCTCTGAGCAAGAACTAAGCCAGGGCGATGGAGGGAATTCCCTGAGACTGGCTTCACACACAGCATACGGAATTGGTGTGCGAGAGAGAAAGCTGGCAGGCGTGGAAATTGTGAGCAAGGAACCCGCCTGCTGTTTCCCACTGTGTCTGGAGGCACAGAACTTTGTGCACCGTCCTTGCAAATACACACACCGCTTGGCACAACAGAGGGCTGGGGCATGCACCTCCGGGGTAGGTCTTCTGGGATTCCCAGTTCACTTCCGTACCTCTTCAGTTGGTTCACAGCTGTGCCAATCCAGAAAAGTCCAACCAGCTATGATTTGTCTACGTGGGAAAGGGGAACCAAAATAATAACACCTCCACTTTAAGTCCACCTCTATGTTTATCCGTGGATTGCAGCTCAGGAGATTGATCTTCTGCCATTTGATTTAGCAGGTCTAGTAAGGACCTGCTAAATCAAATGCCGAAGGCGCCACCATTGGCACCGATACTCCGACTCCTCACGAGGAGTAAGGGAAGTCTCCCGTTGACCTCCCGCTGTGGGGATAGCGGCAAAGTTCAAATCAAGTTACGTCCACTCCAGCTACGCAACTGAGGTAGCGGGAGCTGGTATCTTAATTCGAACTTACACAGTTAACCTGGCCTTAATTACTCCAGTACAAGTCTGCCTCTGGGCACTTATTGCCGAGGAAGTGTGTCCTGTAACTTGCGTGTAAAGCAGGGGACTCCAACCTTTTTAAGCACAAGATCGCTTTTTGAATTTAAGTGCAATCCAGGATCTACCTCAAATATAAATACCCTTGCCCCGCCTCCTTCTCCAAGGCCCCGCCCCTGCTCACTCCATCCTCCCTCTCTTGCCCATCCGCCCTCACTTTCATCAGGCTGGGCAGAGGGTTGGGGTGCAGACTCTGGTCTTGGATTGAGGAAATCTGGAGAGTGAGCAGGCAGGTGGGGTACTGGAGGGGGTTCTAAGTGCAGGCTCTGGGAGGGAGTTTGGATGCAGGGATGCTCGGGGCTGGAGCAGGGCCTTGGGGTACAGGAGGGGAGTTCATGACAGGTGGGGTTTCAGGATGTGGGCTCCAGCTGGGCACTGCTTACCTCAGGTGGCTCCTGGGTGGTGGTGGAGTGGGGCTAAGGCAGTGGGGCTAAGGCCCTGAACCACTCCCTAAAGCAGTCAGCAAACTCCCTCCCAAGTCCTATTGTGCCCCCCGTCTCTGTTCTGTGGGGAGAGGGTACAGAGTGGGAGGGGGGCACCTTGACATCAGCACCCCTGCACTCCCTCCCCTCCCCTGCCCTGCATAGAAAGCAGGAGGGGCGGCTCCAAGGCAAAGGGCAGGAGATGCACAGCAGTGGGTGGAGGGGCAGCTGAAGTGCCAGCACTTGACAGCCTCTTGGCCAAACCAGTCAGGATCCCCTGTCAGAGGCTCCAAGATCTACCGGTAGATCCTGCTTGACTGGCTGGTGACCACTGGTGTAAAGACATCACACTATTGCTACCCCTTATCTAGGGCTTTTAACCAGCAGATCTCACAGCCCGTCACGAAGGCCTACGTCACTAGCGGAGTTAGTTTCGCCATCTGTGGGCTGAGCTGTCTGCCTCGCGGGGGCAGTGCAGCGAGCAGACCACATCCCCCAGCTCGCTTTGATGTAGCTAGATCAAAGCTAGCTCAAGGGACGAGAGCCGCATAGCCCTGATAGCTATTCAGTCCCCACCCCACATCCTGGGCACCCACGAGAGTGCAGCGAGGGCTGGTGAGTTTACTTGGAAAGGAAGTTTTATAGCAAGGGGGAAATACCGGCCCTCAGGAAACAACTACTCAGCTAAGGCTGCGCTGGCCAAGAAAGGCCTTTGTGGACTAAGGCTCCGAGCCAAACCCATTAGCCAGAATCCAGGCCACAGCCGCGGGGGGCGGGGGCTGTGACGGGGGGCGGGGGGAGGCTGGCAGGCGGGTGCGGTGGAGTCACGGAAGCCAGGACAGGAGCAGCCGCGGGGTAGGCTGGCAGGCGGGTGTGGTGCAGTCACGGAAGCCAGGACAGGAGCAGCCGCGGGGGGGCCGGGGCTGTGACCGGGGGGGGGAGGCTGGGGTGTCGGAGAACTGAGGCGATCCAGCGCCGCCGAAGGAGAGACGACGTCGGTGGCAAAGCCACGTCCCAGCACTGCCAGAACAAGGCACCCGCCGAGACTGGGCCAGGGCCTCCATTCACGTGGCTGGCATCCAGGCTCAGTCCGCTCCCTGTGCAGCGGGGCCTCCTTCCCCCTGCGCCTCCAGGCTCTCTTCTGGGATCCTGGATGCAGGGGAGGACTTGGCCGGAGCTTGCTGCATGCAGGGATCCAGTGCAAGCAAATGGCCTGCCCCTAGTAATATTCCCTGAGCCATTCAGGGCCTTACAGAGTTCCCAGATCCTTCCGGTGCTTGTATTTGATCCCTTCTTTACTTCCAGGCTGTCTCTCGCCGCCACCTTCCCTCCAAGCACGGAGAACCAGGCAGGAATCCCTTGGCAGCCCAGTTTGGTTCCTCCTGCTTCCATCCTGCGTCTTTCCCCTCCCTCGTTCCCGTGGCTCTGCTGCTCTTGCATCCCCAGATCAGCTCAGCTCCCAGCAAGGGCTCAGGACTAAGATCTGAACCCCTGGCCTTCCCTTTGGCCATGCAGTGACCTCTACACGTTCAGTCCAACTCAGTCCTGCTTGCGGGGAATAGGACACCTCCAGGGAGGATCTCATGGTGGGCATGGCACATATACCCCCAGGGACCGCTCTGCTGCTGAATCCACTGAGGCTGACAAGAGGCTCTGCCGGCTTGTGCTCAGTCCTGGCACTTTGCATGGGAAAGAGGGTTTGTTAGGTTCCAGGTGGAGCGGTGAGCTACTTCCCCGAGGCTCTGTGCAGTTTTGATGGGTGGCTCTGTGCCTTTCTGCCATTCTCACGGCCGTGCGTCGATGCTCCTGGTGAAAACGGCAGCTGCCTTCCACCCCAGAGGCAGCTGCACGCCAGCGTTTCTTTCACGGCTGACTGTATCCCGCTCCTCCTAAGCGGTTGCGTTTCCGTTCTTGCCAGCGGAGCTGTGTCTAGAATCAAATGTGTTTCCTGCCTTGTGAACGAGGCCAGCTGGGTCCCAGCTGGGGGGCCTCGGCCGGAGCCAGCAGCGGCCGGGCGTGCCCGACATTCGGAGTCAGCGCTGGGCTGACGCGGAATTTCTCCGCTCCCACAGGCTGGGCTGGTTACCTGATCTCCCAGCTGGAGGTCAGCGCCTGCAACTGAGGCGCAGTCTGGAAATGGGCCGAACGCCTTTCGGTGCTTTGTTTTACCCTGGGCCCCCAAGCCACGCCGCACACCCCCACTGCCATGTAGCGCCCCGACCCCACTGTGAACCCCCCGCACAGGGAGATTTGGCCAGTGACAAGCTCATGACAGCAGGAGGGACCACAGATTTATGCAGAGCCCCAGGCGGAGGACGTGGAGGGGAGGGACAGCAGAGGGGCTCCCCACCCTTTTGGCGTTGAGGGACAGCGTGAGCTCATCCGTGCGACCAGCTGCTCTAAGAGGCAGAGCGGGGCACAGAGTTCGGCCTGTAAGTGGCGTCACGTGGCCGTCCTGCTCCTTTGCCTTGCGTTTTGACGGCTCCCCCCAGCCCCACGGGCCCCTCCGCTCAGCACAGAACCGTGCAAGCACTGTGCCCACCCCATATTACCCAGACCGGCGTTTGGCCAGGAGGAACCCTGGCCGGCCTCGTGCACAAGTGAGGTCACCGAGCAGGCAGGCCCAGGGGGGCTGGGGCCCTGCTGTAATGTGGGGTGGGAGGGGGAGCAATGGGTCGTGGCTGATGGGGAAAGCTTTCAAAAGCCTCCCGTGACTTAGGAGCAGAAGCTGCAGTGCAGGTCACTTGGGTACTCTTGGAAAAAGGCGGGGGGGGGGCAGGCTGGGGTGATGTATAGCACTCGGCCAAGTGTGGGCTGCCTTGCTCCGCCTCCTGCCCCGCCCCTCGTCCAAGGCCCTGCCCATGGCCTTGGCATTCTCTGAGGCCCCACCCCCTGCTCACTCCATCCCCCCTCCGTCACTTGCTTTTTTCACTGGGATGCAGGCTCTGGGGTGGGGCCGGGAGGAGGGATTTTGGGGAACTGGAGGGAGCGCCAGGCTGGGGGATAGAGCAGAGGGGTTCAGGGGCTCCAGGCTGAGGGAAGGGGTTGGGGTGTGGGAGGAGGTACGGGCTCTGGGTTGAGGGTGTGGGAGGCTGGGGGTGAGATATTTGGGGTGTAAAGGGGGCTCTGAGCTGGGACTGAGGGGCTTAGAGGGTGGGACAGGGATCAGGGCTGGAGCATGGGGAGTGTCGGGTACAAGCAGCACCATGTCCCCCCTCCGGCTCTATGCAGAAGTGAGGCTGCTCTGCATGCGCCCTGCCTGGTCTGCAGGCGCTGCCCCTGCCGTGGTCCCTGGCCAATGGGAGCAGCGAGGGCGATTTTCGGGGCAGGGAGCAGAACCCCCGACTGCCTCAGGCTGCTTGGGAGCTGCACCCCTAGAGGCGAGCGGGGAGCCTGCCAGCCCCACTGCATGGCACTGCCAACCGGACAGGCAAAGGCCTGGGGCTGACCAGAGCTGCCAGGGTGCATCTGACGAAGTGGGTCTTTGCCCACGAACGCTTCTGCCCAGATGAACGTGAGAGTCTGTAAGGTGCCGGAGGGCGCCTCGCTGCTTTACAAATCTCTGCGTAACTCTGGGGAGCTGAGCCTCTGGGCGGCAGAGGAAGGTGTTTGCAGGAGCTCGGCTTTCTGTGGAGTCCAGCGGTATGCCTGCTGCCCATAGGGGTGCATACCAGGGGTGCCACAGCGCCGCCCCCAGACTCTGTGTCTGGGGAGCTCAGCCCTTACAGGCACAAGCCTCAGTCCCGTGTAAAACCCTCCGGAGCCTGACCTGGGTGGGCAGGTGGCAGGTTGTGCAGCATCAACTCAGCAAGGACCAGCTGGGCGGCCTTGGTCTGTCTGACGCGATGCAAACGCCACGAGGGAATACACGTTTTATTGAGCGAGCACAGAACACTGCCATCGGAGCCCCGCCCTGCTGGGCAGCGCCCGCCCCTTTCGCCGGACCGACCCTTCACTCCCGCCCGTCTGGACGGCCCCGGCTTGCTCTGACAACGCACAGAATACACAAGTAATTACAGAGGAAAACTGGGGCGCGGACGGGCCTGCCCAGAATCTACCAGCCGAGCGTGGGGTGAGCCCGGACTCAGTGCTAGCCATTCCAAATCTGCGTTCAGCCTCGCCTGTGCACCCCCGCTGCCTTCCCGGGGGGTCGGGGGGCAGGAGCGGGCCATGCAATTGAGATCTAGGCCTTGGCCAGGGTTGGATTTTAGACACCGCGACGCCTGAGCCAGTGCAAACCCCCTAATGTAAGACAGCAGAGCGGCTACACTGGGCCAGACCACAGATCCACGTAGCCCAGGGTCCTGTCTGCCGACAGTGGCCAATGCTGGGAGCCCCAGAGGGAGTGACATTGAGCGATCCCTCCCATCGCCCATTCCCAGCCCCTGGCAAACAGAGGCCAGGGACACACAGTCGCCCTACGGCGCGCCGCGCCAGCCTAGCTGGAGTCGACGCACCGTAAGTGGAATTCCTGTGGCGTCCCCGCTGAGGGAGGGCGACGGAAGACACTCTCCCGTTGACGTCCCTTACTCCTGACGGCACTAGAGGGAGTGAAGCCCCTCTTGCGCGGACCGGGTGGGGTGCGCCCGTCTATCGGGTTAGCATCCCGCCTGCGGGGGAGGCAGAACGGGTCTGGGCGGGGCGCGACGCACCTGCAGGCTGGCTCTCAGCTGCCGGTGCGGCGGGACAGAACAAGGCGGGCAAACCCGATCCACTGACCTACATTCCCCTCCTCGGCTGCCGTCTCCCTCCCTGGTCTCCTCCCGCCGGCTCTGGGTTGAGACGCTTGCGGCGTGCACAGAGGCGGATGCCCTGCGCCCAGGCGGCCTTCATAGCTCGTGGGAGAAGGGGGATTCGGACCCACAGTGGACTGTCGCGGCCTGGCTCTGGAGAGCCCAGCATGGTGGGGTGACAGCCCCATGTGCGGCTCTACTGGCCTCCCACTGCCACGTGCCCCGGGCCCCGCTGTGCTGTGGCTACGCGCGTCACACAAGGCGTGAATGGGATGCGCGGTGTCGGCTTGCTCCAACCGGCTGGATCACGTACCATCTACTCAGGCCAGAGCAGAACAGACCCCCGGTCCCTGGCCCGGCTCCTTCCCCATGGCCGGAGGCAGGTACGCGGCAGGCTGACCCCTGGGACCTGTCCACATGGGAGGGTGGCTGTGCTGGGGGGAGGAACGGCCCCTCTGACGGCTCCCCCACCCACCTTCCATACTGAGTCCTCTCTGCACGGTGCCATTTGGTCCAAGTCCCCTGCCCACTGCAGACTCGCAGCCCTGGAGCTCAGCTGAGCAGGGGTCCCCCGCCTGGGATCCTGACGTGCCGAACTACGGGTGCTAACCCTTTGCTTTCGCACGCACCTGCACTCTCGGCCTGGCTGGCCCCGCACGTCCTCCACTGCCCTCCCCCCGCGTGCTCAGGAGACTTAGGGGCTGGTTCCTCCGTGATCCCCATCCGTAGCCCTGGGGCCCCAGCTGGTCTGCCCCTTCCCCCTCCTCCCTGGGCTTTACCCCTCTGGGATCCGCTGGACGAGTTTCCCAGCATGTCAGGGCCTCTCCCTGCGCCCACCAGCACCAAGTCCTTCCATGCCAAGGTCCCGTTCCGCTCTCCCCTTCGCACAGTTTGCTGCCCCTCTGCTCTGGCTCCAGCATGGGGTGGGAGGTGCATTCGAGGCCCCTCTGGCTCTTCCACCCCACAGGGGAGCAGGACTGTTCTGCGGCTGTGGGCCAGTCCTCCAAAGGCACAGCCCAACGGGAACAGAATCGGGGCCCTGGCCTCCATGGCCCAGCATCCCTGCCCTGCTGGGCCAGGTGGGCTTGCAAGGCAGGAACAGAGAGCGGTGCAAAGCCTCGGCCGGGTCCCCGCAGCTGGGCCAGCGCCAGCCAGAGCGTCTGCAACGCGATGGTCCAATGGGAGGCGGGTGTAAACGCAGGCCCCGCCCCCTCACGGGTCAAGCAGGAAGGCCCCAAAGTAACTGGCGGCGGTGTCGTCATAATCGATGGCCAGGGACGAGACGGAGACGAAGAGCTGGTCGCCGGCCTGGAGCTCAAAGAGGCCGCCCTGGTAGAGGGCGTGCAGGCCGTCGTCGGCCTCGGGCGCCCAGCACTTGGTGCCCACGCCCTTGAGCAGCAGGATGGGCTGCCCGTAGGCGGTCTCGCGGTTGATGCACTGCACCAGCTGGTGCCCGGAGAGGCGGGCGGCGGCGCCGGCGCTGGGGTAGCGGAAGTAGATCTGCGAGTAGATGTAGTACTTGCCCGCCTGGCTCACCCGCAGCTTGCCGGCCCGGTAGGTGATGTTCTGGAGGTGCGTGTGCACGGTCCTGTCCTCCCAGCGGGTGACAGGGTGGCGGCAGGACCGGGAGAGCTCCCCAAAGTGTCCCGAGCCGCCTAGGGGAGAAGACAGGCGGAGGTCACGGCCAGGAGCGCGTAGCAGCCTACACGTGGCACTGGGCTTCGTGCATCCAGACCAGCCTGAGGGGGAGACCCCCGACCCCATCCCAATCGGGGGGGAAGGACTGCCGAAATGTGACGCTCCACAGTTGGCTCCCCCCCCCTTCCCTAATTGCCCAAAGCCACCAACCCGGCTCCTCATGCTAACGGTCCCCCCCTTCCTGCGTCCCTCCTGCCCGGGCCCCCACGGCACCGGGCCCCACTGGGAACCTAGCCTGGACTCACCGTCCTGGGAGGGACTCTGCTGCCGCCGGAGGCTGAGGTGGGCAGAGGCCCTGCCCAGGGCTCTGGTCGCCAGCTGCCCGGTGGAGGTGTTGAAATCGCTCCTCGTGGCGTCTGTGGGGAAAGGGGAGGGACAAGGAGCTGCGGTGGCCGCAAAAGGTGAGTGTCTCTCTCCGACAGGCCCCCCCCCCGGCGCCACGCCAGGCCCTAACCCCTCGGCATTTTCAGGGTAGGCGAACAGCACTCCTGAGCCCCCCCATCCAGGATTCCAGGCCCTCCTGCCAGACCCCCCAGCCCTAGGGGAGAAGGAATGCAGAGGGTGTGGGGGGTGTTGTGGGGACAGACGGTCAGGGCCATTTTAACCCAAGCGAAGGCTTGTGCTTGGAATGGAGCCTCAGGGGCTGGCCACCCCGCCCACCTTTAAAATGTCCTGCCATTTAAGCATCAAACTCGTTAGCACCTTTGACAAGCCCAAATTGGGTTTTTTAATAAGAAAGGCCCTGGAGGGTCAGACCAAGGACCCGTTCAGCCCAGGATCCTGCCTGCCGACAGTGGCCAGGGGCCCCAGAGGGAGTGGACAGAACCGGGAATCCTCAAGCGAGCCCACCCCCCTCGCCCATTCCCAGTTAGTGGTGGGCCTGGAGCTGACACCGAGCATCCCAGCCCCAGCCTGCCCCACTGCTGGCTCCCGGTGTTTCTTGGGGGAAGGTGCAGAAGCTGGCAAGAGGCAGCGTGGGGGCTTGGTGGAATGGGGGTGGGGTGGGAGGGGGTGAGGGATGGGGTGCGTGTGTGTGTGTGGGGGGGGTTGTCCTGAGCCCTGCAGCCCCCTAGGGATGGATCCACACTCCAGGAACTTATCCCATTCCTTTTTGTTGGCTCTTTTGACCGTCACTGCACATGGAGCGGATGTTTTCAGAGAACGATCCAGTGACTCCAGGATCTCCCTCTCCCTATCTCTGAGCTGATTTAGGGCCCGTCATTTTATATGTACCGTTGGGCTTGTGTTTTCCAGTGCACGTTACAACGCCGTTAGCAGCACTGAATTCCATCTGCCATCTGCTTGCCTTGGTTACCCAGTTTTGAGAGATTCCTCGCCAACGCTTTTCAGTCTGCTTCGTACGGAACTAGCCTGAGTAACTTGGCATCGTGTGCAAATTTGGTCACCTGTTTGCCCCTTTTTTCCAGATCGTTAATGAACACAGACCTGGTCCCAGTACAGACCTCTGGGAGACACCACTAGCTACCCCTCTCCATTCTGAAAACGGACCATTTATTCCTACTCTGCTTCCTGTCTTTTAACCAGTTCTCAATCCGTGACAGGACCTTCCCTCTTATCCTATGATTACTTTGTTTCCTTAAGAGCCTTTGGCACGAGACCTGGTTCACGGATTTCTGATCATCCAAATACACCATATGTCACTCTTGTCCACATGTTTGTTGGCCCCTTCAAATAATTCTAGTAGACTGGTGAGGCATGATTTCCCTTTACCACCATATTGACTCTTCCCTAATGCATCATGTTCATCTGCGTGTCTCCTAATTCTCTTATATCATATATAGCCGTTCTGGAATTTCACATCTGAGTTCCTTTGGGACTCTTGGGTGAATACCATCTGGTCCTGGTGACTTAGTTCTGTTTCATGTATCCCTTTGTTCCATGGATTCCTCTTTTGATATCTCAATCTGGGACAGTTCCTCCGATCGGTCCCCTAAAAGACTGGATAAAAGTGGGACGCTCCCTCCCATCCTCGGCAGTGAAGACGGAGGCAAACAATTCGTTTTGCTTCTCTGCAATGGTCTTGTCTTCAACGCTCCCGGGGCATTTCGATTGGCCGGTGGCCTCCATGGTTGTGTAGCTGGTTTTTGCTTCTGATGGACTTACAGGTTTTTTTTGCTGTTAGTTTCTGAGTCTTTGGCTAGTTGCTCTTCAATTTCTTTTCTGGCCTCGTTTTACTTGTAACACTTGGACTTGCCACAACTGATGCTCCTCTCTCTATTCCGCAGTAGAGTTTAACTTCCCATTTTTCAAGGGGGCCTTTTTGCCCCCTTCTTTTACTTTATTATTTAGCCCCAGGGGCACTTTTTTGGTCCCCTTCTCTGGTTTCTAATTGTCTAGTGATCAATGTTCCAATCTGTTGGGAACTATATGGCTCCTAAGGCCACAGTCAATTTGTGCCCCCCGTTGTGGAAGGACAAATATGTAGAAATGACAGTTCCTGCCCCCAGTCTCACAGTGTAAACTCCAAGGCTACGTCTACACTGGCATGATTTTGCGCAAGAACTCTTTTGCGGAAGAGTTCTTGTGCAAAAACTCTTCCAGAAGAGAGCGTCTACACTGGCATGTGCCTTTGCGCAAGAGATGTGCTTTTGCGCAAGAGCATCCTTGCCAGTGTAGATGCTCTCCTGCGCAAGAAAGCTCCGATGGCCATTTTAACCATAGGGCTTTCTTGCGCAAGAAATTCATGTTGCCTGTCTACACTGTCCTCTTGCGCAAGAACAGTTGCGCAAGAGGACTTATTCCTGAGCGGGAGCATCATAGTTCTTGCGCAAGAAGCGCTGATTTCACACATTAGAACGTCAGTGTTCTTGCGCAAGAACTCGCGGCCAGTGTAGACAGGCAGCAAGTTTTTGCGCAAAAGCGGCCGCTTTGGCGCAAGATCGCACCAATGTAAACACAGCCCAAGACTGAATCCCAAAGGGGTTTGTTTGGATGTGACCCTTCCCCTGCAGGGTTGCAGCCCAAACACAACAGCCCTATGTCTCCGCTCCTTAACGCTGCTTGTGTCTTGCTGGGATTCCACCACAGTAGTGGGGGCGGGGGGGTAGTGTGTGTGCAGGTGTGTGTGTGTGTGCGTGCGTGTGTGTGTGCGTGCACACAAATGCAGCTCTGTGCCACTCCCCCACGCCCACCAGTAGTGAAACTGACCCTAAGCCTGACTGGTCTGGTTTTGGGATCCGCCCAGGAAGGGGGACGTGTAAATGGCCGTCTGCTCTGTCTCACTCTGCTTTTGAAAATCTGGCTCTTTCCATCAAATTTAACAGGGGCCCAGATGACTGAGATCTGGCCAAAGGAGTGAGATCTTCCCACATCTCAAAGTACTAGTTGAACCTCTCCAGTCCGGCACTCTTTAGTCTGGCAACATTTGTGATCCAGCATAATGTTAGTTAGCTGGGTGTCCACGTATCATGGGTGTGGCCAAGTTTCCTGCGGTCCCATAAAATTTGTGTACAGCTGCCAGTCCTGGCTCTGGGTGTTCTGTGCTGTTGTTTAGCTCTGATTTACCCCGAACATGTCTTCTAAGCACCCAGCGAGCAGTGGAAGTGTTGGTGATGCTGCTAGACAACATTGATCTCCTGTGGTCCGGCAAATTCTCTGGTTTGGCAATGGTCAGATCCCCAGGGTGCTGGACTAGAGAGGTTCAAGCGGTTGATGCAGCCACTTAAATGAATGTAGCCATTTCTAGAGCCCGGCAAATCCACGGGTATCTGCTTTATAGCCCAGATCATTTTTGTGGATGCGGATCCAAATTTTGTACCTAGAACCCTGCGGAATTGCGGACGTGGCTTTATGTCTGCGGGTATCCTCGTCCACATGCGGCTCATTTTTGCAGATGTAGATGCGGATGCCAACTTTGCATCGGCACAGTCCCCAGCCCTGCTCCCTTCTGCCAGGGCCAGAACCTTACCTTTCAGCGGGCTCCTGCGGATAACGTTCTCTGTCACCTGGAAGGGAAGAGGAGAGATCACTCGAGTAAACAGGAGACTGTCCCCCCTGCCCCTTTGTCTCCTGTGGCCTCTTCCAGGCCACCAGATCTGTCGCTGTTTCTAGTTGTCATCAAGCTCCGCCGGACTCTATGCCGTGCCTGGCAGGGTAAAGCACCAGGTTCGTCCATCCAAGGAGCTCAAAGCTTGATAACTGGAGCTCCCAGTCCTCTCCTCTTGCGGTGGGTATTACAGATGGGGAAACTGAGGCTGCATCTCCACTAGGAAATTGACCCATTGCTGGCACTGGAATTGGTACTGGTTTGCTGGCAAGTGCAGGCAGGGACAGACCCCGGCAAAGCCCCGTTCAGAGCATGGTTTTTCTTTGTGCCCATCCCCACAAACCACGTTCAGGGCTGGTATGGCCACACCCTTGGCCGACACCCATTGGCAGCAGTGGGTAACCCTGCCCAGGCAGGCCGGGGGAGTGAAAGAGGGAGCCGAATTATTTCATGGCCTCTCTGCCAAGATGGCCGACTAAGGGGCTCCCGGTGATAGGACGGCATCTGTGGTGTTGTTCATGAGGTCCTAGACAGAGACCTACCAACTCGTTTCATGTGGGCCACCAACAGCCACCGGATGGTACCAGCTCTGAGCCCCTCCTGACCTGGGAAATGAGTGGAGTTAGCCACCTAGAGGGAGTGGCCAAAGACCCTCGGGCTGGGACGTTTTCTTGGCAAGTGCCTAACTCCCATTTCCCTCCCTTCCCCCACCAGCGTGGCTCCTCATGGACTCACCATGTTCACGTAGGACTTGAGGCTGCTGGCCAGCTTGAGGCAGGACTGGTTACCCATCAGCTCCTCCAAGTCAGGGACTTCCTGCAACCTGTGGATCAGCTGCAAACACTTCAGCTCCTCTGAGCTCCCCTGCGTCTGGGCTTTTAACTGGGAAATAATCAGATGAGTTGACAATGAAATGAAGCAGCCTCTTGAGTGAACAAAGGGCTGGCTGCACAGTAGGGGGCAGAGGGAGCCCATGTTGATGTGATCTCCGGCTAGTAAGCATGGACTGCTGCTCTTCGGTTTCATACTTGTCCAGAGTATTGTCTACACTAAAAGGAAGATTGCTGCTGCTGTGATCCATCTTCCGGAGTTTGATTTAGTGAATCTAGTTAAGACCTGCTAAATCAAACTCAGAGGGAGCACCCGCCGGTGTCCAGTACTCCTTTTGCGAGGTGTAAGGGAAGCCAACAAGAGTGTTTGCTCCTGTCGGTATCTTGCCATGGGGACGCCACCAAGCTCGGCTTAAGGTAAGCCAACTCCAGCTACGTATTCTACGCATTCTATGTGGCTGGAGTTGCGTACCGTAAGCCGAGCTGCCCTGTCTAGTGTAGACCTGACCTCAGACAGCCCAGGGCTTAGATGCAAGAACTGAGAATAAGCCTGCAACTCTCTGATCACAGTGCCGGAGGGACTGAGATCCCAGGAATTAACCAACCGGTGGACAAGCCATGCAACCTGGAATCCTGAACTCTGCCACTGACTTGCTGTGCAACCTCAGACGAGTCACCTCCCCTGTCAGTGCCTCAGGTCCCCTTGCTCGCTTCAGCAAAGCCCTAGGAGAGCTACGGACGATGCGTGCTTGTGCAGTAGAGGTCCTGGAACAGGTGCCCACGCTACTCGGGGCATTGCGATCCGTAGCAGAGCAGCGTTGCTCTCTCGCGCCGCTTTATTGCTAGTCTTGGGATAGTTGATGTCAGAGAAATAAAGTGGGGGGGAGGGGAGACGTCTGCTGGGGAGAGAGACAAGCTCTTGAGCTTGCACCGAACTCTTCTTCGGGTCGTCTTCAGCTCTGAGCCAGCTTGAAAGCTTGTCTCTCTCCCCAACAGAGGTTGGTCCGTTACAGGATATTATGGCCCCCGCCTTACGGCCCCCACCTTGTCTTTAAAAGAGGCTGTCATTAAAAGCTATCAGCCCTGGGGGCTCTGCCACCAGCCCTGCACGCTCAGCTGCTGGGCCCGCACATGGGGGTCTCTGCTCCTCCACCGGCCCCAGGCCTGGGGCTCTGCTGTTGGCCCAGGGTCCTGTTCGGCAGCTGGTCCCAGGTGCTCTGCCCCCAGCATCCCAGCTGTCAGCCCTGGCTCTAGGGCGCGGGGAGGGGTGCAGACAGGGTTAAGAGGGGATGCAAGTCAGCACCCCCACTCTCAGGATTGTCCAGCGCCGCTGGTGTTGGTAGTAGGACTTACACGCGCAGGGGACACCCAAGGAGCTGACACAGGAGAAAGGGGACGCTGCTTTTGGAGCAGAGGGGTCTGTTTAACTCACTGCAGGACAAGACCTGGTCAAGAGAAACTGACTTGGAAGAGAGAGAGATGCGAGGAGAAGCTGTGAGCTGCAGCTGGATCCTGGCCATCCCCGGGAACTCTGCCCTGAGCCCAGAAAATGCTCGAGTGGTGAGGAAACTGAGGCAGGGAAATGTGCGGGGAGGGGGTGTTTCTTGCGTTAGTTGAAGCAGTGGCTTGTGTTCAGAAGCCCTTTCAACACCTGCCTGCTGACACTGCTGGGTGTTTCTCGGCAGCTGGCAAGCCAGGGTCCCATAAAGCTGGTGCCGATGTGTGTGCCGATGCCCCTGGGTGTCTGGGGATGGGGGGGGAGGGCTGCAATTTAAAGGGCCCAGGGATCCAGCTACTGCCCCGGTAGAGGCAGCTGGGAGTCCCCGTTTGTCAGCGGAAGGGTGCAATGGACGCAGAACCTCAGCTGCTGCAGCACGGTGCCCGTGGGGAAGGGGTGCCCCGTGCTGCAGAGGGAGCTGCCCGTGTCTGGCGCAGGCCGAGATTTAGTGCGTCCGGCTAAGGAAATGCAGGAGGAAAGCTGGCATGTAGCACTGCCCAGAGCCTAGGGCTGGGCCGAGGCTGAACGCCTGCCCAGCCTGGCTCCTGGCACTGCCTGGGCACCTCTCCTATTGCCTTATGACCAAGAGATTGAGGTCAGGTGTTGTGCAATGGATTGAGCCTGCAACACACGCACAGGCCCAGCCTTCCCTCCAGCTGTTTAGATCTGCAGCGTCATGTTATTGTCTCCCGCTCAGCAGGACTCGCCCGCCAAGGCAAACAGTCCCGCCGGGGAGAGGTGCTGGCTCGCAGCCTGGCAGAACCAAGTCCCCGGGTTGCAGGGCCAGGGTGATGGCAGACCAAGGCCTTGGTCTCCTCGCTCCTGCTGCCAGCCAGGGGCCGGTTGCAGTGGTTTGGAAACAGGGCTGAGGCCTGCCCAATTCATTCCACAGGGGAAACCAAAGAGCTGGAGAATTTAAAATACCCAGCATGGTCCTGCAGCTGCCCTGTTGGGACAGTTCAGGGCCTGGGCCCGGTCGGCCTCGGTCGCACTCTAAACCCTGTACAAAGTGGGAAGGTTTGGGTGCCGTTTGACTGGCTGCTGCATGTCACTTCTCACTGCAACAAGGGATGTAAAATCCTCTTTAATCAGTTAACTGGTTAACCCATGGGTGGTGGGTGAAGGTAGGGCTGGGGGAGGCAAGCTCCCAGCCCCGCCCCTTCTTCCCAGGCCCCGCCCCCCACAGGAGCCAAGCCCTTCCCTCCAAGCACCACGCGGAGGGTGGGTGACCTGAGCACAGGGAGGGCTGGTGCTTAAGGGCAGCCACACTCTGCCCCCATTATACCTATAGTAGGTGTTCTGGGGGCGGAGTGTGGGCGGGGCCAGGCTGGCGGTTTGGGAAGGCAACGCCTTCCCCTGCCTGTTATATCCACTGCCCCTGGTCTAACCCATTAACTCTTCAAACAGGGGTGGGCAGGGGGAGGCCACTCCAGCTCAGCCGGGCTGCCGGTTAACCAGTAACTGGTAAGCATCACCCAATAAGGGCGATGCTTACTGGTTAACCGATTAACCACTGACCCCTGTCTGTGACTGCAGTGCCATCTCCTCCAGATCAGAGGGAGAAGCAGCTGACTCAGACTAAGGTCTTCTATACCCTCAAAAGTTCATATGGGCCCAGAGCTGCGGGAAAAGCCCTGCACCCCGATCAGCTACGCCCCCTCGTGTAGCTGCAGCTCTGATGCACAGAAGAGGGCTTCCATCCCCACTGGCAGCTCCCTGCAGGGAGGGGGGTCTGCACTGCCAGAAAAACTCCTGTTGGAGTAGGCTGCATCTACACATAAGAACGGCCAGGCTGGGTCAGACCAAAGGCCCGTCTAGCCCAGGGTCCTGTCTGCAGACAGTGGCCAATGCCAGATGGGGCTTTGCCAGCATAGCTCTGTGAGCACAGTCTCGGTGGGGTAGACGTAACCTAAGGACTCCTGAATAAGCAGCAGATTAGGAGGTAATGCCCCAGCCCTTGTATGTGCATAAACTATGAATCCCCAGACCCGCCGAGGAAAGCTGAATAAGCCTTTTCTTAGACTCAGCCCTTGTCTGTAAACACTCTTCAGCCCTGGCAGCGTGCTCTCGTACATTTCATGCAACCCTAGGAAATGGAAACTTCACGTGTCCCTGGGAGGGGACGGCTTCTGGGAAAATGAAACAAAGCAAGTTCAAAACCCTTCCCACGCCATTCCAACACCTGGCCGTGCAGCCGGTACAGCTGCCACAGGGCATGCCAGCTGGAGCTGGCTCGCTCTTTCCTTGGGCAACTCCAGCGTCTGTTGTATCCACCTGTTGTCACTCCTCCCACATTACAAATGTGCTTTGTGTGCTGCGTCTGTGTACCTTTGTGTGCTGCGTTTGCGTACAGTGCCTACTACAACGAGGCCCGGTAATAATCACAAATAATTATTCTCCGCCTCACTGCCAACACATTCACTGATCATTGGCACGCGTCTGTCAAAACCAACCCGAGCCAGCCTGATCCTAGTTTAAGCTGGACTGATTCTGATCTCATGAATGCTCCTTTTCCACTGTTGAACTCTGCTGCTAAATTTGTGCAACAAGCCCAGAGGTGCCGGGGTTGTGAACTGCAAGCAGCACAAGTGAAGCGCTGGTGAACACCACTGCTTTCCAGTGCTCAGGAGAAATCCGCCAGCTGGTGCTAGGCTGAGAGAAAGATGAGACTAGCTAGCATGTAGTTCCGCTGTATAGAAGGATGATCCATACATGCTACTGTAGATCTTCTTATAGCAGTGCATGTAATTGTGCCTCTCTCCTCGCCTTTTCTGTGCAAGTCGGCTTCTGTGGCCCTGCAAACTGTTCTGCATCAACAGGTCTCCAGGCCAGGATGAAATGCCTGTGATGTGGACAGAGCTCAGCATGGGCAGAGAGGTCTGCTTGTTCTGGACAGCTTGCAGGATCAGAGTCTCCGATTGGAAATTCCTCCGCACAGCTCCTAGGACAGCGGAGTTCAGCTTTGGGCTGGGAGTACTGGGTGCTACTCAAATAAAACGGGGTGCAATAGTACTGAGGGGAGAGGAGACGGGGGCCCAATCTTTGCGCAGGTTTGGGGGTAATGTTTTACATAGGGTAATTAGTACCATTTCCAAGGCTCCATTGATTGTATGCGACTTAGGCTCCTGGGTGCCTAGAGGTCAGGTATTTAGGTGCCTAGTGGAAGCCACAAAAATGCCTAGACACTATAACCAATGGGAGTTAGGCACCCCCGTAGGGACATAAAATCCTGTTTAATTTATCAACTGATTAAACTTTAACTACTTAACCGATTACACAGGGGTGGGTGGGCTGGAGCATTCCTCCCTCTGCCATGGCCAGGGGGCTGTTCTGGTGTGGCTGGAGTGCCCCCTGCCCACAGTGCCCCCCCCCCAGGGGCTGAAGCAGTCTCCTGCCTGAGGTGGGCAGGGGACTACTCCAACCCCGGAGAGGCTTACTGGTTAAGCAGTTAACCATTCACATCCCTAGCACCTACCCTGCTTTGGCACTTTCTAAAAAATCCCACTAGGTGTCTAGCTGCATATTGGAGTGCCTAAATACCTTTGTCAATCTGGTCCTAAATCACTTTTGGAAATGGGACTTGGAATCCTTAGTTCCTTGGACACTTTTGAGAATCGTACTCGGCCGGCCCGGCATAAAGGATTTTATACCCCCAGACTGAGTTTCCAACCCCTGCCAATGGTGACTGTCCAATGGGTTTAGACACACGGTGGGAACGAGCGCGGCGGTGTTTATAGCTCGGCTACTACTAGGAGCGTTTCAACAGGTTGTGAAGAGGAGCAGCAGCTCCACATTTGAAATCATGCAGAGGGCTCCCTGCTGTCTGCCTCTGAGGGGCAGCTGCATTACTGAGACACAGTCTGTCGACGTGGCTTAGTTATTATGTTACATGGGTTTACGCTGTTGCTTGGCCAGACACAGATTTACTGCCTGCTGCTGTGTTGTTTATGCGCCTCTCAGCCGCCCTGCGAATCATTGTGGGGATGCAGGGAGGTCAGAGCCTGGTTCTCAAAGTCTTACCAAGGCCTCTTTAAAAAGCACACGCCTGCAATCCCGGATCTGCCTGCTGACTCACAGAGGGTCCGATCTGGCACTCAGCTCGGTCAACAAGCATCTCCCCAGTGACTGTTGCGGGCTTTGACTTCTGATGCGCCATAGAGGGCTATTGACTCCGACAGTGGCCACTACCAGATGCCTGAAGTTTGTGGGAAGGGGGGAACCTTCCCTGTTGGCTGCCGGGATAAGACCGAATTCCTCGCCTGCAGAAAGGCGAGGAGTCCTCGGGCACCTTCGAGATAGGGAGGTGAAAGCTGCCCCAAGGAGTTAGCCAGTTAAACGATGTGTTTAATTGCTGCCTGCAGCGGAGGCTGGCAGGCCCTGGGGACAGTAGCCCCGTCAAAGCCATGCGGGCTACTCCAGCCCGACCCCACCGACCCCACCGTCCACAGCTGCCAAGGTCCTGCTGGCCAGGCTGCCGTGGGTAGGGGGCTGCTCCTGCCGGTGGGGCCCTCCGGTTAACTGGTAAGCCTTACTGGGTAACCAGTTAACTGTTTTATCTTTAACATCCCTACTTAGAGACTAACAGATTGATTAGGGCCTAGCTTTCCTGGGTAAAACCCACTAGATGTGTTTTACCCAGAAACGCTTAGGCCCTAATCACTCTGTTAGACTCCCTCCGTTGTTTTTGCAGATACAGACTAACACCCATCCTCAGGCATTTTGCTTTACCCTTCGTTTTCCTTTTGGTAAAACGGGGCTCTGGGGCCAGCCTTTTTTGGGGCTTCTACCAGCTAGCAGCGAAGCACCAAACCCCACAGGAAAGCTCTCCAAGCCGAGAGCTCTGCAGGGCTACGAAATTTGTATCCACCCGTGTCTGTAAAAACGAGCCAGGGGCATCCGCCTCCACAGCGTGTGGATACCTGCGGCTATCAAGCAGGTCTCCACGGATTTGCAGGGCTCTACCTGTTTCCCCTCTTTCCCTGAGTCAGCCTGCCTACCCTGGCTGCTCAGGCGCAATAAGACTGGGTCATGCCTCAGTCACTGTTATGAGGAAAGGTGTGTGCCAGGCACGGGCTGCAGATCTCTGTGTGTACACAGACACACACACACCCCCTCACACAGACACACACCTCACACACAGACACACACTCTGAATGGCTGCAGAACCGCAATCTCACGTTTAACAGGGACACCACGCACTGTGCCTGCGGGTAGGACTGGCCCTGGCTGCAGGATGGTCGGGGCGGCGCTGGCTTGCGGCGGGTCTGTGGCCGGGTGGTGCTCGGCGCTGCTGGCCGGGGAGGCACCTGGCGCATCTCTCGAGAGGCGGTGGCGCTTTCGCTTTCTCGCAGCCCCGCGGGCCCCAGGCTCCAACCGAACCGGCCCGCTCCCGCTGTGCCCGGCCCGAGCAGCCGGGGAGGGAGACCGTGTCAATCCAGCCCGCCCGGGCCGGCGGGGTCTGTGCGTGGATCAGCCGCTAGTCCCCCAGCCTGCCCCCGAGGCTCCAGGAGTCAATCCGACACTGGGGGGGAGGAGGAAGGGGGTGGCTGAGGGGGGGAGTGGGGGTGTGAGGAGGGGAGTGGGGAGAGTGGGGGTGAGGGGAGAGGAGGGGTGTGAGGGGAGAGTGAGGAGGGAGTGGGGGAGAGTGGGGGTGAGGAGGAGTGGGAGTGTGAGGAGGGGAGTGGGGGTGTGAGGGGAGAGTGAGGAGGAGTGGGGGTGTGAGGGGAGTGGGGGTGAGAAGGGGAGTTGGGGAGTGGGGGTGTGAGGAGGCGAGTGGGGGTGAGAAGGAGTGGAGGTGTGAGGGGAGTTGGGGGAGTTGGGGTGTGAGGAGGGGAGTGGGGGTGTGAGGGGAGAGTGAGGAGGAGTGGGGGTGTGAGGAGGGGAGTGGGGTGAGAAGGGAGTTGGGAGTGGGGGTGTGAGGGGGAGTGGGGTGAGGAGGGAGTGGGGGTGTGAGGGGAGAGGAGGGAGTGGGGTGTGAGAAGGAGTGGGGTGAGAAGGAGTTGGGGGAGTGGGGGTGAGAGGAGGGGGAGGGGGGAGGGGGGTGAGAGGAGGGGTGTGGGTGTGAGGGAAGAGTGAGGAGGGAGTGGGGTGTGAGGAGGAGTGGGGTGAGGAGGGGTGTGGGGGTGTGAGGGGAGAGTGAGGAGGAGTGGGGTGTGAGGGTGAGAAGGGGAGTTGGGGAGTGGGGGTGTGAGGAGGGGTGTGGGGGTGTGAGGGAAGAGTGAGGAGGGGAGTGGGGGTGTGAGGGGGAGAGGAGGGAAATGGGGGGAAATGTGTAGCAAGCACTTTGGGGCCAGTTCCCAGGATTTTCCCAAGGGCACCCATGCGGGTCCGAGCAGCGAGCTGGACCTGCGCCCCTCGGAGCGCCAGGAGATTTCCAGGCAAGCCCGGGGCGCCGCATTTCAACCCCGCCCCGCCGGGTTTGCACCCAAATCGCGTTCCCGGCGCCCGTTACCCCTGCAGCCGCACGGCCAGGAAGGGGGGGTCCGGGCTGAACGCCCCCCCGGCGCGCCGCGAGTCCCGGGCCCACCTTGGCGATGGACATGGTGAAGTAGACGAAGAGCCCCGTGGTGCAGGCGATCTGCAGCGCCAGGATGGCCATGACGGCCATGGCGAGCCACACGGGGCTGCAGGGCCGCCGCCGCCTCCCGCAGCCCGCCTCGTCCTTGTGCCCGGCCGCGGGACCCATCATGCACGCCGCGGAGTCGCTGCTGTCCGAGCGGTAGTACGGCTGGTTGTTGGGCTGCGGCTGGTGGGCCATTGCATGCCATACAGCCCCCGCGGGGGGAGCCTGCTGTCACCCCCTCCCCGGCCGTGCCTCCCGGAGCCTCCTCCCACATGCACAAGGAAGCGAGCGCAGAGAAAAGTTCTTGCCCCGGGAGAAAACTCCTGGGCGAGGGGGAGGGACGGAGTCAAACGGCTTCAGCCTCTTTCCAGGCAGCGGCTGGGTCCCTGCCCTCGCCTGGCGGCTGGGGGAGTGTAAAGTTCAGCTCGCCCAGTAAACAAAGGCCGAGACGCAACACGTGGAGACAGCTCCCCCGCTCTGCCCCCTCCTTGTTTACAAGCCCGTTGTTCCTGACCTGACTCAGGGATGCGATCTGCTTCCAAGTCTGCTTGGCTCCTGGGGATTCACCTCCCGGATTCCTCTGTGTCTCTGGGATGGGGGGCGCTTCTGTTCTGACGCCTCCCCCTCCTCAAATGCGTGGCCTGGGTGTGTGTGGTGCAACCCCAGAGGTGGCTGCATTTCAGTAGCAGAAGAAATTGTCCCGTCTGGGCGTGCAGAGGCAGAAATACTTCTGAGAAGGTCACCAGTGTATCCCTTCCACCCACCATCGGCCCAGTAAAAGATAACACCCCCGCTTGTCTCCCCCATTTCCTCAAGTGAAGTAGTCCTAATGAAGCTACAATTGGTGAGGTATCTGCAGCATCAAGCCCTTCATTTGTTTGGGGACCCGACGGGCAGACGGAATTCCTGCGGAAGGAAGTGCATGCTTTATTTGGGTAGGGACTACACAATCGGGGAAGGCAGGTATTGTCTTCCCAAAAAGACAGGGGTGGCCCCAGCCACACCCCAGCTTGCTGGGAAGGCTGGGGCCGGGGTGCCCACTGGCTTCCAGGGCCAGAGCTGAACTGGGGTTGTGGGTGCACCTGCCTGGCATGGGGAGAGGTGTGGGGGTTCTCGCCTTGGTCAGGGGCCAGAGGCCCTAATGGAGGCGGGGTCGTGGGTGTAAGAGGTGGGGCTGGGGCTTGCCTCCCCAAGCCAGCCACTCACCCACTGCCCATGGATTCCTCTGAGGAGAGCCATGTGCATATCAATAATTAATTTTTATGAGAGTAAATCAGGGGTGGGCAGTAATTTTTGCAGGGGGGCCACTTAATGAGTTTTGCTATGGGGTCACGGGCTGGCTCCACCTCTGGAAGGGGTGGGGCTAGGGACTAGCTTCCCCCCGCCTTCTGAGTTGAGTTGTCTGCCGCTAGAGGTTTTGAATTAAAAACACAGCAAAGGGCTCGCGACTCCCAGCCTCCCCGCTGCCACGTGGCCTGGCAGCCACCCCGGGTTACTGCGGCTATTGAAAAGGCTCGCAGCTCCGGCCCCTGCCAGGGTAGCGCCTGGATCATGAGCTGTGAGCCATTTCAATAGGATCCTGCTGCCTTAGTCACCTGGAAATTCTGTGGCACCGGCAGCAGGATAGCAATAGAAAGCAGCCAGATACAGCCCGCGGGCCAGATCAAAGGGTTAGGTGGGCCAAATCCGGCCCCCGGGCCACATCCTGCCCACCCCTGGAGCAAATGTTACCTTAAGTACAAAAAAAAGCTTTAAAAAGAACCAAAGCACTAGAAAGAGGATAAAGTTGGAAAAAGTAAATAGAAATGAATAAATAAAAGGTGAAGTAACGGGTTACTGTGAGTAAGCGGGAAGGAGACCTGGTGCATTGCATGTGAGGAATGGAAGTGGAAGAGGCATCCGGGAGGGTAGGCACTGAGATATTATAATTACATGACATGCCCTAGCTAACAGGCTTCTGGTTCTAGCTAAAGCAGCTAGACAAGCCCTTTGTGCAGTGATCTGCGTTGTGGGGAATAGACATTAACAAATATGCAAGAGCTCGCCAGCTGGGGCAAGTTTTTCCTACCCTGAAGCTATTAAAGATGTAGAGGCGGTGACATGGACTGAGCACTGGGCTAGGAGTCAGGAGACCTTGTTCTGCCATTGATCTGCTGCGTGATTTTGGGCAAATCACTTCAATCCAGGAGGCCAAGGGTATTCAGGTGTGTAACAGCCATGGGGGTGAGGCACGGGGATAGTTCTGTGGATGTGGGGCCTTCTCCGCTGTGTGTCTCTATTCCCTTCCTGCCATTTAGGTTGCAGGGAGGGATTCCTCTCACCACCTACGTAGGCACAATGTCCTCCAGGGCCTCAGCTTGGTGACCCCTGTGACTGGTATTAATAACGTGACAGGGTGATCAGCATCCCTTACAGGCGTAGCCCTTCCAGCCACAACCACCACGATTGTCTTTTAAATAGGGAGACCTTTGCAAACTGGAAAGCTTCCCAACCAGGTTTGCCCTTTGTTAGCCAGGGGAGCTAACTCGCCAGGCAAACACAGACACAGACACATCAGACGAGGAGCAGCTGGGTTTTTTAATGTCCCTTTCCCCACCCAGTGTCACTGTCTGTTCTGGGGTTGTCTCCTGCATTGGAGCGCCTGGCACTTTGTCAGAACCAGCTTCCTGCTGGGAGGAAGTCCCAGAGTGAAGACACGGGAGATGCAATGTCTGGGCAAAGGAGTCATTCAAAGGTGTGGTAAGATCTGTTCTGGTTTTTTGGTTGTTGTTTTTTTTAAAGAATCAGACCTCCCTTTTCTCATTCATTTGCATCATGAGTTGTTGCATTGACTCATGAACTTGTGCTTTCAAGCCCTCAGTTTCCCATTTGCTTGCTAATTAGACTCTTTAGACCAGGGCAGTCATTTACTCTACATTTCTATAACACAATGGGGGCGAGGGTCTGGTTGGTCAGTAGGTACTATTTCAATGTAAGTGTTTCTCCAGCATCATCATTGTCGCTGTCATTTAGTTCAGCATTTCCTGTCTGTGATTTACTCTCCTGTGTAAATCAATGTACAGTAGACTTCCGATAATCCGGAACCTATGGGATTTAGGTGGTGCCGGATTATCAAATATGCCGGACTATCAGGAGGTACTATAAGCAGGTTATATATATACTACATTATATACTGTATATAAAGTGTTCTTAACCCTTTTATTGTACATACTGTATACAGTATACTGTAATGTTTTCGTTTTTTTAAGCCTTTTTTACCCTTTTGGCTCAGTTCAGCTGCTGCCGCTGTTACCTTGTGACTCATTTTTTCCGAAGCTCACTCACTAGGCTCTTGCCATTTTGATGCCGGACTATCAGGAGTGCTGGACTATTGGATGCCGGACTATTGGAATTTTACTGTAGTGTGATCAGATGCTCTTGTTGTGTTGGCTATAACTGTACTGCAAGTGGTATGATTTGTACCTCCTGTAGATACATCTGCCCTGGCCTTGTCTACATTAAACGGAAGATTGCCTCTGCCGCGATCTATCTTCCAGAGTTTGATTTAGCAAGTCTAGTTAAGACTCGCTAAATCGAACTCAGAGGGCGCTCCCGCCAACATCCTGCTTCTGCGAGGAGCAAGGGAAGCGTTTGCTCCCATCAGCCTCCTGCTGGGAGGATGCAGCCAATCCCAGCTTAAGGTATGCCGACTCCAGCTATGCATTCTACGTAGCTACGTATTCTGCGTAGCTGGAGTCGTGTACCATAAGCTGAGCTGCAGGGTCAGGTGTAGTTTGACTAACTTGCTAAAATAGCAGTGGGAACAAGGGGGCATTGAGTATCTACCCAGGAGGGCCAGCCGACCTTGTACAGCCCACGCTACTGCATCCTCGTTGGTTTTAGAGAGCTAGCAAGAGGTTAAAGCAACAGAGGGACGTCCACAGGGGCTGTAAATCGCACACCTGGTTAAATGGTAGGCATAGCCTCATTCAGCTCCCAGAAGTATTCAGCAACTTCACTGATGGCTCTAATGACAGCTGCTAGCCAAGGCAAAGAGTGACTCTACCGGATCCATGTCTAGCATGCAGCAGAACAAGGTATGAGGGAGGAAGGAGGGTCTTGTGGGTTAGGACCAGAAGTTGAGAGGTTGGCTGTTAGTTTATCATTTGTTGATGGCAGCTCTCATAATGTGCTAGGCACCCTGCAGACACCTGGTCCCTGCCCTGAGAAGTGTGTGGGCTAGGAATGGCCTCAGGTGTCCGCCTTCAATTTGGGTAGCTCCGAAAGAACCATCTTATAAATTACTCTCTAGACTGCATTTGATTCCAGTGAAGATCTATCATATTTTTGTTGCTGGGGAGGTGCTCTTGAACAAGTGATGTCCAGAGATTAGTAGTTTTGGGTAGGAACATATTAAAGAGATTCATCTTAGAACATAACGCCGGCTTCCCAGAGATCCCCTGACCCTAATGCTCCAGGAAAAGAGCTATGTTTTAAACCGAATGACTAATTGATTTTTTTTTCTTGTTCGCAGCAAGACTTGTTTGGCAACACAAGGAACGGTGGTACAGTAAAATATGGACTGTCCTTGTAAGTTGTAGAGAAGAGAAGTGACTCTATTTAGCGTACTTCGAGGAGCCAGCAAACAAGCCAGAATCCTTAGCTATGTTACTTGGATACTAACCTAACCCTAAGTAAGTAATGTACAATGTAGCTTGGAAACATCAGATTGTAACTCCACCGTAGCAAAAAGTTTTCGGAGCAAACCTCAGTAGGGTTGCCAGATAATGTCACAAAAAATCCCAAACAGGCAGGGAAAAATTGGTTGACCAAAAAAAAAAAAAAAAATCCCTCCCCAAAAAGAGGTCGCTGCGCCTTTAAACTCCTCGCTCTCCCTGCCCTCGCAGATGCCGCCAGCCATCCGTCCAAGGAAAACAGAAAATACCGGGCACTTTACATGTCCGGTATTCTCTGGGTTTTTTTACCGGACGGAAGGCCAAAATACCGAACTGTCCAGGTGAAAACCAGACACCTGGCAACCCTAAACCTCAACCATGGGCTGTGTTCCATACAAATCCCTGCTTTCACCTATGCCTCAGTTTCCCTCTCTGTCCGATGGGAATGATCCACCCATCCACCTCCCAAGGGGCATTGTGTGGCTGAATTCATTCATGTTTGGGTGAGTCATTGTGCGGAGTGACTTTCTGACTGGAAGCGCTAGAGAAGGCCAGACGGTAATGAAGGTGACTCTTGCGTTGTGTCTGAACTTGATTTTCTTGGTTCGGTTTGACAGTCTCGCCGGGCGAGACAGTGAGTCCTGAACTCCTGCCAAGCCTTGCCTAGTCCTCCTTGCATCACCAGTGGGGACTATGTAGCCATTCACTCTTGAATTCACTCCTGCGTTGAGCTCTTGAGGCATACGTTTTCCCAGACAGCTGTTAGCGAACTGCCCCCTTTTGTGATCTGGGCTCTGCAAGGTCTAAGAGTTGCCTTTGAAGCACTTAGGTCCAGACCTGGATCTCTGATTCCCCGCTGAGGCTGCTGCAGCCCCCTGCCTGCAGGCCATGTGCCCCACAACCACATTACGCACTCCTAGGCAGGACTTTGCTGATCCTTCACACCAGGAGCAGCTGGTATGGCGGTGTGGCTCTGTCCCTAGGTGAGGATGGCTTCTGCGTGGTGTGTATACCTGACTGGGTGGGAGAGGGGGAAGTTCCCTTCCTATTTGCTGGGTAAAATGGCCGGGAGGATCGGGAGGAGGAGCACTGGAAGGGCTAAAAGCTTCATGGCCAGGACTTGCCAGGAGTGGGGAGACCGGGGCTCCTTCTGCTCTGCTCCTCTGTTTCCTACAGCAGTGCTAGAGGGATACACAGCCCCTGCCTCCCCAGGCACCTGGCTGCGTGCCCCGAGGGAGCGCTCTGACTCTCCCAGGCCGGGGCTGCGCTAGCCCACAGTCCCCAGCATTGTGAAAAGGTGCGGCTGCCACCTCCAACCAGCAGACACTGGACAGAGGGGGCGCAGTGTATGCCTCAGGGGCCAGTGTGGCAGGCATGGGCAGCCCTCCCCACCCTCTGGCCTGGTCTGGAAAGTTCCTTGCATGCAAGGGTCCTGCAGAGCTCCCCCAGCACTGTGGAGATTCCCTAGGAGGCCTGAGTGCCTGCCCTATGGCCCCTCTGCAGCAGTCTACCCGGTGCAATTGTCAGCGAGAGCTGCTGTGAGCTGGGCCGGACACCCCCATGGGGCCCTTGTCCACACTAGCTCTTACAGAATCCTAGAACACTAGAACTGGAAGGGACCTCGAGAGTCATCGAGTCCAGTCCCCTGACCTCAGGGCAGGACCAAGCACCGTCTAGACCATCCCTGACAGGTGTGTGTCCAACCTGCTCTGAAATATCTCCAGTGATGGAGATTCCACAACCTCCCTGGGCAATTTATTCCAGTGTTTCACCACCCTGACAGGCAGGAAGTTTTTCCTAATGTCCAACCTAAACCTCCCTTGCTGCAGTTTAAGCCCATTGCTTCTTGTCCTGTCCTCAGAGGCCAAGGAGAACAATTTGTCTCCCTCCTCCTTGTGACACCCTTTTAGATACCTGAAAACCGCTCTCATGTCCCCTCTCAGTCTTCTCCTTTCCAAACTAAACAAGCCCAATTCCTTCAGCCTTCCCTCCTAGCTCATGTTCTCTAGACCTTTCATCATTCTCGTTGCTCTTCTCTGGACCTTCTCCCATTTCTCTACATCTTTCCTGAAATGTGGTGCCCAGAACTGGGCACAATCCTCCAACTGAGGCCTTCCACCAGCCGAGCTGCCACATCTCAGGGGAAAAGGCCAGGCCCTAGCACGCTCCCGGGACAGGCAAGAGCTGGGTTTGCATGAACTCTCTTCTACCAAGGGAGGAGATGAGACAGAGAGAGCCCGCGACATGCTCACGGGGGTAGTGAGTCCGTGACAGAGCTGGGAGGAGAGCCCAGGAGTCCCAACTAGGGATGTGAAATGTGGTTAAAAATCTCACCATATAACTGCTAAAAATCCTCTGCAGCCGGCTCCCTGGGAGTGGGGCTGCCAGCTCCTGCCGGCCCTGCTCATGGAGCGACCCTAACCCTAACCCTAACCTGCAGGGACCGAGCGAGGCCACTACAGATGGAGCTGCTCCTGCAGGGCCTACGGGGCTGGAGCAGCCCTTTACTGGGATGGACAGGGAGCTGCTCCAGCCCCTACTGGTTAACCTTTTACATCCCTAGTCCTCCCTCCCTGTGGCCTGCTGTCCTCGCTGCACACACTGCTGTGTTCTCGCAGGGAAGAGAGGGAGGGACTGTGGCTGAGCTAGTCCCAAAGAATCCTCTAACCCAAATCCCACCCACCTGGCTTCTTTTGGGGTAGGGGAGCCGTGACCCTTTGAAGATGATCCCTGTTTCTCCCTGTAGCCTCGTGCCTCCCCCATCCAAAGCAAAGGCCAAGTTAACCCCTTGAGCGTCAGGCCCGGTGGTCGCTCGGGCGCCAGGAGGTTTGGAATGGCATGCTTTGTCTGCAGAGTGTGCGCTCCTTCTCTGGCTCACACGTGGTGCCTTCCCATGGGAGTTGGGCACTCAGGATGCGTCGTGCTTTGGTACTCAGCCTACGTGAGTAGATGGAGGCTCCTGGTCTTTGCCCTTCTGCCTGGCAAGGCTCCTCAGGTATGTGAGCACCTGGGTAACTATCATCTGATCTGCCTTTATTGCCTTTGTAAACTAGATTGTGCACCGTTTCACCCGGTTTCATGCAAACTCCCAATAAACACCCCACAGCTCAGCCAGGCACTTCCTTACCAGGAAAAGTTCCCGGGTCACCTGCCCTGGGGAGAGAGGAGGAACTGGGCATGTGCCCCATGCCCCATTTCTGCTTCTTGGTGATGTTAGAAAAGCTGTTTCCTTCTGAATTTTTTTTTGTATTAAAAATCCAGTTCTTGTTTAGCGTGTTTTTCTGGGCAGTCTCTGTGGGTGACTGGAGAACTGGTAGATTTATGCATTGCAGGTGCTGAGCAAGGGAAATCCCTGGAGAGGGGGGCGTGGCTGTTTAATTCAGACCATTTAGAGCTCTTTGAGTTTGGTTTGGTTGATTTTTGCCACTCAGACATACAACTAGTTGTTGGTAGAGGGGGAAGTTTTAACATGTTGCTCCCCTCGTTAAGGCTGAAGTGGGCTCGCCTACCCCGTGGCAGCACTTCACACAGTTCATAGGGCTGCCTGGGCAGGTGGGGGCACGAGGTAGTGCTGGTGGGGGGGTGCCGTGGTTTAGGCAGCTTGGCCTCGCCCCCTTCCGTCTGAGGCCCCGCCCCTTCTGGGAGTGTGGAGCTGCCCTTCCCCCCTTACCCAGGGGCTTAGTGTGGCTGTCTGCTCCACTGGGCTGAAGAAAGTCCCATTCCGCATTTCTGGGTTCTCCAAGGAAACCTCCAGCAAAATGAGGAAGACCAGACTTCAAGGCAGAATCAAGCAGAAAAAATCGTACTAAAACCAACGTTTTTCAGGTGTCCTTTACATAAATCTAGTTCATTTTCCCCACCTGCAGTCGGCTTTCGCAGCGGGTTGCTCCTACCACTTCATCCCTCTGCCTTTCTCAGTGGCCCGGGCTATTTCTTGTGTGGCGGGGAACTGGTCACAAGAGAACAGCCCCCAGGACATGGGTCAAACGGTCGTTCTTGCCGTGAAGATGGGCCTGAGCCATTTGCTAACCTCCTTCCCAGACGGAGCCCCCGCCCTGTAAAGATCCGGTGTTTGATTTGGGAGACGGGCTTGAAACAGGACTCTGCCTGGCAGTGTAACCAGGACCAAAGTGGGTTTTATCTGTGTTGTGGGACTGACACACTAGTGTGCTTGGCATTGTGTCTTTCTATAGACCCGTCTACACTACAACTCAAACTGAATTAGGCAGAACCAGACTAAAGGTGGAGGCTGGAAATGTGTCACATCCTGGGGTCCGCCTGGCTTTTGCAAACCGTTTTATATTTGCAAAAGGCTATTTTGTTTTTCTGAAGGGACTAGCGAGACACCTCAGAAAAGCCCAGTTTCCAGTGGTGAGAGCCCAGCGCTGTCTGAAAATCAAAGCCTTTTTAAGTCCCGCAGACACTGTCAGACACCGTCCCTGGCCACTTTGGGACATCTGTATACTGGCTCAGAGGTTGCTATCCTGGGATTTAGCCTCTTCCCAGGAAAAGTTGGGTCTGGTGGCTCTGGCTAGGTTGTGAGTCTAGACAGAGTGGTGTCTGTCTCCCCTCTGGAGCGAATTGTTGTGTCTTAATGGCTTTGGCTGAACCGAGGTCACTGGCAGCCGGATGGAGGGACCTGCCCCCCGCACAATGCCCTCGCTGTCCCGGAACGAGGTCTGCAGGAGGGCAGCGTTGATCCTGACTGGTTGGGGTGGTGACCCCGTGGTTCCGTCTCTCCTGTTAATTCATTGACGGCGAAGGCCGGGCGGGCGACGCACTCTGCTGAGGGGGGCGGGAGGGGGAGAGAGAAGGGGTCATATTGTGCTCCGCAGCACCATGAGGGGTGGCTAGCCGCGCCAGCCGAAGCCCTCCTGCCCTGGGCCACTAACCCACCCGTTTTCTGTGGCGCCAGCCCAGTCTGCCGCTGATGGGAAGGAGCGGGAGGGGCCGGGAAGAGAGCCGGCGCGCCTGAAGTTCTAGTCACTGCTGTAGAGTCAGGAGGGTCTTGGCGGCCAGGTCCTTGCACTGGGCTTGGTTCTCCTCTCATGTGGGTAGAAATCAGGAGTCATTTCACACGTGTGAAGTGAAGTGGGGAGCGGGGGCTCCCCAGAGCAGCGCCGGTGGGGCTGGCTGCCTCCGTCGCACCCTCCACGTGCATCGCACTCTGCCCGTGCGTCGCACTCTGCCCATGATTGCTAGTTCTTCAGAGCCCAGGCCGCCAGGGCCCCCCTGTGCCAGACACAGCACAGACTGTCCCTGCCTTGGGGAGCAGGGATGTGAAATCCCGTTGAATCAGTTAACCGGGTAATGGATTAAGTGAGATCCCGGGTGAGAGGGACCAGCCCCCAGCCTGCGGGGCTGCTCCTGGGTGCTAGTTAACCAGCTACCCAGGAAGCATCACGGTTACCCATTCACATCCCTGCTGCAGAGCTGACAATCTAAAGAGGCAAACCCAAGCGTGTGGGAGGGAGAAAGAGGCAAAGGGAGCTGCTCTGCCACTGCCCTGCCGGATGACTTTGGGCCAAGACTTGTACCCAGGTCTCCTGATTCCTACTTCCGGGCTCTGTGTATTGAGTCAGCGCCATTCGCTTCTCTGCCCGCTCCAGCCCCTGCTCCCTGCGGGCCTGCGGGTGTCAGGGGCCGGACCTGGCGGGGGTGTTCTGATGCGGGTCTGAGCTGTGGGCGTTCAAACCCAGGGCTCACGCCTGCCTCTCTCTGACTGGCATCACCGGATCGTGCCACGGGAGCATCTTCTGCTCTCTCCCGTGCCATGAGCTGGCAATTCTTTAGTATGCCCAGAGGTGTCCGTCAGTGCTGTGCCAGGCACTGCCGAGGGCCTGGCCCTGCTCTGATGAGCGTGTGGCTGCACTGGCAGGTCGGGATTTTGGGAAGAGGGGGCTGGGTTCTCCCATGGTTGTAGTTGAGCCATAATAAATACAGCACAACAGAGCACAAAGTCCAGGTGTTGTTTCCATTGTTATAAATCCTTGGGGGCCAGTAGCAATGCCAGAAGAATCGAATGGATGTGGTCTGAATAGGGCACAATGGGGTAAAATTCACCCTGGCAGAGAGCTTGCTCTAGGCTCCAATTCCATCCCACCCCAGGATGCCTCGTTTGTAGGGTTGCCAGATGGTTTCAACAAAAATACTGGACACACTTGACATTACATCACAATCTACATTACATCTGATTTAGAAAATACCGGACGTTTATATTGTCTCATTTCTATTTTCTCAATTTGTTTCCCGAACAGAAAGCTCAAATACAGGACTGTCTGGTTCAAAACCGGACACCTGGCAACCCTACTAGTTTGGAGGTTGAAGGGATGCGTAGAATTTGCCCTACAGGAGTAAATACCTGCTGGTCACAAAGCGACATGGCATGATGGTTGTAGCGACCTGCAAGTCCTCAGAGCAGGGGGCCCATACAGCTTGCTGGGATGAGGAAAGATCATCCAGTGACCATGCTTTTTTGATCGGCTTGGCGATACCAGCCTGGCTCTGGGAGTCGTGCTTGGGCATGAATCGCGATGCCGAGCATGGAAAAGGAAATGAAACCTGGATTTAGGGGGCTCTCAAAGTGCATGAGGAGAGCACAAGGCAGTGGGGACACTAGAAACAGATCAATTAGACAGAGAGAGAACAGGGGCAAGATTTTCCAACAGCTTCAGGTAGTCAATGGTGAGCCAACTATCTAGGTGTCACTTGCTCTTGTGGTCAGTGTATGTGCAAATCACGCACTTGCTGCTTGCACAATCACGTCCCTGATCACCTGAATATTTTATTATTTATGCAAGAAATACACCAAGAATCTCCACCCGGGTATTTACGCCTCAGTGCACGACACCCGTTTGAATCTGGCTCAGCTCTTCGGCGGTGCTGTCTCTTTAAGACAGGCTGCTGCCGGCCTCGCACACTGGGCTGGGGGTGTGTGTGATTTCTACCATATGTTGGCTCTGTGACCCGGACACAGGAAACACACACCTCCTGGGACTGGAAAGCATTCCATGCAATTCAGTCCGGCTCAGGCCATCCCCGCGTCACCCCCCTGGTATGCTCCTTTAAATCATAACAGCGGTGAGGCACTTTTTCATGATTCCTTCGTAACGTTCAGTTTTCTTTTGGAAGGAAACTCTTCATCTTCCTCTGCTGTACGGCTGCTTCTTCGTGGCCAGGCTTCGCCAGGTGACCCTTCTGGGTATCGGGGGTAAACACGGGCAAACCGCCCCTGGGAAAACAAGTGGGCTGAGCAGATCAGCTCGATCCCTGATGTCTAATGTCAAAGCCCCTGAGCCCAGAGGTGGCTCAGCTGGCCCAGGGGGCAGATGCTGGAGCAGGTGCAGCCGAAGAAGAATCCCCATGAAACGCTCGCCCCAGTCCCCCGGTCCCCTGGGGCTCTGGTCTCTTTGGCGTGGTTCTGAGGCAGCCTTTGTGTTCACCCAGTTGGCCTGGCCCAGGGATACTCACACTGAGCCACAAGGGGCTCGTTAATGTGTCTCCTGTGGCTCTTTGCAGGCTGTTACATCCCGGTGTGATTTCATCACTAGCCAGTCTGTTAGTAACCAGTCAGGGTGCTTTCACTGTGGTGGTAACCAATTGGTCATTCTGGGGTGTGTGTGGGAGGGGGGCATAAGGGGGGCAATTTCCCCGGGACCCAGTGATTCAAAGGGGTCCTTTGAATTGCCAGCGAAGCACAGAGCCGGGTGTTATGTGAGCCTCTGAGTGCTGGGCATGGGGGGCATGCCACGGTCTGGGCAGCGGTAAGGGCTGACTGCCCAAGGCCCCGCCCCTTCTGCCTGGGGCCCCGCCCCTTCTGAGGACGTGGAGCCGCCCCTCACATTGCCCCAGGTGTCAACCCCTCTGTCTGTCCTCAGTTCCAGAGCTTCTTGTGTGAACCTGGGCTAGCCACATCTAGCTAGATTCTCCCGCCACATCTAGCTAGATTCGCCTTTCTATATGTTGTTTGCTCATCTGTTTAACAAGCCATATCATGTCTGCTGCTTTGCCTCTAGGCAGTAACCCTGTCAAAGAAGGAAATTAGGCTGGCTTGGCATGGTTTGTACTTCCCAGAGCGTACTGGCTATTCCTTATAACTCCTCGTGTTTACAAACTGATTGTTTAAAAATTTGTTCAGGATCTTTCCAAGTAGTGAAGCTTGGCTGACTGGTCAGTTTATAAGTCCCTGGTCCTCTTTGTGCCCTCTTTTAAAGATAGAACTTTTCCGGCCCTTTGGGGGTCTCACCCATGCACCATGAGTTTTTGCTAAAAGTTCTTAGATTGCTTCAGCTAGTTCCTTAAGTATCCTTGGACGCATTTCATTAGGCCCTGCCAAACTGAAAAGATTTAACTTGCCTACATATGCTTTAACCTGTGCTCTCCCTATTTTGGCTTGCCTTCCGGCCCCCCAGATGTTCATACTTACTGTGTTAAGTGTTAAGGCAACAATTAAGCCTTTTATGATGGCTGAAGTAAATAGGTATCAAGCACCTTCGCTTTCTTGGTGTAGTCAAGTTAGTGCCTCTCCTTCTGTGCCAAGTCGGGACCTACACATTCCTCTGTCTTTCTCTTGGGCCTAATCTTTCCTATATATTTTAGAAAGGTAGGTCTGTCTGTTTGTCCGTCTGTCCATCTGTGAAACAAAAGACAGGACTATGCAGCACTTTAAAAACTAACAAGATGGTTTATTAGGTGATGAGCTTTCGAGGGGCCAGACCCACTTCCTCAGATCAAATTGTGGAAGTGGGTCTGGCCCACAAAAGCTCATGTCCTAATAAACCATCTTGTTAGTCTTTAAAGTGCTGCATAGTCCTGTCTTTTGTTTCAGCAAGACCAGACTAACACGGCTACATCTCTGTTATTACTGTCAATCTGTGAGTCTCTTTGTTCAGGAACTCCTCCTAAACGGTAAGCGCGAGGACCACCAAATTTGGTAGGCAGCCTCCTCTTGTCATTGGGTTGTGCCAGGACAATGGGACGTGCCCAGAATGGGCTTGCTTCTCAGAAAATCATACAGAAAAGAGACAAAATTGCCAGGCAGGTGAAAGGGGCTGGCTTGGGCCCACCCTCCCGGGCTGGCTGGGGCTCACCCTCCCCTCTGGCACTGCCCTGAACCTTCTACCCCCGAGGCACCCTTTAGGAAGGGAGGGGGGGCTTAAGCTCCCCCCAGTTCATACAGGAACATGGCTGGCTGTTCCCTTTCATCAGGGAGCGAGGGGAAAGTGCAGAGTTTGCTGCATCCCTCACTCTGGCTGGGGAGTGCAGGGGGCAGATGAACCTGGACCTGCCCCAGCCGGAAGACATTGAGCCCCTCCCCCGGCTGTGCCCGCTGGAGCTGCAGCGGCCATGGAGGGGTGCTTCTCACCTGGCCCCAAGCTGCTGTGGCGAGAGAGGACTGGGGTTGTCCTCTCTCCCCGGGACAGCCTGCATACCAAACCCCTCCTCCCAGCCCCATCCCAAAGCAATGATTCAAATGAAACCTGGACATTTTATTTTCCAAAAAAACAAAAATGAATTGAGTTCAGGACCCGAGCACCGCCAGGCAAATCTCCTAGTGCACCTGTAAACCATCTTCTTGACTTTCATGTTCCTTGCTAGATGTAACTCACTGGGTACCTTCGCCTCCCTGATTTTGTCCCTGCTCGTGCTGGTCTGTGGTATCCATGCTTAGCGACGTGTCCGTGTTTCCATCCTTTGGAGGATTGTTTGGGGTTTTCCGGTCATTAAGCCTGAGAATGTTTCCAAAGAATTGTGAGATGCTTGGTGGGAAGGAACTACATGAGGTCAAAGTAAGTGCAACTAATTCATCCCCCGGGGGTGAACGTGTTGTGGCAAGCAATGGGTTGTGATGGTGCTGGGTGATTTGGTGGGTAAAGGGGTTGGAGGAAAAGGAGAGTGATCTGCCAATATATGGGAAAGGAAATACCTAGAGGGGGTGCAGGATGTATTAGATGGAAGGGGGGCTGTGCCATGCCGATGTATTCTCCATTGATTTACTCACAGACTGTTTGTAGCTCATGTCCCCTTTGGGGTTAGTCGCTCATTCCTCCTGGAAGCTGCTAGCCCAGAACTTTAGCGGTAAATCAGGGATTTCAGTTCCCATCAGCTGAGGCTCTGGCCTGTTATATCTCTTGGATGACCTATAAACACTTGCACTAGGCACTTCTGGGATCTTTGATAACCATCACCCGTTCCACACACATAGGATGTTAGCCCCAGTGCCCTGGCTAAAAGCCTTTTCAGGTGAAAACACACTTCTTGCATGGAAGCCCCATGTTGTTTGCAACTGGAGACAACATTCTTGGGTTCCCCTCCAAAAAGGGTTTGGTTATGCTTGCTGCAAGTACAGGCCAGGATCTACCACAGTGTACAATATTGATCTCCTGTAAAAGAACGATGCCAGCTCTAATCAAAACTGCAGACTGAGCTGAAAACTGACAAACTCACAGCTGAAAGTCAGGCAAATTCACTTGTGTCTTACGAACATAAGACCAGCCCACACTGGGTCAGATTTAAGGTCCATCTAGCCCAATGTCCCGTCTTCCAACAGTGGCCAATGCCAGGTGCCCCAGAGGGAGTGAACAGAACAGGGACTCATCACATGATTCCTTCCGTGTCGTCCATTCCCAGCTTCTGGCAAACAGAGCCTAGGGACACTTCAGAGCATGGGTTTTTTTCCCATCTGTGTCCATCCTGACTAATAAATGGGCCTATCCTCCATGAACTTATCTACTTCTTTTATGAACTCTGTCGCTTTGCAACTCAGACACATCCTCTGGCAAGGAGTTCCACAGGTTGACTGTGGATTGTGTGAAGAAATGCTTCCTTTTGTTTGCTTTAAACCTGCTGCCCACTCCTTTCATTTGGTGACCTCTTGTGTTATGAGAAGGAGCAAATGACACTTCCTTATGTACTTTCTCCACACCATTCATAATTTTATAGATCTTTATCATATTCCCCCTTAGTCATCTCTTTTCCAAGCTGAAAAGTCCCAGTCTTATTAATCTCTCATATGGAAGCTGTTCCAAACCCCTAATACATTTTTGTTGTCCTTTTCCTTACCTTTTCCAAGTCTAGTATATCTCTTTTTGAGATGGGGCAACCAGATCTGCACACAGTATTCAAACGTGGATGTACCATGGATTTATATAGGGGCAATATGGTATTTTCTGTCTTATTATCTATCCCTTTCCTAATGATTCCCAACATTCAGTTAGTTCTTTTGACTGTCGCTGCATATTCAGCAGATGTTTTCAGAGGACTAGTCACAATTATTGCAAGATCTCTTTCTTGCATGATAACAGCTCGTTTTAAAGGTATAGCCAGGATTGTGTTTTCCAATACGCTTTACTTTGCGTTTATCAACAGTGAATTTCATCTGCCATTTTCTTGCCCAGTGTTGGGAGATCCCTTGGTAACTCTTTGGCGTTTGTTTCAGAGTTCTTAAATAGATTTGTATCATCTGCAAATGTTGCCACCTCGCTGTGTGCTCCCCTTTCCAGTATCATATTATTAATGTGGATCAAAGCGGTTATTACATGTATAAGAATCCTTCTGGTGTTTAAACGTCATGAAAACGAAAGGGATGTTACATTCCTTGTTTTCACTTTTCCGTAGCCTATTCCGATGGAGTAGCAAACATTTATGTTATAGAAATCCCCAGAGCTACAGAGCCCATCTAACAAGAAGGACACCTCATGCAACACAAATGAAGAACTTGAACAGGACTGTGCTAATTCTTGCCCATTTGAAGGCAAGTGGGCCTTACATGGGATGACCGGAGCTCAAAGACTCTAAATGCACCCCCCACCCCACCAATCAAAGAAGAAGCCCACCTGGGCAGTGACCTGTCAGCTTGTTTTCAGTGAGAAGAAGGTATACTATGGACTCGGGGAAGGATCGCTCATCCCTGGACTGTTTGGATTGTTATTAGGGATGTAAAGGCATAACCGGTTACCTGCTAAGCATGGCCTTACCAGCATGCTTACCGGGGTAACCGGTTAACCAGCACCTGGCTCGGATGGAGCAGCCCCGCCTGTGGTGTGGTGCAGTAGGCCCTGCCCAGCTCCCCCGGGTTCACCACACCATGCTACAGGTCGGGGAGCTGCTCCAGCCCAGCTGGGCAGGGCCCACTATGCCACACTGCAGGCAGGGGGCTGCTCCAGTGCATCCCGACCATGGTGTGATACAACGAGCCGATGAACCGGTTAAACATAGCTTAATAAGTGGTTAACATTTTAAATGGGATTTTACATCCCTAATTGTAGTTGGGCAGAATAGCTGAGCGAGGCGATGGGGAATTGCAGAGTTGTTCGGGGTAGCCCCGGGAGACTTTGGGGAAACTGGCAGATTACTAAGTCTCTGCTGCCTTTTGGAATCACAGGCTGTAACTCTCCTGTGCATATACTTTACCTGCTTTAACGTCTCATTTCTTAGCTAATAAACCTCAGCTATTTTACTGTAGAATTGGCGACTTGGCATTGTCTTAGGTGTGAGACCTAGGATGCAACTTGACCTGGTCTCTGGGAACCTATAAGATTTGTGGCATAAGTGACCATTTATCACAGAGTCTATTTTGCCGGGGTGGCAAGATATGATGGGATCACAGACTAGGGATGCGAACGGGTATCTGGTTACTTGGTAAGCATCACTTGTTAAAGATAATGGTTAACTGTTACCTGGGAGCAGCACCCCACTCCTCATGGCCCACTGCAGGAGACTTGCATGGGGCAGACTTGCATGGCAGACTTGCATGGGGCTGGAAGTGGCAGCCAGGTGGAGGGACCTGCCCCTGCCCCTGCCCCATCCGGCTTCTGTTGAATCAGTTAACCAGTTAAATTTAAAGCCCTCTGAGATGCTCCAATCGAAGGCCATTGTAGTACTTTGGGAGTTCACAGTTGTTGCAGGTTTGGCGACATCTAATAATGGAACATGCCACCAGTTTGGGGAATCGACCCTGCTTTGGACAGTTTGCGCTGAGGGAGACACTCACAGTCATGAGCCAGTCCAGCCAGCATGACACTTGTACCGCGTGTTTTTGTTCTATATTAGTAAGCATCTACCACAACAGGAAGCTGGTGGCTCCGTTAGTTACTCCACTACACTTTATTTGTATTAAACAAAGCCAAGACAAATCCCTACACGCAGAGAAGATTGCTGACAGATGGCCCTTTCATTTAGCAGGAACCAAGTATAACGAGCCCCAGTGACTGGAGGCTGAGGTGAGGCAAATTTCAGCTAGAAGCAAGGCACATTTTTTACCAGTGATTGTAGTTAACCATTGGAACAACTTGTCTCTTGATTCACAATAGGGATGTAAGCGAATAGTCAAGTAGTCGACTACTTATATTCCACCCTCCCCCCTTGCTGCCTCTGTATCAGAGGCAGCAAGGGGAGGGGAAGCAGGAGCTGGTGCTGCCTTCTGGTTTCCTCTGGCCTTAAACTCCCTGGCATACTAACAGTGGTGACCTTAGAAAAAAGAAAGGCATTGGAAGGCTGAATAGACAAGACAATAAATCACAAATCCACTTTCGAAAAATAAAAAACGACTTATATTTCAAGGCCCTAAAACCTGGCCACAGCTCATCCAATTAGCTTCCAACGTTCTCAGGTGCCACTGTCCTCTGGCCGCACATGTATAGGCTGGAAGCAACACAAGGCAGGAAGGTCAAACGCAGGCTTAGAACAGAAACTGTCTTCAAACCTGACATGATACCATCATGCCTATTAATCCACCAGGAACTGTGCACTTAGGGTGTAATCAGAGCCAGATGTTCTGCTCTCCCTCAGTCGTGGAACCAGCAGTTTCGGAGTGCCTGTAATCCTGGGCCAAGTTTAGCCTGCGCTTTGCGACTCAGAGGCATGTGGAACAGGAAATGTCAGCGGTGAGCAGCTTGCAACCCAGGAGGATCCAAGATCAGAGGTGAAATCCACATGCTCCCTCACCGCCAGCATGCCCCAGATATTCTGCACACCGCACAGGAAGAGTGGGGGTGGGGAGGGCGATAGGTCCCCTGCTGCTAATGGACTTAGAGAGCTCGTCCCACACACGTGCAGAGCTGGAAGAATCGGCCCCCCGGTGTTGATATTAGCACTGTCTCTGGCCACGCCGGGGGTTCCAGCCTTCATTACAAGAGAAGAAAGCTGGGAGCCCCCCCCGGCTTTTAGGAATATAGAAGGGGGCCGGGAGCGGATATATCAGTGAGTTCAGAGGAACCTGGGGCCTTTCCACTGCTCTGCTGTTTCTCTTCTGAGCCTGCGGGGATCTCGCCTGCTTGGGAATGGCCTGGCTGCTGAGTCCTGTCTGCACCACTGAGGTCTTCTCCCAGCCCCCACTGCACCATATACACTCAGGTGCATTGTCAGAGGCTATGGGCGTCACTGAATAGAGGAGCCCCCATCACACGTGAGCTGGACTGGGAGTGAGCATCACTGGGTGGCTGGCCCTTTAAGGGATGCTTGTCCGCCTCCCCCCACACGCAGCAAGTTGCCAGCTGAGCTGAGAGCTAGAGGGAAGCTATGGGGTGTATATCTGTTTCTGTAGGAAGGTTTCTGTAGGGTGACAGACCCCAGTTTAGGGTGGCCACCAAGGTACCTCAAGAATAGAGGACAGCTGCATTGAGTGCATAGGGGACCCAAGGCAGGGGGATGTGGGGTTCAGGAGTCCAGGCGGGGGTGAGGGCAGGGGGATGTGGGGTTCAGGAGTCCAGGCTGGGGGCCCAGGGCAGGGGAATGTGGGGTTCAGGAGTCCAGGCTGGGGGCCCAGGGCAGGGGAATGTGGGGTTCAGGAGTCCAGGCTGGGAGCAAGGGCAGGGGGATGTGGGGTTCAGGAGTCCAGGCTGGGGGCAAGGGCAGGGGGATGTGAGAATTAGTGTGGGGGGTGGGGTGGCAAAGGTGCCATTTCAGGAGGGTGGGAGGGGGGCTGCAATCACACATATCAGGTGGCTGCTGCACTCAGGGAGTGAGGGGAAAGATCACAGCCGGCTGCGTCCCACGTGCCCTCCCCTGGGCAGCCGGGAGAGAGAGGAAAGCACAAGCTGAGCCCTGTCCCCTCGCTCCCTGAGTCAGGAGAAGAGGAAGAAGAACCAGTACATGTGGCTTAAGCCCCCCCAATCTCCCAAAAGGGCACCATGGGAGGGGGGCACTAGGGACAGATGGGGGTGCCAGCCCCTTTCACCTGCCTGGTGACCTGCTGCTGAGCAAGGCAGCCTGCAGGAGAGTCCCAGGAGCCCAGCCTGGCTGGGAGCAGCTGCAGCCAAGCACCTCAGCCAGCCAGCTTCTTGCTGGAGCGCTGCCCTGGAGCCAGCAGCTTCCTTCCCCCTCTGGCCTCAGACGGATAGAGGCCATCCTGGGTCCTATTGACAGAGGACAGCGAGCAAAACCCAGGACTGGCCTCTAGGAAAGAGGACGAATAACCACCCTGCCCCGGTTGCTAGTGATGCCCAGGGAGAGGGGCTGCAAAGCGTAACCCTGAAGGGAGCAGGCGGGAGAGAAGAGGGGAGCAGAGCCAGTCGCCTTGGTTCCCAGGCACTGGGGTTCACTAGGCTCCTGCGTGAGGCCTGGGCTCAGAGAAGAAGCACCTGGCTGAGGGGCTGCACTTTAGTCTGAAGAGCCAACCCGAAGGTGCTGGAGAGAAAGGACTGCAGGCTGGTGGCCGGGGAGCATTCCCCGGTGCCGGGGCCGCGGAGCCAATGGAGGGAGCAGATGGAGTCGCTGATGAGGATGACTCATTTATCTGCTCTTTCGTCTCTGTCGCGGAGGGAGCGGCCCCCTTCCCCGGCGGCTGTGGTGAGCCCGAAGCTGGGCTGTGCCTGAGATGGATGAGGAGAGGGGAGGAAGGTCATACATGGACTGGTCCCCCAGATGGGCCCTCCCACGTTCCAGAGAAAGGCGGTGTTGGGAAAGACCGGAGCTGGCGGAGGTAGAACCGTTCTGGGAAGAAGGAAAGGAAGCGGTGCCAGCCATGACTCAGCCTCCAGGCATCCAACAAGTGCTGGTTCAAGACCCGTTTAGGCCCAGGCTACAGTGCACTGCGGATGTGGCACTGATGTCCCTCAACATGTAGGCAGGCTTACTTCCACGGTGGTAGGCTCCAGCATGGGAGGGTGTCCCTCCCGGAGGTTAGCCTGCAGCAAGGGGGTCCCTCCTTAGTAAGCAGGGTCTGAAGGAATGTGTCCCTGACAGCTAGCTGGAATGGGAGAGAAACCCCGGGCGTGTCTGTGTCAATACAGTTGGCTCCTGCTTGGCTTAGATGTGTTCTCTTCAGCAGATGGAGTGGTGTTTTGCTCACTGTAATCAGCTTAATTGCTGACCCAGCACCAGCAACGTTTGTATTCAATGCAGGGATGGAGCAACAAAAATGATGAGGGGTTTGGGGCGGGTCCCATATAAAAAGAGATTAAAAAGACTGGGACTTTTCAGCTTAGAAAAGAGGAGACTAAGAGGGGATAGGAGAGAGGTCTATAAAATCACGACATGTGTGGAGAAAGTGAGTCAGGAAAAGGTATTTACTTGTTTCCATAACATAAGAACAAGGGTCACCAAATGCACTGTGGGCGGACAGGATACTGGGCTGGATGGACCTTTGGTCAGACCCACGCTGGCCGTGCTGATGTTCTTATGACAGCTAAAATAACCAATGTTAGTAATTTCGTAGGAATACAGAAAAGCAGAACTGTGCTAAATGGGTCCCATGCGAGGGCTCACAGCAGTGGTGTAGCCAGAGGGGCCCCTGACTTCGGGTGGGTGAGCAGTGATGGAGCGCAGAGGTTAAGCCTCCTTGCCCTGACCCTGCTCCCCGGCTGGAGCTCTGGGCTGAGCAGGGTAGAGCCCCAGCACCCAGCCCACTCTCTGGCGTGAGCAAAGTGGATGGCCATGGCCCACTCAGGCCCACCTGTGTCTACACCTTGGCCCAGAGTAGCAGAAAGAATCTTGCTAAGCAGGGGCTGGACTTTCAGAGCTCTAGGAGAGAGAGGGGGGAGGGAAGGTTATTCTGGTCAGGAGGCTGTGTTCCCTCCCCTGCCTGGGCTGGTTTGGCCTGTTTCCCCCATTGTTCAAACCACAGAGCTCAGGAGGCACCCTTAGGTGCCTTTTGGTTATGGAAATGGTGCTGGAGCTGTGTTTCTTCTGCCCCCGCTTGCTAGGAGTTGAAATCACTGGGAGCTGAAATCGCTTGAGTCTGATGGGCAGAAGTCACAGCCAAGAGGTGGATGGCAGCGGATGGTGACTGAGAGCCAGCCGGGTGGCGCCGGAGAGATGCGATGAGCGGCCAGCAGGGCGGCGCTGGAGAGATGCGATGAGCGGCCAGCAGGGCGGCGCCGGAGAGATGCGATGAGCGGCCAGCAGGGCGGCGCTGGAGAGATGCGATGAGCGGCCAGCAGGGCGGCGTCGGAGAGACCCGATGAGCGGACAGCAGGGCGGCGCTGGAGAGACTCGATGAGCGGACAGCAGGGCGGCGCTGGAGAGATGCGATGAACGGCCAGCAGGGCGGCGCCGGAGAGATGCGATGAACGGCCAGCAGGGCGGCGTCGGAGAGATGCGATGAATGGCCAGCAGGGTGGCGTCGGAGAGATCCGATGAGCGGCCAGCAGGGCGGCGCTGGAGAGATGCGACGAGTGGCCAGCAGGGCGGCGCTGGAGAGATGCGATGAACGGCCAGCAGGGCGGCGCCGGAGAGATCCGGCGAGCCAGCAGGGCGGCGCCGAGAGATGCGCGAGCGGCCAGCAGGGCGGCGCCGGAGAGATGCGATGAGCGGCCAGCAGGGCGGCGCCGAGAGATCCAATGAGCGGCCAGCAGGGCGGCGTCGGAGAGATGCGATGAGCGGCCAGCAGGGCGGCGTTGGAGAGATGCGATGAGTGGCCAGCAGGGCGGCGCCGGAGAGATCCGATGAGCGGCCAGCAAGGCGGCGTCGGAGAGATGCGATGAGTGGCCAGCAGGGCGGCGTCGGAGAGATGCGACGAACGGCCAGCAGGGCGGCGTCGGAGAGATGCAATGAGTGGCCAGCAGGGCGGCGCCAGAGAGCAGTGAGCAGGTGGATGGTGCGTGACCAGGAGCACAAGATGCCTCTTTACCTCCCCCCACTCAGTTGGACGGGACTACTTTAGTGGAGCAGTGGAAGGATCGCATTGGGAAATGGCTTGCTGAGCCTTCCAGTATGTAAGTCTCTCTGGCTGAGATCAGAGCAAAGGCTGGCCCTCAGAAGGTGCAGTCGTGGTGTGAGAGAACACAGCCCTGGAGTCACACCCTGCACAGCATTGTCATAATCATTGAATAAAATATGCCTTGTTCAGCGGGTGACCAGATGTCCCAATTTTATAGGGACAACCCTGATATTTGGGGCTTTGTCTTATGTAGGTGCCTCTTACCCACCACCCAGTCCCGATTTTTCACACTTGCTGTCTGGTCACTCTACTTGCACGGTATCACTGGAAAACTAAGAACTCGCTGGTCAACATTTCATGTTGAAATGTGGGTAGCCACATTCTGTGTACAGTTCTGAATTCCCACTGAATGGGGTTGGTGGCACATGTTCAAACCCACCTAGCCCCAGTCAGGCACAACGGGACAAGCAGGCCTAAAACAAAGGTACCTCAGTTTGTGTATAAGGGGGAGGCAAGTGTGCAGTTTAGCAAACAACATCATGAAGGCTCTTTCAGGACAAGACCCCCATGTCTCCATTCTCAGGGCTGGAAGGAACTTTACCTAGGGATAACCCTTAGGAAAATGGATTTCCAAGGGTAGCTGAACGATCAAAGTAAGAGGCAAACGCACCCCAAGTTGCCTCTCCCTGTCTCTCTCCATTTCACCTAGGAAGACAAATGATACAGCTTTGGGGGCAGATCTTGACTGAACACCTGGTTCGCATTGTTCCTGGGAATGTGGTAAGAACTTCACCTTGCACCGAGACTGGTTTGTTAAGTGTGTTATCTTTATTGCTCTTGTAACTAATCTCTGACTTTAGTGCCCTGTGGTAGTGGTCGCTCACAGCCTATCTCTGTGTACTTAAACTAACTTGTCTTATTCTTTAATCAAAGCTAAGCCAGTGCTGGGAACTGTGTGGCTAACTCCATTTATGGGAGCAAACTGTTGTATGTCCTTCGCCTTAGAGGGGCATGGGACCTAATACAGATGGACTGTCCAGGAGAGGGCTGGACAGTGCAGAACATGAGTTTTGGGGGCAAATCCAGGGACTGAGCAGCTCTTGAGGTCTCCATGCAAGAGTGGTGGAAGCCAGGCCTGTGGCTACACACAGACACCCAGCGGGTGCCCTACAGGCTGTTGGTGAGAAGCCCTGGTTGGGAGTTACAGCAGCAAAGCACTGTGAGGTACCCTACGTAGTAGGGCGTGGATGACCCAGGCCCGAATGTCACACATGGGACACCCCCTCCAGATTCCTCACTGGGACTTTGTTTTTCCATGATGGAGACATCCCCACAGATGCTGTCTCAGGAGCTACCCTGAGCCCAGGGTGTGTTGGGGCAGGACTCTGGAGATTTAATACCCCTGCGCGGGGCGGACATGCCCAGTAACATCTGTGGTAGAGTCAGGCCTCCCTTTGACACCTGAGTCCTCTGAGGAGCTCCTGGAAACCCCAGGCACCACCCAGGGCAGAGCTGAACAGTAAAACCCTGTAAGAAATGGTGCCAGCTCCACTGCCTCGTGCCACCCATCTTCCCACCTACCTGCCAGCCTCCCAGGAGAAGTCTGGGAGAGCTAAAGCTGCCCAAGTTTGCCTTAGCATAAGACAGAGGCCCTGCTCACTTTTATACATCAGCCACCTCATAGCACTGTTCCCGAGAGGCAGGCTGTTAACCCACCCTTGTGTCTCTCTGATGCTTCCTGTTAGCGACAGTATTCTTCACTTCCTGTCCTAAAGTGTCCGAGAGCTGCCCTCTTCCATCCTGCGGTGGATACATTATGGTGACGGATGCATTAGTCCCTCTCTATCAATCCCCCCCTCGACAGGGAGCGCTTTAGGATCCTGAGGGCTGGAAGTGCTATCGATTGGGGCGGGGAACCTCAGGGCCAGGGTCCTGATGCAGCCCCTGGCTTCCCTGGATCTGGCCCCGGAGGCTCAGAGCTCCCCCTGTGCTGGCATTCCAGCCCCCACGGCTCCCCCACGGGGCTGGAGCACCCAAAATTGACTATCCTGTCCCTGCAAGGCTCTGGTGTGTGAGGGGAACGAGGGGAGCGTCTTTCTCTTTCTCAGTCACGGGCCACGTCAGTGAGGTGGTTTTTTCCTTTGCCTCTCACTTGAGTGCGGCCCCCGACTGATTTTTCTGTGGGTCAGCGGCCCCCGACCCAGAAAAGGCTCCCCATCTCTGCTATAGACCATGGGAAGGCTTGTTTGGAATGAGGGACCCTCTTTCAGTAGGTCTCATGGACAGGGACCAGAACCTTCGGGGAGTAAAGGCATCCTGCAGATTTTCGAGTAGGGAGGCGCTAAGAGCCTCCCCCCTCTCCAGGGAGAAAAGAGACGCTGCTGGCCCAGCCAGCTTTCCCTGTCTAACAGCTGGGAGGGAGAAATGTGCAGACCACAGGACTGCAGGAAGCAGATGGCAGCAGCTGTGGCCAGGGAGCTGACTCCTCCAAAACCGTCACCGCACGCTTTCTGCTGGCGAAGGGGTTTTGTCCTCCACCTCGCCTGCCCCTTTCGCTGCAGTGAACTCCATTCCCTGTGAAGCTGGAGGGCAAAAGCTACCCCGTAGGGTCCTAAAGTTCGGGGCCCTCCCCCAGCCGTGAACTGAGCCACACACAGCGTCCCAGAGAGGAGCCTGCCCGCACCCCAGGGAAAGCCCCCTTTGCCCGGCAAACTCCCCCTCTGCAGTGTCCAGCTTCTGCGGCCTGAAGACAGGGGCTAAGCCGTCAGGCAGCAGCTCGCAGCTCCCTCGCTCTCTGTCCAGCTCCAGGTGCAAGTGAGAGCACCCTTTGGCTGCTCTGAGGTGCCCCCGCCGACAGTAGCCCCTGCCTTTCTCTGCCCCTCCTTCTCCCGGCCTGGCTTCCTCACTGCCCGGCTCTGTCCCAGGACATGTTTGAGACAGAGGCAGCGATCCCAGGCCCTGGGCTTTCCCGGCATTGGTAGAGAGATGGAGGCAAAGGTTGGAGGAATTGCCCTCAGCCCAGGGCTGGCCTACAACATTTTGGCACCTGAGGCGGGGAGCTCAAATGACGCCCCCATGCCCCTTGCTTGGGCGAAAACTTTGGAAGGTCTCAATTCTGCCTCCTTCCTGTTCTACTCCTCTCATGGTCCTGCTCTGCTACCTACATCTGCACCAGCAGAGACACAATTTTCTACACTCTGGGTCCTAGTGGCGCCCCCCCGCTCCACAGTCTGGCTCCTGAGGCGGCTGCCTCAGTTTGCCTCATGGTAAGGCCGGCCCTGCCCCAGCCCTGTCAGGGTCAGGTTGAAGCAGTCCGGGCTGGCACTTTTCTCGCAGCTGCCTTGGACGGTGGGTTCGTTTACTCAAAACACAAAACCAGCCCCGTCTCCGGGCCCAATGGTGCTGAAGAAAACGGCGAGCGTGGACTGACGGGGTGGGGAGGGAACTGTCTGCAGCCACACAGCCCCAGGAGGGAGGTGTCGGCCATATTAGCTAGGTCTGGGCCGGCGGGTCCTTCGACAAGAGGGCGCAGCAGATAACAGAATCCTAGGACACTAGAACTGGAAGGGACCTCGAGAGGTCATCGAGTCCAGCCCTCCCGGCAGGAACAAGTACCATTTAGATCAGAGATGGGGACCCTCAGGCCCGGGGGCTGAATGTGGCCCCCAGCATGCCTAGATCTGGCCCCCAACACTCAGCCCCTCCCCACCAGGATTGGGGAGCCTGTGCTAGTGCTCCAGCTCCTCCGCTGTCCCACCACAGGGCTGGAGCACACAAAATCGGCTAGGCTCCCTTCCCCCAGGCTCTGATGTGTGAGGGGAATGTGGGCGGATCTTTTTCCTCCTCAGTCGGGGCCATGTCAGTGAAGGGCTTTTTTGTTTGTTTTTGGTTTGCTTCTCACTTGTGTGCAGGCCCCCGATTGATTTTCTGTGGGTCAGTGGCCCCCAACCTAAAAACCCCTGATCTAGATCATCCCTGACATGCCTATCTAACCTGCTCTTCAATATCTCCAGGGATGGAGATTCCACAACCTCCCTAGGCAATTGATTCCAGTGTTTAACCGCCCTGACAGGTAGGGAGTTTTTCCTCATGTCCAACCTAAACTTCCCTTGTTGCAGTTTAAGCCCCTTGCTTCTTGGCCGATCGTATCAATTCGCCTGTGTGGGGCATCACTCATTCCGTTAGCGCCATCCCTTCTCTGGCTGTGATCTTACTGCTTTATTATTCTGGTTATTGCATTCTAAGAACTGGCGCTCTCTTACAGATGGCTAGAAAACCTTCCACCTGCCACCCCAGCATCGCCCACTGCAGTGTTGCTCCACAGGCAAAGGCAGCTGCAGGGACTGATTCTTTTTAACACCAAAAGGTAAGTGAATAATAGGCCCCGATCCTGCAGTTTGACCCTTGAATCCCCGTTGCCCACTGACTGCCGAACTCCAAGTATGGGCTCTGCCCAAACGGATCAGAGCCTCAGCCGGTGGAAATCAGGGTAGCATCCAGTGGGTACCAGCACCAGGCACGCAGCCAGTGTGCTGAGCTAGTCTGGAAATGCTCTTGCGGTGTCCACGGCCACAGGCTGCCTGCTGAGTGGTCAGGGTCGTCCAGCTGGCAGGCTGCACTGCCCCCCCCCCACCAAAGGAATGAAGAAAAGGGAACTCTGTTTTCAGACTGCATCACGCTTTGGGTTTTGCAACCTTGTGTGGAAATGGAAGCTATGAAAAGCAGAGAGGCCCAGCGCCCGCCGACCTGAGACAGCTCTGGCACGGGTACCATGCGTGCATGGCAGGCATCCAGACAGGCCAGCTGTGCTTCGCCTCCTGTCTGGGGCTTCTCCTTTGACATCCTGCTCCGCAGACGGCTCTGTCGCAAGCCCAAACTCAGCAAGGAGAACTCAGGGGAGGGAGGGTCATGGGGCTAGTGCGTGAGACTGGGGGGTCAGGCAGTCTGGGCTCTGCTCTGCTGCTGAGTCATTCGGTGCCCTCACGCAAGTCCTGGCACCGCTTGGTGCCTCAGTTTCCCTGCCTGCAAAAGAGGAGCGGTGAGCTCACTGAGCTAAGGGAAAGTGCCCTCCGAGCCTGCGATGGAAGATTGTAGCTAAGTACCATGTAGTAGCCTGGGGGGAAGTGGCAGGAGAATCTACCTCACTTCACCCACTGGACCTGAGGTCTAGTAGAATCTGACTCACGTGGTTGGACTGATTTTCCCTGTTCCTGCTCCTAACACACTGAATAACAAAGGAAGCAAACTGACTGGTGGATAATTCCAGTGGCTCCGGTCTGCCAGGGGCTGCAGCATTCGCCTCCTCCGCTTCCTCCTCCCGCGTGAAATATTTTCCCCAGCAGGAGAGCTTTAGAGAGACCCTCTATCCAGCCCCATGACTGTGGGACCGGCCCCTGGCACTGCTCCCATTGGGCCCCACATGGCTTACTTTGCTGGGGAGGCAGTCACAGAGGGGCTAGCTTTGAGCTCAGTGAAGGGGCGGAAGAACGAAGGTGGACAGATACCCCTGGACAGAGCAGACACCATCTTGGCAATGGGGCACAATGCTTTATAACTGGAGCAGGTATGCATAGGGTTGCCAGATGGTTGAAACAAAAATACCGAACCTCCCCCCCCCCCCTGAAAAAAAAACACAGGGAAAAAATTCTGTTGACCAAAATTCTGGAGACCAAAGTTGTTGAGCAAAGAAAAAAGGGAAAAAAAAAGACTCCAAGACTTATTAAAGAAAAAAAAATTAAAATAAAACAGCATTAAAACAGCATGTCTCCTTTAAGAGTAAGTGCAGGGCTAGGAAAAGGGGAGCGGTGGAGCACTAAGATCCAGGGGAGTCATTGCATCCCTTGGTCTTTTTGCTGGCAGCCATTTTGTGCCGGCAGCCTTGCGGAACCAGGTAAGCATGGAGTCTGGGGTTGGGGGGCTGGGGGTGTGGGGGGCTGGGCGGGGGAAGCCGGGTGCTGAGTGTTTGTAGGGTTGCCAGCTGCCCAGCATTTTCGTCTCCTGGCCGGGAGGAAAAAATCAGAAAATACCGACATCTTAGGTGTCTGGTATTTTCTGAATCTTTTTACCGGACAGGAGATGAAAATACTGGACTGTCCGGGGTGAATACCGGACACCTGGCAACCCCAGGCATGCAGGAAACCAGCAACTGTGCTGTCTGCCTAATGCCATGACTGGTGTTCAGTGGCAGGGGCTTTTAAGAAGCTGGGGTTCCACAGCAAAAACTTGGGCTGCTCAAAGGGTTTCCACGGACACTCGTTTGGATAGATAATTGGCCTAGACGCCATGGGGAGGGTCCCGCCTGCCAGAGGCCCTGGGTGGGGGGCGGGGGGCGGGCTGGCTCTGGATTGTTGGTATGATTGGCAGCTAGGAGCTGGTTGCTAGGCAGTCAAACAGGCTCTGCTGGGCCTGCCTGCAAGGAGGGGGGCTAAAGAGTTGCTGGTTTGGGGCTTGGACTCTGGGGCTCTGTCGCCCTGCAAGGGGTGAGACCTGGCTGGAGAGCCAAGTCCCCACCCGCCCCCGGGAACCCTGCGGAAGAGGATGAGCGGGAAAGAGCACAGAGCTTTTGTCTGCTTGGATGTAGGGCCTGCCCCCCCCAGCCCGGCTGCGGTCGTGGGCTCCCACCGCCGGTCCAGCCGCAGCTGTGAGGTCCCACCGCCTGGCCTGCCAGCTCCAGCCTGGGGCTGGCTGCCTACGGAGTTCACTGGCAAGTCTCATGCTCCCCGGTTCACACCCCTAAGTGGAGGGGGGCCGCGGGAAGCTGCGCCCTGCAGAGGGTGTGGGTGTCTTAAGCCCCACCCCTTTCCTTTAGAACAGTGACCCTCTCCAGAATGTGAGAACTTCCGCCTTCCCCCAGCCGAGAGCAGGATGGGGCCAGCCCCACAGCCCGGCCTGTGCGGGCAGAAGGGAGTTACACATAGGGTTGCCAGGTGTCTGGTATTCTACCGGACAGTCCGGTATTTGTGCTCTTTGTCTGGTAAAAAAAATCAGAGAATACCGGTCATGTACAATGGCCGGTATTCTCTGATTTTTCCAGCTGCGCACCGGAGGGAAGCCTGGTGTGGGTGGGGGAGAGGCTGGAAGGCGGGGCCACGATCGGCGCTAGGAGCCTGTGATTGCGCCCCCGCCAAGCTTCTGCGCAATCACAGGCTCCCAGTGCCGATCGTAGCCCCGCCTCCCAGCTTGGGAGTCCCAGCTGGGAGGCGGGGTTGCGATCGCCGTTCTGGGTGCCCCAGAACGGGGGGCTTCTTATCCCGTGTTCCTTTTTTTTTTTTCTCGACCAAAAAATACCACGTCCAGTATTTTTTGGGAGACCATCTGGCAACCCTAGTTACACAGTGCAAGGGCCTGCCTGCCTCGGGTGATCAGGTTGGAGCTGAGCGGAGGTTTGGGGGGCACCGATGTCCCTGCGGGGAGATGTCCAGCACAAAAGCTCCTGCGGAGCATTTTGGGAAATGTCAGAGGAGCCTGGGCACTACCCTGGCGCAAGGTGACCTGGCAGCCCCAGCACTGAGAGTAGCAGCTGGGACTGTAGAGCGCTGTCCCGCGCCGTTTGATTCGGGGCCCCCTCGCACCTCCATCGCCGGGGTATCTGCCCACCGTTCCAGCTGGAGCGCCCAGGAGACTTGGCAATGGTAATGCAGCATTGCACCCACCCTCTGTGCAGTAGGCAATGATTACTAACCCCATTGCACAGAAGGCGAAACCGAGGCACGGCTGCCATTCCTCACCTCCTCCTCCAGGCAGGGAACAGCCAGGAAGAGGGGGGCTGGCCTCTGGGGCAGTGTGTCATGAGCAGTGCCTGGAAAGCAGAGCAGGGCAGAGCCAGGCAGCTGTGGGGGGCTGGGAGTGGGTACTTGGCAGGGCGAATGTGAGAGAAACCATCTCTTCGGACTCAGGGCGGAAGAACTGAAGCCCTAAGACCAAGTCAGTCCTGGGTCTCTGCTGAATGTACCACGAGTGCTTGTTGCGGAGGTGGTTTGGGAAGTGGTCTGAGACCACAAAACTCATTACACAGGGGACAGATGGAAATAACTCTCAGCCCCGAGGGCCTGGGCTTGGGATTTCAAGCAGATCTATAAACAGGTCTGTAGCCCATTTAAAATCCCCGGAGCCATCTAATCTCCCACAGGTGGGGCGGCAGGTCTGTCATCCTCAGATCCATTTCCTCCCGGGTGCTAGCACAGAGCTCTGAGCCACGCTGGGGCCGCAGATTTCATGCAATCCGCATGAGGCTTAGTCTCCCCAGACCCTCCTCTGGCTCCTAGGGGATTTACAATCAGGGGTGAGTTGGCTTTGTAAATAGTTTTTGCCTGTTCTCTTATCTAGGTAGGACCGGAGCCTGCAGGGCCCTCTCAGGCTGCATCTCCACAGGGGAGAAAACTCCCTCCCAGCATATCTCAGAGCCCAGGCCAGCTGATGTGGGCTCAAGCGGCAGCGTTAAAATAGCAGTGTAGACATTCGGGCTCAGGCTGGAGCCAGAAGTCTGAGACTCACCCCTCTCATAGGGTTTTGGAGCCTCTGCCGGGATGGGGCCAGGGATAGACCTCTCCTTAGGGCGAGCGCTCGGAGTTCTGGGTTTGTGTGTTGCATCCCGTCCGGCGGGTGGCCCCGAGCGTGGAGTTGCGAGGTCCAGTTGGGAGAGAAGAACTAAAACGAGGGCCAGGAAGCCAGTAACAGGCCTACCCACCCATGGCCTTTCCTGCAGGGCGCCCACTCTCTGTGCGAGCCAGGCGCGAGGCGGAGCAGGGGGAGTCAGCTGCTCCGAGGCGGGACTGCCGGCTGGCCGTGGTCACAGGTGGGATGCTGGGTGAAGGCAGGCCCGCATTTCCCTGAGGTTGGAGCTGGCTCATGAGAACTGAAGCACAGAGGCTGAGACAAAGAAAGGAACCTAGTTCTGGTGGCCGAGTGAGCTTCATCCTGGGGATCTGCTTCCCTTGATGGCTGAGGATCACAATTGGCTCGTACACTTGGATTCCACTAAAGAAACCATAATAACGACCCTTTATGATTTAGACGGTGCCACAGGCAGATGCAGGTTGCTTAATACATCACAATGGCTGTACCGAGTCAGACCAACGGGCCAGCTAGCCCGATATCCGGCTCCAGTGTAAGTTAGCACCGTTTGGGACCTACAATAACTCATGCCACTGGCCTGATGGCCCTCTCTGCCCCCTGGCACACCCTCACACCCCCTCCTTCCTCACTGGGAGTGTGGGGCCAGCTGCCACAGACGCTGGCTCTGGCATCGCCATCCTCCCAGCGCCACTGTGCTTGCCAGTCCCACAGTGACATGGAGTTTCAGCAGCCCTCATGTGCCACCAGGTGGTTCCCCCTCCTCCTAGTCTGTGGTAGGGATGGGATCGGGTCCAGTCTCCTCTGGCCTGGTACAGCCTCTCTTCCTCTAACCCTCCTCTGAGCCCTTCTCTGCACCTGGACAAAAGCAGCCGAGATCCCTGGGGGTGTGAGGTGAGGCATTTCCAGTCAGGACAGAGCCGCGTTCGTGCTGTTGTACAAGGCACAGGTCAGACCCCAGCTGGAATACTGTGGACCGTACAGTGCTGTTAACCCAGGCCAGGCTGGGCCAGCCGAATTCCACCTGGACAAGAGTTGGGGTGCACAGAGAGCTCGCTACAAACACCTCCGGGGGGTGGGGCCGTGGGGCGCTCACTGCCAGCGAGGATGATGGGCTCTTTAAGCTAAAGGACAACATGACGCGAAGGGACCTCCAGTGAAGTCTGGTCAGGTGTCATTTCAGGTCAATTGGGGCAGTTTATACCCGTTTGAAGTTTCTCTAGAGACGGCCCCATTGGTGAGCTCCACGGGGTACGAGATGGGAATTTATGGCCTCCAGAATCTCCCCACCCACCACATCCTTCTCTGAGTTATTTCTACATCCCTGAAGCCTTTTACTGGATTCGGTTCCTTTAGCTGCCTTGTGACAAGTGACCTCACTCCCTCTAGTGGAGCACGATAAACGTGTCGTTTTCACAGTCCGTGGCTGCCCCACCGAGAAGCCCAAGGAAACGCCAACACCCCCAGTTCCATTTACTGCTTCTGGCCCCATACATTAACGACTCCTTTAGTCCCAGCAGGAGCCCAGCCTGCCCCTTCCAGTCCTCTCGGCTTGCCTCCTGTTCCTTCTTACTAGTTCCCAGAGCGACAGACTATTGGTGTCTCAGCCTGGCTCCGCGCTCCGTGGCGACTGCTTCACAGCCAGCAAACTTTGAAAGCCCCCTTGGGGAATCTGGCAAGGCTCCCTCAGAACTATCCCTTGCCTTTTCCTCTCAGCCTGAAAAGCTATGTTATGGGTAGGCCCACTCGGCACGCGTCTCTCACACTCTGCAGAGCCCCCACACCGAGGGTGTGAAACCCAGAGCAGCTGGCAAGGGTCAGTGTAGGTAAGGAGAGTAAAGACATGTATGAAGGATGTAGGCATGGGCAACAGGTGAGGGACTAGCTGGGGAAGGCAAATTGAAGCCCCACCCCTTCCTTCTGAAGCCTCGCCCCTTACACCTGAGGCCCCGCCCCTTCCCCAGACCACGCCCCTTCACCAACCCCCTCAACCAAGCCTTGCTCAGTCCCAGCTGAGGGCTGGGGCTGCCGCGTGGCATGGCCCTCCTGTCCTCCCTGAACACCAGGGAGCTGTGCAGTGCCGTCCCAGCCTCTCCCGGGCTGCTGGGCAGCGTAGACAGTTTTGGGAAGGCAGTGCCTTCCCTTGCCTGCGTTACCTGCTGCCCACATGTGTAGGTCTGTACCTTGCTCAGGCTGACGTGAGTAGTGTCCTGTCCCATTGCCTCCCTGTTGCTGCAGCCCTTTGTCACTGGTGGAAACCCTCCAGCACAGGGCGGCTGTGGGAAAGGCTTTCTCAAGACGTTTTCCCAGATGCGCCCCCTTGCCTGAGCCTTGTGCTGACATGCGTAGCTAAAAGCTGCAGTGTAAATGCAGCTTGCTTCTCGCTGCACCAGGCAGCTTGCGGCCTGCTCTGTGGGGCGTGCCAACACCCGCGTGTGATGTGTTAGATCCTAGCCTGAGCGCCCCTCCCTCCCCTGCTTTTGAAGAGGAGCATTTTCATTCAGCTAACCAACACCAGGACTCTCCTTCCCAGAAGCCTGGCACCCTGCTATGCTATTCTTGGCGCTCAAGCCGACGCCCGGTGGTGGTGGTTTCTGTAGCGGCGGAGCCGGGCCCTCGTGCCGGCTCTTCCAAAGTTTTCGTGTCGTTTGTGAATTGCAAATCACGGTTACTCGGGAGACATTGACAACCTGGCTTCTTGGGGAGCAGCCAGCAAGTCGGGGAAGCGTTTCACCTTTGAACTGTGAGGCCGGATGAGTTACAATCCACTTCTACAAGGAAGCTGGGCGGTTGGTTCGGAGCAGCAGTTCTCAGACATACGGGATCGCACCCCTCTTCTTTGTGTTTCCAGTCGTTTACGCCCCAGATGTTCCGATGCCAGTTACAAACATGCGGCTCTCACTAAAGAGTCCGACCAGCAAGGCAGTGAATCAAACAGAGCCAAGGAAGCTGATAGCAATGGACTTTTTAAGTGAGATGTTGTTTGTGGGTCAAATGTGTGCAGTAAATTTTTTCCCTAAAGCTTTTCACGTCCCTCTGCCCCCAATACATTCGGCACATCCCCAGTTTGAGACCCTCTGGTCTGGAGGGATTATTTTGCCTAATCACAACATACATTTCCCTCCCCAATGGTGTAGTGGTTAGTTCTGTTACAGGGCTCCTTGGCTCTCGACTTAGTGCTGCAGTATCTGCCCCCTCCTGTCTCATCAAAGGAGTTTTCAGGCTTGCCAGATCTCTAGAGATTAGCCTTTGCTGCTGCTTTGTATGCTGAGTAAAAATAAATACAAGACTGGCTGTTACTGTGGCTGTTGATTGATTCCTTTGATGCCTTCTACTCACATTCCCTCTGCTGCCCTGATATGCTCCTAGACTGGTCCTTGCTGAAGAGTTGGCTGGGCAGGGGAGTGTTGCCTAGTGGTCAGGGCTCAGGTCCGTGATTTGCAGGGGGTTGTTGGTAGGGGAGCTATGCCTTCCCACTTCACCAGGCACTGACCCAGGCCTCTGTGAGGGCTATCAGTGGTCTGACAGCCAGCGCTGCTTGAAGGCTGCCTCCCCCCCGCCCCCCCCCCTCAGACCACTTGCTGTTACTCCCTCCCCCTCACACCCATACAGTCAGGATGAGGCTGTGCAGAGGATGTCTGCTCACCACAAGGCTCAGGGTGGTATGGTAGCTCTCTCTGTCTGTGGTGTCAACTGCCACCTCCCACCACCCTCTGGGCCAGCCCTGGCCTGGCTTTCCCTGCTGGGGCAGTGCAAACACAAAGGGGGGTTCTCATCATCCACAGTGCATCTGAGTGGGAGCAGGGGATGCTTCCCTCTCCGGCTGCCTGTGGGGCTGGCCCTCCCTTCCCTCAGGGAGGGACTTCGGAGCAGTTCTGCCTTCCCTCAGCGCTTCTCTCCTGGAGCCGGGGGCAGCAGGTCTGCTCTCTACCCTGGTCTGCTGCCAAGTGACCATCACCCCTGCCTTTTAATCCCCCCTCCAGCTGATGCATTTCCTGCAGGCATTGCGGGGTGGGGCCAGCTGGGCCCAGAGCAGTTCCTTAACCCCTTTGTGTCCAGTGTGGGGTTTGTATAACGAACCTATCATGCTTCCCACGAGGGTGGCTTAGGAGCCATTGGGCTGGACAACACCTTCATAACTTCCCTTGACCTACAGGAAATCCTTAATTTGGCTAGAGACATGAGGTGTGAGTCCACAGAAGATTGGTTTTGTATTTATTGTATTTGTATAATCTACCTATGTAATTAGGTAGCTGTAACAGGTTTATAAATCCTAGCCATGTAAGTATCAGAGGTCACATCATAATCGTTACAACAGCGCGCTTTAGTTAGAGAAGCATCGTCCAGTAACACAATCAGCCGATCTTCCTATTTAACAGGCTGTTACTGAATTCCCAGGGCAGCCTCTTTCTCTGACCCTGACATGATGCGAGGGATGATGTGCAATCTCCGACTGCGTGGATTTATCAACCCAGGCCTGTCCAAGGTGAGTATTGAGAAACACTGGCTAGGTATGCAGGGGCATGCACCTTGTCTGCATCTTGACTGAGTGGTACCCAAATAGCTAAGAATCTACGTTGCCTCTGTCTGTTTCCCTGGTACGGGATTGGAAAATACTTTATTACCGCCTAGTGTGGAATGCTCGCCAGCCAATAGAATTTCCCCTTCCCGCTAAAATATTATGATACACTAAACTATCAGAGAGCTTGGGAATTTTGCATGGGGCTAGGACAACTGGCGGTACGCCAGGCCAGGGCACTGTGCCGTGGAAGATGCGGTCAGCGCTGCCATCTCGGGAAGAAGCAGCGAGAGTGGGAGTGGAAATCAAACTCTGGGCTCCCCTATAACAGCGCTGTCCTTAGGGCTAGCCCCCAGACTGGCATAAGGCTTGAGTGTTTCAGTGGCCAGCGGATCTGGGGGGAATCCGAGGACACATCTCCCCTTCCTGGCGCAGTTGTGAAGTGTGGTGGCAAAGCGAGGGTTTGATGTTTAACTTTGGACTCTTTCTGCCCTTTCCTGAGCAGTCTGTGTCCTTTCGGTGGACACTGAGAAGCTCAGAGGCCTGGCTGGCGAGGAGGGACTATCTGATGGACCGTTGCATGTGCAGGTTCATCACAGAGGATGTGGCTGATCTACAGGCTGCCCCCGCTCTCCCAGGTAGCCCTGTGAGGTCCCTTAGGCTTTGTCTACACTTCTAAAATTAAAGTGCAGCCTGCGGAAGCGCTTTGAAGTGAAAGGGAGCGCTGGGAGAGGCGTAAACTTCACACGCAGGTCTAAAATGAAAGTGCAGCTCCCAGACCTGCGTTGTCACTTGCTGTGCTCGCTGAACGTGTGTGTGTGTGCGTGTAAAGCTGCAGCGTGGACTTATCTGTAAAGCCTGCCAAACCAGAGTGTTAGACAGACAGACAAAAGGAAAAACTATGTAGCACTTTAAAGACTAACAAGATGGTTTAATGGGTGATGAGCTTTCCTGGGCCAGACCCACTTCCTCAGATAGTATTCTGGAATATGAATATGATCTGAGGAAGTGGGTCTGGCCCACAAAAGCTCATCACCTATTAAACCATCTCGTTAGTCTGATCTTGCTAAAACAAAAGGAAAAACTATGTAGCACTTTAAAGACTAACATGGCTGCCTCTCTATTACTAGACAGAGACAGAGAGAGAGAGAGAAACAGCTCTTCGGTCTCACGGCTTGGTTTAGGTTTCGGGCTTCCAGCACTGACAGCTCTTTGGGGCTGCGACTGTCTTCCTAGGTGTACGCCCAGCAGGGAGCACAGTGGGGCCTGGTCTCCTCTGGCCTCCAGGGGCTCTTGTAATACAACCACTCATTCCTCTTCCCATGCATTTGCCAGCCAGGGTCCTTTCCCCAGGGCTCTCTCTCTGACCTCACCCCCTCGCAGCACTACAGGGTGCCATATGGGGGTAGCAGCAGAAAGGCCAAGAGCCGACTTGCCCACGGGGATCCGACGTCTAGGAGGGATTATAGAATAGAATCCCAGGGCTGGAAGAGACCTCAGGAGTCATCGAGTCCAGCCCCCTGCCCAAAGCAGAACCAGCCCAACTAAATCAACCCAGCCAGGGCTTTGTCAAGCAGAGACTTAAAAACCTCTAGGGATGGAGATTCCACCCCCTCCCTAGGGAACCCATCCCCGTGCTTCACCACCCTCCTAGGGAAATAGTTTGTCCAATTGTCCAACCTAGACCTCCCCCACTGCAACTTGAGACCATTGCTCCTTGTTCTGCCATCTGTCACTACTGAGAACAGCCTCTCTCCATCCTCTTTGGAACCTCCCTTCAGGAAGTTGAAGGCTGCTCTCAAATCCCCCCTCACTCTTCTCTTCTGCAGACTAAACAAACCCAAATCCCTCAGTCTCTCCTCATAGGTCATGTGCTCCAGCCCCCTCATCATTTTGGTCGCCCTCCGCTAGACCCTCTCCAATGCGTCCACATCCTTTTTGTAGTGGAGGGCCCAGAACTGGACACAATACTCCAGATGTGGCCTCACCAGAGCCGAATAAAGGGGAATAATCACTTCTCTGGATCTGCTGGCAATTCTTCTCCTAATGCACCCTAATATGCCATTCGCTTTCTTGGCTACAAGGGCGCCCTGTTGACTCATCTCCAGCTTCTCATCCATTGTAATCCCCAGGTCCTTTTCTGCCAAACTGCTACTTAGCCAGTCGGTCCCCAGCCTGTAACAATGCTTGGGATTCTTCCGTCCCAAGGGCAGGACTCTACACTTGTCCTTGGTGAACCTCATCAGATTCCTCTCGCAGAGGGGATAACAAGGCAGCCGGTGTGCTCAGGTCATTGCTGCTTGCACTGCACCTGCCATGCAGTGAGAACTTTCATCTCCAGACCCATCCAGCCAACACGTTTCTCAGACAGCAACGTGTGGGAGGTGAGACACCCGGCCCCGAATGTGACTAGTCTCTCTGCACTCTGCCCTGTTGCATCTAATCCGCAGACCGTGGGTGGTAGTTTCCAATGGCGTTTGAAAGTACACGGGGAAGATGTCACAGCCCAACAGCCTGTCCTGCGGGCTGGCCCGGCTGAGTGTGCTTCAGCATCCTCCTTTAGAGCGTGGATGGGAGAACAGCAGCAAACTTACTGCTGAGGCGTGTCTGCTGGTCTCCAGGGGCGTAAGGAAACAGGATGTGCGCACACAGCAGCAGGTGTGATTCTCACTTGGGTCAGAGAAACAAACAACTGTCCTCCAAATGCTTGTCTAGCTACACACAGTCTGAGAACCCTGATGTCTATTTATCAGAGGTGCAGGCCCTGCCAAACCATTCCTTAGATCGGACTCCACCTCCTACCTGTCTCAGGCTCACAATTAAGGATAATGTGAACAATGGGCCATTCAGTAGCCCTCCCCTTTAAGAGAGGGCGCATAATGCTCTTTGTTTTTTTGCTAACAGGCTGCTGTGACTTTCCCCAGCTGATGGCACAGCCATGGAAAGGGCACTCGTGAACGTATGTGTACGGGTGGAACCTCTCTAGTCCGGCACTCTCTGGTCCGGTGACATCCGTGGTCCGGCATGATGTTAGTTAGCTGGGTGTCCACTTATCAGGGGTGTGGCCAAGTTTCTCACGGCCCCATAAAGTTTGTTTACAGCCACCCCTCCTGACTCGGTGTTCTGTGCTGTTAGTTAGCTCTAATTCACCCCTAAATGTCTTTTAAGAGCCCATTAAGCAGTGGCAGTGTTGGTGATGCTGCTAGATAATATTGACCTCCCGTAGTCTGGCACATTCTCTGGTTCGGCACCAGCCAGGTCCCCAGGGTGCTGGACTAGAGAGGTTCGGCCTGTATGAACACTAACCGCTACCTGAGCAGAGAGCACATCACAGTAAAATCCCCACTCCCATTTCACTACCTGATTCCTTATGTCTGACCTTAGGCAAGTCACTTATCCTCTCATTTCCTTCTCTGTAAAATGGGGATACAAATGGGTGTCAGGAGGCTCAGTAAATGCTTCAAGGCCGGGGTCTTCTCAGCTGCTTTGGAAGCATCCGTAAGTACCACAGAGAGGTAGATAGGCGCGTGCAGCGAATATGCACAAGGGCAGTTTTGTGCCATCTGTCCTTCCTCCTGGAGCTGCCTCTCCCCCTCATCCCTGGGACATGCATGCGAGCAGGACAGGCTGGGTGCTTTGTACAGCTAATTACACAAAGCCCCTTTGAACAAAATCAGTCTGTCGCCTTCCCTTTCTGATTACTTCTTGAAGTGTCTGATGTAGGTGGGTGGCACGGTTGCACAGTTGGTTTTGGGTCTTTTTTCAAAAGTCGCGTTCTCGTAAATGACATCTGTTTAAAAAGAAGAAAGCGAAACATGACGCTGCCTGGATCCAGCGGCTTCCGTGCAGGGGGTGGCCGGAGAGCTCCAGGGGCAGAATATGAAAAATGTGCTGCGGTTACATTTGATAACCAGAGATGGGCAAAACCTGAGGAAAGGGGGCTTACAAATACCAACGTGAACCCAGCCATCCGGTTCTTGTTTGTGCCAGAGGGCGCCGGAGCAGGACCGGGGGGGAAGGAATATTCTGGGATGCAGCAGAGTGTACAAGTGTATTATTGTGTGAGAACTGCTCTGCCCCTCCCCAACATTTCCAGTAATATGAAGGGGGAGCCCGCAGCATTGTGGGGAATAAGGGGGGCAAACCGCAGCAAGTTGTGGGGGTTGGAAATCCACTGTGTCTCCAGAGGCCCCAAGAAAACCCTGCCCCCCTTAGAAGCGTGGCTGGTTCTGCGTCTGAAACACGCAGCGATTTCGATTTGGAACGCCCCGGTTTGCTCAGGAGGGTAACGTGGGCCGGCCCGGGTGGCGTTTCTGAGAGCGCTGCTCCCTCCTGGCATGGACAGCGGAAGGCAAAGTGATTCCTGAGGTGGGCAGTGTTGGATTTTGGTTGCAAATGTTTTGCATATTGTAAACCTCCTGCTTCCTGCATTCCTGCAGCATTCCTGCATGCTGTGATGGAACGGGTAATGGGATGCAGGATCCCTGCTCAGGGAACAAGAAGTTAACCCTCAGCAAAAGACAAGGGCTCGGGGGTGGGGTGGGGGGGACTATGAAGGGCTGAGTGGAGAAAGGCTGTGGGAAGTCAGGCTGGACTAGGACCCGGGCGGCGGGTTTCCTCTTCCTACGTTTGTTTCTTTTTTACTTATATGAACGTGTTGTGTTCTCTGGCTATTATCCACATGAGCTTTGTAATGGCCTCTGTGTTTCCACGATGGGCCTCCTCACCGCAGCCCTGCACCTTGTGCATTTATGTAGATCTATGCAAAGCAGGGGAAAAACACTCCCCCCCCGAGCAGAATGCTCCCCTCATTCGCCACGGGGGCGACAGCTTTCTCCTCTTTCATATCAGCCTTGTGGCTCACCCCCAGCTCGACTGGGGAAAGGCGTTGCTAAAACTCCAGAAATGTGCATGTATTTGGCAAGCTGCATTGGCCCCTTTGAACAGAAAAAATGACTTCCTCGGGAATATTTAATAAAACGACGAGTGGTCCCGTAGCACCTTAGAGACTAACAAATATAGAGAGATAGTATCATGAGCTTTTGTGGGCACAACCTACTTCCTCAGATGGGCAGCGTGAAGGAAAAAGGGGGGAAGCCTCCCAATATATAACAGAAAAAGAAGGGAGAAGGGGGCAAAAGTACCTGCTGATGGGGCTAAATGAACGGGCTGGACGTGTCCCGTACTTAGCTTTTAATGTCAGTTGGATGTTGAATATAATGCCCCATGCAGTTCATGGGCCATTATACTCAACATGGGCCTCTTTTTTCTCCACTCTGCTCATCTAGGAAGTGGGCTGTGTCCACAAAAGCTGATGATACTAGATATGTATTTTTGTTAGTCTCCAAGGTGCTACAGGGCCACTCTTTTTTTTTTTTTAATTACAGACTCACATGGCTCCCCCTCTGAGGAACACCGAGTGACACTTTCCTTTGTACGGCTGCAAAGGCAGGAGGCAGGCCCAGGGGAGGGAATAGGGTTGCCAGATGGTTTCAACGAAAATACCGAACACTCCCCCCACCCGAAAAAACCCCCACCGGGGAAAAAATTCTGTTGGGGGGAAGGGAAAAATGCGGGGGGGGGGAGGGGGAAACCTCTTTCAGTGCATGCAGTGTCAGAATAGGGATAGGAAGAGGAAAGGTTGAGCACTAAGACCCAGGGAAGGCACTGCTTCCCCTTGCTGGTGGCAATCTTCTTTTCTTGGTCAAGCCAGAAGGGGAGCTTCCCTGCAGAACCAGGTAAGCAGGGGTTCTGGGGTCTGGGGCCAGTTGCTGAATGTGTCGTAGGGTTGCCGGTAGTCCGGTATCTTCACCTCCTGTCAGGGAAGAAAACAGAAAATACTAGACAATTTAGGTGTCCAGTATTTTCTGCATTTTTTACCGGACAGGAGGCGAAAATACCGGACTGTCCGGGTCAATACCAGACACCTGGCAACCCTAGGAGGGAAGCGCGCAGCAGAGAGGGAAGGCGGAGGTACTGGTACCTGACTGGCCCTTGGGGCTGCATTTCCTGGTTCTTCTCAGCCATCGGACGACGTAGAAGAGGAGAATAGCATAGCCCAGATAGCCGGGGTACCCGTAGAGGCCATAGCTCAGCCAGGGCGAGGCACCTGGGTAGGGTGAATGGAAACACAGAACAGAAACAAAACCTGTTCAGGGCAAATGATCCAAAATGCTACCCAGAAATGTCTGCAGGTTTGAGTGTTGTGGTTGCATTTACACCTGTGGTGTGGGTGTGGGAGAGAGAGAGACTATAACAGGGCTGCCACTTCACGAATGGTCCCTGATAGCCTGAGTTCCCTTTTGCAGCAGCCTCCCCCTATTTTCCCTCATCAGGACCCCAGAGGGTTTGTCTACACTGCCTACTGAACCCTGGTTTGACTCCGGTTTGAGCATGAGCTGCGCTTTCTACATACAAATCAGTCTGGCCCTGCTCAGCAAGCACTCAGGACCCGGGTCCTACAACCCTGCTAAGCGGGGTGCGTCAGAGCCCCCATCCCCACGCCCCGTCATTTGGCAGGGTGGATGCCATCCAAGCAGCAGACCTGAGTCAGGAGGGCTGTGTTGTGCCTTAGAGACCCAGGTCCAGCAATTATATACCCAGGTTTACAATGCAGTGTGAATGTTCAAGTGTGTAAGAGGCAGAGCCAAGGCAGGGCCTTGTGGGGAAGGTCAGCGTGCAGGGGGATTTGGGGCCCAGTGGTGGTGGGGCACACCCTGGGAAAAGGAAAGTCAGTGCATTGTGCCCAGAAGAACAGCGAGGCTTCAAGATGTGACAGAGTAGGGCTTTGTGTGCTGCTTTCTGTCTCCATGCCATGGCGTAGGCTCGGGTTATGACAACAGTTAATAAGGACTCCCCCCCCTTACCGGCACAGAGTTGCAGGAGGAAATCGTTTTGCTCGGAGCTGAGTGCATTGCGCACCACACATCTGTACTTCCCAACGTCAGATTGCTGGAGGTTAAGGAGAGTGAGCGACGTGTTGTCCTTGGACAGGATGGTGCGGTCTCCAGTTGGCAAACGCTGGTCACATTTCTCCCAGGAGTACGACAGGGCGTTTCCTGCTCCCACTGAGCAATTCAAAGTGATGTTGTTCCCCGGATGCGGAGCAGGTAAATTGCTGGTAATGAACACGCTCGACACAGGTACTGAAAACCACAAGAGGAGCTGTCAAGTTATGGCGACCTCCAAACACAGAGGAATGGGGAACGCAAAGGATTGTGGGTAACATTATGCACATTCTCACTGCTTTGCTTTGCAAATCTGCATTCTACACCACACTACCGGAGAGCTGTTCCGAAAATGTGTCATTAAAAATGGTTCATAAATGCTTTTGGTGATGTTTTCAAAGCAAGAATGTTCAATTTTTATTTAGATTAGAAAGTGGTGGTGGTGGGGTTTAAAGTCAAATGCAAAATAAAACATTGGAACCGGCCCAAAATGGGAACAAAAATCCTTTGGGTTTATATATATATATATATATATATATATATATATATATACAGGGCTCGACAAATGCACTCGCCCGCTCGCCCGTGGCGAGTAGATTTTTCCAGCTGGCGAGTGCAGGGGTGGACTGGCCCGGTGGGCCATTGTGATGGGCTGGCCGAAGCCCGCACTACGGGCGGCGCGGCCCCATCTGAGCCGCCGGTCGGCAGAGGAGCACAGCGCCGCTGGGAAGGGGGAAGTGCGGTGATTCTTCCCACTGGGCTGCCTGTGCGCAGCTCCGGCGCGAGGAAGCGGGGCGGGACGCCAGGACGCTGGTGTGATCTGGCCCCGTTGATTTTAAAGGGCCGCGGCAGCTCGGCTCTGGCCGCGTGTCCCTGGGAGCTGGCTGTGGCGAGTGGCACAGCCAGAGCCCGCCCCACCGGCTCCAGTCCTGCCACGGCCCCAGCCCCCCTTTGTCTCCATGCCGCCCGTTCCCCACGCCTCCCCTGCATCCTGGACCTCCTGCTCTCCCTCTTCCCTGCGACCCTTTGGCTCTGCGCCGCCCTTACACCCCGCACCCTGCTCCCCCGATCCCTGCCTCCCCAGCTCTGTGCTGCCCGTTCCCTGCACTGCCCCTAGACCCCGATCCCTCTGCCCCTCCCGTTCCCCGCGTCCCATTCCCCGTGCCTCAACCGCACCCTGCTCTCCCCGTACCCTGCATCCCTCTGGCTCTGTGCCTCCTGTTCCCCGCGCCACCCCTGTACTCCCCCACTGTTCCCTGCACCCCTCTGGCTCTGTGCTGTCCCTGCACCCTGCTCCCCCTGTGGGTCGGGAGAGAAGGGTGCTTGCCCATAGGGAGGGGCTGGACAGGGCAGGGAAAAGGCTGCTGTGACCCAGCAGCAGTGAAAGGGGGAGTTCACTTGAAGCGCCTTTGCCTTTAGGGAAAAAAACAAATGAAAATGCTATTTGCTATTTATAGGGCTAAAATGCCGGGACAAAAAAGAAAACAAACAAACAAAAAAAACCCCATTGCAAAATGCAAACGTGTAAAAGACAACAACAAAGGGGGGAGGGAATGTTTTGCTTGGGGCAGCAAAAAACCTAGAGCTGGCCCCTGGGGAGGGGAAGGGGCTGGGCTGGGCTGGGCTATGGGGAGCGGAGGGGAAAAATATGGGGAAGGGGCTTGTGCTGAGGGGAGGAGATCAGGAGAAGAAGAAGAATAAGAAAGGGGAAGGCACCAAGGGACAGGGTGCAGGAGAGACAAATCCCAGGGGGCCAAGTGCAGACAATGAGGAAAAGGGCAGGAGGAGGTGTCAGTGGGAGGGGACAGGGTGATGCTGGGAGAGGAGAGGGTAAGGGCACTGGAGGCTAGAGGGGGAGGTGCTGGGAGAAGGCTTGAAAGAAGGGGTGGGCATGAGGAAGGCGGGATGGAGCAAGGCATGTGCGAGGCACAGGGGCAGGAGGGGAATGGGGGCAGAGGGTAGTAAGGGGTGGGTATCAGGAAAAGAGAGCAAAGGGAGCAGGGGCAGTGAGGGAAGGGGAGGCACCAGGAAGGTGCAGGTGCCAGGATTCTGGGGTGAAGCAGAAGGGCAGACACCTGCAGGAGGGACCAGCACCAGAGGAGAGAGGCAGGGCAGGTGTGTAGAGGAGGTGTTAGGAGAGGGATGAGGAGGGTAGCTCACCTGATCAGAGTGGGGCTACTGGAGGAGGCACAGGGCAGAGAGAAGGGCTGCGGAGGGGGGCAGGTCTCAGGAAGGCTGAGGGCAGCGAGAAGGGCAGGAGTCAGGACAGCAAAGGGTGAGGGGTTGGGGCAGCAGGTACCGGGGAGCTGATGGAGCAAGGGGAGGAGACATGGCAGCAGAGAGAAAAGGTAGAGGTTTATAAGATATTTATTAATAACCTGGGTGATATTTATTAATAACTTATTAGTAATTACTGTTCTTATTCTTATTAGGAATTTATGCCATTAAAAAAACACTTTTTGTGGGGGAGGGTGGCGAGTCCTTTTTGTCTGGCGAGTAGGGTTTTCCATAATTTGTCGACCCCTGTGTGTGTGTGTGTGTATATATATATATACTTTTCATCCCAATTCGAGATGGGGAAAAGGAGAACTTTTGAAAATATTCACAAGGTTTTCCACCCGGCTCTGGTCGGTGGTACACAGCAATGGTGTGAGTGTCTATTATCCATTAAGTTTAACTTGACAAGAAATGCAACCCTTTGACTACCTGGAAATCCCCAGTTAAGGAACCCAAGTGACCTTAACTCTGCCAGAAAGAGACACCGGCCTTCTCTACAGTCCCTTCTTTGCAGGTAAAGTATCAAAAATGGGCACATCATAGGGTAGCTGGTCCCTTTGCGTATGTCTACACTAGCTCGTTAGTTCGAGTTAGGTAGGCAAATGAGGGCAACCGGAGTTGCAAATGAAGCCCGGGATTTAAATATCCTGGGTTTCATTTGCATGTTCCGGGGCACCGCCATTTTTAAATCCCCCTTTGTCCGAACTAACTGCCCGTGGCTAGACGCGGCAGTTAAACGTTAATTCGAACTAACTCCTTAACTCCTTAACTAACTCCTTAACGTTAACTCGAACTAACAGTTAATTCGGACTAAGGAGTTAGTTCGAATTAACGTTTAACTGCCGCATCTAGCCACGGGCAGTTAGTTCGGACTAAGGGGGATTTAAAAATGGCGGCGCCCTAGAACATGCAAATGAAGCCCGGGATATTTAAATCCCGGGCTTCATTTGCAACTCCGGTTGCCCTCATTTGCCTACCTACCTCGAACTAACGAGCTAGTGTAGACATACCCTTTGAGTGGAGCAGTCTCAGCGCCCCAGGTCAGAGCAGGTGGGGACAACTGTGGCTAGTTAAAAGGGAACAGGGCGATACCTGGGGCTATGGAAGCCTGCCACATCACGGGACAGGGAGGAGTGCTTAGGACAGGCATTGCCTGGGGAAAAGAAGCCATGTGGGAGTGGGGCTATCCCCTGTGATGAGTCTCTGGAGCAGGAGACCCAGAAAGGGAGCAGAGCTGGCTGGAACTGGGAAGCTGCGAAGGGCAGGATCACCAGAGACTCCTAGGAGAGGGATCCCTGAAACCCAAAGGCAAAGGGTGAGCGAAGGGCCTGCTTCTGTTTGTTTCACTTGCTTGCGTTTGGACCTTCTTCCAGGAGCCTGGGCACAGCAGTGCTGTGTGCTCTGGGCGCTTTGTAGGCCCAGGGGCTGGCCAAGAAACTGAGCAGTGATTTGACAGGCATTGGGTTTGCCTGTGACAGTGGCTGGAGAGTGACCCGCCCACTCGACAGTTCAAATGGAGGCATTCTCGTTTTTTTGTGGCCAATGATGTTCTGATCATGTTGGCCAGGGCTGGATACTTTAGTATAGGTCTCTGATTGTCTCATGGTGTTGCTATGGGAGCAGGGCTGAGGGGGTTGGGCGACCTCGGTACTGAATTTCGGTATGTTTCAGTGATAACTCTTGGGCTGTAGCTCTTTTATAAGCAGCTCATTGCGAGCATTCACCACCTGAAAATCAAAATATGAGCCCTTGTGGCTGGACTGATAGGTTACAGGGTAGGCACCTGTGCCCAGGCTGGATGACTGTAGCCCTTAGAATACGATTTCTGGTGCAAATATCTGTGACCACCAATTCAGAATTCACTGGTCAGGAAGGTGTCAGAGGATTTCTTTGGGATTCACTCTATCACTGAACATTTTTGTCTGTCTGCTTATGGGGTTTCTAATGCATTTGCCATCTAAGGCTGTTTCTTTTAAGAAACTCATTTGGTAGAATATTGCCAGAAGGAGAACCCAGAAAGGGGCATGAAGGGAGCCAGAGTAAATTCTATTAATAATTGACGGAAACGTGTGGATGGGGTTTGTTGTGTCCACACAGCACTAATCCAAATCCTCCAACACATGTTTGGCACTGGGGAGGCCACATCTGGAGGAATGCGTCCAGTTCTGGGCCCCCCACTATAGAAAGGACGTGGGCGCATTGGAGAGGGTCTAGTGGAGGGAAACCAAAATGATTAGGGGACTGGAGTGCATGACCTATGTGGAGAGGCTGAGGGATTTGTGTTTGTTTAGTCTGCAGAAGAGAAGAGTGAGGGGGGATTTGAGAGCAGCCTTCAACTTCCTGAAGGGGGTTCCAAAGAGGATGGAGAGAGGCTGTTCACAGTAGTGACTGGTGGCAGAACAAGGAGCAATGGTCTCAAGTTACAGTGGGAGAGCTCTAGGTTGGATATTAGGACAAACTATTTCCTTAGGAGGATGGGGAAGCACTGGGCTGGGTTCCCTAGGGAGGTGGTGGAATCTCCATCCCTAGAGATTTTGAAGTCTCGGCTTGACAAAGCCCTGGCTGGATGATTGAGTTGGGGTTGATCCTACTTTGGGCAGGGGGCTGGACTTGATGACCTCCTGAGGTCTCTGCCAGACGTAGGATTCTATGTTGGACTTTTTATCCAGAAGCAGCGCTGATAAATCTCCTTCGAGCAGGCTATCCCAGCTGGTATGTACCAAAGCACTGGTGTGGTGCAGTTCCTTTTTTTTCTGCACCAGAGATCATCGGGGAGCATTTCCAAACTCACTCAATTCTATAATATTTCCACACACAGATTCTCTCCCAATAAGATTTGGCTTCTCTTTGATTCCTGAAGAAAACCTTCTGATCTTATTACATGGACAAGTCTCCATTAAACCAAGATCCGTGTCATCCCCTTTCGCCTTCCCTACCCCATTTACACTGCATTGGCAAGCACCAGAGTCTTATAGATCTCAGTGACAGGCTAGAGCCAGGTCTGTATTGTTGTTCTATTAGCACTGGCCACCAGATGTGGCTGGTCATTAGGCAAACACCTAGTAAAGATGCTCCTTTGATTCATCTTTGGACTGTAAAGATGAATTACAGTCCAAAGAGAATCAATAAGCAAAGGGCAGGAAAGAGCAAATATATTAACTCCATTTTACCAGCCAGCGAGGCAGGAGTTGAATGGAGATTGCTTAAGACCCAGCCTTTGTCTTGGCATTAGTTTTCATGTTCAAGAAACTGGCTTTCAACTTAACTCATTTTATCAGCTCTCTGTACATTTTCTTGAATACCCCAGCCCCCTTGTTCATTTCAGCCTTAAGAACATCAGAACGGCCAGACTGGGTCAGACCAAAGATCCATCCAGCCCAGGGTCCTGTCTGCTGACAGTGGCCAATGCCAGATGCCCCAGAAGGAGTAAACAGAATAGGGATCCCTCCCCTGTTGCCCATTCCCAGCCCCTGACAATCAGAAGCTAGGGACACCATCCCTGTCCATCCTGGCTAACAGCCATCAATGACTTAACCTCCATGAATGTATCTGTCTAGCCTTTTCTAACCAAACGTGAGCAGGGGGTGCACTGCATTTTTGTCACTGTCTAATCAGAAGATGTGGCGCGTGCAACTTGGATTGTAGAAAAGGCCACTTACTGATCACGGTGACTCTTGTGCTCCTCTGTGGCGGCCTCTCTGAGTTGTTAAGCTGGATGGTCAGAATATAGACTCCTTCGTCGCTCAAAGTCACATGATGAATCCTCAAGGAGAAGTTTGCAGGAGAAAAGTCAACTCTCTGTTTGTATCTTTTATCAGTATGGTTGCTCTTGGAGCCAGGCGAGTATGTTATGATGGAGATGGTGTTGTTTTCTCTCCCATTCAGCTGTGCGCGCCACTCCACATTAAAGACCAAGGAAATATCGTGATTGATCCCTGGCAGCAGCAGTGTGGAGTTGAATCTCTGAGAGACTTCCTTAGTCGTTTGCTCCAGCGCGATCTCTGAGGAGAAGTCAATCAGAAGAGCATTAGTGGTGCTGGACAGGTGACTGGAGGCTAACTCCCATTTTGCTCAGGGAGGCTGGAAGCAGTGCTGGAAGGAGGCGCTCAGGGTGCCTTGGCAAGGAAGGGCTCCCCTTGCCTGGCCTCCTTCAGAAGACAGATACCACGCTGAGAAATGCCTTCAAAACAGCTACAGAGCGTGCAATGATCCTCTCCTTTCTCCACAGCACCTAATAATGATATTTAGGGATGTTCCCAATACCCAGGAATTGAAACAGAAGTGAGTGCACCCCATTTTCAGTGTGTGTGTAGCCCGGTCTACACTGGCGCTTTTAATTGGGCTGTAACTCAAGGTAATTGGCTGCCATTTAACTCCACCTAATTACCCTGAATGTAAATGCAATGGAGACACTTGGCGTTGCTGTAGACACCAGTATTTGCCCCGGTAGTAGTTTGGTTTTGAGACCCACAGGGTGTTGTGGTACCATGGGTGGCAGTGCTGGGACCCCTCACCCCAGGGAGTCACGGGGAAGTATCCTCTCTGCTGTTGCTGACAGAGGAGGGGCAGCGCGAGGAGTGGCCCAACAGGTTTTCAGCCGTCGCAAAATTAGACACAGTCCAGCCATTGCGGCTCTTGGCCTGTATGGGGTATGCCCACAGGCACTACGGTCTCTAGCTTGGTTCCTGTGGCAGCCATTTTGAGAAGCACATCACACAAACCCCCTCGTTTTCAGGGACCTGTGGTTTGACACCTCTGTTTCCTACTCTGGCTTCAACACCTCTCGCCTTCCCCCCTCGGCCTGCCCAGAGCCATGGCCATTTTGTGGCCTGGGTTTCTCAGAACTGACAGGAAGTGCCAGCCTCTGCAACAGGCAAATGGAGGGTGAGCAGTAGTCACACCTGGTAATCTGGGGCACCAAGGAGCGGAGTTGCCATGTGCTGGGGCCAGAGCAATATGCCAAGGGATGGGAGACAAAGGGCACGTCAGGCCCATAGTGTTCCTAAGGCCTCAGAGACTGCACCGATCGTGCCAATGATAACTGGGTGCTGCTCCATCGGTGACATGGATAAACGGGCCCCGCAGGCTCACGACTGCCACCGGCCCTGTGGGCTCCTGGCTGCTGACACTGCTGGCCCCGTGGGCTTTGGGCTGCCACTGGCCCTCTGGGCTCCCCATGGCCCACCCTTTCTGAGGGCTTCTGCTCCCGGCTGTTCCTCTAGTTCACAGGGACTAAATTCACAGCAATTCTTTATTCTGTGAATTCTTCATCAACGATTTAGATATTGGCATTGAGAGTTCGCTTATGAAGTTTGCAGATGATACCAAGGTGGGAGGGGTTGCTACTGCTTTGGAGGATGGGGTCATAATTCAAAATGAAACCACAGAAATGGTCTGAGGTAAATAGGATGAAATTTAACCGACAAATGCAACGTGCTTCACGTAGGAAGGGACAATCAGTTTCACACACACAGAATGGGAAGTGACTGTCTAGGAAGGAGTCCTGCAGAAAGGGATCTAGGGATCATAGAGGACCACAAGCTAAATATGAGTCAACGCTGCGACGCTTTTGCAAAAAAAGCAAACATGATTCTGAGCTGCATTAACAGGAGTGTGGTGAGCAAGACACGGGAAGTCATTCTTCCGCTCTACTCTGCGCTGATTAGACCTCAGCTGGAGTATTGTGTCCAGTTCTGGGCACCACATTTCAGGAAAGATGTGGGGAAATTGGAGAAGGTCCAGGGAAGAGCAACAAGAATGATGAAATGTCTAGAGAACATGAGCTATGAGGGAAGACTGAAAGAATTGGGCTTGTTTAGTTTGGAAAAGAGAAGACTGAGGGGACATGAGAGCAGTTTTCAGGTATCTAAAAGGGTGTCACAAGGAGGAGGGAGAAAAAAATTGTTCTCCTTGGCCTCTGAGGATAGAACAAGAAGCAATGGGCTTAAACTGCAGCAAGGGAGGTTTAGGTTGGATATTAGGAAAAACTTCCTGCCTGTCAGGGTGATTAAACACTGGAATAAATTGCCTGGGGAGGTTGTGGAATCTCCATCCCTGGAGATATTTAAGGGCGGGTTGGACAGACACCTGTCAGGGATGATCTTCTAGACGATGCTTGGTCCTGCCGGGAGGGCAGGGGACTGGACTTGACCTCTCGAGGTTCCTTCCAGACCTAGTGTTCTATGATTCTATAATTCAAGAATCCTTATTCCCCAGCGTGAGAGAGGGTGCAGGCAGGGTGTGCTGGACATGACTCTTGAGGTTAAGAGCAGAAACATCAATGCTAATTATCAGCTAAATTGTAACTTTAACAACAAGGCCCTGCAGGAGGAAGTAAGAACCTGGCGCATGGGTCTAGCTGGACAGAGACCCGCCTTGCTCTCCTACTCACTGCCACAGGAGATGTCCTAGTTGGCTGCTGAGAGGCCCAAGCAGCAAAGTGTGTTTTGCCTCCCGTCCCCGGAAACCGGGAGGAAGCAGGGGGAGAACTGTGGCTCACGGGGGGGCCTCTGAGTCACACAGCATCCCAGGCAGGGCTTTTCCTAACTTGGCATTGCTGTCTCACCACAGGGCGGCAAGGAAGGTCACTCTCCAGCCCCGTGTGATCTGACTGGCTGAGAGCGGCTGAGTGATTTCCGGTGGGTAGAGGGGTATGTTTCTTAGTATCTCCTCCATCAGCGGGAGGTGAGTTTCCTTGGGAAACCACTTATTTTTTTCTTTTTAACCTTAAAAACTTTGTTTAAAGCTGTTGATGTGGGGGTTGGTGTGATGCTGGCTCATGGCAGATCCAGCCTTACCAAGCCAGACATTACTGCTGGGCATGGGCACGTTGGCAGGCTCACGGAGAAGGCTCGATGGGCAGTTTTTGATGCCCGCAGCTGCCTAGAGCTGTGGGCACAGGGGAAGCAGCCTCACTAAACTAAACTGAGCCTGTTTGATAAAGGGATTCTTGCTGGATGGCTCTTGTCAGTGTTTTTTTTTGTTAAAAAAAAAAAAGTGCCGGTACTCCAGGGGAAAAGTTGTTGAGCAAAAGCAAAAACCAAAACAAACAAACAAAAGCTGGGGTGGGACCGGCATTGCCCTTTTAAGAGATGCGGCTCCTTTAAGACACACGGCCCAGCTGACTGTCAGACATTTGTGTACAGAGGTGCTGGTATGCTCTGTTCTTTCCAGGTAAGCTCTGACTGGAGGTGCTGGTACTACGTACCGGGCAGTACCGTCACAAAAAAAGCACTGGCTCTTGTCACCAACACTGCTTTAACATCAGCCACTGGCATCACGTCACTTACCGGGTAGAAGGCAAGTGAGACAGAGCAGAAGAGCAAACAGCATTTCGGGTGGAGTTCCCCGGAGCATGTTCTTGTGGGAAAGAAGTGGGAGACCTAGAGATTGAGATAAAAAGGAGTGAAGAGGGCGGCTTTAGTAAACAATTTGCTGGTACAAATCTATCCTTGCATCTATCAAATAGAAGGGCAATCTCTTGGGTGCCAGCTGAGTGGTTTAAATTAAAAGGCTGTTTCTGACACCGCTTCCCTGTGTGAACTTGGGCAAGTCACTTAATCTGCGATGTGCTCCTGTCATTAACAACTGTAGCAGAGTGCATTTGCACCAGGGTGGAGAGGGGGGATCGTGTGAATCCAGAGTGCCTGGGCAAAACCTCAGCTCTGGCGTGTCCTAACTTCCAGCTACGTGACGTTGCAGCCTGAGTGTTCTCCTTGGTAGTTGTGGGATGGAATTGCTGACATTTTAAACAACATACAAGTGGAAAAAGCAAAACCTTCTTTTTTTCACATTGACTGCCCATGTGATTCATCAGCCGGGCAGGGGGTCTTTAGATCCACAGCGCGGTACTTTACTGCACAAGCTAACGGAGTAACTGGCAGCAGTAAGAGGTTGTTATCTTCTATATAGACCTGCTGCTGCCAGGCGATGAGCCATGATTTTGTCAGTGGGTCTCACAGCTATAGTTGTTGACAGCAGAGGAATGTGGCGATTGAGGTAAAATGGGTTCCAGGTTCTGGAGGGGAATGTTTTAGTGGTGACAAATCTTCTGTACTCGCGCCCCTCACCTGTGTGTCTCCTTCTACTCCCAAGCCTCCCCCTCAGCCAGTTCGTCACCTGCTGCATTCCCTCTGTGCCTCGCTGTGCCCCCAGCTCTCTGCTCCTTTCCTCCCGTCTCCAGCTCCTGCCATTCTCAGCACCTCTTGTCCCTACCTTCCATCTGTCTTCTAGCCTGTCCTGCCCCTCCCCCCAGCCCTGCATGTCTTTCTCCTCCCCATTCTAGCCAGGATGTTTTCTCTGACTCCGCCTTGCTGCCTGGGAACCAGCCGTGGCAGAGAAAAAGCAGAGGAGAGACCCTCCTGGCTTCAGAATCCCAGTCCAGTCCTCTACGCCACTCTGCCTCCCGGTCCTGTAATGCAGCTCTTAAGTCTGGCCCTGCTCGCACTAGGATCAGTGGGGCTGTGTCTACACTGGCACGATCTCACGCCAAAGCAGCCGCTCTTGCGCAAAAACTTGCTGCCTGTCTACACTGGCCGCGTGTTCTTGCGCAAGTACACTGACGTTCTAATGTAGAAAATCAGGGCTTCTTGCGTGAGAACTCTGACTCCCCCGCTCAGGAAGAAGCCCTTTTGTGCAAGAGCTCTTCCAGAAGAGGCCGGTGTAGACAGGCAACATGAATTTCTTGCGCAAGAAGCCCCTATGGTTAAAATGGCCATCAGAGCTTTCTTGCACAAGAGGGCGGCTACACTGCCATGGATGCTCTTGCGCAAAAGCACATGCCAGTGTAGATGCTCTCTTGTGGAAGAGTTTTTGCACAAGAACTCTTCCACAAAAGAGTTCTTGCACAAGATGTTGCCAGTGTAGACATAGCCTGGGAGTTTATATAAGAATGGCCAGACGGGGTCAGACCAAAGGTCCGTCTAGACCAGCACCCTGTATTCTGACAGTGTACAATGCCAGGTGCCCCAGAGGGAGAGAACAGAACAGGGAGTCATCCAGTGATCCCTCCCCTGTCACCCATTCCCAGCTTCTGACAAACAGAGGCTAGGGACACCATCCCTGCCCAGCCTGGCTAATAGCCATTGATGGACCTCTCCTCCATGAATGTATCTAGTTCTTTTTTGAACCCTGTTCAAGTCCTGGCCTTCACAATATCCTCTGGCAAGGAGTTCCACAGGTTGACTGTGGGCTGCATGATGGAAAACTTCCTTTTGTTTGTTTTAAACCTGCTACCCCAGTTTGTCATGGGGCACAGGCTTGGCATTCCTTGCTGGCTTTCTCCTCCTAGCAACCAAAGAGAAGCAGGAGAAAGGCTTTTGCCTCTAGTACGTGTGATGTTGGCAGACCGAGTGCGTGGTCCTGTCAGGACCTCTAGGCCTCACTGAACACTGGCAAGGGCCCAGCTGGGTTTGTGCTGTGACTATAAAAGGGTTTGCTGAAAGTGTGAAATCTCACAGGCAGGAGAGAAATAGTAGCAAGTGTGACATGCTGGTTTACCCCAATGCTCGCTGTCCTCTCCTGCACAAACACAGAAGGACGGCTACCTGACAAACCACCGGGGAACATCAGTGGTGAAAAGACTTTGCGATGGCTTCCAGGTCCGTGAAGAGGGGCCATGCACCAGCCCGTCCCAGCACAACTGGAATGCTGAGGGAAAGACACAAAAACCCCTGTCGAAGAAGAGCTGCTATCCTTGGGCTGCTTGGAGTGTGGAGAGGGCAGCTTTACTAAGCATAAGCAAGGGCCCCTGAGTTGCTTACCCCGTATTAGCCCTAACAGACATAGAATGCTTGCAGGTTGTGTCAGCTTCTGCTGCCTTGTGAAACGCAAGGTTGTAACGCGCGTGTGTGTGTTTACCTGCTTTCACCTTGCCAATAGCTCTTACTGCTTTATCCTGCTGAATAAGTCTTTAGTTCGTCACCGAATTGTCTGCAAGGGTTGTCAGTTCTACTCTAACTCTCTTATCGAATAAGCTTAAAAAACAACAAATGGTCTGGTAGCACTTTGAAGATTCACAAAACATGTCGATGGTATCGTGAGCTTTCGTGGGCGTAGCTCACTGCTTCGGCTGAGCAACTCTTCGGAAGTGGGCTGTGCCCACGAAAGCTCGTGATACCATTTCCATGTTTTGTGAGTCTTTAAAGTGCTGCCAGACTATTGGTTGTGTTAAGTGTATCCTGTACAGACTAACTCAGCTCCCCCTGAACCTCTTATCAAAGATTTGGGTAAGTTATTCAGAGTTACCTGACTATTGTTTGTTGAAGGGGCCACATGTCACACGGGCAGCCTTGTGGCCGGATAAGGGACGGTCTGTGACTCTGTGGTGAGGCTGTTGTGGTGCTTTAGGAGTTCACACACAGGCAGCAGCATGGGGAGGCAGCCAGTTTCCTGGGAGTCGGGTCCTTTAAAGCGTGTCCCGGCTCCTACCTGCCAGCCCCTACCAGGGGGCTGCTGCCTCTGATACAGAGGCAGCAGCGAGGGGTGGCAGCCAGCTCCCTGGGAGCAGGGCCGGAGCCTGCGTGTAACCATTCACAGTAACTGATATACCCAGGCTTCTCGGGTAACCGTGTAAACGCTTCTCCTACTACATCCCCAGAGAAATGCAGTTCTTGAGCTCACAACCAGTTTGGGTTTTGTGCCCTGCTTCTTCCCAGCCTGCCTGGAGGTTGGCACTCCCGGGGGGTGAGCCTCCCAAAGCCGCCTGACAGGATGTGTCAGCTCTCGTTATGATTTGATCGGCAGAAATTTTTTGCAGTGCAGGGGAAGCTGGGCTTGCAAAGGGTCTGGGCTGTGCCACTTCTGCCTTTCAGTTCTTCATTTTGGAACACAAAGGATCCAGGACACAAATCCGATTCCAGCTTTGTGGCTACTGCAGACACTAACAATCAAAGCAGCGCCCTGCATGATTTCATGGCCTTATCCTACCCTCTCATGGGCGACGGGTATCCTAGGCAAGGGAAGGCACTATTCAACTTATTTATAAATGATCTAGAGAAAGGGGTAAACAGTGAGGTGGCAAAATTTGCAGATGATACCGAACTGCTCAAGATCGGTAATACTGAAGCCGACTGTGAAGAGCTTCAAAAAGATCTCACCAAACTAAATGACTGGGCAACAAAATGGCAAATGGAATTTAATGTTGATAAATGTAAAGTAATGCACATTGGAAGAAATAATCCCAACTATACATGCAATATGATGGGGACTAATTTAGCTACAACTACTCAAGAGAGATCTTGGAGTCATTGTGGAGAGTTCTCTGAAAACATCCACTCCGTGTGCAGCAGCAGTCAAAAAAACAAACAGAATGTTAGGAATCATTTAAAAAGGGACAGAGAATAAGACCAAAAATATCTTATTGCCTCTGTATAAAACCATGGTACTCCCACATCTTGAATATTGCATATAGATGTGGTCGCCTCATCTCAAAAAGATATATTGGCATTGGAAAAGGTTCAGAAAAGGGCAACAAAAATGCGTAGGGGTTTGGAACGGGTCCCATGTGAAGAGAGATTAAAAAGACTTGGACTTTTCACATTAGAAAAGAGGAGACTAAGAGGGGATATGATAGAGGTCTATAAAATCATGCCTGGTGTGGAGAAAGTGACTAACAAAAAGTTATTTACTTATTCCCACAATATAAGTGTAACCCACACACCTAATGTGGTTACTGAGTAATGCAAGTGGCACCTAGACCACTGCAACAGTTAAGATCAAGGAACCTCCACAGCATGGGGTATGTCTACACTTGCACCCTTCTTCGAGAGAGGGATGCAAATGAAGACATTCGAAATTGCAAATGAAGCCAGGACTTGCATAATCGCGTTATGGCGCTATTTCCTCAAACAATGAGATTTACCAGTTATTTCAAGAGAAGGGTTTTCTCTCGAAATAACCGCATCTTAACAGCGTCTGTTATTTTGAAATAGCGCTATTTCGAAATAGCGCCATAATGCGATTATGCAAATGAAGTGTGGGATATTTAAATCCTGGCTTCATTTGCGATTTCGAATGTCTTCATTTGCATCCCTCTCTCGAAAGGGGGTGCAAGTGTAGATATACCCTAGGGGTCACCAAATGAAATTAATAGGCAGCAGGTTCAAAACAAACAAACAAACGGAAGTTTTTCTTCACCCAGCACACAGTCAACCTGTGGAACTCCTTGCCAGAGGATGTGGTGAAAGCTAGGACTTTAACAGGGTTCAGAAAAGAGCTAGATAGATTCATAGAGGTTAGGTCCACCAATGGCTATTAGCCAGGATGGGTAGGAATGGTGTTCATAGCCTCTGTTGGTCTGGAGGTGAGTGATGGGGAGGGATCATGTGAGGATTCCCTGTTGTGTTTCCTCCCTCTGGGGCACCTGGCATTGGCCACTGTTGGCAGACAGGACACTGGGCTGGATGGACCTTTGGTCTGATCCAGTCTGGCCGCTCTTATGTTCACTGCCTTCCCAAACTGCCTCCCCTGGTCCTGTCCATGATCAATCCTACGCCATGGACCTCCGGAGCCAGGGGAGGCTGGGGATGCACCCTGGGTCAGGGACGGGGTAAGAGCCAGCAGCCACATTGCAGGGGTGAGGTGGTGGGGAGGAGGAGGCTGGGTGGGACCATCAGGCCTCAGTGGGGGTGGGGGAGATGCATGGGCTCTGGTGGGCGGGGCTGGGGGGGCTTGCCTCCTCAAGCCATGAGGTCACCCACTGCCCATGTTCAGGTAGGATCAAGCCTGTAAGGGATTTATAAAAGCAGCGGTGGGAGAGGGGAGACGACACACATTAAACACAGAGGTGCAAAGATTGGTTAACAAGGGTAACAGTTAGCGACAGAGCGCTTCCTCTTTCTTTATAGATCCGGATGGGCCTGTCCGTGGGTGGAAAGACATCTTAGCTCATGAAACACTCGATAGTATGGAAGATAATAATTCAGACAGAGAAATTCCTCTCTAAAGACTGGAGCTAAAATCTTTACCCGTAGGAGTAATCTTTCCCTGCACCAGCTGTCTTGTGTAGACAGGGAGATTCAGGAAACTTAACCCGAATTAACTAAAAGCACGAATTCAGCATGGGTAATGACCCCCCGGTGTGATTGCTCTGGTATAGAACTGAAGTGACCTTCATTGTGTTCAGCTGAATTCACTTCGGAATTCATAATCTGTGTCGCAGAACAGAGCTCTGCTTTTGGCCCTGCACTGTGCTGTATTAGTGTGAACAGGACCGAGTCCAGTTTACATCCGTGGGAAGCAACAGGTGCGAGGGTCCACACAGGGGATCGCAGCCTTGGCTGGAAATGATCTGCACACAAAAAGCAGATCAGCGTTGCCAAGCCACAGAAATTTCATTTACGGACAAAATCGGAAAAATTTATGGACACATTTTTTTAACGGACATAATTTTTATACTATATTAAGATGACACAAATGGCCAAAAGTGAAAAGTAATCATTGTTGTTCATACACCACAAGAACAACAATATGCTATTTAACTCACTTTCATTTAGTTAGTCATGGTCCTGGAAGTTTTCCATTTTGTGATCGTACATCCGAACACTGACAACTAAACAACTAAAACATCCAATTTCCACCACAGTAAAATAGCTGAAGCGGCACAGAAGAAATGTAATTGCTATAGAATAATTGCTGTTTTTTGAAATTTTATTGCACTTTTACGAAATTTACGGACACCTACATTTTTTTACGGACTTTACGGACATGTCCAATTTCGGCTAATTTTTTACGGACTGTCTGTAAATTTACTGACGGTTGGCAACCCTGAAGCAGATGGAAGACGGCCAGTCGGCCTCGGAAGCCAAGTGCAATGTCAGACCGATGAGCACATGTATTTCAAAGGCGCTTTGAAACTCACGTAGTAAGTGCAGCGCTCAAGCCTGGCAGGAGAGGAAGACAGTAACAGGGTGTGAAGCAGAGAGCGGGAATACGGGAAACAAAAGGGGAGAGTGAAAATACTAAAATGAAGCCAAGTACCTGGCGAAAATTGAGAGAAACCAAAACTAAGTACCCTGCAAAAACTAAGTACCCTGCAGAGCCCGCCCTGCATATTAGTCTGCAAGCAAAACCCCTACAGAAACTAACGAGAGCTACCTAGCCCCACCCGAGCTTACAATCCGACCAAATCTCTGCTCCAGAAAGAACAAGCCCCTAAGGGATTCTTCTCCAATCACTGTGCAGTAGCAGAACTGCCCAGGGGATTCGGGTGCTGTGTGCTGGGAGGACGGCCACAGCAGCCCAGTTTTTCTGATTCTGCCCATGTTTCTCGGCGGGAAGAAGAAATAAACTTTCCAACGCTCACCTTCCTTCCTGCTGCTCGGGTGTGTGCGGTCTCGGGGCTGGGTGCTGGAGGAGAGTGATAAAGGGGGTATGTATGTGGACAGAGGGGAAATGACAAGACTGTTTCCTGCCTCTGGAGGTGTCTCTCAGAATGAGGTGTGATGCAAGAGAAACCAAAAGCCCCCACAGCGACGAATGAACAGCGCCGTCCATCGGTGCAAAGAATGCAGAGAACAGGGGGCATGTTTTACCTGCAGCACGGGCTGGCAAAGCCATCTGGGCTTTCATCCACCCAGCCAGAAAGAGAAGTGCGGATGAAGTAAAATGCCAAATGGACACTTCAGTTCCTCCAGGGTTTTTCTGGTTCTGCTTTCTGGCTGATGGCTGTTCAGGGAAGCATACATGGTGGGGTGGGGGGTGGGTTCAGTGTGCAGCCAGCCTCGAGTGAGAGGGGTGAGCTGGGCCCCTCCGAGGAGCAGCCCGTTTTCCCTCTCTGGTTTTGGTTCTGCTGTGGTATCCTGTTTCTAAGAAATAACGTCATATTCCAGTGCAGCCTTTCTCTGCCCCCCCCCTTCTGCTGGAGGGGGCTTTTTGCTGCCCGCTTCAGGGGAACTGGGCCCGGTGGGCTGGGCTGGTTCTGTGGCAACCCCAGGACCAGGCAGAATGTGGCGCATCTGCCATTGGTAACAGGCAACTCCAGGATACCTCTGGCACCGCAGTGCCAGCACTGTGGGGGGGGCGGGGGGCAGCGACTGAGGTAGTGTGCTTAGAAGGGGGGACATGGAGCTTAGGCTTGGTTTGGGGGTGAAGGTCAGAGGAAGGGGTGCTGGGCCTGAATGGGGTGCACTGCCATTGGAGGGGGGAGGAGTGGCCCTGGAACCGATAAGAATTACAATGATCCTTTTCCTCACAAAGTGTGAATAGTGGGCCACAGTTCCTAGTGCACTGCACAGGTGGGGCTTAGGGGACAACGTCTGGGAACCCAGTGGGCTGCATTTTACCCGCCTTCTCTGTGCGTGGGCTGTGGACATACCCAAAAGCATGAGTCACCTCCTTTCCAGAGAGCCCTGGCAAGAGATAAACATCCTGGCCGCAACTCAAATCTCTGTGACCAAGGCCTGATCAGCACACTGTGTCTCCGTGGTGTCAGTCGCTTGCCGAGAGGTCCGGTTTATTTGTTTTGTTTTTTAAAGCTACATAGTTACAACCCCTAGTGCAGACACAGCGGGGCTGGTAGAAAGGGGAGACGAGCTGGCCTGGCATAAGCAGCTATGATGGGCCGTACAAACCCCAAACTGGCCAGGAGAAGATTAATGAGGGATGGCGGGCCCAGTCAAGCCAGACACACCCGCCGTGTCAGGTGTGGAGAGAGCGGTTACAAGCCGAGAGCCTACAGAGCCGGGCCTGGCCAGGAAGCAGAGCAGAGACCTGCCACAGGAACATGGCTGCTCGCAGGGCCCAGGCTGGGAAATCGTCCCTGGGATTGGGTGTCCGGAGAGAGGTGGTGATGGGCTGAGATCACTACACTGGCCCTGCAAGAGAAGAACTGGACTGTGGCCTAATTAGGATGCAAACAAGCTTGTGGCTAATCACAGAGGGGCTCACCAGGGCAGGGAGCCGGCTAGAGGCTGGGGGAGGCTGCCGGAGGGGTGGGAAGTGGGGGTGTTCTGTCACCCTGTGGCTTTGGGCACCCTGACCTCATGCCCCTGCTGCTGGGCCCATTGTTGCCGGGGGGCTCTGCTGCTGGCCTGGGTCCGGCTCAGCCACTGGCGTAGCATCCAGCCCTGGCTTGGCAGTGCTGGCAGAGGGCGGAGTCGCCTCTATTGGCCAACGTGGCCATTACTGGACTCTCAGCTTCCCACCGTATTGGTATTTATGATCAGTTGTGTGACTGTCTCGATACATTATCATATATATGTAGAAACTGTAGAAACCATTTCATATTTAGCTAGAAGCCATCTTGTGTAACAGAAACCATTTCAGCTTTTCTCTCTCGCACGTAGACCAGAGTGAACTTTCTGTCACCCCGTGAGAAGAGGCCTACAGGATGGGCTATTGGAATGTGTTAACGGGGCTGGTTGAGACAGGAGGTGTACTCCCTCGTACCTGTCTGCCATCTTGTTGATAAGGCTTTGTTTTTTCCTAGTTTAATTAATGATTTCTGTAATTGTATGCCCTGACGTCAGACTGTTTGGTTAAGGGTATAAAGCTACTAGGATTGATTGTATTAGCCAGCCTTACTGGGCCCGGCTCTGCTGGGACCATGTTTGGCTCACTTGGCTTTACCGATCAATAAAGCTGTCCGTTTAGCTGCGTAAACTGAGTGAGGCTTTTGCTTCGACATATATAGTAGCCCAATGTCTGTGACTCTGTAACGCTGAAATGCTGGCTGTTCCCTCTGGGTGGCGCTGTTGCCTCCCGCCGTGGCACTCGGTTGACTTCTGTGCCGCTAAGCTGGGCCGCCGCGGGGGAGCAAGCGGCGCAAGTGGCCGTTTGGGCCCCGTGCTCCCTATGCAGCACCCCCGTGCTTGTGCCGCTTGCTCCCCCGCGGCGGCCCAGCTGAGCAGCACAGAAGTCAGCCGAGCACCACAGCGGGAGGTGAAAGGGGGCCGGGCGGTGATGTTCACGGCTAGGGGGCAGGGCCTGGAGCCACAGTCACACCGCACGTCATCGCCCTGCCCCCCTTCGCGTCCTGCCGTGGCTGACTTCTGCACCACTCAGCCGGGCCGCCGCATGGGAGCAAGTGGCGTAAGCGACCATTTGGGCTCCACGCTCCCCATGCAGCACAGGCTGTTTGGGCTCCACGGTCCCTCGAGTGAGAGGCAGGAGGCAGAGGAGAGCTGAGAGAGCAAGAGGAGGGGGGAGGCAGTAGGAGGAGGAGAGAGAGAGAGAGAGAGAGAGAGAGACGGAACGAGAGACCGGAGGCTCAGGAGAGAAGACCGACGTGGAGGAGAGACCTGAAAATCTCGTCTTATGACGGGCTAATTGGCTAGTAATCCATAATGGCTGATACCCAGCCCCCCACCCCCAAGGACCTGCGCTGTATTTACCTTACAGATACATCAGATTAATGAACTGCCTGACATGAAATGGTGGCTATCTCATGCTATCAGACCTATTTCTCAGCTGAGTCTCACCCTGCGTAATCCCACTGACTTTGGGGAAATCGGTGCTAACACTCAACTGATCACAGCGGCGGATCCCAAGCCTGTTGTTCGGGAGTTGGATGCCTCGCAGAGGATGCAATTTAGATTCCTTTCCAGACCCAGCTCTCCTCGCTCCAAAAAGGACACCCGACGCGGCCAAAACCGGCATTGGGCCGTAACATGGAGATGCGACTTCTCCTTCATATTTTGCCGAGTGTGGAACGTGTCCTGTCGTGGGCGGTGGCAGATTACCCGACTAGCACCTCACTTATCCCCCAGCCTCAATTATTCAAAAACTTCACACAATTCAAGCCCATGTCAGTCCTGGCGGGAAAGAAACACCTTGAAACTGTGACCTGAGTGTTACCCTTTCGAGAGACATCCCTGGGTTTGCAGAGAGCCTGAACCCACAGTTCTGAGGTGTCAGCTCCCCCCTTTATTTCAACGGATGCCAGTGATGATGGGTAAGCGATCCCTAAGCGATCCCACTGCTGTGTCAACAGAGGTAGGAAAGAAGGGGGGGCGTTCATTCGGAAGGTCTACACTGGTGTTCCTCACAGTGAGGGGCTGGAGAGGGCAGAAGATACACCCATTGAGAAGGTTAGGCCTTTGGCAACACAGAGCAAGCAGTGTAAGGGGAGGCAGCAAAGAGTTTTGTTCCCAGAAGTCGGGAACACTGCCATACACCATTCCAACGCACTGTGTCAGGGGGCATCCCCCAGTGGTCTGTGGCGCTCGTACTCTCCATGGTGCTGATTTCTGCTCATTGTTGCTAGGGCGTTTCCCTCCGTGCGGAGTGAGGCTAGATGGACACTTCCAGCGTTTGCTGGCCCAGCACTGTCCCGCAGGGCGTACGCAGTGTTGTTCCAGTGTCAGTCCCAGGATATCAGACAGACGAGGGGGGTGGGGTACTAGCCATAGCTCAGGGTGGCTTGTTTCGTTTGGGGAGCTGCTATCAGTTATACCAGCAAAGCAGCCCTGAAAGGAGGGCTAGATTTGCCACCTCTAGCAGCCTGACTCCTTCCCTGGCATTGTAGTCTATGGGCTCCTACATTCACCCCCCCAAATCTGAGTGAGTGGCATGGGGACCTGGCACACAGGGTCACAATGCCACTCAGATTCGGTCTGGGCATGGACTCCCCGACTCCAGGGCCTACGAACAAAAGCACTCCCTGGCTGGCCTAAGCTAGACCTACACTAGGATGTATAGCTACAACAAGAAACCTTTGCTAGTGCAGACTCACCTGGCTATGGGATACCAGATCTTCGCTTGGGCTTCACTCACCTGCTCTCCCTTTGTCTGGCTGTGTGGTGTAAGCAGTGTGGTTATGAATGAGTAACCTCTGGTGGCAGGGAGTGAATCATTGTTCACCTCTGGTGGCTGCTCCGCTGAGGAAGAAAAGAGCCTACTACCGCTGCTGGCTGATCCTTCTCTCAAATCGTAGAGGCTCTTGCGTTAGCCTAGAAGGCCTGATCTTCAAATCCGCTTAAGAACCCAATGGGAGAGTCGGTAAAGATGCACACTGTGATAACCAAGGCTGAGATACCTGCTAGGTAAAGATTCCTGCGTCTGGGCCTTGCTTCACTGTAATGGGCACACCGTTCGCATGACTTTCACAACAGCCTGTGACATCCAGCATCTCCCAACGTCAGGCAACGTGGCGCCTGTGCGCACGAGTGAAGAGAGGGCCACGTCTATTGTAAAGATTAATGTTCACCCCAAAACTTGCCTATCCAATCTGGTTCTGGATTCTCTGTCTGCATTTCCATGCATATGAGCATTACAGAAGGTGGGAAATAATTTCTGGCCCTAAAGACGCCAATCAAGAAAACATTCGGAAAATAATCCAATAAGTAAATAATGCTGCATTGTACAAAGAGATCTTGGACACTCTGTTTTCACCAGGGATCCTCCCAAGACCAGTTCAGTGCAGCAGCCCACAAATTCAAACTCTAATAACTTTCCATGAATGACTAAAAATGCTTCCTCCCTGGAGGGGGATGAGCATGGAACCTGGGATTTGCCCCACTGGACGGGACCATTGGTTCATGAAATCCAGTCCCCTGGCTTCCAAAGCAGGCAGTGCCTGGTGCTTTATAAAGAGGCAGGAACAAGTTACCAGCTGCCGAGTGCTCCCATCCTGTTCTGCAGCGCCGGGTCTGGAGGCTTAGTGCAACGTGGTGGCTACACGGGTCTTGTGGAGGCTGGCTCTGCAGTGCCCTCTGCTGGGTTCAGAACAGCAGCATTCGTCTCTGCCAGGCCAGAGGAGGGGGCCCAGTGGGCCCCACAAGCTGGGGAATGGGCAAAACAAAAGGCAATGGGGTGAGTCTGTCCAAGAGAGCCGGGGTCCCTGCTGCCAGCCCGGCCCGGCTGTCGGGTGGTTCATGTTTCCTTTCAGCGCCTCTCACTTTCTCTGGGCAGCGCTGGAAGAGCTAAACTTTCACGGGTGGGCACCTAAGTCAGGCAATGAGAGAGTTACCTACGTAGATTGCAGGGGCCCCGTCACTCCTTCGTGCTAGGTGCTGTACAAACACTGTTTTAAGCCTCTTCTGAGGAGACGACAGATCCCAGGCCAGGATTCTGATCCTGCCTTGAGCTCCACAGAGGCAGATCCTAGGTCTTTGTGAAGCCCCATTGAAGCTCCATGCAGGCCCAGGGGTGTGGCTCTGGGCTCATGCCTCAGGACCTAAGGAAGAAAGGGACGAGGCTCTTTGGCTTCTGAGGGAAGGAGGCAGGCAGCCTGCCCTGCCTAGGAAACGTGTGGCTGGAAAGGGAGACCCTTCAGCTGAGCACACGGCAGCAAGTATCTGAAGAGGAAGGTGTGGTGTAGTGGGGGTGCTGTCTGCTCTGTGACCCGGGGCCCCCCTGCGCTGTGATGGGAGATTCTCACTGACTCTCCCAAATGTGTATTAACCCAGACACCCAGGCTCAGCCTCCCAGGGCGGGAGACAAAGGAAGGAGGGCGGAGACCAGCACCTGGCTGGGGGGCAGGGCTGGAAGGAACATTCTGAGTTTTCTGTCTGGTATCATGGAGGAAGCAGCCTAAGCAATGGGCTGGGATTTAGGGGCCCAGTCTCCCCCATCTCAAGGGAGGCTGGGGCATCCTAGGCCTGCCCTGTAACCGGATTACATCTTTGCTGTGCTGTATCCTGGAGAAGCAATAAACTCCCTCTATTCTACTGGCTGGTGGAGTCTGTTCGTGCCACTACAGGGGTGCAGAAGGTGGGGGAACCCCAACGTGCCGCCACAGAAGGGTTCAAGGGTCCTTTCTCAAAGCCTCAGTCCGAGCAGGGGCTAGACAGGCCCTGTGAAGGAACTAGCCTCGTCTCTCTACCCTCCTCTAGAAGATGGGCAATGGCTCCAGGAGGCTGCCAGGTCCAGAGAGCCTAGGGACTGGCCTGCTTGGGGCAGACTGGCTCTCCCCACGGCCTCTGTGAGCTCTGCGTGGGGCTGCTCTGACAGGAGAAAGGCTGCCGGAATGTGCCGGTGGCGCTGTCCCGTTGGAGCCAGGCTGAAGGGAAGGCGTGGGTCTGTTTTCACGGTGAGACAGGTGCCGGAACTAGGGATGTAAATCCCCTTTTAAAAAATTTAACCGGTTAAACAATGTCATTTTACTCATTTAACCAGTGAACTGGGGTACGGACAAGAGACTCCTTCAGTGTAGCCTCCCAAGGGTGGGGAGGACTGCTCCACAGCCGGGGTCCTGCCGGCAGCCCCACCCGGCCATTTGGTTAACGGCTTACCTGGTCCGCATGCCGGTAAAGCTAATACTCACCACATAACTGGTTAACCTTTTGTGTCCCTCACTTGAGTGGTCTCTGGTTGAGGGGGAGGAAGGATGTGCCTGAACAGCAGGAAAATGAGCGGGGAGGTGACACACACGTAGGTTCCTATCATATCACAGCCCTGTGTCAAAGGCTTTTGCTGCAATCGTTTGTTTAATGGAAAATGACCAGGACTCTGTTTCTTATCAGCTCCTGGGAGGTTGGTGGGATGAGCAGGGGGACATCTGTGGGGATGATGCCTAAAATTTAAAGGCCAAGTCTGAGGCATGCCCCTGCCGTGGTCCTCACGGAATAAAGCTGCATCTTAAGTTTCCTTGTCCTTCCTGTGAAACAGCAAAATTCAGTCACTCGCCCACCAGTCGCTAAAGGAAACCAAAAGAGGCTGGTGCTACAGCGTTCCCTGTAAGAGATGCGCTTGTGCAGCCGCTCAGGAGAAATTCATATGCCACCCAGCTGATTAACAGAGTGCCCACAGCTGTTTTTGGTGTCTACAGGTGGTGCACATTCACACATGCCTCAGTGCACATAAAATGTATCCTGCACATGGATGGAAAAACTCTACCCATGGATGGAAAAGATTAGCGGGAATGTTGCACGTGACCCGTTTGCACGAGCCTCGCTCAGAGCGAGGTGGCATCTCTACGTTGCTCCCCCTGCAGCAGCAGGAGAGAAGGGGTAAGAAATTGTTTCTGTAACTTTGCAGTGGGCCGGGGGGGCGTCCTGGCTCCTTCCCCTAAGAGGGCAGCGATTCCCCTGGCAGTGGGACTGGGGCAGTGCTTGTGGCCACAGGAGAAGGGGCAGTGGGGATGGGACCCGGGCAGGGCTGGACGATGTATGTCTGCTCAGCGCCGATCTGTGGGCAAGTGGGGATGCGGAGCCCACCCGCCATCCGGACTTGTCCTTACGGCTTGTGCCTGAGTACGTCTCTGTGGGCAGCACCCGAGCCTCTGGCAGGGGAGCGGATGGGGGGGGGTGGGGGGTTTGTCCAGAACTCCCCAACCATCACCCAGGCGTGATGCTTGCAGTGACTGGAGAGAGAGCTCATCACGGACACCCGTTCAGCCCTCGGTTGCATGTTCATTGCAGGCCACGGGTGTTTATGGGACCGTGAACTCCTTCACCTCAGAGCTCCACAGCTCTGGGGCTGCTGAAAAGCCTCGTACCTGACAGCTGGGCGGCACGGCAGCTTTTGAACGAGGAACCCAGAGTAACTTCCCAGCCAGAAGCCAGTGTTAACGGTGACCCTGAGACCATCTAGCTCAGTGTTTCTTAAACTGTGTTCCACGGCACACCGGTGTGCCACGGAGAACAACAGAGTTCAAATGGCCACCCTTAAGGGGCAGGCGACCTTTTTGTTTTTGCTCACTAACTTTCTCCCCGACCCTTTTTTTTTTTTTTTGGCTCAACAAAAAATCCTTGGTGTTCCTCATAAAAAAAAATTATTGTTCGGTGTTCCTCGATCTTAAAAAGTTTAAGAAACACTGATCTAGCTGCATTCCCCAGCGCAGTGAAATGTAAAACATTGGAGGCGCAAATGGTGAGAAATATTATTGCGCCTTTAATTGCAAGTGCAAGAACTGCAGCTTTCCTGGCTCCTGGGACGTAGCCCAGGGGTCCCCCTTGCTGAGACGTTGAAATGATGCTGTGCTGGGCCCCCGTGGCCACTCAGTGTGGAGGACGGGATGTGGCCAGGGAACAGCATGTCACTCTCCAGCTAGTGGAACAGACCCTGGGGCTGCAGGCAGTTGGGCATGCATTAGATCCCTGCAGCAACTCCCAGTCTTGTTGTACACAGATGGAAAAATTAAAGGCTGTTCCCACAGCTTCTGAGCTAAGCCCAGAGAGCGGCTGGTGTAGCTGTAAGATGTGTCCTTTTCTCTCCCCCCACTCCCAAAAAAACGCAACTGAGTAACTCTTAAGTTCTCCAGAGGCTATTTAGGTACTTTGCTGCTTATCTCTGAATATAAATCCCGAGGCTGGTACATCTAGACACAAAGCGATCGATGGTTGCCAACCGTTTTCCTTTAAACAAACTTTCTCGGCAGCCCCCGTATTGCTGGCTCTTAGAATGGCCACACTGCTTAGTTGGCATCTTTCTCTGCAGTGGTAGAATTCTTACAGAAATGAATCAAAACCAAAAGTGCTCCGTCTCTGAGCGCTGGTCTACTCTTATTTCAAAATAACGATCAGAGCGTCCACATGACCAAGCCCGTTATTTTGAAACAAGGGCCTGGTTATTTCGAAATCAAAACTCCTGCTTTCCATAGGTACATCTAGACTACAAGCCTCTTTCGAAAGAGAGCCTCTAGACAGCAACCAGTATTTTTGAAAAAGAGAGCCGCTTTTTCGAAAGAGAGCACCCAGGCAGCCTGGATGCTCTCTTTTGAAAAAGCCCTGTTTGCATTCAATAATGCCTTTTTTTGAAAGAAAAGGCGTTATTCCTCGTAAAACGAGGTTTTCCGCGGTTGAAAAAACTGCCACGTTCTTTCGATTTAATTTCAAAAGAATGCGGCAGCAGTCTAGACGCAGGTGAAGTTTTTTCGAAAAAAGGCCACTTTTTTCAAAAAAACCCTGTAGTCTAGACACACCCTACGAGGAATAACGCTTCTTTCGAAATACTTATTTTGACATAGCGGTAGGCTATGTCTAGACTACATTTCTCTTCCGGAAGAGGAATGTAAATGAGGCAAATTGGAAGTGCAAATGAAGCGCAGATTTAAATATCTGAGCACTTTTTCAAAAAAGGGTTTTTCCAAAGTGAAAGCGCAGTCTAGATGGGATTCTTTAGAAAAAACCCCTCTTTTTCAAATGAACCCGTACTCCTGAAAAAATGAGGAGTACGGGTTCTTTCGAAAAAGGATTTTTTTCCCGAAAGAACCCTGTCTAGACTGCGCTTTCACTTTCGAAAAACCCTTTTTCGAAAAAGCGCTCGGATGTGAATATGCAAATGAAGCACGGGATTTTTAAATCCACTCTTCATTTGCACTTTCGATTTGCCTCATTTACACTCCTCTTTCGGACGAGGAATGTAGTTTAGACGTGCCTGTAGTGCGAATGCTCCGCTGCTATTTCGAAATAATGACTCCCCAGAATCATTCAAACTAATGACTCCCCAGTGCCTTCTGGGGCTCTCAGTCGACGTAGCGCATCCTCATTAAGGGAGCCTGCCTCGGACTCATTTCAAGGCTTCCCTGTAGTGCGGACACACTAGTTTGAAATAGTTATTTCAGGAGTGATTATTTTGAAATTGAAATTGTTTCCTAGTGTAGACATGTCCAGAGAGGGCTGGCATATGTCCCTGACTTTCCTCTAGTTGGTAAGCTGTGTCCATAACCTCAGATACTACTACCTCTGACCACTTGCTATTGAGGTATACACCTGAGTCACATGGTGGTAGTTCTGATCTGAGGATGAGAAACTTTTAAAATAATAATAAAAGAGGAGCAGTGAGTAATGGATTCCCTGTGTGAATTGTTTGAATTCCTTGCTTGCGTTTTCATGAATTTCTGGGAGCCATGTGGCTAGTCCCAAGCAACATGTAATATGATCTCAAAATAGGAGAACCAATTCTTTGTTATTGATGGAAATAGTTTTATTAGAGCAAGAAGTGGAGGACTAATTTCACCGCCAGGTGGCGCACTATACATGTGAGCTGTGTCTAGACTGGCCAGTTTTTCCAGAAAATCAGCTGCTTTTCCGGAAAAACTGGCCAGCTGTCTACACTGGCCGCTTGAATTTCCGCAAAAGCACTGACTTCCTACTGTAAGAAATCAGTGCTTTTTGTGGAAATACTATGCTGCTCCCGTTCGGGCAAAAGTCCGAAAATGGCGATCGGGGCTTTTTTGCGGAAAAGCGCGTCTAGATTGGCCACGGACGCTTTTCCGCAAAAAGTGCTTTTGCGGAAAAGCGTCCGTGCCAATCTAGACGCTCTTTTCCGCAAATGCTTTTAACGGAAAACTTTTCCGTTAAAAGCATTTCCGGAAAATCATGCCAGTGTAGACACAGCCGTGGAGTGGACACTAACTTCATTAATACTCAGAGTTGCCCCATTTAAATGTAAAGCTCTTTAAAAAACCACACAACTTAAGTCACCCAGGTGCAAAGTTCTGCCTGGACGCTCTTAATTTGATTTCAATCTCTTTTGACAAACAGACTTTAATTCATTTTGAACGGAGTGTCCACAGAACTTTTTCAAAGCTTAAAAAACAATGAATAGTCTTGCAGCAATTTAGCACAGCACCCGAAACTCAAAATAAGATACACAATTTGCGCTATGCAAATTGTATATCTTATTTCGAAACTATTTCGAAATAGCTTATTTTGAAATTTGGCGCATTTACACAGCGCCAAATTTCAAAATAACGCGCTATTTCGAGCCATCCCTTATCCCTCGTGAACAAGGTTTACCGGCATGGTGAAATAGCGCGTCCATTATTTCAAAAAATATTTTGAAATAATGGGCGGCTTGTGTAGAGTGTGGGGTATCTATTTTGAGATACCTCTGGTATCCTAAAATAGCTGTGCAGTGGAGACATACCCTAGAGACTAACTAAAAATGTAGATGAAACAAAAGACAGAACTATGTAGCACTTTAAAGACTAACAAGATGGTTTATTAGGTGATGAGCTTTCGTGGGCCAAGCTCATCACCTAATAAACCATCTTGTTAGTCTTTAACGTGCTACATAGTTCTGTCTTTTGTTTCAGCTAGACCAGACTAACACGGCTGCATCTCTATCACTAAAAATGTAGATGGTATCATGAGCTTTTATGGGCACAGCCCACTTCTTCAGATGAAGGAGGACAGAACAGAACTCCATAGAACGTTGTGCCTGTTGATATATCACCTCCTGTGAGATTGCAGGCAAGCCCTGAGTCTACCTAACATGTGGGAAGCCTCCCTTTGGACATCTTAATCTTCCTCGGACCACTAACTCTGTTTACAAAGTATACAGTCCAGGTCCAGAAAGTTGCTTTCCTTTATCAGATGGATCCTTTCCCTTGTATATTCTCACTGCTTGCTTTGGGAGATGTGAAAACTCGGTGCGTTGCACCAAGGTCTTCATTAAGCCAGTGCATTGTAATGGCCTACGTTACAGGTGATTTGTTATTTTCATGGGATTTTTGGAGACCTTGTACTGAAAGGAGTACTTGGATATTCAAATGTGGATCCTTGTTTTACTCGGCTCACGAAGAGTTAGTTCTCAGTTTGCCTCCAAATGTAACATGGGATATTTAGTATTTTACATTTTCCTGCCCTGTGGTGGCGTATCATTTGGTGGAAAGTAGCAGCAGAGATCTTCTAGCTGAGCTTGAGAAGTTTGAGGAGGACGTTATGATGAGATTGGCAGACGGACCGTCTGCCGATGGGACAGTAGATGGGGAGGGGTCTGAGTTACTTCAGAGAACTTGTTCCCAGGAGGGTCTTGCCAACACACTCAGGGGCTAACTGATCACCATATTTGAGGTCAGAGGGAGGCTTTGCAAAAACCAGCCAATAGGAGCAAAATCTCTCAGCTCATATTTGAGGTCTGGAGATGTGACCTAGGGGAGGAGGGTGCAGAGGGTTTGGATGGTGGGCCTGGGGCAGGAGGGGATGGTAGCCTGAGACATGGAGTTGGGGGAGGGAAGGGCTGGGGTGCCAGAGGCAGGCTGTGGCCAGGAGGTGCTTATCTGCCCCCTCACCCCCGAGGCCTGGAGCAGAGAGCCAGAAGGAGCAGCCAGCTGCTTAAAATGCTATGGGGACACTCTGAAGCGACTGGCTGCTCTGTGCCTGAGGGTCTCAGCGGGGCAGCGCGAGGGCCAGATCAGGCAGCTCGAGGGCCGGATCCAGTGGCTTGGTGGGCTGCATTCGGCCTGCAGGCTGTATCTCATCCACCCCGGTATAGGTAAATCAAAGGAAACTGTTCAGGAGAAAGCAACAGGAAATGAAACAAAGGGAGAGATGATATTCCTAGGGTACGTAACTCAAGGGAGTGAAGACAGCAATGGCTGGGGCTTTAATTGGGAAGCGGCTATTTCCCAGGACCAGGCGGAGTGATACAGCTTCTTTGCCAGGGCTGAAAGCCTAAAGAGATCAGAAAGACCATTATTGGTTACAGACAGGGATGTTAAAATATGTTTATTTTGCTTAATGTGGACCTGCTGAAATTTTTAGTGGGTACATGTTTACACATGGGGGGGAGGCGGCTCCTGCAAAGCTGCCTGTCCCCCCCACCCCTGTGCTACTGCCTCTGATACAGTGGGGGAGCAGGGGAGGGGGAGAAGTATAGCAGTAGTGAAGTTAAATCAGTTTCTTAAAAAAACACAGTCAATCTGTGGAACTCCTTGCCAGAGGATGTTGTGAAGACCAGGACTTTAACAGGGTTCAAAAAAGAGCTAGATAGATTCATGGAGGTTAGGTCCATCGATGGCTATTAGCCAGGCTGGGTAGGAATGGTGTCCCTGGCCTGTTTGTCTGGAAATGGATGACAGGGGAGGGATCACGTGAGGATTACCTGATGTGTTCCCTCCCTCTGGGGCACCTGGCATTGGCCACTGTCCGCAGACAGGACACTGGGCTGGGTAGACCTTTGGTCTGACCCAGTCTGGCCGCTCTTATGTTCTTATTTCCATTGCAGACTCGTAAGAATGTGTCTCCAGGAGTCTGATTTCAACTAAACAAATTTATTGTAAGCTGGAAAAAACCCATCAGTTTAGGCTTTAACCCTGGTTTAATATGTAACATCCTGGAGTATTTTTGAAAAAGCGGAGCTTGCTCATGCCAAAGAGAGAGGCTGCAGAGAATTAGAGCTCGCCACTAGAATTGACAGTGCTTTTGGCAGGGCACAGAGTAACTTACGAGATCCGGGGAGGGTCTAGGTGTGAATTGCACCAGCGCCTTTTCTTGCCTTCGGTTCTCTAGCGAGTGTAGCGATGCCAAAACTGCACGGAGCTGACCGCTGCACATATAAATTCAGATCCAAGGGTTTACGTGCTGCATTTAATCAACTGTGTGTCCCGTAAAAATAGCCCCTCCTGTTTATCCTGAGTAGATTTATATTTATAATGATGACTAGCGCTGGGGCCTTTTCTAGGGCTAAGTGAGCTTTAGCTTTTTCTCTGGTGCCTATTTTTAGATAGACTCCCTGCCCCTTCCAAGCCGTTGGAAGCCCTGTAAGGAGAACAGGAATGGGCAGGGCTGTAAGAGGAGGTGGTGGTGGAGGACAGACCCTGCCTGCTAGGGGAGCTGCCTGGGGCTCTCTGCTGAGCCGTTCGCATGGCAGGGTGAACCCCTCCTGAACTGCAGTATGCCCAGCAGCCTGGCTCTCCTCGCAGTACAGGATACACAGCCTGCTCTCCAAGAGGGGGTGGCTAATCACAGCCAGGGCAGAAGTAGCTCTATTAATGGGGGGAGAGGGGGTGGCTTGCCAAGTCTCTCCTGCCTTCCCTGGGGGTGCTCGGCTGCTTGGCCCGGGCACTGCCAAGGCTGGGAGTGAACACGCCGCAGGCAGTTTGTGGTCCTCAGTTTACCTTTTCCGTATTGCCCTGCCTGAATGCCCAGTTAAATCAAAGGAGGCTGAATGTTCCATAGGAACTCTGATTGCGCACACACACACACACACACACACACACACACACGCGCGCACTGAGGGTCTGGCAAGGTGGGGCAAGACGTGGACAGGAAATAGCAGGAGCTCAACACACCCTTTCCTTCACATACCTGCGGGGAATTCCAGTGAGCGTTACTGCAGCCTGAAACACGCTGGCCGGCCTGCGTCAGCCCGAGAAGGGACGCCTCTTGGGCAAAGCGCCTCAATTCCAGGGGTTCTACGGATCCATCGGACAAAGAGCCTGCACTGGCACTCCGGCCACCCACCCGCAGAGCTGGAGCCCACAAAATCTACTCCCCTGGGCCCCACTGTGGGTCAGTGGCCCCTGACCCAAAAAAGGTGCCCTGCCCCTGCAGTAAGCAGTCTGCTCCCTTTCACAACCTGGGGGGCTGGGCTGGTGGCAGGTTCCTCCGAGGCGGGGCAATTCAGGTTCTGTATTTTGGACACTGACTGCCAGATTTCTGGAGTCAGGCTGGAACCCTAGCAGGAACACCGCAAGGGATCTGGCATGGGGGGCCGGGGCAGGTTTTTTCACTTGTATGTCAGGCTCTAGTCTATTTGCTTTGGACTCTGAGTAACCAGCAGGTAAGTCTGGGAGAAAAAAACCCAATTTGACTTCTGTGTTGGCAGGGTGTGTGTGTGGGGATGTACTCTGACTTCTGTACTAGGGGTTGCACCCCCCAGTGGCTGTTCTCCATTGGGTCCTCACTGAGAATGCCCCAGACCTCCACTGACGTGTTAGTCTCATGCAAGAGTGGGGAACCTTTTTGGGGTCAGGAGCCCCCCCCAAGAAAAAAACCCCTTTTTTGATGTGGCCCCCAACTGAGAAGCAGAAAGACACTCTCCACTTTCCCCTTGCACATCAGAGCCTAGTTCTGTAGTAGATTTTGTGCCCCCCCCCTAGGCTCTGGGGTGGGACCAAAATGAGGGGTTCAGTGTGTGGGAGGGGGTTGCCAGGAAGTGGGCTTGGGGAGTGGGGTCTGGGCAGGAGGGAGGGTGCAGGAGTGGGCTAAGGGTTGGGAGGGGGTCTGGGCAGGAGGGAGGGTGCAGGAGTGGGCTGGGAGTGTAGGGTCTAGGCAATGGGGCAGCACAGCTCCCCGAGAATGCACATGGATCCGTGTTCACTGCCTCTCCCAAGCACCGCCCCCTGCTGCTCCTATTGGCCATGATTACGGCCAATCAGAGAGGCAGGAGAAAAACCTCCAGCTTGTGCTTTGCTGTGCTGCTGTTTCCCCAGCTGGGAACAGGGAAGGGGCAGCGGCAGCGCACCAAGCCACTGCCCCCTCCCCCCGCCAGACAGAGCCCTCGGCTTGCCTGGGTCTGACCCCTGAGGCTCAGGTGCCCCCTCCAGCACTGGGGAGCCTGTGTTGGTGCTCCAGCCCCCTCCCCCCATCTCCTTGCGGGGCTGGAGCACCCAAAATCTATTAGCCTGGCCCCCCCAGGTTCTGGAGTGCAAGGGGAATGTGGGGAAGGTCTTTCTCCTTCTCAGTCAAGGGCCATGTCAGTGAGGGTTTCTTTTTTGCTTCTTACTTGAGTGCGGCCCCTGACTGATTTTTCAGTGGGTCAGTGGCCCCCCCCCACCTAAAAAAGGTTCCCAGCCCTCATGTAAACCTTGATGTCCCTGCTGCACAGAGGTGAAGTTCCTTGATGTCATGGCAGAGGGAGTTTGCAGCTGGCTGCTCAGCTTGGACTAACACACACAGAACCGCCACTCCAACTGCAGATCTTCAAGCGCACCCACGCAAGCGTCTGGGACTCTGAGTCCAGAGGAGTGCACACTCTGGGGTGGGATCAATGGTGGCAGTGCAAATGCCAGATAGATGAGTTCCTATTACTTCTGTGGACTTTGTTAATGTTATTCACTGCTAAGCTGTTAAACCCTGTTTCTTTACGTTGTTAAGTAAAAGTGTGTTCATTCTAATGGAATCAATTAGATGTATGTTATTTATAATTTATAATTGTTGTCCTCGAGTGAGATCCAGATTATTGCTGGGATAATTGTATTCCTGGAGGCTCCCAAGGCACACCATTAAGTGTGTACAGGACCAGCCAGGTGGGGGCACCGCCCTTGTATATTCTGTAGGAGCAAGGGACTGCAGTAAGGGGGAGGATAGGGAATCCCCAACTAAACAACATCACCACTGGGGTGCTCAGGATCTCCTTTTATGTTAAAACCATCATGTGCCCAGGCACACCTGGGTGTGTGACCTGTTCCCGAGTAACCTGGGAAGGAGAAAGGGAGTTACACTTATTTTGGTAAACATGTGCCTGCTGAAATGTTCAGGAAGTACTTGTTCACACGCAGTGTTTGGGGCCCCTTTGATAAAGCGCAGGGGCGAGGAAGAGAGTACTGGAGGAGTGAAGATAAATTAGTTTCTTTAAAAAAAAATCCTAACTATTTCCATTGCAAACTCATGTAAAAAATGTATCTCCAGGAATCTGATTGTAACTAAACAAATTTATTTTCCTCTGGGGAAAAAGCCCCAGCATTTTAGGTTTTAACCCTGGTTTAATATATGCCTTGACATAACTTCCTGGAGTTTTTGTTTGTTTGCTTGTTTTTGTTTCGTTCGGCAGAGCTTGAACTGGCCAAAAAAAGAGGCTGCAGAGAATTAGCGCTTGCCACTAGAATATGCAATGCTTTCTGCAGGGCACAGAGTAAGTGACCAGATCCCCGGGGCTCTAGAGATGAATTGAATGAACCAACGGATTTTGTGGCCTTCAGTTTTCTATCGAGTGTAGCGACGCCAAAACCGCATGGGGCTGCCATGGCACACAAACATTCAGATCAAAGAGTTTAAATGCTGCATTTAATCAACCGTGTGTCCTGTAAAAACAGCCCCTCCTATTTATCCTGAGCAGATTTCTGTTCATAACAATGACTAGCGCTGGAACCTTTCCAGTTGCTAGGTGCGCTGTAGCTTTTCCTCTGGTGCCTGTTTTTAGGTGGACTTCCTGCCCTTTCCAAGCTGTTGGGAGCCCTGTAAGGAGAACAGGAATGGGCAGGGCTGTAAGAGGTGGTGATGGTTGAGGGCACATCCCACCTAGCTAGGAAGATGCCTGGGCTCTCTGCCCAGGCCTTTGCATGGCAGGGTGAACCCTTCCAGAACTAGAGTAGGCCAGGCAGCCTGGTTCTCCTCCCAGCTCAGGGTGCACATCCTGCTCCCCAAGAGGGGGCAGCTAATCGTATTAAGGGGGGAGGCCGTGGCTAGCCAAGTCTCCCTGCCTCCTCCAGGGGTGCTGGGCTGCCTGGCCTGGGCATCAACAAGCCACAATCTGGCTTGTGGCCCTCAGTTTACCTCTTCTGTATTACCCTGCCTGAATGCACAGAGTAGGGTTGCCAGGTCCCCTGTCCGGTAAAAAAACGTAGAAAATCCTGGTATTTCCTGTTTCCCCTGCCACGTCTGGCAGGGGCGGGGGAGTGAGGAGCACGGGGCCATTTAAAGGAACAGCTCTACATTTTTTTTTTTTCTGCTCAACAGAATTTTTTTCCGGGTGTTTTTTTTTGGGGGGGGAGGATTGGTATTTTTTGTTAAACCATCTGGCAACCCTAGCACAGAGCTAAATCAAAGGAAATTGAACCTTCTGTATGAACTCTGGTTACTCCACACACACTCTCTCTCTCTCTCTCACACTCTCACACACACACACACACACACACACACATGCCCGCACACACAGAGGGCCTGGTAAGGTGGGGCAAGTCATGGACAGGAAATAGCAGGAGCTCATCACACCCTTTCCTTGACAAACCTGGGGGGAACTCCAGTGAGCGTTACTGCAGCCTGTAACATGCTGCCCGGCCTGCGCCAGCCCGAGAAGGGATGCCTCTCGGTGCCACCTGATTCCAGATCCACCAGACAAAGAAAGCAAACTCCTCCAGGAAGGAAGCAGCCCGTGACTAGTAATTATGACTTGGGAAGAAATCCAGGCTGACGACTGTCTAGGCACCAAAGGCTTGAAGACTGGGTGGGTGAAGGTTCCCTTTTTTGTACAGCCACAGAGAACCCTTGGACAGTGGAGCCACAGGGCTGTCAGAGACCTCCACAGCAGGGCAGGGAGCAAGCAGTCTCTCCCCTTCACAACTGGGGAGCTGGGCTGGTGGCAGGTTCCTCCGAGGCAGGGCAATTCGGGTTCTGTATTTTGAACACTGACGGCCAGATCTCTGGAGTCAGGCTGGAACCCCAGCAAGAATACCGCAAGAGATCTGTCAGCGGGGGCGCAAGTCTTTTCACTCGTATGTCAGGCTCCTGTTTATTTGCTTTGGACGCTGAGTATTTCAGCAGGCATGTCTGGGAAAAAAAAAAACAATTTGACTTCTGTGTTGGCTCTGTGTGTGTGTGTGTGTGTGTGTGTGTGTGTGTGTGTGTGTGTACTTTGACTTCTATACTGAGGGTTGCACCCTCCAATGCCTGGCCCCCTTTTAGGGTGTGATGGTCTCGGGGGGCCCAGGCAGCACTGTGGGGAAGGCTTCTGGGAGTGGAAATTGGCCACTGCAGAAGTTGGCACTGACCTGGTAAGCGGAGTCAGGCTGTGACACTTCCTCCCCGAGCCCTGCCACGAACTCTCCTCTGCTCCCCCTCTACAGTCATGCCCCACAGGCTGGAAACTCCAGGATATAGTTTTCAGGGGGGGCCCAGAGACCATGCCCCTACGTGTCTTCCCCCAATCTGTGCCCACAAAGAGAAAATTCCGGGTTTCTTCCTTTTGTCTTAAAGGAAGGAAACCTCCGTAAGCACAGCCCTCTGAGAACGCTAGCCCCTCTGGGCCTTGGCTCTCGTGTTATTCCCCGTTGTGGAGTCATACTTCCCCCGGGGTTGTGGGAAACGATGGTTGTGTATGTATCAGCCAGTTAAATGAGAGAGAGAGGGAGGTTCAAAGAGTTGACGCTCTATAACCATTCAGACCTAACTGTCAACATCACACAAGAAAATGTATAAAGCAAACATCCTTCCATCAGACTTTGTGTTCTCAAGCAGCATGTGTCTTAGTTTGCCTGCCAGTGAATTCCAGTTATTAGCGATCCATTTATTTTTGTCAGTTTCTGTGTATTCAGTGAAATTACCATTTCAGGAGGCAAAATTGGGTACCTCCCAGTGTTGTGGCTCTCTGGGTCACAGGATATTGGATAGACAAGGTGGATGAGGTGGACTAACTTCTGTTAGTGAGAAAGATGTCTTGTCTATCCTGCCTCTTGTACTGTGAAACTGACCTTTGCCAATAATGATAGACTCCTTCCAAGCCTCTCCATAGTTTTGCTATGTTGGCCAAGCCAGGACTCCCTCTACTCAGGCTCTGGCTAATTGGCAGGAGCTTCTTATCTCCCAATTACCAACATGGGCCTGCGCAGGTCCTGTGCACCAAGTGTGTTCTTCTCAAGCTCGATTTGGAAGGTTTAAGTAGCGTGTAAACCAGGGGTCATCCGACCCCAGGAAACCCCCAGAATTGGGGAGCCTGTGCTGCTGCTCCATCCCCCCCACCATCCTCCCATGGGGCTGGAGCACACAAAATCTATTCGCCTGCCCCCCCCTCCTCCCGCAGGTTCTGGTGTGCGAGGGGGCTGTGGGGAGGGTCTTTCTCCTTCTCAGTCAAGGGCCACGTCAGTGAGGTTTTGTTTTTTGCTTCTCATTTGTGTGCAGCCCCCGAATGATTTCTGAGTGGGTCAGTGGCCCCCCACCCAAAAAAGGTTCCCAGCCCTCGTGTAAACCTTGATGGCCCTTCTGCACAGAGGCAAAGTTCCTTGAATACAGAATTTGTCGTGGTTGTGTCCACGCATTCCCTGCCTCTCCCCCCTTATTTCTTTTCCTTAAATATTTGCAGTCGGGAATACCAGAGGAACGGGGTTAAACCAGCACTAAAGGAATCCTGATGGGAAAGTGGCACGAGCAGGTGCGGCCTCCCTCAGAGATGGGCCGAGAGGGACCCCAGTCTGCCCCTAGGTTGCAGAGCCAGTGAAGCCCGGCCTGCCCCACAGAGGCCCAGGGCAGGCAGTGGAAGTCTAAAAGGGGAGCCCCACAGCTCAGTTGGCTGGCACTGCGGAGGGAGTCGGACACGTCTTCTGGCTGCTGCAGCAGGACCGTGCCTGAGTTTCCAGAATGCTGGCTGGGCTCTGCCAGCCACAGAGGACCTGCTGGGGTGACTGTGGGCAGTGTGTGTCCTGGGGAGAAGGTGGATGACCCAAGGGAGGGTAGGAAGTAGCCAGAGATGGCTGACTGTAGTCTGGCTGCGGTGCTGCCTGCAGATGTGTTGCATCTGGAGTCCCCACTGACTCCAATGCTGGAACACTCCACCTCTGCTAGGGCCCTGGGCTGGGTCCCAGGGGTGTCAGGTGGGCCCAGACGTCTCTGCTGGGCCTCTCCACCTAGGCAAGGAGGCCAGTGCTAGTCTACCATCTACCAGAGCTAGGATGCTAGATCCTTTAGTGCTCTGTCCGGCCCAAGGTCACAGCCCTCTGTCTGCTTCCTGCCCCACTCTGCTAGGGACCTGGGCTCACAGATCCTTTCTGCTTTCCCTTGTTGGAGGTCAGAGCCCCTGAGAGCTGATGCCCTGCCACCCCCAAAGACTTGTTACTTGAGATTTAAAGACCACTAATTCCCCTCTAATTGATTGCCATGTTAGGGGCAAGATAGCAAGGAGGCATGGTCTCCCTCAGAGACAGAGCAAAGGGGACGGCCGCCCACACGTCCAGAAAGGAGTTTTCAAGCCATTATCAGAGTGTTTTCAGCAGAAATCTGGCCTGGAGTAGAACTCATGCATTTGAGGAACAGAAACCACTCCAGGGATTGATAGTGGCTTGGATACGGTCACCTCAGCCACAGACGGAGAATTAGTCATTGAAATTCTACCCTGAATAACTTTGACTTTTAAATACACCTGAGACGGTTGCGAGTCACTTGTGAACATCTTGCCAAGAGAACAAACTTAAGCATCTCGTCTGTGTTTGGAGGGGTGTGTGTGTGCATGGATTTGTGTGCGCAAAATAAAGTCAGACTTCGCTGTTCCCTCCAGGTACCACATTTTGCATGAAGAATCCTTCCGCTGAAAGGAGCGGAATGCTACTTTCCACACCAGCGTCCGCTGGTGCAAACCAGTGTCTCTCAAAGTCGTCCATGGACACGCTCGGAGAAAGCGGCTGCCGGGCCTCTCTGCTTTGTTTACTTACCGGCTCCGCAGCCACGAAGCCTCGTGGCTCCCATTGGCTGCGGTTTGCTGTTTGCAGCCAAGGGGAGCTGTGGGAAGCAGCAGTCCAGGTCATGCAGAGCAAGATGGAAGTGGGTCACGCTTCTTCCCACCGCTGCTGGTGACTGCCAGGGTGGGCCCAGCCTCTGCTGCCAGTGCTGGCTTCCCGCTAGTCCCCTAGCCCCTCCAAAGCATGGGTCCCTGGTGGCTGCTCTGAACTGCCCAATGGATGGGACGGCTCAGATGCCAGGTACCCTACTATAGTCTTGGCCTTCACAACATCCTCTGGCAGGGAGTTCCACAGGTCAGCTGAGTGTTGCATGAAGAAATGATTCCTTTTTGTTTGCTTTAAGCCTGCTGCCCATTCATTTCATTTGGTGACTCCCCCATCCCTGTAGACCTTGTGCTCCAAAGAGAAGTAAAAACACTTTCTTATTTACTTTCTCTACATCAGTCATGATTTTATAAATATCTCTTGTATCCCACCCCTACCCCCATAGTGGTCTCTTTTCCAAGCTGAAAACTCCCAGTCTTTTTAACCTCTCCTAATATGGAAGCTGTTCTGTACCTCTGATCATTTCGCTGCTCTTTTCTGAACCTTTTCCAATTGTATTAATCTTTTTGGAGACAGGACCAGCATATCTGCACATGCTATTTAAGATGTGGGTATACCCTGAGCATAGACAGAGGCAAAATGATATTTTCTGTCTTATTTCTATCCCTTTCCTAGTGATTCCTGACATTCTGTTTGCTTTTTTAACTTGTCGCTGTCCATTGAGTGGCTGTCTTCAGAGAACTCCCCACAATGAGTGTACGTCTAGACTACACCTCTCTGTCGACAGAGAGATATAGATTAGGCACGTCAAAATTGCTAACGAAGCAGGGATTTAAATATCCTGTGCTTCATTAGCATAAACATGGCTGCTGCTTTTTTTCGAAATGGAGCTTTTTTGAACCCCCCCCCCAAAATGGCAGTGTAGACGCAGATCTTTCGAAAGTAAAGCCTTTTTCGAAAGATCCTGTAAACCTCATTTTTTTGAGACGTGCACCCAACAAGAACATCTGGAGAGGCTAGCAGCCATAAAGGCCAAGATAAAGCAAGCAGGAACGGAAGCACAGGCGAGGACTGCTAAAGTGAAGGCCACACTTGAAATGGTGAAAGCTAAGAAGCCGGACACTCCAACTTCAACTAACCACCCTGGTCCCACGAATGCTGCAGTCACTGTTCAACATCCCAAGGAACTCCAGACCCAGAGAGCAGAAGAACAACAGAGACTGTATCCTCCCAGGACTTCAGTGTACAACTGGGTGGGTATGGGATGTGATTATGGCATAGCTAATATGTGTAATTGTGCTGGTACCTTAACCCAGCCCCAGAACATGTATGAGTGTAAATCTTCTGTGTTACCTGTAGCTAACAGGAAGGTTGTGAAGGGAGTGAGTGTGAGTCTGAGGAGTGGTCTGTGGCTAGTCAGTCCTGCTGGGAGCAAGGTAAAAGTTTCTCTCAATGTCTGCCTGAGGGAACGAGCTGTGTGTCTGTGAGTAAGATTTCTGCATGTCTGCCTGAAGCCTCACAGGTGAGGCTGGAATCAGAAACAGGGCAGGAAGAGCCCAGAACTCAGGGAAGTGTTTCTCTGGAGCAGTCTGACGTGGCTGGCCAGAGTGGAGTTTTAGTTGAGGGAAAAGATCAAGTTCTGGAGGGTGATGGGTTGTTGGCTGGTGAGGTTTGTAAAATGGAACCTGCACAAGCTGAAGGTGTTTTATTTGGGGGTGCTCAGTGTGAGCAACCGCTCTGTTTGGGAACTGGCAGTTTGGCTGTTGGGAGGGGCGGTATGCCTGTAGGGGAAGGGTTTCTTCCCAATGCTTTGTCTACAGGAGGTGCCTATCAGCCTGGAATGGCTGAGGAGAGTGCTGTGGGGCCAGATTTAGTTCTGGGGACAGCTGAAGCCCAGAAAGGGGAGGACCCTAGGTTTGTGTCTGCTGGGAAGAGTGGTGCTGTAACTGGGGTGGGTCCAGTCAGTATCATGTCAGGATCCCAGGGATCAGACCAGTCTGGTGCTGGTGTGTTGCCTGTTGCTGGTGTGTTGATGGAAGGGAGGAAAGTGACTCTGGGTGATCAGGGAGCTAACCTAACTAGGACACTGGGAGAGCAGCAGGGTGAACTAATTGTGGTGCCTACCAACAGTATGGACAAGGGTGAGGAAGTTGCAGAGGGACAGGAGGTTATTTCAGGTGGAGTGGAAGCAGCCAGGGAGATGAAACAGCCCTCTGGTGACCAAGTGATAGAAATGTAGCCGTCTTTAAAGTCTTTAAAGTGCTACATAGTCCTGTATTTTGTTTCTGGTGACCAAGTGACTGTGTTTGACCAGCTTGCTGGGGAGTGTGTGTTGCTGAAACATGAATGTTTCCGGTCTGGTTCTGAGAGTGGACAAGGTGTGTCTCAGGGTCAGAGGAAGGACAGAGAACCTTTCCGTGTAGCTCAGGCACGTAAACTCGAAGCCTACTGAGGGCCGCACAAATGAAAACTGATAGCTCACAGGGCCACCATGCAGCACTTTAAAGACTAACAGGATGGTTTATTAGGTGATGAGCTTTCGTGGGCCAGACTCACAAAAAAAAGATCTGAGGAAGTGGGTCTGGCCCACGAAAGCTCATCACCTAATAAACCATCCTGTTAGTCTTTAAAGTGCTGCATAGTCATGTCTTTTGTTTCAGCAAGACCAGACTAACATGGCTACATCTCTATTACTAGGCCCACCATGGTTTGACTAAAAAATTTGTCAAGCAAAAAAAAAAAAAAAAAAAAAAAAAAAGGTACTTTGGCGGAAAGTCAGCTATTTATTATAGATTACGTTTTAGCTATCTTATAATCTTGCAATAATTTTATGTGTAAAATTGTTATTTCTTCATATTAAATTAATTTTATATCATTTTAAATTTAAATATAAATGCAAGGTACTTTTAAATTTTGTATGTTACATAACTTGTTTTGTTGAAATAAAAACAAGTATAGTCAGTGGTTAATCTTGCCTTCCAGTTGACAGCAAAAATAACACAGTTCCCATTTGTCCTGGAAAACAATGCTCGTCTTCAATCTTCCTTTTTATAGATTTACTACTTTCCGGTTTTGATAGTGACATTTCTGTTTATAGTAGAAAAAGCTAACAATGGGGAAAAAAACCCTTTAAGAATACTGTAACATTCTCACAGTAAAACCCCCCACCCCACTATGCATTTTAAATTTAACACTACTGCCCTATTATATCTTGTGTGTTTTTTAAACTTAAACTGAACTGAGAAGTAAATTAGCACAATTGTTTCACTCCAGCTTGTTGATCTCTGGTATGGTTTCCTCATTTTTTTAATTGAGAAGATTATGGCTTTTTTATAGTTCTAACAATTCAGATCTGTCCCAAACAGTCCCAAACAGTAAGAGAGAGACTCATATCTCAGAATATTTGCTTTAGCCTGGCAAACAATCACCTTTGAATTTTCTTTAAAGAAACACTGTGTAAACCAGGTACATGCTGATTCTTTTTTCTTTTGCCCTGGAATTTAAATATGACATCTGTGTTGGCTGCCTTATTCTGCATCCATGTCCTCCCTCCACCCCTGCTCTGTCTATTTGTCCCCAGAAGGATTACCAAAACAAATCGAGTGGCTTGCAAAATGCAAAGCTGGCCTTTATGCTATCCTTAGAATTTCTTAACTATGCACTGTCAAAGGTACACGTAATATTCTTACACAGATAATCCATGCAGAACTGACAAGTTAATTGCCCTTTGGCTGACTGATGTAAAAGTGCATATTTATTAGCAATATTGGTATGCCCTGGTCACCCTTGACTGGCTGGTACTTCTTAGATATAAAACTGGATAAATTCATTTTCCTTTTTTATCTTTAAAGCAGATGTTATTTGAGCCAAATGGGTATCCTTCAGAAATTGGAAACCCATCCCAAGTAAAGTCTATAGAGCAGAAAATGAAATAAGGATAGGTAAAATGTAAGATAGATATCAGGTTTGCAAAGTGGGAATTGATGAGCAACAGCCAAAATATTACAAAAATATTTGTTTCTAAGAAGCAGGAAGTCTATGAGAGACATTGTTGAGTTTGCTAGACTAGCAGAAAGTAAACAGAAAATTAAAGGAGAATAAAGATATTGCAAAGAAGCTAAGTAATTTCCTTTCCACAGAAACTGTTTCTCAACTTCTGTGGATGTATTTAAGATGAGGCAGCTAGAACAAAGTGATACATCTAAGAGCAATAGGTGCAGATGAAATGAGTCATGGGTTTGGAAGAAATTTCAGAATTAACTAGGTTTGCTACTAATAACGTTAAGCAATCTCATCAAAATAAGTTCTTTCCTAGAGGACTGGAGAGTGGCATATATTGTTTCTATCTTAAAAGCACTAGGAATGGATCCTGGAATTACAAAAAAAGAGTATGGTCTTGGATACCAGAAACAATGGTTGAAACCGTATTTTTAAAAAACAGAATAATTAACACTTTGAAAAATGTGAAAAGGGAGTAATTAGCATTGCTGCTGCAATGGAAGACAGACCCAATTTTCCTGTCCTTTTGACCAGCTTCACACAAAAAAGAGAACATTTGCTCAATGTGTAATAGACACATTAAAAGGGGAAGAGGGAGAGTGAAATTCATAAAGAAAGGAAATAACACTGAAAGTATTGTAATGCCATTACAAAGATTAATGGGTCCCCTCACCTGGCTTCATTGAATATCTTTTTACATTTACTTAAAGGACAACAAATTTAAAATTGATTAAAGGAAACTTTTTTTACCCAGTTAATCTGTGGAACTCACTGCCAATAAATAGCAGTGAGGTCAAAAGTTTGTAAGATTTTTTAAAGGATAAAGGCTTATTGATAATGAGAACATCTAAAATACCATAGATAGGATAAACAACAGACTAAAACACACTCATGTTTCAGGTCATAAGTCAGCCACAAAATGATGGGAGTGAAGAAACAGCATTCCCTATCCGGGGATAACTGTTCACTGTAGTTTCTTGTGGACATATGCAAACACACTCACACCTCATTCTGTGACACATCTTGTATTGGCCACTTTTGTAGCTAGAATACTGGACTAGACTAGAAGGTCCCATTGGCTGATTTGGCAATGCCTACTGTCCAAGGAAATCATATGACAAATATTAACACAGTAGTACAGTTAGGTTCTTAAAACTCAGGACCTATGAAAATTAAACTGGGAACCACAAATCAGACCCTTGCAGGTGTATATATTATAGTACTCTTGATGCCATTCCATTTGGTGGAAAAAACCTGTATGCTATCATATTATCTGAGAAACAGTAGGTGACATCATGCAAATTACACTTAATTGTATGTTTGTACAAGGGGAAGAGGGAAAGAGCTATGGTCCAATGCCTTCCCTGCCCCAGAGCCAAGGACTTCCAGCCCCCCCAACCTAATGCCTCCTCCTTCCCCCAGAGCCAAGGACTTCCAGCCCCTGCCTAACCTAATGCCTCCTGCCTCCCCCAGAGGCTGGCACCCCCCAGTCCCCACTCTAACCTAATGCCTGGGTTCTGGAGCCGCCGTCGTCGCATTGCTGTTGCTGCCACCACCACGCTTCCTTGGGTGCTGGGGCGGCGTGAGTACAGCAGCCAGCCGGCTGTAACCACATGCTGGGGGCCGTGCGCAAAGCTGCCCAGCTGGCTGGCCTTGAGTAGTCGCTGCTGGCGCCATGCACAGAGCGGCCGGCCGGCCGGCATGACCTGCACTCGGTCACGTGCTCCAAGCGGCCAGCGGGCTGCACTTCATTCTTTCTGAAAATGCACTGGCGGGCCACAAAAAACTTGGATGGGGCCACATGCGGCCCTCCAGACGCCAGTTTGACATGCCTGGTGTAGCTGAATATGTAGGACAGAGCAGCTGTGTAGTGGTGAGTCTCTGTAGAATGCAGGAGATGGCAGATAAACTCCCATCTCTGTACACTGTGGACGGTTGTAATATACCGGTGAGTTTAACATCTTTTTCTAGGAGGAAGCAAAGGTTGGTGGTGAAAGGACAGAAAGTCTGTAAGTCTATTAACCCAGTACACCTAGGCCCTGTCTCTGTGAGGCAATGGACCACTTGGGAAACTAGATTGAAAGCAGAGTGCCCGGTTAGTGTCTGGACTGCTTGCTTCCTGATTACCTGTGGAGAGAAGGGAAATGCCATAGCCATTGCTGCCAGGGAAGACACACCCTGCCAGCCCTTTGTCTCTGGGATAGGAGTTCACAATTTGAACCTACAGGGCAAGGGGGAAGGGCAAGACTTGTGTTTGCCAAGGAAGGTTGCAGTCTTTTAAATCTAAAAGCCCAAAATTGTCAGAGTACACTTGCTATGAGTTTGATCCCATTACTGATGTCAACTTTTGTAACCACTGTACAAAATTGTACAGTGTCCTAAAATTGTTACTAAGAATTGTAACAATGTCCAAAGTGCATGATTTTGTGCAAGGCCCTGGAAACTGTTAAGAAATGTACCCAAGGACACACTGAATGTTAAAAAGCCTTGTGATACTGATATTTCACAGTTGATACCTGTACTTAGTTTTGGAGCTTCTCACCTGAGAAGGGGCATTCCAGAATTGGTGTGCTATGTGAAAGGGGAAACTGAGGCACGACTACATTTTGTTTTTGTGGCTAAAAGCCAAGATGCCTACACTATGGGGAATAAGGATACATACATTATCCCAGTGTTAATTGGATTTCAGACCATTGCCAAAGCTGGCATGGATACATTTAATATTTTCTTTAGCTCTGAGCAAGGTCATTGCTGTACTCACTAATGGGTGTTGGGTCCATATTTGTGCAAAGGGGGCCATGTAAGGTGTCAAATGGAAGCTTGTACTCTGCTGATTCTATGTATGATACTTGTGTACGTCTATGATTTTTGTATATGAAGTTATGGAATTAGAGTCTGGTTTTGAACCGGACAGTCCAGTATTTGAGCTTTCTGTTCGGGAAACAAATGGAGACAATAGAAATGAGACAATAGAACTGTCCGGTATTTTCTAAATACGATGGAATGTCGATTGTGGTGTAATGTCAAGTGTGGCCAGTATTTGTGTTGAAACCATCTAGCAACCCTATATGAAATGGACTCTATTCTTGTATTTTAAATGTTTTCTGTCTGGAAGGAAGAAATGGGCCTGGACTGCCTCCTGTAAGGGTTAATTATTCAGTGAATGGCTGTGCTAAGTAGCACTGCCTCATGGACAATGACTCTCAGATCCGGGTACGTCTACACTTGCTCCCTAGTTCGAGCTAGGGATGCAAATGTAGGCGACTGAAATTGCTAATGAAGCGGGGATTTAAATATCCCACGCTTCATTAGCATGATCTTGGCAGCGCGTTACTCCGCTCAACAGCTGTTTCGAAAGTGAAAGTGCGCGCTGGGACGCGTTAGTTCGAACCAAAGCCCTTGGTTCGAACTAACGTTGCTCCTCACTTTTTGGGCGGTGTGCTCAACCAGCCAGAGTCCAAATCAGACCAAATGCAAGCGATCTTATCTGCAAAATGCTTCACGAACAGATCACAGCGGGCAGCCAAGAGCTCCTCCATTTCATCATGAGTGCCAGAGTGTAACAAGTCCTGCACCACTCAAAACAGTCTGTAATATACTCCATTTTTTGAGGAGTAACGTTAGTTCGAACCAAGGGGTTGGGTTCGAACTAATGTGTTCCGGCATGCACTTTCATTTTCGAAACAGCTGTTGAGCGGAGTAACGCGCCGGCGAGATCATGCTAATGAAGCGCAGAATATTTAAATCTCTGCTTCATTAGCAATTTCGGTTGCCTACATTTGCATCCCTAGCTCGAACTAGAGAGCAAGTGTAGACGTACCCAGAGTGGCCCATACACACCTGAGGAATGCATATGGCCAGGGCTCGACAAACCGCTGAATCTACTCGCCCGTGGTGAGTAGATTTCAGCTGGTTGCCTCGTGCGCCCCATTCACCGGCGCTTCGTGCATGCGCAGTGCCGGTTTGGCGCATGCGCGGTGCAGGGCTGGCGAATAGCTCTCGCCAGGGTTTGTCAAGCCCTGCATATGGGAGTCTGCAAACCAACTTGCATGGGACTGCTTGCAAGTGACCAGTTCCAAATGGAAGACAAAGGAACATCAAAGGGCCTTGAGGCTGATCCTAAAGACTGTTAAGCTAGCAGTTTGTACTATCTTTGCTAGAAGCTTGCATCAAGCGCTCGGTGATTGATGTGACGCGTGTTCTCATTAACAAACTCACTCTCAACATTTTCTTTCTTTTATGAATACACCTTTAGCCTACGTCTACACTGGCGGCTTCTTGCTCAAGAACTGTTTTGTGGAAGAGTTCTTGTGCAAAAGGTCTTCCACAAGAGCGCATCCACACTGTCGTGTGCTTTTGCACAAGAGATGTGCTTTTGCGCAAGAGCGTCCATGGTAGTGTGGGCGCTCTCTTGCGCAAGAAAGCTCTGATGGCCATTTTAACCATAGGAGTTTCTCGTGCAAGAAATTCATGTTGCCTGTCTACACTGCCTTCTTGTGGAAGAGCTCTTGCGCAAGAGGGCTTATTCCTCGTGGGGAGAGGAATAACTCTTCTGGAAGAAGCCCTGTTTTCCGACACTGTACTGTAAATTTACTTGCTCAAGAACGCGCATGCAGTGCAGATGCTCTGCAAGTTTTTGCGTAAGAACAGTCGTTCTTGCGTAAAAAGCCTGCAGTGTAGACGTAGCCTTAGAGTTTAGATTCTAAAGGATTGGCCCAGCATGCTCTTGTGGGTAAGATCTAAAGTGACAATTGGCCTGGAACTGTGGCTGAGTCCTTTGGACCAGGAGGATCTGTCTGGAGTTGGTGAGTGTGGGTTTTATAACCTCTCACCTGTGTGAGGCCTAGGTCTGATTTTGGCACAGGGGAGCTGGGGTGTCTGAGGGGTTTTGCTGGTGAGGCTTCCTGCTAGCCAGATTGGCAGCTGAAATGCACTGTATAACTGTTGCATAAATTGCTAGTTTCGTCCCCTGGAGGCTAGTCCAATTCACCTCAAGAAGAGAGTCACACTTTCAGGCTGGGTCCAACTCCATTTTATTGTTTGCAAACAAGACCGAAAGGAGCTCTGTGCTCAAAGCAAAATTGGCCTTGAACCACGCTTGGGCTGAAACTTTTATGGATTCTACATTCCTTCTGGCCAGCGTATCGCAACGTGATTGGTTGCTGTTACTGCAAGTCTGCTTAGTTCCCTTATCTAGAAAGAGCTGGCAGAGAGTTTAGCAGCTTCTAAAACATGTACAATCAGCTGAATGGTACGTTCTGTTTTGAGCCTAAGCAATGGGGGGGGGGGGGGGGGAGAAGCACATTATACTTTGAATTATACTTAATCTGTCTCAGCCATTGCTAGTCTCTGGTAATGTACAAACATTTCACGTTTTACAACTGACCATACAGTCTGCTGTACAAGAGCTATAATACATGGTGCTAGGCAAGGCAATAAGCATAACATTATCATAACAAAACAGAACTAAACAGGAATGTGTACCAACATAGCACAATAAGGTTCGTGTTCATGTTCCCTTTTTACTAATTTTTAGTTTTAGTTCTTTTGTAGTCAGAAATCTTTGGGCTTTGGCGGTGTCAGAGGAGCAGACTTTTCCTCCTTTTCCTTGAAACAGTCGTGGTTTCAGCATCATGCAGGGGGGAGAGGTTACCAGCACATCACCCTGTAATATTTTGGTTCTTCTGGTGTCCAGCAGGTGGGAAAGCAGGACCAGAAGGAGAGAAAGGCTTATCAGCAGTCGGGGTAGGATCATTTCGAGATGGAGGGATCTTTTTTGCAGTGAGAAGCATTGGCCAACAGTCAGTTCTTGGCACTTCACGGCGGTGTTGGTGGTTAGCAAGACTTGGTAAAGGTCTTTCTAGAGCGGTCTTTCGCTGATGGACATAAGAGTCTCTATTCTCGGAGCTAAAAGCCAGCTGGCTCCTTTGGAACCAAGGCTATTTCCTAGGAATAAAGCAAACCGTAAAAACAATCCCGCTTGGTTGTTTGGTACCGGCCTTATCGAAGTGAGGCCCTTTGGAATGTGGTTGACAGGGGAACCAGGGTCACAGGAACTGCTGTAGTGTGTGCTTCTCAGGCTGGCCTAATGATTTGAGTTTGTCAGTTCTCAGCAAGATACCATGGACTGCCTCAATTTACTCCTATAGTTCCTTTCTCTTGACTTTGGGGTTCTCCTTAACCTACCAGGTTAAATGCAACAATTTAAGGGGTTTTTAATTTACTCTGGAAGCGCCGGTACAGCACCAGCATTATTATAAATGTTAAAATCAAAACTCCCCACATAATTTGGCAAACACTATTCAAATCCATCCCCAAGATATTTCCGCCTTACTGGCGCTGCCCATGATTATAGGTTTGACCTCTACTGCCTGGTTGAGTGCTGCAGAGGTAGGTGTTTGGCATGGTCCACGGTGTTTCCCTATCAGTGTGTACCTCAGACGGCCAGCCCCGATATATCTTTGGGCATTGGCCACCAACTCCTCGATCTTTGCCTGCAGGACCAGTAAACCCTCCTCTTGGTACTTACTTCCGCCGTGCCACTAAGGATCTCATGTTAGGTTACCCATCACTGCCGAAGTGCGATAGAGCTGCATCCCGTCCACGGTCCGGATCGCCCGGTGAGGGGCTGTTATGCACACAGACGGATATGTAGAGGGGCAGGATGGAGTGATCTGTCTGGGTAATCAAACACCTGTAGGTACCGTTCATTTGGACCAGCTCGATGTTCATTTGTTTTCTGTGACAACCACATCAAACCTAGGCAGATTCGTCATGATGTTAAATGGGCAGGTACATAAATTTCCTTATCAAAGTGGGTGCAACAATCCCTGGGGTATAGGGAGGCCCCACACCTTCTGAATAAGCGATGCCCTCGACTGTATCTATATATTCTTGCTTGCTGTAAGTGGGAATACCCAAAGGGGCCAAAAGGTTATACTATGGCCTGTCCCAATAGGCCTTTTTGTATTCTCATGGATTCTCTACTTCCCCACACCCATGGATAGGCACAGGGGAAGATGGGGACTCACCACCTCCATAAGGGCTGGGTGGTAGTGGCTATCCTCCAACATTACTCTTCTAATACCTTTAATTTAGTTTAATTAATTAACAATCCAATTAGTCTCTGGTCCAAATATCTGGTTAGGTCTAGTGAAGTGGACACAGAGCTGGACAGATCCTTCAAACTATCCAGGATCAATTGATTAGCTTGGCTGGTGTGTAGGCCTTTACAGGCACTGGATATTACTGCATCTACCAGCCTGGATTCTATACAATTTCTGGGCTATGACATAAGTGTTGCTGACAGAGTTTCCAGGCCCAAACCAATCTGCGATGGTATCTGCTAAGCTCGTTGCCTAATCAGGCACTTGCCAATTTGATTAGCCAGTCTAGCACACAGCTGGTCTATACCAGTGTGGAACATCACCAAGGTAAGGACCAGTGACGGTTGTCCTGGTTCTAGGACAGGGGTCTGTTCAGGGCATGATGCACAATTGGGAGGCTCTATTTTGTTCTTAAGGACCTGGTTAATAATACCCAAATGAGAGCAAGTTAGCAATGGCCATTGTTTAACAAATGACAGCCATGCCTCAGGGGTTACCTTTGTTTGGGGTTTAAGTGGTAAGCCCCAGTAGGAGTCAGTAGGTCCAACTGGCCTGATGTTAGCGTTTAGCTTCTTTCCCACAATATTCCATACACACTTTAACTCAGAGGACTGTGTATTCTTTGTCCTCGTAGTGTTCATGTTGTTACAATAAACAAAATAATTATGTGTGAATGAGGGGCGGCCCAAAGTTGTGTATTCCCCATTGCTATTAGCGTGTATTTGTTCTATGTATGTGACTTGAAGGAGGTTACGTTGACTAGAGTCACTGTTTCTTTTATAGGACCAAGCATGGTTCACAGATGTTTAATTGTTAACCCATGCAATTCCATAATTCTTGAGGCCTTTTAAGGCATCAAGCACCAATGAGTAGGGCAAGTAACTGTTATTGCAATGATGAGGTTACTAGTTTTCTCATTGTTGTGGGCACCTTTTTACTTAAATATGCTGATGTCCCACTTGCCCGTGTTGTTTCTTATAGATTTCTTATTATCTCTGGCCAAACCACTTCTTTGGTTGGTGTGCAAACTTTCAGAAGCTAAATATTTCATTTGTGTGGCCATTAAAGCAAAACCAATCTGGTGGGAAGGGGCTAGTACCCGTCTCCCATCCTTCTGTTCATGTGATGCACTCCTTGCTTCCTTCCAGTTCCTTTTTTTTTTGTTCACCTGTGGAGACATTGTTAACATTCTCCTAGCCTAAACAATTACTACACTATTATCCTTTCACTAAAAAGAACAATTTTCTATACACAACAATATTTGCAATACGTATTACAATTAAGACACACAAGACAAACTTGGACAGAACACAAACTTATTATGTCATGACACAGAACCATGGTTTTTTGTTGTTGTTGTTGTTGTTGTTGTTGTTTGTTGTTTTTCTTCAGCTGGCACCAGCGCTTTCTGATGATCTGAAAGACAAGAAAACATTTCTACCCCCGTCGGGGTGGCCCATTATAACTTAAAATACTGCCTAAGATCTGTTAGGGGAACTGTTTACAGCTAGTTCCTTACCACTTCTGTGGGCGAGTGAGCTGCAACTTTCTGAGAACAAGGGCGCTTCATCGGTACTCGTGACCTTCCACTCCCTTGAATTACCTCAGAGTTGCTAGCCCTCCCAACAGTGGCATGCCTCAGTTTCCTCTTGTACCACAGATCAGGCTTAATGTGTGAAGCTATAATGCTTTTCCTTAGCACAAGGTGTTGGTTGGCCAGTTACTGTTCCAGCAAGCAAAAAGCTTTTCTTTTCCTGAAAAGAATCATATTCAATGTTACAGGCTCGCTCAAGGGGGTGCGACAGCAGGCACAAGCAGTCTGCACCCACGCACAACCTTGGATCTGAAAGAAAGCCAAAAGTGTTACCAACTCAGCCTTGAACAGAGACACAGTGAAGTTTCAGGGCTTGGATTCTTAAAGCAATAACTTGTTTTCTTAGAGAGCAAATTTAACCTTAAGGATTGAATGCCCAACACAAGCACTAACCAATTTGTGCCTTGTCTGTTTGCAATTTTAAGCAAGAGGACAGTATCCAAAACAAAATAAAACTAGTTCATTTGAAACCCACAAAATAGAGTTACAATATATAGAGAGCTCATTCTTTTATGCAGTTAACCAATTAAGTTTCAGTAGAATCCCTAATTTCTCCTTTGCAGATTTAACAAAAGTATCGGTAGCCAAATGTTTAAATTTGATTGTTTCTTTGCCTAGATGGTTTGCACACTGCTTAAGAAAGAGGCTACAAAGAAACGAGGTGTCATTTTTAAAGCAGATTTCCTTCACATATTACAACAATCGCTTAATTCCTTCCACACTCCCACGGAGTTCACTTTTACCTTCACATTCCTCAAATCACTTGCTTCGTCTTTTCAAAGAAAACGCTCTCATTCCTAGTAACTTTCCAATGTCTGTATTACTTTCCTTATTCCTTCAACTATGCACATAGGGCTCCAAACCTTTTGCCTTCCCCTTTCACATGCTTTTTCCTCCTTATGGTCCATCCTGATTCCTGCTAAATGACTTTTCCCAATAACACAGGTTTGTTCAGTATTAATTTGGTAAGGAGGGTGGGCTTTCCAATTAGCCTCCACACCTCCTAATTCTTTTCAGTATGTAAATCCAAATGTGTATTATTGCAGTCAGCTATTACTAATTTTAAACTTCTCAGTATAGGGTTCTCATAACATCCATGCTGCAGCAGTTGATCTATGCTGCTGATTCTGGGGTGGATCACTTGCTCATGCTCTGTAAGGAGATTTATGTTGCAGAATGTGTCTCCTTGTTAGGCAGATTTAGCTTTTAGTGATTACATCTTCACATTCAATTTTTACCGGTTGACATTAGGGTGGCTTTTAAGTTACCTTCTCCCACGCCCTCAAGCCAATTATAACGGCTTGTGAGGGAAAGGTTTTAACTGTTTGTTATGTTTTTCTCTGACGGCCCCCACTCACGTGTTGTGAAACATCCTTGGGTTGCCTGCATTCCAACCGGAGAGGCTGTAGTTATCTATTTGCTAAGAAGGGCTTGAGAATCTCCTGAAGTTGCTTGGATTCGATCCTTGCTCAAAGCCCGCACTCCCTTTTCAATCTCATAGCCCAAGAAGGTGACCTTTGGCTGGCATATTTGGGCCTTTTCTTGTGAAACTTTATATCCCTTTTTCCCTAGGGCATTCAACTGGGACTCCGTTGCCCTTTTCCAGTTTTCCAAGTCTTTCTGCAATGCAATCCCAAAGATATAGGGAGCTGATACAAAACCCTGGGGCAACACAGTCCACAACAACTGAGTTTTGTCATGGGTATGTGGGTCCTCCCACTCAAAGGCAAATAGTTTCCAACTGTCTTTATGCAAAGGGATAGAGAAGAAAGCATCTTTTAAATCCAACACTGAGAACACCTTTGCATCTGCCGGAACTTGTTTTAAAATGGTGTGTGGATCTGGGACCATACGGTGATCCACAAGAACCTTCTTATTTACAGCCCTCAGATCCTGCACTAATCTATACGAGGTGCCATCTGCTTTGAGCACCCCAAAACCAGGGTATTAAAGGGGGAAGAGCCCTGTTTCACCGGCAGCTGCACTACAATCTGATCACCACGGAAGAAAATTTCAGCCTGCAGCTTAGTTAGCATATCTCGCCCCAGCAGGGAAACTGGACATGCAGATGAAACAACAAAGGCATGCTCCAGCATATTATTTCCAATCTTCGTGAGGAGGGGTTTACATACTGGTAGCTTGCTTCGCCTACTTCCTTCCCCTCCTCATGTTGCTCCACCACGGGAGTTTTTCTACGCCTGCCTTGAGTCAGATCAATTTCACTACCAGAATCATTTAAAACCTTGGGGCATGCACCCTTGCCTCCCGTGGCCTTACTTTTTGCTATCATAACCTTACAAACTCCTATGCTACACTTCAGCAGCCACGCAGGTCGCCTCTGCGTGTGATTCAACCAACAATCAATATATGGGAACTGATCCCAGTGCCCATCTCAAGTAACAACACCATGCACAGAGGCAACTAGATTCACATCAAAAGACCCTGTATCTGGCCAGCCTATCCCATAGGTTGGCCACTCTAGCTGACAGAACTTAATTAAATCATCCTTTGTTATCTTAATCCCAAAATCACTCTTAAATTTACTGAAATTGCGCAGCAGCATGCATCCCAATGGTGTTGCGGAGTTTCTACCCGGGAGCGACCCCGAACCCATTGTGTCAACGTCTCAGCCCCAAATGCCGAGTGCAATGTTCAGACCTATGTGCTGAACGCAAGAGTCCCAATGTTCAGACCTATGTGCTGAACGCAAGAGTCCCCAAAGGACTAACAACCACAAAAGACACAGGGAATATGTATACTTACTCCGCCAACACCCTGGCGCCGTCTCTCTGGACCTCACAGCCTGGTTGACTCATTTGGTGGAGATTCCTTTAACTTTCCGGATGTCCCGACTCACGCTTTCAGTGTCGTGACGGACTCAAACACGGTCCGGTGCGCACTTCACGATCACCTACAACGGTCTTGTCGTCCGACTCCGGAGTAGTCCAAGGGGTATCTCCTGGTCTGGCTCGCCAGAAATTTGTTGCATAAATTGCTAGTTTCATCCCCTGGAGGCTAGTCCAATTCACCTCAAGAAGAGAGTCACACTTTCAGGCTGGGTCCAACTCCATTTTATTGTTTGCAAACAAGACCGAAAGGAGCTCTGTGCTCAAAGCAAAATCGGCCTTGAACCACGCTTGGGCTGAAACTTTTATGGATTCTACATTCCTTCTGGCCAGCGTATCATACGTGATTGGTTGCTGTTACTGCAAGTCTGCTTAGTTCCCTTATCTAGAAAGAGCTGGCAGAGAGTTTAGCAGCTTCTAAAACATGCACAATCAGCTGAATGGTACGTTCTGTTTTGAGCCTAAGCAATGGGGGGGGGGGGGGAGAAGCACATTTAGTTTTTATTACATAACTGGCGGGGTGCCTTGGGAAAGGTCCCCAACTGAGGGCAGTAAATAGCCCTAGTTTTGAGCAATTCGCCCTGAGCTGACACCCTCAGTAGTGCCAAGACCCGGCCTGGTGTATGACAGTGGTGTATTCAGCAGGGTGCACAGAACCTGGTCAACCGAGCCTTCGATCAGGACCCCACGCTATTCTAAATTTGATTTTGAAATTGAGAGTTTGGTTGGTTAAAGGGGCAGTCAAAATGAGTCAACAACAACATGGGGTCTTGGCAAAAAGGCCCTGCAAAAGTAATGCTCTACAAGAAATTTACTTAGGACTCGCTCTGTATGTCAGTCATGGTACTCCACAGATGCAGTAGGGTTTTGTTTACTTTTCATGTATTCAATAGTCTAATCAAGTGTGCATGTACGTATTTACTATGTTTTACCCCAGAGCTCCAAGAAGAAATCACAGCCAGCGTGGCCAGAAGCTGTCCAGCACCATCTGAGATTTGGGGGGCATGTCATGGTCATGAGGGATGGCCAGCAGTCTGGGGACTAAAGGGTTAATTGTACCTAGCCAGGTAGCAGTCAGCCAATAGAAATGAAGATAGGGATTTCAAACTGAGACAAAGGAATTTTGGGTTTTTCCCTCTTTTGTCTCTGGGCCAGTTTGCTCTAGATACTGAGGGAGATGGAAGACATTTATCCAAGAAAAAGACTCTTCAAAATGTGTAAGTAGGGTAAAGTTTAGATAAATCCATTAGGTTTTATTGTTTTCTGTTGTGGGACTGTGGATCTGATGTCTGTGCGGTTAGAAATGGGCTTTCCTCCCTTTTGTAACTAAGTTTTGAGCCCTTGGGAAAATTCCCCATGAGTTTATTAATTGGTGGCTCTTACCATCTAGCCAATCTAGCCATGCTTGTAACAGGAGTATTGTTTTGATAATAAAAGTTCTTTCTTTTTTTTAAAATTATTAACCTGGTGTTGGTTCAGTTCTGTGTCCTGGAAAATCTGTCTGTGGGATCTGCATGCCTCTGACTAGGGGACAGCAGCCACAGATGGCAGTTTGTATTTTCTCTCTTCTTTTTCAAGCTCTTTGGGGAAAAGAGCTTGGGGTGCTCTGGGGTTGGTTTCAAGTGTCCACCTCTGTTTGTGGGTTCAAAAGCACTTGATGGTGGCAGCAGATTTTTATCCCCAAAATCTAGGTTTTTAGGATTGTGGGGGGAAGTTTTATACCAAAGCCTGGAAAGATCAGGTTTTGGGGTACTTTTGCAGGCCTCCACTTCTGCATTCATCATGCCAGAGTGGGGAATCAGCCTTGACAGGGTCTGTAATATATCCCAGCTGCCGGTACAGGGTCTGTAATATATCCCAGCAGCAAAGCAGATAGCCAGGCTTAGCAAAATTGTTACACTGCTGCGTGTACTGGTGCAGCAGGACTGGATCAAATTTTTCAGCATTCCAATATAAACAGCTCTCCATCCAGCACACAGCTGGATTGGACTACGAGAGAATCATTGATCCATTCCCCCCCCCCCCCCCCCGCATCCCTTTTAATGATGTCGCTGTCGATCAAATAAATCTAACGCCGCTGTTTCTGTTAATCTGCTCGATCGCTGTGATTTTCAGAGGAAAAAGCCCCAGCATGATGACACAAGGGCCTCAGAGGGGGGACTGCTGGGCGAAGAAAATGGACAGTGGAAGCATGTGACTAAGAGAACCAGGCAGAGGAAAAGATGGGTCAGTGAAGGAAAAATAGAGCTCAAGAACAGGTATGTGGAGTTGGAGAATGAAGAAGGGTACAGCAGGTAGATAATGAAGATGGAAGGGTAAGGAAGAAGAGAAGAGTGGCTAGTCCATAGATAAAGGGGAAGAGTTAATGGAGACAATACCAATAATGAGCATCAGGAGGATACAGGATGGGTTAAAGAGGATTACAAGGGAAAACAGGAATGGCAAGGACTTGCAGCTAGAGGAAGCAAGAGATAGACCAGAGAATCGCACTGTCACTAGGAAAAGGCAGGTCTACGTGATTGGGGACTCCTTATTGAGAAGAATAGATAGGCCTGTAACTAGAGCGGATCCAGAGAATAGAAGGGTGTGCTGTCTGCCAGGTGCTAAGATACGGGATGTGGAACTGAGGTTGAAGAGGATTATTAAGGGAGCAGGAAGGAATCCATTGATCATCCTTCATGTAGGAACAAATGATACGGCTAGATTCTCGCTGGAGCATTAAGGAGACTATGCTAGGCTGGGGAGGGCGCTCAAGCAAATTGAGGCTCAGGTGATCTTTAGTGGCATTCTGCCTGTTCCTAGAGAAGGGCAACTAAGATGTGACAGGATTATGATGATCAATAGATGGCTTAGGCAGTGGTGCTATAAGGAGGGCTTTGGGATGTATGGTCACTGGGAGGCATTTATGGACAGAGGACTGTTCTCTCGGGATGGACTTCACCTAAGTAGGGAGGAAATAGACTTCTAGGATGGAGGCTGGCTCAACTGATTAAGAGAGCTTTAAACTAGGAATTTGGGGAGACGGTTGGGAGATGTTCAGGTAATCTCTCGCCAGATTTTAACACTGAGAGGGAGGAAAACGAAGTAAGAAAGGATATAGCTGGGGGTAGAAGAATGGACATAAGGAGGAAGGGTAGGGTGGATACTAGTCTAATAGGTCATATTGGAGGTACAACGTCCGTGCCAAATTGGGTAAAGAATGTGAGTGAGGCCAAACAGCAAAAACTAAGATGTTTGTACACCAATGCGAGGAGCCTAGGTAACAAAATGGAGGAACTTGAGCTATTGGTCCAGGAAGTGAAACCAGATATTATAGGAATAACAGAAACATGGTGGAATACTAGGCATGATTGGAGTATAGGTATTGAAGGGTCTGTGCTGTTTAGGAAAGACAGAAATAAGGGTAAAGGTGGTGGAGTCGCATTGTATATCAAAGATGAGGTAGATTGTAAAGAAATAAAAAGTGATGGAATGGAGAAGACAGAGTCTGTTTGGGCAAAAATCACATTGGGGAAGAAAACTATCAGATCCTCCTGGGATAGTGCTTGGGGTGTGTTATAGACCACCAGAATCCAATTTGGATATGGATAGAGACCTCTTTAATGTTTTTAATGAAGTAAATACTCATGGAAACTGCGTAATCATGGGAGATTTCAACTTTCCAGATATAGACTGGAGAACAAGTGCTAGTAATAATAATAGGGCTCAGATTTTCCTAGATGTGATAGCTGATGAATTCCTTCATCAAGTAGTTGCTGAACCAACAAGGGGATGCTATTTTAGATTTGGTTTTGGTGAGTAGCGAGGACCTCATAGATGAAATGGTTGTAGGGGACAATCTTGGCTCGAGTGATCATGAGCTAATACAGTTCAAATTAAATGGAAAGATAAACAAAAATAAATCTGAGACTAGGGTTTTGATTTCAAAAGGGCTAACTTTAATAAATTAAGGAAATTAGTTAGGGAAGTTGATTGGACTAAAGAAATTATGGATCTTGAGGTGGAGGAGGCCTGGGATTATTTTAAGCTAAAGTTGCAGAAGCTGTCAGAAGCCTGTATCCCAAGAAAAGGGAAAAAATTATAGGCAGGTGTGTTAGACCAAGCTGGATGAGCAAGCATCTCAGAGAGGTGATTAAGAAAAAGCAGAAAGCATATAAGGAGTGGAAGACGGGAGGGATCAGTAAAGAAAGCTACCTTATTGAGGTTAGAGCATGTAGGGACAAAGTGAGAGAGGCTAAAAGTCAGGTAGAGTTGGACCTTGCAAAGGAATTAAAACCAATAGTAAAAGGTTTTATAGCCATATAAATAGGAAAAAAACAAAAAGAAGAAGTAGGACCGCTAATTACTAAGGATGGAGTGGAGGTTAAGGATAATCTAGGAATGGCCCAATATCTAAACAAATACTTTGCTTCAGTCTTTAATGAGGCTAATGAAGAGCTTAGGGATAATGGTAACATAACAAATGGGACTAAGGATATGGAGGTAGATATTACCATATCCGAGGTAAAAGCCAAACTTGAACAGCTTAATGGGAGTAAATCGGGGCCCAGATAATCTTCATCCAAGAATATTAAAGGAACTGGCACATGAAATTGCAAGTCCATTAGCCAAAATTTTTAATAAATCTCTAAACTCAGGGGTTGTACCATTTGACTGGAGAATTGCTAATATAGTTCCTATTTTTAAGAAAGGGAAAAAAAGCGACCCGGGTAACTACAGGCCTGTTAGTTTGACATCTGTAGTATGCAAGATCTTGGAAAAAATTTTGAAGGAGAAAGTAGTTGGAGACATTGAGGCTGGTGGCAATTGAGACAAATTACAACATGGTTTTACAAAAGGTAGATCGTGCCAAACCAACCTGATCTCCTTTTTTGAGAAAGTAACAGATTTTTTAGATAAAGGAAATGCAGTCGATCTAATCTACCTCGACTTTAGTAAGGCATTTGATACAGTACCACATGGGGAATTATTGGTTAAATTGGAAAAAATAGGGATTAATATGAAAGTTGAGAGGTGGATAAGCAACTGGTTAAAGGGGAGACTACAGCGGGTCATATTGAAATGTGAACTGTCAGGTTGGAGGAAGGTTACTAGCGGAGTTCCTCAGGGATCAGTTTTGGGGCCAATTTTATTTAATCTTTTTATCGCTGACCTTGGCACCAAAAGTGGAAGTGTCCTGATAAAATTTGCGGATGACACAAAGTTGGGAGGTATTGCCAATTCAGAAAAGGATCGGGATATTATACAGGAAGATCTGGATGACCTTGTAAATTGGAGTGATAGCAATAGGATGAAATTTAATAGAGAGAAGTGTAAGGTTATGCATTTAGGGATTAATAACAAGAATTTTAGTTATAAGCTGGGGACACATCAGTTGGAAGTAACGGAGGAGGAGAAGGACCTCGGAGTCCTGGTTGATTATAGGATGACTATGAGCCGCCATTGTGACATGGCGTGAAAAAGGCTAATACGGTCTTGGGATGTATTAGGCGAGGTATTTCCAGTAGGGATAAGGAGGTGTTAGTGCCGTTATACAAGGCATTGGTGAGACCCCATTTGGAATACTGTGTGCAGTTCTGGTCTCCCATGTTTAAGAAGGATGAATTCAAACTAGAACAAGTACAAAGAAGGGCCACTAGGATGAGCCGAGGAATGGAAAACCTGTCCTTTGAAAGGAGACTCAAGGAGCTTGGCTTGTTTACCTTAACCAAAAGAAGGCTGAGGGGGGACATGATTGCACTCTTTAAATATATTAGAGGGATAAATACCAGGGAGGGAGAGGAATTATTTAAGCTTAATACCAATGTGGACACAAGAACAAATGGATATAAGCTGGCTAGTAGGAAGTTTAGACTTGAGATTAGACGAAGGTTTCTGACCATTAGAGGAGTGAGGTTCTGGAACGGCCTTCCACGGGAAGTAGTGGGGGCAAAAGATCTATCTGGCTTCAGGATTAAACTAGATGGGTTTATGAAGGGGATGGTTTGATGAGATAACATGATCTTGGTAACTAATTGACCATTCATTATCAGTGGTAAATAGGTCAATGGAGGGATGATAGGAGTTACTATAGAGAACTTTCTGGGTGTCTGGCTGGTGAGTCTTGCCCACATGCTCAGGGTTTAGCTGATCGCCATATTTGGGGTCGGGAAGGAATTTTCCTCCAGGGTAGATTGGCAGAGGCCCTGGAGGTTTTTCGCCTTCCTCTGTAGCATGGGGTACAGATCACAGCTGGAGGATTCTCTGCATCTTGGGGTCTTGAACTATTTGAAGGCTTCAATATCTGAGATATAGGTGAGAGGATTATTCTAGGAGAGGGTGGGTGAGATTCTGTGGCCTGCATTGTGCAGGGGGTCAGACTAGATGATCATAATGGTCCCTTCTGACCTTAAAGTCTATGAGTCTATGAGTCTAATTCTTTGGGCTGGTGACAGAGGTGCTGACGGTGCCAGAGGGGTCAGTGTGTGTGATGTGGTCAATGCGATGTAACAATACCGGACTCTTTCCCTGCTTTACTGTCCAGGAATTACAATGTTTCTTTTTCCAGCTGCCAGGAAGGTCAGTCAGGTTCTTTGTTTCAGCTGAGTCACTTCTCTTTGTCTGTTTTCATTTGCTCTTTCAAAAAGCAAATCGCTGCGGAGCCAACATGTGAGGAGTGGGGTCAGATTGTAAGGCATGGAGCTCCCACTTGCTAAGTGCGTGCTGAAGGACCGAGTCCCTGTAGGAGGGACAGTGGCATCCCCAAATGTCGGGGGTTAAAAAACAACAACACAAACTACAACAAATATTGTCCCGCTACACAAACTGTGATCCCCCACTTGACCCACATAAAACCTGTTTTTTAATCCTGTGGGACTCATACGAAGTAGCTTGCATCCAAACCTATTTCTACTGAAACCAGCTGTGTCGGACCGGGTCTGGGCACGGCTGAGGGCGTCCGCTCAGGGCGAATTGCTCAAACTCGGGGCTCCGTACAGCCCCAGACTGGAGACCTTCCCAAACAGGCCACAAACCAGTCCCACCGAGCGCTTCAGCTGCCAATCCGGCCAGCCAGAAGCCTCACGAGCAAAACCCCTCTGACACCTCAGCTCTTCCTGTGCCCCAATCAGCCCCGGGCCTAACACAGAGGTGAGGGGTTATAGAACCCAATCTCACCTACCCCGAACGGGTTCTTCCGGTCCCAAAAAACCAGCCACCATTCCCAGGTCAATTTGCACTCTGGATCTTACCCACAAGACCACGCTGGGCCAATCCTTTAGAATCTACAATCTAAAGGTTTAGTACTAAAAGAAAGAAAAGCATGAGAGTGAGGTTATTAAAGAAAATAGATGACATGCATTGAATCACCCAGTTCTTGATACAGGCTCTTAGCAGAGATGTTATCAGCTGCGATCTTAAAAGTCTCTGGTGTACATCCTGTGTCAGGACGGGTTCACGGTTCTTCCCGCCTCGTTGTTCCCTGCAAGGCTGCATCTGGGATCGGGAGCTGAACTCAAGACAAGATGGAGGGTGCCACATGGCACTAATATACCTCCCCTGGCATCCTCCTGGCCAGAGCAGGTCACATGGTCCAACGACCTATCCCTGTGTCCCATGCCGGCAGCCCTTCAGCCCTGGCTGGTTTGCAGGTATCAGTCACATTCCTGTGGTGTGTACTGGCACCTAGAGCGTCATTGTCTCCCTGCTAATTAGCATAGCCACTGGCTGAGCATTCCTTGCCCACTGCTCAGCCACAGAGAGAGAATTTTCCAGCATCCCTCCAGAGTACATGTTAATAACTCCACATACAGATATCATACAAGTACATGAATAGCATGTACAGAATCAGTAGAACACAAGCTTTCATGTGCCACCTCACATGGCCCCCTTTGTATACACTTTTGGGGCAAACATCCCCCCCCACGGGAGTAGCAGTGACCTGTCTGATCCCCTTAAAATCCAGTAATGTGACACCAGCAAAAAGGACCAGAGTCCCCCTTTGTCTTTTGCCCCTGAAGGAATTCCTGCTGCTATGTTGTCTCTGAATACCGCATGACCTGAGAGAATCATAAACCCAGTTCCTTTGGTTATTTGAATCCCAGTTCCTTTGGGGTATGTCTACACTACAGTGCTAATTCGAACTAACTTATTTCGAATTAGTTCATTCAAAATAAGCTAATTTGAACTAACGCATCTAGACCCAAAAACTAATTCGAATTAGCGTTTTGCTAATTCAAAATAGCGTGTCCACACTGATTGGACGCTGGGTCGCATTTAAGGGCAGCTGAAACCGGTTCTGGCAGGGCATCAGGTCAGTAGTTGCTTTGTGTGGCTGCTGTCTGAGGCTATCTGAGGCTCGTGCTTACAGGGACCCCCCTGGACAGCCGGTTCTCAGCTTTTCTGCTTGCTTGCCTACCTCACCGAGGGACAGCAAAGCGTTTTCCTCTCCGCCTGCCTGTGTCAGTGGTTCCCATTGAGGATGCCGCCGCAGTTGGCACCATGGAGCCAGAGCTCGCCCTGGGCATGCTGCTCCAGTTTTTGGACTTGCTGCTGCAAGCCTGCCAGCAATGGCTGGAGGCTGCCTGGCACCATCTGGTGCACGTCAGCCCCCTGCCTCTCCCCCTGGCCTCCCTGGGGGTCGTGGAGGAGCCACAGCAGCAGCCGGACGCCAGCGTGCCCCGCCGCATCTGGCATCTGGACACCAGCAGCGACTGGTGGGACCGCATCATCCTGGAGCGCTGGGGAGACCAACAGTGGACCCAGAACTTCAGGATGAAGAAGGACACCTTCCTGGAGCTCTGCGAGTGGCTCGCCCCTGCTCTGCGGCGACGGGACACTCGCATGAGGCCCGCCAGCCCCCTCCAGAAGCGTGTGGTCATCTCCCCGTGGAAGCTCTCCACGCCGGACAGCTACCGATCCGTCGGGAACCAGTTCGGCGTGGGGAGATCCACCGTCGGAGCAGTGCTCATGCAGCTACTGCACTCACCGGCCACTGGGCCAGGAGGGGAAGGGGGCTGCAAGGAGGGGATGGGCCGCCCCAGGGAAAATGGGGGCTGGGGGGAGAAGGCGAAAGTGCCCCACACGGGAGGGTTTGGTCTGTCCCAGCCGTACTACACGCCACCCGCGGCGGCCAGGATCGCAGCGGGGTTGCTTCCGGGAGTGGGGCACGGGGCAGTGCCAGGGAACAAACACTCCTAGCCACCCGGGCGCCCCAGTGATTCGCGGTTTGCTGTGTCTCTCTGCAGGTGGTCAAGGCCATCAACCGGGTGCTGCTCCGCAGGGTGGTCCGCCTCGCCGACCCGGACGCGGTCATCCAGGGGTTCGGTGCCCTCGGCTTCCCCAACTGCGGGGGGGCCATCGACGGGAACACCAGGCCTCCCAGTACATTAACCACAAGGGGTACTTCTCCGTGCTCCTGCAGGCCGTCCGTGTCTGACCACCGGGGCCAGTTCACGGACATTAATGTGGGCTGGTCCAGCAAGGCACATGACGCCAGGGTGTTCCGCAACTCCTCCGTGTGCCAGAGGCTGCAGGCCGGGACCTTCTTCCCCGACCACTACATCAGGGTCAGGGGCATGGACATGCCTGTCTGCCTGGTGGGGGATGCGGCCTACCCCCTACAGCCCTGGCTGATGAAGCCGTACACCGGGCACCTCAACCCCTCCCAGCAGGCCTTCAATGCCAGGCTCTCCAGGGCCCGCAATGTGGTCGAGGGGGCCTTCAGACGCCTGAAAGCTCGACTTCGATGCCTCCTCACCCGCCTCGACCCCGCCGAGCACAATATCCCTCCCGTGATGGCAGCATGTTGTGTGCTGCACAATTTATGTGAAAGGAAGGGGGAGGCTTTCCTGCCAGCCTGGATGGCTGAGGCTGAGCGCATGGCTGGCCAATACGTGCAGCCCCGCACCGCCGCCGTCCGGGAGGCCCAGCGGGGGGCCGTCCAGATCCGGGAAGCCCTGCGGGAGAGCTTCCAGGTGGAGGAGGACTGAACTCTCCCTGCATGTCCCACTGGGGCCTTCTTCCACCTCCCCTCCTTCCCTTTTCCCCTCCCTAACCCCCCTTCCTAATGTAAAATAAAAACACCTGTTTTGCAAAAAAAATCTCTCTTTATTGTACATAACTGGGGTGGGGGGAAGGAGGAATGAGGGTGGAAGAGGGGAGGGGGAAACCTGGAAGGAGCTGGAAGGGGGAGGAAGGGGAGGAAGGGAAGGGAAAGCTCAGGGTTGGGGGTCCTGCTGGCTCTCCCGTCTCACAGCACTGTGGGTGTGGGGCGTCGGGAAGCAGGGGTGGAGGGTGGGGCAGGAGGGAGGGGTGTGGAGGAAGCAGGAGGGGGAGCAGGGGTGGGAGGAGGAGCGAGAGCTGGGGCGGCCGCAGGGGCTGGAGCAGGAGGAGGCAGGAACCTGTCCACCAAGCTCTGGAGGTGACCTCTGAGGGCACGGCCCTGCTCCTCCAGTGCCTCCAAGCTCCGCTGCCGCAGCCGCAGGTCCTCCCGGACCCAGTGGTCCTGGGTGTGGAGCTGGTGCTCCAGTAGCCGCAGGTGCCACCGCTGGTAGTCCTCCAGGTTCCTGGTGCACCTGCTGGCCCGGGTGCGGGTGGCTGTTGCAGGCGGGGTGGTGCTCCCTGCAGTCCCAGGTGCTGCGGCTGTGGTGAAACAAGAGCAGTGGTCAGTTCTCCCTGGGGACACAGTGGGTGAAACCCAGCCCCGCTCTGCAAGGCGAGGTCGGCGTGTGGGGAACGGGCCAGGGCCCCTGCATGACACCCAGCTGCTGCTCCATGGTGGGCAAGGCCCAGGCACACGGTCCCTGGGCTCTCTCTCCCCCCCCCCCCACCCCACCCCACCCCCATACACATAAGGGGAGCATGATGGCACTCACATGTGGAGCCCTCCCCGGCCTCGGACGACACCGCCGATGTGCTCTGTGGGATGCCTCGGGGGTCCTGGTTCCTGGGCAGGCTCCTTGCAGGCTCCTGGCTCTCTGCATCCTCTTCTTCCTCCTCCCCCGTGTCAGGGACGGGGCCCTCTGCCCCGGGGTCGATCACCACCCGGGGGGCATGGACTGCGTGAGCCCCCAGGATGCGGTCCAGGGCCTCAAAATGAGGGCATGCCTCTGGGTCGGCCCCTGGCTAGGAGGCCCTGGAGTAGGCCTGACGCAGGTCCTTGATTTTGCAGCGGACCTGCTCCCGGGTCCGCATGTGGCCTCTGGTGGCCAGGCTGGCAGCCATGCGGCTGTAGACGGCCGCGTTCCTGTGGCTAGTGCGGAGATCGTGGATGTTGGAGGCCTCCCCCCAAACCTCGATGAGGTCCACGATCTCTGCACTAGACCAGGCGGGCGCCCGCCTCTTGCGGCCCCGGGCAGGCTCCTGGGAGCCGCCAGCCTGGTCCTGGGAAGAGGCGGAGGGCTGGGTGGCAGCGGGTGGCTGGCTCATGCTGTGCCAGGTGCAGGGTCTGCTGGCTGGGTGCTGGCAGGCTTGCAACTGGCACAAGCACTGTAGCCAGACCGTGCCCCTTTAAGGGCTCCGGGGCCAGGAGCGGGCCAGAAGAGTTTCCCTGGTTTGGCCCAGAGTGGCCACCAGCGCAACCTGGGAAGGGCTAGCCTCCAACTAGTTCAAATTAAGTGGCTACACAGCCCTTAATTTGAACTACTTAATTTGAACTAGGCGTTACTCCTCATAGAATTATGTTTACCAAGTTCGAATTAAGCGCTCCGCTAGTTTGATTTAAATTCGAACTAGCGGTTTGTATGTGTAGCCCCTATGAAAGTTAATTCGAACTAACGGCTGTTAGTTCGAATTAACTTTGTAGTGTAGACATACCCTTGGTTATTTGAATCTCTGAAATTTTGCCCAGCTGATGAATGTGTCAATTTTGGGCTAGGGGATTTGCACTGGGAAATGCACCTTTATTTCTCATCAAAGGGAGTGGCTGTTGCACGTAATATATTAACACTACTCCTGCTAGAAATCCTGAATAGCCAGAACCAGTTATGTACAAACTAGAGGGGATACAAATCCAGGGTGAGTCTACAGTTTACATAACAACAGAGGCTACGTCTAGACTGCATCCCTTTTCCGTAAAAGGGATGCAAATTAGACACATCGCAATTGCAAATGAAGCGGGGATTTAAATCCCCCCCGCTTCATTTGCATAAACATGGCTGCCGCTTTTTTCTGGCTCGGAGCTTTGCCGTAAAAAAGCGCCAGTCTAGACGTGGATCTTTCGGAAAATAAAGCCTTTTCCGAAAGATCCCTTATTCCTTATTTAAAAACGAGAAGATTTACCTGGGGTTGCTAGGGTCCTTAACTTAAATAAGTTTTGTTTTTATAAAATCATTGTTCTGTGGTGAACTTACAAATGTCAAATTTTTATACAAAAACTGCATTAAAAATAAAACCATGTAAAACTTTAGTTCCTATAAGTTCATTCGGTCCCACATCTTGCTCAGCCAAGCACTCCCACAAACAAGTTTTGGTTTTGTTTGCAGGAAATAATGCGGCCCACGTCTTGCTTCCTGAAAGGAAGAATGGGCACTTGCATGGCCCCGGTGTGGCTGGTGTCATAAGACATTTCCATGACAGATATGCTAAATAGTAATAGAGAGGTAGCCATGTTAGTCTGATCTTGCTAAAACAAAAGGAAAAACTATGTAGCACTTTAAAGACTAACAAGATGGTTTAATAGGTGATGAGCTTTCATGGGCCAGACCCACTTCCTCAGATCATATTCTGGAAGAGAATTGGCATGACCATATATACCAAAGGAATACAATGAAAAAAGTGAACACATTATTAAACTGACAAATCAGATTTAGTACAGAAGGTGGGGTGAGGGGAGGGAGGGAAGGAATAGCTATTTGAGTCAATGAATGGCTAATCAGGGGTGATAAGTGGGAAGCTATCTTTCTAATGGTTAAAGTAATTAGCATCTTTGTTAAGGCCCATTCGTAAAGTGTCAAATTTAAGCATGAAAGAAAGTTCTGAAGTTTCCCTCTGTAATCTGGTGTTAAAGTCTCTTTGAAGTAAGATGCATGTAGTAAGGTCGTTAAGACTATGTCCAGGTAGGCTGAAATGAAAAGCAATTGGTTTTTCCTTGTGAAGATGTCTGATTTGTGGGCATTAATTCTTTGGCAAAGTGTCTGAGAAGTCTGTCCAACATACATAGCAGAAGGACACTGTTGGCACATGATGGCATAAATTATATTTCTGGATGAACAGGAATATGTGTTCTTGATCATATAACTGACATGGTTAGGTCCAGTGATGGTGTCACCAGAGTAAATATGTGGACAAAGTTGGCAACGGGGTTTGTTGCAAGGGAAAGTTCCAGGGTTGGTATTAGTGTGGTATGTCCCGTGGTTGTTAGTAAGAATGTTCCTGAGGTTAGGTGGTTGTCTATAGGAGACTATGAGTCTGTCCCTCAGAGCCTCTTGGAGTGTAGTATCCTGTTCCAGTATAGGTTGTAGGTTATTGATAATGCACTGGAGGGCTTTAAGTTGGGGGCTATAGGTGATGACAAGTGGTGTTCTATTGTTGGTTTTCTTGGGCCTATCTTGAAGTAGATGGTTTCTGGGTATGCGTCTGGCTCTTTCAATTTGTTTTTTTATTTCCCCTGGTGGGTAATTGAGATTTACAAATGCTTGGTAGAGATCTTGAAGTTTCTGGTCTCTGTCAATGGGATTAGAGCAGATGCAGTTGTATCTAAGAGCTTGACTATAGATGATGGATCGTATGGTGTGTCCTGGATGGAAACTGGAGGCATGTTGGTAAGTGTAGCAGTCAGTGTGTTTTCTGTAGATAGTGGTATTTAATTTTCCATTAGTGATTTGTACTGTGGTGTCCAGGAAATGGATCTCTCGTGTTGAATGGTCCCGGCTGAGATGGATGGTCCCGGCTGATTGTTAAAGTCTCTAAAGTCTATGGAATGCGTCCAGTGTTTCTTGGCCATGGGTCCAGATCATAAAGACGTCATCGATGTAGCATAAGCAAAGGAGGGGTAAAAGGGGACGGGATCTGAGGAAACGTTGTTCTGTCAGCCATAAAGATGTTAGCTACTGTGTATGCTAAAGAATAAGATTCATGTGTCCTTCCATTCTTCAACCCCCATTCCAGAGGACATGCGCTCATGCGGATGGTGGGTTCTGCTTGGTAATAATCCAAAGAGTGTGGAGCAATTCATGTTCATTGCTATCATCGGAGCCTGAGGCCACTAGCAGAAAAGTGATTTTGAGTGGTTTTTAAGTGTAGCTTCCCCCTAGGAATCTTGCTCGGGGGTGAAAGTGTTCTTAAAGTGAGCAAGTGCTGGATCACCACCTGAGCCTGTTACAACTGGAACTGTATGGCGGAGGGCGAGTAACACCGAGCTTGAGGCTTACAGTTCTTCCCCCAAGGAGTTCAGACACACATTTAATTCATCTATTTGTTTTTCATGCGCACTGTCAGCATGCAAGCACGTCCTCTGGGCTGGAAGCCAACGCACGAATGAGCATGAGGGGGGTTAGCACACTGGCCAAGTACCTCGCTGCCTCCAACAGCGCCGTGCAAACGCCTCTCTCACTTTGCAATGGCGATGTAACACAAGAAGCAGGCAGCACTACCCTGCCCATGGAAATACGTGTTTGTCTGACCAGGAGCCTGGGCGGCTAGCGAATAGCTATCCATGTACAACTCTCCAGCGAGAGGTGCCTTTATTTGCACAGACTCCAGTTTGGATCCCGGCTTTTGTTCCTACTCCAGAGCTAGCAGGGTGGAATTAATCAGTTTCTCCTCTGTGGCTGTTACAACCACTCCACTACCCTCCCCCGGGGGAATTCATTCTCTGGGCTTCCTTTCCGTCGTGGGCATCTTTCCTCCTCACTCCATTACTGAACTTGCCAAAGCCCTTAACAAGAAACAGAAGTGGGGCCCTTGCGCGCACTGCCAGAATTCTGCTGCTGGAGGGAAACTACATTAAAAACAAGTTTTAGTGCCCAGCACTTAGATCTTACAACTTCAAGCTGATTAATTAAACAGTTTAATGGATGCTGCCCTCCGCCAGATTTGCACCGGTTCGTGCTCGCGTGCAATGAAGTAACAACAAAACATCTACGCGTGTGAAGTTGCTCTTTCCAGACGCAGCTGGCTGCGGGACGAGCAGGAGGCGAACGGGCTTAAGCTGAGAGCGGCTGCGGATCTCTTGCCCCGTCCCGCTGGAAGGGTGGTTTCGCCAGCCCCCCTTCCAGCTGGGCCCCTTCCCGGGCGGCGCCCCCCCCCCCCAAGGGGCTGGGTTGCTCGGGAGAAGGGAAAGGGCGGATCCCAGCCCGGCCCCGCTGGCGCCTCGGGCTCCTCTCGCTGGTTTCCGGGAAAACCTGCGGAGCAAAACCCCTAGGATGTGTCGCCCCGCCCCGCTAACCCGGCGGGGGCAGCCCTCGAAGGGGTGACGTCCCACGCCGAGCCAGCGGTCACCGCAGCCTGCCCGGCCCGTGCGCTTCGCCGCCATGCGCTCCGCGGGCTGGTTGCTGGGGTCGCTGCTCTCAGGTGACCGGCTGCAGGGGGGGGTCTCCAGCGGGCCGCCCCGGGAGAGAGAGGCGGGGAGGAGAGGCCGGTGCGCCGGGTCCCGTGGCCCAGCCCTGGGGCTGGTCAGTTTCTCGGCCCAGGCAGCGCATGGGGTAGGCAGGGGCGCACCGGCCGCTGTTAGGAAGGAGATCTTGGCCGGGAACTTGCTGCTGCCTCCCAGCCACGGAGCCTGCAGCGCTGAACGTGCCGGCGGTTAGGGGGGAAGGGGACTGACTCGGACCCCCCCCCCGGACCTTGCTCGCTAGGGGGCTTTCATGCAAAACGCGGTGCGAGGGACCAACCCCCGGCCCCATCAGCCGCGCCTGGCATCGGCCCAGGGCGCCTCCGTCCCGCTGTAGTTTCTCTAAACGGGAGGGAAACCCAACAGGCGCCTCGCGGAGTTGTATCAATCACCTCCCTCGCGTGCGGTTTATTTATGGCAAATCCTCCCCCGGCCTTTCCTGGGAAACGCCACTGGACAGCCGGGATGTGCGTGGGAAATCTCCGGGAACAGGCGACCCCCGGCCGGGGCGCTCAGGCTAAAGAACTTGATCCAACTTCGAGTCCCCTCTGTGAAATTTCCCAGCCAGCTGCAGCCGAGCAATGGTTTTAGCATCCTCCTGGGTGACTTAAATCCGGGCTTCAGTTCAACCTGATTCATTGCGAAGACCCGAGTTTGGGCTCAGGCTTTGTGACGCAAAAAAGATCCGAAGCAACGATGTAACCGTTGGACTTGTCTGTAAACCTGGTCTGTAAACAATCATTTTACTTTGGACTAGAGTATCCCCAGGTGCTTGTGACACTTTTCCTTTCGCCTTCTCTTTCTCTTAATTCTCTGCCCCCCCCCCCCCTTAAATTCACTTTTCCTCGCTGAATATTTTGGTTACAGTAGGTGATCATTTTGCTGATTAAAAGTAGTAAAACTTCTACAACAAACAGCTGGCTATTTTCAGGATTGTTGTTTCTCACCCCCCTTGTCCCCCACACTGATTTCTGTCTACACTGTAGGAAATGGAAAACAGGGGGACTTTGGGGGGAGCAGGGAGATAACATCTGCTGGATTGACTTGAGTCAAGCTTTTTTAAACCACGTTTCTCTTTGTACTTCAGTATTAAGCAAAGGGGCACTGTCGTTTGTTACACAGTCAGTAGCATGTTGATTTACAACTAAATAGAGGCTTCAGGGGGAAGCCGAAATAGTCTGTACAGGATAAACTTGAAAACCAACAAATAGTCTGGTAGCACTTTATAGACTAACAAAACATGTAGATAGATGTATCAGATGAACCGAGTTTTGAGTTTAGGAGCAGAGGGTATGGAAATAGCGAAGGGAAAAACAGGAAGGCAGAACTGGGAATAGTAAGCACCTGAAGATTGGGTAGTTACAACAAAGCAGATAAGAATCAAAGGCAATAACAGGAATCTACACAAAGAGCTGTTTGCACCTTCATTGAATGTTAGGTTGATAGTGTCCCAACCAACCCTCATCATGACTGAGGCCATTAGCATGAGAATTGAACATGCGGATGAATTGTAATTCCAATAGCACCTTATAGACTAACAGATGTATTGGAGCATAAGCTTTCGTGGACTGCCTCATCCTCCCTGATTGAATTTACCTCCTTATCTCTAGCCTGATTCTTGCCTGCATATTTATACCTGCCTCTGGAAATTTCCACTACATGCATCTGAGGAAGTGGGTCTTTGCCCATGAAAGCTTATGCTCCAATACATCTGTTAGTCTATAAGGTGCAACAGGATTCTGTGCTGCTTTTGCAGATCCAGACTAACACGGCTACCCCTGATACTTGTAATTCCAATGCCTCTCTGCGTATCTGGCTAGTAGAATTGGTTTGTGACAAGACAACCACTTGAAGATCTTTTAAACAGTGATTAGCTAGATTAAAGTGTTCCCCAACAGGTTTCTGTATGTTCCCTTTACGTATATCTGATTTGTGTCCATTGATTCTATCCCATAGAATCAGGAGAGCTTTGACACCAGATTTGGTGCACCTTTTTGCTATCTACAATGATACGTTGTAACTATATATACGTTTATGTAAGCAATGATATGGTGTAATACTTTTAGATGCTTATTGATACATTTTTAGCGTGTTAGACAATGGTGACTGGTTTGTTGCTTACTTAGTTGATAATTAACTTCTTGCTCATGATTTGTCAAGTTGCATTAGGATGTTAACTGATCTTTAATTAGACACATAACAGCATATTACACTTTTTTTTAACAAAGAAAATACTTACTAAACTGTGACCAGTTGTGCCATATTTATTATAAAGCTTGATCTCAAAAGATCAATATGTTCATCCAGATTTTTTTTATACAAAAAAAGCAGCCTTTAAGTCCAGTTTTGACAGTGGCTCATGTATTCAGCATGTTTATTTTGTATTTAAGAGATTATAATTTTAGGCATTAACAAGTCTTGCATTCAGATTTCATTTTAAGCAGCTGTGCTTTGGAAAAAATAATTGGTTAGAATTTAAATTCTAATCAGAAACCCAAGTTCTTTTTAAAAAAATCTACATTTTAAAAATTTGTTTCTCACTCTCCTCCCCCCATCCCCTGCATAGATTTCTATCTACAGTCTTCACACAGCTCATAGTCAACCTGTGGAACTCCTTGCCAGAGGAGGCTGTGAAGGCTAGGATTATAACAGAGTTTAAAGAGAAGTTAGATAATTTCATGGAGGTTAGGTCCATAAAAGGCAATTAGCCAGGGGATAGAAATGGTGTCCTGGCCTCTGTCAGAGGCTGGAGATGGATGGCATGAGACAAATCGTTTGATCATTGTCTTTGGTCCACCCCCTCTGGGGCACCTGGCGCTGGCCACTGTTGGCAGACAGGCTACTGGGCTAGATGGACCTTTGGTCTGACCCAGTACGGCTGTTCTTATGTAAATGAAAAACAGTCCTCAGCTCTGAAAGACACCATTTGACAACTTCTTTCATGTAATATATAAAGGAGAACGTTTGTAAGTTTGTGCGCTAATAATGTGGACACTCTAAGAGCTACCGCAGCCAAACTTTGCATGGGATAACCTTTCCTCCAGGAGAAGGTTTTAAGGTACTTTTGGACCTGACTGGGCCCGAGCTCAAGCTGTAAAAATCAAAAAGTAGCCCACCGCCCACCCTAGGTCCTGTGCCCGCTGCCTGTGTCCCCCAGCGCCATCCGGGACATGCCCCCTCCTGCCCACAAGGTTACATAAGCGACCCGCTTTCCCCTCCCCTCCCCACGCTGGCAAGCAGTGCCCCGACCCCCACGCACACAATGGCTTGGGCACCCGCCCTGTCCCCCTCGGCACCTGCAGCCCCAGGCGCGAGCTGGGGCGCCCCTCCTGCGTGTAACCTCCCCTCCACCTGGGGTCGCACCCCCCTTCCAGGGATGACGCGGACCTATATTTTAATCCCTATAGAAATCAGTGCAACTTTTCTACCATTCAAAAAAAGATAATGGACAACTGTTTTTCTACATTTTTGTTCCTCCGGTTTCCTGAGCAACACGTGGTAACTCCAGCTAGTATGTATATATTTGCCTCTGTAATTGCCATTCCAATCCATCTGATGAAGTTCTAATTGTGTGCGTGGGAGGGTGGGGAAATGTGGAGTCACTGCTTGTTTTTCATATTTCTCATGCTGAGTCCCCCTCCTTTGAGTGACAAGTCTTGGTTGCATTCGTCCAGCCTGCAAGCCAGACAGACTGGGTGACCTGCGGACGTGAGACGGGGATGGAGGTAGCACTCCTTTCCCAAGCTCTGCAGGCCTGTCCCAAGTCCCCAACCAGTCCTCCCTATGGTGGTGCCCCCCCCTCCCCCCGTTTGAAAACCTCTGTTCTGAATCAAGAGGTGATGGGGGGGAGGATGGGGGATGCCCCTCCTTACTGTTAAGTTACATGTCACCTCTGAGTACATGAGACTTGGGGGACCACTGCTGTGGTAGGAGGACACTGGCTTGAGGGAGCCTTGTCTCGCTAACAGCCCTGGGACTAACCTTTCCTGTTTGTCATTGGCCCCAGGGCTAAAGCTAAATTCTATGGCAAGTATTTGTCTTGGGATAGAGTCCAGCTGCACAGCTCCTTCTAATAGCCAGAGTGGCCTGGCCTGGCCCATGCAGGGTGGCGAGAGGCAGCTGAGGAGTGTTGGGCAGGGAACTGCGTTGACTCTGGGGACACCAGGACTTCTCCTGAGTGCTAAGTCAGAGGAGAGCCACATGCCTGTGGAAGGGGAAGGAAACTTGCTCTGAAATGTTCCCACAACCCAACTGCAGGCTAGCCAGGTGCCTGCAGACCCTGGCTGGGATCGCAACCCCTGCTTTGCTCTGGCCCAGGCTGTGCGGCTACTCGATTGCTTGCAGCACGGACCATGATGGAGCCCTGCATCTTGCAATGTGTTTGCACGCCTCCATTCAGAGCTTTCCAACAAGGCGACCGTGGGTCTAATGGGCTTTGGAGGGAGGCTGTGGGAACCTTCCAGCCCCATAGAAACGTGCGTTGGTATCTTTCATGTCCCAAGCTGTTGCCTGCTCCCCCGAGGACGTCATTTTCCTTTGCTATGCCAGCTACTCTGATGTTTTCATTTACCGACATCTGCTGTGCCCTCTTTGTCCTCTTTCATATAGTGTCACTTTTCTCCTCTTCTGTGAGCTTTGGTTAATTCCAGCCAACATGAGTGTGTGCCCGTCTTGGTCTTTCCTTAGTAACAAGTGGGGGGAATCTGCTACTAGACTAGTTCAAGATTGTTCTGCGTTTGTGTGTGTCTAGAGCTGCTCCCAGCTGGGATGGGTCCATCTGCCAGGCAAGTCTGAACATTTGATCTAACCTCCAGGGATGGGTGGGGGCTGACAGAGCAGAACTCTAATTATATCCTTGAGATCCAGCATTACACATTCCGACATGCCTTTGTGAGAGGTTTCCAAAGCCTGCCAGACCAGCCTGGGGCCAAACACATCTTTTACATGCAGAGTGAACTTCACCCGGCTGGCCGGATTTCTGATGGGCAACATGGAATCTTTTAGATTTCATTCTGCGGTGAATAAGAACGACCACACTGGTCAGACCAAAGGTCCATCTAGCCCAGTGTCCTGTCTGCCCACAGAGGCCAATACCAGATGCCCCAGAGGGAGGGATCACAACCTCATGTGATCCCTCCCCATCACCCACCTCCAGAGAAACAGAGGCTAGGGACACCATTCCTACCCATCCTGGCTATAGCCATTGATGGACCTAACCTCCATAAATCTATCTAGCTCTTTTTTGAACTCTGTTAAAGCTCTAGCCTTCACTGCATCCTCTGGCAAGGAGTTCCATAGGTTGACTGTGCTCTGAGTGAAGAAAAACTTCCTTTTGTTTGTTTTAAACCTGTTGCCCTTTAATTTCATTTGGTGACTCCTAGTTCTTATATTGTGGGAATAAATAAATAACTTTTCCTTATTCACTTTTTCCATACCAGTCATGATTGTATAGACTTCTGTCATATCCCCCCTTAGTCTCTTCTTTTCTAAGCTGAAAAGTCCAAGTCTTTTTAATCGTTCTTCATATGGGACCAGTTCCAAACCCCTAATCATTTTTGTTGCCCTTATATATCTAATACCAATGCCAATATATATTTTTTGAGATGAGACGACCCATTGCTTCTTGTCCTATCATCAGGAGTTAAGGAGAATAATTTTTCTCCCTTGTCCTTGTAACATATTTTTAGGTACTTGAAAGCTGTTATCATGTCCCTTATTTCAAGACTAAACAAACCCAGTGCTTCCCAGTTCTTCTTATTTTCCCTCAAAGGTAATTCTTTTTATTTTCCCTCATAAGTCAATAGCTTCTCGGATGTGTACGCCTGCTTCTTAAAAAGGCGTGACTCCCAGCCAGCCATTCTGAATAAAACCAATTTTTAAACCAAACTAGCCTTGCGCCACGGTATGATGACAAAGCAGGGGATTTTCTAAATGTGACTGCAACAAATCTCCGAGCTCCCATATTTCAGGCTGGAGCGAGATCAGTGGAAGACCTGCCTTGAACTTCAGTTGGTTTTGGATCAGGCCCAGGAATACTTGAAATAAAACGTGAATTTCACCATTTTCTTTCTTCTCGCCACAGACGATGGATGCGGATTAATTTTCTTTTACTGCCTCGCGCCCACTGACTGCACTTCCCACACAACTGTACTGCTTACACACAAAACACGATGCAAAATGATCTTATGAGGTGGGAGGGGGTGAAATCTGGTTTACAATGGAAGGCGGATGATCTCTTTAATTGAGGGGTAGCAACTGAGTCTAACCTTGAAATATTGCTCTTTGCTTCTTCCAGTGGCCACTGCTTACGTATGTCGACCCGCTGGGCTTGCACCCTCAGGAGACAAGGTGGTAGGTGCCGTAGGCTGCACTGTGGTGTTGCCTGGACCGGAACGCATCGACTCCACGGGATTTGTGCAGTGGGAGTATAAACCAAAGGAAAACGACGCTGAACTGCCTATCCTAATTTATTATGTGGAGCCTTCAACACTGAACATCCATCCGATATACAAGGAGCATGTTGCATTTAACCAGTCCAGCTGGTCTCTGGAACTGAAAATGGAGCTGAAAGATGGAGGCCTGTACCGATTAAGGAGACAGGAGGAGGAGTTGAGTGGGAAATGGATCCGGCTGGAGGTTATAGGCAAGTGCCATGTTCCTTAATTTTTCCTCCACTCTTGTGTAATTTCATGTCTGCTTTTCCCTACCTAGAAATGTGCAGCAGAAGCAACAGAGGCATAGAGCTGACCCCTCTCACTCCCCGCTAATCCCCAGGCTGTGTTGCTTGGGGGAACAGGTTTTGGAGGAAGGGATGGAGTGGGGGTGGCGCAGGGAGAGGCAGGGCTGGGGCGAGGGGGCTTTGTCCCAGGCCCCGAATCCTGCGGCCCCCGAAGGACAGCAGCCTCTGAGCCAGGCAAGCACCGCTGTCCAGGCATAGTGCGGCCACAGAGAAGATAGGACAAAATGTGTAACCCCGTCCCTCCTGCCCCCCCACAAACGGGAGAAGGGCTGGTTTGGGTGGCTCTGACGATCCCCAGTGGACCCTCCCACCTCTACTCTCCCCTGCAGCCAGCCCAGACACGGATATGCCCCCCTAACCTAGAGCCCCCCCTCTGCCCTGCACAGGAGCCCAGAGACAGGAGCTTCAGCAGCTGATGGCAGCTGGCCGCTTGCCAGTTCCAACAGGTGATAGGTGGCTCTTCCCACCAAACTGCCAATGAGGGCTCCGGGGGCCTGCCAGCTAGCTGATTGGCAGCTGCCAACAGCTGCTCTCCCCAGTGGGGGCTCATTTTTGTGTGTGGGTGCCCAGACCTGGAGCACGCTTGGGGGAATACCAATGCCAATATATATTTTTTGAGATGAGACGACCCATTGTTTCTTGTCTTATCATCAGGGGTTAAGGAGAATAATTTTTCTCCCCCGTCCTTGTAACATATTTTTAGGTACTTTAAAGCTATCATCGTGTCCCTTATTTCCAGACTAAACAAAACCCAGTGCTTGCCAGTTCTTATTTTCCCTCAAAGGTCATTCTTTTAGCTTTTCGGATGTGTGCGCCTGCTTCTTAAAAAGGCATGACTCACAGCCAGCCATTTTGAATAAAACCAATTTGTAAACCAAACTAAAGGAGGTAACAGTTCTGTGTCCTATGGGCTGGAATACTTCGGTCTCATTTGGGTTGTGGGGTTTGGTGTGTGGAGGATGGGAGCTGTTGGCTGCCTGCAATAGGCCAGACTGGATGTACTTTCAGTGCTTCCCGGGACACTGTCTGCAAACCAAGGTTCATTCATTCCTGTGTCCGTGGTGCAGGTAGCACGTCCGATTATTAAAAAAGAAATCATTTTTAAAACATAATGTACTTGTTCCAATTGCCTTTATTCTCCATTTACTTTTCGCAGTCATCTCTGCTAGGAGATTGAACATCTGTTAAGCCAGCTTGGCTTTCTGGTTCTTTAGCGCTGTTGTGTTCAGCTTTCATACGCCACGGAGTGTGGGGTACTGAAATCCATGTCAGAATTTTGATCTATCACTTTAAATTGTCTTGGGTTTTCCTGGATCTACTTGCAGGTGAGGCCTCTGTAGGGAAGAGTCTAGTTAGAGTCAGCCTGTAGACAGGCAATTTAGAAAGAGGTAGGATGAAAACTCATGATACCATCTACATTTTTTTTAGTCTTTAAGATGCTACTAGAGTATTTGTTGTTTTTAAAGTTTTTTTTTATAACGTTAGTTGTGAGGGTATGTCTATACTAGCCTCCTGGTTCGAATTAGGGAGGCTAATGAAGGCGAGCGAAATTGCTAATGAAGTGCGAGATTTAAATATCCCGCACTTGATTAGCATATTCCCGGCCGATTGCCATTTTGGAAACTGACTAGCCTGAAGTAACTGCCCGCGTCTATACGCGGAAGAGAAGCGGGATTCCGAGATAAACCCCTTAGTTCGAATTAACTGTTAAACCTCATTCCACGAGGAGTAACAGTTAATTCGAACTAAGGGGTTTATCTTGAATCCGCTTCTCTGCGATGTAGACGCGGGCAGTTACTTCCAGGCTAGTCAATTTCCAAAATGGCGACCAGCGAATATGCTAATCAGCGTGGGATATTTAAATCCCGCGCTTCATTAGCAATTTCGGTCGCCCTCATTAGCCTTCCTAGTTCGAACTAGGGAGCTAGTGTAGACGTACCCTAAGTGATAACCTTCCAGCAAGAGTATTTCTTTTGATCTAATTTCTTTGCTTATATGCCATTAACATAAATACACAGAAAAGTTATTGGTTTGAAATTGTGTTGTGGGAATTCTGAAAACAATTCTGCTAGTTTTAAGTCTTCAGCTAGTTTTAACAAAATATAAAATATGGGTCACATTTAAATTGTCAAGCCAATAAACTTCATAAAACATCTGACAGTAGTGAAATTCAGTAAATACTTTATTTTATCTTCATAGACTCATAGACTTTAAGGTCAGAAGGGACCATTATGATCATCTAGTCTGACCCCCTGCACAATGCAGGCCACAGAATCTCACCCACCCTCTCCTAGAATAATCCTCTCACCTATATCTCAGATATTGAAGCCTTCAGATAGTTCGAAGACCCCAAGATGCAGAGAATCCTCCAGCTGTGATCTGTACCCCATGCTACAGAGGAAGGCGAAAAACCTCCAGGGCCTCTGCCAATCTACCCTGGAGGAAAATTCCTTCCGACCCCAAATATGGCGATCAGCTAAACCCTGAGCATGTGGGCAAGACTCACCAGCCAGACACCCAGAAAGTTCTCTATAGTAACTCCTATCATCCCTCCATTGACCTATTTACCACTGATAATGAATGGTCAATTAGTTACCAAGATCATGTTATCTCATCAAACCATCCCCTTCATAAACCCATCTAGTTTAATCTTGAAGCCAGATAGATCTTTTGCCCCCACTACTTCCCTTGGAAGGCCGTTCCAGAACCTCACTCCTCTAATGGTCAGAAACCTTCGTCTAATCTCAAGTCTAAACTTCCTACTAGCCAGCTTATATCCATTTGTTCTTGTGTCCACATTGGTATTAAGCTTAAATAATTCCTCTCCCTCCCTGGTATTTATCCCTCTAATATATTTAAAGAGTGCAATCATGTCCCCCCTCAGCCTTCTTTTGGTTAAGGTAAACAAGCCAAGCTCCTTGAGTCTCCTTTCATAAGACAGGTTTTCCATTCCTCGGATCATCCTAGTGGCCCTTCTTTGTACCTGTTCTAGTTTGAATTCATCCTTCTTAAACATGGGAGACCAGAACTGCACACAGTATTCCAAATGGGGTCTCACCAATGCCTTGTATAACGGCACTAACACCTCCTTATCCCTACTGGAAATACCTCGCCTAATACATCCCAAGACCGTATTAGCCTTTTTCACGGCCATGTCACAATGGCGGCTCATAGTCATCCTATAATCAACCAGGACTCCGAGGTCCTTCTCCTCCTCCGTTACTTCCAACTGATGTGTCCCCAGCTTATAACTAAAATTCTTGTTATTAATCCCTAAATGCATAACCTTACACTTCTCTCTATTAAATTTCATCCTATTGCTATCACTCCAATTTACAAGGTCATCCAGATCTTCCTGTATAATATCCGATCCTTTTCTGAATTGGCAATACCTCCCAACTTTGTGTCATCCATAAATTTTATCAGGACACTTCCACTTTTGGTGCCAAGGTCAGCAATAAAAGATTAAATAAAATTGGCCCCAAAACTGATCCCTGAGGAACTCCGCTAGTAACCTTCCTCCAACCTGACAGTTCACCTTTCAATATGACCGCTGTAGTCTCCCCTTTAACCAGTTGCTTATCCACCTCTCAACTTTCATATTAATCCCTATTTTTCCAATTTAACCAATAATTCCCCATGTGGTACTGTATCAAATGCCTTACTAAAGTTGAGGTAGATTAGATCGACTGCATTTCCTTTATCTAAAAAATCTGTTACTTTCTCAAAAAAGGAGATCAGGTTGGTTTGGCACGATCTACCTTTTGTAAAACCATGTTGTAATTTGTCCCAATTGCCATTAGCCTCAATGTCTCTAACTACTTTCTCCTTCAAAATTTTTTCCAAGATCTTGCATACTACAGATGTCAAACTAACAGGCCTGTAGTTACCCGGGTCGCTTTTTTCCCTTTCTTAAAAATAGGAACTATATTAGCAATTCTCCAGTCAAATGGTACAACCCCTGAGTTTAGAGATTTATTAAAAATTTTTGCTAATGGACTTGCAATTTCATGTGCCAGTTCCTTTAATATTCTTGGATGAAGATTATCTGGGCCCCCCGATTTACTCCCATTAAGCTGTTCAAGTTTGGCTTTTACCTCGGATATGGTAATATCTACCTCCATATCCTTAGTCCCATTTGTTATGTTACCATTATCCTAAGCTCTTCATTAGCCTCATTAAAGACTGAAGCAAAGTATTTGTTTAGATATTGGGCCATTCCTAGATTATCCTTAACCTCCACTCCATCCTTAGTAATTAGCGGTCCTACTTCTTCTTTTTTGTTTTTCCTATTTATATGGCTATAAAACCTTTTACTATTGGTTTTAATTCCCTTTGCAAGGTCCAACTCTACCTGACTTTTAGCCTCTCTCACTTTGTCCCTACATGCTCTAACCTCAATAAGGTAGCTTTCTTTACTGATCCCTCCGTCTTCCACTCCTTATATGCTTTCTGCTTTTTCTTAATCACCTCTCTGAGATGCTTGCTCATCCAGCTTGGTCTAACACACCTGCCTATAATTTTTTCCCTTTTCTTGGGATACAGGCTTCTGACAGCTTCTGCAACTTAAAATAATCCCAGGCCTCCTCCACCTCAAGATCCATAATTTCTTTAGTCCAATCAACTTCCTAACTAATTTCCTTAATTTATTAAAGTTAGCCCTTTTGAAATCAAAACCCTAGTCTCAGATTTATTTTTGTTTATCTTTCCATTTAATTTGAACTGTATTAGCTCATGATCACTCGAGCCAAGATTGTCCCCTACAACCATTTCATCTATGAGGTCCTCGCTACTCACCAAAACCAAATCTAAAATAGCATCCCCCCTTGTTGGTTCAGCAACTACTTGATGAAGGAATTCATCAGCTATCACATCTAGGAAAATCTGAGCCCTATTAATACTAGCATTTGTTCTCCAGTCTATATCTGGAAAGTTGAAATCTCCCATGATTACGCAGTTTCCATGAGTATTTACTTCATTAAAAACATTAAAGAGGTCTCTATCCATATCCAAATTGGATCCTGGTGGTCTATAACACACCCCAAGCACTATCCCAGGAGGATCTGATAGTTTTCTTCCCCAATGTGATTTTTGCCCAAACAGACTCTGTCTTCTCCATTCCATCACTTTTTATTTCTTTACAATCTACCTCATCTTTGATATACAATGCGACTCCACCACCTTTACCCTTATTTCTGTCTTTCCTAAACAGCACATACCCTTCAATACCTGTACTCCAATCATGCCTAGTATTCCACCATGTTTCTGTTATTCCTATAATATCTGGTTTCACTTCCTGGACCAATAGCTCAAGTTCCTCCATTTTGTTACCTAGGCTCCTCGCATTGGTGTACAAACATCTTAGTTTTGCTGTTTGGCCTCACTCACATTCTTTACCCAATTTGGCACGGACGTTGTACCTCCAATATGACCTATTAGACTAGTATCCACCCTACCCTTCCTCCTTATGTCCATTCTCCTACCCCAGCTATATCCTTTCTTACTTGTTTTCCTCCCTCTCAGTGTTAAAATCTGGCGTAGAGATTACCTGAACATCTCCCAACCGTCTCCCCAAATTCCTAGTTTAAAGCTCTCTTAATCAGTTGAGCCAGCCTCCATCCTAGAAGTCTATTTCCCTCCCTACTTAGGTGAAGTCCATCCCGAGAGAACAGTCCTCTGTCCATAAATGCCTCCCAGTGACCATACATCCCAAAGCCCTCCTTATAGCACCACTGCCTAAGCCATCTATTGATCATCATAATCCTGTCACATCTTAGTTGCCCTTCTCTAGGAACAGGCAGAATGCCACTAAAGATCACCTGAGCCTCAATTTGCTTGAGCGTCCTCCCCAGCCTAGCATAGTCTCCCTTAATTCGTTCCAGCGAGAATCTAGCCGTATCATTTGTTCCTACATGAAGGATGATCAATGGATTCCTTCCTGCTCCTTAATAATCCTCTTCAACCTCAGTTCCACATCCCGTATCTTAGCACCTGGCAGACAGCACACCCTTCTATTCTCTGGATCCGCTCTAGTTACAGGCCTATCTATTCTTCTCAATAAGGAGTCCCCAATCACGTAGACCTGCCTTTTCCTAGTGACAGTGCGATTCTCTGGTCTATCTCTTGCTTCCTCTGGCTGCAAGTCCTTGCCATTCCTGTTTTCCCTTGTAATCCTCTTTAACCCATCCTGTATCCTCCTGATGCTCATTATTGGTATTGTCTCCATTAACTCTTCCCCTTTATCTATGGGACTAGCCACTCTTCTCTTCTTCCTTACCCTTCCATCTTCATTATCTACCTGCTGTACCCTTCTTCATTCTCCAACTCCACATACCTGTTCTTGAGCTCTATTTTTCCTTCACTGACCCATCTTTTCCTCTGCCTGGTTCTCTTAGTCACATGCTTCCACTGTCCATTTTCTTCGCCCAGCAGTCCCCCCTCTGAGGCCCTTGATCCTGCTTCCATCTGCATATCTAAGCTTTCCCCTTCAGCCACGTCATGCCTTTGCTCCATCATCTGCTCAAACCCCCTTCTAAACTCGACCAGAGTTTCCACCTGCATCTCCAGTCCTCGGATCTTTTCTTCCATCAGCTCTATCAGGCGGCACTTCGTGCAAACAAAACTCCTTTCAGATAAGCCCTCCAGAATCATGTACATACCGCAGCTACCACATCCAATCATCCTCCTTGTGTTCTCTACTACTTGGGCCATGGCCACTACTGCCTCTATGTTTTATCTACTTTCTCACCAAAATCCTATTAGTCCGGTGAACACAAAAACAAACCAAAACACCCCCTCCACAGCAAAAACAAACCCCAAACAAGTCCCAATATCCAAACTCCCTTTACAAACTCCCGTTTACAGCTCTGTTTGCTGGCTCCTGTGCCGCTGCAGCTATCTATGCCGCTGCCTGACTAGAAGGCTACCTTTATAGGACCCCAATCAGTGAAGCCCCGCCCCCTAATCAGGGCTCAGCTTCTCTCCCAGCACACTATCCCTACAAGCCTCTACACATACAAACAATACAAATACAAATACAAATACAAATACAAAACCAAATATAAACTTCTCCTCCAACAGAACTCCCACTCAAACTCCCCTGTTTACAGCTCTGTTTGCTGGCTCCTGTGCCGCTAAAGCTATCTTCATTAATATGCCTTTGAGTGCATAGTAATCATTTGCATCCTGAGATTTTTACATGTTGTAAGTTCCTTACTTTCTTTCCATCTTATAATCTTAAACTGTTAAAATGATAATTTTTGTATTTGTTTCTTTATTTAGCTTTGCAGTTGGAATTATTTAATTCCCCTTGACTTCTGTAAATACAGAAACAAGGAGAGACAAGGGCTCTGTTTATATTCTTCATCCATTCATTTACCTTTTCAGAGTCTCACATGCCATTTTCTAGCACATGGTCGTGGGTGGGAGGAATTTTCGCAGATGAAATCAAAGTTCGGATTCCTGCAACAAATGACTCCAGCTGCTTACGAAGACGTTAAAATGGGCATGCTCCAAACTATAATATAACCTGCTATCCCACAAGAGAGGAGCATTAAGGAACCATAACTGGACAGGACTAGATTTACATTGTTTACATCTCAACCGTAATATTGTCTCAGAATGGATTTATATCCTGAGTGTTCAATGCTATTAAAGATCAACACTGCATAACACTTTGTGTCATCCAATACTACTGACGTGTTTTGTTAGTCTGTTTTAGCAAAAACAACAAGGAATCTGATGGCACCTAAAAGATTAGCAAATGTATTAGAACATAAACTCTCGTGAGCTACAACTCACTTCAGAATGCAGCACAAAACTGCTGAACTGGAATTCATATGCAAATTTGACACAGTCAGAATGGGTCTGAATGGAGACTTGGAATGGCTCTCATTACAATAAGCAATTTCCCTTTCGGGGACTCTCAGCTGCTCATTACTGTTGGAGATGGGCCACATCCACTCTGATTTAATTAGCACTGGTCTTACACTCCCCTCTCTGTACCCCTTCCTGTCTTTCTCTTCAAGCATCTGAAGAAGTGAGCTGTATTCCCTTGCTTTTTTGAAGATTGAAGATAGTGTCTGTTAATAGTTAACTGATACCCGTAAGTCATTCTTGGGAAATGCTGCTGCACTGTGAGTGTGTAGGAATAACAGTAGCAAAATGTTCCCTCTCTTCTAGAGCCTTTAGCCAAGCCGGAACTGTTGTGGAACTCTTCCATGGCGGGCTCCACTGTAGAAATGGTCTGTAAAGTGGCAGCTGGGAAGGTGGATTTCTACCAGTGGGAAAAAGATCGGAAACCTCTTGCTAACGCTGGTCACTATCATCTCTCTCGGAATCACAGTGTCCTTCACATACTGAATGCAACACACGCTGATTCGGGCAATTACTCCTGCAAAGTTACCAATGAAGTTAGTGAGAATAAAACCTCCCAGAAATTGACCATCAGTGGTAAGTGGGGATTTCTCTTTGCAGTATTTTACATTTTTGGTTGTTTTAACTATGGGGAATAACCTCACAATGTTTCAGGGTTTATGAAACTGTGTGTGTGTGTGTTGTGGGGAGCTCATATCTGCAAAGAATGATCAACATTTATTCAATACTATTAGGCCACATTTTCCAAAATATGCCCATGAGTTGATCTCAGGCATGTGTCTGTCCAATTCAACTTTTTCAATGAGTCATTTCAGAGCTTTGATGCCCATAAGTGACTTCAGCAAATTTAGGAGTGGTTGCACTCCTAACCAGGGGCCACTGATGTTACCCAAGTTCAGCTAAAGAACAGATGATGTCATACGGCCCCAAGTGCCTAGAGAAAATAACTGCCCAACTCAGAGTCCAGAAATAAATGAAATAAATAGATTGCCCAGCCCAGACAAGGAGCACAAGTCATCTCCAAATAGTTTGGCACCCCTATTGGCCATCTGTACTTAGCAGATGCATTTGCTTATGAACTTTTTTTTAAATATAGTTAAAATAGAAATTAGACCCCAACCCACTAACCATGGAAAGTTGGAGCTTTGGATCCAATCCCAAACTTTGGAGTTGGAGCTTTGTCTTAACATAACAGAAGAATGTAAAATTGGGTCTACTGGGTCAGAGCAAAGGCCCATCTAGCCTGGTATCCTGTCTATAATATAGCCCATCTAGCCCGGTATCCTGTCTAGTGGCCAATGCCAGATGCCCCAGAGGGAGCAAACCGAACAGGGAATCATCAAGCGATCTCTCTCCTGTCACCCATTCCCAGCTTTTTGGACAAACAGAGGCCAAGGACACCATTCCTACCCACCCTGGCTAATAGCCATTGGTGGACCTAACCTCCATGAATTTATCTAGCTCTTTTTTGAACCCTGTTAAAGTCCTGGCCTTCCCAACATCCATGTCCTATACAAGGAAGGAGGTAGGCAGTTTAAAATTGCCACCTACCCGGCCACTATGCAGCAATGACCGTAATAGCCTCTGGCTTGGAAATAGAGATGCGGGAGTGTTAGAGAGAGGAAATGCAGCCTGGAACGAAGTCATCTGCTTTAATCAAAACTGCCGGGGTCATGGGAACATTGGGCCACTTGGCCTTTCTAGACTCGGACGACAGCAGGGTTGGTGACAGTGAGGCTTACAAGTGAGCAGGTGACAACTTGCATATCTGATTAAAAAAAACAAACAAAAACCCTCCGGAACGCCACTTGTAATTCAAACTCGAAGGGGCAGATTGCAAAGTTGCTGGCTGAAAGGCAAAGGGCTGTGTCTCTCTTGAGGCATTTTGCATGAGGGAGGTTCCAAGAGAGGCTGACCTGAAAGTGTTCTTCACAGATTCTTCCGTTGTGGTTGCAAACGGTGTCATTGCGGGAGTTGCTGTCATAACTGCAGTCCTGTTGCTAGTCAGAGGTAAGTGAAAGGATTGTCTGGCTTTGTAACTTCCTCCCCATTGAGCCTTTGATCACAGAACTGTATTTGGTTCATGGTGGGTCTATGCCAGGGGTGGGAAACCTAAGGCCTGGGGCCTGCATGCAGCCCCCCGCTTACCTGGATCCAGCCCCCAAGGCTAAAGCCACCCCCAGCTTTGGAGAGTCAGTGCTGACACTGCAGCCCACTGCTGCCTTCCCACGGACTGGCCTCCGACTAATTTTTCTGTGGGTCAGCGGCCCCCAACCCAAAAAAGGTTCCCCAACCCTGATCTATGCTCTGGGTTATATAAAAAAGATGGGGGGGAGGCATGACCCCAAATAAGGAGTGAGGGTTTTCCTCCTAGAAACTGACCCTGGCTGCACATACCAGCGTCTCTGATTGGTTTACACAGTTGTATCCAATGGGATTTAAAACCAAATCCTTGGGAATTTGCCGCTGATTTCAGTTGGATCAGGATTTGGTTCCTAAACTATACATGAGCCTCCATGAACGATAAAACTGGGCCTTTCAAATGAATGACTGGCACAAGGAGCAGATGTAATTCCAGTCCCCCCGCTAAAAGCCGGGCAGGGACAGCTCTCTGTGTTATGTTTAAACGAAGCACACGAGGGAAAAGGCAGTATGCCACATTTATTGAGAATACAACAGTTGCATATGCTCACATCCCCAAGGGTTCAAAGTGCTCCAGCAGAAGTGGTGGGAAGCAGGAAGAAACCTCCCCCTTGCACATGCCCATGTAGCTGGCTCAACACCCCAGCCCGATTCTTCCTCCTGCTGTTCCTGGAACAACATCTCTCACCCAAGAGGGACTGATGGCTCTAAAGTGGGGTTGAGCACTAGGGATGTAAGCATGAGCTTACTGGTTACCCAAACGGTTACACGCAGCTCCCAGTCCGGCTCCTGGGGAGTCGGCTGCAGCAGCTAGCTCCCTGGGAGCGGGGCAGCAGACGGGAGCTGGCACCTGCTGGGAGCTGGCTTAAGAGCCATTTCCCAGTGTGCACCGGCTCGAGGGGCACCGGCTGCTGCACTGCATATAACCGTGTAACTACTGAAATGTTCAGCAGTTACATGGTTAGCTTGTCACCATCATTTTAACATCCCCTACTGAGCACAAACAAGAGGATCCACTTCATGTTCTGTTTAGTTAGTGGTGCCCATGCTTAGAAATGGTCTGGGTCATCTAAGGCTGTCTCCAAAGACAAAATATATGCTCAGAAATGTACATCTGCCTTTAGAACTCCAGTAGACACTCCGGGTGTGTCTGTACAGCAACTAGACACCCGGATCTGGCCAAAGCAATCGCCCTGTGGTGTGGGGGCAGGAAACCTGGCTTAGTGCCTTCGTCACTGAACTGTGCCGGTGGTCGTTCTTAAGTAACATAGGAGGTCTGCTGCATTCGCACGCTGCATTCCGTGCTGGTGATGATGACGTTAACGTGTCAGAGATGATCTAATGGAGCAGGTTTAACACCTCAAAGCTGCTTCCGGCCGTGTTTCCATGGCAATGACATTCCATTAGCATCCTGTTACATCTGAGGTCAGAGACCTCAAACAAACATTTACTGTTCAGACAAATAACAGCCCTTTGCTTATCTGTCGAATGTGTGTGTAGCTGCTGTTACACATCTTTCCTGGGAAAAAGAACCCCTGCCAATGACTGTTCCAGTAGACGCTGTCTTTACAAATATGGACGTTTCTCCTGCCACAGCTCCATTTTGATAACATCTCCACTTTTCTTCCTCTGTCTTCATCTGTCCTTACAAATCCAACATGGTTTAAAGGGAATTGTCAACTCGAACCTAGTGAATTTCCAAAGATGAGTTTAAAATAGTTTCAGGTGCTATTCCTGTCCTAGGTCTCCCTGCCAATTTTTGTAGGTTTATAAACATATTTCTCTAGTTTTTGCCCAAAGGCATTTCATGCTGCTCTTCCTGCTTGCAAGACCCATGCGAACAAGGGGACTAGACCAAGGCCTAGATCCTCGAAGTATCGAAAGGCCTAAATACTTTTGGGGATCTGGTCCCACCTGATTAGTACAGGAGAAACCATGAAACTCACTAGAAACAAATTAATGTCAAATACCTGCAATAAACAAACAAAATAAATAGAGAAACTTATTTTTTGCTAATCTTTCAGAGTTTTTTGTTTTGTTTTGTTTTGTTTTGTTAGAAGTGGGAAAAGATTTTTAGGCAGAGGTCTGTCCCTTTAATTATTTCTGCTTTGCGTAGGATAGGCGGTCAATACAGTTCTGATCAGTTAAGTGTTGGGCAGTTTTAGTGAGCTGAATATTTATGAATGAGTATCCGAAGAAATGCATGGTGCCTGGATCCTGAGAAGCCAGCACCAAAGCTGAGGATAGGGAGGCTGGAATAAAGGTGGGGGTGCTGCCAGCCAGTGACTGAAACTGTAACCCCGCAATGTAAGGGAGACCACTTCACATGCACCCCCAGCATCCCTAGTTCCGATATCTATGGCAGAGTTTTAGGGGTGGGGAGAGAGACCTGGCAAAAGCATTGCAGCAGCTCAGGGCTGGAAGTCAATTGTAACAGATGCTACCTGCCTCCTCTCACGGCCGTGACATTTCCCTAGCAGGGCTGGGGTCAGTGGCTCATGGACTCTGTGGAGTTACTACTTCCTTCCCAGCGTTCTGGTAACTTTCGCTGCCTTGGCTGTTCTGGGAGACCTTTTGGAACCCTCCTTCTTTGTCACCTCACGAGCTGGTGCCTCGTGCTTCCGAGGGAGTGACCAGAACAGGGAGATTCATGGAGTGATCCCCCCCCGCCATGTCCCAGGCTGGGCTGCTGGCAGTCAGAGGGTTAGGGACATTCAGAGCATGAGGGTGACCATCCTTGCTCACAGTTGTAGATGGACCTGTCCTCTGGAAGCTTTTCTGTGTCTTTTCTGAACCCAGTTGTGCTTTGGGTTTCCACAGCATCCCCTGGCAACCTTGGTGCTGTCCTGTCCATGGGGTGGTTTGGGGCAGCTGCCTCAGGCTCTGTGCTTCAGGGGGGCCTCACGGTGCCCAGAGCCGCCTGGGTGAACAGCAGGGGCCTGGGGCCGGCAGCAGGGGTCGGTCCCCTGCCCCACACTCATCGAGGGCAGCGGGAAGTAGAGCAACCCGGCCCCGGCCTGCTCTGCTCCCCCGGCTCCCAGATGTGCCTCAGGGAGGGGGCTTGGTGAAAGCGGGGGAACCACTTCCTCCCCCCCAGCACTCACTGGCTGTGGGACCGGGAGCCACAAGGCTGGGCGCCGGCAGAGCAGAACAGGTGGGGGCTGGGTCATTCTGGGCACCAGGGAATGCGGGGGTGGAGGGGCGGGTCCTCCCTGAGTGCCGTGGCTGGAGCCAGAGGAGCGGAACGGGCTGGGGCCAGGTCACGTCACTTCCTGCCGCCGCTGCCGGTGAGCGCGTGGGTGGCGCCAGGCCCCCTGCTAATGCAAAGGGCCGCATGGAATCAGCAAGCCCCAGAGCCGAAGGCAGGGACCATCTGCTGCCTTGCTGAGCTTTGATTGTGTTGCCACTAACAGAAGATTCCCTTTCCTTCTGCATTAGCAGATGGGGACTTGTACAGTGAATGAAAACTGCCGGGCCTCCCTCTGGATGAAGAAATCATTTCAATTCCCAAGAGACATTGGAACAAAGAGTGAATCACAGTTTGCTTCTGCCCCGCTGTACCCCCTTCGTAAGGCGTCAGTCAGCCAGTCATCGTACAAATCAGCGTGTGCTGCCAGACAACACATCTACAATGATCCAGTTTGTGGTTCTTTGGCATGGAGTTGCCAATTTGCTGGGGTGGCAAACTATTTTGGAAAGCAGCCTGCCCAAGCCAGGGAAGAGTGCTGAAGCCACACAGCGGTGTCTGAAAATTATAACCGTGCATTTCAAATGCTGTAGAAACACGCTAAGTCTAAATGTGAACAAACAAACAAACGTGCAAAAATAGAACTACAGACAGGGGAACAGGGAGAAAGTTACAATGGGAGAGGTCTAGGTTGGATATTAGGAAAAACTATTTCACTAGGCAGGTGGGGAAACATTGGAATGGGTTCCCTAGGGAGGTGATGGAATCTCCATCCCTAGAGGTTTTTAAGTCTTGGCTTGACAAAGCCCTGGCTGGGTTGATTTAGTTGGGATTGGTCCTGCCTTAGGCAGGTGGATGGACTTGATGACCTCCTGAGGTCTTTTCCAGCTCTATGATTCTATGAAAGGGTGCACGGCCACATGGGGATGAGGGAGGAGGTGTCTAAAAGGGAGAGGCTAGGGGTCAGCCAGGGTCTGCATGGGGGAAGGTCTCTAACAGACCCTCCTTCCTTCCTCCAACCTGTTTCATACTTTCCCCACCCATACCCAACAACCCTCCAAGTTCGCCCATAACATAAGAACTAGGGGTCACCAAATGAAATTGATAGGTAGCAGGTTTAAAATAAACCAAAGGAAGTTTTTCTTCACACAGCGCACAGTCAACCTGTGGAACTCCTTGCCACAGGAGGTTGTGAAGACCAGACTTGAATAGGGTTCCAGAAAGAACTAGATAAATTCATGGAGGTTAGGTCCATCAATGGCTATTAGCCAGGATGGGTAGGAATGGTGTCAGTTTGGCAGAAGCTGGGAATGGATGACGGGAAAGATCACTTGATGATTCCCTGTTCTGTTCACTCCCTCTGGGGGCACATGGTATTGGCCCTTGTTGGAAGACAGGAGACTGGCTTTGGTCTGACCCAATCTGGCCGTTCTTATGTTCACACCCAAGGCTCCTCCCCAGCAATTACTTCCCTCTTCCTCAGCTCCTCTGTTACCCCTCATGCCCCCTAGCCTTAGCACTGCTTCTAGGGCAGCTGGAAAGACAGTTCTGTATGGTAGTTGAAATGAATTATTATTCAGAGTTCTTTATTAATATGCCTAGTAAGGAACATATTTGTCAAAAAATGTTCTGAATCTTTATGCTCTGCATTGTTAGTCAGGCTACGTCTACATTGGCAAGATTTTGCACAAATACTTTTAACGCAAGAGTTTTTGCGTTAAAGTATTTGTGCAAGAGAGCGTCTACACTGGCATGTGCTTTTGCGTAAAAGCATCCGTGCCAGTGTAGACGCTCTCTTGCACAAGAAAGCTCTGATGGCCATTTTAGCCATCGGGCTTTCTTGCACAAGAAATTCATGTTGCCTGTCTACACTGGCCTCTTGCGCAAGAAGAGTTGCGCAAGAGGGTTTATCCCTGAGCGGGAGCATCGTAGTTCTTGCACAAGAAGCCCTGATTTCACACATTAGAACGTCAGTGTTCTTGCGCAAGAACTCCCCGCCAGTGTAGACAGGCAGCATGTTTTCGCGCAAAAGCAGGTGCTTTTGCGCAAAATCATGCTAATGTAGACACAGCCCATTTGTTCTGTCAACAATTTTTAAAATGTATTTGGAGTAAAAATCTAGTAACTAAAACATCACCATTAGGCTTGCTGACTTCTTTTCCTCCTGGGGTCTTGGAGTGGTAGTTTTTGGAGGCCTTATGACAGTTTTCCCCATTACTGTACTAAAACCCCTCCCCCCTTATGGCCATAGCCATGGCAATAGAAAAAATCTTCTGTCAGCCTAGCAGTATCTACACTGGCTTAAGTCGGTGACTACATTTCTCAGGGGTGTGAAACATTTCTCAGGGGATGTGAATCTTTCACACCCCTGAGTGACTTAGCTAGGCCACCCTAACTTTTTGGTGTAGACCAGCTCTTAGATTCCCATGTGACCAAAGCTAAAGATCAAATGCTTTAGTGCAACAGGTATTGTTTTAGTGTAAACTGCCCTAGGAATGGAAAGGCAAGGACATGGTTCTTCATGGCTTGTGGGAGGAGCCTAGCAAGCTCCTACTGGTACCCAAAAGGGACACATGCAACAAACGACGACCACCTAGCAAGGACGTAACTCATTTTTCTGGCTCCATAGCTGACAACATCAGCTTCTCACACCACTTTGAAAGGAAAACTGTAGATCCCATATCTAAAAGCAGTCTACATTGTGTGTGTGAGCGTGTGTGTGGGGGGGAGAAGGTTGGCTTAAAGTATGCAACTCCAGCTATATAACTAATGCAGCTGAAGCCACTGTAAGCCAAGCTTGGTGCCATCTCCACAGAGGAAGATCGACGGGGTGCCCTCAGCATTTGATTTAATGGGTCTTTACTAGACCCACTAAATCGAACCCCGGAAGATCGATTGCGGGAGTCTCGGTCCTCCAGTGAGTGGAGACATGGGCTAAGTTAAGACGGGATAACTGAAGTAGTTTAAATCATTACATGATTTCTTTATTGAACCCATTGCAATGAGATAGGCAGTTCCAACTCCCTTAAAACAATCAAGGCAGTGAAATAAAGGGCCGCAATGGTGCATGGTTCCTTCAGTTGTGTTCTGTAAATAGCTGGTTTTTCCCCCAACAGCTGTTTATTTTCTAGCCAGCCCAGGCTTGCTCCCCTCACGCTCCCTCTGATTTGTTTCTTCCCTATTGAAATGGGCCTTTTGGACAACTGAAACCCTCTCTCTTCCAAAGATATATACACCCTGCTCCTTTGCTCTCCAGGTTGGTGAACACCCCCAGCCATCCTTTGGCATAGTGGGACAGAGACTAATCACACAAGGGTGACCGGGAGCAAGGGGGAGCTCCTCTACATGCAAGTGTCTGCGTCCCACCAAAACCTAAATTCTAGAGGGGGCTGGGTCCTGTCAGGAGGGCAGGGAACTGGACCTGATGACCTCTCATTCCCATTCTATGACTTTCGGGGCCTCCCGAGCCCCCTCCCCTGCCCACCAGCAATGGACAGATGCCCAGTTTTGCCAAGAAAGTCTGGAGTTCGGGGGCAGGGCTTAAAAAGGGGACTGCCCTGGCCAAAACAGGACCCAGGGGCACCCCAGGGTGTGGTAGGGGAGACCCAGGCAGCTGGATGCCCAGACCCTTCACCTGCTCTAGGTGAGGCATTGGGGGTCTCCCGAGCCAGTGTCCCTGCCCCCCAGGGCATGTTGTCCAGGACAGGCAGAGGGCCCAGGGCTCCCCACAGCAGGTCTTACCATGGCCTAGCTTCTGGTCAGACCAGCAGGCAGGGCCTTGAGGGGAAGGGAAGGAGCCAAGGGCAGAGCCCTATGGGGTGTGTGTGTGGAGGGCTCCACTGGGGTGCCTGGGGCCCAACACCACTTAAATCTAGCCCTGGGTGCCCCCTCTTGTGAGAGAAGTGGGTTAGAGGGGCCTCCCCTGGTTGCAGCTGCCCCAGGCTCTCCCTTGAGTGAGTGCAGACGATGGCCCATGCAAGCTCAGACAGCCTGTCTGTGGTCACTGGCTGTGCCCACTGGGACTGCAATGGCCACGTAGAGACACCTCTCAGCTAGCTCCAAGCTGCTGCAGTGAGAGAGAGCAGAGGAGTCCTCCGTCCCCACCACAGCCTGCCACCCAAGCCCTCCTCAGAGCAGAGACTCAATTGAAGGAAAACAAAAAGGAATCAAAGACTAGAGCAATGCCAGGGAATCTCCCAGGCCGCAGATACGCACAATTGTGACAAAGTCCCTTGGCAGCTCCCTGGGGTTCTACGCTTCTTGGCAGTTACTTGGGCACCTCAGAGACTCATGGAGCCCCCTTCATTGCCCTGGGATTTCCCTAGAGGCAAGGGTGGGTCCCTGCTTACCAAGTCATTCTCATCACAGGCCTGGGCTCTGTGCACCTTCCAAAAAACCCTCCTGCTGCTTGGGAGGGATCCTTTGATAGGAACCTGGAGGCCTTGATTGGCAGCAGGTGCTTAATTAACCCCAGCTGCAAGCTGCCTCCTAATTAGACCTCTATTTTCTACCCTGGCTGCTGGGCTGCATTCAGGTGAGGCTAATTTGGAAACAAGAAGGCATTCACCCACCTCCCAACATGGCTGCCTTGGATCAGAGTTTTGCAGTTTGCAGGCTGTGGTCTGTCACACAAGGTATGCATTGCATTCCAGCGGGGGTTAGTTACCAGCCCTACCCTTGTACCTCTCGTCCAAAAAAAACAACCCTGCCCTGGCAGAGCTTCCTGATCGTAGGAGGGGTTCTTGTGCCCAGGAATGTGTTTACGCAGCTACTTGAGAGATCTGGGGCTTTTTTTTTTTTTTTTTGTGCCTTTCTCTACCGTCAGGAATGTGCGACAGGAGTTTGTTGCTGTTTTGCCAAGGCCAGGCTGGCTCTGGGGCATGGCTTTTGGCTCATGCTGCTAGTTATGTCTAGATCTCCAACAAGGCCTTTTCCAGGCGGAAGTCAGCACTGGTGCTGCTGAGATTTGCAACGCTGTGTGTGTGACATCCCTAGTCCTTGTTCCCTGGGCCAAAGACCCTGCTGTCTAGGAAGAATCCTCTGCCTACTCTGTGGGGAATTTGCATCCCATCCCTATGCTGGAGTCTGGTCTCTGTAAATCCACTTACACCAGCAAACATCCCAAACCTTTCCCTGCCGCCAGTCACAACAACACTCTTATCACATCTGCCATCAGAACAGCCAGACCCAATGACATGAGAACATGGCTGGCCACTCTGGGGCTGACACATAGAACAGCTGATTGATTTTTTTCCTTTTCTTCAAAACTCTATGATGCCTCTTGTGAGTCAGTTTCAAGTCCCATGCTAGACATTGCAACCCTGTAATTGCAAGCGGTAAACTAGGACAAAACACTGCTTTTCTGGTTCTTTATGTCACCCTTCCAATCTTTTCCGTTGTCCCCTCCTTGGGATGACTGTGTTCTGGCCGCCCTGTCTCAAAACATGACACGAGAGCCGCTTCCAAGTGCCTAAAAGGGTGTTACAAGGAGGAGGGAGAAATATTGTTCTTGTCTTCTGAGGATAGGACAAGAAGCAAGGGGCTTAAACTGCAGCAAGGGAGGTTTAGGTTGGACATTAGGAAAAACTTCCTGTCAGGGTGGTTACACACTGGGATAAATTGCCTAGGGAGGCTGTGGCATCTCCATCCCTGGAGATATTTAAGAGCAGGCTGGATAGACAACTATTAGGGATGGTCTAGACCAATGTTTCTTAAACTGTGTGCTGTGAAGAACAGAGTTCAAAATGGCCACCCTTAAAGGGACAGGAGACTTTTTTCCCCCCTCAATAACTTTCCCCCGACCCTCTTTTTCTTTTTGCTCAATAACTTTTCCTTGGCCTCTTTTTTTTTTTTTCCCCAACAAAAAGTCCTTGGTGTTCCTCATAAAAAAATTATTGTTCGGTGTTCCTCCATCTTAAAAAGTTTAAGAAACACTGGCCTAGACGTTGCTTGGTCCTGCCGTGAGGGCAGGAGACTGGATTTGATGACCTCTCGAGGTCCCTTCCAGTTCTAGTGTTCTGTGAATCTATGATTCTATGAAAACAGCTCGGGCTGAATGGCGAGGCTCAGAGAGAGCCATAACTTTTGTTTTATTAAAACCGCAGCTGCAGCCTTAACCACAATGCTGCCCAGAGTATTGGTGTTATGAACTTTTCTGTATTGTTTTCTATCCCATTCTTACCCAGAGTGATGGTTAGGTTGCTCTTTAGCCTTGACCTTGTGCAGAGTTTCTCATGGAGTATCTCTTTGAAAAGCGGGGGGGACCAGTGTATCCAGATTCTGAATGCCACAAACGATGGGACCAGAGGCTGCGTAGGGGGACTGGCTTTTTGTTCTGTGTGCAACTCGTGCCTAGCACCGTGAGATCTTTGATATATGAGTCAGGACTCTGGCACTGCTGCACTGTACATAATAAGGATAATTCAACACTGCTTTGGTCCCGTTCCTGCAAACACTTTTTGAGCGGCCACTTGTGTATGCAGCCCCACTTGAAATGCAGTGGGCTCTTGTCTCATATAAGAATCCTGGAACTGAGCATTTGCAGAGTCAGATCAAAGAAAGTAACAGTCCCTTTCCTTTGAGTACTTGCGCCCACTGAAATCTGAATCCTGGAATGCCCTGGCATGAACTTTGCTGGTGACATGCCAGTGCCTCTGGAATCCCAGTGGCAAACCTAAAGTGGTTGTGCAAGTTCTATTTCAAAGTATTTCATTGGTTTTTTTAAGGTAGTAAAATGCAGCGTATTTTAAGTTCCATGGGGTGGCTGGAGTGCTTGTGTTGTTCATAAGCCTGCGTGTGAATTCAGAACAGCTCCCTTTGTGCATATCTGTCAAAATTCACATGAACGGGAGCTGTCACATGGGCGGGGGGAGGGGAGACTTTTAAAGGTCCACAGGGTGGTGGAACTTTTAGTAGCAGCTGGGTGCCTATGTCAGTCGGGGGCCTCCCGTTCCCACTTGTGTCTGAAATCTCTCCCCTGTTCCCCAATCCTAATGGAGTGGCTGTCCTTTGTGGATAAAATTTGTGAATGGTGATGGGAAGGGCAGGTTTGCATGGGGATGGTCCACAGATGGGTCAGCCAGCATAAAATCTACGCCCCTCATATATCCCAGAGAATCTATTCCTAGGCACCATGTACCTCCCAGGTAGTATATTGCCCCCAGCTTCTGTCAAAATGAAGAGGAAAGAGAGAGGGGATAGGATGTAACAGTCCAGGAAAAGGCAGCGCCCCAGCTGTGCTGTTAGGACCTTGATCTATTGCCTTCTGGAGCCTGCTCCAACTCCTTGTGCCTCCACACTCCAGCTGAGGGGGAAAAGGGCAGCAACAGGATTTGGTGCATGGCTCTGAACCCCTAAACAAGGAACTGATTAGAAGCCTCAACCCCCAAGAAGAATAAAGAACCAAGGCTAACAGCATAAGAAACACTGGCATGAGGGAAATTTCACAATATGCACAAAGGAGCTTGTTGGGGAGGGGGGGATGGATGTTTATAAACTACGTATAAACTAAACCGCGTCAAACTTTAATTAGAGAGGGTCCTGACCAAGACCGTACTTAGCGAGGGAAGCTAGAGCCCTAACTTGATAACTTGTACACGGCCCCACCCATAGAAATGTTAGAGAGCAGCAGCTAAAAAACCAGCTAAAATGGAAAATGAGAGAATCAAGTTTTTAAATACTTGCAAAACTTCCTGATAAGAGATGTTTATAAAGGGGAGACTTATACATCTAAATAGCTGGCTAAAACATTCCACATCAATAACTGGAGAAGCAAGTCTAAGAAACTTGACTATTTATAATAATACTCTATAATAATCCATGATAAAATAATACATTTTTATTGCATTTGTTGTTAGAAAGCAAATATTAAACTTTTTTTTTTAAAAAGGCAGAGTAGCGGGTAAACATATATTAGACTTGGAAGAGAGGGAGACCAGATAAGAAGACAGAGAGCTGAAATAATGCCTATATGAAACTATTTATAAATAGTGTGAGTTTCATATTATTTTGTACAGTTCCCATCCATTAAAAATCGGCTGCTCCCATCTGATCCATGGTTCCTCCAATTCACACATTCCAAGGCTAGAAATCATTCAATAGTTATTCTCTTGTGGTAAATTAATCATATTATTTCTCTCAGTTCTTAGATTCTAGTTCTGTAGAGTGTATATTTTTTTGCAACTGAAGTAATAAAACACACATTTTATGCAATCACAAAAAATGTAAAAATGCCCCTCTTTAATCCACTGCAGACTCTTTGGGTTCTGTTCTTTGCTCTGTGGTTAACAGGAGTGCATTGTGCATGCCCCCAGTGTTCTTAGTCCTATATGCTTCATAGGCAAAATAGAAATGGTTGCTTTATTACGCATTTGCTATTCCTGATTACTCCTCTTACCATAGAATCATATAACGGGAAGAGAGCTGGAGGGGGCACAAGTCCAGTCCCCTGCATCCGTGGCAGGACCACGCACAGAATGAATGGAGACAGCTCTTGCAATATCTGCAGCTTAAATTACTACAGTGGAAAGTTGTGCAAGCAGGGAAACTTTACAGACTTGTTTTTAACAAAGCTTTGGCGGTGTAGACAGAGAGAATATCACCACGTCTATATGTGCTCGCACTCACGTTTCCCACGAGAGGGGCTTCTGAAAACAGGTCCATGTCCTCTTCAGCGCTGGCTAGCTCACTTTTAAATCCAGACACATCAACAGGCAGGCACACCCCTGCCTTTAAGCTGAAATCTGGAAGCCTTGGGAGCCAGGTTATTGCGAAGCTGTTAACCACAAACACTTTGCTCGGCTCCTAGTTTTAAGTCCATGCGCTGAATCCCTTGGTTGTGTAGGGGGATGCTACATTAACCTGTCGGTGGGCTTTCGGTCCCAGTTCACCAAACGTTATGTTTAACTGGTTAACCAATTAAGCGAGAGGGCTCCTGGGCAGCCTGGCCACAGGAGGTAAAGGGGCTGGAGCAGCCCCACTGCCCTGTGGGATCCCACTTAATGAGTTAAGTGTTTCCCAAATGGTGTTCCGGGGAACCCCAGGGTTCCGCGAGAAAATTCCATTACAATAACATGTTGTTATTAAAAAATAATTAATATTAAGCATTTATGAATTTTATTGAAAACAATTTTCATTTGTGTTGATCTCATGACCTTGTTTAGCATTTGCTTATTATTATCCTTACTTATTTATGGTCTACTTTTTCAGCTCCATATATAAGACTGCTATTAGGGGTTCCACAAAATTCTTTTGAGTTTAAAAGGGTTCCGTGGCCAAATAAAATTGGGAAACACTGAGTTAAGCAGTTAACTGATTAAACATAATTTTACATCCCTCCTGGCAAGGTGAGGAGCCCAGCTGGTCCAGTTCCTGTGGAACTGATTTTCATGCTGCTGAGACCCACTGGTATTTATTGTGTAATGAATTATGTAAGGGCACCTGGCGCTTTGGCTTGGTAGATTTAAATCTAAATAAAGAAAATATTTTACCGCTTCCTTCCAGTGTTTGCTTCTGATATTGTCCTAGGAAATAACTACAATTAAAGACTTCTGGCTAGTGTCCTTATTTGAATGTATACTTAATCTCACCTATATGCTTTTTAAAAAAAAAAGACTTTTAATTGTCAGTATTGTGCTAGCTATTAACCTAATTTATTTATTTCTTAAAAGCTGCAAAAGTGCCTGTAAAATTAAGCTAAAACATTTTAGTTGAATTTTGCAACTAAGAATCTTTTTTTCCCTTTTTAAGCATCTCTCCTAATTTAGCAGCAGACTAGAAGCAAGATAAAATACAGCACCCCATTAAGTCCAAAATATTCATTTTTCTGTCTAAAACTGACATTTCTGGAGCTGAGTGTATTCAGCACCCTCTGAAAATGAGGGGTGCTTATTTTGTGGCCTAAATCAGACTTTCCAGTTAGTGGGATTGCTATATCTGTCTCCTCCTCCTCTGGAAAGCCCTTGTCTCAGTCTTCCTGAACTGGATGACTGGTTTTCAGTCATGCATTCTTCTAGCTGATATCAGAAGCAGACTCTGCCAGCTATACTCCGGCCCTGTACCGCCAATGCTCAAAGGGAACTGCTTTTATCACTTAACTACACATCTGCAAGGAAATGAGGTCAAACCATTTCCCTGGGCAAAAATTAACCCATGGTTTTAAAATCATTGGTGGGCAGGGCAGGGGGAAAGTCCGTTCAGATGGGATTGGAGATTTCAACAGCATGGTCCCATTTTAAAAAGCGACTAATGCTTCTAGCTAAATCAATGGGGGTGGATTCCGCAAAGCTACTGGGCTGCTTAAGCTTTTCTCCACACACGATGGGTCACAACATTCCCTCTGGACCCTGCCTGTGCCCAAAGCCATTTCTCCAAAAAGAGGGGGGGGGTTGCATGTATGTATGGGGGGGAATGACTATAGCCCAGTGGTTCCAGCACTTGCCTGGAGGACAGGGGACCTCCCCATCCACAGTGAAACAGCTTCAACAGGAGGGACTCCCAGGTCAGCGTGTCCCATACTTAAAACACCCTCCTCCACCTAGGTGAGAATCAGCTGTGGAGCTGGTAGAGGGGAGAAACTTTGAACCTGGGTCTCCCACAGCTGCAAGTGCTCTAACCATTGCACCACAAGGTCATTGTCAGTATTGTGCTAGCTATTAACTAATTTATTTATTTCTTAAAGCTGCAAAAGTGCACAAGAATTAAGCTAAAACATTTTGAACAATTTTGCAACTAAAATCTTTTTCCCTTTTTAAGCATCTAATTTAGCAGCAGACTAGAAGCAAGATAAAATACAGCACCCATTAAGTCCAAAATATTCATTTTCTGTCTAAAACTGGCTTGTTTCTGGAGCTGAGTGTATTCAGCACCTCTGAAAATGAGAATTGCTTATTTTTGTCAGCCTAAATCAGACTTTCCAGTTAGTGGGATTGCTATATCCTGTCTCCTCCTCCTCTGACCCTTGTCTCGATCTTCCTGAACTGGATGACTGGTTTTCAGTCATGCATTCTTCTAGCTGATATCAGAAGCAGACTCTGCCAGCTAACTCCGGCCTGTACTTAATGCTCAAGGGAACTGCTTTTATCATAACTACCATCTGCAAGGAAATGAGGGTCAAACCATTTCCCTGGGTAAAATTAACCCATGGTTTTAAAATCATTGTTAGGCAGGGCAGAGAAAGTCGTTCAGATGGGATTGGAGATTTCAACAGCATGGTCCCATTTTTAAGCGACTAATGCTTCTAGCTAAATCAATGAGATTGGATTCACTTAAGCTACTGGGCTGCTTAAGCTTTTCTCCACACACGATGGGTCACAACATTCCCTCTGGACCCTGCCTGTGCCCAAAGCCATTTCTCAAGAGAGGTTGCATGTATGTATGGAGAATGACTATAGCCCGATGGTTCAACACTTGCCTGGAGGACAGGGGACCTCCCCATCCACAGTGAAACAGCCAACAGGATGCTTTCTTGGCCAGTGATCATTTCACAAAGTTCAAAGCAAATACAATTTATTAAACATCAACTGATTAAAGAGAAAAGAATAAGAAAAATGAGAATGGTTAAATGAGAACACACAGTCCTGCTCTGTAGCATGGGGACATCAAAACAGCAGTCTGCAGAGTGTAAGGACAGTTCACAGTCTGTTCCTTATAGGTCCCTTATAGATCCTGGCTGTGCTGCAGGGGGCTGCAGGCTGACACGCTTGCTCTGGGACCTGGACTAAAGCGCCTCTGGGCCGGGAGATGCTTTGCTTTGGCAAGCACCTTCCCTCCCGCTGAGCAGGGCTGATACTTAACTCAGCTCCTTGGCTCCTGAGGTCCCAGGATTCTCCGTGGGCTATCTCTCCTGCCCAGAGCCTCTCCCCACTTTGCTGGTCCCAGCTGCTCACCACACCCAGCTGCAGGCTGTGCTGCTTTGCCAGTCTCCAGCTCCTCTATTTTGGGATACCGGAAGTATCCCGAGATCGCTATTCCGTGCCTTTGAAACAAGCCTGCTAGTGCGAAATAGACCAGGCTCGCTATTCCCACGTCCCTGCAAACCTCGCTCCACCGGGAGGCAGGGATGCGTCGGACTAGCAGGTTATTTCGAAAGTCACAAAATAGGCAGTTTCAAAATAAGATGCAAATAAGCCACGGTTGCTTATTTGAGCTAGTGTAAGCGGGGGGATGGTCCCGCTATTGTGGGGAACTTTCCTGGCTTCTATACTACACCGGTGAAATGGACCAGCGAAAGGATCTGAGTCCCTGCTCCCACTTCCTTTACCCCACGGCTTCCCTGATCCTGAGGGCTCCCCTTCCACTCTCCTCAGTAGCAGAGTCCTCGAAACCCCAACAAGGCTGGGCCCAAGTTTCCTGGGGCTTAATCCCCGACCTTGTAGTTACTTGGGGCAGGGGATAAGGTGTCCCCACTCCGGAGTACTCTCTTCACACTGCATGCTTTCTTGGCCAGTGATCATTTCATAAAGTTCAAAGCAAATACAATTTATTAAACATCAACTGATTAAAGAGAAAAGAATAAGAAAAAAAATGAGAATGGTTAAATGAGAACACACACAGTCCTGCTCTGTAGCTTGGGGACATCAAAACAGCAGTCTGCAGAGTGTAAGGACAGTTAACAGTCTGTTCCTTATAGGTCCCTTATAGATCCTGGCTGTGCTGCAGGGGGGCTGCAGGCTGGACACGCTTGCTCTGGCAGTGACCGCACGGCCTCAGGCTCTAGGTGGCAGGACCCCTCTCCCAGTCTGGCCTGCAGGGCTTCTTGGCCGGTGGTGTCTCCCTGCCCAGAGCTTCTCCCCCCACTTTGCTGGTCCCAGCTGCTTACCACACCCAGCTGCAGGCTGTGCAGCTTTGCCAGTCTCCAGCTCCTTGTATTGTTTCTCTGTCCCTTTGGCAGTGAACAGAGAGCCAAGTCTGCTGCTCAACACAGGGCCTGCACTCCTTGGGCTGCGTGTGCCTGGCTCTGTTGCTGCAGGACTGCCTCTCCGCACAGATTACACACCTTGGGCTGTGTGTGCCTGGCTCTGTTGCTGCAGGACTGCCTCTCCGCACAGCTTGCACTCCTTGGGCTGCGTGTGCCTGGCTCTGTTGCTGCAGGACTGCCCCTCCACACAGCTTGCGCTCCTTGGGCTGCGTGTGCCTGGCTCTGCTGCTGCAGGACTGCCTCTCCGCACAGCTTGCACTCCTTGGGCTGTGTGTGCCTGGCTCTGTTGCTGCAGGACTGCCTCTCCGCACAGCTTGCACTCCTTGGGCTGTGTGTGCCTGGCTCTGTTGCTGCAGGACTGCCTCTCCGCACAGCTTGCGCTCCTCGGGCTGTGTGTGCCTGGCTCTGTTGCTGCAGGACTGCCTCTCCGCACAGCTTGCGCTCCTTGGGCTGCGTGTGCCTGGCTCTGCTGCTGCAGGACTGCCTCCGCACAGCTTGCGCTCCTTGGGCTGCGTGTGCCTGGCTCTGCTGCTGCAGGACTGCCCCTCCGCACAGCTTGCGCTCCTTGGGCTGCGTGTGCCTGGCTCTGCTGCTGCAGGACTGCCCCTCCGCACAGCTTGCGCTCCTTGGGCTGCGTGTGCCTGGCTCTGCTGCTGCAGGACTGCCTCTCCGCACAGCTTGCGCTCCTTGGGCTGCGTGTGCCTGGCTCTGCTGCTGCAGGACTGCCTCTCCACACAGCTTGCTCCTCTTAGCTCTCTCTTCTTGCTCTGAGAGACCCAGAAAATCCCAGCTCACAGGAGGATGGGGCCTGGCCTCTCATTTTCCTCACTGGCCTGTCCAACCTGTCAATCAGGCCGAGCTGGAGTGTTGGCTGCTTTCCATTGTCTCTGGGGTCTGTCAGTCTCATGGACCCTTCCCCTTTTGATACTGGGAGCTGGCAAACCAAAAACTCCCACAGAGTTTTAGTAAGGGGCTAACGGTCCCCTTACACTCGGGGTGCAGTGTAGACGCACCTGTTGGGAACCAAATTACCCCGCCCTCCGCCACTGCTGGGAGACAGGCTGGAGTGAGGACTGCAGGTTGGAGGTTTGTTGTGCAAAGGGTCCCACCCTTCCCCCACCCGTTGTCCAGCACTGGGGTAACCCTACGGGGCGGGGCAGGGTATGAAACCTACTGGGGCTCAGACCCAGTTCCCTTCCGCCGGGCTTAGCCTAATACACCCCTGCAAAGAGCCCTGCAGTGAGACTGTGCGTGGGGGGAGACATGGGGGGGCACAAGGCCGGTGTAACGACAGAAACACTAACTTCTCCAAATTTGCGACTTTGGGCGCACTGAGCTTGCGCACCCGAACTGAGCAAACTCGGTCGCCTTCGCTGTGGCCGCTGCCCTCTCTCTGCCCTCACTGCTTCGTAGAATTTGCTTCCTCCTCTTTGGAGGGGTTTAAAATGATTAAGGGGGGCAAATTGCAGCGGGGGGGTGTCATGGTCTGAGCAGGGGGCAGAAATTTACCGGCTGGGGGGATCAAGCTACTGCAGGTAGTGTCAGAAGAGGGGCTAAAGGGGAAAAATCGGGGGGTTGGGGTGGTAGCCGGGGATAAGTGCGGGGGAAGGGCTGACACTCCCAGACCCTTTTCGTGGACAAAACCCCCGTTTAGGGAGGGGGGAGGGGGGAGCAGTGACCCCATGGTACGAGCCACCCGATGTCCTTGTAAATACCGGGTTGCAAGGGGTGCAAAGGTTTTTTTTTTTTCTCTTCCCTGGAGCTGCATGTCAGCCCCCGAGCAGGGGGCAGGCTCCTGGGCCTGAGTTCTTAAAGGCACAGGCCTCCCAATTCCTAGCCGTCAATGCTTAGACACCGCAGTTCCTCTCTATGTGTACAAGTGTGAACTATTGTACAGACGGTTCCTGCCTCAAACTCTGCCTCTCACGTTTGGAGTATTGAAGCGTCTTCTCTCAGTTTCGATGTCGATATGAAGTCACTGCAGCTCCTTTCTCTTATGTACTGTGCTGAGGTGCTAAACGCCCTCCCAGACCCCACACATCCACACCCCCTCCTGTACGGCAATCCCCTGCCCCAGGGCAGAGCCCTCACCCATCCCCCAAACTCCCCCTAGCCTGCACCCCTCCTGCACCCAAACTCCATCCCAGAGCCTGCGCCCCAAACATGTTAACCTTTTGTGGGCCCTCATGGGGGCAATGGGGACATGGGGCAGAGTCCTCAGAGCAGGAGTCTCCAACCTGTTTAAGCACGAGATCACTTTTTGAATTTAAGTGCAATCCAAGATCTACCTCATATATAAATACCCTGGCCCCGCTTCCTTCCTACCCCTTCTCCAAGGCCCTGCCCCTGCTCCCTCTATCCTCCCTCTCTTGCCCATCCTCACTCACTTTCATCAGCCTGGGACAGAGGGTTGGGGGCGCAGGCTTTGGTCTTGGATGAAGGGATCTGTAGTGTGAGAAGGGCTCTGAGCTGCTCTTGGGGCAGGCAGGTGGACGTAGGAGGGGGTTCTAGGTGCAGGCTTTGGGAGGTGTTTGGATGCAGGGTGCTCAGAGCTAGGATAAGGGCTCGGGTACAGGAGGGGTTCATGACTGGGGTAGGAGTTTGGGATGTGGGCTCCATTTGGGCACTGCTGGTGGCTCCTGGGTGGGGGTGCAGTGGGGCTAAGGCAGGCTCACCCGTGCCCTGGCCCTGAACCACTCCCTAAAGCAGTCAGCAAACTCCATCCCTAGTCTTGTCGTGCCCCCTCTCTGCTTCATGGAGAAAGGATAAAGAATGGGAGAGAAAGCACAGAAAGCAGGAGACTCTCGGGGCAGCGCCAAGGCAAAGGGCAGGAGATGCGCAGCAGTGCGGGTAAGGGGCAGCTGAAGTGCTGGCACTTGATAGCCTCTTGGCCAAACCAGTCAGGATCACCTGTCAGAGGCTCCAAGATCTACCAGTAGATCCCGATCGACTGGTTGGTGACCACTGCCCCAGAGTGAGGGGCTGGCCAGGGGCAATGGGTCATGTCACCGCAGGGACAGCCCTGCTCCACCCAGCCCAGTACAAGGGCACTGTTTACAAACTGGCATCCGCCAGACACACAGTGGCCCTCCTGGCCCTGCGCTGCTGCCATCATGCTTCTTCCCCTTGGGGGTGGGCCCATGCCGCACCATGCTACCCCTGCCCCCACCCAGCACCCCTCTGACCCCCTACACCCAGTGCCACACCACTCAGAGACCCCAAATCGCTATGCCCAGTGCCCTCCCACAGACTGCTATGCCCAGCACACCCCCCCACCCAGAGGCCCCCACAGATCCCTTCACTGCCCAGTGCCCCCAAAACCCACTCCCAGTATCCCAAAACAAACCAACCTTCCCTACTGCCGAGCACCTCCCACCCCCTCACTGCCCTGCACCCCCCCAGGCCCTCTAGAGACCTACTCTCCCACACCTGGACCCCCCCCATCCACAATAGCCAGGCCTGACAGGAGGCGAGGGGCCAGACCCAGCTGTGCGGGTGGGTCTGGTGCCACAGTGCTATTGGCACCATTGTAAACCCGGTCCTGATGCCAAACCCCCTCCCTTCTGTCCCTGGTGCGACTTTACTGCTACAGGAGACTTGGTGCAGCGGAATAAGTTACCTACGTTCCCTCAAACTCTGTGTCACACATTTTGAGAATTTAAAAGAGTCTCTCATCACTGTATGTCTACGTGAAGTCTCATAACGGTTCCCAATCTGGTTTTTATCTGCTGATGTGATTCCCTGAATTGCGCTCACTTCTTGTAAACCATTTTAATTATAGTTTTGCACCTTTACAAATGTTATTTCCATTACTCCGAACACATTGTCCTTTATCTGTATTATCACTTTGCAATGCATGCGCTGTTTATTTTTTATTTTAATAGCTAATGCTCATCCAAAAATGTTAAGTAAGTAGTTGTTATTGGTTTTAGGAATTCCAGTTCTGTGTCTATTGTAGCATTTGCTATGATTTTTGTACTCTGATTTGTAATTAGGAGTTTTTAATCCTACAGCAGAGGCATAGCAAAGGGGGATTTGGTTGGGGAGGAGGCGCTGGGTTGCTTAGCTCTGAAGGAAGGGGATTTGATTGGTGGGGGCGGGGGGCTCTGGGTTTGCCTGTCTCTGGGGGATTTGGTTGTGGGGAGGTGCTTGGGGTGCCTGGCTCTGGCATCAGCTGGTAGAAAACCTGCCAGTCTCCAGTGGCAGCCCCTGGTCAGGCAGGCCAGGGCCAAGGGGCATGGCGCAGGGGGTGGGGGCAGAGGCGTGTAAGGGCAGGCAATGGCAGGGGAGAGCACAAGTGGGGGTGGATCTTGGGAGGAAGAGGTAGCTCAGGAGCATTTTGGGTGGGTGGGACAGTGTGTGTGTGTGGGGCCTTGGGGCAAGAACAGCAGGGTGGGGGATGACAGGTCTGGGTGCTTGTGCCCCCCAACCCCACGTTTTGTGCATTTCTGTGACTCTGGGCTAGGAGAGCTGGGTCCGCCCCGGAGCAGTGCCCAGCCAAGGCAAGGGACAGCACGTGTTAAAGACCCAGAGTAAAGTGATGGCTTGGCTGGTGGGGAAAAGAGCTTTGTCATTTGTGAACTCCGCCCGCAAGTGCTGGGAGTGGAGGCGTGGGGAGCCCCCTTCCCCGTATGCTGAATTTGCCAGGGACCTGCTGCCTGGCACCCGGTTCCCTACCCACTGACTTTCAGCCACTCACCCGCCTGTCACTGGACCACCTCACTTGATTTCATCCGGACACAAAGCGCCATCAAGCAACTGATGGCACCATCCGCCCACTGGAATGGTACCAAGCCCGCGTGACCACGGCAAGACTTGTCCTTGCCAGCCCTTGCTCTGCCCATTGGTAACACTCAGGGGGTATGTCTACACTACAGCACTAATTCGAACTAACTTAATTCGAATTAGTTAATTCGAACTAAGCTAATTCGAACTAGTGCATCTAGACCTAAAAACTACTTTGAATTAGTGTTTTGCTAATTCGAACTAGCATGTCCACATTGAGTGGACCCTGAACCGAAGTTAAGGCTGGCCGGAAGCAGTGCTGGCAGGGCATCAGGTTAGGACTTAGAGCGTGGAGCTGCTGTCTCAGGCTAGCCGAGGGCTGTGCTTAAAGGGACCCGACCCCCGCCGGACAGACAGTTCTCAGGGTTCCCCGCTTGCTTGTCTACCTCGATGAGGGACAGCAAAGCAGTCCTGACTTGGAGTGCCCCGAGTGCCCACACTCGGCACATCACAGCACTCGGCCATCAGCCCGGCTGCACTTGCCGCAGGCTGCCATCCGGGGGAGTCAATCGGGGGGCTGCAGGAGAGCTTCCACCCCGAGGAGCCCGCAGAGCCACCCCAGTCCTTCCCATCAGGGGCTTGTGCCCCATTCCTCCCTCACCTCCTTCCACTTACCCTCCTAGCCCCCTTCCTGATGTAAAAAATAAAGGACACGTGTGTTCAAAAATAGAAACTCTCTTTATTTAACAAAACTGGGAGGAGGATTAACCTCTGGGAGACTGGGAAAAGGAGGTGGGAGAGGAAGAGAGAGAGAGAGGGGAAACCTGGGAGGAGGGAGCTGGAAGGGGGAAGCCAGGGGAAGAAGGAGGAGGGGAAGTATCAAACTATGGTACGCCATATCTTCAGTACAGTGTACAGACGTGGTCTCATCACCTCAAAAAAGATGTTTTGGCCTTGGAAAACACCAAATGAAATGAATGGGTAGCAGGCTTCAAACTAATAAAAGAAAGGTAGTCTTCACAAAGCAAATAGTCAACCTGTGGAACTCCTTGCCACAGGAGGCTGTGAAGGCTAGAACTATAACAGAGTTAGATAAAGTCATGGAGGTTGGGTCCATGGAGTGATATTAGCCAGGGGGGTAGGAATGGTGTCCCTGGCCTCTGTTTGTGGAAGACTGGAGATGGATGGCACGAGACAGATGGCTTGGTCATTGTCTTCGGTCCATCCCCTCTGGGGTAGCTGGTGTTGGCCGCTGTTGGCAGACAGGCTACTGGGCTAGATGGACCTTTGGTCTGACCCAGTATGGCCGGTCTTATGTTCTAAGCTCAGGGTCGGGGGTCTCACTGGTCCACCTTGATTTTCATGCAAACCTGCTCCTGGTTTCGCATGTGGCCTTTGGTGGCCAGGCTGGCAGCTATCCTGCCCTAGACAGCCACTTTCCTGTGTCTAGTGCGGAGGTCGTGGACGTTGGCTGCCTCCCCCCAAACTTGGATGAGGTCCACGATCTCCGCACTAGACCAGGTGGGCGCCCGCCTCTTGTGACCCCGGGCAGGCTCCTGGGAGCCGCCAGCCTGGTCCCGGGAAGAGGCGGAGGGCTGGGTGGCAGCGGGTGGCTGGTTCATGCCGTGCCAGGTGCAGGGTCTGTTGGCTGGGTGCTGGCAGGCTTGCACCTGGCACGGGCACCGTAGCCTGACCGTGCCCCTTTAAGGGCTCTGGGGCCGGGAGGGGGGCAGAAGAGTTTCCCTGGTTTGGCCCAGAGTGGCCACCAGGGCAAGCTGGGAAGGGCTAGCCTCCAACTAGTTCAAATTAAGTGGCTACACAGCCCTTAATTCGAACTACTTAATTCGAACTAGGCGTTAGTCCTCGTAGAATGAGGTTTACCTAGTTGAATTAAAGCGCTCCGCTAGTTCGAATTAAGTTCGAACTAGCGGTTTTGCATGTGGCGCCTATGAAAGTTAATTCGAACTAACAGTTGTTAGTTCGAATTAACTTTGATAGTGTAGAACATACCCAGGGTGTGTCTAAACTACATGGCTCCATCAGCGGAGCCATGTAGATGAGGCTGATCGGCATAGGGAAATGAAGCCGCGATTTAAATAATTGCAGCTTCATTTAAATTTAAATGGCTGCCGCGCTCTGCCGACCAGCTGATGATCAGCTGTTTGTTGGCAGATCGGGGCAGTCAGATGCTCCCCCGTCGACATGAAAGCCCTTTGTCGACCTCCCCGGTAAACCTCATCCCACGAGGCATAAGGGGGGAGGTCGACAAAGGGCTTTCATGTCGATGAAGGCGTCTAGACTGCCCGATCTGCCGACAAACAACTGATCATCAAGCTGGTCGGCAAGCGCAGCAGCCATTAAATTTAAATGAAGCAGCGATTATTTAAATCGCGGCTTCATTTCCCTCTGCCGATCAGCCTCATCTACATGGCTCCGTCGATGGAGCCATGTAGTTTAGACACACCCCCAGAGGGCTTTAGCGAGGAGGCCCACAGTGTTCCCATTTTACAGCTGGGGAAACTGAGGCACAGTGGGGGCTGTGACATGCCTGACGTCACATACCAGGCTGGACTAGAAGCTCAGTTTCCAGTGGTTCAGGGGCTGTCTACATGGGTAGCAAAGATGTGAGTGCTGCACAGATCAGCATAACCTGGCTCGCTGCAATCTGATTAATGTGGGGAACAACCGCAGGGTGGGGGGGCTTCAGCAATCACGCCCTGTCTAGCTTGTGCTGCGATCAAGCCACCCCTGCTCAAAGGAGACAGCGAAGGGCAGAGATGGATATCCGGCAGCCACTTCCTGCCCCCGCTTCTCCCATCCGCTCAGCCCTGCCCCAGGCTTGCTGAGGCCTATGGGGAATGCTTCAGAACTAGCCAATTCACTCCCCTCACGCAACACCAGCCTAGAGGCACCACAGGGCCTGGCCTGGGTCCCCACAGTGTGGGAGAAAACAGGGCCTGACCTGACCCCCAGTGCAAGGGATCCACTTGAGGGAGGGCCCTAGCACCAAAATCTCACTGGGCCTCTCTAGGAGGCACTGGTTCCAGTTCAGTCCCAGGGCAGGGGGCAGAGGCTGGCTCACGGAGGTATGGATGGGCTCTGGAGATCTGTCCCTTCTAGGGGCACCAGCCCCATCTAACCCCATGCGGGCAGTATAGAATCACAGAACATTAGGGCTGGAGGCGACCTCGAGAGGTCATCGAGTCCAGTCCCCTGCCCTCATGGCGGACCAAGCACCCAGGGCTGCTCAACACATGGCCCGTGGGCTGCATGCTGTCCACGGCCAGTTTGTTTGCGCCCGTGGTGCAGTTTGGGTTTCTGTGGGGATCAACACGTGGCGAGTGGGGCCAAAACAAAAAAGTTGTCAGTGTAATGATCTTCTCTTGAGATGCATTTCAGTAGTTAAATTCTTGGACTGTCATTGCTCATGAAAAGTGCTGTCACATGGGTAGAAATCAGGTAAATATTGCATTTTATTAATATCAGTAGAACTGACTTAAATGGGACCTGTATGTTGTGTAGTCTTGCCTTAATCTTTGCATTCATGCCTGTCAGTGTGAGAGAAGCTATTTGTATATATTTGCTTGCATATTCAACCACATTTGAGTTGAGGCCCTCAGCATGTTCTGTAAGTATCAGTGTTGCCCCTGGGGCTTCCAAAGTTGAGTTGCCCTAGCTCACCCCTGACAGGTGTCTGTCTAACGTGGTTTTAAATATCTCCAGTGATGGAGATTCCGCAATCTCCCTAGGCAATTTACTCCAGTGTTTCACCACCCTGACAGGCAGGGAGTTTTTCCTAATGTCCAATCTAAACCTCCCTTGCTGCAATTTAAGCCCCTTGCTTCTCATCCTAATCTTAGAGGCCAAGGAGAACAATTTTTCTTCCTCCTCCTTATGATACTCTTTAAGGATATGTGTACACTAGCCCCCTAGTTCGAACTAGGGAGGCTAATGTAGGCATTCGAAGTTTGCAAGTGAAGCCCGGGATTTAAATATCCCGGGTTTCATTTGCATCTTCCCGGGCGCCGCCATTTTTAAATCCCCTTTAGTCCGAACTCCGTGCCCGCGGCTACGCGCGGCAGGGAGTAGGTAGTTTGAATTAGAATCTCTAATTCGAACTAGCGGTACACCTCATTCCACGAGGTGGGAAGTGGGCCCATTGAAAGGAGACTGGACCTGTGGATGCCTTGGGTGTCAGCAGCAAAGGCCTGCTTTGGGAAGCCCCCTCTTTGGAGGTGAATGTGGCAGCATTGAGACACCACCCAGAAGCAGGCGCCACAGACACTAACTGCAGATTCATGGGACGGCTCTCACAGATCTTGCACATGCATAAGAGGATAGATCTGCGAGGCAGTGGTGCAGAGGGGCCAGAGGGCTCAGTTGCCCTGGGCACCATGCTATGGAGGCGCCAATTTAATCCCATTCTGCTCCCTCTGTCGTCCCTGAGCTCACCTGCTCCTACTCCGCCTGCCACCGGCACCTGGAGCCTCCTCCCTGCCTCTCTGCTCCAAGCCCAACCCTCCTCCATCTCCACTGGCAGGTTAGTGCATAGGGGAGCCCAGCCTCAAACTGTAGGGGGTTGGGGAAGAGGAGGTACAAGAAGCGAATTGTGAGTGTTTTCGGCCACAATACCCAGTCCCTCTGAATTTGCAACCCATGGACCAGGACCAGGAGTCCCCCTCCCAAGGCAAAACGCCAGCATCCCCCGAGTCCGTTATCCCCTGAGTCCGTTATCAAGGAGGGAGCAAATTGAGAGTGTTTTCGGACACAATACCCAGTCCCTCTGAATTTGCAACCCATGGACCAGGAGCAAAAGGCCCCCTCCCAAGGCAAAACACCAGCATCCCCTGAGTCCGTTATCAAGGAGGGAGCAAATTGTGAGTGTTTTCGACCACAATACCCAGTCCCTCTGAATTTGCAACCCATGGACCAGGTAGCAAAGGCAGCAAGTCCTGAGCACTAGCACCGACTTTCGTGTATGCATGACAGAACGTCGCAAAAACGGAGAGTTTCACTATCTGTCGCTGCCCCGGCGTCCTTTGCTGGAGCGACCTGCCAGGGGGGCGCAGGCCCTGCCCGCTGCCCCGGGCCAGGCTCAAGCGGCTGCCCTGGGCTTTGTGTCCCGGCGGTGGCGATGCGGCCAGTCCGGTGGGGCATTCCCCCGCCCCCGCCCGGCACGGCTTAAGGCGGCGGGGCTGGGATGGGCGCTCGGACGCGCCTCCCTGCGCGTTAACTCCCTTGCCCGGACACAAGGGGCAGCGATCCAGCTGCGCTCCGGGCTAGGGAGCGGCCACCGGCGGGTGCAGGTGGGTAGGGAGCCGAGCGCAGCGAGGTCTGGCGGCGGCATGGTGCGTCCTGGAGCCCAGGTGAGCCCCCCCTTCCCAATACAATCGCGGCCAGGCAGAGCCTGCCCCGCCCCGTGCCGGCCTGTGGCGCCCCCGGGGAGCAGCGCGTCTCCGGCGTGGGGCAGTTCCCCGCTTGGAGGTGGCGAAACCAGCCTCGCGCCGAGCGATGCAGCCACCGCCCCCCGGGCAATGGGGGCCCCGGAGCGTGGGCGCCCTTGCGGGAGCAGGGGAAGGGGCCCGGCTTGCTCGGCCTTGGGCCCCGCACAGCCCGACCCCGCATCTGCCCGGCGTTTGCCCAGGGCGGGCGCGGAGCGCTTATCGGAACGCAACGTGCGAGAGCCTCCAGCCGCCTGGAGCTCGGCGCACCTGCTGCGGGGCGAAGCGGTTTGCTCGGGCGCTCCCCTACCCAGACGCGCCTCGCAGCTCCTAGACGCCGGGCAGAATGCCTGATCGCTTACCAACAGCGGGGCCAGCCCGGCGCTTCATCAAGTACCGCCCTAGAGAGTCGCATTCCAGGTAGTGAGGCCTCTCAGCAGCGGAGTTCACACGAGTTTGGTACTTGAGCATGTGCTGGTAGACCACAGCCAGCTGTAACTGGTTTCACCTCCTCTCATGGTCTGATCCGCCCCCAGCTGGTGTGCACACAGGGCGCTTGTAGGAGTTAGTAAAACTGCAACCACCGGCACTTCCTAAGTAAGAATGTTTGTCAATATTTAAGCACCTAGGTTAGTAAAACTAAGCCTGTATTTAAGCATCTACGAGGTTTGGGTCCAAAGGGTAGAAAGGGCAGTGCTTTGTAAGGAGGCAATGCACCTTGCAAGTTTTTAACACAAGTGGCTGGTACACATTTTCTGCCATGTTTATTAGGTGCAATCGAACTTCTCTGTGACAATTTCAGGACACGAGTTTTGCCCCTGAAGCCTGTTTGATTGCATCAGTGAGTCAGGCAGTGAGGTTTCTGAAGGGGTGTGAGTTATGTGCCCCTGCAGTACAAAGACATGTACTTTTGCGCACCCACACAATGCTAAGTTGAGTGTGGCTTTGGCAGTCAGGTTAGGACCTGGCTAATCTTCCAGGATTTCAAGAGGGGAAGTGAGACTGCATTGTAGGGGTGTCCAAACAGCTCTGAAGCAGTAGCCACTAGAGTGAACTAGCCACACTCAACTGGCCACATGGCATAAGGATGTTAAGGACTAGTCAACTAGTCAATTCCACCCCCCCCCCCATGAGATAGAGGCAGGAAAGGTGAGGAGGGGTACTTCAAAGCAGCAGCACTGCACAGCTGAGCTAGGGATCAGCCCTGCCCCTTTGAAATGCCGCCTCCACAGCCCCAGTGGAACCTGGAGTCAGCTGGGGGAGGCCCCTGCCTGACCCCAGGCTCCATGGCTTTGAAATACACAAAAGCACCTGCTGGAGACTCTTGTACATTTCAGAGCAGGTACTGGCTTGTAGTCCGGAGTCAGTGGGACTTCCCGCTGGCCCACTTGGCTAGTTGAGTGGTCAATGGAATTTCCAGTCAATTAACCGTATTTTAACATCCCCAGTGTGGCGCAGGGACAGTGTGGCACAGACTGGGTGTGTGACAGTGACACCAGAGTGTGCCAGCTGCTGCTGGGTTACTTTCTGAGAGAAGCCATGTGCTATCTCTTTAAGGCAGGGAAAGCTGTTTTGCCCACTCCCCCTCTTCTCCCCATCCTTCCCGAGCCGGCTGCACGCGTTGCAGCTGGTCCACTTCCGAACCGCGCCAAAGAGTCACCTGTACACGCTTGTGCTGTCCACTTCCCCACCCTTGTGTCCCGCCCAGACACCAAGTGGCGGGACCTCCTACCACCAATGGAGGGTGGGGAGCCCCGGTGGGCCAGCCTCTATTCGACCTTGGTTCCACGGCCCACCGGGACATCTGCTGGAGAATCCTGCGGAGCTGTGAGCACGGGCGTGTGCCAGCGCGGTTCACCCCACCCCGACACGTGCCTCTTCTGTGGCGTGAGAGACCCTGGCGCACATCTACATCGAGTGCGCCAGGTTACAACCCCTCTTCGGCTCCTCCAGAATCTTCTGTTAAGGTTCTGGCTGCACTTTTCCCCCCACTTGTTAATTTATGCACACCCCATCCGAGGCCCCACAAAGTCGCAGGACCTCCTGGTCAACCTCCTCCTGGCTATCGCCAAGATGGTAATTTATAAGACCAGGGAGCAGAGGTTGGCCGGGGGAAGGGCCTGCGACTGTGGGGCCTATTTCCGTTCCTGCATCCGCTCACGTATCCGGGCAGAGTTCCACTGGGCGGCGTCCGCTGGCTCTCTCGAGACCTTCGAGGGGCAGTGGGCGCTGTCCGGGGTTCTCTGCTCGGTGTCCCCATCCAGTTCCCTTGTTTTAGCCCTTTGACCCTCACACCTGTCCTTGTTTTCTTTTTATTTGTCCCAAGTAATTACTTGGTTTCCTGGGCTCAGTGGACTCTCCCCATAGGCTGGGGGGAGGTCCTTTAGATGTGGACGGGCTAACGCCCGCCCACCTCCCCGGACTCCAATAGGCTTCCAACAAGCTCTTCTCCCCATCCTTGCTTCAGATAGGAGCAGCTCTGCCTGTGTGCCCCTCTCCCTGACCTCTGCTCAGCAGAGATGGGGCATAGGAGCAGAGGGACACCTTGGCTGGAGCAATCCCCTTCCCTCTGCATGGCTAGCAGGAGAATCCTGGGAGCAGCTGGGCAGCAGGACAGAGCAAGTTTGGGCAAGGGGTCAGGCACGGGCCCCCTCTGCTGATCAGCTGGGCAGGCCAGATCCTGCCCCTGGGCCTGATTTTTGCCCACCACTGCTCTAGTCTGACTTCCTGTATGTCACAGGTCACCAGTGCCACCCGTATCATGGACAGTGTCCCATGCCAAACCCAGCCACAGAAGTTAGATCAAGGATTGTGATCCCCGGCGAGACTTGGCTGTTGCGTTCCATGGGCAGTGGAGAGCATGGACCCAGGGCACCAGTCCTGCAGTGAACCCCACAGGGATCAACCTGCTTAATTTTACACAGTGCAAATGCTCCCATTCACTCCAGTGGGATAACTTAGTACATATGTGCACAGAGTAACCTGCAAGATTGTGGGTTTAGCTATAACACAACCTCTTCCCCTTAAGTTTGCCTAGCCAACATGTTTGTTACATGCACAAGTATTATGCATATTATAGCTATTATTTTGACCCATTGCACTCACGTTACTCTGACAATGAAATTATAGAAGAGCTTTGCAGAATTTTGGAATCTTCTGTTTTTCTGGGGTGAATAATTTATCTGAGTCTTCAGGAAGCACCGTGTAAATGTATGGTTCTATATACAAGCCTTAAAATATTTTACTAATTTTTCTTTTTTCACTTTCTTTTTTCTCCTTCTTTTTTTTTCTTTGCCCACAGTTGCTGGTTTGTTTTTTCCTCTCTGTGTTCATCTGGGTCCAGGAAATTCCAGCAGTGAGCTGCATGCACGTGACAGGTAAAAACTAATTTAAGCTGTTGGCATGCATCTAGAAAAAGAGTGCCTACCCGTGCCTGAAAATTACTGCATTATGCCACATCACAATCATTGTTCAGTGCCCTGTTCGGGTTGAGAATAGAAGCACCGGTCAGGAAATTCTAAAGATAAGGCCCTAATGCTTCAAAATCAATTGATCTTTTTGGGTATTTCTGACCATAAGTGCTCAACAGGAGATGCTTTAAGAGGATCTGCTTTTTGGAAGGCAAGTGGTGACTGAAGTCTTAGGATAGGTGCCTAAATCACTAGTAGCTTGAGAATGTAAGCCAGGGTTCCCACAGCAATGTTGAAGGAATCCTCTAACAACTGGGGCTGATCTGGTGAAGCCAATGGGGTGTTGCAGGGATTTTGCTACAGAATGGGGCCCCATGTTGTAGTAGCTGAAGTGGATATATGGTATGCGAGGGAGTATATGGTATGCGGCCAAGTTCCACAGGTATGGATTTTGTAACAATGGAATGTCCTGACTTTCAGTGAAGGTATTTAAATAAATCCTTCAAGTTAAGGCATTTTGCATCATGCTTTCCGGGAAGGTCTCCAACTAACTGTGTGCTGAGAAACAATTGAACAGTGCATTTCAGCTGAGAAACTGCATAGTCAGGTGCCGGTTTACAGCAGTTGAGCAGCTGGGCCATAAAGCCAATTGTTCCCGCTAATTGTTTCCATTCATGTGCAGAATAAATTTTGTTATGTGCGCTGAGGCCTGTGTGGATGTGCACCACCAGTAGAAACACATGTTGTGGGTGCTCTGCTGATCAGTTGGGCAGCATTTAAATCTCTCCTGGATCGTTCCAGTATTGGGGACACCAGGGAGCATCTACATATACTCATCTGTCTTGTGGCCTGTATGGGGCACGCAAAGCACACATGCTAGACTCCTTGATTTGTTTTTGGGGAGAGAGCTTACCCAAGCAGCAACAAGCACTAGGCCTTTTAAAGCTGAAGTTGAACACTGGTGTCTAGCAAGTATCAGCTGCTGTCTCCTTTGATGATGTCTCACAAGATGCTTTTAAAATCATGATTTCTTTATCAGAAGATTTGGATTTACTTAGAGGAAGGAATTTTGGATTTTCCTGGTCCTGGTGTGAGTGTTTCCCCACCTGAATGGGATCTAGCCTTGTACAAAGGAATTTGAGAGCTTCTCCCCAAATTAAAATGGTTGGGGTCAAAGCCGTGTTTCATTTCTGTGAATACAGAAAACCCCAGTTTTTGATTCACCAAATATTTTGAAACAATCTGCATTTGGATAACCGAAAATGAATTTTTATTTCCCAATTGCCAGTGAACCTAAAGCTGCAATTCACTCCAATCTCAGCTAGGGATGTGAACGGATAGCGGTTAACTGCCTCTCTGGGCCCCAGGATGGGGCTGCCAGCCCCCAGACCCGTGTGGGGCCAGAAGCAGCCGGCTAATCAATTCAACAAGACTTAATAGAAGGTCGTGCAGAACCACAACTGCCCTGAAATATGCTGTATTTCTGTCTTTCAGCACAGACGCTGTCTCCGTGTTACAATGCCAATCTCACACGGACATCCGACCAGCTGATTTCTGCTGCAGGCTGCACAGTGGTGTTCTATCCACCAGATCTGAATGACAGTCCTGAGGTTGTACATTGGACCTACAGAAATGCTGACAGCCCAGGTCTGTCCATCATAGTGTATTTTAAGGAACAATCAAAGTTTGATCAGTATCATTCCTATGCTGGGAGAGTTAACTTCAGCAAAACCAACTGGACTCTGCAAATAAAATTGCAGTTGGAAGATGAAGGAATGTACCAATTTAGAACCAACTCCCAAGAATCCAAGTGGTTCCATCTGGAAGTTATTGGTAAGTGCCACACATGATAGTTTTGGTGACTTTCTTTATTTCGATACTAATTTTTATTTAACCCTTGAAGCAGATCACCTGTCCCAAGGAAAAGGCAGCAATCTAGCTCTGTCACTTTACATTCCACTTGCTCAAGGAGAGTTGTTGGTATGTGTAGTTGCTTAGCAATCAGGAAGTGACTGGTAAGGAATGGGAGTTAGCTTTCTGATTTTGATAGGGAATTTCCTTCCAACCAAGGCTCTGCAGCATGCTTTGTCTGGCTGCACAATGACTTATTTCATATGGTGACGGTCTGTGTCCATCGGATTTGGCTTTCAAGACGGGAGTTCTTTTGTTTGCACAGCTAAGGTTTGGAAAATATTATTTATAAATACAAAGATTTTTTTTTTCATTTTCTGAACATTTTTTTGTAAGTAGCACCACCCGGTGTTGCAAAGTGCTATTGTGCTAATTTGGGGGTATGAATTTTTGGCAGAAATGTTGCACTATTTTTTAAAGCATTAGCGACAAATACCTTTCTCTTCAGCTTTTTGAAGCAGAGTAGCACTGTAGTTGCAGGAAGGAAACAGAAGCTTTCTGCAAAAGGCATAATTTTGTTTTGGGAAACTCGGAGTGAGATTGTCCCTGATAAAAGTTTACATTTTGTTTGATGTTTGTGCTGGTCCTAGGCCATTACTGGAGGATTGTAAGCACAATATACATAATAATTAGCAGGACTTATTAATTGTATTGGCTTTTATATGACCAATGACAGAGCAACAATGCAAGTAGCCACTTTATGAATGAAACCATCATCTTAACAAGCAATAGCGCAAATCCATACTGACTAACACATTGTCAGTCATAGGGTATGTCTACACTAGCCCCCTAGTTCGAACTAGGGAGGCTAATGAGGGCGACCAAAATTGCAAATGAAGCGCGGGATTTAAATATCCCACGCTTCATTAGCATGTTCCCGAGCGGTCGCCATTTTGGAAATTGGCTAGCCCGGAATAACTGCCTGCGTCTACACCTCATTCCAGGAGGAATAACAGCTAATTCGAGTTAGGGCTTTACTTCAAACTCCCATTTCACTGCCATGTGTAGACGCGGGCAGTTATCTGTGATGCTGATGCTGTTTGAAACGGTGCCATGTTAAAACCAGGAGTGACAGAATGTCTCAATGGATGTGTGTGTATGTGTGTGTGTGTGGGGAGGGGGGACTGCCCAGTGGCACCTGAACTGTGTCTCTTTCCTTCCCCACCCCTTGCAGCTGATAAAATAGGAGAGGCCATGTGCTCTTGCACCTCCCCACCCCATTCTGGTGCTCTGATTAAAATGAGCTCTCAGTCTTTTTCTTTCTGACCCCCCTCTCCTCCATGCTGTAAAAACTCTGGGGGTGAGGGGACCTCTGGCATAGGCGTGGTTTGACTTCTACTTTGGGGGGAAGCCGAGACCAGCAGAGGTTCAGGGAGGGAGTGTCACCTGCAACCCCTGATTCACTTCAGCAGGCCACCCGCCTGTCTGAGTTTGGGGGGGTGCAACCACAAATTGTAAATCAAGGGTGGGGGACACAGCTTAAAGTTTGAAAATAGCTCAGGGTGGGGGTGGCAAGGGGCTGTGTGTGGGCAGGGGAGTAGCTAGGGGCTGGGTGCAGGCAGGGGCTAGTTCAGGGTGTTTGCCAGAGGTAGTCAATAATTCTTTATAGGGGGGCACTCCAAAATTGTGGTAAGTGGTTGAGGGCTGCATTCTTCTATGATAATGGAGGAGGTGCAGGGTCTGGGGTGGAGGTCAGATGCAGAAGGGGGCTCTGGGTATGGGATTGGGGTGCAGGACGAGGTGTGGGGTCTGGGACGGGGTTGGAGGAAGGAGGGGGTTATGACCTGGGGCAGGAGTGCAGGCGGGAGGATAGGGGTTTGGTTTGTCACCTGGGGCAGGGAGTCGGGGGCGGGGGGGAAGAGGGGTTGGCATGCCAAGTGCAGGCTGGGGCCAGAAGGCGTTTACTGTAGTAGGTAGCTCCCGGCCAGCAGTCCAGCGGGACCCTCAGGCAGGCTCCCTGCCTGACACACCCCCTTGCCACTCAAAGCATCTGGCTGCTGGGGCCATGTGCATCTCTGCACCATGTGTTCCTGGGGGAAGGGCAGCTCCCATCCCATTGGCTGGCTTCTGGCCAATGGGTGCTGCGAGGATAGTGCTGGGGACAGGAGCAGCATATAAAGTTGTCGTCCCCCCCCCCCCCAAAGTGGCATGTGGCCCCAGCAGCTGCTCTGCATTCCCAGACGCTGGCTTCCCACATCAGACCAGGCTGGAGAAGGGGCTGGGGAGCAGAGGTGGAGCTGTCCCAGGACTGCTCAGCTGCAGTTTTGTTTTGGGGAGGCAACTTCCTCCATGCCCCCTGCCTCTGCCCATGGGCTCAGGGCTCCTGCCCCACGCAGGGTGCCAGGGCCCAGGCTCTGGGTTTCAGCCGCAGAGCCCCGGCTGTGACCTGCTGCACTAGGGAACACTGCCAAGAGTAGTTACAACGGTATGTCATGGACAGAGACTCCTCCCTCCCCCACATGCTAAAAATACTACCCCCCCTTAAATAGAGCGCTCTGAAAACCAAAGGCCTTGCATTGAATTGGGAATGTTTCCTCTTCCAGAGCCCTTGTCTCAGCCAGAACTCAGGAGCAACTCCTCCCTGGTGGGCTCCACCACCGAGCTGGTCTGTACGGTGTCCAGAGGGCGCGTGGATGCCTACCAGTGGAAGAAGGATGGCGGGAGTCTCCCCGAGGACGGGCGCTTCCAGCTGAGTCAGAACGACAGCAGGTTGCGTATCCAGGACACGGCGGCGTCGGACGGCGGGGAGTACACCTGCACAGTCAGCAACCCGGTCAGCTGGCGCGAAGCCTCCCTGAAGGTGGACCCCCGCAGTAAGTGGGCGCTGCGACGCAATGCAGCAAACGAGAGTGTGGCTTGATTTGCAATGAGCCTGGCGGTATTTCTGGGTAGGGGGAAAGGAGGGTGGCACGTTGCGGGGTGGAGAGGAGGGGGGCAGGTGATTATCTTGTCTGACCACCTGAAATGTCCCCACCGTAACTCCTAGAGCCAGGCCCGCCAACGGGGAGTGGAGGGGGGCAAAGGGGACAATTGACCTGGGGCCTGGTGATTGAGAAGTGCCTGGGCTAGCAGCAGTGCTCTGAGCACTGGGCCCTTTAAATTGCTGCTGGAGGGCGTGCTCTAAGGGCGGGGACTGGCATGGCATGCTCTGGGCAGTGCTGAAGGCTTACTGCCCAAAGGCCCCGCCCCTTCCACCCAAGGCCCCGCCCACCTTGCCCAGGGCCTTGGTGTGTCTGTTGGCTCCCTGACCTCGTGCAGATCGTTCAGAAAAACACCTGGTCTCGAGTGAACAGTTGATTCCTCCCCATCCCCCAGGAGCCAGCCTGGAAGGCTCTGAGGCTGGTGTGCTCCTTTGAGGGAAAGTCAACATTTTCCGCAGAGTTTTGTTCCCGCCAGTCAGCTCTGCTGTTTACCTTTTGGCACGCAATTGCACAGGTGTGTGACTCACTGCTTCAGAGCAGTGTTTCTCAACCAGCGGTATGAGTACCCGTAGGGGTACTCGACAGAAGTCTGGGGGGGTATGTCAACACAACTGACGTTTGGAGAAAATTGAGCTTTTGTTGTAAGTTTTACAGTGCTCGATTATTTTTGCACCCAAAAATTTCATCGCCCGCCTGGCTACGATTCAGTTGTTTAAACCAATGCGTTGCAATGGTAGAAAAAAATGTTGTGTGTCTGAAAACTGTAGGTACGGGGGGTACTTTAAAAAAAAAAAATTATAGGGGGTACTTTATAAAAAAAGATTGAGACACTGCTGCAGAGCATAACCCATAGTGTCCACCTAAATCCTTGGAGTGGCTCCCCACCAAAAATTACTGCCTGCTCCTGGCCTAAATACAGCCCCGATCTAGCAGAGCACTCGGCTCATACTTCCCTTCAAACCTTGCAGTAACCTGGCTGAGTGGGTTTTCTTCCCCTGTAGCCACACGCCTTGACCCAATCGAACACCCCCTCCCGAGTTTCTGTGCGCTTAGACAGGGCCACGGATGCACCAGAATCCTCCTGCAGCACGTTCTTGTTGGTGCACGTAACACAATGAGAAAAATAAGCGGGAGCGCTGCTGAGGACGTGTTTAAAATGAGCCTGACGCAACCTGCCCAAATCCAAATCCACTCCAGGACTCATTCCAGCCTTTGTGCCTAAGGCTTTTGTCGGACTAAACCACTTGGCAAGACTTTTTGGTTTTACAAATTAAATCGCTAAATGTTTTAGGTGCCTACATTTAACTCGTAGCATCCAAAACCCAACCTGTGGCTTTTGGCTTTCCTTGGCTTAGTTTACTGTATTTATTCCACGATTTTGCCATATATGGGTGTTTTGGGGGAGTGTGTGCAAGGAGTTATAATGAAGCCTGGCTCTCTTGAATTGCTTTTTTTTGGTACGGCTTTGTGTCTCTTGAACTTTCGCTGTATGGTATTGATGAAATAAACCTTTCATAGCAGGCACACGGCTTTTCTCCTCCAGGTACATGAGTGCCCCGGTCACGCAGGGGTTTCAGAGCGGGGTGGGTTTTCTGGGATTTGCAAGCCACCGTGCTGGAGAGGGGGGTATGCACGTGCTGAGTTAGGGGGTTGGTAAGTTGGGGAGTGGGGGAAGGATGGGCTGGGAGACGTGACTAGGGTGTGGTGTGGTCAGATTGAGGGGGACGGACACCCCTGCCTTCCCGCTTCCTCTAGGATTCCTTTGCTTTCTCCTTCTGTACCTCCCCTCGGCCTCCATTGCTGACCACACCAGCAGCTTCTATACTGGGCTCCACGTGCTGCCTCTTTGTCAGCTGTGGGCTCCTCTTCTCTGATGGACTCTACAGCGCAAGCTCAAGTGTGGTCGCAGCAGGAGGAGGTGGTGTGGGGCCGTGGGCCTGAGTGGACGCCCAGAAGCACCTGGGGCTCGCAGCGGGGCCTGGCTTTAGCAATGAAGAGGGGTGGTCGGAAGCAGTGGAGGAGCCTGGCTGGGAGATGAATAGCCAGTTACTCTCCCAGCCGGTTCTCCTGTAAAGAATTCACAACATCGGTCTCATCACATGTCCGGACAACCCCAAACTAGAGTCATCTGGGCAGACTTGACATGGGGGGGCTGAGGAAGGGGAGCAGCTGGTGCGTGAGAGGCTGGCAAAACCCTTCATAGACCCTCTGTTAATACCGAGTCTCTATCAGTCAGCTTGCAAAGATTTGCTTGGGCTGTGGGGCGGGGAGATGGTGCTTGCTACTAGCAATGGCCCAAGTGAGGCCAATTTTTTTGCATCCTGTTTCACAGATCCTTCCACTGTGGCTGTACTGGTGGGCGTGCTGGTGGCGGTGATCGGAGCCCTGGTGATTGCTGCGGTAGGTAAGTTGTGGACTTTTCTGGTTTTGTGGCTTCCTCTCTGCCGTTCTGCCGCCGGCAGTTCCCGTGGCGGATCGGTTCCGGGAGGCTTGCCAGCTAGAAATTGGGAAAGGGACCCAGACACGACCCCGCAGGTCGTCTAGGCCCGGACAGATCTCGCCCCCCGAAACGTGGCAGGTGCCTGGCCCACTCGTATGTGATGTGCTTGAGGCCAAACCCTCCAGGGGCAGAAGTGGCTGGGACTTTGCCGCTTAAGGCCAGATCTTTGCAGCAAACGTGGTGCTGCTCTTTGCAGCAAATGTGGTGCTGTACTGTGGGGAGGTGGGCAGGGCACCAGCTGCCTTCCTGCCCTGCCACTTCCATTCCTCGCCTAATGGACAGCTACAACTGCAGCCCCTGTATCTGGGGAAGCTGCAGAAGCCACATAGAGAGCCCCCACCCAGCTCTTCCAGGAAGAAGCCCCACAGACTGATCCCCTCTGCTTATCCCCCGAAGGGGGGCTGTTGGCGGGCCCTGTCTCCCTCTCCCGCTGTGGCTGCTGGACCCATGGGGTGGCCTCTGTGAGTCAGGGCAGGGGGCAGGCGGCATCACACAAAGTCCCCTGTGTGCCCAGATCCAGGGTTATGGGACCTCCTCTGGCAGTCTTTACTCACGGGCCTTCCATGGGAGTTCTGCCCAGGAGCTGGCAGGGGCATGGCCGGCACAATGTGGACAAGAGGATTTAAGTAAAGCCGAAGCTACATTAGCACCGGGCATCTGGCCTAGCCACAGTCCCAGCTGTTTTGTTTTCCCTGCCCCACACCCGAGATCATCAGGAAATCCAGAGCTACTCACTGTTTTCCTGGGTGGAAAGCCTGACGACAGGTTGTGGCATTACCGAGAGTTCAAAACTCTGAGTCAAATCCAGAAATATCAGGCCAGTTTTAAAACCATCCACGTGAATGTGGGGTTCGTTTTGGGTGGTTTTTTTAAACATCTCGTTTTGAGCCTTGGCTTTGCGTCCTGTTGTCTGGCTTTTCTTGGCAGCCAGAGGTGGAGAAATGTGTGTGTGTTTGGAGAGCTACGATTCTCCACTCCGGAAGTGGGCTCTAAGAAAAACCATAATATAAAAACAAGTTGTCCCATAGCACCTTAGAAACGACTATAAATATCTATAGCAATACGAGCCTTTGTGGGCAAAACCCACGTCATCAGATGTGTTGGAGAGGGGTACCAGTAACCCTGAATTTAGAACAGAAAAAGAAGGGGAAGAAAACAAAAAGGGACCTGTCAATTGTTGGACGGGTGCTAATGAAGCTAATTCAGTGGGCTGGAAGTGCCCCACACTTAGCTTTTGATGTAACAATGAGGTGTTAAATGCAGGGCAGGCTGCCTTTATAATGCAACATCCAGTTGCAGTCTGTGGAGATCTGTCCGTGCCTAGAGGACCTGCGGGGTCATGTCTGGGTGTAAGCGAGTGATGCATTTGGCTCCTTTTCTTCCATGCTTCCTTCTCTTTCCATCTGCACCACTTCAGACTGCAGCAGAAAGAGGAGTCCTTTTAATCTGTGCTGCCTATGGATCAAGTGACAACTTTCAGGAAAACTTATACCTCCTTCTGGTTTGTTTTCATTTTAGTTGGATACAAGAGAGGTTTCTTTCAACGGTGTTTCTCTGAAGACTCTGGTAAGCTGAACTTAAATAGGCTCTTTGCTTGCTTGGGAGGCTGGTGTTTTTTTGGCAACTGACCCATTTTCTGTGCATTTCTTCCCCTCCTTTATTCTACAAAGAAGACATTCTTTCAAGGAAAAGCATCAATTGGAAAATCTGATCAATTCCAAAAGCTGAGTTAAACATTCCTGCTCTTGCTGAGTTAAACATCCCTGCCAACTGTGTGCGTGGGAGGAGGTTAAATCGCATTTTTTCTGTTCACACTCTCTTTCTCACCTGTTGCTCTGTGATGGACCCACACCGATGGCCGGCAGTGCAAACTGCCGACTGTACAGGAAAATGGTGAAACTGGCTAGATGCAGAGTTTGGTCAGTTACACTGAGAAATCACACGGGGAACAGATTTTTACCCTGACTTTGTGTTACATTGACAATAGTGCGTTGAGGAACCACGCCTCCCAAAGCCTCCAGTAGCGGGTGATCCCTCTTTAAATTGATGGTGTCCCTTCCATTTTTTTCTTTGAGGACAAGGGATTGAAGGAGAATTCTGCTGTACAGCAAGCTTTGACCCGGTTGAATAACATTTATAAGAATCAGAAAATATTTGTGTAGTTGATGTAGGAATGCCTATGCCGAACAAAGGCTCCTTGTTACAAGGAGATGTAACAAGCATGCGGATGGATTCCATTAATTTAGTGGCTCAATTTAGCTTCTTAAGGCTTAACCCCTTCTTGAGGGGTTTTCTTAATGGGAAATGAACCAGAATAACTGTTCCTTAAATAAACTATTCTGGAAAAGCTCCCTGTGTGGACACCTTTCTTCAAGAATTCCTGAATTTACCTTGATCCACTTCTGGAGGACACCAAACCAGAAAAAGGGAGCTCTTAATTTGGAATAAGAGCATCCACGTGCAGAGAGTTATTCCAGGATTGCTGTAGTACTCTAAACTCAAGCCATACTTCTTCTGGAATAACTTCCTGGTACAGACAAACCCTTCATCATGTGGACTATGGCTCAGAGATGCTTGCTGCTCCCAGATAAATACACCCACTGCCTGATCATGACTGAGGAAAGTTCGGAATATGGGGGGAAAAAATCGAAACCTTGCTACAAAATCTGCTGGTGGCCTGTGCTGGCGTGGGAGGTGGCGGGAGAGGCCCGGTTCTCCCCTACCTGGAACTTTCTGCCAGGATTTATACCTGTGCCAGATGAGCAGTGGTGTTGGATACACCCAAGCCTCAAACACTGGGGCGGGGGCATGGGAAGAGCTGAGCTTGAGCGGGAATGCAGAGCCGGTTGTCTTATGGAAGGGGGAAGGAGTGGGAGACACAGAACCCCTGGCAGGGAGGAAATTGGGGAGTCCTGGAAATGGAGGGGGCTAGGATGGTGGCGCGCGGGGGCTTGCACCGGTGGAATGGAAGGCGGCCTCCTTAAGTTGAGACGTGTAAGCCCGTACCTAGTATTATCTCCACCACGCGAGTGGTTGCACAAGGTGCAAGCTGAATGATAATGCAGCGGTGCCCAACTGCTGGTCCACCGGGCCGGGGGCGGCTGTTGGAGCTCGAGCCGGCTGTTCACGGCTCCACTCCGGCAGCTGTGGTGGCTGAGGTGGTAGCAGAAGGAGGTGGAGCAGGAGGCACTTCCCTCCTCCTCCCCCCCCCTCGGTAATGGAGGCTGGCCGGGGCTCTGTGCTCCCCCCACCCATGTGGTGCAAGGCGTGTTTGGGAAGGGAGGGGGCGCAGAGGAGGAGGGCTGCTCCCCCTGCCTGCATGGCAGTAACAGCCACGCTCCCTAGAGGGGGGGCAGCCTCGCTCTGGAGGAGTGCGGGAGTGGGGTGGGGGTGAAGAGGTCTTGGGTGGGGTCGTGGGGCGAGAGGGTGTTGGCATGAGCTGTAAGGGTGGGGGTAAAGGGTGTTTGGGACTGGGGAGAAAGGGGCTGGATTGGGCCTAGGAAGATGGTAACATTTTATTTGCATATTCATTATTTGTATAGTGAATATGCAAATAAAATGCTACCGGTCTGCCAAAAGTTTGTCAGTGGGTTTGCTGGTCCATGGCATAAAAAAGGTTGGGAACTCCTGTGCTAATGGACAAAGCGTGTCGGTGGGCGGGATCGAACCTGGGACCTCTGGCACTCCGGGGATTAGCCTCTAGTGCTGGAACGAAAAGCCCCGTGGCCCCTCGCCAAAGCTGTCGCAGACTCGGTGATTGCTGGCTGGGCGGGGTGCCGCTGGGAGGGCACAAAGCGCCACACCCAGAGGGCCTGGGTTGCCCGAGGGGAATGAAATTAGCGTCTCTGGCTTTGTGAGGGGGCTGTGCTTGCTGTGAATGAGGTTAAGGGGAGACAGGTGCTGCTGGGCAGAGGCCAGGACTGGGTCCAACGCAGCCAGTTCTGGGCAGCTGTTGGCAGCAGAAGTGAGCAGCAACTAGCCTGGGACGCGCTGGGTGAAACCTCTGCAGGGCTTCTGGGGCAGCCATGGGCGGGCAAAGAGCCACAACAGGCTAGAAATGCTTAGTCAGCACGGACCGAATGTTTTAGTCTTCATGTGGTTTGTTTTAAAGCTCTGAGGCGCTGTTTGCCGGGGGGCCGTGCCGCTGGAGCAGGAGGACACGGGGACTACAGGGTGCAAATATCACAGTTTCCTGGAACCCCGGAACCCACGGTGGCCCTCCTGGACCAGCATCATCCAGATTCGGGAAGTCAGAATGGGGCACGGATGCGGTCACCCACACCGGCTTCAGCCACACCCTGAGCAACACCCGGGTTCCTGCTGCCGCACCTTTTTGGGCCCGTTCTCCTTCCCCACCTTGCTTTTTCGCTTTTCCATCTCTCTCCTTTGGGCCGTGTAAGAAGAGTTTGGCTTACCTGGCCACGGCGGCGTCTTCATTGTGGTTGTGGCCACACGGCTCTGAGCCGGGACCCGAGGCAGCTCTGCAGATGCAAGTTTGTCATGTGCCTAGGTGCTTGGCTAGTTTCTCCAGCCACGAGGTGGCCAGTAAAGGTAGGTGTAAGGGGACTGTTGGCCCCTTATTAGAAGTCGGTGGGGGCTTTCGGCTGGCTTGCCCCAGTACCAGAAGGAGTGGGGGGAAGTGCTGGTGTGAAATCAGGAGGGTGGGATGCAGTTATGAGGGAGCCAGGGGGTGAAGATGCAGAGAAGGGGAACTGGATTTGCTGGAGTCAGCCTGGCCCCACCCTGTCTAAGGGGCCCAAGCTGCGCTGGGGAGCTGAGCCGGGTGGCCAGGGAGAACCAGGGAGCTGATCCACACTGGGAGCAGGACTGCAGTCGATGCAGTGTTGGTGTAGACCAGTGGTACTTACAAGGAAGTTCTTCTTCACACAGCGCATAGTCAACCTGTAAGAACTCCTTGCCTGAGGAGGTTGTGAAGGCTAGGACTGTAACAGGGTTTAAAAGAGAACTAGATAAATTAATGGAGGTTAAGTCCACTAATGGCTGTTAGCGAGGATGGGTAAGGAATGGTGTCCCTAGCCTCTGTTTGTCAGAGGGTGGAGATGGATGGCAGGAGAGAGATCGCTTGATCATTACCTATTCAGTTCACTCCCTCTGAGGCGCCTGGCGTGTGACCCTTTGGTCTGACCCAGTCTGGCCATTCTTATGTTCTTATGAAGATTGACACACAAGCTAACTAAGCTACAGTTTAGGGCCTAGAAATACAAAACATTTACTACATTCAAGCTTTACATAACTGGCTTAACAAAGACGAGAGGGAAAACAGACTCTAAAGCAGACCTTGTTCGGATATGGTAGAAATAACTGTCATTTATATCAAAACGGCATGAAGCCAGCTGCCCAGAAGCTGTCACACACGGATCGCAGGGGGTTTTTGGAATGGCGATGGCTTTCGCTTTCCTCGAGCTAGAACAGGAGAGTGGTGAAAGCGCTCTTCCATCAGTGCAATGGGCAGTCCTATGATGATGATGTTGCCAACGTGGCCGGAGCATATAATGGTACGCAGCAAAGACCTCTAGAGAAAAATAAGTCTGCTAACTATAGTCCATGTGCCGGACAGTCACCGAATCGTGTTGGCCGTGCTGCGGCTGCCTGCCTGCAGTACGTTTTTTTTGCCGTTGTGTAACAATTGTCTACTTTCTCCTCTGCCTCTACGAAATGCTGGGCAGAACTCCGATCGTTCTTGGGTCGTGATTCCATAGCACCAAAATGTGTCTCTGACTCTCGGTGGGCAGTATGTGCAAAGGCTACTTCGGCCATAGCTGAGAGTGATGATTCACTTATGGATGTCCTTGTGCATCATGACCGTGAAAAAAGTGCCAGAGCTTTGCTTGGTGCAGATATGTCAACGCAGTGTCAGCGTAGGCCAGTGTTTCTCAGCCAGTGGTATGAAGTCTGGGGGGTATGTCAACACAACAAAAATTCAGTTTTCTCTGAATTTCAGTTTTAAGTTTTACAGTGCTTTATTATTTTTGTACTTTTTGCACCCAAAAATTTCATCAGCTACCCGGCTACAATTAAGTGATTTAAACAAATGTGTTGCATTGGTAGAAAAAATATTGTGTGTGTCTGAAAACTGTAGGTACTGCAGGTGCTTATAATTTTTAAAAAAGGGATACTTTTTATTATAAAGTTGAGAAACACTAGTATAGACCAGTGGTACTTAAACTTTTTGGCCAGTGGCTCACCCGACTCAATGCAAATCTTTCCGTGGACCACCAGCTGCTAATGGAAACTCACTGTTAATTATATAATTACGCCCGAACCATTTTGCTAGTGCTCAGCTAGGGAGAGCAGTTTAGTTTAACCAGTAGGAAAGGAAATATTAATTGAAATTATTAAACAGATTACACACTTTAACTTTTTCATCTTAGTTTCCCAAACTTTATCTTATAAATATTTCTGAAAGTTTGTTTGTTTGTTTGTTTGTCCTGAAAGATCTCTGAAACCGTAAGAGCTAGACACACCACATTTTGCACGGATACTACTGATTTCCTAACGTCAATCACTGGATTGGTTATAGCTTGAAATCGGTTCCCCCAGAGCCCCAGTTGGGCCACTAATTAGCTGTCAGTAGTGCCTGATCATAGGCATTTGCTGGACTCTTCTTTTAAGCGTCACATAAACTGCAACTATGAGATCCTTTCCCTATGATAACAGAAAAAGTACTAGCTATGTTAATTTCTTACAGTAATATATGAGAGAAGAGTATTTCCAATAAAATATGCTATGTTAATGCCATTGATGTAGTTCATTCATCACACCTTTTACTATATTTTCCCCAGGCGACGCTGGGTATTTCTGCTAGTTTTCAATAAAGCAAAATATTAATTTATATCCAACACAAAACATTTCAACATGGTCTTTATTCATAGCAAGGGCAGGGCACCTTTCTTGGGTCAGGGGCCACTGACCTCCGGAAAAATCAGTGAGGGACCATACAAGTGAGAGACAAAGAAAAAAACCCTCCAACCCCTGACCCGACCCTTACTGATATGGCCCCAAATGAGACACCTCACTCCCCTGGTGCTCCAGCCCCATGGGAGAGGGAGGACTGAGGTTCAGGGGTTCCCATATGCCAGATTAACTCTTCTGGGGTTAGTGGATTTTGTGGACTCCCCTAGGCTCTGGGATAGAGTCAAAAATTAAGGGCTCAGTGTGCAGAGGGCTGCTAGGGAGGAGTGCGCAGGATTTGGGTGGGAGGTAAGGGGAAGGTTCAGGTTGTGTGTGGCTGGGGCAGGAACAGGAGGAGGGTAGGGTGTCTGGCTAAGGGTGAGGGGGCAGGAGCAGGGTGGGGGTGCGGTGTTGGGGGAGGGTGTCTGAGAGGAATGGGGGTTCAGGTTCTCAGTGGGGGATGGGAATGTGGGTCCTGAGCATCAAAGGAAGGGGGGCACTTACCTGCCCTTCTGCTCCCAGGTACCCTGTCCCAGGCACAGCCTGTCGCTGCTCCCAGTTACCCTGCCGCTGGCCAATGGAAGAAGCAGGGAAAGCTTCCAGGCAGCACATCCATGTGCTGCTGTTTCACAGCCAGAGGCGTGGTAGCGCATGGAGCTGCTTCTAGCTTCACTTCTTCCCTGTGAGTCAGATCTGGTGGGGAGGCTTGGGGCTTTACCCTCCCTACCCCCACAGGAAGCCAGTGCTGGTACTCCAGCTCACGGGGGGGCAGGGGGCTGGGCTTGAACTATGGCCCACCAGACCCCAGGTTGAGACCAGCTGGCATAGACACGGTGGTACTTACGCTGCTGTTGGCTGCCCGGGCCCCGCAGACATTGGCGGAAGCGCTCCCGGTGAGGGTGTGTGCTGCTGGCGGGAGGCGCAGAGTATGGGCATCAAACGCTGGCACAATTTCTGCGGGGGGGCAGGATGTTGACTCAGTTTTGCAGGGCAGACTTGGCCTTGCACCCCCAAGGGGAGTGGCAGTAGATATTAGTACAGTGGATGAGAAGCTGGAGAGGAGCCAGCAGGGGGCCCCTGTAGCAAAGAAGGCTAACGGCGTATTGGGGTAGATTGGGAGGAGCATGGCCAGCAGATCTAGGGAACTGATGAATCCCTTTTATTTGGCACAACTGGAGTATTGCGTCCAGTTCCTCCAACCCCCAAGGTGTCCGAAAGGCTGTGGACAACTTAAGCACCCCCCACATCATCAGTAGGGTTGCCAGGTGTCCGGTATTCAACTGGACAGTCTGTTTTTTGCACCCTCTGTCCAGTAAAAAATTCAGAAAATACCGGACATGTGCAATGTCCGGAATTTCTGCTTTTCTAGCTGGGCGCCTGACGGAAACCTGGAGGGGGGAGTGGCTGGGGAGGTGGTGCCACGATAGGGAGGTTCATGTAGTCAAAAATATATGATGTAGACTGTTGATGGTTTATAATAAAGTTCCCATTCAGTGTTAATAGTGGTCGTGGTGGGGTTTTTTTTTTTTTCTTTTGCTCGACAAATTTGTAACATGTGTGTTCGGTTATTTTTTTTTCTTGCTTGACAAATTTTTAGCATGTGTGTTCGGTATTTTGGGGCAACCATCTGGCAACCCTAATCATCAATGAAAATATTGCCTAGTGTTAGGTTTCAGACAGAGCTTGTATCCTCATAGGCCGCGTGGTCCAAGAGACCCTCTCATCATATTAGACCCTATCATAATAGAAACCTTTCTTCCCTCTTTGTGCCCACCTTTGTTCATTCCCCTGCCTGGCATAGCCCATTTCAGCCCCATTCAACTGTATGTGTTCTGAGCCCAAATCTCCCCTCGTAATAACGCAAACAGCAGGTCCTTTGTGTCCTGGCATGTTTTCCAGCCCCAGCCTTTGCTGGTTCCTCTGGACAGGCTGCTAGCCACCATTCCTAGAAATGGTGATGAATAGCTCTTTTTTCTGCTAATTGCTGAGTTGCCTGGAGAAGAATAGAAGATTCACAGACTGCTGCAGTTTGCAGGAGCTCAGAAGCTACCCTAAATGGTTACATTCAGCATTTAAAGTTGCGGGAAACTTTCCTTCTCCTAGAACAGTGGTCTCCAAAGTGGGGTGCGCGAGACGATCGGCAGGGGTGCGCGAGACAAGCGGAGGGAGCGCATGCCGCTGCACAACAGCTGAGAGGGGGGAGACACTGGTTCGCAAGACATCCAAGGGAGCACATGCGCTGCGAACACACCACGCATGCACTCCCTCAGATGTCTTGTGAACCGGCCGTCTCCCCTCTCAGCTGTTGCGCGGCGGCATGCGCTCCCTCCGATCGTCTCGCGCACCTCCCCACCCCGCGCAACAGCTGAGAGGGGAGATGCCAGGTTCGCAAGACATCCGAGGGAGTGCATGCGGGGCGTGTTCAAATGCCCGCGCAACAGTTGAGAAGGGGAGACAGCTGGCATACCGTGATGTCATGGCCTGGGACTTTAAATTTTAAAACTGCGTGGCCCAGCTCCAGCCCAGCACGTGGTCTGGGGTCACGGAAGCAGCTGGGGCCGGGCCCGATCACAGACTCAAACTGGAAGGCAGAAGGTGGGGTTGCAGGAAAAATAGGGGGAAGGGGTGGGAGAGGAAGGGGCTTGTGCTGAAGGGAGGGGGGCAGGTCAGGAGAAGAAAGGGGAAGGCACCAAGGGACAGGGTGGAGGAGAGACAAATGCCAGGGGGCCAAGTGGAGACAATGAGGAAAAGGGCAGGAGGGGAGGTGTCAGTGGGAGGAGACAGGGTGATGCTGGGAGAGGAGAGGGTAAGGGCATTGGGGGCTGGGGGAGGTGCTGGGAGAAGGCTTGAAAGAAGGGGTGGGCATGAGGAAGGCAGGGATGGAGCAAGTCATGTGTGAGGCACAGGGGCATGAGGGGAATGGGGCCAGAGGGTGGTGAGGGGTGGGCATCAGGAAAAAGAGGGCAAAGGGGGCAGGGGCAGTGAGGGAAGGGAGGCACCAGGAGGGTGCAGGGCTAAGGGAAGGTGCAGGTGCCAGGGGATTCTGGGGTGAAGCAGAAGGGCAGACACCTGCAGGAGGGACCAGCACCAGAGGAGAGAGGCAGGGCAGGTGTGTAGAGGAAGTGTTAGGAGAGGGGGGATGAGGAGGGGTAGCTCACATGATCAGAGTGGGGCTACTGGAGGAGTGGGCACAGGGGAGAGAAGGGCTGGTGGAGGGGGCAGGTCTCAGGAAGGCTGAGGGCAGTGACGGGCAGGAGTCAGGACAGCAGAGGAGGGTGAGGGGTTGGGGGCAGCAGGCACCAGGGGAGCTGATGGAGCAAGGGGAGGAGACATGGCAGCAGAGGGAAAGGGTAGAGGTTTATAAGATATTTATTAATAACTTGGGTGCCACAGTGGCACATCCAAACAAGCCCCATGAACTCAGTACTGGTGCACAACACAAAATTCATTCTGCTCATGGGAGGAAACTCTTAGAGGGAACACTTCCCCCAGCCTCTCCGCCCCCGAGTTAATGTCACACACGGTGGGTTAATGCAATTGCAGGATAGTTGCATGAGGGGGGTTTGGTGGGGGACAAACTAATCCCTGTTGGTAGGAGGATGGTAGGAAAAGTCCTTAGGGAGGGGTCACATGACACCTTTTACTTCTGGTCATGTGTCCATCTTGCCCTGAGAGTGTTACCTCCAGAGGCCTGGCTAATGGGAGTCGGGGGTGTGGCTAATGGGGGTCAGGGGCATGGTTAACAGGGGTCGGGGTGTGGCTAATGGGGGGGGTCAAAGAGTAAATTTTAAAAAAATTCTTGGGGGTGCGTGTTCAAAATTTTTTTACTGATAGGGCTGCGCAATCAAAAAAGTTTGGAGACCACTGTCCTAGAACAGAAAATCTGAAGCCCTGTTGGCAATGACTGATCCAGCCTGACCTTCAGTGCAAATGCCAACGGGAGGGTAATGGACCAGGTTGTGCTGGCTACCTCACCACAAAGTTCAGAACCAGGGCCGTTCTGGGGCAGCCGCGTCACACTAGGGACCTGCCCGCGTAGGGCTGGCACAGCCTCTCGCTTGCAGCTACCCCCTGAGAGATACAGCAGCAGGGCAGGCAAACAAATGCAGCCCAGGGGCTAAGCCCAGCGCCAGCTGCACCTTCGTAGAAGCATGGAGCACTAGAACTGGAAGGGACCCCGAGAGGTCGAGTCCAGATCCCCTGCCCTCAGGGCAGGACCCAGCACCGTCTAGACCATCCCTGACAGGTGTCTGTCCAACCTGCTCTTCAATATCTCCAGCGATGGAGATTCCACAACCTCCCTGGGCAACTTATTCCAGTGTCTAACCCCCCTGACAGGCAGGAAGTTTTTCCTGATGTCCAACCTAAACCTCCCTTGCTGCCGTTTAAGCCCATTGCGTCTTGTCCTGTCCTCAGAGGCCAAAGGGAACAATTTTTCTCCCTCTTCCTTGTGACACCCTTTTAGGTACTTGAAAACTGCCTTGCTGGGAAAGAGGCAAGCTACCACCCCCCGTCTCTACTGAGGCGCCACTCCTGCTGCGCCGTGTGTGTACACTGGCTGATTCTGGACAAAACTCCTATTCAAAAAGGGAGGCCAGGCGTACTGACTCTGGCCTGGAGCCCTTCCTGCAGGCCAGCGCTCCCCCCCCTTCCCTCCCCACAATGCCCCTCTTCAGCTGGGTGCACGGCAAATCTAATCCAAAGGCATTTTTAAAAAGCGAGGCGAAGCCCACGGCTCTTCCTTCAGCCCTGCCGCCTTCTGAAGGGTCTGGACTGATCGGGGTGGGGGGGCACACGCCTGGTGCAGCGCTGCCACGCTGCCATTTCTTGGAATGCAGGGCCTGCCTCAGCACGTCCTGGCCTCGCCGCTAAGCGGGGGTTGGCGGGGACCACAACACAGCTGTCGTGAGCCCACACACCTCTCCCAGGAGCAGCAAGGGCCGCTTCTGTGGAAACAGCTGCCGTAAGGCTAGAAATCCCCTTTCGCGCCCCTGTAGGTGCGGCCTCACCAGCCCTGGCTTTACGTGGCTTCCTTTGAGAACGTGTCTCAGCTCTGGGAACATGCTGCTGTATTATCTCCCGCTGCCTGGAGCTGGCTCAGGCGCTGGGCTGCCTTTGCCTCAAGAGCCGCTCACTGTCTCGCTGACTATGGGATAAAAATCTCTGGGCAGGGCGGGGTGGGGGAGGGGAAGCTGTGTGAGTCTGTAACGTTAAACCGACAAAGAGTCCGGGGGCACCTTAGAGACGAGCAAAACTCTAGCTAGCGTGGCAGGAGCTTTCGTGGGCACAACCCCACAGAACGTGGGTTGGGCCACGGCCGGGTGAGCCTGCCCTGGTCTGGCCGTGGACACCTGCTGCCCATGCATGTTCATCGTGCCACCCCCAGCAGCCCTGCCTTTGTCCCCTCAGGAGCCGGCCTGGCCACGGGGGAGGGCAAAGGGGGCAACAGCACAGAGGCCTGGTGTTTCTAAGGGGCCCGGCGCGCCTGGCCGCAGCGAGTCCCTTTGAAGTGCCACGGCAATGCTGCTCCACCATTCTGCCTGGCTTTGAGGAGCCCCGCCCCTTCTGCCTGAAGCTCCACCCATTCCAGGGGTGTGGCACCGCCCCCACCTCTTGCCCCCCCAGTGGCTGTCGGCCCTGCTTCTTAGGAGCTAACCACTGAACTGCCAGCATAGGCTCTGGCTGGCTTCTGCGTGGAATGGATGGTGCGGGCTTTGAGGCCTGAGTCTTAACTGGCCTTGAACCGGCTGCCTTGGGAGCGTTTCTCTCCCCCCGCGTTGCCTTGCCACACATGTGGCCCCTGGGAGGCGTTTCACCTGGCTTGTCCCTGGTCCAGCAGAGTGAGCCAAGCCTGCGGAGCATGTGCCCTGCTGGGCCACTGGCTTTTTGGAATGCACTCGCTTGCATCTGGGCTGCGGTGCTGACCCCGGGGGGCTGGGGGTGGGGGGGAATACTGGTAGGTGAGGTGTTCATCTGAGCTGTGGGGATGGGATGGGGGGCGGGGGGTCTGGGATGCACAGGATTTCTGGAGTACGTGATGACTCCAGGTTTGGGGCGGCTGGTTGGATGTGCCTGGTGTGCGTTATATCAGGGCTGGTCAAACTTACTGGCCTGCCAAGCCGCATATGTCAGGCTGTACCAAATCCATGGCCATAAAAATATGTGTCAAGGGCCATAAACTCTGGTCTCCGCCCCGTGAAATCTGGTCTTTTGCGGGCTTTTACGCTGGACTATACTGATTCCACAGGGGAGACAAGAGTTTCTCCAACTGGGGTCCTGCCCTGAAAAGGAGTTGTGGGGGGCCTCAGAAAAGCAGATTTGACTCCCTCAGTGAACTGATGGGCAGGTTCCTCTGGGATGCTGACATGAAGGGGAAAGGAGTCTAGGAGAGCTGGCAGTATTTTAAAGAAGCCTTATTGAAGGCACAGGAAGAAACCATCCCGATGCACAGCAAGAAAAGCAAATATGGTTGGCGACCAGATTGGCTTACCACAGCCATCCTTGGGGAGCTTAAACAAAAAGGAAGCTTACAGGAAGGGGAAGCTTGGACAGATGACTAGGGAGGAGTATAATATATTGCTTGAGAATGCAGGGGAGTTACCAGGAGGGTGAACGCGCAATTGGAATTACAGCTAGCAAGGAATGTGAAGGGCAACAAGAATAGTTTCTACAGGCATGTTAGCAATAGGAAAGTGATTAGAGAGGGTGTGGGGCCCTTACTGGATGAGGGAGGTAAGCTAGAGACAGATGACAAGGTCAGCTCCCAGACTACTGCACTAGGCAATGCAGTATGGCAGCGTTTCCCAAACTATGGGCCGTGGCTCGGTACCGGGCTGCGGGAAAAAAATACCGGGCCTCAGCATGCCTGGTGGCTGCTGGCAGGGCTGGCCTTAGGCCGATTTGGGCCCGCGCCCCTGAACCCGGAAGTGCCGGCGAGTTACAGAGCCGGGGGCCCTGCTCCACCAGTAGGTGGAGCTGGGTCTCTCCCCCGGCTCTGCCTGGTGTGGGCCCGGCCCCTGGGCCCCGGCCCCCCCGCGCGTCCTCCCACCCCGCCCCCAGAGCGTCCCGCCGTGCGCGGCTCCTCCTCACCGCCTGCTGCTGCCCATGTGCGGCGTTGCACGTGGGCCGGGAGGACGCCCGGGCGTGACGTGACGTCATGGCCTGGGATTTTAAAAGTCTTCGGAGGCACGTGGCGGGGCCTCGCTGGCTCCGGGTTGGGCCTCCGGGGCCTGAGCGCGGCCTCCGGCCCCGCAATGTGGAAGGCAGAAGGTAGGGAAGGGGCTTGGGCGGAGGCAAGGAGGCGGCACCAAGGGACAGGGTGCAGGAGAGAGAGACAAATGCCAGGGGGCCAAGTGCAGACAATGAGGGAAAGGGCAGGAGGGGAGGGGTCAGTGGGAGGGGGGACAGGGTGATGCTGGGAGAAGAGAGGAGAGGAGAGGGGAAGGGCATTGGGGGCTGGAGGAGGAGGTGCTGGGAGAAGGCTTGAAAGAAGGGGTGGGCCTGAGGAAGGCCAGCATGGAGCAAGTCATGTGTGAGGGCACAGAGGGACAGGAGGGGAATGGGGCAGAAAGTGCTGAGGGGGTGGGTATCAGGGAAAGAGAGGGCAAAGGGGGCAGGGGCAGTAAGGGAAGGGGGAGGCACCAGGAGGGTGCAGGGCTAAGGGAAGGTGCAGGTGTCAGGAGATTCTGGGGTGAGGAGGAGGAGAGAGCTGATTAGCTTCTATGATGATCTAACTGGCTTTCTGTGGACACGGGAAAGTCAGCGGATGTGTTATACCTTGACTTTAGCAAAGCTTTTGATACGGTCTCCCACAATATCCTTGCCAGCAAGTTAAGGTATTGACTGTAAGATGGATAGAAAGCTGGCTAGACTGTCAGGCCCAATGGGAAGTGATCAACGGCTCCATGTCTGGTTGGCAGTCGGTTTCTAGTGGAGTTCTAGGGCCGGTTTTGTTCAACATCATCATTAATGACCTGGACGAGGGGATGGATTGCACCCTCAGCAAGTTTGCGGATGACACTAAGCCAAGGGGAGAGGTAGATACTCTGGAGGGCAGGGATCGGGGCCAGAGTGACCTAGACAGATTAGAGGATTGGGCCACAAGAAATCTGACGAGGTTCACCAAGGACAAGTGTAGAGTCCTGCACTTGGGATGGAAGAATCCCAAGCATTGTTACAGGCTGGGGACCGACTGGCTAAGTAACAGTTTGGAAGAAAAGGATCTGGGAATTACAGTGGATAAGAAGCTGGATATGAGTCAACAGTGTGCCCTTGTAGGCAAGAAGGCTAGTGGAATATTTGGGTGCATTAGGAGGAGCACTGCCAGCAGATCCAGAGAAGTTATTATTCCCCTTTATTTGGCTCTGGTGAGTATTGTGTCCAGTTCTGGGCCTCCCACTATACAAAGGATGTGGACACACTGGAGAGGGTCCAGCGGAGGGTGACCAAAATGATGAGGGAGCTGGAGCACATGACCTATGAGGAGAGACTGAGGAATTTGGGTCTGTTTAGTCTGCAGAAGACAAGAGGGAGGGGGCCGTAACGTTAGTTCCCACGTGGAGAAGCAGGAAGGGGTAGCGATCCGAAGGTTTGATCAGTTTGGTAAGCCTTTAGTCACATCCTGAATGCGAGCTCCTGGTAAGCAGCACACCTCTCAAGATTCCAGGTCCGGACGGCAGATGGATGGCTCAGTCCCTCTTAGGGTGGTGTTTTCTCAGTCCCGTTTTCTTTTGGGGGTGGTGGCCGTGGAACCCCCATCCCTAGGACTACGCATCCCATCCCTCGCAATGCCTAGCTAACAGCTGGGAGCTGCAGGGAGGGGGCCACTGAGGGTAAAGGGGGACATGACTCACGCTGGGGGAGCCGGGAAAATTTTAATTTGGGCCTCCTCACTCTCACCAAGTTCTATCTGAAGCCCCTCCACCCTGTCACAGGTCAGACACCCTGAGCTCTTCTTCCCTAGGCTGGTGGGTGGAGAGTGGAGAAAGGGGGGGATTCTGAGAGTCACACTAACTGTAAAAGAGCTTACAAGCTGTTGTCTGCCCCTCCCCGTTAGATGCCAAATTCTCAGCCTTTACTTTCATTAAATATCTTGCCTAGTTGCTAATCCGATTGGCACTTCCTCTCATTTACAAATTAATCCCCCGGCACTCCGGCTTGCCACGCTGCGGCTGGAAATGACAGCACAGGGCCGTGGGGGTGTGGGTCAGGTAATGATGTTTACAGCATGAGTTTGCTACTGAAACACAGTCTGAGTGAGTCCTGGATCCTGGCAGCCCAGTTTCCTTGGAAGCCTCGTGGTGAAACGTGTTTTATTTGAAGGCCATAGCGGAATTAACCGCTCTGCTGGGAAATAACTGCTTCTGGCCCCAAGGAGTGCCATGCCAGGAAGCTTGCCAACTGGGGGAGTAGTCTACCACCTTTCAGGGTAACCAGTGTTCCCTGTAGGCTGTGCACTTGTGTGGCCGTGCAGGAGAGATTCAAATGCCACCCACCTGATTTAGCAGAGCCCCACAGGTAGGTTTTTTTGTTTCTATTGGTGGTGCACATTCACACACACAATCCTAGCACACCAGAACTGGAAGGGACCTCAAGCATCATCAAGTCCAGTCCCCTGCCCTCACGGCAGGACCAAGCACTGTCTAGAGACTCTAGACCATCCCTGACAGGTGTCTGTCCAACCTGCTCTGAAATATCTCCAGGGATGGAGATTCCACAGCCTCCCTAGGCAATTTAGTCCAGCATTTAACCCCCCTGACAGTTAGGAAGTTTTTCCTAATGTCCAACCTAAACCTTCCTTCCTTCCTGCAGTTTAAGCCCATTGCTTCTTGTCCTATCCTCAGAGGCCAAGGAGAACAATTTTTCTCCCTCTTCCTTCTAACAACCTTTTAGATACTTGAAAACCGCTATCTTGTCCCCTCTCAGGCTTCTCCTTTCCAAACTAAACAAACCCAATTCTTTCAGTCTTCCCTCATAGCTCATGCTGTCTAGCCCTTTCATCGTTGTTGTTCTTCTCTGGACCGTCTCCAGTTTCTCCACATCTTTCTTGCAACGTGATGCCCAGAATTGGACAAAGTACTGCTGTGGTGGACATAAAAATTATTCTGCACATCAAATCCACACAGAGATGGAGAAGATTAGAGAGAACATGGTTTAAAATCCCTTTGCCATGGCATATAGGGTTACTAGATGGCTTAAAAAAATACTGGACACACGATCTCAGATGGGGGGGGGCCGGAAAACCAGCTGGGAGGGGTGCAGAGCTGGCTGGGAGGAGGTCAGGGGAAGCAGGGCTGGCTAGGGGAGATTGGGGAGGGGGGACCAACCAGTGGGAAGCAGGGCTGGACGGGACGGGGTTGGGGGGAAGTGGGGCTGGCCGGGGGGGAAGGGGGGAGTGAGGGGAGAGAACTGGCCAGCGGGAAGCAGGGCTGACCCGGGCGCATGCAGATCGCGGGGCACAGCCCCTCCCACACACGGTCCCGGCGGGGCGCACAGGCGAGTTCAGCCCCAGGGATTCCATCCTTCCCCTGCCCCCCTCCCGCATAGCTGCGTACTGCCTGGCTGGTAGACATGCTCACAGTGTGACTCATGCAGCCAGACAGCGTGTCTACCAGCCAGGCAGTACACAATGACATACTGATGCTCCTGATAATAATACTTACTTAATTAGAAAATACTGGACATATTTTCTCAATTCGTTTCCCGGACAGAAAGCTCAAATTCTGGACTGTCGAGTTCAAAACCGGACACCTGGCAACCCTAATGGCCAGCGCTCGCCAGCTGCGCTGTCCAGCGCATGTGCAGATCGCCCAAACCCGGCTCTTCCGGGATGTAATCTACTTGCCACGGGCGAGTAGATTATATAGATTGTCGAGCCCTGCCAATGGCATACAGATATAGTGGCCTCTTTCCAGCTACTTAGTTGCTTGTCACAGCCCCTTTTCCATGCTTGGAGAGACGATGGTGGGGGACTTGTCTCTGTATGGTGGAGAGGGATAAAGTAAATTTACATGTAAACCAGTCTAAAGCTTCATCTGCTGAACATGAGTTGTAGAACTTGCAGGGTGAAACCAGAGTGCATTTCACTGGCTCCTACTTAAACGGGGAGCCAGACTGCCTGGAAGCCATGTGATCCGTGCCACAGCCGTCCTGTTTTGCTAGGTGTCAGGACACCGTGAACCCGTCCCCAATTTCCTCCTGACATCAGCTTTTCAGTCTGCAGGCCATGCAGAGCTAGGGACGTACTCTGAGAAATCAAAATAGTCCCAGTGTTTCTCCACCTCTGCTGGCTGCATTTCAGTAGGCAGGGGGCTAACAGCTGGTTCTTCCACTGCAATACACATTTTGTGCCTGTTTGAAAAAACAAAACTTGGGGAGAACTTGCCCCAGCGTGAGCTGGGAAAAGTTCAGGCAGGGAGCCCCAACTTTCATTGTCCCCTCAAAGGCAGGGACGTTTCTGTCCCGGCTGCACTGCTCTTGCTTTAATGGGCCAGAAAAAACACTCATGGAATGGAGTTTCCAGCCACAAGCGGAACATGGCTTAGGGAGGAGCAAATGCTCCCAGAAGGGGTGAAAATGTTCACCTCTAGCTGATGAATGTGTGTGTAAAACTACACTGAATGAAGAAGCAGCTTGTTTATGTAAGAACTTTTTCCTCCTTGTGCCAAGTTCCACTTGAGGCTCGAAAACCCAGTTCCAGCGCTACCACAATGCACTTCTGGTTGCAGACTATCCATGTCTTGGGAGGTGAAGAAACAAACACAAGGGTGAGGCTGAAATGGAAAGTTAACGATCAGCCCCTCTTGCATAAGACCTACTACTGATGTCAAAGGCAAATGGCCCATTCACTTTGGCAGAAGCGGAGTCCTTTGCAGAGAGGTCAGACTTTAAAAAAAATCGTTCCCCAGAAAGCCACCCAGCCATTTTTTTTCAAAAGTACAAACACAATTGCAAGAAAACTCAGGTGTCCTTTTAGTCCTGGCCAAAGAGCCAAATGTTATGCCGTGATTCCCATCTCCCCAATATCACATCAGTCCTGGTAACTGTGGAGTTACTCCTTATTTACACCAACAAACAGACGCCGGCCATTGCTGTGCACTCAAAGAAACTAAACCATGTTTAACTTTTAATCATCAAGGCACAATAGGTCTGCTTGGGGCTTAATATTGTGAGAATACTCAAGCAGGGCAAAGCATGAGGCTAGGATGGTACAGCATTTGCTAACACAAGAGGCTAAGTGTTCCCCAAATCACTTAAAATACAAAGTAACTACTGCCCAGGTTTACTTAGGTGGGACAACAATGGGGCACAGTGCCCTTGCTTCTATATTTAGCTTTGACATTTTGCTTCCTAGTGAAACACACTACATATTTTTAATTCTCTCTAAACACTTTTAACCAATAGTCAAATACAGTGTCACATTTACCCTACATATTGGTCATTGGCATTTGTGCATCGTTCATGAAACCCCCCCTCCCCATAAAAATCAGGCCACAGATGGCCACTTGGGAGGCTGTGTGTGTGTGTGTAAGCCATTCCAAACACTGATCTATGGTGCCCTCCTGTGGTGCCTAAGAAAACAACACAACTGTTGATGGGGTTTTGCACCTGCAGCAGTGTATGTTTACACAGCGCAAGCAAGGCAGTAACAGGTGGCAGGCGGGGGGACAGAGGATGGCACTAGCTGGCGAAATCAGAGCAAGCCAGCGACCCGTTTGTGGGCACAAGGGCAAGGAAGAAAGAAAAGAGGGGTTGGCAGGGCAGCAGCTTGGAAGGACTTGAAATAAAGATTAAGAAAATAACATAAGAACATAAGAACGGCCGTAGCGGGTCAGACCAAAGGTCCATCTAGCCCAGTATCCTGTCTGCCGACAGTGGCCAGCACCAGGTGCCCCAGAGGGGGTGGACCAAAGACAATGATCAAGCGATTTGTCTCCTGCCATCCCTTTCCAGCCTCTGTCAAACAGAGGCCAAGGACACCATTTTATCCCCTGGCTAATAGCCTTTATGGACCTAACCTCCATGAAATTATCTAGCTTCTCTTTAAACTCTGTTATAGTCCTAGCCTTCACAGCCTCCTCTGGCAAGGAGTTCCACATGCTGACTACACGCTGTGTGAAGAAGAACTTTCTTTTATTAGTTTTAAACCTGCTACCCATTAATTTCATTTGGTGTCCTCTAGTTCTTCTATTTAGGGAACTAATAAATAACTTTTCTTTATCCGCCCTCTCTACACCACTCATGATTTTATATACCTCTATCATATCCCCCTCAGTCTCCTCTTTTCTAGACTGAAAAGTCCCAGTCGCTTTAACCTCTCCTCATATGGGACCCGTTCCAAACCCCTAATCATTTTAGTTGCCCTTTTCTGAACCCTTTCCAAGGCCAAAATATCTTTTTGAGGTGAGGAGACCACATCTGTACACAGTATTCAAGATGTGGGCGTACCATAGTTTTATACAGGGCAGTAAGATATTCTGGGTCTATTTTCTATCCCTTTCTTAATAATACCTAGCATCCTATTTGCCTTTTTGACCGCCACTGCACACTGTGTGGAAGTTTTCAGAGAACTGTCACGATAACTCCAAGATCTCTTTCCTGATTTGTCGTAGCCAAATTAGCCCCCATCATACTGCATAGTTGGGGTTATTTTTCCCGATGTGCATTACTTTACACTTATCCACATTAAATTTCATTTGCCATTTTGTTGCCCAATCACTCAGTTTGGTGAGATCTTCTTGGAGTCCCTTACAGTCTGCTTCTGTCTTGACTATCCTAAACAGTTTGGTATCATCCATAAACTTTACCACCTCACTGCTTACCCCTTTCTCCAGATCATTTATGAATAAGTTGAACAGGATTGGTCCTAGGACTGACCCTTGGGGACACCACTAGTTACCCCTCTCCATTCTGAAAATTTACCATTTATTCCTACCCTTTGTTTCCTGTCTTTTAACCAGTTCTCAATCCAAGAAAGGACCTTCCCTCTTATCCCATGGCCATGTAATTTACACAAGAGCCTTTGGTGAGGACCTTGTCAAAAACTTTCTGAAAATCTAAGTATACTATATCTACTGGATCCCCTTTGTCCGCATGTTTGTTAACCCCTTCAAAGAACTCTAATAGATTGGTAAGACAGGATTTCCCTTTACAGAACCCATGTTGACTTTTGTCCAACAAATTATGTTCTTCTACATGCTTCACAATTTTATTCTTTACTATTGTTTGACTAATTTGCCCGGTACTGAAGTTAGACTTACCGGTCTGTAATTGCCGGATCGCCTCTAGAGCCCTTTTTAAATATTGGTGTCACGTTGGCTACCTTCCAGTCATTAGGTACGGAAGCCGATTTAAGGGATAGGTTACAAACCACAGATAATAGTTCAGCAATTTCCCATTTGAGTTCTTTTAGAACCCTTGGATGAATGCCATCCGGTCCGGAGATTTGTTAACATTAAGTTTTTCTATTTGTTCCAAAACCTCCTCTAATGACACTTCAATCCGGGACAGTTCCTCAGATTCATTACCCACAAAGGACGGTGCAGATTTGGGAATCTCCCCAACGTCCTCAGCCGTGAAGACTGAAGCAAAGAAATCATTTAGTTTCTCCAATGGCTTTATCGTCCTTGATTGCGCCTCTTATAGTTCGATCGTCTAGGGGACCCACAGGTTTTTAGCAGGCTTCCTGCTTCTAATGTACTTAAAAACATTTTGTTATTTCTTTTTGAGTTTTTGGCTAGCTGTTCCTCAAAATCTTTTTGCTTTTCTTATTACATTTTACACTTGATTTGACAGTGTTTATGTTCCTTTCTATTTATCTCACTAGGACTGGACTTCCACTTCTTAAAAGATACCTTTTTGTCCCTCACTGCTTCTTTTACATGGTGGTTAAGCCACAGTGACTCTTTTTTAGGTCTCTTGCTATGTTTTTAATTTGGGGTATACATTTAAGTTGGGCCTCTATTATGGTGTCTTTAAAAGTTTCCATGCAGCTTGCAGGGATTTGGCTCTAGTCACTGTGCCTTTTAATTTCTGTTTAACTAACCTCCTCATTTTGTGTGTAATTCCCCTTTTTGAAATTAAATGCCAGGGTGCTGGTCTGCTGAGGTGTTCTTCCCACCACAGGAATGTTGAATGTTATTATATTATGGTCACTATTCCCAAGCGGTCCTGTAATGGTTATTTCCTGGACCTGATCCTGCGCTCCACTCAGGACTAAATCGAGGCCTCTCCTTGTGGGTTCCTGCACCAGCTGCTCCAAGAAGCAGTCATTTAAGCCATTGAGAAATTTTATCTCCTTCTCTTCCTGAGGTGACATGTATCCAGTCAATATGGGGTAATTAAAATCCCCATTATTATAGAGTTCTTTGTTTTGGTAGCCTCTCTAATCTCCTCAGCATTTCAATGTCAGTATCCCTGTCCTGGTCAGGTGGTGGTAATATATCCCTACTGCTAATTTCTTATTTTTGGAGCATGGAATTACTATCCATAGCGATTCTATTGTATGTTGATTCATTTAATATTTTTATTTCATTGGATTCTACATTATCTTTCACATACAGTGCTACTCCGCCACCCACCCGGCCTGCTCTATCCTTTCGATATATTTTATATCCCGGCATGATTGTGTCCTACAGATTTTCCTCATTCCACCAGGTTTCAGTGATGCCTATTATGTCAATCTCCTCATTTAATACTAGGTACTCTAGTTCACCCATCTTATTAGTCAGACTCCTAGCATTTGTGTAGAAGCACTTTAAAAATTTGCCACTGCTTATTTGTCTGCCCTTCCTGATGCATTGGATTCCTTTGTACGCGTTTTTGTCTGCTCTGGCCCATGGTTTGCCCTCTCTCCTCCTCTTTCTGACTACAGCTTAGAGAATCTCTATCAATGGATTCTCCTCTAAGAGAAGTCTCCTCCGATTTACGTGCATCTCCACACCAATCGGCTTTCCCCATCTCTCAGTTTAAAAACTGCTCTACGGCCTTTTAATGTTTAGTGCCAGCAGTCTGGTTCCACTCTGGTTTAGGTGGAGCCCATCCTTCCTGTATAGGCTCTCTCCCAAAAGTGTCCCCAGTTCCTAATAAATCCAAACCCCTCTTCCCTACACCATCGTCTCATCCACGCATTGAGATTCTGAATCTCTGCCTGCCTACCTGGCCCTGCACGTGGAACTGGAAGCACTTCCGAGAATGCCACCATAGAGGTCCTGGATTTCAGTCTCTTTCCTAGCAGCCTAAATTTGGCCTCCAGGACATCTCTCCTACCCTTCCCTACGTCATTGGTACCTACATGTACCACGACCACCGGCTCCTCCCCAGCACTACACATAAGTCTATCTAGATGCCTCGAGAGATCCGCAACCTTCGCACCAGGCAGGCAAGTGACCATACGGTTCTCCCGGTCATCACAAACCCAACTATCTATGTTTCTAACGATCGAATCACCCACTACTAACACCTGCCTCTTCCGAACTGGCATTCCTCCTCAGAGGTATCCTCAGTGCGAGAGGATACCGCAACATCCTCTGGGAGGAGGGTCCCAACCACGGGATGGTTTCCTCTGCTCCCATTGAATGCTCTGTTCCCTTGAGACTTTCATCCTCCTTAAGAGTACTGGGGCTCTCAGACTGGAGGTGGGACAGTACTACAGTGTCCCAGAAAGTCTCATCCACATATCTCTCTACCTCCCTTAGCTCCTCCAGTTCAGCCACCCTGGCCTCCAAAGCCCGAACTCGGTCTCTGAGGGTCAGGAGCTCCTGCAACGGGTGCACACATACGCAAGCCGCCCACAGGGCAGGTAATCATACATGTTACACTCGACGCAATAAACAGGATAGCCCCACTCTGCTGCTGGGCTTCTGTCTCCATTTTTCTAATGAATAAGTTTAAGTATAAACTGGGATTCTTTTAAACCTCTGGAATATAGATTATTATAAGAGTTATGTTTTAAAGAAGGCCAGAAGTCACTAGTGCCTCTAACCTCCTCCTCCAAACTCCCTGTTAGCAGTTCCTGTGCAAGCTCCTGGTCGCTGAGTCACAGGCTTATATAGCTCTGGTAGCCCCTCCCCTGACTGAGGCTCAGCCAATTAACAGAGGCTTCTAGATTTCAAACCTTTTAGAAGCTCCTTCAAGCAAACAAACAAACCAACCAAACAGACAAACACAAGCTCAGCACACAGCAAATAACTCCCCCACACACAAACACACACTCCAGACAGCCACTTACCACAAGGGTCCCCTTTTTACTCCTCTTTTACCTGGAGAACTCCCTCTCCAAACTCCCTGTTAGCAGTTCCTGTTCGCAAGCTGAAGGAAGTCACCCGGCCCTGGGCAGTCACTGGCTCAGCTGACAAAGGTGGGATACTGGAGCTAAGCCACAAGCCTCTACTGCTTATACAAAAAGGCAAAGGGCCACAGCTGTAAAGGCCTTTAGGTACCTGCAGATGCTGATTGTGGGATTGTTCAATCTGGAGGCTACGGTTAATGTCTGTCCCTAGATCCATGGGCAGGACCTAGTAACAAACTCAGCTCTCTGGGCCCCAGGCAGTAGCAGGCACTCATCCGCCACACGCTCCTACAGTGGGTTACAGAAATAGTCACGAAACACTGTGCTGGGCAGGGGCCCCCAAATGGTAGGGTGCACCCCCCGGCGGGCATGGAGGAACATTCAGGGAGGATGCGACAGGGTCCAGGTCAGCCCCCATCTTTCTCCCCACAGTTCATGAATCACGCTGGTGCTGATGGGGGAGACAGGCCCCACCTTTCCCATTGCAGCCCAGTGAGGACCATAGATGCCGAGGGAACTTTTACCCTCAGCACTTAGGTGTCTGAATTCACTGAACACCCACAGAGTTTGGTGCGAGTTTTATGGAGCCAAAACTGGCACTGAGCGCCCATGTCTGGGATTTAGGCAGCTAAGTATGTTTGTGCATCGCACCCTAGGTCAACTAGGATTGTCCGGCTTTGTCAATCAGCTTCTCGGGAGAGAGGGTGCTAGTTACCTTGGGCAGGAGAGGAAACAAGGCGCAGAGCGGGCAGTTGGAAGGAGCCGGGGTTGAGTCTGCCCTTGTCAGGAAGGCTGTGTGGTGGAGTAGTTGGTGTGGCTGGGTTAGGTAAGGCGCCCTCACCTCGCCGCTGAGAGGAAGGAGGGGTGCGTGTGTCTGTGAGTGTGAGTGTGAGTGTGAGAGAGATCAGGTTAGAAATGAGGCAGCATGAGGTCACATTTCTCGCTGTGATTTTACTGTTACTTGTAACACACAAAGACATGCTTATAAATAAAATACAAGCACTATGTAGCAGTGATAGTTGGAATTACAAACAGATACACACAGGAGCTGAATGAAAATGGAGCTACACACTGTAGAAGATACATTAAAGTTGCAGAATTCAGCCCTGAAAAGTTAGATAGTGTTCAGAGATTGTCAGGATCCCCCCCACCCCACTTGGGCATGGCCAATAAACCTGGGGTTCTCCACAGAGGAGCCGCATAAACTTTTTTTTTGGGGGGGAGGGCTGCAAGGTAGCCCCCCCCCAGCAGCTATAATGTGAGAAAGGGGCAGCTCCACCTCCCATCTCCTCCCCCAGCCCCTGCCAGGTCAGCTGAGCATGTGCAAATGGAGACTGGCAGAGCTTGTATCTCTAAGGCCAGGTCTCCACTGCCATAGACATTGGTATAACTTACATCACGCGGGTGTAAATAAGCCACTGATTGGGGTTCTGCATCAGCCACTTGACAGGTTGTTTACTCTTGCCCACGTGTAGGGTGTTGTCATCCAGGTAGGTTTTTTCCTACCGGCATTACTAAGGTGACACACACGTAAAGCAAAGGCACATGAAGTGCAGCGCGTGCCGATTGGCCACAACTCTGAAGGAGAGAGCCGTGCGCTCCCTCTGCAGCCAATCAGAGCGCTGCTACGGTTCAGTGGGCACCCCTGCAAAATCAAGGTCCGCAAGAGCCGTTAACAAACCAACCCTTTCCTGGGAGACCGTGCTGGTTACCACACTCTTGCAGCCATTGCCATGAACGAGGGCCACTCATGCAGCCCACTCACTAGTCTTGCAGGCTCATGGCTGGCCCGGAGCATGGTTACTGGACACAACACGGCTAGTGTGACTAGCCCCGGGGGTGTTTTCGTGACAACTGAAAAAGGCATCTCAGACCCCGGCTGTCACTTTGCCCAACTTCCGCTCCCTGCATCAAACCCCCAGAGGCAGGGCCGGACCGAGCCATTCCGGCGCCCCGGGAAGACAGTTTAATTGCATCCCAGTTGGGGGAGGGCGCATGTGCAGCTCCGCCCCCATGCCGGCGCGTGGGGGAAGGCGCGCGGAGCTGGTGGCGGCAGGACGCATGTGCCCGGCCCAGCCCAGCCCGGCTACCACCGCTGGTGTGCAGCCCGGGGCGGGCCGAGCCTGGCCGTGCAGGGCCCCGCCGCCGCGGGGGGAAGGGCGCTGCTGGTCGGCGCTGCGGGAGTTAACATGGCCCAGGCCTGAGTGGCCGCTGCAGGGTGGCCGCTGGGAGCTGCTGCAGCCCGCGATCCAGGAGCCGGGTGCGCGACGCCTGATGGCAGCTGTAAGGGGCGCTCTGTGCCCTTTACAGCTGCCATCAGGCGCCCCCCATAGGTTGGCGCCCCGGGCAGCTGCCCAGCTAGCCCATGCCTTAATCCGGCCCTGCCCAGAGGAACCAGAGCACTTCAAAGAAATGGGTTAAAAAAAAAGAGTGTTAATTTCCCCCTAACTGTGCTAACTGACATTCTTGGGAGACGGGGCAGAGCCTGAGGCAGAGACCTGAGTGAAAATTTCAGCCCAGCTGGTTACATTTTGGCAAAGTCTATACAGTAAGCAGCCAACCACACACACTTGCAAGACGAAGCACGAGGCAGACCTAGGTACAGTGTCGCCAAGAGCCGTGTAACAGGGACAGGTTTCCTGATTTGCTAGTAGTGTCTCCGGTACCACTCCTGGTGGTAAGAGGCGAGGGAATGCTCTTTACAGCTGCTCCGTCTCCTCCGCGTCCGGCTGCATCTGCACAAGAGACGGATGCGCATGAAGTACCCACCCGTGTCCCACTGCGAGGGCTCAGTGCCAGCCTCGCTGTGGGGCGCTGGAGAACTTAGCTCCTCCGGAAGATGGTCAGACAGGGGCAGGCCCGCTCAGAGGGGGAAAGCATTTCAAAAAGCCTCATTGCCACGTGGGCGCCCTACCGCCTAGGGAATGGATTCACCGAGATGAGGGGTGAAGAAAGCTGGCATTTTTGGAGAACTGGGAAGGAAGGGTGGGGGTGGGGCACAGTCACCTCTGCTGGAAACCAAGACAGCACCACGGAAACCTTGTGGGGAGCGTGCAGGTCTGCAGCCACCTTGGAGCAGAAGACTATGGTGTGTCTGGCTGCGTGCACGCACAAAGCCCAGCACAACGGGACCCTGAGCATGGTCGGTGCCACTGCTGTAGGAACATCAGCAGGGTGATGAGAGACGAGGTGCATGAGGTACAATCTGCTATGGGACCAACGTCTCTTGGTGAAAGAAACTTTCAAGTGACACAACACCCTGAAGAAGAGCTCGGCAGCGGCGCTCTCCCCTGCAGAAGCTGGTCCCACAAGGGACCTGACCTCCCCCACCTTGTCTCGCCAATACCGGGGACCGGCGTGGCTGTGCCACCAGTGCAAACAACAGGCCGAGGAGCATTATCGTTGGACAGCCTCCAGGCTCCCTAAAACCAGACTTCCCCCCTGCCAGGGAATCCGGGCTTGCTCTGCCCCCCCAGCTCGGGTGAGAATGTAAAACCTCGCAGCCGGTGGGGCCTGATGTACATTTATAAAGCCGTACACAGAGCTGCAGGAGGGGCGCTGGCGTTGTGCTGGAATGGGGGGCAGCTCTGTGCAGCTACTTCAGCTTCCGCTTGTGGAAAAAGGCCTGAAGCTAGCACGGGCGACCTGTGGGGGGTGCACTTGCCACAGACTCCTCCCCTGCCACCGACTCATTCACCAGCAGCAGGGTAGGCACAAGCTGGGCGTCTCTAGGTGGACAGGGAGGGGTGGAGCAAGGGTGGGGCGGGGGCGGAACAAGGGGAGGAGGAGGAGTCAGGGCTCCCCTGGATTCCTGTCACCAGTCACCGCTGGAGCCAGGGAAGCCAGATGTTCCAATGCTCAAGCTAGTCCCTGTTTCCATGGCTACATCCCTGGGGGTGGGGGGGAATTAACACCCCAGGTTTATAACACCCGCGTGCGGTTTGTTTTGGGGGTGCAGAGAAGCCTGTGGCGGTGGGTGACAACTCGAAGCTGAAAGCAAAGTTAAGTTCAGCACCCTGAAGGTTCCTGGGCGGGCAGGAAAGAAAGCCCCCTGAGAGCCCTGATGTGCATACAATCGTTCTTCAGAACCACGCATGGCAGGCTCGTCAGCTCTGGGACCAGATCTCCCGCCTTCTGTGGGTTAAACCCAGCCTCCTGCCTTGCATGGCACAGGCTGTCAGTTAAAAAATCATGCTCACAATAATTTGCAAGCGAAGGGGCAGAGGAAACTCAACATACAGACAACTGGCAGGCAAGGCCCGGCGCTGAGCGGGCAAAGTCTGATGAAAACCAAAAAGAATTATTTAAACCGGTGTTTCTCTAAGTGGGCCGTGGCCCCCCTCTGAGAAAGCTGTTCTTGGGCCACTCCGGTTTCTTTACTCACTAGTTCTGCAGCCTTACGGCAAATTGCAGCCACTGGAAACTGGTAAGTAAACAAACCGGAGAGGCCCACTAATGAAGAAGAACTTTCTTTTATTAGTTTTAAACCACCTGAAATTAATGGATAGCAGGTTTAAAACTAATAAAAGAAAGTTCTTCTTCACACAGCGCGTAGTCAACCTGTGGAACTCCTTGCCAGAGGAGGCTGTGAAGGCTAGGACTATAACAGAGTTTAAAGAGAAGACAGATAAATTCATGGAGGTCAGGTCCATAAAAGGCTATTAGTCAGGGGATAGAAATGGTGTCCCTGGCCTCTGTTTGTCAGAGGCTGGAGATAGATGGCATGAGACAAATTGCTTGATCACTGTCTTCAGTCCATCCCCTCCGGGGCACCTGGTGTTGCCCACTGTCGGCAGACAGGCTACTGGGCTAGATGGACCTTTGGTCTGACCCAGTATGGCCATTCTTGTATTGTTATGCCCAGTAGCAGCTCTCTCAGGGTACGTCTACACAGCACGCTTATTTCGGAATAAGCTATTCCGGAAGATCTATTCTGAAATAGCTTATTTCAAAATAAAGCGTCCACACTACAAGGAAGCCTCATAATGAGTCTGAGGCTGGCTCCCCTAATGTGGACGTGCTACCTTGATTTAGAGCCCCAGGAAGCACTGGGGAGTAATTACACTGAATGGCCATGGGGGAGGAACTATTTCGAAACAGCAGCAGTGGAGTGTCCACACCACCACAATTTCGAAATAGCTAGTTCGGAAGCGGCGTTATTCCTCGTGGAATGAGGTTTACGGAAGTTGAATAAGCCGCCCGTTATTTCAAATTTATTCCAGAATCACGGACTTGCTGTGTAGATGCTCGCATTGTTATTTCGGAATAACGGCCGTTATTCTGAAATAACGCTGCTGCGTAGACGCACCCTCAGAGCGGGTCCATGGACCACTTTGAGAAACGCTGATTTACACCTTTTGCCCAGCATATTCCAGTGTAAAAAGCAGAGCTTTCCGCTCATTTCAGTGGCAGGACTGTTTATGCAAAATTTGGTATTCAGGAAACACGACTTTATTTTGCACAAACAAATCCACAAACAAACTCTTCCAAACATACAGTCGACAAAATGTGGGTTACCTGGGCTGCTACCTTCTCTTTGGAACGCCGTTTATTTTCTCCTTGGTTTCCTCGTGTCCGGTGATCTGCAAAGCAGGGAGAGGCTGGTTGGCGCCCGGGCTGCGTTTTGTGTAAGTCACACGTTGTCTACTGGGTGGCTGCATGTGTGGCATGTAAGGGAGCCCAGCTGTTGAGGAGCGGCAGTCAGCTGTTTGCAGAGCATCAGCTGTCAGACCCGACCTTTCCACCAGAAGGAGGAGGCTCTTTGTCATTTTGGAATATCAGAGTTGAGGGCAGGAACGCGAGCAGGAAAAGGAAATGTCGTGTTTGATACTCCCAATCACCTGCACACCACCCCTGCGAATTACCTGGTTCTAATCAGATTTACTAGACTCTCCAGTGGCATTTGCGCTTGCTGGTATTTCCAACACAGCAGGAAGAAAAATTATAGACTCCGTTCAGAATAACAACATGAAAACAGCGTTTTCTCAGAGTCTCTTCCCCAAAGCAATGGGGAAGAACACTCAGATGTGAATACACACCTTACAAAAATCCCCGAGAACAGGCAAAGGATGAGAAAAAGGCCCAAGAAGAGGCACGTCGCAAGAATAGCATCCCAAAAGCGTTGGTGCGAGGGATAGGAAAGGAAGCAAAACGGAGCCCGCTTGAGTTAGTTGTATCAGAGACATACCTTTATCTGCTCACGCATGTAAAGCGACAACACAACTAATCATGCGAGGGACAGGGTTTCACATCACAAAGCCACGGCCTCCAAGAAATACAAATACATTTACACAACCCTGGGGGGCAGAAGAGACACACAAACTATCCTGGCGCTCTGCATGGGAGAGACAATTGGCATTTAAGATGCAAGACTGTTAGTCACACTTAATACAGGCGAGCCAAGCAGTTTCTCCAGCTAGCTAAGCAAAAGTTGTCCTTAACGCTCGTTTCATTGTTTAACATTTAGCCCAGTTTGACTCTTGTCGTTTCTATGCCGAATAAAACCTTGCTTTTGGTGAGAGACGCCCGGGCGGGTAATTTCTAGGGGCAAACCCTGGCGGCGGGATGGTCTCGAGGGGACGGCGCTCCGACTGCAGCATGGACGTAAGTTTGCCGCTGTGACTGCAGTCCGTGCCGACACGCCTGAGCTAGCTGGGAGTCCCAGAACGTTGAAGATGCGGGAGCGCGGATGGTGCTCGCATGCCAGACCCTGGGGGCTGGCTCTACAGCTGGTGCTGTAACGTGCCGCTGCAGCTTCACTATTTGCACCCAGAGTAGAGAGATTAGCACCTGCAGGACTCCAATGACCACTGCCTCCTGACCGCAGTGTATTCACAGAGAGACCTGCTTCAGGACTCCACTGCGGGCCAGACTGTTCAAGGTGTTTAGGTGCATAACACCACTGCTTTGGGGGCTTCTAAAACCCTTACGAGGCACCTATCTGAATTGTCAGGGGCCGAAATGCCCGTATAAACCTGGTCTTGAGTCCAAGATATCTCCCACTGCACTGACAGTAGCCAGGTTGGTCAGCTGGAGCCTGGGGATGGGAGAAAGCCATGCACAAAGCTACCCAGGAAAGAGAGAGGGAGTAAGTGATGGCCACACAGCGATGGGAATGAAATCACATGGATACTTACACCACACGAAGAGGGCCAGAAGGCCAAGGAGAGAGATTACAGCCGAGGCGACTGCACTGCCTGTCAGATCTACCGACGGGGAGCAGCCTTGCTCTGCGTGGGTTATTTTTTAAGAGAAAGCGCGTCAGTCGGTTGCTCGTTCGTCCAAAGAAATCATAAGGGAGCAGAAATCTACGAGTGTATTTAATTCAGACCCCTGCAGGACTAAGCCGTGTCCGTGGCAGGGGAAAACCAGGATGTTTCTACTTTAGAATAATACATGAGATTCAAACATGCTATCGGGGGACGTCCACTCCAGATCCCTGACCAGGGCTTCTGAGTGAGCGCAGGTGAGACAGACCTCTGGAAACGCCCTGCTAGGTGTTCTGCTGAGCCCTGGGCATGAAGGGATGGGGCTCTGGAGGTTTGGTCCATGCTGTGCATGGCTGTTCATGCAGGAGAGACGCATTCAGAGTTCATGGGCTATGTCCCTTCGTTTTGATGCAAGGAGCTCTCAGGGATGGGGGGCGGGGTAAAGGGTCACAACACGATGGTCTGCAGTGAGACCCACCCAGAACCTCCAGCGCTCCCCGGTAAGGGTTTATTTCCAGGGAAAAAATGCAACAAACACAGACCACCGGGGGTCTAGTCTCACCTTGGAGCCGAGAGATTTTCTGGAGCAGGAGGCTGGCAAACAGCACTACTACTATCACAGCTCCAGGGGCGGCTGAGTCCAGGGTGAGCCGCTGCCCTGGAGAGGGAGGGAAATGGGGGAAGGTTTTCTGAGGCAGAGGCAGCCAGACAAATGTGTTATAAAAGCTCCTGCAGGGGATCATTCCTGCTCTGTACCCGAGCATCATCCCAAGGATGCAGGGAGGGTCAGATCCCAGGGCTCTGCCTTCGGTTACCAACCAATTACAGGCAAGGGATGGAAAATTTGGGCAGTTCTCTGGTGGTGGCAGCCGGGGTTTTGAGACGCCAACACAAACACAACAGCTCAACAGACAGGTCACCCTACAGTACCATCAAGCTACTGATCTCCAATGGGTTGTAACTACAGGTCCCTCACTCATCCCTCCCCCAACCCTGGAGTTATCCCCCTGTCGGTACAGCGAAGTGCCGGTTGCCTCAGAAATGCGGACTCGTGACCCAGAGGCTTCAGAAGGGAACCCCCCGTCCTTCCATGCTGTCCTCTTTGCTGCCCATTTTCCCACCTCTTGGGAGCAGATGTCCCATGGGCCTCACAGTGAACGCGAAGGGGACGAGCCGCGGAGAGGGGGTGTATGTGACTCTCGGTACCACGAAAGCCCCCTCCACGGCCTTTTCTCTACCTCACTGCGGCCCATCGAGGGCCTCTCCTCCGGCCCATCTAGGAGACGAATCCGTTCCCCGTCTATCCCCGGACGGTGAAAGCACCGACGGAATGACTCACATGGTTTGCTCTTCAATCCACTGAACTTTTCCGGCTGACACGTCAACGTTGCCGAGATCAGGGCCGTTACCATGACTATGTAAACAAGCAAAACCTCAAGCAGTATGAAGGCCACCGAGGGACCTGGCAGAACGAAACCAGACGGAGAGAGGCTGACGGGGCTTGGTCAAGGCAAAAGGTCAGCGAGAAACCAGGTCTGGATGGGGCTCTAGCAGGGTGGGGCCCTTTTTGGTCTGAGGGCTGCATCTCAGTTCACAAGATTGGGGTGCAGGTCAGGCCGAGGGCTCCCACTGGGGGGGTGGGCTCTGGGTTGGGACCAGAAATGAGGCACTTAGGGTGGGGGAAGGTACTCCAGGCTGTAACTGAGGGTTTGGAGGGGTCTCCTGGCTGGGGCAGGAGATTGGGGCGCATGGGGGTGTGTGTAAGGACTCCCATTGGGAGTACCTGCAGCTGCTCTTGGAAGCAGCAGGGCCCCCCTCTTTGGCTGCCATGAGGCGGTGGGGCCACGCAGGCCACTGCCCCGTGCGCAGACGCTGCAGAGCGGGCGCTTGGGGAGGGGCAACATGTGGCACAGCTACCTGCCCCTGCTGCCCAGCTGGAGCACCCGGGCAGGGCAAACTCCCATCCCCGCTCCCCAGTGGGAGCTCCAGGGCTGGATTAAAAGGTTTGACAGGCCGGATGCAGCCCACAGGCTGTACTTTACCCACCCCCGGGCTACAGTCTGGCGTCAGTCACACCAACAACACCCCACGAAGGTTAGGGAGGTCAGTGGGGCGCACGGTGCCGCAGATGGCACAGTCGGGCACCCTGGTTGGTGGTGACGTTGACAGCGGGGAAGCAGTTACACCCGTGGCTGGGAAAAGTGACGGGCAGAGGGAGAGGGGCTGGACGAGGCATCGCGGCTTAAAGTGTCACCCTAAGAGGCAACAGCAGAATTCACTATAAACCAAAACCTTCTGCCAGCACAGAGATCACCCCCAAATTACCCGCCCCCCCCATTGCTGCTCCCTCCTATCCCCTCCTAGGCTGGTCTGATCTCTCCACCCCTCTGACTTAACCTTCCCCACCGCACCGCGACAAGACGCCCTGGCTTCTGCCAGCTGTGCCCCTGCTGTCTACGATCCCGGACACACACCGGTCCCCAAGACCTTGCTGCTACAGCAGATTCCATGGCCTGGTCTCAGCTTTCCTGTGTTTGTCACACAACCCGTGTCTCAGTCGGCCAGAGAGGCCCCTCAGGGACCTCTCTGGCAGAGTCTCAAATGCGCTGCAATATCCTGCTGATCGAGGCCACTAGCTAGGTCAGCCAGTGAAATGGACAATGGGGTGGCTGGGTGCACATGCACCCAAAGGTCACCCCAGCCCGGCCTGCCACATGTAGCTGCAGTCCCAATGAGGCCTCCCCTGGGAAACTCCACCTCCCCCTGCCCCCCCATGAGTCCTCCCCCATCCCCAAACCCTCCAGTGCATGCTCCTTTGAAAACCCACCAAGAGCACGTCTGGCGCTTCCTTTCCTGCCCCCCCCGTATGCTACAGTTGTACCGGGTTTTTCTCGAAGAGCCAGATCCACAGCTGGCATAAATCTGTGTGGTTCCACTCGCTTCACTGGAACGATGTCGATTTACACTAGCTCCAGATGTGACTCTGGATTAGGGATGTTAGCAAGTGGTTATTTTAATAGTCATGTAACTGCTACACTTCTTAGTGGTTACACAGTCACTCGATGGGGCAGCAGCCAATGCACTTCTAGCTCCACTCCCAGGCAGCCCCTCCGTCATCCCACGCTGCTGCCTCCGCAGGCGGCTCCCCTGCTTGCTCTTCCTTGAAAAGTCCGACCGGCGGGCTGGGACTGAGCCAGCCTGTCGGTCCAAGTTTTAAATGCAGAGCACGTGGGGCATGTGCTGCGGTTAACTGGGGTCGTTAATGGATAAGCAACCGTGTATCGGTTAAATGGCTAGCTGTTAACATCTCTACTCTGAATCTAGTCCCATTCCCTTCCATTAGGTTTCCTCTCCCTGAACAGGTTCATTCGTTTCAGCTCGTTCTCCTTACAATCACAATACATTTGTTAGCATCAGAGCCAGGGGGGACTCTACCTTTCTCCAGCATCCAGAGGGCAGTGGCAGCAAACAGCAAGGTGGAGGAGAGACACACCAGCACGTGAATGAATACGATCAGGTATCTCCAGGTCTCTCCCTCTGGAAATGCAACAAACACACTGACAGCGAGAACTCTGAGCGGCCCAAGACCTCAGGCGCTGGGGACTCTGTTTGCAAGGGGTGACTCAAACGTGCTCAGTTTTGATGGGAGATTTATTCCCTCAGACCTTCAAACAACCGCCCAAATCAAAGCCCAAGTCACAAACATCCTTGGCTTAAAAGAGCCAGGCCGGGTGGCAGGGTGTTTTCAGTAGCAGGCTGCCAACTCCATCCTTGCCCAGACAGGCTGCTTGTTGACTCAGCAGGCATGCCGCAAGGCACAGCGCCTCTCGAATGAGGCTACACATAGGATGGGGGCAGGCAGGTGGGCTAGAGGGTGCGTTGGTTGGGACGAGGCGGTGCAGAGCACACAGGCAGGGATAAGTTCATTCTGAATTAATTTGTAGCTCTGGATGTGGGTGTTGGCTCTAAACTGCAGGCTCCTGGAGCGTAGGACACGGCATGTGTCATAACCAGGAGGGCTGACTAGCACCTGGGGACTAAGAGGTTAACTATGTCTCCTGTCTCTAGCCAGGTATCTGGTCAGCCAATAGCAATGCAGGTGGGGATTTCCAACTGGGACAAAGGAATTTTTATCTCTTCCCTCCTTTGTCGGAGTCAGAGCGGTTTCTTCCAAGTAACAAGGAGATGGGAGGCCTGTCTCTCTCCAAGGACGGACTCAAGGTGTAAGTGGGGAAAAGTTTAGCTAGTCCGTCAGGTTTTATTGTTTTCTGGTTTGGGAATTCGGAACGGAAGTCTGTGCTGTTAAAAATGTTTTTTCTTCCTTTAAAAGTGTTTTCTTCTCTCTTTGGTAATGAAGCTTTCTAACCCAGGGAATTTTCTCTGAGTATATCAATTGGTGGCTTTTACCATCTAGCCACCTCAACTATGCTTGCAATGGTAGTTTTGTTTTGATAATAAAAGTTTGTTTTCTTTTTATTATTAACCAGTATTGGTTCATTTTTGTGTCCTGGGAGGTCTGTCGGTCTGACTCGGAGTCACCTACCACAGACGGCAGCTTGGTTTCTCTTTTCTTTTTCAAGCTCTTTGGGGAAAAGAGCTTGAGGTGCCCTTGAGGTTGGTTTCAAGTGTCTGCCCCTGTTTGTGGGTTCAAAAGCACTTGATGGTGGCAGCAAATATTCTCCAAAATCCGGGTATTAGGATTTTGGGGGGAAGTTTTTGTACCAACATTTGTAGAGACACGGTTTTGGGGTGCTCTTGCAGGCCCCCACTTCTGCATTTGTCATGCCAGAGTGGGGAACAGCCTTGACAGCCCGATTTATACCAAACAGGTTGCGCCGCTGGTTCACGTCTGCCAGCAAGCAGAGCCAAGTTCTGCTCTCCAGGGGCTAGGGAAGCCCCTTGTCTGGGGCCGGATCCAGAGCCCCCAGAAGCGAATGATTTCAGTGGCCTTGGAATCAGGCCCAGGGTGAGCAATTCACTCAGGGGAAGGGGTCTCCACTGCCATTAAAACCTCACAGGGTCAAGTCTCACAGCTCAGGTGACCGGGCTAAAAATTGCCATGTCGACAATGGGGTTCAGGCTGGATCCTGCGCCCTAAAGTTCTCGCCTAAGCCCCAACATCTCCACTACAATTTTATGGCCTGGCAGCCCGAGCCCACATTAGCTGGGCCTGGCTAGCTGCAGCCGTGGTGCAGATAGCTTTCCCCCTGCGCCTCCCAGGTGTGTCTATCGGCCAATGCTGCCTGCCCCGTGAGATCCGATCTCAGCACAGAGGTTCCCTTCTGTGTGCAACAGACGCTCTCCAAGATCCACAGGACGCAAAATACTCACTGATCCTTCGCTTTTCCGACTGGCAGCACAAGAGGACGAAGCCCAAGCCAGAGACCAGAGAGAACACCAAAGCAACAGCTGACATTTCCAGAGCATGGCCCAGAGGCAGCGGGATACCTGGTGGGTGGAGAGAAGAAATCCCAGTTCCGGGGGGAAGAGCAGAGGAATAATCAATGAAGGGAACAGAGGTTGTGGGCAGACTGGAGAGAGAGGGGAAGCTGCTGAGACAACTGAAGGGAGCTGGGATTTCTGCATGGGGGTGTGCAGGAGAGGGATGTTACCCCCTGCCCGTGGTGGCACCGAGTCCCAAAGGCAAACTCTTTCAGCAGGGATCTAACCTGCAGGGCTGCATAGAATCACAGAACTAGAAGTGGAAGGGATCTCAAGAGTCATCGAGTCCAGTCCCCTGCCCGCACGGCAGGACCAAGCCCCGTCTAGACCATCCCTGACAGGTGTCTGTCCAACCTGCTGTGAAATATCTCCAGGGATGGAGATTCCACAACCCTCCTAGGCAATTTATTCCAGCGTTTAACCACCCTGAGAGGTAGGAAATTTTTCCTAATGTCCAACCTAAACCTCCCTTGCTGCAGTTTAAGCCCATTGCTTCTTGTCCTATCCTCAGAGGCCAAGGAGAACAATTTTTTTCTCCCTCCTCCTTGTGACACCCTTTTAGATCCCTGAAAACTGCTCTCATGTCCCCTCTCAGTCTTCTCTTTTCCAAACTAAACAAACCCAATTCTTTCAGTCTTCCCTCATAAGTCATGTTCTCTAGACCTTTCATCATTTTTGTTGCTCTTCTCTGGACTGTCTCCAATTTCCCCACATCTTTCTTGAAATGTGGTGCCTAGAACTGGACACACTACTCCAACTGAGGCCTAATCAGCGCAGAGTAGAGCGGAAGAATGCCTTTTCGTGTCTTCCTCACTGCACTCCTGTTAATGCACCAGCAGCAATTCCTGCTCCATAGCAGAAGAAAGCGAGGTCAATGTGTGTTCATTCAAGGAAACGCACTCAACTAGCAGAGCAGTAGGTAGGAGGGTTCTGGGGGTCACATTGTCTACCTGTGACCCCACATAACACATCCGCCCATCACCGAAAATGACAAACAGGGTTCACAAACTGCCACCTAGTGGCCAAAGCAGAAGTGCATTCAGATAGGCTCTAGATCTTAAACTGGAACAGCTGTGCGGCTTACCCACAATGGTCAGGTTCAGGGAGGCTTCCTTCCAGCTGATCTCATTGCTGGCATTGCAGAAGTAGGAGCCGCAGGTGGATTTTTCACCCTTCTCGATGCGCAACACACTGCGATTTTCGGAAAGCAGGTAGCATCTTTCCTGGGGCAGAGGAGCCCCTTCCTTCTCCCAGTCAATCTTTTCCACTGTGCCCTCCGACACATTGCAGAGTAATTCGATCTGTGAACCGGCTTCATTGGAATTGCTCCATAGGTGAGACTGGGACACGGGCCCTGAAACAAACCACACTGCTGCAGCACCCGTCAGTGCTTCTTGCCTGGAATGACAGAGGCTCAGAAGCACAGCTGGGCTCTGCCAGCGTGAGCACTGGGGACGCTCTGCACTCAGGAGAAGGGGTTCTGTGCTAGGTCAGCCTGATTCCCCAACAGAGCAGCCCTCGTTTCGCCCTGGAAGGAGAAGAGCTGCGGCGGAGAGCTCAGGGTGGCTGTACAGTGTGCTGACCCACTGGTGTGCCCGTGTCCCGCACAAACACTTCCTGGTGCTCGAGGGGGTGGCTCGGCCTGCAGTGCACAAGAGCAGACGCTGGCTCAGCAAAGTCGTAAGCACCACGCAGGAGCTGGCGCCAGCTGCAGTTCCCTCACCATGTGATAATGCACATGATGGACCTGAGCAGGTGTTGTCTCACCATCTAGCTGGGTGTCCTTCACCTCTAGCAAACAGGATTTCAACAGCACACAGTGGGATGCGGGAGAGGGGCATGTGACTTGGGACTAAGGATTTATCCTTCTCACCCAAATATGAAGGGCCATTTGATGAAAGAGTAAAGCAACAAAAATCCATTTCCTTTTTAAAGGATTTCGTTTTAAAATCACAAACACCATTAGCCTGTGGAACTCACTCCCACTAGATATCAGTTAGGCCAAGAACTTAGCGTCAGACGACTTAGACGTTCACCTTAGAAATGAGAGCATTTGTGGTGACTCTAGATAGGGGGATAGGTTTAAACAATCATTTTTAAAAAGAAGGACTATAAACCCTCAGGGTCACAAGGTTAGACAGCCACTCACTGAGGCTAGGAAGTTTCCTCTGTGGGCAGGAACTGAGTTTCTTGCACCTTCCTCGGAAACAACTTGAATTGGCCACTGATGAAGGCAGGACATCACACTAGATAGGTTTTTGGTCTGACCTGGTATATTCCCAATATTATCGCTATAACATTTCTCTTGTAAAACATACATGGAGAGACTTCCTATGGTGGAATTTCAATATATCCAGCTCTTCCTAATGATTAGTGATTTATTTTAACTTATTTATACTGCTCTGGTTTTTAAACCAATTGCCCATAAAGAATCTGAGCCTTTATTTACAAAAATAAAAACAAATATAAATATAGGCTGCACAGATGCATGGGACGTGAATGCATTAACAGCAGAGATGAGAACGCAAATCTCAGTCTTGACCCTCTGTCACGAATGCTATGGTACGCAGACAAAGCAAACATCGGCTGCACAACGCTCATCGTGAGCTCTTGTTTAGAGGGAAATGTACTAACCCGGGACGGGGAACCGTTTTTGGGTCGGGGGCCGCGGATCTACAGGAAAATCAGTCGGGGGCTGCACGCGAATGAGAAGCAAAAAACCAAAACCAAACCAAACCAAACAACAGCAAAACCAAACCCAAACAAAACCACAAAAACCACCCCAAAAACCAACAAAACAACAAACCAAAACCCTCACTGTCATGGCCCCAACTGAGGAGACAGACGCTTCCCACACCGGGCCTAGCCTAGATTTTGTGTGCCCCATAGGAGGACAGTGGGGAGCGCGAGCTCCAGCATGGGCTCCCCATTGCTGGGGGCAGCCCTGAGCTTTGGGGGCCGGATCCAGGCAAGCCAGGGGCTGCATCTGACCCCCACGCCTTAGATTCCCCATCCCAAGCTATTGGATCCTGGGGCGAGTTCTCTCCAGATTTTCTCCCAGTACATTTTCCTTCTGCTCTGTCTGTTCTGACCGTCGCCCTGTGCTGGCTATGAAGGAGCCCATCCAACCCTGGGCGTTCCTAGCAACAGGAGTCATTCAGCTGATTCCATCATTCTGGGGGGGGTCAGAGCCCATCCATACACACACATTTCCCAGTGCAGGCTCAGATACGGCCTCTTCTCTGACGGGCCTTGCAGATTTCCCTGACGCTTCCCAGTACATCCATCAGCGTCCCCTGGCTGGCTCAGAAGGACGGCCTTACTGGATCCCTCTACCCCAGTCTTCTGCCAGTGTCAGGTACCCCAGAGGCAGTGAACAGAACAGGGAATCATCCAGTGATCCCTCCCTTGTCGCCCATTCCCAGCTCCTGACAAACAGAGGCCAGGGACACCATCCCTACCCATCCTGGCTCATAGCCATTGATGGACCCAACCTCCACGAACGTATCTATTTATTATTATAATAATCTTGGCCTTCACAAAGCCTTTGTGGCTTGCTGAAAACCCTCCAACTATTCCCTTGCACAGAACTGACCCTTCTTATGTCCTGACTTGTACCTGCTGGAAGGACACAACCCTCTCCTCCGTGTGCCCCACTTACTGAGAACTTTCAGGAGGGTCCTCTTGGCTTCACTCTCGATCAGATTGACACTAGCTTTGTAGGTCCCACTGTCTGCCTCTTGGAGCTTCTGCAGCAGGAGGGAGCCGTTGTGGGGGTGGAAGATGACTCTGCCTCCAAAGGGTGCAAAGACAGTTAGCCCCTGTGAATTCTTATAGTACTGCACAATGAACTGCAAGCTGGAGCCACTTAGATATTCCCACTGGATGAAGTTGATGTCTTGTACGTTGTCTGGTGCAAGCAGCAGCACTGAAGAGCCCACGGCTGCCACTTTTCTTTCCAGAGGTTGCGCTGCTTCCGAAAACCATTGGAAAACCAGCAGCAGCCCTAACCAGACAGGGAAGAGAAGCAGAAAAGCAGGAAAGGGGAGTCAGCCACAAAGCAAAACCCCAAGGGCATTTCTGAGTCCGTGCCATTCAAATGCTTCTTCCACCATCCCTTCACCGCCAGAGCACCTTCCACACACCAGGACTGGCATTGGTCCAGAGAAGCGTCACGATGCCATTACTGTTGGCATTCATTAGTTCTGCGTGAGCAGTGATTTGAAATATTATGGACCAACAGTGGCTCCACAGCCACCGCTGTGCAGAGCTTTCTGCTTCAGGGTCAATTTTTCAGTCTCTTTAAGATTGCCGCGCCTCACCAGGACCACAGCTAGCCATAGTGGAGAAAGTAGGGAGTCTTATGGCCCAGGGGTTCCTCAGCCACATGCCTTGCCCCCCCTCCAGTACCAGTAAGCTGGTTTTAATATCCAAAATACTCAAAAAATCCACCCGCATGGGGAGATTGTCTTGGACCATTATGCCCTAAAAAGGGTTGACCTGACTGAAGAAAATTTGAGGTCATTTGGCCAAAGTGTTCCTGAAATCCAGCCTTCCTTTCCATGAAAGTGGGCTGCTGTTGACAATTTCAGGGTTTTATACCCTTTTTTGGACAGAAGTTAGGGGGAGCAACAAACAAAACCAAGGTGCGATTCTCATATGACATTACAGGACTGTCCAAGCTGAGCTATTCAATGGTAATAAGGTGAAAGGGGGCGAGGAAGGTGGCAAAGGCAATCTGTGGTACAGGCTGAACCTCTCTAGTCCGGCACTCTCTTGGCAACATCTGTGGTCTGCCATGATGTTAGTTAGCTGGGTGTGCACTTATCATGGGGGTGGCCAAGTTTCCCACGGTCCTGTGAAGTTTGTTTACAGCTGCCAGTCCTGGCTCTGTGTTCTGAGCTGTTATGTAGCTCGAATTCACTCCTAAATGTCCTCCTACAGCTCAGTAAGCAGTGGAAGTCTTGGTAATGGTGCTAGACAATATTGACCTCCCGTGGTCTGGCAAATTCTCTGGTGCCGAACCAGTCAGGTCCCCAGGGCGCCAGACTGGAGAGGTTCAACCTGTAATTCTGTGCTGCTGCGTCCTACATCAACATCCTGCTTATGACAGACACATTCTTCATTCTACAGGAACTCAGATTTCAGGGCAAGAAACTTCCCAAACCCCACAGCCAGTAGCGCCTTAGTCACCTCTAATAATTAATCTTCCTATCAGTCACCAGAGAATGAAATAGTTCCATAGCACCCAGGGATGGTTATTGTCCTCTTTTCCAGCCAGGGAGCTCCAGCAAGTTCTCACCAGCCAATGCCACCACACCCCGAAAAATGTGCAGGACTATCACTCGTGGTCTACAGTACCTGATTAGCAAAAGACGACTGACGCCGCTTGATTCTAGTCTCGGGGGTTAGCTGTGTTAGTCTTGATCAACCTAAAAGAACAAGGAGCCCTGTGGCACCTTAAATACTAAACAGATTTATTTGGGGATCAGCTTTCGAGGGTACAAACCACTTCATCAGATGGATGAGGTGGAAATAACATTTAATTAGCCTCATTAGCACCGGTCCTACAATTGACAGGTACCTTCCCCCTCCTCCTTCTTTTTCTGTTATAAATTCTGGGCTCCTGTTATCTCTCTCCAGCTCATCTGATGAAGTGGGTTTTGCCCACAAAAGCTTAAGCCCAAACAACGCAAGATTTTTTCCCCTTTAGCGTCTCATGCCCTGCAATGCATCCTGCCCTGCTCCCCCAGTCTGAAAACCTCTGTTCTAAACCAAATCCAAACCGAGACCACCTTCAAGCAGGGATTTTCCTTTGGTGTGTGTACTGTCCAATCTGAAGTGCATCATTGGGTATTAACGAATATTAAGAGAGGTGAACGGAATGCCTTGAACTTTATACTTAGCGATCACTCCTTGTCTAGAATTTAGAGGAAAATGGCACCGCTGTTCCACTGCAGCAAACAGGACTTTTAAAGCGGAGTGCCTACCAGAGTGTCACCTTTGCTCTAGCATTCACACACTCGCATGCAGTCTCTAGCTCTGTGCTGCGCTATTGCTCCTGCAGCTACTAGCAGTGTGGTGGCACACAGTGCCGGGGATTAACGCAGGGGATGCACCAGGGAGATTTCTTGGAGCAGGATGAAAGGGCGTTAACACCTCCAAAGTCTTTAGGGGAGTTGGTGCTGCCTAGGAAAAGTGGCTGAGTTTGGTTCCGCTTTGGTGGCTGGTGTTAACTAAGACCAGGGCCGGCCCGAGGTATTCTGGGGCCCCAGGCCCGCCCCCCTAGGGTGCGCAGGCCCGCCCCCAGGGCGCACGGCGCATGCGTGGCCCGGCTACGGCCGCTGGTGCGCAGCCCGGGGCCCGCCCCTAGGGCGCACGGCACAAGCGCGGCCCAGTCCGTGTAGGGCCCCGCGGCCGTGGGGGGAAGGGCATTGCTGGACGGCGCCGCGGAAATGTGGGCGGGCCGGCGCTGCGGGAGCCAGGCGCGCAGTGCCTGATGGCAGCTGTAAGGGACGCCGCGCGCGCCTTACTGCTGCCATCAGGCGCCCCCCATCGGTTGGCGCCCTGGGCAGCTGCCCGGCTCGCCCATGCCTCCGTCCGGCCCCTACTAAGACTGATCTCAACAGCTCAACTGTTTTCCTAGTCAAGATAAAGAGCTAAGAGCCTCCTGTATGCTTCCCTGCACCTTCCACATCAGTGTTTCTTAAACTGCGTTCCACGGCACATTGATGAGCTGCGAGGCAGTCGTGTGCCACCGAGAACAACAGAATTCAAAATGGCCACCCTTAAAGGGGCAGGCGACTTTTTTTTTTTGCTCAATAACTTCCCCCCCGACCTTTTTCTTTTTTTTGCTCAACAAAAAATCCTTGGTGAGCCTCATTAATAAAAAGTATTGTTTGGTGTTCCTCGGTCTTAAAAAGTTTAAGAAACACTGCTCTACATGCCCAGGAAGGCTGGTGTGCTGTGGGGCACCATTCAATGGGGTCAGCATAGAGAGTTGGGGTGCAGAAGACTGGCATAGAGGTATCCCCTCGACTATCCACAGATACGCAGGGCTCAATACATCAGCCTCTCTAATCTGTGCTACAAAGACAGACTCTCAGGAAAAGCCCCTCACACCTGCAGGTTGGGCCCAGAACAGGACAACACACCCTGATCTGCGTGTTACCAAAGCAAAATGGACCAGTGACTAAATCATGCAACAGATGCTTTATTATTTTGGCGAGTCCCGCCCCCCAATAATTTAAAAATGGAAACAGTTTTGGTATTTAAATGATGAGAAAGAGTGTGAGCCACATCCAAGCCTATCTATGGGGGACAGGAGAGTTGTAAGGATTTAATCTTCATTAGAGTTTTGATGGAGAATATAAATGTCCATTTTAAGCATTTTCTCACCTTTTTTACTGATTTATATTTTCATAAGAGCAGGACATTATGGAAGAAGCAGGAGTCAGACAATAATTACTGAATGGCAGTGGATGTTGAGATTCAAAACGTTCAACTTTATATCCATTAAAACGCAAATTGTCAACATCACATGCCAAAAAATACCAAGCAGATGTTCTGAAACTCTAGTACATTCTCAGCCAGTATATTCCTTACCTTGCCTATCTGTAAGCTTCTATAATCACCCATGAACACATTTTTCCATTGGTTTTTGCGTGTCCAAGGGAATCAATGTTCATTAACAACAATCTAATCCTTCCAAACCTACTGACAGAGCAGCAGCAAGGTGTGAATACCTGGACCTTCTGAATCAGAGCATGAATCCCTAATCCTTGAGCTAGAGGAGTAATTTCTAACACCGGTGTAGACCAGCCACTGAATCATAGAATCCTAGAGCTGGAAGGGACCTTAGGAGGTCATCAAGTCCAGCCCCCTACCCAAGGCAGGACCAGTCCCAACTAAATGAACCCAGCCAGGGCTTTGTCAAGCCGAGACTTAAAAACCTCTAGGGATGGAGATTCCACCACCTCCCTAGGGAACCCATTCCAGTGCTTCACCACCCTCCTACAAAAATAGTTTGTCCTAATATCCAACCTACACCTCTCCCACCACAACTTGAGACCATTGCTTCTCTTTCTGCCATCTGTCACTACTATGAACAGCCTCTCTCCATCCTCTTTGGAACCTCCCTTCAGGAAGTTGAAGGCTGCCATCAAATCCCCCCTCATTCTTCTCTTCTGCAGACTAAACAAACCCAAATCCCTCAGCCTCTCCTCGTAGGTCATGTGCTCCAGATCCCTAATCATTTTGGTCGCCCTCTGCTGGGCCCTCTCCAATTGCACATCCTTTCTATACGGAGGGGCCCAGAACTGGACACAATACTCCAGATGTGGCCTCACCAGAGCCAAATCAAGGGGCATAATCACTTCTCTAGATCTGTTCCTCCTAATGCACCCTAATATGCCTTCCTGGCTACAAGGGCACACTGTTGACTCATATCCAGCTTCTCATCCACTGTAACCGCCAGGTCCTTTTCTGCAGAACTGCTATTTAGCCAGTCGGTCCCCAGCCTGTAACAATGCTTGGGATTCTTCCATCCCAAGTGCAGGACTCTACACTTGTCCTCGGTGAACCTCATCATATTTCTTTTGGCCCAATCCTCTAATCTGTCTAGATGACTGTGGACCCTATCCCTGTCCTCCAGCATTTCTAACTCTCCTCCTATCTTAGTGTCATCTGCAAACTTGCTGAGGGTGTAATCCATCCCCTCATCCAGGTCATTAATAAAGATGTTGAACAAAACTGGTCCTAGAACAGATCTTTGGGGCATGCCGCTAAAAGCCGACTGCCAACCTGACATCAAGTCGTTGATCACTACCCGTTGGGCCCGACAGTCTAGCCAGCTTTGTATCCACCTTACAGTCCATTTATCCAATCCATACTCCCTTAACTTGCTGGCAAGAATATTGTGGGAGACCGTATCGAAAGCTTTGCTAAAGTCAAGGTATATCACATCCACTGACTTTCCCATATCCACAGAGCCAGTTACCTCATCATAGAAGCTAATCAGATTGGTCAGGCATGACTTGTCCTTCGTTAATCCATGTTGACTATTCCTGATCACTTTCCCCTCTTCCAAGTGCTTCAAAATGGATTCCTTGAGGATCCCCTCCATGATTTTTCCAGGGACTGAGGTAAGGCTGACTGGTTTGTAGTTCCCTGGACTGTCCTTCTTCCCTTTTTTAAAGATGGGCACTACATTTGCCTTTTTCCAATCATCCAGGATCTCTGCCGATCTCCACGAGTTTTCAAAGATAATGGCCAGAGGCTCCGCAATGACATTTGCCAACTCCCTCAGTACCCTCGGATGCATTAAATCCGGCCCCCTGGATTTGTGTATGTTTAACTTTTCTAAATAGTTCCTAATTTGTTCTTTCCCCACCAAGGGCTCTCTACCTCCTTCCCATACTGTGTTGCCTAGTGCATTAGTCTGGGAGCTGACCTTGTCCGTGAAGACAGAGGCAAAGAAAGCATTGAGTACTTCAGCTTTTCCCACATCATCTGTCACTAGGTTACCTCCCTCATCCAGTAAGGGCCCCCCACTCTCTCTGATCACACTCTTATTGCTAAAATGCCTGTAGAAACCTTTCTTGTTACTCTTCACATCCCTTGCTAGCTGCAATTCCAATTGTGCTTTTGCATTCCTGATAACCAGGGCTCGCCGAACTGCGGCGAGCCCCGCTTGCCAGCCGCGCTGTCCGGCGATCTGCGCATGCACAGATCATTCTGCGCATGCGCAGATCGCCCGAACCCGGCTCTTCCGGGTTGCAATCTACTCGCCACGGGCAAGTAGATTGCATTATGTGTCGAGCCCTGCTGATAACTCCCCTGCCTTCTTGAGCAATATATTTATACTCCTCCCTAGTCATCTGTCCAAGTTTCCACTTCTTGTAAGCTTCCTTTTTGCGTTTAAGTTCACCAAGGATTTCCCCCGTAAGCCAATCTGGTCGCCTACCCTATTTGCTTTTCTTGCTGCGCATCGGGATGGTTTCTTCCTGTGCCTCCTGTGCTTCTTTAAAATACTGCCAGCTCTCCTGGACTCCTTTCCCCTTCACATAAGCATCGCAGGGAATCCTGCCCATCAGTTCTCTGCGGGAGTCAATGTCCGCTTTTCTGAAGTCCAGGGTGTGTGTTTTGCTACTCTCCTTTCTTCCTTTGGTCAGGATCTGTAGCCAGACATGAACCCCATCTTGTTTCCCCCCCCAAAGAGCAAGAGAAAGGCAGTCAGCCTTTGATGCCCTGGGAACGCAGGTGTGCTGCCTGTCCCTGACTCTACCATAAACAGAAACCAGACAGTAAATGGGCTGGCTGACGACCGGGGCCTCCCACCGCCCTGATGGCTAGTACCAGTAATTGACACGCCTGCACTGTCCCAGGAGAGGAATCTTCGCCCATCACATACTAGAGGTGCCCATTGTCTGCATTTTCCCAGGTGTGAATTATGCTTTGCACCCTTCGTAGGAAACTTGGCATTCAAAGCCATTTTCCTAATTGGCCACTTGAGACCAAGAAGAAGCCTACATGACCCGAGGGGTTTAGTAGCCCACCCCATTTGAGCTCAATCATCTACACCTGCTGGCAGGTATTGATTGTCTCCGAGGTCTGTGGGGCGCCCAACCTCGCCCTACTTCTTCCCGAGGATTGAGAGAAAGGCTGGCCACGCCAAGTCTGGAGCATGAGGGTGAGAATATATACCTGCTAGGTGTCTATTTTGCATGCATTTAATAAGAGCTCAGAGAACCAAAGGGTTTCATGGTACCTGTAAGTGACTTTTGTTTTAAGTGTAATTTCTGTCCTGTCCTTTTGTAGTGGCTGTGTTATCTGTAACACAGCAGTAGCATTAACAGCTAAGTTTACCTGTAACAATAAAATAGTAACTGTTTAAGCTTTAACCTGACTCCTTCAGTTGCTGTAACAGAACCAAGCACAATTTAAAAGAACTCCAGCCGGTCATAAGGGACAGATCCGTTGGGGCGCCTGTCAACCTCTTCCAGGTTGCCCGCTGCTAAGGACCCCGGTCCTGGCAGTTGAAGTCTCGGGTGTATAAGCTCTCCCTGTAAACTTACTGGGGCGCCCGTCAACCTCTTCCAGGTTGCCCACTGCTAAGGGACCCCAGTCCTGGCAGTTGAAGTCTCGGGTGTATAATACACACACACACACACACCACTCACTGCCCTGACCATTGGCTGACAGGATCCTGAAATCTACCATCTCATGATCACTGCTTCCCAGGTTGTCACCCACCTCTACTTCCCCTACTAGTTCCTCCCTGTTTGTGAGCAGCAGGTCAAGCTGCGCATGGCCCCGGTTGGTTCCTTCAGTACTTGTACCAAGAAGTTATCCCCAACATTCTCCAAAAACTTCCTGGATTGTCTGTGTACTGCCGTATTGGTCTCCCAACAGATGTCAGGGTGATTAAAGTCCCCCATGAGAACTAGGGCCTGTGATCTAGAAGCTTTTCTCAGTTGTCTGAAGAAAGCCTCATCTACCTCATTCACCTGATCCGGCAGTCTACAGCACACACCAACCACAACATAACCCCTGTTGCTTCCACCTCTAAACTTAACCCATAGACTCTCAACAGTCTTTTCTCCCTCTATTTACTCGAGCTCTGAGCAATCATACGCATCTCTTACATATAATGGAACTCCTCCTCCTTTTCTCCCCCACCTGTTCTTCCTGAACAGTTTATACCCTTCCATGACAGTGCTCCAGTCATGCAAGTCATCCCACCAAGTCTCTGTTATTCCAATCAAATTATAGTTCTTCGACTAGGCCAGGGCTTCTAATTCTTCCTGTTTGTTTCCCAGGCTTCTCGCACTGGTGTACAAACACCTTAGATAACCAGTTGATCGCCCTATCTTCTCCATTCAAATCAGAGGTCCTCCTTTGTTGCTCGTTCCTCCTTGTGTTTCTTCCCGGTATCCAACTTCCTCACTTACCTCAGGGCTTGGTCACCGTCCCACAACGAACCTAGTTTAAATCCCTTCTCACTAGGTTTGCAAGCCTGCCCGTGAAGATGCTCCTTCCTCTCTTGGTTAGGTTGATCCCATCTCTTCCTAACAATCCTTGTACCCGGAACAGAGTCCCATGGTCGAAGAAACCAAAGCCCTTTCTCTGACACCACCTGCGCAACACGCAGTTACTTCCTCAATTCGACAATCCCTACCTGGACCTTTTCCTTCAACAGGGAGGATGGACGAGAACACCACTTGTGCTTCAAATTCCTTGATCCTTCTTCCCAACACTACATAATCTGCCGTGACCCGCTCAAAGTCATTCTTGGCCGTATAGTTAGTTCCTACATGGAGAAGCAGGAAGGGGTAGCAATCCGAAGATTTGATCAGTTTTGGAAGAGTCTCTGTCATATCCTGAATTCAAGCTCCTGTAAGCAGTACACTTCTCGAGATTCCAGGTCTGGACAGCAGATGGATGACTCAGTCCCTCTCAGGAGGGAGTCCCTGACCACCACCACCCATCTTCTTCTTTTGGCGGTGGTGGTCGTGGAACCCCCATCCCTATGACTACGCGTCCCATGCCTTCTGGCAGATGGCATTCCCTTCTGATTTCTTCCCTGAAAAGTCCCTGGCAAAGCATTCTCCACCGCAGTGCCTGTGGAGAGAGCCTGAAAGCGGTTACTTACCTTTACAGGAATGGCGGATACCTGAGTTGGCCTTCTTCTTCTTCTAGAGGTTACATGTTGCCAGTTCTCTTCCTTGTCCTGTACTGCCCTCACTGGCTCGTCAGCCTGCCGTGCCTGCAGGATTAAATGCTGCCTTCTATTAAGGAAGCCTTCATCCTCTCTGATGGAACGTAGGGTTGATACTTGGGCCTCGAGTCCTCTACTTTTTTCTTCCAAAATGGTGATGAGCTTGCACTTATTGATGATGAAATCCTTTCTTTCTTCCGGGAGGAAGACGAACATGGCACATGCTGTGCAGGTAACAACAGCAGACCTATCACCATCCATACCTGCCTTCCTTCTGAGAGATTCCTCAGATGTTATTAAATGCCTCCTTGAAGGGCAGGAGAGAGAAAAGGTGGAGGAGGACTTCACATGCATTTTCCTCAGCAGGTTACAGGCATGAGATTCTTAGTCAAGAGTCAGATAAGGACGATCAGGGATTCTGGAGTCTCTGGAAGAAGAGCGTTGTTTGTGGTGGTTAGAGACAGGAGAACCAAAACTGGCTTACTCAGTCTGAAAGGCAGTGCGGTTCAGTGGGTAAGACTGGAATGTGTCATGTGAGAAACAGAAACCTAGTTTCTGTTCCTGTGACCTTCCATGAGCTCTAACTTGTTCTAAGAGAGGGGGGTGTTCAGTAGCATTTCCCTGTCTGTGAACATTGGGAGCGCAGCGAATTGCACGGGACCACAGAGGTTAGAAGAGAAGAGATCTGAACCGGAGTCTCTTGCGTAGCTCCAGGATATTTTCCTCTAGGCAACGGGGGTGGGTCTTGGTGAGGGAATCTGTTGGTCATTTATTGCCCCCTGGCCAGATGAGGGAAGTCTGGGTTATAGATTAGTGTCCACTCTGTACAGACACACACACAATGCAGTCACTATATAGCACGTGCCTATGCTAATTTTTTTACCAACATGCAGAAAAAATGTTTTAAAAATAATCTCTAAAGTGAGGCAAATAGCTTTCCAGATTCCAAGAACAAAGATCCTGGGCACTTTAACCCATTTTAAAACACCAACACTTACAAAAGACAGCTCAGAACTCACTAATGCACTGCTTCCACACTGAGTTCAAAAGTGGTTACCTGCCAGGAATATGTAGCCTTTACCCGGGGTCTCCAACAGGAAACAGATCCGCATCTGTGAAAGGAAAACTGTTCAACCATCCAGGGACTTTCCAACTGCAATCAGTGCATTAAAGAAACCACAGTCACTACTCTGAAAGAAATGCTGGTTTTTTGTGCTATGCAGGGGGTGGTTTACACTTATAACCACAAAGATTTGTAGGTGCCTACCGGCCACTGATTGGCATCTTTGAGGATCTAGGCTAAGGTGAGGAACATTTTTGGGTCAGGGGCCACTGACCCACAGAAAAATCAGTCGGGGAGCCACAGGAAAGTGAGAAGCAAAACAAAACAAACAAAAAAATACACACACATGCACACGCACACACACACAGACTGGCAGAGAAAAAACAACACCACTCTTTTCACTCCAACCCCAGAGCCTGTGGCTAGAAGATTTTGTAGGGCACCCCTAGACTCTGAGGTGGGGCCAAAAATTAGAGATTCGGTACGTGAGAAGGGGCTGTCTGAAAGTGGGCTGGGGCTATGGGGTCTGAGTGGGAGGTAGGGTGCAGGAGCACGGGGGTGGATCTGGGTAGGAGGGGGTCAGGAGCAGGTGTCGTGTCTGGGTGATGAAGAGGAGCTCATCTGCACAACTCCCCAAGGACACATGTGGCCGTTCCAAGGCACCACCTCCCACTGCTCCTATTGGCTGCGATTCCGGCCAATGGGAGCAGCGGGGGAAAGCCTCCAGTTGAGCACTTCCCTTCACTGCCATTTCCCCAGCCATGGAAGCGGGAGCCATTGAGCCGCCTCCTCTCCCCCGCCAGGCAGAGCCCTCAGATCAGATCTAGCCCCGGCTGGCCAGACTCCAGCTTGCTAGGCTTGGAGCTCCCCTCCCCCAGCAGGGAGCGGGCACTGGTACTCTGGCCATGCGGGGGGGCACCTCGGGGGCTGGAGCACCAGAGCAGGCTCTCTGATGTTGGGGGGGGGGACCCCAAGCCTCACAGACCGTAGGTTCCCCAGTGATCTAGGGCAGCCTTTGAGGCGAATCCACATCAGTAAAGGGCTAGAACACGAGAGGGGCACAATCACAAGAGACCAAACTCAAAAACTCCCTCTCCTAACTGCAGCTGGAATTTGCTGCTCTGTTAACAGCAGGTGCTTTGGTTTCTTAGGCCCATTTACCAAGGCAAAGGCAAGTCCCAGAGGAAATCCTCTAACCCCAAAAGGCAAACATCATGGGGTCTGAGCTGCATCAAAGCCTGCGGGGCTACCACCGCAGTTATGATCAGGGCTCAATGCACGTTTCCCCTTAAGCACAGACTTTATCTTCCCCACGCAGCCCTCCTTTGGAGGCACAAGGCGCCCTGATAGCCATGAAAATGACACCAAGACATGGGTTATATCTGCCGCGCCCCTGCCATCAGCTGGTAGTCAGGGTTCCATGCCGGGAACCTTCTCAGCTCGCTCCATGGGGCCCCCTTCTTATTGGTCTGTAGCTCCCCTATAACTCTTGGGGCGCTTGCAGGCCCTTCCCGGCTCAGCTGCCAACATTTCCCACCCACCCCAGGGCAGGTTCTGCAGCTCAAGGTTTCTGGGGGCGGGGGGAGGGGTTCCTAGCGCGCCCCTCCGCCCAGGGGGGGCTCGCAGCCTGGCCGGGCGGGGGAGGGAGCCGGCCACGCCCTAGGACGCTGGTGCAGACCCAAGGGGGCCAGGAGCGCTCGTTGCCTCTGCACTTTGGGCGGGAGGGACAGGAGCCGGGGTGGGGCCGGGGAGAGGGCTGGTGCAATGGCTCACACAGCGGGGTGCAAGGTCCCAGTGTGGACGCGCCGCTGAACTGGGCAGACAATCAAAGCGAAAGTGAAAGCGGAGCGGAGGAAGCGGGGCCAGCGCCCCTGCACCCCCGCCCTGCGAACGCCAAAGAGCCCGGACTCACCCTGCCGGCCGGCCGGGCCGGGGTGCGGCTGCTACTGGCGCTAGCGCATCGCCCCTCGGCAAGCCTCGTCCCCTTTAGTCCCACCCTGCAGTTAAGCCCCGCCTTCCAGGCTTAGGTCAGCCCTGGGGGGTGGTTCTCCAACCCTTCTTCTCAACTTTCGCTTCTCACTGGTGTCCGCCCCCCCCCCAATGATTTTTCTGTGGGTCAGCACCCCTGACCCCAAACCGGTTCTTCAGCCCTGGTCTAAGAGAAGACCGGGTTTGTCACAGGCCTGACCCAGCTGCGGTTAACCTAGCGGTGGGCAGCTTGCAGCCCTGGAACCCAGGCGGCCCACCAGAGCCCTGGGTGGGGCCAGCAAGACGTTGTGTGTTCCTGCCGGTATCACTAAGGGGACAGGCACGTGAAGCGAGGCACCTGCTGATGGCGCACAACATTGTGAGAGCCGGGCGCACCCTCTGCATCCGATTGCAGCGCTGCTGCGGTTCAGTCGGCCCAGCCCGCAAATTCTAGGTGCACCAGCAAGTGTTGCAAAATGACCCCATCAATCCCTCTCTCCCCCTTGGGGCCGCCGTTAGCCACAGGGGTGCCAGTTTCACAGTAGTGGGAAGGGCCCCATATATCCTAAGGACGGGCCTGTGGCTGGGTAGCTCCTGCTTTAAGGGTGGGGGAAGAGTGCTGACGGTTATTTTTGTTCTATTAGTTTCCGGGGTCCACTTGCCCCTAGAATCCTAGAACACTAGGAACTGGGAGGGGACCTCGAGAGGTCATCAGGTCCAGTCCCCTGCCCTCCCGGCAGGACCAAGCACCAACTTCTTTTGGTGAGAACTGATATAACCTCCCTCACCTAGAGTTTGAAAACCCAGAACTGGATGGGTAAGAAGGCTGAACATGGCCTTTGTGGTCACCTGTAACTGACCCTGCTTGGCCCATCAGTGGTTTTTTAATCCAGGATCTAAGTCTGAGCCTGTACCACCTGAGTTAGAGGACCCAGCCCTCTTGTGGGAAGAAACATCAGGCTTATAAATTGCTCTTATGGACGTGCCTCCAGATGGGCACAGAGACGCACACTCTCCTGGTGTGAGTTACTCACCACAGTCTCACTTACACGTCCCCGGACAGCCTGGGCTGGCAGTCATGGGATGAGTTCCCTCTGCCTTGGTCAGTGCTGAACATGCTCCTCTGATTGGCTGTGAGTTTCTTCCCCATCTTCAGGCTCCTCATTCATTTCCTTACCCTCCAGGCAATGAGAGGAAGAAGGCCAGATGGACGTGATCAGCCTTAGAAGATCTGCAGATCTTCTTAGCAGATGTGTAGACCACCCTCAACACCGCCCTACACACAGTTGTCGGAGATATGAGAGTGTCTATCTTTGGCCGCAGCTGCATGTGGGTTCCTCTTGGTGGCCCCAGGTGTGAAGGCTGGTTCCACTTTGACCCTGACCGTTCAAAATCGTTCAGAAGTGCCCATGCGTAGAGCCCCGCACAGATATAAAATGTGGATCCGCATCCGTATCTGCAAAAATGAGCCAGGGCTCTCTGCAAGCGCAGGGTAGACGCGGATACCCGCGGATATCCGCACATCTGCAGGGTTCTAGATACAAAATTTGTATCCGCAGCCACATCCATATCTGCAAAAATGAGCTGCGGTTCTCTGCAGCGACATCCGCTGATGCGGGCACCTGCTGTTACAAAGCGGATTTCTGCAGATTTGCAGGGATCTAGCCCATGAGCCGTGGGGTAAATCAAAGCCAGGCCCACATCTGGTTGTGCCAGCTATAGGAGACTGGTTTCTGACTAGGGTTGCCAGGTGTCCGATTTTCTACCAGACAGTCCAGTATTTGTGCCCTCTGTCCGGGAGAAAAATTCAGACAGTACCGGACATGTGCAAAGTCAGGTATTTTCTGAATTTCTGGCTGAGCGCTGGACCGAAGCCTGGCGGGGGCGGGGGAACGACTGGGAGGCGGGGCCGCAATTGGCGCAGGGAGCCCTGTGGTCGCGTGTAAAAGCTGGGCGGGGCGGGGCCGGGCGGGGCCGGGGCAGTGGCTGGGACTCTTCTGCACACAACCAGAGACTCCCAGCGCCGATCGCGGCCCCGCCTCCCAGCTGGGAGCCTCTGGTTGCGTGCAGAAGCCGGGCGGGGGGAGTGGCTCTCAGCCACTGTTATAGTCCTAGCCTTCACAACCTCCTCAGGCAAGGAGTTCCACAGATTGACTATGCGTCTGGAGGCATATTTATGTATGTATGTATTTATTTATTTCCTGAGAAATGCAGTCTTGGTTGGTTGTTTTTGTCGCAGAGCAGGTCCTTTTGACCACGGCCTCACGCGCGCATTGCTCATTCTGCCACACAAAGGCCCCTCACAGAAAATGTAGGCTGCTGACACACTCTGAGAAGGCATAACTTGTAAGCGCACAATGCAGCTTTCAGTGAACGAAATTTAACCTTGTAGGCATCAAAGAACAGGGAGGTGAGCGTGAAAAGATAGAGCACAGCTGCAAGAGATAGTTAAGACTCTCTTGACCGGTCCTTGAAGGTAGGGAGGTAGGCATAGGGAGATAAGACGCAACTGCCATGCACACTGACCATGCCCGCACCCGGCAGTGTCCACGGGGCCATCAGGCGGGCATCATGAAAAATCCTATAGGGCAATATTGCACATTACCTCATTACCAGCCTATCAGGCCCGGCCAGGGGAACAGACCCTAATAAGGTACCGGATATCAGGTTATGTTATAAAACTCCCTCGACCCCTTTGTTCAGGGAGGGTCCGAGGGTTGAGGGCACGTGTCTTTTTTTCTCCGGTTGAAGGATTGATCGCCCTGAGGCTGCCTCCCCACCCTTCGAGTCAAATATAGGGGTGCGCGCGAGTCCTGAGCATGCTCCGAGTTCTAGTGTGTCTTTACGCTGTTATCGTTGCTGGATTTGTAAGTATTGCTTAAATATATTAGTTATTGGTTCAGTTAATAGTTGAATCGTGTTAATTTCACTGTGTAATTCTGTAAAGTGTAACTGAGTTCTATTAACCACACTGTGTAAATTGTATAATCTTGTGTTGTGTAGTGGTGTTGTATTTAGGCCAAGTATAAGTGTTAGAAATAGAAACCCAGGAGTTGTTAAGTTGTAGAGGTAGATTAATGACTAACTCCACCAGCTGCCTAAAATAACCATAGAGGGGGCTGGCTGTGGACGGAGTTTTTATTATCATTATATTGGCTTTGTTTTTGTATTTTTTTGCTTGCATGCTGCGCTGCCTTAAGCGAATTAGACATAGTGATTTAATATAATCGAATTATAATCGCAAAGTTTGTAATCAGTTAAATGCAGTTTGGTTCAGTTTTCCCCTCCTGTAAAAGCATTAGGCAATTGCTTGTTTTAAAATTCATTTAAAAGTCACTTGATTTTTGATAAGAGAACCATTCTGTTTAATAAAAAATCATTTGTTTCACCGTCATCCAGTAGTTTTCACTGGGTAGTCGGCTTTAACCCCTGGGGGCTCCCATCACATCACCAAACCAAGTTGCGACAGTTTTGATTTGTTTAAAATGTCTTTGCGGTAGAGACAGGAATTTTCCAGTGTTTTCAAACCCTTGAAATAAGTGCTGCTACAGATGATGCCGATGCACCGAGGAAGCCCCCGGGCAGAGTGTGTGAGACCCACAGGCCAAGAGACAGAGAGACAGAATACTTACGAATTCGTAGCTTCTCTGGTTGACAAAATGGGACAAGCAAGCCCCGTCCTGAGACAGCAGCAAACACCAAGGCAACTGCAGAAGTTCTCAGAATGTCCTGCCGTGGCAGAGAGATACCTGGAGAATGAATCCAAAGGTAATGAGAGAGCAGGAGAAACTCAAGAACAAGGACCTCCCTGCCCCTGGACAGCCAAGTAGGGGCAGCCTGAAGGAATCCAGCTGCACTTCCAGCAGCATCTCGTGGCTTTATCAGCCATAAGAACATAAGAATGGCCATACTGGGTGAGACCAAAGGTCCATCCAGTCCAGTACCCTGTCTGCCAACAGTGGCCAATGTCAGGTGTCCCAAAGGGAGTGAATCAAAAAGGTAATGATCAAGTGATCTCTCTCCTGCCATCCATCTCCACCCTCTGACAAACAGAGGCTAGGGACACCATTCCTTACCCATACTGGCTAATAGCCATTTATGGACCTAACCTCCATGAATGTATCTAGTTCTCTTTTAAACCCTGTTATAGTCCTAGCCTTCACAACCTCCTCAGGCAAGGAGTTCCACAGATTGACTATGCATCATGTGAAGAAGAACTTCCTTTTATTTGTTTTAAACCTGCTGCCCATTAGTTTCATTTGGTGGCCCCTAGTTCTTATATTATGGGAACAGGTAAATAACTTTTCCTTATTCACTTTCTCCACACCACTCATGATTTTATAGACCTCTATCATATTCCCCCTCAGTCTCCTCTTTTCCCAGCTGAAAAGTCCCAGTCTCTTTAATCTCTCCTCAGATGGGACCCGTTCCAAACCCCTCAGCATTTTAGTTGCCCTTCTCTGAACCTTTCCCCTTGGAATTCACCCCCTTGCCAGTGGCAAAGGACCGGATCAATAGCCCTCATTGTGTTTAGACAAGGGAGTGAATTTAAATTGGCAGCTGAGCCACAAAGGGCCACTGTGTCTCATTTTTTGAGGAGTACAGGATCTTTCGAAAAAGCCTGCCGTTTCCGAAAGAACCATGTCTAGACTGCGGTTTTACTTTCAAAATGGTGCTTTTTCGGAAGAGCGCCATTACATGATTATGCAAATGAAGCGTGGGATATTCAAATCCCTGCTTCATTTGCAATTTCGAAGTGTCTAATTTACATCCCTCTGTCAAAAGAGGGATGTAGTCTAGACACAGCTTCGGCGTGTCTCTAACAGGACATGTATACCATAATCAAAAATCAAACTAATACATTCTATGTACAATATTTTTAGATTTCCTAGGTAACTAAATAATAAATCGCTGTTCTTAGGGATTATTAAAAGCCATGATGACATACATATGGTACAAAACAATGATATAAAAACACACATCTACCAAGTTTACACTTCAGAGGGGTAGCTGAGTTAGTCTGTAACTGGAAAAACTTAAAAAACAACGAATAGTCTAGTAGCACCTTAGAGACTAACAAAACGTGTTGATGGTATCGTGAGCTTTCGTGGGCACAACCCGCTTCTTCAGATGACTGCAGTTATTAAAGGTTCAATTCTTCCATTTTCACTGTAAGACAAACCATGGGAGAGCAGCCAGTGCAAATAGTTAGCGCTATTGTGTTATTTTAACTCTCCTCCAGTGCTGGGGTCTCGGCTGAGACAACAGGCTACTAACCAACATGGGGATTGAATGCCCATCGTTGTCGGTGACAGTTTTGCAGCTAATTCCCGTGCACCACAGGAGGTGTCAGATGCTTTCCTCTACAAGAGATGGCACAGCTGTTCTGTGTGCGGCCAGCAAGGGGCACTCTGGAACCAGAGCACAGCAGCTTGCACAATCCTCCCTCTGTGTGAACACAGCACCTCACTGACGGACACCTTGCCGCCTGGTTCTAAGGTGCAGAGACCTTCTCCCGCCCCCGGCTCTCGGCTCAGGAGCGTAGAGCAGCATCGTGCAGAGCTGCCGCCCTCTGCAGACCTTAGCGAAGTCTTCCAGTGAGCGCCTCAGTGCAGTAATCCCTGCCCGGCTGGAATCATGATGGCTACTCCCACTGCATTTAGCTCTGTTCCACTTCACGGACTAGCACACGTACAAGGCCTAAAACCGTCTCCTCTGCGCCGCTCGCTTACTGAGAACATCCAGCAGGGTTCTCCTGGCTGCGCTTTCTGCCATATCGACAGTGGCTTCGTAGCCCCCGTTGTCTGTCTCTTGCACGTTTTCCAGCAGGAGGGATCCCTTGGATGGATAGAAAATGACCCTGCCCCCGTAGAGTGCATGGGCAGTTGGACCCAGTGACCCTTCGTGGTACTGCACGATGAAGTGGGATGCAGGACCGTTTAGATGTCCCCACTGCAGAAACCTCACCCCCTTTATGTTGTTTGGTGGGGGCAGCAGCATTGAGGAGCCCACGGCGGCAGCTTTTCTTTCTGGGGTTCCCTTTGCATCGGCTGCCCATTGGAAAACCAGCAACAGCTCTGGACGGGAAGGGAAGAGAAGCCGGAGATGACAAAGGTTGTCGGTTTTAGAACATCAGAATGGCCAGACTGGGCCAGACCAAAGGTCCATCCAGCTCAGCATCCTGTCTGCTGACAGTGGCCAATACTAGGTGCCCCAGAGGGAGGGAACCCAACAGGTAATCCCCACGTGATCCCTCCCCTGTCACCCATTTCTAGAGCAACAGAGGCTAGGGACACCATTCCTACCCTTCCTGGCTAATAATAGCCATTGACAGACCTAACCTCCATGAATCTATCTAGCTCTTTTTTGAACCCTGTTCAAGTCCTAGTCTTCACCACATCCTCTGGCAAGGAGTTCCACAGGTTGTCTGTGCGCTGATTGTACATGAAAGGGCAAGCCAGTAAGTGCAGCAATAATGCACCTGGGAGCTGCTGTGCCACTGAATGGACCAGCTTCTACCTGAGAGCATTTTATAATGAATAACTCCTGCCATATTTCCAGCTGTCACCCATACTCAAAAAATGGTGAAGGAAATCACAATTGCCCAGTGACAACAATGGGCTGGGAAAACGTGCCATGACTTCATCCTTAATCCTGCTGCAGATGAAATTCTGGGGTCTTCAAAGAAGTGGGCATGGAAGAGTTCAAATTTTCAGGGTTTTCCGGTATGGGTGAAAGACATGCCAAGACCGTGAAGAAGAATATATAAGGCCAGATGTTCAGCTGGTAAAATTGGGTGAAACCTCATTGACTTCAACAGAGCTGTCTCCGTATATAGCAGTGGAGGATCTGTCTTGCTAAGAATTTCCAAGCAGGGAAAAAGGGGATCATTAGAGGAACTTGCTGTAGCCATGGAGACAATCGTCAAAATCACATATCCTGGCCCAGAGGCTATCATGGAAACATGGCTTCATGTTGAATATACATGGCCCCCAAATAGCTGTTGATTTGTATCCAGATTGTACTTAGTTTACCCAAATTCAACATTTATATTGTGGGACGCTGGTCCTCAGCTGATGTTAATTGGTTCATTACCTTACTGCATCCAAGTTAAATTTAATCTGGGATTATGTTGCCTACTCCCCTTAAATCCATTCGGATTCACTCAGAATCTTTCTACTCCGAGGGGCATCTGTTCAGGATACTTCTTTTTCCTAGTGCCTGATTAGCTTTTAAACCAAAACAAGATTTTGCGTCCTATTCCTTGGTTACTTAATTTCTTCGCTAGCTTTGCTTAGTAAGAGTATCACTCTGCTACAAGGTTTTTTTTTTGGAAAAACGGACATTTTTCCAAAAAAACGTAAATTACGTCCATGCTGCAATTGCGTTCCTCCGAAAGAAAATCGAAAGAACAGAGGGTTTTTTCCGACATCGGTAATCCTCATTCTACGAGTAAGAAGCCTTTTTGTGAAAGAGCTCTTTTGGAAAAAGGTGTGTCTGGAAAGGGAAGAGGGAGTTCTTTCAAAAGAAGAGGAAAGAGGAAAAAGCACAGGTGCCCTGGTGGCCATTCTGCCCATAGTAATCACAGTTTACATGCGAGATTGCATCCATTCAGTGTGGACGCTCTCTTTCGGAAGAAGTTTTTTCAGAAGATCTCTTCTGGGAAAGCTTCTTCTGAAAGAAGCCTGCAGTTTAGACATAGCCTAAGTGGGAACATACAGAGTTTTGAAAATCCAAGTGCACTGTTAGTTGGGTCATTTTTATCTACTATTTTAGTTACTTTTACAAATATATAACAGGTTCTTCATGTGTTCATGGGTCTCCCAGTGGTAGCGGTGAGAGATCGGTGCATGGAAAGGAAGTAAAATATTTGAGTTGAGAGCCATCCTTTGGCTTGGAGAGAAGCATTGATTATTATGGTACCTAATGAACATTCATCCTTAGTTAACACAAGAGAAGATGAACTGATTAATTGCATGCAGGTTTTATGGCTGTAATATCCAAGGCCCATCATACAGACTCCCACTCATAGCACACTTGCGATGTGGCATTTTAAGTGGGCGCTTGCAGCAACGGGCTTGCCTCTGCAGCTAAGTCTAGACTGCAGGCTTCTTTCGGAAGAAGCTTTTCCAGAAGAGATCTTAGCTCAAAGCAACACAAGGTTTTGGTGGTGCCAGGACAAGGGGATGTGCCTGGAATGGGATTGCTTCTCATAAAACCACACAGAAAAGAGACAGAATCACCAAATCAAGTACAGTCCTCAAAACAGAGAGAAATGAGCAAATGTTGAAAGAGACTGAACCAAGATGAGCCATAAAAACAGAATGAACCTGGAATCGGACTGCTTCTCAATAACGCTTACAAAAAAGAGATAAAAAGGAGAAATTTGGAGTAGTGTTCTGTTCTGTTTTGGCCCAGCTATATCAATGCTTAAGGTTTGAAAACTAGGGGTATGTCTACACTGCACGGCTATTTCGGGATACCAGAGGTATCCCGAAATAGCTACCCCGCATCTACACAAGCTGCCAGTTATTTCAAAATATTTTTCAAAATAACGGATGCACTATTTCAGCATCCTGGTAACCCTTGTTCCATGAGGGTTAAGGGATGTCTCAAAATAGCATGTTATTTCAAAATTTGGCACTGTGTAGATGCACCAAATTTCAAAATAAGCTATTTCGAAATAGATTTGAAATAAGATACTCAATCTTATTTCAAGTTTAGGGCACTGTGTAGACACACCCAAGAAGACAATGTTATTGCAAACTGCATTGACTATAGCCCTTTTTTGTTAAAACATAGCGAATGAACAGTGTTTATAGGGATGAAGGAAAATACCCTTGATGGATTTCCCATTTAAAATCTTACTAAAATTACCCTCATAACAATAATACTGTATTTGTGAAAAACGATCAGTTCAATAACGCATGTGCATTTTCCTTTTATTTCGAAAAAAACCTTAATTGAGTTAAGGACCCGAGCAATGCAGGGTAAATCTGCTAGTATATAATAAATTCACGGGTCACAGTCTTATCTGGAGCAAACTGTCATCCCTGCAGTGAAGTCAAACGGATTCCACTGATTTACACCAGCTGCGGGTGTGGTGCAGCGCTGAGCCCAGTGGAGCTGCAGCCCCCGGCCGGCCCGGCGCAAGGACACTACCTGCAAGGAGCACGCAGCTTTTCCTGAGGAACTGCAAGAAGAGGCAGATCAGCCTCTGGTGCGGGGAAAAGTGTCAAGTGTGCTGGCTTTAAGTAACAACCATGCACAGGTCAACATACATGTGAAAGGCAACCACAGCAGATGCGGACAAACAATGTGACTCCATACTCAGGGAGTCAGATTTTTGAAGTTGCTTGGGGGTTTAGGCAGCCAGATCCTGTTTATATGGGTATCCCAGCCTCAATACAACCCCAACCCCCTGCAGATCCATCCGATTTCCGCACCCCCCTCCAGTTATAACTCACTGGTTTCCTCCTGGCTTCTCCTCTCCTTTCTCCCAGCCTCCTTCTCCTCCGCCTGCTGTGGAGCACTAGCCCTGCCGGCTGACAGGTGTTTTCTGCTCTCCAGCCTGGGCACTGGGTGTTTCTCAGCACGGATTCAAACAGCCGCGCTGCCGGGAAGCAGGGAGGGGCCGCGAGGCCTCCAGACTCGGTGCGGAGGCAAAGAGCCTGGGAGCTCTCTGGCTGGGGTCAGAGCAGACCTGCCTGAGGATGGGTAAAAAAATGTGTAGGGGGGAAATCCCACATCCCCCAAAGAATAGTTTGGGAAGATCCTAAATCCAAGACTGGGGGGGGGAAGGGGGTGGGGAGCAAAGGGGGCAATGACCTCAGGCCCTGGTGATTCAAAGGGGCCGGGAGCGCCTGGCTGCCATGGTAGAAGTGGGGGCTGGAGCCCCGGGCCCTTTGAATCACCATACGGTGCTCTCCAGTCGGCTCTGAGGGCAGCTTTTGGCGGCATGGAGTCTGGCTGCTCCCAGCCCCGCCCCTCCTGCCTGAGGCCCCGCCCCTTCTGAGCGCATGTTGCGCCCCCCACCCCCAGGCTGGCAGAAGCTGTCAGCTCCCCTGCCCGAATCGTATGGAGATCGCCTCCCGGCCAGGCTGATGTTCAGGGGTGTCTCCAGAGGGGCGGCCCATGGACTTTACGGGCTGACTCTCCACAGAACCAGTTTTGTCACTGAAGTCGCTCACACTGATAGCGCGGAAGCGTTAGGGCGCACTGTCAGGTAGCTGATGGAAGGTTGGGGGGGGCGAAATGTCCCGCTAGCTGGGTGTGGGGGGAGAAAGCCCCACTGGATGGGTCCTCCCCATCTTGAGCTCCTCCTCACCCCCCAACCCTCTTGCACCCTCCACATCCTCAGGTCTTGCCCTGAGCCCCGACTCCAGCCCCCCCATCCCTAGCCTCCAGTCCTGCTCCCACACCTCCCCAAGGCCCTGCCCCGATGCCTGCACTACCCACACCACCAGCTCCCTTCCCTGAAGGACCCAGGCCATGCCGAGTACGTCTGCTAGTATTTGAGTAAAGGCGCACTGTGCCACGCTAGCCGTTCCCATCTGGGGAATTGCTAGCTGGGTATGAGACACAGCCTGCCACATACTGCAGAGTTTTACTGGCCTTGCTATGTCCTCTCGCAGCTAGGGGAAAAAAATCGCACCCCTTTGCCAACGTAGTTCATACCCCGAACGGACATAGTTTAGCAACAGAACCGTTAAGTGTAGCTGAGGCCCGGTCTGCACCAGGAATATACTAGTTGGCACATGGCTCCTAGAACAACACTGGACTGTTACCACCACAGTTGCTGAGGCCAGCACCTGGAGAACCTGGAGGCCTGCAACAGGGGGCCAGAACTGACCTCCCTGATCCAGCAAACTACCTTGTTCAGGACCGGTCAGGTCCAGAGGGTGCCAGGCCAGGGAGGACCAACCTGCAGCATGTGCTCACAGACCTAGGCCTGGTTTTCCTGTTTGTCCTGACCTAAAGCTTTCCCTATTTTCCTTCTTTTCAGCTCTGCTGCCACACACAGCTTCTGACAGAGACCACAGTTGGAGCTACCCCTTGACCCTGTGGCTTGTGTGGGTATGTTTAGTAAAAGTCACAGCCAAATCCTGAATTTTTGTTTATTGCCCATAACCTGTCCATGACTTTTACTAAGAATAAATGGGGCAACATCTTAGCCTTAAGTATAGGGCGAAAGTTCACAGAAGACCAGATTTATGGGCAAGACCCAATTTTATGGTCCACGATGCCTTTTTCTAAGGATGTGAATGGGTAACTGGTTACGATTACCTGGTGGGAGATGGAACAGCTCCAATCCGTGGTGGGCCTGGCCCGGCCCTGTTTAAATGTTACGTTTAACCATTTAACCAGTTAACGAATTAAACAGGCGTTTACATCCCTACCGTTTTCATGGCCAGGAGTGTGGTAGGACCCTAGTCATATCTATCGAACACCCTTTCATCAGTATGTCCTGAAATTCTCTTCAGAACTGGTTGAAGCATTTTGCCTCTCTGTTTTTTAAGTAACTTGGGGCGTGCTGCGATCTACATCAGGCTACGGCACCTCCCTCTGCGTACATGGTTGCTGCTTGTCTTTTTTACAGTTTCAGTTTTACTGAGGTTGTTGCTTGTAAAGATTTTTCTGTTGGGGCCTGAGGAAGAACACGGGCGTGAGCTACCCCGGAGCAGTACATGGCCTCATGTACGGACAGTCCACTATCATAACATCAGTGAAATGACCAAATGAAAGGCTGCAAACACACACACAGTGAACAATTAGAAGAGAGAAACAATGTTCCCCAGACCTTTTCTTTGGCAGCTGTCCTGGTTGCTAGTGGTAACAATTGTAGGTAGATATTATTGAGATGACCATGTGATTTTTCAAACTGTGGGTGCTCCTTAAATTTTCTGCAGTCCAGATTCAATAAAAAGCCCCTGTCCTCCCCATCTCAGTGGGGAAGGGTCACACTGGGTCAGACCAAAGGTCCACGTAGCCCTGGATCCTTTCTTCCAACAGTGGCTAGTGCCACGTGATTCAGAGGGCACGAGCAGAAAAGAGAAATCATCTCGTAGTCCATTCTCTGTTGTCCACTCCCAGCTTCTGGCAAACAGAGGCTAAGGGCACTTGGAATATGGGGTCGCATGCCTGACCATCTTAATAACAGCCACTGATGGACCAACCCTCATTTAAATTGCCTAGGTATTTATTGAATCTAGAGATAGTTTTGCCCTTCACAGCCTCTCCGCGCAACAAAGCACTTCCTTTCGTTTGTTTTAAACCTGCTGCTCATTAATTTAATTGGGTCAACGTGGGCTTTTGTGGTATGTGAGGGAGTGAAAAACACTTCTGTATTTACTTTCATCACACTAGTCAAGATTGTATAGACCTTTGTCATATCCCTCTTAGTCATTTCTTTTGCAGGCTGAAAAAAATCCAGTCTTTTTAATTCCTCCCCATGCTGCAACTGTTCCCTACCCCTATCACTCTTGTGGTCCTTTTCTGTACATTTTCCAATTCTAATATATCTTTTCTGATATATGGAGTAACCAGAACTGCATGCAGTATCCAAAGTGAGGGTGTACCATGGATTTATACAGAGGCAATATGATATATTCGGTTTTACTTTATTTTTCCGTTTCCTAATGGTTCCTAACAGCCTTGTAGGGTTTTTTTTAGACTGCCATTGCATATTGAGTGGATGTTTTCAGAGAACTATCCAAAGTGACTCCGAGATCTCTTTTCTTGCATGGTAACAGCTAATGCAGACTCCGTCAGTTTGTACGTAGAGTTGGGGTTATGTTTTCCAATGTGCATTATTTTGCATTTATCAGCATTGAATTTCACTTGCCATTTTGTTGCCCACTCATCCAGTTTTGTGAAATCCTTTTGTAACTCTTCACAGTCTGCATTGGACTTAACGACCTGGAGTAATTCTGTATTATCTGCAAATTTGCCACCGCACTGTTTCTTTTTTTACAGATCATTTATGAACATGTTGAACATAAACATGAACATCAGTGGTCCCCACACAGATCTCTGAGGGAGACAACTAGTTTCCTCGCTCCATTCTGAGAATTTACCATGTATTCTTACCCTTTGTTTTCTGTCTTTTTAACCAGGTTCTGATCCATGAGAGGACCTTCCCTCTTATCCCATGACAGCTTACTTTGAGTAAGAGCCTTTGGTGAGGGACCTAGTCAAGGGCTTTCTGAAAGTCTAAGGACACTTGATAACTCTTGGCCAAGAGTGCCTGTTGGCTCTTTCAAAGAATTCTAATATATCAGCGAGGCATGATTTCCCTTTACAAAACCCCTGTTGGCTCTTCCCCAACAAACAGTGTTCATCCACGTGTCTGTTAATTCAGTTCTTTATTACAATTTCAATCAGTTTGCCCGGTACTGAAGTTAGACCAAATGTAATTGCTTCTGGAGCCCGTTAAAATAAATTGGCATTGCACTAGCTATCCTCCAGTCACCCGCCACAGAAACTGAGGGTATGTCTAGACTGCACCCCTCTGCCGGCAGAGGGATGCAGATCAGGCTGGTCGAAATTGCTAATGAAGCGGGGATTTAAATATCCTGCACTTCATTAGCATAAAAATGGTCTCCGCTTTTTTTCAGCATGGAGCTTTGTCGGAGAAAAGCGGCTGTCTAGAGGATGAGCTATCGCTAAAGAAAGCCTTTTCTGATAAATCCTGTATACCTCGTTTTACGAGGCATAAGGGATCTATCGCAAAAGGCTTTCTTTAGCAATAGATCACCCTCTGGACTGCTGCTCTTCTCCGACAAAGCTCCATGCTGAAAAAAAGCGGAGACCATTTTTATGCTAATGAAGCGCAGGATATTTAAATCCCTGCTTCATTAGCAATTTCGACCAGCCTAATCTGCATCCCTCTGCCAGCACAGGGGTGCAGTCTAGACATACCCTGATTTAAGCAAAAGGTTACATATGACAGTGAGTAATTCTGCAATTTCCCATACGAGTTCCTTCAAACTATTCACTTGCTCCAAGTTAGGTGCATGCGTAGGGCACCTTTGCTGCAAGAGAGTTTAATTTGCACTTTATTGTTGGATCCTTGTTCTCCTGTAGCACAGATATCCTGGTCCCATCTATCTCTGTCCGTATTCCCAAGGATACAAGGGCAATGTCTACACTTCAGGCTTTTTGTTCAAGAACTGTTTTGCACAAGAGTTCTTGCACAAAAAGTCTTGCGCAACAGCATGTCCACACTGCCGTGTGTTTTTGCGCAAGGGATGTGCTTTCGTGCAAGAGCGTCCATAGCAGTGTGGGTGCTCTCTTGCGCAAGAAAGCTCTGATGGTCATTTTAGCCATAGGGGTTTCTTGCTCAAGAAACCCTTGTTGCCCGTCCACACTGCCTTCTTGCGCAAGAGCTCTTGCACAAGGGGGCTTATTCCTCATGGGGAGAGGAATAACTGTTGCGCAAGAAGCCCTCTGTTCTGACGCTTTACTGTAAATTTACTGTAAATTTACAACCGTTCTTGCGCAAAAAGACGTAGCCAAGGAGATGAAAATGGAACTGTATTACCAACCCCAAACAGTCAAAAATCCTAAAATGGAATAGAAATCTTGAGATTTAAAAAAAATACACGTGGAATTCTTTTTATTGACCTATGGATTGTAATCCTTTAGGTCACACTAGGGTCACTTTTTGTCCACCACCCTGAGAGCTAGAAACATTTCTTCTTTCTTTCAACTGAAAACTGAGATTCTTCCACCTTCACAGGACTCCTGGAGCTGGGGCTTTGAGAGGGCCACCAAATATTGGGACAGCTGTGATAAAATCACGAGAACAGGCAACCATAAAGAACGGTACAGAAATGTCCCTCAGGAAACTGTCCCGTCCACTGAAAAAAGAAAACCGCTTTGTTTAGATTTACCGTAAATTAGCGTATATAACCCACGCATGAGTATTACCCGCACCCGTGTATAACCCGTGGTTTTTCCTGATTGAGTAAAAAACGTCTTACATACCCCGTGCACGTGTGTAGCCCGCAGGAGATGACCCACGGGTACTGTTACTGAAAGATAATGAGGGTAATTAACTCAGGCGTCAGGGTCTGAGCCTGCTGCACAGAAGCATTTGAGCTCCCAGATACACAACTGCCAAAGCGCAGAGTAGATGGCCGCAGCCCGACAGGGCAGAGAGGCTGGCTCCTCCGGGGTGAGCTGTCTGCCCCAGGCTGCATGGGAAGGGAAGGTGACTGGGCTTACCCCTCGCACCATCTCCAACCCTCCCCAGCTGCCTTCTGCCCGTGCTGTGCACTCCCCCGGGGTGAGCTGTCTGTCCCAGGCAGCCAGAGCCAGGAGCTGAGCAAAGGAGCTGTGTCTTTAAACAGAGCACCCCCCCTTTCTCGGACAGACGCAACAGAAGGAAGAAGGTCTCTGGGTATACCCACAGCAGGGGAATCTCCTCTCCCTCCCCACAGCTGATTACCTCTTCCCTGAATTCTCATTCCCCCTGCTCTGCCTGCTTGGTCCCTCCCTGTGACAGCTGCTCAGGCTACGACAGTGATTCTGATTCGGCACCTCAACCGTCACCCAAGTAAAAAACCCTGTATTTACACGTGGATGAGTATAGCCTGCGGGGGGGAGGGGTTTGTAAAACTTTGCATAACCCGCGGGTTATCTACGCTAAAACACGGTAACCACTTTTAGATTCACACGGGCAGCTTTACAGGCCACCGAACAAAGAATATGGCTCATGGATGGACTGACTGTCCTTCTTGATGCTTGCGGAATATTCCAGGCCCTCGGGGCTCTGCGAGAACTGATGCTTGCAGAGGAGCGTAAGTCACTTTAGCTTCTGAAGTATCCAGCTCAAAAACATGCAACACGCCTTAGGCTCAAAATTGGGAATCTCGAGCTTCCTGGAGATCATGACAGCTCTTCAGCGTTAGTCCCACTGTATGAAAAATACATTTCCCTGGGGAAATTCAGCAAGGGTCTAAGCAGGCCTGGGTGACTGCAGGGACCCAGCATCATGGGCCCTCAGTCCTTACTGCCTCTGTCTCTGAAAAGGAACCCCTCCACTGTTTCCAACCGAGCCACCAACCACGTGGCTTCCGTAGTGCAGGAGCACGGCCTTCTCACGCCCCCCAGCGGCTGTCAGCGTCCCATGAAGCCGAGGGTCGCGTATTCAATCGGTGGCTCAGACCGGGTGAAAGACTTTTCTCGGGCTCGTCGTGGGCTGGCGTACAGGCTTGGCAAGTCCAGGGCATCTTCCATGCAGGGGTCCTCGGGACTCCGGACCTAGAGTACAAATGGATAGCGAGACCCGCTGAGGCCCGGGAGTAAGTCTGGATAAAAGGAGAGCGCGTGGGGACTGCCTGTGGGGAGCAGGGCTGGTGTTTGTCTCCCTCCAAGGGACTTCTACTCAGAGCAGGGCCGGGGAGCCATTTTTGGGTCCCACAGAAAAATCAGTCAGGGGCCGCACACAAGTGAGAAACACCCTCCCCCGCAAATCCCCGCACTGACATGGCCCCTGGATTGAAAAGAAAGACGCTTCCCACATTCCCCTTGAACACCCGAGCCTAGGGGGGCCCAGGCTAGAAGATTTTGTGTGCTACAGCCCCCCGGCTGGGGGGAGCGTTGGCGGGGGCCAACTTTAAATAATGACTTGTAATCGTCGAAAGCAGCAATTCATTCACAAACCCGTGTCTGGAGGAAGACCAGTCTTGTGGAGGTGGCTCGTTCAGTAAGGGCTGGGAAGAGGGAAGGCCAAAGAGCGGGGGGAAATGGCTGGAGGTGGTGGAGGTAGAGAGAGACGCCCTCGTCAGACGGTAATGCACCGGAATGAGGGGCGCTCTGGGGGCTTCGCAAACGGGCGGGTTCAGGCTGTGGTGATTTTTAAAAAATGAACCGCTTTGTCCACAGCAGGCCGCTCTTGCAGGCAGAGCGTGTGGGAAAGAGCACGACAAGTGCCCAGCACAAGCGTTGCGAACTACACACAGCTGGGAGGAAAACCACGCCGACCCTCAACCGGCAGGAGCGGCCGCTTCCCCAAGCAGGTGAGTCAGGGCCTGCCGGGCAGAGCTGGGCTGAGGGATGAGGCGCTCTCTAAGGCTGCAGCGCAGGCCTGAGGCGGGGACCTGCATGCAGGGAGCAGAGGGGGAAGCACAAAAAACACTTTAATGTTGGAGCACAGGGCTGAGCTGGAGAGCAGAGAAGCCGGGGAGGAGGGTGTAGGGGAGCGGGGGGAGGAGAGGGACGCAGAGAGGCAGGCAGCTTCAAAGAGCAGCTCTGATCTGACCCCTCTTTCCTTCCTCCTTCAACACAAAATTTCCGTTATTTCCCCCTCTCAGCCTTTGGCCTCTTTGTTCTCGTCCCCGTGACGTCCGCAGGAAGCCGCGCTTCTGGTCGGGGCTTAGCACGGCAGCTCCGCTCTGGCAAGCGCCATTGTGCTTTGATCGCTGGTCTGAGAGAACGGCTGTGGGTTTGATGCTGAGGCCCGCCACAGCCACAGTGTCAACCAAGACACGTCAGTGCAATGCACTTCCCCCCGCCCCTGCCTCCCCTCTCCCCACCTTAGAACCCCTGTCTGCACCTGTGGGGCTGTGGAGTCCGGGGGGGAGGACGGGAAAGAGACTTTTCCCTGCACCGTCCCCTATTGCTTATAGCTCAGATATTAGTGTCTCCTTCACCATGGCCCAGAATTCCCATTGCGCCAGTATTCTGCTCCCAGACCCGGGACAGTTTTTAGACTCCCCAGCAGGCCTTCAGTTCGTAAAAGGAGAAGGTGCAGGCAGGCCCGCCCACAAGGGGTGGTGGGTTGAGAGTTGCCTTCAGTCCAAACAGACTATCGGGTAGGAGGGCAGGTTTCACTGAAGCAAGGGTCTACTTCCAAGAGTGGCACCGGGAGTATAAGTTGTCCTTCAAAACCTGTGGTGATGCACGTGATGGAAAGAGCCTAGCTTGATGCTTAGTGTTAGGAAAGTTAGGAAAGTTATTGCGAACTGAGCACATCCAATAAAGAAATGACCAAGATAGATCAACATGGGACCTCCACAAACACATTTCCACCGAGTTAATTTTCCTAGTGCAACCGCACATTAATGTTCCGGCCACAAAAATAAATTTCCCCCGTGTGGTTTCTATTCAGCTAGAATCAGATCTGACTTTCTGTCTTCTCACAAGCTGCGGGTTTATTTTCCACCCAGATGTACCAGGTCATCGGTTTATTATTTCTTACCTGCTCTTGCCTTATAATCCTGGTTGCTTTTGATCCAGCTGCACCTGCAAAGTTCACTTTAAGAGTTAGTAGAGATCAGTGAGGCTGTGGCCTCCATATTGTACACATGTCATCCGTTGGTGCCCTCAGTGTTGTATACACAAGTAACACCTGGACGGCTGGTAATTATTGACGAGTCTCTTAATCATCCTGAAATTTATGAAAGCCTCATGCAAAGACACAAAGGAAAGTGAAGTTTTGCATTCACGTTACAATTTGCCAAAGCTACTCTGGGACTCAAAGGCAAAATAATTTGAATATACCTCCCTGTGTTATACCCAGAAAGGAATAAATTAATCACGTGTGTTTCCTGGGAGGATAAGGAGTAATCTGTATGGGAGCTGATTAGAGCCTGAATGAAAATGTTAGCAACAGGGACAGAAAAAATGTCAGCTATTAGAAGTGTTATGCAGGAACAAGCAATGGGATGGCGATTTGGCCCTGATAGGCGATTTGGCCCAAAAGGCAGGGAGGAATCAGAGAAGACCTCCATCTTGTGGGTCTGTCGAGCACAGAGAAAGGTAGTGTTGTCAACAGTGACAGGGGACTGGGAAGTGTTTGGGATGAAAGATTGTGGCTGGGGTTGTTCCTCTCACAGCAGTGTGAATCAGGAACGAATCCACTGACATCCATGAACTTTTGAGCCAGAGGAAGCTCAAAAACACCCCTCCAAGAAATGCTATTGTGTTGAAAATTAATGTGTTGGGGACGGTGACGGGGTGTCAGGACCCTGAGGATCGGCACCCCCTGAACCCCGCACTGGGGGGAGGGGAGTGGAGATGCTCTGGGCCCGCGAAGGGGTTCCCCTGCGGCGGTGACGGGGCTGTTCCCAGGCCGCCACTGGTGCATGCCCAGAAGTGCACGGGGGCAGAGCACTAGCTAGGAGGACTGCGCCTGCGCGGGCGTTCCAGCGGCAGAGCACTGGGTTTCAAAAGCCCGCGCCGGCAGAGATAAGGGAGCAGAGTTCGGCGGGAGAGGGGGTCCCTGGGGCTGGAGCAGGTGAAGAGCAGGAGACCTGCTGGCATTGGCCGGCCCATGGGGAGTGGCCTTCAGGAGGGGAGCCGGATACAAATTGCTCGACCATGTGGCAGAGGGTGGCCACCTACACCAGCCTGGAGAGGAGGCGAGCTGAGGGTAGGAAGCAACCGAGGAAAGGGCGAAGCGGACGTCAGGCTGTGTTGAAGGCCTCACTGGAACCCGTGGATTGGTGAGTTACGGGGCACGTCCCCACCAACTGAGCAGAGGAGCTGTATCCCTGCTCTTAGGGTCCTGGGATGGGACCTGGAGTGGAGGAGGGCCCAGGTCCCCCTACCCTCTGCGAACTTCAGACGCAAAAACTGAGAACTGTTAGCCCGAGCCAGGGCCAAAGGACTAGCCGTATTGGCAAATAACTTGATACAGAGTTGGTAAGACCCAGGATGAAGGGAACACAGTTGGAAGGGGCTCGGGACTGCCGTCCACTAGCTCACAATGATGAGGTCTCTGAGTGAGCATTTAATGGAGCATTACTGCCCCCCAGACGGGGACAGGGACAATGGGTCAGACTTGACTTTGTTAGTGTTTGTGGACCACTTTGTAGCATTTTAAACATTTTTTAAAAAGAAAAATGTATCAAAAGGACTATCGACTTTTTTCTCATACAGTTGGGTGTTGAGTAAACAACAAACTTACAGTGACCACAGCGATTCTCCCTGCAGTAACATTTTCAGTAAAAACGTACACAAATCAGTGAAAAAATTCCAAAAAATGAAAAATGGGTCTTGCTGACAAAGCAATGTTTACACTAATTTAGGTTGAACCTCTCTAGTCCAGCACCCTGGGGGACCTGACCACTGCCGAACCAGAGAATTTGCTGGACCACGGGATATCAATATTGTCTAGCAGCATTACCAACACTTCCACTGCTTGCTGGGTGCTTAGAAAACATTTAGGGGTAAATTAGAGCTAAATAACAGCACAGAACACCGAGACCCGGGACTGGTGGATGTAAACAAGCTTTATGGAACTGCAGGAAATTTAGCCACACCTGTGATAAGTGGATATCCAGCTAACTATCATCATGCCGGACCACGGATGTTGCCAAACCAGAGTGCCGGACTAGAGAGGTCCAACCTGTACTTGTCCCACAAAGCTTTTGGCACTCAGAGTTGGAGGGGGCTTATGCACCCTGTGAATGACAAAATCTTTGTTGCTTAATTGTCAGTAATGACAAAATCTCAGACAATCCAAGAAGTTGTGCAGCCAAGACTGTGACCATGAGTCATGCCACCGCCCTACAAACACAGCAATGCAGCTTTGAATTTTCTTTAAGAAACTTCTTAGAAGAGCCCAAAGCACAAACAGCAGCAAGTGAAACCATCTAGCGGATTGACTCACCCTGGCACCAACTGTAGCAGAACGCTAGCAGCAGCAGCAGGAGCACAGTAGAGAAACCTCCAGCAATGTACTCCAGCGGGTACCCAGGGATGGCGGGGTCGTCATCTTCAGTAGGGTCATCAGACTCTGACAAATACAAGAGCAGGAGCAATCTGGGTCTTTTATCCAATGGCAGCTACAGTTTGCATGGACCACACAATTTTTCAAAGGAAAAGTGCCAGCCAGTCTAGTCTCGTGGCACAAGCAGTTGCAAGTTACTACAGGAGAGGCCAGGAAGCACTTTGGCTAAGACTGCTGAGTGCCGTGACTAGTGGCTCTTCCGAAGTTAGGAGAAATTAACCGAGTGTTGCCCTAAAACAGCGATGGGCAAACCAGGCTAGTGAAGGGTGACCTCCATTCATCTCAGGGAGCTGCAAGACTGTCGTATCCAAGAAGGTCTCCCGGGATAGGGCGGTTTTGCTTACTGTGCTTGGCTACCTAGAATTCGTGGCATGGGTGGATTGAACGGTGGCATATGTCTCGTGGACCACTCATGGGCCCCGATGGGCTGCATGCGGCTCTGCATGCAGGTTTCCCATCACTGCCCCAAAATGCTCTGTACTTGGCAGTTGGCGAAAAGCCGGGAAAACCCGCCCAGAGTGGCTCAGAGGTTCTCTACTTACGTTAGCCCAGGGCTCCTCTCATGCCTTCTGCAGTGCAGAGAGGAGCGGAAGGATGGGATTATCATGCATTAAGGGTGGGCATTGCACATGTGGGGGTCAGCAGCAAAGCCGTTTTATGCTCCTCCCCCCACTCCTGCACAGCGATTATGATGCAGATTTGCTGCGTGGTTGAAAGAGGCATACCTGTGGGAAGGAGTAGGAGCTAGTTTACAGGACATGTTGCCCCAGGATCTGATACACTTTGTGATGTGTCTGGATGCAGAATTCTGCCTTCCGGCGTGACCCACACACATGGGGAGGGCCAAGGGCACACGTGTAAGAGAGCTGTTGAGGCCGCTCAGATACACCGTGAGCCCATGCAAACCGTTCTCATGGGTTGTAGCCCTTGGAACTAGTTTCTGGGTTTGTGGTAGGAGGCTCATACCAGGCCCCATGCTCTGATGGGCTAATGCACGGTGATGATGTGTACTCCAGTGCATGCACACGTGAGTTACACGTGTTGTACAGTTGCAGTGTTTAAAGGTTAATTCACAAGGCCCGCTCACATCAATCAAATGCCTTCTCCACCCCGTCGCTGTTTGAGGGGAAGGAAAAAACAGGAAGGAAAGTATAGCTAAAACACCAAAAAAAAAAAAAGGAAGGAGACATCCTAAACTAATACCTCTCCTAGATCTCTCAATGGATCTTGTCTTGTCTGTGTTTCTCTTTTGAACATTGGGCTCCTCTGGGCAGACCCTGGGTTTTTATGTGGCACGTACCTTACCAAGCACATTCTAGATGTTTAACACACAGTAGTAAGAAGAACCTATGTAGCTGAATCAGGTAGGCCAGGCCAGTAGGCTACGTCTAGACTGGCATGATTTTCCACAAATGCTTTTAACGGAAAAGTTTTTCTGTTAAAAGCATTTGCGGAAAAGAGCGTCTAGATTGGCATGGACGCTTTTGCGCAAAAGCACTTTTTGCGGAAAAGTGTCCGTGCCAATCTAGACGCGCTTTTGCGCAAGAAAGCCCCGATTGCCATTTTAGCCATTGGGGCTTTTTTGCCCCAAAAGCATTTGCGCAAGAGGGCTTTTGCCCGAACGAGAGCGTCATTGTATTTGCGCAAGAAGCACTGATTTTGTACATTACAAAGTCAGTGCTCTTGCGCAAATTCAAGCGGCCAGTGTAAACAGCTGGCAAGTTTTTCCGCAAAAGCGGCTGCTTTTGTGGAAAAACTTGCCAGTCTAGACACAGCTGTAGAGTTTGATCCTTAGTACATAGCACATGGACCGTAAAATCTGACCTGACCTCTCTCACAGTGATAGGAATCCTAGCACTGAATTGGTTTAAAGCGCGGGGTAGCCAAGAGTCTTTGCATTATCGTGTAAACGTTTATCATCGGTGTCTGGCAAAGCGTGCAGGTCACATCTGGCTCTCAGAGGAGTTTGCCATGAGATCATATTTAAGTTATACATGGTAACCTGACAATAAAGAATCATAAACAGTTGGGACGTGATTAGGGTGACCTGGATATTGTTACATGGCATAGCGCGGTTTATAGTAATGATTGTAATTGGTTCTTCTAGTTAAAAGGACAGATCACCTGTAACAGAGAATTAGCTAGCCATCTTCGACACACTTTAATTTAACCAAGAGACCAGACACGAGCTTTAAGGTTTACCAGGCTCCAAAACTATGACTACAAAGAAAAAAAAAATGGACCAGCCCTTCTCAATGCGATTCATGCTCAGCCAAAGACCATATTCATGTTACCTCACACTAATTACTAATCAATATAAAACCCAGGGGAACAAAAGCTCCAGGAAGTACCTCCACAGCAATGCAAGTGGGAAGATTAAAAATGGTGGAGACTTCAGAAGTAGTTAACTTTTCCCAGGGAGGCTGGCGATGTATCCCCCCCCCCCAAAAAAAACCCCAAACCAAAAAAACCCCAAACAAAACACAACAACCCTGTTTTATGATAGTTGTATCAGAATGTATCCTCTGTGTGTGCTGCGCGTAATCCTGGAGCCATGAAATATTCCATAAGTCTGGGATCTTTGGAGGGTGGAAGGGGATGCAGTGGTTAAGAGATTCACTTATCTCAGAGACTCTAACATTATCGGGGTTCTCATGCCGTGCCCTGGATCTGCACCTGGTAGAAAAGAACTGTCATTTCCATGTGACTGTGTCGATGGCACCAGCAACAGGCCCGACTCCCTTGGTGCTGTGGATGTTATAAATGACGGCTGAGTGGTTACCTGTGCTGCTGTTGGTCAGCTGAGATGTTGATACCACTAATAAAATTTCTCTCCTTCTCATGCCATTGACGGTGACGCTGTAGATGCCGCTGTCGTTGAGCTGTAGGTTCTGAAGGAGCAGAGAAGCGTTTTCAGGGAAAAACACAGCCCGGCCTTGGTAGGCGGTATGTGTAAAATGATTCCCAGCACAGCGGGTGGGGAACCCCTCAGCATCGACAGAACAGTTAGTCGCTGTGTAGGTGACGAGTGGATTAGGGGTGTCACTGAAACGCCACTGAATTGGCAAAGGGAAGTGAAGTGACACCGGGAGGCTGTAGGTGACATGCAGGAGCACAGACTGTCCAACGGTTCCACTGACTGACTCTTGAGGGACTTCTGTCACACGAGCTTGCGAGACACCTGCAAAACACGCACAGAGACCAGTGCATCAGCCAAAACCGGGGAGAACTGGCAACCGGCCATTTGGCAAACACTGTAATGAGAACCACTCATCTCTGGAGAGAAGTCACAATAAATCCCGTTAAAACAAAATGAGGTACAAATGTGGTAAAGGCCAACTTTGTGTCTCACACAGCCCCTTTGCTCTGGACCAGTCACACAGGGGCTGCGTTATAATCCCCTGGGACAATGAATTTGGAGCCAGTGTACACAGGGGAAGGACCTACCGCTCTGGTTCCTTTATAACAGCAAATACCCTGATTCAAACAAGCCCTAGGCTCTCAGTAGAACACCCACAGGCCAGGTGCAAGTATACTGATTGGTTCAGGGAACGGGCTGCTCTGTTTTCTCAAGGGAAGGCCCTCGCTGGTCCTCCAGGTGAGGTGTAGAACACAGGGTTGGTGCAGGGTTCTCCATGGGAGTTAGAATTTTCCTCTCCCGGCCATGGCCTGGTAGCTCCCCAAACACTACTGCACGGCAGAGGGGCTCCCACTCATGCTGTGCCCCCCGGCAGATGCAGGGCCGGCTCTAGGTTTTTTGCTGCCCCAAGCAAAACATTTTTTGGCTGTCCCCCCCCCTCCTTTTTGTTGGCTTTTACACGTTCGCACTTCGCAATTTTTTTTGTTTTGTTTTGGTGACAGAGACAAGATTTCCAGCTCACACAAAGCTCTTTTTCAAGAGTGGGAAATGTACCTTAAATCTCTACTTTATTGTTCTTATAGAAATAGGCTACTTTTTAAGTGTGGTTTGAATGCATGAAAAACTATTCACACAAATAGTTTCTATTTCCTTAACTAAGTACCAAAAATAGAAGGAAGAACTTGTGCCACATCTAAAACTCAAGTAGTTTGTGGCTATACTTAATCAATCTTCAAACCAATTACAATCAGCTAACAATACCACTCTGTTTTAACATACTTGTCAACCAATTATGATAACTATAGCACATAAGACATCTGCACTACATCAATAAATAGTTGTATTGTTAAACTAGATTTGTTTTGGAATGCAGTGGCTCCTTATGTGGCTCTAACACATCTATGTTATCAGATAAACTGAGATCAGTGGGTGTGCATGTGCACATTATTTTTGTGTGTCCGTCTTTTTAGTAGCCATTATATATTCAAGTTTATGAGGTGTTAGAGGGAGTGGAGAGTTGTATGTGCCCAATACAACTATATATGGAATGAAGCTTGCCTTAGAGACATGAAACACAAAAGTTTACCCAGATCAACGAAGTTTAATTCTTTAAAGAAATATCTGTGAAACAGCATGTGTGTGGTTCTTTGAAGAGTGTAGAACAGTTAATATTCTCTGTGTGCGTGTGTGTGTGTGTGTGTGCTGGATCCTTGTTTGGTTCTACTTCTACTACAAACATGAACAAGAGAAATATACTAGGAACAGACTTCAAAGGGTCCGTGGGGCTGAGGCTGTCGGGGGCTGAGGCCTGGGGGGAGAGGCCGGGGGCTGGGCCAGCGGGCTGAGTGTTTGTAGGTTTGCCAGGTGTCCGGTATTTTCTGATTTTTTTACCGGACAGGAAGCGAAAATACCGGACACCTGGCAACCCGAGGTGGAAAGGGGGCATCTTACCTGGGATTTCCATATACGATGTAGGCGGAGGGGTGGCTGGTGGCTTGGAGTGGAGAGGCTCTCGGAGGAGGTAGTGGCCGCCGGGGAGGAGCAGGACTCAGGACTAGGAGACAGGGGCGGCCAGCAGGCTCCGGGGCCAGGCACACATGGTGCCAGTGCTGGCTGCGCAGCCGTGGCGTCTCCCGCGGCCCTTTAAATCGGCAGGGCAGGGTTAGGTGTTGCTGGGGCGGCACCGGCTGCTTACCTGAAATGCCGCCCCTGGCAAAGTGCCACCCCAAGCACCTGCCTGATTTGCTGGTCCCTAGAGCTGGCCCTGGGCAGATGGTAATAGCAGGCGGATCGACAGAGTTACTGTGCAGCTCGAACCCGCCGTCAGAAAGCTCCGTGTAGCACGACAAAAGCAACCAGGAGACCAGCAGATTGATTTGGGCACCAGCTTCCATGGGCTGTAACTCACCTCGTCTGCTGCTCACACAGAGAGCCGTGCTCGCGTGCTGGGTAAGCGCTAATCTTACTATACACCTCTCCTCACAATTCTAGCCAGAGCTCAATAGTGTAACACCTGTTGTACAGACCGAGCCTACACTGGCCATCCGATTAAACACTAACGCAGAGATTCGGAGAGAGCCCCCTTTTGTGTGATGCAAAGAATCCGTTACAGCCCACCACCATATTTTAAAAGCTGCATTACGAATAGAGAGTAACCCGGGTCAAGCGACTATTAACTAAGTCACCACACGACACCTCTCCCTCCCCTCCCGAGGGAAGAATTATCCTGCCCATTTTGAATCTGGGGACACTGAGGCACAGAGGAGCAAGACGACCCGCTCAATATTGCACAGCAAGTCACGGGCAGAGTTGGGATTGAAACACAGGAGCTGCTGTGCCCATCCCTCTACAAGAGGATACTTCCCTCCATTTTGCCCTGTTAGTCATTGCAATGTATCAGGCTCCCGTTCTGCATTCTCAGCTCTTACCCTGTCCCCGAACTTACCGATAAGTAGGAGAAGTGGAAAGAAGTTCTGGCAGCTCCTTTGAAACATGTTTCTCTGCGCTCAGACTGTGGCAGCGAGTCTGTGGGAGGAGATGGGCTCGTTACTGAGGTCTGAAATGCCCTCTCCTCCCAGGAAGGAAGTAGCTTTCATTCTGGGGGTGTTTTTTCCCTCAACCTTTCACCTCTGCTAGCACCTGTGAGTGATTTCCTCCCCTGCTGGTAATACAGAGGATCAAGTCTGAAAGTGACAAGTCACCGTGTACAGAGCCAGAGAAGGAGGAGCGGGTGTTAAAATCATTGCACTGCGAATGCAAAAAGTGCCTGCCACACACACAACCCTAAACAGGCAGATCATCAGGAATCGCTAAGGCGGGGGAAGATCATTCTGCCTGGAGCACTTCCATCAGCCTCCATGAAGGTCAATCAAAGGCCTTTCGCTTACTGGCCGCAGGATAGAGAGGAAACTACGGTGTAGCATTTGGTTAAACACTCCTGGCAGCTGGCCGGGTGCGTGGATTTAAATACAGGCCAGAAAGGCCCTTAGTTTTCAAAGAGCAAATGCCTTTGGTGAAAGAGCAGACAGGGCTTCCAGGGTCCAACGGGGACTCTCAGGTCTGGACTACACTTAAAATTTATACCAGCACAACTACCTCAGCAAGGGGTGTGGAAAAACCCACATCCCCTAGCAACACAGCTAGGTGCCAACCCCCCCACACCAGTGCGACACAGCTGTGTTGACAGCCGCATGCTTTGACAGCACAGCTAAACTCCACTGGGGCGGTGTTGTTCCCACACGGCCGAACTCATCCTGCGGTCAGCAACGCTGTATCCACGCGAGGGGAGAAGGCCAGTGTAGCAAGGCCAGCATAGGCTCTGCGGGGCCGACACAGCCGCAGGAACGTTTAGGCCCCTGAATGAACGGTTGAAATATTATTCAAAGTTTAACAGTTTCAAGGCAGCACCGTTTCCTGTACCATTCGGTATGTGCCTGACACCCCCCCCATCCCTCGCGCTGATCAGAATGATGTAAGCCCCCGCTCTTCCAGGAGCTACGCCAACCACAGCCATGACACTTCTGTGACCTTACAGTCGCACTGGTGCTTTGAGACTGAACCCCCCAGATACACCTGAACTTTCGTTTCCAGAGCAGTGAACTCTGCCCTTAGCTACAGAGTGCAACAGAGAGCAGAACAGGGTTATCCACACACAGCCAGCCAGTGTGGCGGCTGTTCAACCAAACGGTGGGTTTGTGCTTTGTCCCTTGCTAATTCCTCCTCACTCCCCCCCCAGAGATCTCTGTGGTAGGAAGGGGAGATTCTCTTCACCAGAACATGTCTCGCTGCAGAGAACTTTTTCCTGTTGCTGAGGGGGGCGGCCAGGATGAGATGAGTGACAGAAATGTAGAGCTAGAGGCTGGTTGTGAGACAACAGCCCTGAGTGACTGTAGTGCTGTGGCTGTTCATGGACACAGTGCTTTCTCCATCTGCACAACCCAGACAAGGGGTGTCACGTGGTCCCATTTGACTTGAGCTTTCCCCTCTATCCGATGAGACTAAATGTTTGGAACTGAGACCATGACTGATCATGTGGGTCAAGGTGTTAGTGAGCTGTTATTCTTTGCAGACCCACTTAAATTAAAATGCCTGTCCTGGGCCAGATGGAATTAGGATCCGCTGTGTGCCAGCAACTCCATACTACCGACACCAAAAGGGGATTCTCTTCTACCCCAAGGGCAATGGGAGAGTCCTTTCAGTGTGCACATGACAACCTCACACACATTCTGCAGCAATGAGGACAGCCGCTCGCAGCTTGTAAAAGAGGGGAAGGGCTAAAAGGCCATTAGCTCTCCCAGTGGTAACAGCTTCCTTCCTCCGCAGAGAGGACATTGAGAGCCATTTGCTTGACTCGTGCGCTCAGTACCACATCACCCTTCCCCGCGGAGGTGCTGCTGGGACCCCGGTCGGAGCCTGGAGCTACACGATGTTTTGCAGGAGGGTCTTGAGCTGCTTTTTCATCCTTCTCGTACTCGGTGAGTTGGGGAATGGGGCCGAGCTGGAAATACTTGAGCTAACATCCTAGATGGGCTTAAGGTGCCAAAGTTAGATCCGGATGCCAAATGGTCCAAAGTCTGGGGATGTTCAGAGCTGGGGTTTTGCATCAGCTCTCCCCAAAGACAGGAGCAATTTGGGAACTGGGATCGGAACCCAGCTTCAGAATCTGAACACTCCCCAATGCTGGGGGTGGTCAGATACGGGGACTCAGCAGCAGGTGTTCTAGATAATCACCCTTCATCAGGCTGTTGTCAGCACTATAAGAGGCTGGGTTAAATATCCAGCTGTTCAATAACATGGGAGTTTAAATATCCTCTTAAAATTAACAAATACACAGGCTTGATCCTCCTGACCCCACCCCGAAAGCTGTGGCAAACCTACTACCATCCCTGCAGAACCTCCCTGCTCACAAGCACAGAGTCTGTGCATGGAACAAGAGACATGTATTAGTGGGAAAGGGACACAGAGCGAATGTGGGAGACCTGCAATAATATCGCAGACAGATCTGAATAGTAAATTCACCCCCACAGCCTCACCGTGCCGTTAGCTCGGTTCCTCAGGTGCTGGTGCAGACAGCCCACGAGACAGCTCTTCTTTGCCAGCCACTTCAGCCCCCGGCTGCAGCCCACTCCCCGGCTGCTGTCCAGAGTTCGAGCAGCTCTGTATCCAGCCCTGAGGCAAAATGCTGCGGCTCCCTCCCCCAAGCTAGCCATTGTGATTTCAGCTGCCACGGTGCTTACTCGGGGGGGGCTCTCCAAACACTTTCATCATTGCTGCCTCCCCCCTGTAGCTGCAGCGCCGGGCCACCTCTCTCCTCCGCCTCAGCGCTTCACAAAGTCTCCCACACAAAGAGGCCCATAGCAGACCTAGCTCCCTGAAGCCATGGCAGCTGGCATGCACTGCCACTAAGAATGAGCTAGTCCTTTCCTGAGGCTCTCTCGTGGCCAGGCAGCTGTTGGGACGGGAAAAGGCTCTAGCTACTGACCGAAAGTGTCTCTGGTAGAACCTCGTTCCATTCTGCAATTCCTTGCTGAGACATGATTTAGCACAGCTTCTCCCTCCTTGTACCAGGCAGGTGGCTGTGTGTCCTGTCTTTGGGGGAAGGATCTCATCCCTTTCCAACACCCTTCTGCCTCAAAAGGAAACCTCAATAGCTCCCACGCTCTCCCTTAAACAGCTTAAAACAACGCAACCCAGCCACACAACACCTGCTGACAGCTCAGGGCGACAACGGGAGCCGTGCAGACTTATGGAGTCTTTGTACGTCCTGCAGAACGAGTCCTGCAAATCCTCCATGCCTGCTTCCCTAGCCTCAAATCCAAATGGCCCCCAAATTTGGGGGTGATCAGTTTTCTGAGGGGATGTTGCTGTGGGCCCTTCCTTCTCTGTCACCCTGAAAGTGCAGATCACTGCAGTTTATAAATTAATTACTCCACTAGTTTCACTGGCTACAGGAAAAAGAGGAAAGGGGCAGGAAAATATTTTTGTGTTTGCAGTTGCTTGTGTTTGACCAGATTTCTGTTGCTCTGACCACTGTCCTGCTGGTGCTCTGCAATGAAATACACAGCCCAAGGCCAGGGAGTCTGCCTTGCTGGGCCCAAGTTAGCTGCTTCGCTCAGCAGCTAATTGGAAGAGAACACTCGTCCTTCGACTTCTCCTACTCTCTGTGAAATGGGAGTTACTGAAGTCAAAGTAATAAGTCTGTCAGCTTGAAATTATTTTGAAATAATGCTGCTGTGTAGACGTAGCCAGAGTGAATACGGATGAAATGACAGCAGAACACAAAGTCTTAAGATTTGTCTACACACAGTTGACTAAGAAGCAAGAATCAAACGAAGCTGGTTTAGAAGTCTATTTAATTAAAATCAATATGAGACACTACATTTGAAACAAAGTGGCTGCATCTAGACTGGCATGATTTTGCGCAAAAGCAACTGCTTTTGCGCAAAATCTTGCCGCCTGTCTGCACTGGCTGCTTGTATTTGTGCAAGAACACTGACTTTGTAATGTACAAAATCAGTGGTTCTTGCGCAAATACTCCGACGCACCTGCTCAGGGATAAGTCCTCTTGCACAAGTATTCTTGCGCAAGAGGGCCAGTGTAGACAGCCACATTTATTTCTTGCGCAAGAAAGCCTGATGGCTAAAATGGCCATCGGAGCTTTCTTGTGCAAGAGAGCGTCTACACTGGGCACGGATGCTTTTGCGCAAAGGCACATGCCAATATAGACGCTCTCTTGCGCAAATACTTTTAACAGAAAAACTTTTCCGTTAAAAGTATTTGAGCAAAATCTTGCCAATCTAGACGCAGCCAGTTTGTACCCTCTTAGATATATTGGTTACTAAACTGGCTTATATGTGATGTTTCCAGAATTTTGTTTAAGAAAACCAACTCAGTTCTAATTCACACAGTTTGATATTTCACAGGAAGTCTGTGTGAAGACATCCCTGTTTCATTTTATATAGATTTAACTTAAGATAGCTTTATACCAACTACAGATAAATCAAAGGACATTTTTACTTCAGTGTAGTTTTTTGAGCATCAGTTTGTGCATAGATTTGCCCTAGGGCATCTCCTGAGAGCTGTAGCACAGGGTGGAAGTTGTCCTTCGGGGAGCAGCAGCTTGTGAGCAGAAGACCTCTGTCCCTAGTATATAACAAATGGAGGGAGTTCACAGGGATCTCTCAGAATAAAACTCGGTAGCTGGACTGTACTGGAGCCTCACACAAGAAGGAAAGTGCAGGCGCTGTAGATGAAAAATCAACCCAGCAGTGGCAATGATAAGCAAAGGTTTCTTCCGCCAGCATTGATTCAACCTTCTGGGGGATCCAAAACCTGGCTTGGCCCAGGGAACAGCTGTGCAACTCTGGATAGAGAAGCTCCCTCCATCACCAGTTTTGCTCCATCCCTCTTTCTACAGTGGCTCTCCTGCCACTTTCCCAGCCCTGGGCTGCACAGCACACAGAGCTACATGGGTTCCCCACTCCACCCGCAAAAGGGGGACTGCCTGGGGGCGGGGAAGGGAGAGGGGGGAGAACACAGCCTACTCCCTGCACACACCATGGCTGCAAGGGCCAGGAAAGCAGAATTTTTCTCACTGCCAAACTGAACTGGCTCACTCCCACAATGCACATGGGACCAAAACCAGCCTGCATTTTAATCAGGAGTCACAAGGGCTGTCGTGTCCACTGGTGGGGACAGAGCAATCGCGGCTGCATTCTCTCGGCTGTACCGGGGGGGCGATTTGCTGATCTCTGTTTGTGTCGGTTTATTGCAGGCTCCTCCCACGCTCTTCTCATTGAGATCCCCCAGGATTCAGTCAATGGAACTGTCGGTCGGTCTGTGCTTCTGCCCGTCTCCTACAGGCTCCAGCCGGGGCCATTTCCCTCTCCGCTGGCCATTCAGTGGTACTTCAGTAACACCCCTAATCCACTCGTCATCTACATACTGACTAACTGCTCTGTCGGTGCTGAGGGGATCCCCACCCGCTGCTCTGGATACAATTTTACACATCTCACTTACCAAGGCCGGGCTGAGCTGTTCCCTGAAAATGCTTCTCTGCTCCTTCAGAACCTGCAGCTCAGCGACAGCGGCGTCTACAGCCTCACCTTCAAGGGACTGCAGCAAACTAAACACATCTCATTAACTGTGTCTGAACCGCACGTGAACCATGGAAACCCAGAGGCGGGTGAGTATGTGACCAGCGATCAGCTCGGCCCTGAAGGGCCCTGACCCATCTCCAAGGTCTTCGCTTAACACAGGACAGTGCAGACCATGTCACAGATAGACCCAGCTCCCAGCATCAGCAATAGGGACAGCCAGTGGGCCCAGGAAGCCAGGCGAGAGTCTGATCCCCCTTGCCCACAGCAGGATAGCGAGAAATCACACTGACTCCAATAAAAGGCTCAATTCTGGCTTCATCTCCCGAAAAGGCACCAGCTCCATTTCCAGTCGTAGATTTTGGACCCCACCCAAATCCCATTAGCTTTAATGGAAGCACGTTATTGGAATCCCTGAACCGCACATTCACATCTCCCTCTGTTTCCTTACCTCCTACTTCTCAGCCCTGGGAAAGCAAAGAGCAGCTGGTACTTACAGCCCATAGGAAACCCCAATCACACGACACACAACACTCAGCAAAGGCATTCTAAATTCCCCACCAGAAAGGCCCCTACTTGCACTAGTGACCAGCCAGTGCAGAACCTCAAACATTAACCCTCTTTTTCCAATTGCATTGCTCAGGACCAGAGGCTCCGGGGTCCATGAGCACGTCTCAAGCCAAATGCTCCATATTTGCAGTGCATTTGCTCTGTGGCGCCATCACCATCGTGGCTCTGTTCCTGGTGCTGTTCCTGCATTTCACACACACGGTGAGCACACTCAGCCAATACGTGAATGGTTAACCCTCGGGGAGCTCTGGGCTTCACATTCCTATTGCACCGAATGTTCCTCTGGGGCGTGAACAGGAGTCAGGTGGAGATACAGAGGAAACAGAAATGGCGAGAAGTCGGCCCATGGGAATGCAGTGGTTGCTTCCGCACAAAGCTGGTGCATGCCCCTCCCGCTTGCTCCCAGTGACAGTTTTCTGACTCTGGCCTGGCTACACTGCAGCAGTGTGGGGCACAGACAGTACGAGTGTAGCTACACACCACAGGGAAAACAGGCTACAGTCGCACTACAGTGAGTCGCTATACGTGGCAGTGAAAGGCTCGGGCATGGAAGGGCTCCGGAGATAGGATACTGCACTAAAAATGCTGGTGTAGGTGAATGAGGTGCTGCGTAGGCTTGTGGAGAGCTGCGTAGGGCACGTACCTTCAGGGTCTGGTGTGTCTTCCCTCATCTACACTACTGACACCAGTGGGGGGCGCTGCAGGGCACGTACTGTGACACTGCCATAAGGACAATGCAGTGTGGACAAGTACATTGAAAACCGATATTGATAAAGACAATTGATACATCACATTTGATACAAGTGTATCTCTATTACCTAGCTCTCTCACTGGTGACATGTCTCCACACTCTAATACTGCATCCAGATTCCCGTTCAGCAGCACTTTTTAAATATAAGACAAATTGCAGACTTGTACCAAACTCTGATCTCTAGACTTCAGAAAGAAAATGACGTGTCCGGTTTCCTTGGAATATGAATGCATATGACCTTTACAATACCGGCTTCTGACTGTCGGTTGCTGGGATTAGGTGACAGGATCAGTCACTGATTCCCTGTTCTGTTCATTCCCTTCACTCACCGCCATTGGAAGGCAGACAACCGGGCTAGATGGATCACTGATCGGACTCAGTACGGCCGTTCTCAAGTTCTTACCTTCACAATCTTTGGGGCCACTTTATATTCGCAGTCGTAGCCCATTTAGCAATAGTTCCACCTTCAGCAATAGACAGCTACTGAAATAAATACGGATGGGAAATTGAAAGTGAATGTTGTATTCCTCTCCACACTGCTGATGGGCCCACTTCCGCAGCCTCTGCTCCCATGAGTAAGGGCTGCAAAATCAAGACCTAAATCTTCCCTTCCCTGGCTTCTTTCATTTCTGGCTATTTTTCCCCCAGACATGCGCCCTGCTGCCTGCACCCCAGGAAAGCTCTGAATCCTGCTGAGGAAATGAGAGCCGGCTGCCCCCGATACCCTGCATCAGCGTCTAAGCGGGGTCTGTGGAGCCCTTTGTAAGCAGCGTGTGCGGAACCTTCAAAGCTGGGACACAGACCTGGAAGCCTCCCAGGTCAGAGGAGACAAAGGGAAGAACAAAACTACGTCGCTCTCGCCTACCGATGGTGCTTTTCAGACAGACACGCCCAAGACCTTTACTAAGACATTACATATTTTAGAGCCTGGAACGGAGGCAAAAAGTGGTGAAGTGAAGTTGACACAGGCACAATGATGGAATCATACCTCATGCCTCCAGTAGTCCATGCTACATCTCCTGTGCCCTGAGCCACAGGCAAACTCCACCAACGCTTTGGCTAGAAATGATCGGAGCTTTCCTGACCAAACAATAAGGATTCACTTGAAATAGGTTACAGTGCAAAAGAAACTAAGGATTATAATTATCAGCATCTCTGGAAAGACAGATGTGGTCACTATTTTTCTCTCGCATACACCAAATACTCCCCTGAAATTGTGGCATTCATGAATTCAGACTCTTGAGGAAAAACGTGATTTTTTTGTTTGTTTTTAAAATGGTCTTTGAAATGACATTTGCCGTACCAAAATATGATTTCAAAGCAAACGGTCATGCCAGGTTTCTCATTTAAATAAGCAAGTGAATTTTCCATTGTGACATTTCCAGTTTGATTTTATTCATTTTTTTTGTTAAACAATTTAACTTTGCTACTTTTAATGAGCACATACAATTTGTGTTTGGTGCGCCTTGTTCCCTAGCTCTGTATCAATATATGCACACGCAACATTTTAAAAATAAAGAACAAAAAAAAGCCCCAATCCCCTGAAATATGATTCAGAAAATAAAAAATAATTAAGATAAATGGAAAGATCCTTGGCTTGTAATAGGTTAACATCTGGGCTATGTGGGGTGAATTCCCTTCCTATTCCTACTTCAAATCGTTGCTACAATTCTCCATAGGATACAATTAGAAACTCTGGGCTCTGCATATTAAAAATCAGATGTCTATATCTCTGCTTCACCATGTGAGCAGAATGAGCGTGAGACATCAGCCCTGCGGCGGGATGCGAGAGTGTTGTGAAATGGAGCACATCAGACCCTCGCAAGTTACTATATACATCCTGGGCCAGATGGGAATTAGGACACAGCTGTGTGCCAGCAACTCCATACTACCCACCGCAAAAGGGGATTCTCTTCTACCCCAAGGGCAATGGGAGAATCCTTTCAGTGTGCACAGGACAACCTCACACACATTCTGCAGCAATGAGGACAGCCGCTCGCAGCTTGTAAAAAAGGAGAAGGGCTAAAAGGCTGTTAGCTCTCCGAGTGGTAACAGCTTCCTTCCTCTGCAGAGGGGACATCGAGAGCCATTTGCTTGACTCGTGCGCTCAGTACCACATCACCCTCCCCCGCGTAGGTGCTGCTGGGACCACAGTCAGAGCCTGGAGCTACACGATGTTTTGCAGGAGGGTCCATAGTTGCTTTTGCATCCTTCTCGTACTCGGTGAGTTGGGGAATGGGGCCGAGCTGGAAATACTTGAGCTAACATCCTAGATGGGCTTAAGGTGCCAAATAGCGTAAAGCCTGGGGGTGTTCAGAGATGGGGCTTGCTCCAACTCTCCCCAAAGCTCTTTGTGAACTTGGATCGGAACTTAGATTAGAATCTGAACGCTCCGAAATGCTGGGGATGGTCAGATATGGGGGTGGGTAGCAGATGTTCTAGACCAGTGTTTCTCAACCAGTGGTACGAGTATGCTCAGGGGGCTCGAGAGAAGTCTGGGGGGTACGTCAACAACTGAAATTTGGAGAAAACGGAATATTTGTTTTAAGTTTTAATGACGCTTTATTATTTTTGTACTTTTTACATGCAAGAATGTAATCGCCCACCCGGCTACGATTAAGTTGTCAAAACAAATGTGTTGCAATGGCAGAAAAAAATGGGTGTATCTGAAAACTGTAGATACTGAGGGTACTTATATATATATTTGGAAAATGGGGGTACTTTATAAAAAAAGGTTGAGAAACACTGTTCTAGATAATAACCCTTCTCCCAGGCACTGCCAGCAGCATACAGGGCCAGGTTTAAAAATCATGGGGTTCCTCTTCAAATTAATAAACGCACTGACTTGACCCTACTATCTGATCCCGAAACCTGGGAAAAAGCAAATTCCGTCCCGGGTTTCATGAACAGGCAAAATTTCCCTGCTCATAAGCACAGAGCGAATGCATGAAATAAAGAGACACTGATTAAGGGGAAAGGGGCCATGGTATGAAAGAGGGAAAAGCGCAATAATAGCTCAGATCTGGATACTAAATACAACCCCCCCCCACACACACACACACTAGTATTTTCATTAGCTCAGTCCCTCAGCTGCCCAGGTGGACTTAAGAACATAAGAACGGCTGTACCGGGTCAGACCAAAGGTCCATCTAGCCCAGTATCCTGTCTGCCGACAGTGGCCAGCACCAGGTGCCCCAGAGGGGGTGGACCAAGACAATGATCAAGCGATTTGTCTCCTGCCATCCCTCTCCAGCCTCTGACAAACAGAGGCCAAGGACACCATTTTATCCCCTGGCTAATAGCCTTTTATGGACCTAACCTCCATGAAATTATCTAGCTTCTCTTTAAACTCTGTTATATTCCTAGCCTTCACAGCCTCCTCTGGCAAGGAGTTCCACAGGTTGACTACACGCTGGGTGAAGAAGAACTTTCTTTTATTAGTTTTAAACCTGCTACCCATTAATGTAATTTGGTGTCCTCTAGTTCTTCTATTTAGGGAACTAATAAATAAATTTTCTTTATCTGCCCTCTCCACACCACTCATGATTTTATACTCCTCTATCATATCCCCCCCTCAGTCTCCTCTTTTCTAAACTGAAAAGTCCCAGTCGCTTTAACCTCTCCTCATATGGGACCCGTTCCAAACCCCTAATCATTTTAGTTGCCTTTTCTGAACCCTTTCCAAGGCCAAAATATCTTTTTGAGGTGAGGAGACCACATCTGTACACAGTATTCAAGATGTGGGCGTACCATAGTTTTATACAGGGGCAGTAAGATATTCTGGGTCTTATTTTCTATCCCTTTCTTAATAATACCTAGCATCCTATTTGCCTTTTTGACCGCTGCACACTGTGTGGAAGTTTTCAGAGAACTGTCCACGATAACTCCAAGATCTCTTTCCTGATTTGTCGTAGCTAAATTAGCCCCCATCATACTGTACGTATAGTTGGGGTTATTTTTCCCGATGTGCATTACTTTACACTTATCCACATTAAATTTCATTTGCCATTTTGTTGCCCAATCACTCAGTTTGGTGAGATCTTCTTGGAGTCCCTTACAGTCTGCTTCTGTCTTGACTATCCTAAACAGTTTGGTATCATCCGCAAACTTTACCACCTCACTGCTTACCCCTTTCTCCAGATCATTTATGAATAAGTTGAACAGGATTGGTCCTAGGACTGACCCTTGGGGGACACCACTAGTTACCCTCTCCATTCTGAAAATTTACCATTTATTCCTACCCTTTGTTTCCTGTCTTTTAACCAGTTCTCAATCCAAGAAAGGACCTTCCTCTTATCCCATGGCCATGTAATTTACACAAGAGCCTTTGGTGAGGGACCTTGTCAAAGGCTTTCTGGAAATCTAAGTATACTATATCTACTGGATCCCCTTTGTCCGCATGTTTGTTAACCCCTTCAAAGAACTCTAATAGATTAGTAAGACAGGATTTCCTTTACAGAAACCATGTTGACTTTTGTCCAACAAATTATGTTCTTCTACATGCTTCACAATTTTATTCTTCACTATTGTTTCGACTAATTTGCCAGGTACTGAAGTTAGACTTACCGGTCTGTAATTGCCCCGATCGCCTCTAGAGCCCTTTTTAAATATTGGTGACACGTTGGCTACCTTCCAGTCATTAGGTACGGAAGCCGATTTAAGGGATAGGTTACAAACCACAGATAATAGTTCAGCAATTTCCCATTTGAGTTCTTTTAGAACCCTTGATGAATGCCATCTGGTCCCGGAGATTTGTTAACATTAAGTTTTTCTATTTGTTCCAAAACCTCCTCTAATGACACTTCAATCTGGGACAGTTCCTCAGATTCATTACCCACAAAGGACGGTGCAGATTTGGGAATCTCCCCAACGTCCTCAGCCGTGAAGACTGAAGCAAAGAAATCATTTAGTTTCTCCGCAATGGCTTTATCGTCCTTGATTGCGCCTTTTATAGTTCGATCGTCTAGGGACCCACAGGTTTTTAGCAGGCTTCCTGCTTCTAATGTACTTAAAAAACATTTTGTTATTTCTTTTTGAGTTTTTGGCTAGCTGTTCCTCAAAATCTTCTTTTGCTTTTCTTATTACATTTTTACACTTGATTTGACAGTGTTTATGTTCCTTTCTATTTATCTCACTAGGATTGACTTCCACTTCTTAAAAGATGCCTTTTTGTCCTCACTGCTTCTTTTACATGGTGCTTAAGCCACGTGACTCTTTTTAGGTCTCTTGCTATGTTTTTTAATTTGGGGTATACATTTAAGTTGGGCCTCTATTATGGTGTCTTTAAAAAGTTTCCATGCAGCTTGCAGGGATTTGGCTCTAGTCACTGTGCCTTTTAATTTCTGTTTAACTAACTTCCTCATTTTTGTGTAATTCCTTTTGAAATTAAATGCCAGGGTGCTGGTCTGCTGAGGTGTTCTTCCCACCACAGGAATGTTGAATGTTATTATATTATGGTCACTATTCCCAAGCGGTCCTGTAACGGTTATTTCCTGACCTGATCCTGCGCTCCACTCAGGACTAAATCGAGAATTGCCTCTCCCTTGTGGGTTCCTGCACCAGCTGCTCCAAGAAGCAGTCATTTAAGCCATTGAGAAATTTTATCTCCGCTTTCTCTTCCTGAGGTGACATGTATCCAGTCAATATGGGGTAATTAAAATCCCCATTATTATAGAGTTCTTTGTTTTGGTAGCCTCTCTAATCTCCCTCAGCATTTCAATGTCAGTATCCCTGTCCTGGTCAGGTGGTAATATATCCCTACTGCTAATTTCTTATTTTTGGAGCATGGAATTACTATCCATAGCGATTCTATTGAACATGTTGATTCATTTAATATTTTTATTTCATTTGATTCTTCCTTCCGTTAAAGCAGTGGCCTTTTCCTGGTCACTCTCACCCTCCCCACTTGACTTTTGTTGTCCAGGGGTAGGAAAAGCCCCGAGTTAGAGCAGGTCTGTGCCCATCTCCTAGGTCAAATGTTGCCTGGTCTTGTTCACAGACTTCACCCCCTAAGCCAACCCCGGTGATTGCAGCTGGGATGGTGCTTGATCGGGGCCACTCCTCAGACTCCTTCCGCTCTGCTGCTCCCACACGGCAGTGGAAGGCCCCCACTGTCACCTGTCCCACACGTGTCCCACACAGAGATCGTCGGCCTATGTAGCCTCAGCTGAGTCCTGGCTCCCGGTGTGCAGGGCCCCCGCAATCAGCCATCCTTTCCCTCAGTCGTGCACGTGCCCAGGCTCCCCTAGTCCCCTGTGCCAGACCGAGGGGTTGTGCAGGGGGACTCCGGACCCAGGGCCTGTTCAGTGCACTTCCCTTGCCCGCCTGTCACCCAAGGAGAACACTGAAAACTCCTTGTCCCAGAGTCAAAACTTATCAGAGTGTCACTAAAGTCAAGAGTATCACAGAACTAAATGCAAATGAGGCCGGGCTCCGTCACGTCACCCTGGTCACCAACAGAGGCCAGCAGAGAGCTCCCCGCCCTTGGAGGCTCTGTCCCCATTAGCTCTGGGCTGCTTTCCCCCTATTCCCAACAGGGGGCAGTAGCGAGCTCTCCGATCTCTAGGCCCTCAGGTTTCCATCGATATTCAGAGGTCAAGGCTCTGAGGCCTGCAGCTGGCGCTGGCATTCTGCAGAGAGAGGAGCGCTGTGGGGCTCTGACCTGTTGAGCCCATTGCATTGAATCTTGTGGGCTGGGCTGCTCCCCCAGGCCAAGCAGCCAGTAGGAAGGGAGAAGGAAATAGCTACCGTGGGAACCGTTTCCAGCACAACCCTATCCCGGTTTGCAGCGTTTAGCCGAGTAGTGGTCTGGCACAGCTCACAACCGGGCTGTGTGGCTGGGTTGCACTGGAGCCTCATCCAAGGCTAAGAGTGCGAGAGCTGTGGATGGTAAACCCATCCAGCAACAGCAAGAGTAGTAGGGATAAAACCCTCTCCCGCGTGCATTGATTCCAGCTTCCGGGGGATCCAACACCTGGTCTGGCCCAGGCAAAATGTGTGGGGAAGAGGATCCAGAGCATCTGTCTGTCAGTGTTAGGTCCAGGTCTCTTTTACAAGGGTCCCTTTGCCACCTCCGGTCCCTTTTGGAGCTGTGCAGCACGGAGAGCCACCATGGGCCTCCCACTCCCTGCATGGCTCCCGCTACAGAGGGAACAGAGCAAAGGGGCGCTGCAAGAGGGAGGGGAGTCTTGTTAGTCACGAGTCACAAGGGCTGTTGTGCCCACTGGTGGGGACAGAGCAATCGCGGCTGCATTTTCCTGGCTGTAGTGGGGGGGAAGGGGGGGGCGATTGGCTGATTTCTGTTTGTGTCGGTTTATTGCAGGCTCCTCCCACGCTCTTCTCATTGAGGTCTCTCAGGATTCAGTCAATGGGACTGTCGGTCGTTCTGTCCTCCTGCCCATCTCCCACCGGCTCCAGGCAGGGACATTTCCCTTTCCGCTGGCCATTCAGTGGTACTTCAGTAACACCCCTAATCCACTCGTCAGCTACACTGTGACAAACTGCTCTGTCGGCGCTGAGGGGATCCCCACCCGCTGCTCTGGGAATCATTTTACACATCCCGCCTACCAAGGCCGGGCTGAGCTGTTCCCCGAAAACGCTTCTCTGCTCCTTCGGAACCTGCAGCTCAGCGACAGCGGCGTCTACAGCGTCACTTTCAGTGGATCGCGACAAGCTAGAAACATCACATTGACTGTGTCTGAACCACCCGTGAACCATGGAAACGCAGATGCGGGTGAGTATGTGACTGATGACCAGCTCGGCCCCAAGGCTTCCGCTCAACACAGGACAGTGCAGATCATGTCGCCGATTGACCCAGCTCCCAGCATCAGCAATAGGGACAGTCAGTGGGCCCAGGAAGCCAGGCGAGAGTCTGATCCCCACTGCCCACACCAGAGCAGCAGTGACAGAGAGAGATCACCTGGACTCCTTTTGTAACGTAATTGCAAACTTATTCTGACCAAAGGATGAATTCTGGATTAATCACTTCAAAAGGCCCCAGCTCCTTTTCTAATTGCAGATTTTGGCCCCCACCCAAATCCCATCAGTTCTGATGAGAATAGAAGCAGGTTGTTATCAACTTGAATTCCAGTGCAGCATGCACTCACATGGTCACACCCAGCGCCTGCAATTGATAGCCCATAGAAAACCCCAATCACACCGACACACAGCACTCAGCGTTCAGCAAAGGCTTTCTAAATTCCCCACCAGAAAGGCGCCTACTGGCGCTAATGACCATCCAGTGCAGAACCTCAAACATTATCCCTCTGTTTCCAATTACATTGTCCAGGACCAGAGGCTCTGGGGGCCGGGACCTCCCCACCTCCACGCACAGGAAGCAGGGGGTAGGAAGTCACCCGCACACCACAGATGTGGCTTCAGGACATGCGCTGGCTGTTTGGGGGAGGGGAGAGCAGCCGGTGCACTTCCTGAAAGCCTGGAAGTGGCACACAGCTGCGGGATTTTCCCCACGCCCTGCAGGAAACTGGCACAACCTCCATTTTTGTGGGAGGTAGCATCAGTGGCGGCTTCTTGGGGGTGGGGAAATATGATGGTGAGAGGATATGGGGGGCCCGAATGCCACATGAGCAACTAGTCGAACGCCGTCGATCGACCAGTCGATCGCGATTGACAGGTTGGTGACCACGGATCTAGAGCATCTCTGTGTCTCAGTGTTTGCTCCATGTCCCTTTTTATAAGGGTCCCTCTGCCACCTTCGGTCCCCTTTGGAGCTGTGCAGCTTGGAGAGCCACCATGGGCCTCCCACTCCCTGCATGGCTCCCGCTGCAGTGAGAACAGAACAAAGGGGCACTGCTTTGGGGGCCCCCTTTAGGCAGGAGTCACAAGGGCTGTCATGCTCACTGGTGGGGACAGAACAATCGCGGCTGAATTCTCTCGGCTGTACCGGGGGGGCGACTTGCTGATCTCTATTTGTGTCGGTTTATTGCAGGCTCCTCCCACGCTCTTCTCATTGAGGTCTCTCAGGATTCAGTCAATGGGACTGTCGGTCGGTCTGTGCTTCTTCCGGTCTCCTACAGGCTCCAGCTGGGGCTATTTCCCTCTCCGCTGGCCATTCAGTGGTACTTCAGTAACACCCCTAATCCACTCGTCATCTACACAGCGACTAACTGCTCTGTCGGCACTGAGGGGATCCCCACCTGCTGCTCTGGGAATCATTTTACACATCCTGCCTAGCAAGGCCGAGCTGAGCTGTTCCCTAAAAACGCTTCTCTGCTCCTTTGGAACCTGCAGCTCAGCGACAGCGGCGTCTACAGCGTCACTTTCAGTGGATCGCGACAAGCTAGAAACATCACATTGACTGTGTCTGAACCGCCCGTGAACCATGGAAACGCAGAAGCGGGTGAGTATGTGACTGATGACCAGCTCGGCCCCAAGGCCTCCGCTCAACACAGCACAGTGCAGATCATGTCGCCGATTGACCCAGCTCCCAGCATCAGCAATAGGGACAGTCAGTGGGTCCAGGAAGCCAGGCAAGAGTCTGATCCCCACTGCCCACACCAGAGCAGCAGTGAGAGAGAGGGATCACACGGACTCCTTCTGTAACGTAATTGCAAACTTACTCTGACAAAAGGATGAATTCTGGATTAATCTCTTCAAAAGGCACTAGCTCCTTTTCTAATTGCAGATTTTACCCACCCCCCCCCAAATCCCATCAGTTTTGTTGAGAACAGAAGCAGGTTGTTATCAACTTGAATTCCAGTGCAGCGTGCACTCACATGGTCACACCCAGTGCACAACCTCCATTGTTGCCGGAGGTAGCATCAGTGGGGGGTTCTTGGGGGTGGGGAAATATGGTGCTGAGAGGATATGGGGGGCCCAAATGCCAAATAAGCGACTGATCGAACGCCGCCGATCCACCAGTCGATCGCGATCGACAGGTTGGTGACCACGGATCTACAGCATCTCTGTCTCTCAGTGTTTGCTCCATGTCCCTTTTTTATAAGGGTCCCTCTGCCACCTTCGGTCCCCCTTAGAGCTATGTAGCATGGAGCGCCACCCATGGGCCTCCCAGTCCCTGCTTGGATCCCGCTGCAGAGAGAACAGAACAAAGGGGCACTGCTTGGGGGGCCCCCTGTTAGTCAGGAGTCACAAGGGCTGTCATGCCCATTGGTGGGGACAGAGCAATCGCGGCTGCATTCTCTCGGCTGTACCGGGGGGGCGATTTGCTGATCTCTGTTTGTGTTGGTTTATTGCAGGCTCCTCCCACGCTCTTCTCATTGAGGTTCCTCAGGATTCAGTCAATGGGACTGTCGGTCGGTCTTTGCTTCTGCCGGTCTCCTACAGGCTCCAGCTGGGGCCATTTCCCCTCTCCGCTGGTCATTCAGTGGTACTTCAGTAACACCCCTAATCCACTCGTCAGCTACACTGTGACTAACTGCTCTGTCGGTGCTGAGGGGATCCCCTCCCGCTGCTCTGGATACAATTTTACACATCTCGCCTACCAAGGCCGGGCTGAGCTGTTCCCTGAAAACAAAACGCTTCTCTGCTCCTTCAGAACCTGCAGCTCAGCGACAGCGGCGTCTACAGCCTCACCTTCAACAGAGCACAGCAACCCAGACACATCACATTAACAGTGTCTGAGCCACCTGTGAACCATGGAAATGCAGATGCGGGTGGGTATGTGACCGATGACCAGCTTGGCCCTGAAGGTCCCTGACCTATCCCCTGTGCTTCAGCTCAACACAGGACAGTGCAGATCATGTCACAGATAGACCCAGCTCCCAGCATTAGCAATAGGGATACCCAGTGGGCCCAGGAAGCCAGGCGAGAGTCTGATCCCCCCCTGCACACACCAGGATAGCGAGAAATCACACTGACCCCGTTGGAACATATTCCGACAAAAGGCTCAATTCTGGCTTCATGTCCTCAAAAGGCACCAGGTCCATTTCCAGTCGTAGATTTTGGACCCCACCCAAATCCCATTAGCTTTCATGGAAGCAGGTTATTAGAATCCCTGAACCGCACATTCACATCCCCCACTGTTTCCTTATCTCCTACTTGAGGTGGCGCCAGGGAGGAGGGGTGCAGGATGCAGGTTGCCCTGGGGAAAGCCCCTTTTCACCACAGCTTGGGGCCAAGTGAGACATAGTCATGGCTGTTGCAGCTGCTGCAGGCACAGCCAGGGAAGGGGTAAAAGTCCCCTGGCTGGGGACAGACAAACAGACACACAAACTCTCTGAACTACATCGCAGATAGCTGTCCCTTTCTCCACCCCTGCCTCTTGCTAGTCCAATGGGGTTATAGCTGTCCTGGTCTCTATCTCTGGCCCCTTGCTGCCCCCTGTGGTCAATCTACAGTATGACTGTCCCACCTACCACACTCCTTCCTTTCCATTTTATGAGAAACACTCAAATTCCAGGCACATCCCATTTTCCTGGCACAACCAAACTCTTTCCTTGCTTTAAGTTATGATAAGAGGAAGCTGCCCACCAAATTTGATGTCCTTACCTCTTACCATTTAGGAGGAGTTCTTGAACAAACAGACTCACAGAGAGTCAGATATACTGATGCACATTTCCAGAATACACAGATATTAGATTTGATATCTACGTATCTCCACTACTTAGCTCTCAGCCGTTGGCAACATTTCTCCACAAGGTAATATCACATCCAGGTTCTAACTCAGCAGCACTTTTTTGGAATACAAGACCAATTGCCGACTAGTGCAAAACCCTAATTTATACACTTGAGAAAGAAAATAAGGTATTTCCAGTTGCCTTGAAATACCGATGCCTGGAGACATTATACAGTAGGACTCTGACTGCCAATTGTTGGGAATGGGTGACAGGGAGGTATTTCTTGATGGTTCCTTGTTCTATTCACTCCCTCTGGGGCATCTGGCATTGGTCACTGTCAGAAGACAGGACACTGGGCTGGATGGATCACTGATACGACTCAGTCTGGAAATTCTTATATTTTTGCCCTTGGGGGCCAATGTGTTAGCAGTTGTAGCTCTTTTAGCAACAGTTCCAACTTCAGCAATAAACAGCTAGTCGGATAGATAAGGACGGCGGTTTGGAAGGGGACGCTGGACTCCTCTGCCACATTGCTGATGGGACGACTTCCACCCCCTCTGTTCCCATGAGTATAGGGCTGCAGAATCAGTCAGTCAGCAAATCTCCCCCTCCCTGACTTCTTTCATTTCTGGCTCCATTTTCCCCCAGAGATGCGCCCTGCTGCCTGCACCCAGGAGAGCTCTGAATCCTGCTGAGGAAGTAAGATCTAGCTGCCCCCAGATACCCTGCATCAGTGTCTAAGCGGGGTCTGTGGAGCCCGTTGTAAGCAGCGCGTGTGGAATCTTCATAGCCGGGACACAGACCTGGAAGTCTCCCGTGTCAGAGGAGACGAAGGAGAGAACAAAACTATGTCGCTCTCCCCTACCGATGGTGCTTTTAGCCAGACATCTTCAAGGGCTTTACTAAAGACATGAAATATTCTCCTATTTCAGAGGCAAAGAGGTGAAGGGATGTGAACTAGGCACCACGGTAGAACCATGGCAGAGACCAGGTCTTGTGTCTCTACTGTGGTGCTTTCTCCATTGCCCCATGCTACATCTCCTAGTGTCTAAATCAGGGGTGGGCAATAATTTTTGTCCGGGGGCCACTTAAAAATTTTTTTAAGTGGCCCCAGGCCACCGTGGAAGGGGCGGGGCCTGGATGCTTTTGGGCTTCCCCACCCACAGACCATGATTGCTTTTGGGCTTCCCCACCCACAGAGCATTCAAAGCCTCTTCCTGATTGCAAGGAACATGTGGCACTTTGAAGTGCCACATGGTCCTTGCAGGGCCAGGGCAGGGCAAAGGAAGTTTTGCGCAGTTCCCCCCAGGCCCTGATTGGCCTGGGGGTGGGGGCAGCACGCAAAACCTCCTCCCACCCTACCCCTGCCCTGTGAGGAGCACACGGCGCTTCAAAGTGCCATGTGCTTCTTGCAGGGCGGGAGGAGGCTTTGCACGCTCCCCTGTCCCCAGTCCAATTAGGGCCTGGAGTGGGGGAGCTGCACAAAACTTCCTTCCCCCTTCCCCCGCCCTTGCCCTGCGCACGCGTACAGCACTTTGAAGTGCTGTGCACTTCTCGCAGGGCGGGGGGAAGGTGAAGGAAACTTTGCGCGCTCCTCCCGCCCCCCGGCCAATCAAGGCTTGGGGGCAGGGAAGTGGGTGACGTCTCCTCCCACCCTGAGAGGAGTGCATGGTGCTTCAAAGCGCTGTGTGCTCCTGGCAGGGCGGGAGGAAGCTTTGTGTGCTCCCCCGGCCCCAGTGTCTAATTGGCCTGGGGGCCGGGGTGTGGCAGGGCTTCCACTGGCTGGATCAACCCACTTGGTGGGCCGGATCTGGCCTGCAGAGGCCCTTTTGCCCATCCCTGGTGTAAATCCTCAGGCAAACTCAGTTAAAGCCTTGGCTAGAAATGCCTGAACTTTCCTGACAAAGCAATCAGGATTCATTTGAAATAGGTAACACAGCACAACCACAGAAACAAGGAATTATAATTAACAACATCAACGAAAGACAGATGTGGTCACTACTTTTCTCCCTCACACACCAAAAATGCACCTGAAATGTGGGGTTGTTGAGTTTAGAGTCTTCTAAAGTAATGAGAGGAAAATGGAAATTTGGGTTTTGAAATAGACTTTGAAATGATATTTTTCCATTTCTAACTATGGTTTTGAAGCAAAAAGGTCAGTTCTTGACACGCCTTTTTTTTTTTGTTTGTTGAAATAAAAAGTTTAATTTTCCATTTTGACATTTCCAATTTCATTTTTTTAAATGTTTTTTGTTAAACATGTTCAACATTTCTACTTTTCTCCCATTTTGAAGTAAGAAATTTGGAATGTAAAATTGTGCAGCAGAAGGAAAATGCCAGTTTTTTAACAGCTCCACTGGTACCTGGTAGGCCTAATGGCAACACCAGGAACCTTTTTGCTCCTCATTCAGCCAGTGAATATCAGCAGTGCAGGGCCAAAGGCTATGGCTGGCAGTAGGGTGACTGAAAAAAACAACAAATGGTCTGGTAGCACTTTATAGATTAACAAAACATGCAGATGGTATCATGAGCTTTCGTGGGGCACAGCCCACTTCTTCAGATGAAAGCTCATGATCCCATCTACATGTTTTGTTAGTCTATAAAGTGCTACCAGACCATTTGTTGGTTTTTTTCTGTAAGGGTACGTCTACCCTTGCCCCCTAGTTTGAACTTGGGAGGCAAATGAAGGCGACCGAAGTTGCTAATGAAGCGCAGGATTTAAATAGCCCACGCTTGATTAGCATAGTCATGTCCGGTCTCCATTTTGGAAATTGACTAGCCCGATTTAACTTGCCGCGTATAGACGGGGTACTCCGAGAAAAACCCCTTAACTCGAATTAACTGGTACTCCTATGAGTACTCCTATGAGGAGTGCCAGTTAATTCGAGTTAAGGGGTTTCTCTCGGAGTACCGCGTCTATACGCGGCAAGTTAAATTGGGCTAGTCAATTTCCAAAATGGCGACCGGACGCGACTATGCTAATCAAGCGCGGGATATTTAAATCCTGCGCTTCATTAGCAACTTCGGTTGCCTTCATTTGCCTCCCTAGTTTGAACTAGGGGGCAAGTGTAGACGTACCCTAACAGACTAACTCGGCTACCCCCCCCTGAAGCAGTAGGGTGACGGTAAGGAGAGAACAGTACCACAGACAGCTGGAGGAATGCCAGCTAAAAGAAACCACAGAAAGATATAAAAAAAATAGTCAGGCTGCTGTTACAGTGGAGCTGCAAGATGCCAAAGAGTTCCTTGTAACAAACACACACATTTGTGTTTGTGGCACCTTCTTCCCTGGCTCTGTATCATCAACACACACACAACATTTTAAAAACAAAGAACAAGACCAGAAATGCGATTCAAAGGAATAAAAGAACTAAGAGAAACGCAGAGACTTGTGGCTTGTAATATGCTAACCCCTGCGCCGTGTGGGGAAAGAGGGAGGGAATGAGATGAATTGAATATCAACAAATCATGAGCAGAACTTTAACAAGAATAATATTGTAACATACAACTGTGTGTTGCTCCGCTCGGCACTATTGCCTGGTACAGGTGGGACCTTCCTGCTCCAGCACCTTCAGGACCTGAGCTGTCCCAAACCACAGAGTGTGCTGCACCAGGGACGGTCTGTGCTCCCCTTTTGGCTGTCGTCCCCGATCCCTGCCGGCCCTACTGTCCCCAGCCCTGCCAGGGCCACACTTCTCCCACATTGGCCTTGACCAGGGCTGCACTCCCGAGCACCAGTCCAGACTGCTCTCCTGATTGCCGGCCTTCCTCTGCTGGCCCCAGCATCTGGCCAGCCGGGGCCTTCACAGCCCCGTCTATTCGCCTCATTTAGCAGGGGCACTGTAATTAAAAGGGGCTTTTCTCCCCCTCTCCCTTCTTTTTCTGCTTAAAATGTGGGGTTTCTCTTCCTTGTGCTTCATGCATGAGAAAGTGGGGTTTGCCCATGAAAGCTCATGCTACCCTCCCTCTATTTTTGTTAGTCTCTAAGGTGCCACAGGACCACTCTTTTTTCAAAGTTACAGACTATCACAGTGACTCCTCTGGTCCCTCTTGTTGGTTTTTGGTTTTGACCCTCTTCTGTGGCATGGCAGCTGTGAGCATTTTTGAATAATAAATATTTTCCTGTCAGATGCTCTGTGCTACCAATGCCCCACTTATGTCTTTGTGAGTTTATTAGCTTTGCTGACACAGAAACCCCAGCTGGAGACCTACAGATAAGCGTGTATTTGCCTATATTTGCCCACATTGCTACAAATACATTCTGGGAGAAAAATAAGAAAACGGCACTTAAAAATAATTGCATCCATTTCCTGATTAACCAGTTTCTAGGGAGTCTTTAACAACTGAGATGTGTAAGCTTTGGAGGGGGATATCTCCCTATGATATTACTTTACAGGAGTATCCTATAGAAACCTCACAAAGTTAATGCTACAGTTACCACCCTGAAAGGTCCTTTGTTGTAGCAGTGATACCACTAATTTGTATTTGAATAGACAATGGTCCCTATAGAAAAGCAATATTCAGTTACAATGTTTACTTGGGTATCAGGGGCTGGTGATCTGCTGGTCTCTGATTGCACGTTTCTCCCAGCCTCTCTTCACTGAAATCCCTAAGAGTTCAGTCAATGGAACTGTAGGTCAGTCTGTCCTTCTGTCTGTCTCCTTTCAATCCAGTTGTTCTTTTTTCAGTGGCATTGCTGAAACACCCCTGATGCACTCACCATCTACACCACGGCTAACTGCTCTGTCCCTGCTGTGGGGATTCCCACCCACTGCTCTGGTTATAATTACACAGATCTCGCATACCAAGGCCAGGCAGAATTGTTGCACTACCCAGATACAGAGTCACAACTCTCCCACACTTGCCATCCCATTGTGCCCTGACATCACTGTATATTGGTGCAACTCACATTGTGAGTCTGTTTTCTGAAGTTGCATCACAACATCTAAATAGCCTCATGGCTTCTTAGCTTCCCTATGAGCTCAGCTTGCCCCATGATTTGGCCTGTCCTGCAGATTTCAGGCCAGTGTGGCACTGAGAGCTTGAACTGTGGATGGGGTAGGGGAAAGAGACAGAGCACAGACCTGTCAAGGGACAGCTACTGTCACTCAGATGTTTTGAAAAATCAATAATTTAATAAACAGAAGCACCAAGAGTAGTGAGTGAGAAGCAAGAGCAGATCCACCCACCATCTGAGCCATCTGCAGCAGGATAAAACAGCAGTGACGAAGGCAATGCCGTAGAGACTGGAATCCTTCTCTTCTCCTTCGCTGTCTGACACAGGACAGACAACATGCTGGGTTTGTATTTCAGAAATCAGGACTCAGAGAGCTGTACATACATGTCCCACAGAGGATCCCCAGTCGGGCATTTGTGTTAATATCAAATAGGTGACAACTGCAGGTAAGATGCCTCAGTATTAAGACAATCTGTGGATGTTAGGAGAAATTTTCAGCCAAATTGAAACCAACCATCCGGGAGCTTATTTTCATACACTTGCTACTGGGATCTCTAAGGCCTTGTGAAGCTTTCACTTCACCCCCTAAGCTATGGTCCTCACCAGCCTCATATTATTTAATATCAATTGATATATTTACCAGGGATGGGTCAAGAAAGTGATGCCTGCATCACATATAATCATGGCTAATAGAGTTAAGGGAGCAAATGGAACTCACTGGAACCTGCGTTTTGATGGTTAAAATGAGGCGTGGACACAGTTAATATGAACATAAGAACATAAGAACGGCCGTAGCGGGTCAGACCAAAGGTCCATCTAGCCCAGTATCCTGTCTGCTGACAGTGGCCAGCACCAGGTGCCCCAGAGGGGGTGGACCGAAGACAATGATCAAGCGCTTTGTCTCCTGCCGTCCCTCCAGCCTCTGTCAAACAGAGGCCAAGGACACCATTTTATCCCTGGCTAATAGCCTTTTATGGACCTAACCTCCATGAAATTATCTAGCTTCTCTTTAAACTCTGTTATAGTCCTAGCCTTCACAGCCTCCTCTGGCAAGGAGTTCACATGCTGACTACACGCTGTGTGAAGAAGAACTTTCCTTTATTAGTTTTAAACCTGCTACCCATTAATTTCATTTGGTGTCCTCTAGTTCTTCTATTTAGGAACTAATAAATAACTTTTCTTTCTCCACACCACTCATGATTTTATACACCTCTATCATGTCCCCCCTCAGTCTCCTCTTTTCTAAACTGAAAAGTCCCAGTCGCTTTAACCTCTCCTCATATGCGTCTGGTTTGCTGCAATGCATTGAAGGTGACGCTGTAGATGCCACTGTCATTCAGCCAGAGGTTCTGAAAGAGCAGAGAAGCATTTTCAGGGAAAAATACAGCCCGGTTATCCACAGCAGCGGGTGGGAATCCCCTCAGCACAGACAGAGCAGTTAGCCACTGTGTAGCTGGTGAGTGCCTCAGGGGTGTTACAGCAATGCCACTGAAAACAACTGAATTGAAAGGAGACAGACAGAAGGACAGACTGACCCACAGTTCCATTGACTAAACTCTTAGGGTATGTCTACACTACAAAGTTAATTCGAAATAACAGCAGTAATTTCGAATTAACTTTAATAGCATCTACACAGGCAAACTGCTATTTCAAAATAAATTCAAAATAGTGGAGCCCTTATTTCGAATTTGGTAAACCTCATTCTACGAGGAGTAACACCAAATTCAAAATAGCTATTTCGAATTAAGTGCTGTGTAGAGACTTAATTCGAAATAGGGGGCCTCCAGCCCTTCCCAGGGAGCCCGGGTGGCCACTCTGGGCACAACCAGGAAAGCTTACTGTCCTCTCCACCAGCCCCAGAGACATTAAAGGGGTAGACCCTGGCCACAGTGCCTGTGCCAGCTCCAAGCCTGCCAGCCCAGAGCCAGCAGTGGCCACCGGGGCCCCTGACCCAGTGGCCCCAAAACATGAGCCAGCAAGCCACTGGCAGCCAGCCCTCCACCGCTCCCCAGGAGCAGTCTGCCAGCTCCCAGGAGCTTGACAGGGGCTGGAGAAGGCGGGCACCTTCCTGGTCCAGGGTGGAGATCATGGACCTTATTCAGGTGTGGGAGGGATGCCCCCAACGTCCATGATCTCTGCACTAGACAGAGGAATGCGGCCGTCTATGCCAGGATAGCTGCCAGCCCTGCCACCAAACGCCACATGCGAACCCAGGAGCAGGTTTGCATGAAAGTCAGGTTGGTCCGGGGAGACCCCCAACCCTGAGCCCTGAGCTTCCCCTCCCCCTTCTTCCCCTTGCTTCCCTCTTCCAGCTCCCTCCTCCCAGATTTCCCCCTCCCCTCTCCCACCCTCTCTCTTCCTCTCTCCCACCTCCTTTTCCCAATCTCCCCAGAGGTTCATCCTCCCCCCCCCCAGTTTTGTTCAATAAACCCAGTTTCTATTTTTGAAGATACGTGTCTTTTATTTGACATCAGGAAGGGGGGCTAGGGAGGGGTAAGTGGAAGGACGTGAGGGAGGAATGGGGCACGAGCCCCCGGTGGGGAGGACCGGGGAAGCTCTGAGGGCTTCCCGGAGTGGACACTCTCCCTCAGGACCTCCTGGATCCTGACAGCCCCCCGATGGACCCCCCGGATGGCAGCCTGCAGCAAGTGCAGCCAGGCTGATGGCAATGACCCCATGAGATGCACCGGCGTGCCCAGGGGCAGCTCTGGCTCCATGTGGCTGAGTGCTGTGTTGTGCCGAGTGCGGGCACTCAGGGCACTCCAAGACAGGACTAATTTGCTGTCCCTCATCGAGGTAGACAAGCAAGCGGGGAACCCTGAGAACTGTCTGTCCAGGGTGGGGGTCGGGTCCCTTTAAGCACAGCTCAGTTAGCCTCAGGCAGCAGCTCCACACACTAAGTCCTAACCTGATGCCCTGGTGGCACTGGTTCCGGCCAGCCTTAACTTCGGTTCAGGGTCCACTCAGTGTGGACGTGCTATTTCAAAATAGCAAAATGCTATTTCGAAATAGTTTTTGTGTATAGATGTGTAATTTCGAATTAGCTTTATTTGAATTAACTATTTCGAATTAAGTTAATTTGAAATAGTGCTGTAGTGTAGACATACCCTTAGGGATTTCAATGAAGAGAGGCTGGGAGAAACCTGCAACAAACAGAGACAGAGACCAGCAGATCACCAGCCCCTGATGCCAGCGTAAACATTCTACCCGAATATCGCTTTTCTACAGGGACCATTGTCTACTGAGATTTAAAAGAGTTTAATTGCACCCAGGTTCTGCTACACAAAACATCGCACATTTGATGGCAAAGCTCGGCACCATCTTCTATATATTTTATTATTTCCCAGTCACTTAATAATTATCATGACTCCAGTAGGTTCTATAGCAATGCTCCCCAGCTTTTGAAGTATATGTGTGGGGGGGAGGGGAAGGGAGAGGGGGATCTCTTACAAAAGCCCGCATCTACCCTAGAGACTAGCAATGATGTAAGTTGCACCAGTGGGTCTGAGCCAGCACAAGCCGTTCCTCTCAGGTGCTCACAGAGCACTGAACCCACACACAGCGTACACTGCAGGGGCTGTGGGTTATTGCACCTTGACCACAAGGGCCAGCACTGCTTCCAGGAGCAGGTGTTTCATGTTCAATCGATGTGGTTAATGGGGTTAACATTGCATCAGTGCGCTCTCTCCCTTTTTACTTTGCATGAAGGACATTTCACATAGTTCTATCCTGCCTGAGACTTTGAGCATGAGAGAGAAAGAGAGAGAGAGAATGAGTGTGTGTCTGTCTGTCGGTCTGTCTGTCTTGGGGGGAAAGGGCTCTGTCTTCACTCACATGCAAGGGTGGGATGTTACTAGCTTTTTCCAAACCACTCCCGGCATGGCAGGCTGATCTTTACCGTGATGAGCGCTGTTACTTTTGGGGATGGAAGTCAAATAGGAGAGAAATGCGAGGGTCTCCTCCTATTATTTGTTCCATTTACTAGTGTTCTGGTTTTATATTATGATGGATAACTTTTGTGTGTGTGTGTGTGTGTGTGTGTGTGCTTAACATGTTTCCTTCTATTTTTGGTCTCCCCTGATAATATTGAGAATGCAGAGGTCCAGGCCTGGCTTTGGAGGAGAACCTTAGATTTTCTTACTTCCCTTCTCTGGTCCAACTAAGCCCAGAAGTAGGCGATGTTGATAAAGTTTCAACAAAAGCTCAGCTGGGTCCATCTTGCATTGACCAATTGGCAGTCAAATGAAGTGAGACACGGTGTGGGTTGTGTTGTGTTGCAGTGTTTTTCTTAGAAATGGGCAAAGAGACCAAAACCATAAGGCTGTGTCTACACTGCACCCCTTTTCCGGAAAAGGGATGCAGATGAGACAAGTCGGAATTGCAAATGAAGCGGGGATTTAAATTTTCCCGGTATGGCTGTGTCGTGCCCTCGGGCTTTGACGGAAAAGCGCCAGTGTAGACGCGCTTTGCGGTCAGTTATTTCCAAAAGATCCTTATTCCTGATTTTAAGAGGAATAAGGGATCTTTCGAAAAGGCTTTATTTTCCGCAAGAGTCGCGTTTAGACTGACGCTTTTTCCGTCAAAGCCCCGAGCCGGAAAAAGCGGCAGCTGTTATACAAATGAAGCGGGAAAATTTAAATCCCCGCTTCATTTGCAATTCCGACTTGTCTCATCTGCATCCCTTTTCCGGAAAAGGGGTGCAGTGTAGACACAGCATAAGAGTATATAATTCAAAGTGATCTGCATAGGAAAAGAAACATTATTTGTGCTCTTGCTTTTTTAAGATGCATGAAATAGGTTGTTGGCTTTTTAAAGAAGGGCTTATACTTTGTCTTCTGTTTTTAACTTAGAGATATGCATATGTATTCAATTCTCTGCCCCAGCGCTTTGTTAATGCAGAGTTAAGGTACGCTCTGCTCCAAAGGGGATTAACATCTGGCAGTTCTGGGAAGGTCTCTCTAGCACAGTGAAGTGGCTGAATGTAGGCAGGAGCAGCCACCTGGCGTTCACAAAGCCTGCCCTAAATGTAACTTCTGCCTTAATAAGGACCGGCTCGCCCCCTGCGCCCACGTGCCGTGTCCCCAGCGCTCCGTATCTGGAAGGATCAAGTGCCATGTCCTCTGCCAGAGACAAGCTGTGGGAATACTGAAGGAGGCCAGGCACAAAAGGTGATAACTGTCCTGCTCATTTCAACAGACGCCCCTTGAGCCTTCGCCAGACCAGCTTGTGGAACACCAGTTTTGATGACAATCTCATTATGGCCCTGGGTTGCAGAGCACCTGGAGTATTAAAACTTGCTCCTTAGTGGGGTGCTGGTGGCTCTATTTGAGGAACCCAAATTTGCCCCAAGAAGAAATACCAGTATTCAAGACTGTCATGGCTTCTTCCCCACTCTGGCATGATAAATGCAGAAGTGGGGGCCAGCAAGTGTACCCCAAAGCCTTATCTACCGGGCTTTGGTATAAAACTTCCCCCAAAATCTTAAAAACCTAGATTTTGGGAATAAAACTTCCGCTGCCACCACCCAAATATTAATACTTGAGATTAGGGAAAGATCATTTGGGAAATCTCACCCCTATTATAAAAATCAGGACACACAAGTAACCAATGCCAGGTTAATAAAAATAAAAGAGAAACTTTTATTATTACAACAATATTCCTGTTGCAAGCATAAGGATCAGATGGAAAGGTAACAAAATATACTCATGGAGGAAGTACACCATGGGCTAGAACTTAGTTAAAAAGAAAAGCCAAAACATCTCTTAAGCAGTGCCAGATATCAGATCCCATACCCAACCCTTAAAACAATAAAGCCTAACGAAACTACCTAAACTTTACCCTACTTACAAAAAGTGAAGAATTGTTTCTTGGAGAGAGAGAGACATGCTTGTCCCTCCCTGTAGCTGCAGAGGACTCACCCAGAGAGAGAAAAAAGGAGAAAGGAAAAAACCCAAATTCCTTTGTCCCAGTTTGAAAGTCCCACCTACATTCCTACTGGTCACTCCACCTGGCTAGGTGTAGTTAACTCCTTAATCCCCAGGCTGCTGGCTAACCCTCATAATCATGACAAAGACAACCCCGCTGTCCACATGGGTTTTAGGGCATTCAGAACATTAAAAGAGGCCAATACTGCGTAGACACAACAACTGTACAGGGAGCTTAGCACACTGCTCTCATGTGATTTGTTCTGGGGTGGGGTGTGCCAAGAATCCCACGCTAAATCACCGCAGAATCAGGCGACTAACCCCGCCCTGGATTCCCATGAGGCTCTGCAGTTTCAAAGGCAAGCAGAGTGAGCAGGGGGATTTTGGAGCATTTCCACAGGCTGTGGTGCAGTAAACTGGCTTTGAACTGAACGCTTCTGGTTGTTCTATGGGAACATCCAGGCCAGCTGACTGCAGCTTGTGGGGCTCAGGCTAAGGGACTGTTTACTTGTGGGGGAGACATTTGGGCTCAGTGCACCCCTAGCTCTGGGACTCCCCCACCTCAGTGTCCTGGAACTTGGGTTCCAGCCCAAATATCTACACTGCAGTTAAACAGCCCCTACGCCCAGATGGGCAGCTCTGAAGCAAACACCATTAAACGTAATATACCAAGGCCCATTCCACAGAATATACATGGAGAATATTATCCATTGCAGTGGTCCCCTGAGAAATTATGCTTGTTTCATAACTAGCATGTCAGACTCCCCTTGTCTGGCACCCTTGAGACCCGAGCCAGGCCTTTTTGTACCATGGGGAGGCTGTGGTACCAGAAAAAATAAATAACAAAACTTTCAGCACTAGCTATCAGGTTTTATCAAAAGGGAAAGAAACTTAGTGTAAAATAATTTAACTTTCTCCATTACACTTCCAGGCTCCCAAATTAAGGGGGGCCCAGAGACACAAGTTTTAATTTAAACAGTTGCAAAAAGGAAGATCCTTCCTTCCCCAGATCAGTAGCAATTCCACACCCCACTCACCCAATTTCTTTTGTCTTCACTTCATGGTCTCAAAATTACATTAGACTGAATAAAGAGCATCTCATTCCAGGATGTTCATGGAGCCCACAGACCAAAGCAGAGCCTAGGACAAGGTATAGTTAGTTTCATATTCTGGATCCCACCTGATGGCTCCAAGTACTACACATACTGTGCATCACAGATACACAGAGAGCTACTGGAGCAGGAGTACACAGGGTACATGTCAATGGAACACAGATTAGCACTTAAGATGTCCCACTTAAGATGTTTTGAGGGTAGGGACCGTCCTGGATCCCTGATTCGGGCCTCCAGGCTCTACCCCGTAGGAAGACAATAATTTCAGGGGGTAGCCAGGTTAGTCTGTAACAGGAAAAACTTAAAAAAACAACGAATAGTCTGGGAGCACCTTAAAGACTAACAAAACACGTAGATGGTATCATGAGCTTTCGTGGGCACAGCCCACTTCTTCAGATGATGTCAAAGTGGGTTTTGCCCACGAAAGCTCATGATACCAGCTACGTGTTTTGTTAGTCTTGAAGACAATAATGATAATCCACAGGATCAGGGACTCAAGCTGCTTTCAAAACAGATGGGTCCTGAGTTCACAAAGATGTTTGGGATTTAATCTATCATCCATTTATGTTTGTAAAATGCACTCGTCTGGAGAGCTGGGCCATCTGGAAAAATCCATCTGAACATCACTCATATTGCTGTAGCTTTACGTACTGGTAGGATATTTTGGGGTATTTACAGCAGAGCTCTTGAACTGTGCAACGCCCAGAGTAACTGCATGTGCTGAACATGCCTAAAACCAGCTGTCCATGTTGAGGTTATGGCTGCTGTTAAGAGAAGCATATAGAGGCATATTCAGTCTGTGACTCTAATCTGGAGTGCCTCTGTCCCGTGTCTTCTCCTACCCTTGCATAAATTGTTGATACCGTCTTTGGCAATGAACTTTCCATGAGAGAGTCCTCATGGTTTGGGACCTAGATATAAACAAACAAAACAATCCAGTGAGATAAGAAATGTATTCTTGGGGATCAGCCTTGATTAAAAAGAGATTTGATTTTATATTTATCTATTTATATTTTAATCCTATAACACCAAGGAGCTACAATTGGCTTGGCAACTTTTCCTTCTCCATCCTCCTCCCTTGAGTTTAAAGTCAGGCCGGGAACCGCTGACTGCAATTGAGAACAGCAACATAAGAGACTGACTTTGCGACGTACTGCAAGAGTACCATAATCTGGGGCCTCAGACCAGTCAATGTATGCAAAACAGGTGCAGCCACTCAGAGACACGGTTCAAAGCTCAAGGTAGGAATAACATGCGATTTCTCTCATGTGATTTGCCTCCATGGACCTCTCTCTAAAGACCAGACGGCAGATCGGCACAGAACACAAATACCCAGAGAGAGGCCAACATTTGCATAAAGCCTCCTATGGGGAGAGCACAGACGCTATGACAGACAGCTCAGAGCGCTGCTGATTGGCCAGTCGAGTCGTTCGCACAGCTGTCGGCAAGGCCTGTCCTGCGGGGGGCCAGTGGAGTGGTCTGAACGTCCAGGGGAGCCATGATCACACAGTGGCAGGGAGCACAAGGTAGTAGCGGGAAGGATGAGAGCCAGCCATGCAGAGCGTGGGGAGCGTAGGCAGAGAGTTGTATGGGGTTCACAGTGATCAGGCTTCACTGATGGGAAGGGCCCTTGGAGCCGGGCTCCAACAATGTCAGAGTGGAGGGGCCAGCCCCTGCTTACCTCCCCCCAAACATCTCTGTTGGCTGCCTGATGTGAGCTCTCTCATGATAGCTGCTGCACTGCATTCTGGGAACAGCCCTGGCAGCAGGCTGACTGCTGCGTCTGCCCAGGGAGGAGGCACATGGCACCCTCCCCCAAGCAGCTGCAAATGGAGTCCTTCCCATCTGGGGCTTGAGTGGTCATGTGTGCTGCCAGGAGAAGAAGGTGGGGGGAAGAGGGGAGGAGAGGAGAAGAGGGAAACGTGGCCCTTGCCACATCTCCTCCCACACCGCAAACCCCTCATCTGCACCCTAGAGCTCGCATCTCTCTGTCCCAGCCCTGAGCCGCTTCCATGCCCAAAATACCCCTAGTCCCCAGCCGCACCCCAGAGCAAGAGTCTTCCCTCCCCCACACACCTTACAAGGCTGTTTTGGAGGAGATAAGGGGGCAGGATTTGGACCTGCTCTGAGCACCACCAAAATTATACAAACCTGTCGCCTCTGTCAGTGGGAGGTGAGAAATGGGGAGAAGGAAGGACAGAGGGAGCGCTGGGAGATGGAGGTGGTCACATATGGAGGACCCACTATTCACACGGATCTGAGCTTAATACTAGTTTGTGTTTAGTACGGGGTGGAGGTTCAGGTAGGTTTGGTTTTAAAGGGAACTGGTTCCTCCCTTTCTGGCAGCAGACAACTTAATCTTGCAAAGACAGGCGTCACCAGTGTATGTAGGGGAGGCGCAGAAAACCACACGGTGCCGAGCGATAGCAAGAAACTCATGAAACCACATGGACCCTCAGCACGGGGAAACCACCGCCCAGAAGGACCATGTCAGGGACTGCAAGAGCATGCCTGCTGGGGAACATGCTCAGAGTCAGAAAGAGAGAGATGGGGAACCCCTGAAATGCTGAGACCCCTAATGGGAAGGTTTTTACAGAGACCGGCAGTTGGGACCCTGGCCTGGATAGCCAAGAGGTGCTATCAGGGTGTAACACTAAATAACAAGCAAAGATCACCACCATTTCCCAGGCACAAGAGAACAGATTTGACCAGACGCTCAGACTAACCACTTTCCTTCCCCTTCGCAACTTCTAATGTTCATTAATATCTGCATCCTTCTCTAGTGAATGCACCTGCGCTCGCTCTGAGAAATGCTGCCACAAACCAGAGGATGGTTTTGGAGCAGTGTCATAGCTCAGACCCTGTGTCTAGCTAGCTGCAGGGTTTGCTGAAGGTGCCTCCAGGGCCACAAAACCCTCGCTTTCAGCAGCTGCCAGGTTTTAATAGCATGCATGAAAGTCATGTGTTCCTCTTCCCCCTAAGGCCCACTCATCACTATCAGCCACCATGTCTGGGGGGGGGGGGGGGGGAGGGAGGAGAGTTAAGGGCCAATGTCATATCCTCCTACATCTCAGCACATGCATCATCTATCTGCAAGCCTTATATAGCTGTGTAAGTACCATCCAGTGGGCATGTCTAGAGCAGGAAAACCGGTCATGGTTCAGAACATGTTAGCTAACCTGTTAGTGTGGACAGGGATCAGCATATTTAAAAATGTGATCTGTCTTCATGATCAATCCGCAGCTTCCCACTGATGTGTTAAATGTGTTACGCTCAGCCCAGTATATGGTGTTTTAAAATGCTTTAAATTACCTCTTTTCTTACTCCAAACAGACATTGTGCACAAGGGTTGCAGAATCATGTCCCAAGTGCAGAAAATATGGAGTTAGCTGCCTGTCTTTGGTGTCTGTCTGTCTCCCAGATTAACCAAGCTATAATTTCCAGTAGCCACTAGCACAACTCAGGAGTGATGTACGCAGTTATGTAAATTACTCGATGGTTACGAGAGAGAGGCAGGTGGTAAGTGAAAGAGGCTGAGTAGAATTGCCTCATTTGTGTGGATACACAAAATGAAAATAATTTCCCTTATCTGCCAAGTGGGCAGAGGTTCAGCGTGCGATAGGGGGAGCAGCAGAACAACAAGAAAAGGGGTTGGTGTTTGGTCATAGATGGGAACTTCCAACTCAGCTTCTGTAGTTGTGGAAAAAGGCCAAAAATGACTCGCTGAAAGATGTAAACCAAAGGCAACCGCTCCCTTTTCAGTCCACAAGGGCCAGCATCTAGTGCCTTACAGGACGTGATGCAGTTTGCATTTACTATAGCCAGTGTTACATTTGCTCAGTGCTTGGTGTTTAATCTCTGTAATGAGCCTTGCTATCATATTACGTCAGAATCCCAAAATGTTGTCAACAGTATCAACATTGATACTGATGCTGGTCACATTCATTGCAAGGAAGAGCTACCGTCATGTAGAAACAGCTGGCAACATGGAGGAGTCACAGGGGGAGCTGGAGCGGTAAGAAGTTATTGTACCCCATTTTCTCATCATTTCAACAATTTGCATTTGAATTTTGCATACACAGCTGTATGATTATTTTTGCACCAGGGTTCCCTGTAAACTGTGCACTTGTGCAGCTGCTCAAGAGAGATTCAAATGGGTGCCCACACTAGATTTTTGTTTCTATTGGTGGTGCACATTCACACATACCTTGGTGCACATATAAAATTTATTCTGTGCATGAATGGAAAAAACCACACGTGGTTGGAAAAGATGAAGTGGAACATTTATTTGCATACTTATCTGTTTTTGTTATTCCTCAAAATCTAAATAAAAACGTGTTCAAATGATCAGCTACACATGACAAGTAGAAAAAGCTCACTAATGCAACCTACAATTATTATTACTAATTATCTGAATTAATTTGAAATCTTAGCAAATATTTCATCTTTAAATCATTTTAGAAGTTGTCTTTTTCTGTTATGTCCAGTGAATGATGTATGTTGTCAGGAAGTAATCCAAGATGTGCAGACTATGTGCAAACAGATTATTGCAAATATTAACAATTCGTGATCAGACACATGGATTGTATCACTTAAAGAACCAGGTTGCTGCTACAAATGCTTATATTTGCTTGCTCAATAATTTGCCTTCCTTAAATATTCTCCCAAACTTCCTTCATGTGCCAAATTCTTACCTAGTCTAAATTAACAGTGTTCCATTGAAATCAACTGGATTTTTAATTGATTTAGCATAATCTGAGTTAATTAATTAATGTACAAGTCACAAAAGTCAGTTGTAAACTGATCTAAGGGCATCCACTTAGGAAATTATATCAGTTTAACTAACTCATCTTAAGACCTGATTTTAGTTAAACCTGTGCAGCGTGTAATTATGATTCACAGTACCTTTTGTTGCTTTATGATTCTCGTCTTCCTCCGCCGAACTGCACCTGTGAACGTTGTTTGCATAGTTAATATTTTACAGGGACAGTCGACTGTCTGTGCTCCACATATCTCCTTACTCCCACTGGCTGGGACTCTGCTGCTGGCTGCTTCTGGGGCTCCGCGTGGTCTGTGGTGCCTTAGCACCCCCCGCTGTACCACTGACTGGGAGCTACTCGAGGTAAGCCCCTCCTGGCCTTAGCTCTGACCCTCTCCCACAAAGCCAGAGTCCAAAGCTCTCATCTTCAGCCCCTCCCCCCCCAATCCCAGAGCCCACACTCTAATCAAATGATGTTGGGTTATGGCATCAACAATTTTCTTCCTCTGGGTCATGAGAAAAAAAGTTTGAAAACACATTGTTGCAATGCCCCGATATTGAGCGGCAACACTCCAAAATTTACATCTTGAGTCACTACTTGGAGACAATGTTGCATGGCACCAGCAATGCCGTTATGTGGAGATGCCATGGAGTTGTGCTGCGAACCTCGATCCTGACAGGGTGGTAGATAACCGTACATAAACCCATGTCCCTCGGGCTGTCTTGTGACAACTTCTGCGTGGTTTCCCGATGGATCACGCACATTTCAGGATGTGATATAATGGGGGAGGGCATCCCTCTGGCTGGGAGAGCAGCATGTGGACTTCACAGACGCCAGTCAGGGTCACTTGGATTTGTTTGTTAAAAAGTGTTTTTGCACAATCCAAAGCACCGCCGCAGTGTGTGAGGTGTACGAGCAAAACCACTCACCCTTATGCCGTCTGCACCAGACGAACAGCAACAGGACCAGCAGGAGAAAACTGAAGCCTCCAGTGATCTGGAGTCCAAGGAGAAGGTTCAGAGATCCTGACATGTAAAAGGAGATACGCTGTCTGAGTACGTCCTAAAGAAATGCCCATCCTGGCCAATGTGCATTTTTCAGAGGCGGTCTTGGCAGATTACAGGATTGTGCTGAACTCAGGAAGGTGTGATAGGAGAGCAGAGCTCAGTGGTTCCCAGATTTTGACTACTTTACCCCTTTCAGGAGTCTGATGTTTTTAACATACCCTCACATTTCTCCTTACTTAGAAACTACTTGCTTACAAAATCAGACCTCACACTACTCAAGGGTCACAGCCACGCTATTACTGAAACATGACTTACTTACTCATTTTTACCATGCAATTATAAAAATCATTTGGACCACTCTATGGAGAGCACTTAATAAGTGGGGGGTATTCGTATGCATGGTTTAGTTTCAGGCTCAGCGGCAGATAAAAGTGAATTACACGTTTAGTACATGAAATTCCTGGCTACTTTGTTGGAAGAGAACACTCTAAAACTGGGGCTTGGGAACCTAAGCCCCCCCCCTGGCTTGCCTGAACTGGCCCCTGAGGCTTGTGGCTCCCCTCAGCATTAGGGAGACCGTGCTAGTGCTCCAGCCCCCACTGTCCCTCCGTGGGGCTGGAGCACACAAAATCTACTAGTCTGGAGCCCCCTCGGCTTTGGTATGTGAGGGGAATGTGGGGAGTGTCTTTCTTCTTCTCAGTCAGGGGCCATGTCAGTGAGGGGTTGGGTTTTATGTTTTTGCTTCTCACCTGTGTGCGGCCCCAACTGATTTTTCTTTGGGTCAGCAGCCCCCAAACCAAAAAAGGTCCCCCACCCCTGCTCTAAAACAATGGGAAAAGACCTAGTAGTATTGCCATAAGCACAGCAGAATGGCCACAACCAAAGGGATACTGTAATATGTGGGAATAGTCTATACAGGAAGACAGATTTGACTGTGAATTTGGGCGCAGAGCCCTGTACCTTAAAAATCCCAGTAGATTCTAATAAGACAGCATTTCTGAGTGGATAGGACCTTTCCGTATCACCTGTATGGCTACAAATCCCACATGATTGGCATAAAATGGCAGTAGTGGATCATACTCCTGGCCTTCTAGTCGGGATAGCGATAGACATTGCAGAACAAACAACAGATCAAGGAAGTCACAAAATCTAGGGAAACAGCAATGGCAGATAACGTCAGCAAACTGAGGATCATCCGGGCAAATGACACACTGAGACAGTTTTCAGGAACTGCTGCACATCATTGCTTCTTGCAGCAGCTAGAGATGTAACACACAAGAGGAGAAGCAATGCTTACCTGAGTATCAGGTGGCAGAAATTGAAATTACTTGGGATACAATTAACATGATCTGATCGAGACAAACCAATTTGGTACCTGGGAAGGAACATTTGCCTCCTGACTCAGCTAGAATTCTCTAGGGCAAGGTAAAAGAATATACAAGAGGCTATTATGGCAATTAAGTAGCATAGGGGTGAGAGGTAAAGTTCTGTCATATATTGGACACTGGTTAAAATAAAATTAAAGTGCTAACACAACTCCTCAATACGTAGTGTAGCTGGTTAATATTATTAAAGAATCCAATATACACTAGGCATGCTCCTAATAGTCAAGAAAGATGGTATCTGCTTTGGTAATGCCTGAAGGATTCAGATTAGGGCTAGTATTAATTATCTGGAGAAGGAAGTGAACTGGGAAGTGACTGCCCAGATTAGCAGATGATAGAAGATGTTTAGTTTAGACATGATTAGAAAAGACTGAAGAACGGCCTACAGATTTAGCTAAATTAGATGATGGGTAATGATAGAGTGAACGTGGTTTGATGCACATAAGCACAAAACGATGCACACTGGAGGGAACTGCTTGTCACCAAGTTACATACATACCATCACCTGGGTTTCTATTAGAATCTGGGTTCTCATGGTTCATCTGTGGTTCAGGCATAGTCAATGTGATGTTTCTAGTTTGCCGTGGTTCACTGAAGGTGACGCTGTAGACGCCGCTGTCGTTGAGCTTCAGGTTCCGAAGGAGCAGAGAAGCATTTTCAGGGAACAGCTCAGCCCGGCCTTCGTAGGTGTGATGTGTAAAATTATTCCCAGAGCAGCGGGTGGGGATCCCCTCAGCACTGACAGAGCAGTTAGTCGCTGTGTAGCTGATGAGTGGATTAGGGGTGTTACTGAAATACCACTTAATGGCCAGTGGAAAGAGAAATGGCCCTGGTTGGAGCCTGTAGGAGACGGGCAGGAGGACAGACTGGCCGATAGTTCCATTGATTGAATCCTGAGGAACCTCAACGAGAAGAGCGTGGGAAGAACCTGCAATAACACACAGATAGAGATCAGCAAATCAGCTGCACCTGACACCAGAGAAAACTTTCCCTTTAAAATTCCTAGTGTCTGTAGGAAAATAATAACCGAATGCTATTGCTAAAGAGAGCTTCCCACAGCTGTCAAGACAGCACCCAAGTGGGGCACACTGAGATAAATTCTAGCTGCATATGTCATATTTTATTATAGTCCAGTACAACCATGGCTATGTTATGCTCCAAGACCAATGCTTTCCAAGAGTACAGGGGTTGCAAATTTGATTATAATGAAATCCACACATGAGGAGAAGGCAGTACCCTTGGTTCATGAACAACAAACCTCTAGGCTCAACTCCGGAGACATCTGGGGCTGCTCCAATTGAAGTTGGTGGAAATTACGTGTGTGCATCTAACGAGAGGGTTGGGCTACACAAATAAAGCTGTTTCCAGGGGTTCAGCAAATGAACCAGTAACAGGCAGGTGGTGACAGGAATAGCAAGAAATGTGGCTTCATCATTTTGGGAAACAGGTTCTCTTAAAATAACCCAAATTGCTCTCAGGTGTTTTACTTTTTACTCGCTTAATAAAAAGAGTAAGGGCTGGTGGGGTAAGTCTATTGGCACCAGCACTGGGAGAAAGAGGGAGGTGATGTGCAGCTGAATCCTGCCTCTCAGGAGATCTTCAAGGACTTGGAGATGTAATAGCTTGTACCAAGTTGGCCCCAAAGACCGTGCTTGTTGCAGAGACTTCTCGGAACACCCCGGTGATCACTTAGGACTAGACTGTGGGGGGATGGACCATTCCCTTCCAAAGACATTAAAAGGAAGGTTATGGGTGCTGGGGGAGGAAGAGGTGGCTTCTCTTTGGAAGTTCAAGTTAATCAAACTCCATCCTCTGCCTACTGCCATGAAACCTGCCCACAGTATATGAGCTCTGAACCAAATCAGTGGGGTTCCAAGAGCCTTCATACTGTTCTACAGGGAAATGAAAGTCAGGTATGTTGTATGAAACATCAAATGATCCCATTCAGAAAGGATGCCTGTGCTATAAAACCTTATCATATACTGCACCTTATACTTATACAAACTGCACCATCAAGGCATAACTGATTAATACAATCAACCCATTACAAGCTATTACATTAAATCAAACACACACAGAAAACCTTTGGGGACAGGACCAAACAGTTCCCTTTCCCCCCCATGATGTGAAACCCTGTCAGTGCTGACTGCACGTTAGAAACGACAGAGCCGATCTGTTAAGTTCAAGTTAGGACATTTCCAATGAGGTTTTTCCAGCTCCTTCCCCTCCCACACTTACCAAAGAACAGCAGGATAGACCAGCAGCGCCCGCCTGACTTCATGTCTCCTCAGAGTCCGAGTGTGTGGCCACAGCAGAGACAGTGCAGGAGGAGAGCCCCTCGCTACTGACCTCACAGGCCAAGTGAACATCTCTGAAATGTCATCTCAGCCAGGAAGGAAGTCACTGACACACTCAGGGTCTCTACAACAGGCAAAGGGCTTTATTTATACATCACTTTTATTTGCCACATCATTTGAAACAGGTATGCAAAACGGTAGAAGTGTGGAAATACAATCTAGCTCGGGGTGACCAACCTGTTACAGACAAAGAGCCAAAACAGTGGTGGATACAGCGCAAAGAGATGAAGGAAAGAAGTTGTTGAGCAAAAACCAAAAACAACAACAAAGAAAAAACACCGATGCCGCTTTAAGAGCTGTGTGTGGCCCAAGCAGGCTTCCATTGGCCGCAGCGTCATATCTCGCTGCCCCAACTGGCGCCCTGACCAGACAAGGAAAAAAAGTCAGAGCAGGGGAATGCAGAACAGCTGCGGGTGTGGGACCCGAGCTGCGGGAGCCGCAATTTTTCCTTTGAAGAGCCGCATGCGGCTCGCGAGCCGCGGATTGGCGCCCCGGTCTAGCTGGTCTCTCCCTAATCTTCGTACTTACTGAAGTAAGGGCTGGAAGCCTGTTCCGGACCAGATCCTGTGCTCAGATACACTGGTGTCAGTCCACAGTACCTCCACCAAAGTCAATGGGTTTGCATTGGGGTAAATGAGCAGAATCTGGCCCTTGGCTCATAATTTGACACCCACTGGGCTCAGGCGCCGTATCGCACAGCTACCACGGAGTGGGGGTGACCATGTTTCCCTATGGTGAATCTGGGGCCCTTGGTAAAACTGCTCAAAGTCAAACGAGTTCAAAGGCATCCAATCAGAACGATGCCGTATCCCTTCCCAAACATGCCATAACACTCCTGGGCCCAGCATGAGGAAAGGGTCATGGGGGGCTCAGGTACAGGTGTAGTGAGGGTCCATTGGGGAGGGGTGACACTGGGGCCCACTCTTGCTCCCCCACTGCCCCGTCTCTTTTGCCAGCCAATGCTGCCTGGGAAACTAGCATGGCCGGGGGGGCAGGGGGCCGGTGCCAGCAGCAGGGGTCATGTTCCCCCCCGCCCCAGGAAGCAGTAGCCCCAGCTCGGGCTGCTCCCTGGCTCATGTCGCTTTGTGTCCCGCTGGCAAGTGCGGGATCCAGCCACTCCCCCGAGCGCTGCGCTGGGAGAGCAGTGTGAGCTGGGGCTGCTGGCTCCGCTTCCCCTGCTGCAGCCTGTGAGTGGGGGCAGGGCTCTGCCCTGCTAGTGGTGCCAGCCCCCCCACTAGCGCCCCAGATACCTAGACATTCTGGGCTGCAGGCTGCTGGCCGGCCCTTTGGCCCTTCCACCTATGGCATTTAGGGGGCATGTACCCCCTCTTGCCACCCCGTGCGTCCCTTCTTGGGGGGCTGTAGGTTTGGTTGTGGGGGGCTCAGAGAGCAGAGGGGGTGGGAGACGTGAGTCCCAGACTGATGGGCTCCAAGGACCAGTCAGGCTGTAACCCTTCCTCTGCCTGGGCGCAGGGTGACTCTGTTTTGGGAGCAGGGCCCAGCAGGCTCAAGCCAAAAACAACAACAAAGAAAAAACACTGATGCCCCTTTAAGAGCCACGTGTGGCCCAAGCAGGCTTCCATGGGCCTCAGGGTGGCTCTAGGGAGGTAGTGCCACCCCCAACCCCGATTCCCCAAGCAGGACACCCCACCTGTCTCGGCTGTGGTGGGGGAAGGGGCAACCAAAATTATGATTCAAAAGGGGCAGGGGCTCAGCTCAAAAAGTTTGAAAACTGCTGCCCAGAGTGCAGGGTGGGGGTAGCTCCGGGTGAAGGAAGAGGAGAGGCGAGGGGCTGTGTCCCTCTTTCACACACTGGCTGCCACTCCTCCCACTGTTCCCGGGTGAAACATCTGTAATTAGTGTCACTCATGTGTCATGGCTGATGATTTACCAACAGACAAATCATCACTAAAGTGGAATGAATGAATTTTGCCTAATGTCAATACTTCACCCAACTATTTTTAAAAGAAATTATCCAAGTTACCATTTTGTTTAGTTTCTGTCACACCAGTTCAACACAAATTACTCTTCCTAAAGTTGTTCTCAGGTATCTCCCCTCTGAGTTACCTGAGGCGTGTCACACTTCATCAAAGAGCTGAAAAGCGCTTCATAACCATGTCAGGGTCTGTTGCCCAACTGTCCTCCATATCCACGATGAAAACAATCTTCAGTTTCACTCTTAGGATACGTCTACACTGCACGGCTATTTCGGAATACCTCTGGTATTCAGAAATAGCTACCCCATGTCTACACAAGCCGCTCGTTATTTCAAAATACTTTTCAAAATAACGGGCATGTTATTTCACCATCCTGATAAACCTCATTGTACGTGGGATAAGGGATGGCTTGAAATAGTGTGTTATTTTGAAATTTAGCGCTGTGTAGACGCTCCCAATTTCAAAATAAGCTATGCAATTGATGTAACTCAATTTGCATAGCTTATTTCGAGTTAAGCCCTGCTGTGTAGATGCACCCTTACTTACACTCAAAAAGATTCTAGTTATTGTTCACTCTTTTATGCTGATGGAAAGTTGCCAACCAGCTCGACTTGAAATCAAAATATTTTCCATTTTCAATTTTTCTAATAACTCTTTTTAGAACAGCAGACACTTTTTACTGAAAAAAATAATTTGTTCAAAAACTGCCCAAAAAAGTTTGAATAGAAAATTTTCCACTAACCCCGTCATAAAGTTTATTCAGCTGCCCACATTTGGTGAGATGTTAACTTCAGACACTTTCTGGCCCCAAATAAATATTAAGAAGGCACTATAAGAAACTGCCACACTACAGGTTTCAAAGAATTTCTTCCAGTTCTGCTTTAAATAAACACAGCAAGAATGTATTCGTATGAAAGCACTTCTGGGAGGAACTACTGAATATTCTGTCAACCCATCTGACCGATGGACAAGGCATATCCTCATCCCCATAGAGCTGAAACCCTTCCCTTGGTCATTTGTGTCTATAGCTGGCAATATCAGATGCCACAAAAGTGATATTAAAGAGGAGGAGACTTCATTTGAAATAGAACTGACCAGGTTCAATCAGAGGAGCAACATCTGCTATCAGTCCGTGACTGCTACCCAGTGGGCTGCAACCAGCTTGCTAGTTTACCTGACAGTGGAATTTGGCCCAGTTACTTTGAGACTCAAGCAAAAACTCGTAGTTTCATGCAGTGAATGAAATGGTGCAACATCAACCCCTGCACAGAGACTTCTTATTGTCCCAGGAAGAACCTCTTTGCCCCCAGAAAGGGACCTAGGGAACATGACATTTAAATATATTTCAGCAAACTGAATTTAAAAGACAGTGACTATTTCCAGTGAACTTCTGTAAAGGCAAAACTACCTCCTACGGAGAAAATGATTGCCCCCACACTCAGACACAGCCCTTCACACACACACACTAACCACAATGATAACTCTGCTTTAGCTAAAGTAGCTCCCGCTTCCTGCTTCACAGTCCGTGAGACGGAGAAAAGATGGGCTCTCTCTTCCGGTGTTTGCACTGAGCTCTGACCACCAGGTGTTTGAACAGAGAGGAAGGCCTCTTATCACCTTCCCCAATCTCTGTCACTGCTGTGGCCAGTGGACACAGCTATATGTCGAACCTGCTCTTCTACATGATGTGTTTGTGCTACCTCATGCTGGGGCCCACAGAGACGTATTCTGTTATCCAGCACACGGACATACTTTATTATTTCAGTAACAGATTCACGTCTTGATCTGCTCTTACATCCCCCCAGAGTAATTCCACAGACTCCCACGGCATTGCTGCAGAGTACTGGGAACAGAATAGTGCCTTCAACCTCCAAATATCCAACCAGGCACAGCAAAGACAAAGTTGAGCCATCATGTAGCATTGGTGGAAGCCTGGGTTTTATCCCCCACTAGTTCCCATCTAGGTTGTGTCTGCATTTGAGTTTTTGTCTCACCCATAATTATTCCCAGTAGATGCAGATGGACTGGCCATGGCAGAGGTGGCATATACATTTTCTCCAAGGGTAGGTCTATACTGCATCCCTCTGTCAGCAGAGGGATGCAGATTAGGCAGGTCGACATTGCAAATGAGGCAGGAATTTAAATATCCCCCACGCCTAATTTGCATAAAAATGGTCGCCGCGTTTTGCCATCTCAGCACTTTGTCGGCAAAAAGCAGCAGTCTAGAGGGGGATCTGTCGAGAAAGAAAGCCTTTTTCAACAGATCCCTTATGCCTCCTGCAAGTGCTGAGTCGGCAAAACGCGGTGGCCATTTTAATGCAAATTAGGCACGGGATATTTAAATCCCTGCCTCATTTGCAATGTTGACCTGCCTAATCTGCATCCCTCTGCTGACAGAGGGATGCGGTCTAGACATACCTCAAGTGTGTCATTTAGACCTGCTCAGGGGAAGGTGGTAAAAACACCTGCAAATAGCTGATGCTGGAGAGTCCATCATTGTTACCATTGGTGGGGCTGCTTGCCCTTGGCACTGGAAGTAAAATATATTCAACTGTAGACAAGGCCATGATGAAGAAGCCTGTCAAGGGAGGTCAATGGATATTCTCTCCTGCAGAACACGCTACATTTGTAATAGCGCTAGGCAGTAAGTAGCACTGGGGTTATCAAAGGGATTAACTCTGAGCTACCGGACAAGGTTTCAAAGCCCATGTTCTGTCACATTTTCCTGTCTCATCCCACAATGAGACCAGCTAGTTGGATGTTAACTAGAGCTGAGCTGACCATACACCCATAGCCTGTGAAACTTCATGGCAAAAAAGTCACAACTTCATTCTGGACCGTATTGTCTCACACTGCAAACTGACACATGATTGAACCTTCTTTTCCAGCAAGGCACTAGGCCAGTGACATGGGGCTGCTTCCCACGAGTATTCTGAACAGTTAACGCCCCCCTTCCTCCCTGAAATGTGCACCTTGTGCCTTCCGCCCACCCCCCACATTGCAGTAAATATTTTCAGTTGTACACAGCAGTAATTTCGGCTACAGATACAGTTTCTGGGGCAGCAGCCTGAAGGTGACCAACATGCATGTATATATGGTTGTGACAATTTTCTTCCACTATTTGATCTGAGGAAGTGGGTCTGGCCCACGAAAGCTCATCACCTATTAAACCATCTTGTTAGTCTTTAAAGTACTACACAGTCCTGTTTTTTTGATGCAGTTCAATGCAGTAACAAATATGTTGTGGCAGTAACAGATGCCACAGATTCAGCCCACACAGAAGCAGCCGCTCGTAGACAGCGCACGTGTGGTAATGGCTGGGCTCTCCAGAATAGCTAAGAGGTGTATGTGCATGTAATGAGCTCAAGCAGAGCATTTACACGGACTTCTTTGCTCTTAATTTTGTTATTCTCTTTAAGTGAAGAAACATATTTGTTGACTAACCTGAATATTTTCAGAAGCAATTGTTTTCTCCAGCCCGAAGATTTTGCCAATTGCACTAGCTGTAAAGCTGGGCAAATCCTTCAGGAGAAAGACAAAACCCAACACACTGATTAGTAAATAGCCTTGCCTAGTTTAGGTCAATATGGTGTGTGAAGTCCTGTTAGTCACCACTTGCAAATACTTAGCTGACTGCTGGGAATTTCTGGCAATACTTGCAAGAACCAAGAGTTTCTCAAAATTTAGTCTCCATGGTGGTTCACTCAAAAACCTATTACAGAAGTTAATTTTAAAATCTTTCAATCAACAAGTCAAGGCACACAAGCAACACCACACAACTTAGGCAACCACTCATATAACACCAATGCTGAATGCCACATACACTAATTGAACATTTTGTAAGTAATTGATAGGCTGAAAGGTTGTCATAGAAATGATGTGATGAATACTTACAAATAATGAACATGCAGAAATCAGGAACAGTTCACAAATGATTTGCTAACCAAAATGGAGATCATGTTCTTAGAGGATGTTCCTTGTAGCAAATAGAGTAGCCAGTTCTGTCTATGGTCCGCAGCTTTGTAGCATATTCAGCTACACTTTGTTAGACAGCTGGGTGTGGATAGCCACGGTGACTGAACAAAATAGGAAGAAACATAGCACTTTTTTTTTTAGGAGAAACATTTTAGGAAGTAAGAATAGTTCTCACTGTTACCCATTTAGGAACTTACCTACTGTTTGAGAATTTAATATAGATGATCTGTAATTTTAACAGGAGTGTGTTGAACTAGATCATTGAAAAATTGTGGAGTGCTGTTGTAGCACATGAGAAGGGAATTGTATATGTATAAAGCTCTGTTCTATGCAACTGCATTAGATTAGATTAGTGTACAATTGAAATATAAGTTGACCAATGGTTACTTTCTGCTTCTGTTTGCAAAGAATGGAATGTCTGATGGGTTATTTTATGTCTAGAAAGCAGCAGCTTCCTAGGCAATTTGTCTTTTTCCTTCTTTCACTATTATATCTGCAATATAGACATGAAAATAAAGTAAAATAATTCTTGCACTAAAGTAGGAAGTAGACGTGTGCTTAAATAAATCCAAACAGGTAACACTTTGTTATAGCTATTTTAGATTACAGCAACATGTATATCTGCAACCATGGCTAAGGTGCTAGGCCTTGTACAAAAAGACAGTCCCTGCTCTGAAAAACAATCTAACTTTAATAATGCTTGAGTATTAGTTCTACCTGTGCAGTTTATATCCAATATTAACAAATGCATGAAACCCGGAGGATGGAATTTTGGACCAGAATTGTTTGACTCACCTTTGGAACATACATTATCGGTCTGTTTATGATTGCAAGAGGTCAGACTTTGGGAAATTAAGAGAATTAGCAAAAAAATTCCTACAGGTGACAAGTGTGCTTGTGAGTACAAGTGAGTCATGCCTGTAGGGGGCGTAGCTCAAGTCTGCCATGTTGCACCAGACATGTGCATGCCACGATGTGGCCCAGCAGTCTCATACAATATCTGGCTGTCATGATAGGGGGTAAATGCAGCTGTTCCATAACGTCCCTTATTGCTAGGAGCCTGGGCTAGGGAAGAGAGACTCTGGTTTGGGTTGCGTCCAGCAGGGCACCCACAAACTCTATCCGCTACATGGGGATTGGTACATCTCCATGATATACCTGCAGCTGTGTGACTCCCATGATGCACCACAACACTCAGTGAGAGGAAAGGCCCCTGGGAGATGTAGTGTGGCCCAGGAGCACAGGCTCTGGGACTCCCATAAGACAATGAGCCACAAGAGGGAAACAATTTCAAACTGATTCTCACTGAAATGTTTGGGGTAATTTCAACCCAAATGTTACATGGAGGGTTTTGTTGTCACATTTTTCATGGATCCCTAAGCCAGGCCTCTTTGGCTCGAGAATGGACCATGGAGAGAGTGCCGTGCCAGGAAAAATAATCAACCAACTTTCAGCACTAGCAATCAGGACAGATTGTCTTAATGTAGCAAAGGCATCTTCTCAGTGGAAGGGGAAAGAAACTTTGAAAAGAATCTCAGTTTCTCCATTACATTTCCAGGCTCCCAAATTAAGGGGAGCCCAAGGGCATGAGCTGCCTGCCAAATGAAACATTTAAAGGGTTACAAAAAGGAAGATCCTTCCTTCCCCACATCAGTAGCAATTCCACACCCCACTCACCCAATTGCTTTTATCTTCATTTCAGCTATGTCTACACTGCAGGCTTCTAGTGCAAGAACTGTTTTGCACAAGAGTTTCTGTGCAAAAATTCTTGCGCAAGAGCGCGTCCACACTGCCATATGCTTTTGTGCAAGAGATGTGCTTTTGTGCAAGAGCGTCCGTGGCAGCGTGGACACTCTCTTGTGTAAGAAAGCTCTGATGGCCATTTTAGCCATAGGGGTTTCTTGCGCAAGAAAGCCCTGTTGCCCGTCCACACTAGCCTTTTTGCACAAGAGTGCTTGTGCAAGAGGGCTTATTTCTTGTGGGGAGAGGAATAACCCTTGTGCAAGAAGCCCTCTTTTCCGATGCTTTACTGTAAATTTACTCGCACAAGAATGCGAGTGCAGTGCAGACACTCTGTAAGTTTTTGTGCAAGAATGGCCGTTCTTGTCCAAAAAGCCTGCAGTGTAGACGTAGCCTTCATATTTTTAAAATTACTTTAGAGTGAATAAAGTGCATCTCATTCTAGGATCTTCACAGAGCATACCATCCATGGCAGAGCCAACAACAAGCTACAGTCAGTTTCTTATTCTCCATCCTACCCAGTGGCTCCAACTGCTACACTCTGGCTATGTCTAGACTGGCAAGATTTAGCACAAATACTCTAAACGCAAGAGTTTTTGCGTTAGAGTATTTGAGTAAGAGAGCATCTATACTGGCATGTGCCTTCGCGCAAAAGCATCCGTGCCAGTGTAGATGCTCTCTTGCGCAAGAAAGCTCCGATGGCCATTTTAGCCATCGGGCTTTCTTGCACAAGAAATTGATGTTACCTGTCTACACTGGCCTTTTGCGCAAGAACACTTGCGCAAGAGGACTTATCCCTGAGCGGGAGCATCAGAGTATTTGCACAAGAAGCACTGATTTCATAAAGTAGAACGTCAGTGTTCTTGCGCAAATACTCATGGCCAGTGTAGACAGGCAGCAAGATTTTGCGCAAAAGCGACCGCTTTTGTGCTAAATCTTGCCAATGTAGATGTAGCCATACTGCGTATCACAGACACCCAGAGAGCTACTGGAACAGGGGCACACAGGGTACATGTTAATGGAACCCATAGTAGCGCTTAATATGTCCCACATGCTCTGGAGATAGGAATCATCTGTATGTTGTTGTGTCTGTTCATTGCCTGGCATGATGGGATCCTGGATCCCTGACTCGGGCCTCCAGGCTCTCCCCCTGTATGAAGAGACAATAATGATAATCTACAGGATCAGGGACTCAAGCTGCTTTCAGAGCGGATGGGTCCTGAGTTCACAAAGACGCTTGAGATTTAACCCATCATCCATTTACGTTTGTCAAATGCACTCTTCTGGAGAGGTGGACCGTCCGGAAAATCCATCTGAACCACATTGCCACAGCTGGAGTTTTCCCAACAAGTAGGATGTTTTGGAGGATTTACAGCAGAGCTCTTGAACTGTGCGACTCCCAGAGTAACCGCATGTGCTGAACATGCCTAAAACCAGCTGTCTATGTTGGGGTTACGGCTGCTGCTAAGAGAAGCATATTCAGGCTGTGACTCGAAAGTGGGCTGACTGTTCCCAACATCTTCTCCTATCATTGAATAAATTGTTGATACTGTCTTTGGCATTGAACTTCCCATGGGAGATTCCTCTTGATTTGAGACCTAGATATAAGCAGACAAAACAATCCCGTGAGATAAAAAAAATTATTCCTGGGGATCAGCCTTGATTAAAAAGAGATTTGAGTTTATAGTTATCTATCTAGTTATCTACTATTTTTATTTCTTTATCCTATGACACCAAGCAGCAGCAATTAGCTCAGCAGTTGTTCCTTTTCCATCCTCCTCGCTTGAGCTTAAAGTCAGTCTGGGAACTGCTGACTGCACCTGAGAACAATAACATAAGGGAGTAATTAAGTTTATGGCACCCCAGGAATGACATTGTGACGTTTTGCAAAAGTACGGTGATCTGGGGCCCTGGACCCAGCAATGTATGCCAAACAAGCTCCGTCAGTCAAAGACATGGCTCAAAGCACATCGTAGAAATAAGCACATGGACCAGTCCCTAAAGACTCAGGCACATCAGATCGGCACAGGTACAAATATCCAGAGAGGTCCACATTTGCATAAAGCCTGTTATGGAGAGATCACAGAAGCTACTACAGACAGCTCAGATCACTGTTGATTGGCTGAGGCAGTCTCGGCTCTGGCCTGACACAAAGCTTATTTGTGGCTCAAGATGAGTCGTTTACACAGCTCTAGTCAAGGCCTGTTCTGTAGGTGGGTCAGTGGAACTGTTTAGGTATCTCGGGGAGTCATGATTCTGTAGTGGATGTAGAAAGGAGAAACCTGACATAAGCCCATGTATCGCAGGCCTGGTGTGAGCTAGGTAAAAGTGACCAAGGCTTTGCTAAAATAAAGCAAAGTTGGTCTATGAGCAAAAGGCAGGTCCTGCTTGCAGGATTTGGCATGAACTGGGCTGATATTGCCAAAACACTCCTACCTAAGGGGTACTAGCACAGGTCATAATCACATGCCAGAGGGAAGCTAACAGAACACCTCATTAGGAGATATCTTGGTACCAACACACTCCCTATAGACAAAAGGGACAAACTAACCCAGGGCAGGGGTAGGGTTGAAGATGACAGCATGATGGATAGTGATGATTGAGTCACCAGAAAATGGGTGGTATCTAGGTACATCAGAGGGTGTCACCCTGATACATCAGGAGTGCTATGTAACTGGTTTGTACTTGTATATAAGACTCTTGTCCTTGTCCTGTCTGGAGGGCAGTGGGAAATCCAGCCACTGACTGAGCTGGTCCATTGTCAGGAGGCACACAAATACTAGCAGAACTGTGAAAACAACAAGCAGTCCTGGGGCACCTTAGGGTATGTCTACACTACAGCGTTATTTCGAAATAGTTAATTCGAAATAAGTTATTTCGAAATAATGCATCTATACACAAAATGCATTTCGAAATAGCGGTTTGCTATTTCAAAATAGCGCGTCCACACTGAGTGGACACTAAATTGCATTTAAGGCCGGCCGGAACCAGTCCGGCAGGACATCAGGTCAGGAGTTACTTTGTGTGGCTGCTGCCTGAGGCTATCTGAGGCCTGTGCTTAAAGGGACCCCCCTGGACAGCCGGTTCTCAGGTTTCCCTGCTTACTTGCCTACCTCAATGAGGGACAGCAAAGGATTTTGTCTTAGCGTGCTTTAGTTGCCCTGACTCGGGACACCACAGCACTCTACAACATGCAGCCAGAGCTGCCCCTGGGCACTCTGGTGCTTCTCTTGGAAGCATTTCTGTGAGCCTGGCTGCACTTTCTGCAGGTTGCCATCCAGGAGGTCCATCGGGGGGCTGTCAGTATCCAGGAAGCCCTGCAGGAGAGCTTCCACCCTGAGGAGCACTAAGAACCTCCCTGGTCTGCCCCACTGGGGGCTTGTGCCTCATTCCTCCTTCACGTCCTTCCACTTACCCCTCCCTAACCCCCCTTCCTGATGTCAAATAAAATACATGTATTTTCATGAACACAAACTCTCTTTATTTAACAAAACTGGGGGTGGGGGGGAATGAAACTCTGGTGAGACTGGGGAAAGGAGGGTGGGAGAGGGGAGGGGGAAACCTGGGAGGAGGGAGCTGGAAGGGGGAAGCAAGGGGATGAATGGGGAGGGGAAGCTCAGGGCTCAGGGTTGGAGGTCTCGCCGGACCAACTTGATTTTCATGCAAACCTGCTCCTGGGTTCGCATGTGGCCTTTGGTGGCCAGGCTGGCAGCTATCCTGCCATAGACGGCCATGTTCCTCCATCTAGTGTGGAGATTGTGGCCGTTGGGGGCATCCCCCCCAAATCTGAATAAGGTCCATGATCTCCACCCTGGACCAGGGAGGTGCCTGCCTTCTCTGGGCTCTGGCAGGCTCCTGGGAGCTGGCAGACTGCTCCTGGGGAGCGGTGGAGGGCTGGCTGTCAGTGGCTTGCTGGCTCATGTTTTGGGGAGACTGGGTCAGGGGCAGTGACTGCTGGCTCTGGGCTGGCAGGCTTAGAGCTGGCACAGGCACTGTGGCCAGAGTCAACCCCTTTAAGGGCTCCGGGGAGGGGGGAGGGAGAAGAGTGTTCTTGGTTGAGGCTGGAGTGGCCACCAGAGCATCCTGGGAAGGCTGGAGGCCCCCTATTTCGATATAAGTGTCTACACAGCACTTATTTCGAAATAGTTATTTCGAATTTTGTGTTATTCCTCGTGGAATGAGTTTTACCAAATTCGAAATAAGCACTCTGCTATTTCAAATTAATTTTGAAATAGCGGTTTGGCTCTGTAGACGCTAGGAAAGTTATTTCGAAATAACGGCTGTTATTTCAAAATAACTTTGCTGTGTAGACATACCCTTAGAGACTTACACATTTATTAGCTTTCATGGGTAAAACCCACTTCATCAGATGGCAGGAGACTGTGCTTCATTTGACGGTAACCATGGCCTAGTGCCGTCACACCTCACCTGAAGTTGTGGAATTTGGGAGTTCGCGGAGTCTGCTGTGCTGGTTGTCTGCACAGAGCCAATGCAAGACACTAGGAGGAACATACACACAGGCAAATGTTTATCAACATGTGCTGGAGGGAGATACTTATTAGGACACCACATCACCGACCACAGTGAATGTCACAGGGAGCAAAGTGGTGGTAAAGGGACAAACGAGAGTCAGCAAGAGAGACCTTGGCAACAGGCAAGGACAGACAGAAAGACCTGGGAGATTCACTATTCACACTGATCTGTGCTTTGTGCAAGTTTGTGTTTAGCACAGGGGTGGGAGTTCAGGTAGGTTTGGTTTTAAAGGGAGCTGGTTCCTCCATCCCCGGCAGCAGACATCTTAATCTTGCAAAGACAGGCGTCACCAGTGTATGTGGGGGAAGCGCAGAAAACCACACGGTGCCGAGCTATAGCAAGAAACTCATGAAACCACATGGACCCTCAGCACGGGGAAACCACCGCCCAGAAGGACCATGTCAGGGACTGCAAGAGCATGCCTATTGGGGAACATACTCAGAGTCAGAAAGAGAGAGATGGGGAACCCCTGAAATGCTGAGACCCCTAATGGGAAGGTTTTTACAGAGACTGGCCGTTAGGTCCCTGGCAGGATCGCCAAGAGGTGCTACCAGGGTGTAACACTAAATAACAAGCAATGATCACCACCATTATTCAGGCACAAGAGAACAGACTTGACCAGCCTCTCAGACTAACCACTCACCTTCCCCTTCGAAATTTTTAGTTCCTCTTAATATCTGCGTCCTTCTCTAGTGAATTCACCTGCGCTCGCTCTGAGAAATGCTGCCACAAACCAGAGGATGGTTCTGGAGCAGTGTCATAGCTCAGACCCTGTGTCTAGCTAGCTGCAGGGTTTGCTGATGGGGCTTCCAGGGCCAGAAAACCCGTGGTTTCAGCAGCTGCCAGGTTTTAATAGCGTGCATGAAAGTCAAGTGTTTCTCTTCCCCAAAGGCCCATCCCTCACTATCAGTCACCATGTCTGGAGTGGTGGGGGTGGAGAACAGGTCAAGAATGACTCAGAAAGGTGCAAATCAAAGACAGCCGCCCCCCTTTGCATTTATTATAGTCATTGTTTCAGTCTGCATTTGCTCAGTTCTTGGTGTTTTAATCTCTGCAATGAGCTTTGCTATGATAATGTTAGGTCAGATGCCCCTCTCCTACCCTCACCACAGAGCGGCCATGTCCTGGGGACAGAGTTGTTATGGCCCAGTGGGGAGGGTCATCAGCCCTGGCATGGAGCTACTGCAGCTAGGGGAGAGGCATCCTCTCTGCCAGTCCCAGAGAGGGCAGTTCTGCTGCACCAATTCTGTGTTGGGCCCAGCAGGCACAGCTGGCACTCTGTGTGGCCACCTTGAGCCCCTGCACAGAGCTTGTTAGGCAGCTGCATGGCTGTCCGGCTGCGCAGTGTAACCCACACACCTAGCGTGGTGCATTGTCCCACATAGTGGCACTTAGACCACTTACAGCAAAAGATTAAAACAAGTGAGCTCTACAGCCTGAGGGTAAGAGGCCGCTGGCTTTATAGCTCAAGCTGTTGAGGCTTCTACACTAAGTTCCAGGTTCAAATCTACTCAGTGGTGGTTACAACAGCTTAGAGAGAACTTTAGAGTTTGTCTTCCGGTATGTCTGTGAACGATGTATATTGTCAGGAAGTCATTCTAGGGTGTTCATCTGCTACTTACAAGCAGTTGTTTCTAAACATTCAAAATCCTTGATTGGATACATTGATCATGACAAATAGAACCAGGTTGCTAAAGCAAATCCTTTTTATTTGTTAAAAATTTGCTTTCTTTAAATATTCTCCCAAACTTCCTTATGAGCCAAATCCCTAGCTGGTCAAAAATAGCACTGTTCCATTGCTATCAACCAGATTTTTAATTGATTTAGTGTAATTTGATGAGTTAATGAATTAATCTAAAGTAACATAACCCAGTTGTAAACTGATCTAAGAGTGTGCACACAGGAACTGATGTCAGTTTATCTAACTCAGGGCAAAAACAGATAATAGTTAAAGTGCAACTTTTGTGCGTGGAAACCAGATCCCCATGTTTTATTACGATTTACAGTACCTCTTGTTGCTTTATGATTCTTTTCTTCCCCTGCTGAACTTCACCTGTGAAAGTCATTTGCACAGTTAATATTTACAGGCACAGTAGACATTCTGTGATTTACATAAATCTATTCAGATTTGCTAGTGCTTGAACTCAATAGTCCCACTGTACTTTTGAAACTGAAGACATGCATCACTGGCACAAAGAGAAATGGATTATTGTCTCTGAGTTAGAGATTTCTCTGTATATGTGTCCTGGGAGCAAAAGGGGAAAAATGATTTACAAATAATTAACCTCAGATTCCTGAAAGAGTCATGGGAAGGTATTTAAGGGTTATGGGACTGATTTTTTCCCTCACTGAAACCAGTTTTACGTATCTCTAGTGACATCAGTGGGATTACTCCAATTTTCAATGGGCTTTATGATTTCATCAGTTGGCTTAGTCAGTGTCTCCCTGTGCCAGTTCCTTTTGGAGGAGGTCCTGAAGTGTTGCTCACAACTTTCCATCCCTCCACTTTCAAAGGCTCCATATTGCCCTAGGCACATCACTGATTATTATCTGTGATACAGGACTGTCATAGGCTAAATCCCCACTCTGGCATGATAAATGCAGAAGTGGGGGCCTGCAAAAGTACCCCAAAGCCTGATCTTTCCAGGCTTTGGTATAAAACTTCCCCCCAAAATCTTAAAAATCTAGATTTTGGGGATAAAAAATCTGTTGCCACCACCCAAGTAATAAGGAAACCAGGGGAGAGATCACTTGGGAAATCTCACCCCCTAAGATACAAACCAGGACACAAAAATTAACCAATACCAGGTTAATAAAAAGAAAGGAGAAAGATTTTTATTATCACCACAATATTCCTGTTGCAAGCACAATGACTAGATGGAAAAGTCACAAATTAATATACTCATGGGGGGAACCCCACCATGGGCCAAGACTTAATTACAAAGGAGAGCAAAAAACCATTTTTTAATGCACAGACATCAGATTCCCATTCCCTAACCATAAAACAATAAAATCTAATGGATGTAGCTAAACTTTACCCTACTTACAGATAGTGAAGCATCTATTCTTGGAGGGAGACATTCTGTCTGTTCCCCTTACTAGCTGGAGAGAAACTGCCCCCAGAGACAAAGGATGGAAAAACCCCAAAATTCCTTTGTCCCAGTTTGAAATTCCTACCTATATTCCTATTGGCCGACTCTACCTGGCTCAGGTCTGTTAACCCCTTAGTCCCCAGGCTGTTGGCCATTTCTCATGACCATGACAGGGACAATATATGGTTGTACTGTCCCACTGAGCTGCAACACTCCAAAGTTTGCATCTTGAGTCACTGCATGGAGACAACATTACATGGCACCAGTAGAATGTTTTTATCTACAGATGCCACGGAGTCGTGCTGTCAATCTCGATCCTGACAGTGTGGTAGATAATCCTACATAAATTCATGTCCCTCGGGTTGTCTTGTGACAATTTCTCCATGGTCTCCCAAATGATCAGTAGCATCTTGCACTTTTCTGGACATGATGTAATGGGAGGTTCACTTGGATTTGTTCATTACAAAATATTTTTACAGAATCGAAAGCATCGCCAGCAGTGAGTGAGGTGTAGAAGGAAGACCACTTACCCATATGCCATCTGAAGCAGAAGACCAGCAAGAGGAGGACTAGGAGCAAACTGAAGCCTGCAGTCACCAGGAGTCCAGGGAGGAGATATGGATTCTTCTTTGGTTTTCCTCCTGACATATAGAAGGAGACATGTTTTCTGAGTATTTTATAGACAAATAACTATCCTGGCAATGTGGATTTTTCAGAAAAGGCCTTTGTAGGTTACAGGGGTGGGCTGAACTGAGGCAGCAGTACTAGGCTAGCAACCATGAAGACCTCAGGTAATGTCTCTCAGAGCTAGTACCTGGATGGCTATGCAGCTGGGGAGCCCTTGCTCCCACCACACCTGGTAAGATTTGCACTTGGTAACAGAAGGGCTTCTGCACAGCCCTGCCGCATTAACTGCATGCTTAGGAGACACAGGCTGTGGGAGTGCACCTGGGCAAATAACTGAGAGTAAGAAATGCTGCCCACCTTAGAACTTCTAGGCAGTGATGAAGGCACTCACCTGGGATGGCAGAGACCCAGGTTTATATCCCCCCTTCAGAAGAGGGCTTGAACCCAGCCTGAGTTCCCCCATCTGAGTATCCGAATCACCAATCTATTGACTATTCTGGGATGAGTCTCTCAAACTCCCCTGCTGAAGCTCTTGGACTTAGACTTGAACCTGGTAAGTCCCACCCTCCACTTCCAGGTGAACACAGCCCAGAGACCATTTGAATATTTAACACAATGGAAAACTCTGTAGGGTGGAGATCAGGGCCCTGCTCCGAGAGAGGGGAGATCTGTATTCACAGCTGTGGTCTACAGCAAGGATTCTAGCTGTGGTCTCCCACATCTTAAGTGAGTTCCCTAAACACTGTTAAAGGTAGGCAGAAGCAACTCCTCCTCCAGTAGCAGTGTGAATTTAGAGCCTTCCACCCCAGCTCCAATTTTGTTTGTTTTATTCTGACTAAAACCATTCAGTAAATTCATGTCAAATTTGCAAATAGTTTTGGGTCAATTTCTTTCTATCCCTTATTCTTTTGGCAGCATAACTATAAACAAATGGGCTGCAAGAATCTTTTTCTCTCAAAGAAAGTATATTTTTTCCATATTCCAAAAGTGCTAAACTATTTCTGCTCGGTCTTTCCAAAACAAATAACCTTTGATCAGACACCACACCTTGAAAATTTCAACTTGATCAGTGAATGTTTTGGAAAAAGTTTGAGAACTGAGAATGGAAGTTTAACCTTTCCTGGCACCATTACAGCTCAATAAGCCTTACTTCAGTGTCAGGCAAACTGACGGAACGGATAACTGTAGAATGTTACACGACATCTGGATGAATGTCATTGCATGAGCTGGTCCTGAAAAAGTGGCTGAAAGTCCACTCAATTCCTGATCCCAAAAGCAAGGCATTCTGGGACCTGGAATCCCAGGACAATAGCAGACTGAGAAGAAATGTATGCTGGGAGAGGAATAGAAAAGCAGTGGGCCCGCGATGCCTGGGCTCCAGAGTTGGGGGGCAACTCCACCAGTGTTCACAGCTGGGTCAGACCAAAGGTCCATCCAGCCCAGTGTCCTGTCTTCCAACAGTGGCCAATGCCAGGTGCCCCAGAGGGAATGAACACAACAGGGAATCAAATGATCCATCCCTTGTCTCCTATTTTCACAACAGTAATAATGCTTTCTCAATCATAATGGATATTCCCAACCAGGGCTAATGACAGACTTCACCTGGCCCCGGGCAATATGGCAGAGGCCTCGCCTCCCGACCTCAGAAAGAGGTGTGGTCTCTGGTGGAAGGGGTGGGGCTAGAGGCAACCACCCCTCAGCGCTGGGGCTCCAGTGGCGATTTAAAGTCCCTGAGACTCTGTCCACTGCTGCTACTGCAGTAGCAGTGACAGCCAGGAGCCTCAGGACCTTTTAAATCAGTGGGTCCTGGGGCAACTGCTCCCTTTGCCGTCCCTGCTCCCCTGGCAGCCTTGTTCTCATCCTTATACATCCAAGGATCCATTAGCCCTCTTGTCTACAGCCATGCATGGGGACCTCATGTTCAGTTCGTTATCCACCTGGGCCCCAAAGACCTTTCAGTGTCACTGCATTCTAGGACACAGGCCCTCATTCTGTAAGAGCGAGCTATGTGCTTTGTACTGAGATAACTTGTCTCACGTTTGTCTGTGCTAAAATGTGTGCTGTTCCGATCAGCTCACCTTACCAAAAGAGCCAGATCAGTCTGCATAACTGCCATGCTTCTCTCATTATTTAGCACCCCACCAATTTTTGTGCCACTTGCGGCCTTTCCTGGCAATGAATTTCTATTTGCTTCCTTAACTCTATCATTGATAACTTTTGCTTCATCTCTGATACAGGTCCATCACTTTCTTGGCCTATCTCTGAAAAATAGATCAATTAATAAGAAATAAATGTGAGGATGGGGAGGAGCAGCCAAAATGTTTGTGTGGTACTTTAAGAGGCATTCTTACACCTGTGATTTAAGGAGTGAGACCTGGTTGGACAGTGGCTGTTGCTATTGAAGATCCAATTATGTCAGAACCTATGACATGACCTGACTTGTCTCACCCACTGAGGTCTTTGTTTGCTCACAGGATAAGTGTTAGATTTCTGCACACTCCTCTTCCTGCTCGTGTGTGGCATCAGGGGTGGGTCAGCCTGCTTTGGTGGGGAGCACACAAATCACATACTTACTGGAGACTGTTAATGTGATGTCTCTTGTTTGCTGCACTGTGCTGAAGGAGATGCTGTAGACTCCGCTGTCATTCAGCTGCAGGTTCTGAAGGAGCAGAGAAGCATTTTCAGGGAAAAAGACAGTCCTGCTTAGGTATGCTTGGTGTGTGTAATATCCAGCGCAGTGGGCGGGAATCCCCACAGCACAGGCAGAGCAGTTAGTCACTGTGTAGCTGACGAGCGGATCAGGGGTGTTATTGAAATTCCATCGAATTGGCAGAGAAAGGTGAACAGAGCAATTGAATTTAAAGGAGACAGACAGAAGGACAGACTGACCCACAGTTCCATTGAGCGAACTCTGAGGGACTTCAATGAAGAGAGGTTGGGAGAAACCTGCAATAAATAGAGACAGAGATCAGCAAATCACCAGTCTTGGTACCAGAGTAAACATTTTCACCAAATATCACATTTCTATAGGGAACATTGTGTATTTTAAAGCTTTTACTTCATTGTATCCAGGTTTTTCTATAGTACACAAATTGCTACAAATGTTATGGCAAAGCTTAGCATCATCTTCCATATATTTTATTATTTTCCAATAATTAGCTGGTTATCACGTGACTCGAGTAGGTTCTATAGCAATGCTCCCAAGGGGGTCTGTTGGACTTGGAATTCTGATAAAAGTTATGTCTGCATGTCTGGGAGGGCAGCAGCCTTGATTAATGCTTAGAAAGGGGAGTCTATGTGGAAATGGTCTTTAGAAATACCTTGACAACTTCAATAACTATGCAGATGGAACTACTGAGCAGTTCCTTGCCTCAGTTCAGTAAAGAGCTGCTCTCTGCCATCAGAGGAGGAGTGCCCAGGTTGTATCACTATGGGAGGGAGAGATCAAAGCAAATCCGGCCTCTGAGAAAACCCTTTAACGATTTGTGAATCTAACAGGCTTTATCAAGTGCCCCCACCCCAAAGAGCCTGCCTGGGAGGGAAGCTCCCAAAGCCCCTCATGAGCCAGGTTTGGAGAAGGGAAATAGGCAGGACATAGACGCACAGAGTGTGAATTTGAATCTCTGAGGGACCCTCCATGCCATGGACCTGAGCCAACTGCTATGAACCTAAGACATGGGTTTTAATTTGTGATTCCCAAACCAGCACTCTTCTTCAGATATAACTCCAAAGAAAGACAAAGGACATTTAAAAAACATAACCGCACACAGCCATGTAGAAAAGATGCCAGTATAAGACAGCAGCCTGACTGTGTAGATCAGCTTTCATGCAAGCTGTACACCCTTGAAGCCAACGGCTCAAAAAACAACACTGAATAGCATTACAGTGTTGCAGACTATTAAATGAATCCAAGCAGGTACATCGTGGATACCACAACCTCCTCTGCTCTTTCTCCACATGATATAGAGCAATTCAAGTGCTGTATGTCATGTACTGGTTTCCCTCTAGTCCCAATTAGTGCATTTCTAACGAGGCATTTTCAGCCCTCTCCCCTTCCCAGACTTACCAAAGAACAGCAGGATGGAACAGCAAATCCGACTGCTCCAGTGGGAGTTCATGGCTGGTCAGACTCAGCACACATGGCCACAGCAGACATCGCAGGACAAGTGTCCTCCTTACTGATCTCATGGGCCAAGCGGACGCCTGTGGTATGTCACGGCAGGCCAGGAAGGAAGTTACAGACGCTCTGAGGATCTTTGCGCTGTGGAGAAGGGCTTTCTTTGTCAATGGCAAAGAATTCAAGTTTTTGTCTATCATCTGCAGCCGATAGATTATTTTTTTGAACTGTATTGGGGGGAATCTCTTACAAAAGGTTCTGGCCACCCTAGAGAATTGCACCGAAGCAACTTGCACCAGTGGCACTGAGTCAGTGCAAGCCGTCTCCTCGCAGGGGCTCACAGAGCACTGCATCCACACACAGCGCACACTGCAGGGGCTGTGGGTTATTGCACCTCGACCACAACAGCCAGCACTGCTTCCAGGAGCAGGTGTTCAGTGTCTGTGGGCAATGTGGTTAGAAGTACACTGGTTCACTTTTTTTCTTGCTTTGTACAAAGGATGCTTCAGATGGTTCCATCCTGTCTGAGATTTTGGGCATGAGTATTAGGGGGAAGGAGACAGGGCTCAGTCTTCTGTATGCCAAGGTGAGGTGTTACTAGCCTTCCCTGAGCCATTCTTGGGATGGCAGCCTCATGTTTACCAGGCTGAGCACGGATACTTTGGGAGGCAGTTCTCTGCCTCTTATTTGTTCCCTTTATCAATGTCCTGGTAGTATATTATGTTGGATACTAATTTTACTTTCTTTGTTTTTGGTGATTAACCAGTTTCCTTCTCTTTTTTGCTCTCCTCTGATGATGTTGAGATAGGAGAGGTCCAGGCATGGTTTCGGAGGAGTAACTTAGACTTCCTTACTCCCCTTCCCTAGTGCTGCTCAGCTCAGAACAAAATATTGATACAGTTTCAACAAAAGCTCAGCTGGGCCTGTCTTGTTGTAAACAATTTGCAGCCAAACAAAGAGAAGCAAAGGTGTGGATTATATTGTGTTGCAGTGTACTTCTTAGAAATGGGCAAAGCAACCAAAATCAATACAAATATATAATTTAAATGATATGCATAGAAAATGAAACATTGATTTGTGCTCTTTGTTATTTCCACAAGAAGCATGTTTTTATGGTGCTCAGTAAGCCTAAATGTGACTTCTGCTTTCATAAGGACCACCTCTCTCACTGTTCTCATTCTTTGTTATTGATATGTGAGTTGGGAGAGAAAACCGGGAGGAAGATATTTTGGCTTACATGAAAATGTGAGACCCCCTTAGGTTAAAAGTGCCAGATGTGGGCACAGCTTCTGCTTGTCCTTATAGAAGATGGTGTAGGAGAACTCCAAGGTTAATTCTTGGAGCTCTGGTACCTATCTAGCTGAGGTGATGGCCACCAGGAAAGTGACTTTCCAGGACAAGTGCGGCAGGGAGCAAGTCGCTAATGACTTGAAAGGTGGGCCCATGAGCCATGCAAGGACTAGATTCAAGTGCCAGAGTGGAAGAAGCTGTCAGAGATGTGGGTACAATCTATCTAGACTCTTAATGAAATGATGTATTAGCGAGTTATCAAAGATTGACTTCTCCTGGGTACCCGATGGAAGGCAGAGATGGACCCTGACCGACGATATGGCTAAACCCTGCCTTCTTAGTCTAGTAGGTAGTGCAGATTAAAAGGGACCAGGACTTTGGATGGAATCATGCCCTTCTGGAGGGACCACATCAAGAAATGCTTCTACCAAACCAGATAGGGGGCCCTAGTGGAAGGTTTCCTACTGCTCAATAGTAGCTCCTGCACCAATTCCGAGCATAGTTGCTCCTTCACAGTCAACCATGGAGCTTCCAGGCTGTTAGGTAGAGGGTCTGCAGGTTGGGGTGACATAACTGGCTGTGGTAATGAGGTCTGGGAACATGGGAAGTGCTATTGAATCTTCCACTGAGAGCTCCAGGAGAGCAGTGAACTAGTGCTGGCGGGGCCAGGCAAGTGCCACCAGAATCAGAGAAGCCCTGTGTTACTGCAACCTGAGCAGGACTCTGTGTATGAGAGCGAAAGGGAGGAATGCGTAGAGCAGGTGGAATTGTCCAGGGCAGCTGAAATGCATCCCCTATGGAGTCTGGGCTGTGGTTTAAGAAGGAGAAAAGCAGCTGACACTTCCTGTTGCCTCTCGTTGCGAAGAGCGCTAGGTGGGGATACCCCCACCTGCAGAAAACATCGAGGGACACATCCACTCTGAGAAACCACTTGTGAGTTCGAAAGGAACGGCTGACACGCTCCACCAGCACTTTCTGAGTTCCTGGGAGGTATGCGGCTTCTAAATGGATAGAACTTTGAATATAAAACTCCCCCGAGTAGCAGGGCTTCCTGGCATCAAGGAGAGAAACAAGCACTAACCTATCTGTTTATATAAAACTTCGCTTCTGTGTTGCACATCATCTTGAGACACACCTGCCTTGCACATGGGCTAGGAATGTCTGCCATGCCCGACTGACTGCCCTGAGTTCCCTGACACTTCATTGAATCAGTATTTGTTGACAAAAATATTCCACCAAAACCGTTTTCTGACTATCTCTAATCAGCATGCAAAATACCAGATCATAGCAAGAGGCATGAAAAAGACACACATCATCTACTCCATCCTCCAGCCTGCCCCTCCAGGAATGTATATATGATTAGTGAATATTAAGGTCAGTGAGCATTGCAAGTCCTCAGTATATCTGAAAAACAGGGACAAAGAGTCTTAGAAATGGAGGGACAACCTCCCACCCTCTCCAATGAACACTTCTGAAAATCTGTATGTGTGACACAATCCTGTTCACAATTATATACAGTTGTGGATGCAAGAAGGCAAACTCCTAAACTTTCAGAGCCATACATGTATCTGAAGAGCTGATTAAACAGAAAATCACAGAATCATATAATACTAGGATTGGAAGGGACCTTGAGAGGTCATTGAGTCCAGACCCCTGCCCTCACGGCAGGACCCATTACCATCTAGATCTGACAGATGTCTATCCAACCTGCTCTTAAACGTCTCCAGAGATGGAGATTTCACAACCTCCCTAGGCAACTTATTCCAGTGATTAACCATCCTGACAGTTGGGAAGTTCTTCCTAATGTCCAACCTAAACCTCCTTCACTGCAAGTTAAGCCCATTGCTTCTTGTTCTATCCTGAAAGGCCAAGGAGAACAATTTTTCTCTCACCTCCTTGTGACACCCTTTTAGATACCTGAAAACCACCATCATATCCCCTCTCAGTCTTCTCCTTTCCAAACTATACAAGCCCAAGTCTTTCAGTTTTCCTTCATAGGTCATGTTCTCTAGACCTTTAATCATTCTTGTTGTTCTTCTCTGGACCTTCTCCAATTTCTCCACAGCTTTCTTGAACTGGACACAATACTCCAACTGAGGCCTAATCAGTGCAGAGTAGAGAGGAAAAATGACTTCTCGTGTCTTGCTCACAACATTCTGTTCATGCATCCCATAATCATGCTGGCTTTTTTTGCAACAGTGTCACACTGTTGGCTCATATTTAGCTTGTGGTCCACTATAACTCCCTAGTACTCCTTCCTAGAGAGTCGCTTCCCATTCTGTGTGTGAGAAACGGATTGTTCCTTCCTAAGTGGACTGTTCCTTACTAAGTCATTTTTATATGACTCCTTTTGTATTTTTAGATCATGCAAGATCTCCTGCTTAAGCCAAGGCGGTCTTTTGCTGTACTTTCTGTAACATAATAAGTTCTGTAGTTCAGAAAAATCCATTATTTTAAGATTGTGGCCACATTATGACAAATACTATCATGAAATATTGAAAGTTTGTGCAATGTTTTGTTTTGGGTGGAGTGCTGTCTGAAAAGTCATTGTAAGGAAACATCTTAATATTTCCAAATCAAAACATTTCATTTTGCTTTGCTTAACTGACTGAAAACACTTTTTCAGTCAGCTCCGTGTACAAATCCATTCCTCTGCTGTGGCATGTTATTTGGCAGCAGTTGTCATACAGGATGCCCAATGTCACCATCCTCCCCAATGAACCAGAGTCCGTGGTTGGAGTACATCTCCATGATAGACCTGCAGCCATGTGACTCCCATGATGCACCACAGAGCTCGGTGGAAGGCAAGACTTCTGGGAGAGGTAGTGTGGCAGGGAGCACAGCCCACAGGAGACAGTGGGTGCCTGAATTATGACTCTGACAAGACACTGAGCCACAAGTGGGAAATGGTTTTATTTTAAACTGATTCTCATTGAAACCTTTTGGGTAATTTCAACCCAAATGTTACATGGAAGGTCCTGTTGCCACGGTTTTCATGGGCCCCCTAAGCCAGGCCTCTTTGGCTTGAGAATGGACCATGGAGAGGCTGTGGTGCCAGGAAACATAAACAACGAATTTTCAGCACTAGCAATCGGGACAGATAGTTTTAAAGCAGCAAGGTTAGCTTCACAGCGAAAGGAGAAAGAAACTTACTTTAAAAAAAATCTAAGTTTCTCTTTACATTTCCAGGCTCCCAAATTAAGGGGAGCCCAAGGACATGAGTTGCCTGCCATATGAAATATTTAAATAGTTGCATAAAGGAAGATCCTTCCTTCCCCCACATCAGTAGCAATTCCCTGTCCCACTTACCCAATTGCTTTTATCTTCACTTTGTGTTCGCAATATTACTTTAGAATGAATAAAGAGCATCTCATTCCACAATCTTCATGGAGCCCACAATCCATGCAAGAGACTTGAACAAGGTACAGTACATTTCCTATTCTGGCTCCCATATGATGGCACCAAATGCTACACATACTGTGCATCACAGACACCCAGAAAGCTACTGGAATGGGGCTCACAGGGTACATGTTAATGGAACTCATAGTAGTGCTTAGTATGTCCCACATGTTCTGGAGGTAGGAATCATTTATATGTTGTGTCCGTTCATTGTGTGGCATGATAGGATCCTGGATCCCTGACTTGGGCCTCCAGGCTCTCCCCCAGTACAAAGAGACAATAATGATAATCTACAGGATTATCAAGCTGCTTTCAGAGCGGGTGGGTCCTGAGTTCACAAAGATGCTTGAGATTTAATCCATCATCCATTTAAGTTTGTAAAATGCACTCGTCTGCAGAGCTGGGCAGTCTGTAAAAATCCATCTGAACTACATTGCCACGGCTGGAGCTTTCCCAAGAAGTCGGATATTTTTGGGTATTTACACCACAGCTCTTGAACTGTGTGACTTCCAGAGTAACTGCATGTGCTGAACATGCCTAAAACCAACTGTCCACGTTGGGGTTACGGCTGCTGTTAAGAGAAGCATACATAGGCGTATTCAGTCTGTGAGTCGAAAGCAAGCTGTCTCTGCCCAACATCTCCTATCCTTGCATAAATTGTTGATACTGTGTTTGGCAAGGAACTTTCCATGGGAGAGTCCTCATGATTTGGGACCTAGATATAAACAAACAAAACAACCCAGTGAGATAAGAAACTTATTCCTGGGGATCAGCCTTGATTAAAAAGAGATTTGATTTTATATTTAGCTATCATTTATCCTATGATACCAAGGAACAACTCTGGCTCAGCAGCTGTTCCTTCTCCCGACTCTTCTCTTCAGCTTAAAGACTGGCCGGGAACCGCTGTCTGCAATTGGGAGCAACAACATAAGGTACTAATTAACCCAAGACTGACTTTGTGACATATTGCAAAAGTGCAGTGATCTGGGGCCCTGGGCCCAGCAATGTATGCAACGTATGGAGGACTCACTATTCACACTGATGTGTGCTTTAGACACATTTGTGTTAAGCACATGTGCAGGGTTTCATGCAAGCAATGTGCACCACCATTTCCCACACACAACAGAACAGACTTGACATGCCTCTCAGACTAACCACTCTCCTTCTCTTTCACAAATTCTAATTCCTATTCATATCTGCGTCCTACTCTAGTGAATGCACCTGCGCTCGCTCTGAGAAATGCTGCAACAAACCAGAAGCTGGTTTTGGAGCAGTGTCATAGCTCAGACCCTGTGGCCAGCTAGCAGCAGGGTTTGCTGATGAGGCCTCCGGGACCACAAAACCCACGGTTTCAGCAGCCAGGTTTTAATAGTATGCATCAAAGTCAGGTGCTCCTCTTCCCCAAAGGCCCATCCATCACTATCAGCCACCATGTCTGGGGGAGGGAAGAGTGTTAATGACCAATGACATATTCTCCTACATCTCAGCACACACATCATATATCTGCAAGCCTCATGTAGTTGTCTAAGTACCATCCAATGGGCAGGTCTAGAGCAGGAAAACAGGTCACGGTGCAGAACGTGTTAGCCAACATGTTAGTGTAGACAGGGATAGCATATTTAAAAATGTGATCTGTCTTCATGGTCAACCATTAGCTTCCCACTGATATTTTAAATGCATTACACCCAGTCTACACCAACTGGCACATGCTGTTAAAATGCTTTCAGCTCCTTATTTTCCCAGTCTACACAGAGCCACTTTGCACAAGGGTTGCAGAATCAGATCCCAATCACCACTGTACAGCAACGGACACTGGACATTGCTAGGTAGGAACAGCATGATAGCTGCCTATCATTAGTCTCTGTCTGTCTAGAGATTAAAGAACAGCTCTATAATTTCCAGTAGCCATGTGCACAGCTCAGGAGCGATATATGCAGTGATGTAAATTACTCAATGGATAGGAGAGAGAGGCAAAAGGTAAGGGAAAGAAGCAGAGTAGAATTGTCTCATTTATGCTAATGAGATAATCTGCAGATAAGCAAAATGAAAATAGCTGCACTTATATGCAAAGTGGTCAGAAGTTTCTGAGTGCAGTACCCGGCAGGGCACAACAACAAGAAAAGAGGATGGGATTGATCATAAATGGGAACTTCTAACTCCTTCTTTAGTTGTGGAAACAGGCCAAGAATGATGCACAGAAAGGTGTAAATCAAAGACAACCGCCCCCTTTGCAGTCTACCAGGCCACAGCCTAGTGCATTTACAATGGTTGCTGCATTTGCTCAGTTCTTGGTGTTTGAATCTCTGTAATGAGCTATGCTGTGATAATGTTAGGTGAGAGTCCCAAAATGTTGACAGCAGTACCATGGAGAGCTGGTAGCTGGGCACAATCATTGCAAGGAAGAGCTACTGTCATGTGAAAGCAGCTGGCAGCATGGAAGAGCCAGGCTAGCAGTCTGCATAAGGGCTGGAGGAGGCTGCATTAGAAGAGCAGCCGGGGAAGCTGGAGCTGTGTGGTGTTATTGTACCTCATTTGGTCACCATTACAGTGTTTGGCATTTGAATTTCACATTTGCAGCTCGATGATTATGTGTTTGCACATTTGCTGTGTTTATTATTTCCCCCAATCTAACTAAAATGCCTAGTGATCAATTATGCACATAAAAAGGAGAAAAATCTCACTAATGCAACCTACACGTATTGTTAATTACTTTAGTTGGTGTTAGACATGAGCAGTGTTCCCTCTATTGGTTATGCCCATGTGCAGAATGTCTTTCATTATGTGCACAAATATGGAGGTGATGTGTCACCTAACAAAAGTCATTCCACACATGGACAGTGTGTGGCAGGGGTGGGGTGAGGGGTTGAGGTGTGGGAAGGGGCTCAGGACTAGTGCAGACAGAGGGTTGCGGTGTGGGGTGAGGGAGTAAGGGCTTTGGCTGGTGGTATGGACTCTGGGGTGGGCCGAGGGATGAGGGACGTGGGGTGTGGGTTGCCCACGGGAAGAGAGAGAGGGGGCTATCTCCAGTCCTCTCTCACTGCAGCAGCTTGGGGCCAGGAGAGAGGTTCTGCAGCTCCAGCAGGCACAGCTAGTGGAGGGGCACCTGTGACCCCAGGAGGAGCAGGTACAGGCTAGGCTGGGTAGGAGTCAGGGAAATGGCACCTGTCTCCCAGCAGTGGCAGCTCTGGGGCAGCTGCAGGTTGCGCGCCATGGCCATAGAAGAAGCATGCTCCTCCGGCCCCAGCACTGAACTGTCGTGGCCAGGGAAGAGATGCCCCTCACCTACCCCCAACCCAGAGCTACCATGTCTTACAGGACAGGGCCCCTCCCCTCTGGCCCGGGGCAGAGTTGCTATGGCCCAGTGGGGAGGGTCATTAGCCCTGGGATGGAGCTGCTGCCAACAGGGGAGAGGAATCCTGTCCGCCAGTCCCAATATGAAGCAATGGCAGCTCCATGCTGTGGCCAACAGGGAGGGGCATTTCTGCTACAGCAACTTCATGCTGGCACCAGCAGGCAGAAGCAGCATGTTATGCGGCCACCCTCAGCCCCTGTGCAGGGATTGTTAGGCAGCTGCGTGGCTGTTCAGCCAGCTTAGAGGGAACTTTAGAAATGGTCTTTTTCTGGTATGTCTGTGAACAGTGTATATTGTTGGGAAGTAATTTTGGGTGTGCAGATTACTTGTAACAAGCTGTTTGTAAACATTCAAAATTCTTGAATGGAAACATGGATCATGTCACTTATAGAACCAAGTTGAGGGAGCAAATGTTTATTTTTATTTGTTCAAAATTTGCTTTCTTTAACTATTCTCCCAAACTTCCTGAAAAATCAAATCCCTAGCTGGTCAAAAATAACACTGTTCCATTGGTATCAACCGGCTTTTTAACTGATTTAGTGTAATTTGATGAGTTAATGAATTAATCTAAAGTAACATAACCCAGTTGTAAACAGATCTAAGAGTGTGCACACAGGAACTGATGTCTGTTTATCTAACGGAGCTCAAAAATGGATACAGGCGACCCTCCAACTTACAACGGCCCGACTTACAACCCCTTGCATTTACAACCATTTTTTTCCATGTGAGATAGCTCCTAAACCCCTCCAATTTATGTCCGCAGCTCGTATTCATGACAGCGTACAACGCAGACTCCACGCATCATCCCAAAACAGGAAACGTACAAAGTCAGTGAGACTCACCAATCTGCAGCTGCTGCTTGAACTGCCCGTGTCTCCACCACATAGGTCTTCACTTTTTAGTTATCTTTGTGCATTATTTGAGCTATTTAGTTTAGTTTTCCTCCATTTCCGTAGTCAATTTTGGTATTTTTAGGGTATGAAATGGCTTTCCAGGAATGGAACCGCCATTTATAACATTGCGCCTATGGGAAATAAGGGTTCAACTTACGACGGCTTGACTTACGATGGTTTTCCAGGAACCAATTAGGTCCTAAGTGTGGGGGTCGCCTGTAATAGCTAAAGTGCAACTTGTGTGTGGAAACCAGATCCCCATGTTTTATTATGATTTACAATACCTCTTGTTTCTTTATGATTTTTCTCTTCCTCTGCTGAACTTCACCTGTGAAAGTCATTTGCATAGTTAATATTTTAGAGGGACAGCAGACATTCTGTGATTTACATACATCTATGCACATTTGCTAGTGCTTGAACTCAGTAGTCTCACTATACTTTTGAAACTGAAGACATGCATCACTGGCACAAGGAGATACGGATTATTATTGCTGAGTTAGAGACTTGTCTGTATATATGTTCTGGGAGCAAAAGGGGGAAAATGATTTACAAATAATTAACCTCACATTCCTGAAAGAGTCATGGGAAGGCATCTAAGGATTATGGGATTGATATTTTCCTCACCAAACCAGTTTTATGTGTTTCAGTGGGATTATTCCAATTTACAATGGGCTTTTAGATTTAATTACTGTCTCCCTGTGACAGTTCCTTTTGGAGGAGGTTCTAAAGCGTTGCTCACAACTTTCCATCCCGCCACTCTCAAAGGCTCCATAGTGCCGTAGGCACTTCACCGATTATTTTCCCTGATATGGGACAATATATTGTTGCAGTGCCACAACTGAGCTGCAACACTCCAAAGTTTGCATCTTGAGTGATTACTTGGAGACAATGTTACATGGCACCAGCAATGCCATTATGTAGAGACATCATGGAGTCGTGCTGTGAACCTCGATCCTGACAGGGTGATAAATAACCCTAAATAAATCCATGTCCCTTGGGTTGTTTTGTGACAACTTCCCCCTGATTTCCCAAATGATCAGTAGCATCTTGAACATTTCAGGCTGTAATGTAATGGGAGGACTTCACTCTGGCTGGGAGAGCAGCACATGGACTTCCCAGAAGCCAGTCAGGGTCCCTTGGATTTGTTCATTAGAAAGTATTTTTGCATAATTGAAAGCACCACCAGCAGCGAGTGAGGTTTACAGGCAAGACCACTCACCCGTATGCCATCTGAAGCAGAAGACCAGCAAGAGGAGGACTAGGAGCAAACTGAAGCCTGCAGTCACCAGGAATCCAGTGAGGAGATATTGATTCTTCTTTGGTTTTCCTCCTGACATATAGAAGGAGACAGGTTTTCTGAGTATTTTATAAACAAATGACTATCCTGGCAATGTGGATTTTTCTGAAAAGGCCTTTGTAGGTTACAGGGGTGGGCTGAACTGAGGCAGCAGTGCTAGGCTAGCACCCATGAAGATCTCAGGTAATGTCTCACAGCGCTTGTACATGGATGGCTATGCAGCTGGAGAGCCCTTGCTCCCACCACACCTGGTAAGATGTGCACTCGGCAACAGAAGGGCTTCTGCACAACCCTGCCGCATTCACTGCATGCTTAGGAGACACAAGCCATGGGAATGCACGCGGGCAAATAACTGAGGGTAAGAGATGCTGCCCACCTCAGGATTTCTAAGCAGTGGTGAAGGCACTCACCTGGGATGGCAGAGACCTAGGATCATATCCCCCCTTTATAGCAGGGCTTGAACCCAGCCTGAGTTCCCACATCTGAGTATCCGAATCAACAAGCTATTGGCTAGTCTGGGGTGAGTCTCTCAAACTCCCCTGCTGAAGCTCTTGGACTTAGACTTGAACTTGTGTCACCCCCTTTCCAGGTGAGTGAGAGTCATTCTGTCTCTTGATCTCCAGCCCAGAGACCATGCAAGTACTTAACACAACGGAAAACTCTGTAGTGTGATGATCAGGGCCCTCTCCAGTATTACTGATACAAGGGCCCCGATGAAGACACATACTGCCAACACAAGGAGCAAAGTGTAGACACTCACAAGTGATGTAATTACTGTAGCAGCTGTATGCCAATGTAAGTTAGGTTGACTTAATTTTGTAATGTAGACCTGGCTTGAGAAAGAGACCCATGCAGTTGGCCATAGATTTAATTCACATTTATCCAGAGATGAGCCTGATAGTAAACCAGAGATAAGAGGACCCTTCACCCATTGGGTGCTCTCCAGATAGTAGATCAAATAGAAAAACAAGTCCAAATAACTTCAAATATTGGGAAAGTTGGGAGCCAGATTTTTTTTTTTCAGGCTGGACCCACATCCAGCTTTATCAAAAAAGATGAATTTATCTTTGAAAGTTTATGGGGCTCTTGGATTCATACTGAGCAGAAACAAAGATTTACATTTCAGTACTATTTAGTCTGATTCAGCATTAGCATTGCATAAAATGTTTGCAATGAAATTTGAAACCACACGAAGCTCAGCTATGTTGAGCTTTTGTTACAACCTGAAAACTCAGACTTGAGTCCTCTGGAGGTGCAGTTACCTTTCCAGTCAAGCTAGGCCGACATGTGGCTCTAATATAAATTCAAATGAAATGTGATGATTTCAAAGTGAAGTTCCATTTGAACACAAAATTCAGGGTAAAACACTGTCTTGGGCAAGTGCATTTCCCCCCCCCCCCCAAATATGAGGAGAGCTCCTCACAGCAGAAGTTTCCCAGGACCGTGGTAGACAGAAAGCTGTCTGGTTTGACTGTGATCATTGTCTAGAACTGTTCGTTTGGCCAGAATTTGCCAGGTTTTGTTGCTTTAGGGAAGAAAGGTCCCTGTTTCCTTCCCAGTCTTGATCTAGGTTGGCACATTAAGTTCCCTCTAAGCTGTGTGGCCCCCCGGTGACACAGCTCCCTATTAAGCACTGCATGGGGGCTCAGGGCTGCAGTGGGGAGCGATGCCTCTCCCCAAACCCCAGACCTGCTGCAACAGGGAGAGATGCCTCTGCCTGCCAGCCCAGCATGGAGCTGCTACTGCCGCGTTGAGGAGTCTCTGTGCACCAGCCCAAGCACTGAACTGCTGTAGCTGGGGTGGGAGGCGCCTCTGCCTGTTGGCCTCAGCACTGAATTCTGTGGCTGGGGGAAGGAGCCTCTGCCTGCCAGTCTCAGCGCAGAGCTGCCATGCACTTGTCACGGCCGGGTCAGAGATGTCCTTTCCACGGCCCCCACACAGACTAGCCCAGACATGCCAGGGCCATGGAATAGTGCCCCTTCCCAGCCAGGATGCACTGGAGCTGCTATGGCCATGGAGCAGCACTTTTCACCTGGCCCCGAGCTTCTGTGGTGAGAGAGAGTATGGGGTAGCCCTATCTTCTTGAATCAGCTTGCACCCCCTCCACACCCCTCAACTCTTCACCCCCAGGCCCACCCTAGAACCCACATCCCATATGGAACACATTCTCCCTCACATCCCAGCTCTGATCTGCCTCCTGCACCCCAAACCCTGCATCCTTGGCCCCACCCCAGAGCCTGCACCCCCAGCCAGAGCCTTCACCCTCTCACAACTCTCTGCCCAGCCCTGAGCTCCTTCCCACACTTGTAACCCCTTGGGCTACCCCCACCACACTCCGTCCATGTGCTGAATGAGTTTTGCAATGTGTGCCAAGACAGATATTATATTATGTGTTACACATCACTCCATATTGGTACACATAACATTAATTCCACACAAGGACATAAACAATCAGAGAGAACACTTATCGCAGAAGCAACAATAGTTGAGCAATTGCATAATATTATAATACCCAAAATATAATTGAGGTCAACATTCATGTAGAAGGGGAAATATCAAAAACTAGCCCTGTCACACTAAACATTAGAAAGGGAGATTTTTTTTTCAAGAAAGAGAAAGTCAATTAGAAATTAAATAAAGAGAAATGATAGACGTTTAAAATATCTAGAATTAGCCCACAGGGTAATGAATCAGAATATTAAACAAGGTGCATGCATACCAATAAACGAAACAGGAAAATGGAAGTCGGGGAGGGGGAGTGGGTGGAAAAGGTCAAGTGGCAAGGAATGAGTGAATATTCAGGCAAGCATGCTGTACTTCAAAAAGGGGAAATCCACTCCAGGCAAAGCTTGTTAAAAGTACCAGAAGCTAAAGCAGGTAAATTGTAATATAGAAATGTGGGGGATTAAAAAGGAATGTGGTGTACAATTAGCCAAAGTCATAAAAATAAAAGACATCATATTATGTAAATACATTGGGGCTACGTCTAGACTGGCATGATTTTCCACAAATGCTTTTAACGGAAAAGTTTTTCCATTAAAAGCATTTGCGGAAAAGAGCGTCTAGATTGGCATGGATGCTTTTGCGCAAAAGCACTTTTTGCGGAAAAGCGTCCGTGCCAATCTAGACGTGGTTTTGCGCAAGAAAGCCCTGATCGCCGTTTTAGCCATCAGGGCTTTTTGCGCAAAACACTTTTTAGCTGTCTACACTGGCCCTCTTGCGCAAATACATTTGTGCAAGAGGGCTTTTTTCCAAATGGGAGCAGCATAGTATTTGCGCAAGAACACTGACAATCATACATTAGATCGTCAGTGTTCTTGCGCAAATTCAAGCTGCCAGTGTAGACAGCTGGCAAGTTTTTCCACAAAAGCGGCTGCTTTTGCGGAAAAACTTGCCAGTCTAGACGCAGCCTTGGTGTATGAAGATAGAGAATCAGATGGTAGCCTATGGGTATTATAGAAAAGCTCACACCTTATATTAATATATGGCTTGTTTGTCAGTCTGAGATGGAATTTTGCTATTCTTGTGTCTTCCCCAAAGCAAGTATGAGACTAGCAGAGTGGGGAACAATGTATCTTGGGTAAATGGACAGGAATAGAAATGCAGGGATGGTGAATTATATGGGCCGGGGGTGCTTTGACTGTGATTGTTTCTAGCAGGAGGAAATAGGACCCATTATTTGGTTTCTCCAAGCAAAATGCCTGTCATGGAGTAGACTCACCAGCATAGCACCTTCAGCTGGTTGCCTTGGGGCGCTTGTTGTTCCATTGGGCGCCTTCCTCCAGCTGGTATCTCCCCAGGCCCACTCCAGTCTCTTTGTGCCCCCTTCTGGGGGAGGGGTGTTGTTTACTCCACTGCACACTCCAGGGTCCTCCCTTCTCCCAGGGACCCCCAGTTCTTCTCCCCGGGAACACCCAGTTGCCCTGTACCCACCTTGCCTCAGTGACCCACTGCCAGTCTTCCTCTAACCCCTGCCTCTGGGGCAAACTGCCATCTGTCATGGCCACTCATCACTGGCAAAGGGGTGTGGACCTTCTGCCTCTGCCTACCACGGCTGCCTCCTGCAGCCCCAGTAGCCTCAGGCCTTGTAGCCTGGGGGCTTACTTGGCTCCCCAGCCATGCCTTCCTTCCCCAGCCCTGCTCTACCTCCAGGAGCCTCCCTGGCAGTCAGGTCCCTACTGCTCTCCAACCAGAGCAGCAGTCAGTTCTCTCTGTCCCTCCAGGAGTCCTTCCTTATATAGCCCCCAGCTGGGCCCTCATTAGCAGAGCTGCCTCAGCTGGGGCTTCACTCGGTTTTGCCCTTAAAGGGCCAGTATAGGGCAAACACTCTGGCTATGTCTACACTCGCGGCTTCTTGCGCAAGTACAGCCGTTCTTGTGCAAGAATCTGCAGAGCATCCAGACTGCTCGCCCCCTCTTGCGCAAGGAAATTTACAGTACGGCGTGGTAAGCGAGGGCTTCTTGTGCAAGAGCTACGCTCTTTTTTATCAGGTGTAAGCCCTCTTGCGCAGGAGCTCTTGCGCAAGAGGGCAGTGTGGACGCTCGGCAGGGATTTCTTGCGCAAGAAAGTCCTATGGCTAAAATGGCCATCAGAGCTTTCTTGTGCAAGAGAGCGTCCACACTGCCATGGGAGCTCTTGCGCAAAAGCACAGCTCACACATGGCAGTGTGGATGTTTTCTTGCGCAAGACTTCTTGCACAAGAACCCTTGTGCAAGATGTTCTTGCGCAAGAACCCGGCAGTGTAGACATAGCCTCTGTCACAATGCCCAATAGGGGTTTAGGAAAAACTTGGGGGAGGCCTAGATGGACTTGATAAAGCAGCCTGAGAAAGAGTTGAGTTTTGGGGCTAGAAAACTAGAGATGGGGGAAAATCTGGAGAGATCAACAGCTACTTATGAGTCTCTGAAGTAACTCAGGTTTGCTCGCTTAGATTCTTGCTTATCCCAGGAGCATGGAGCTTTGGGGTTTGGCCAAAGGGCTACAGTACTCAAATGAGAAAGGGGAATCTGAGGCAGCAGCTGCCCTATGATAAAATTACCTTTGATACAATTAACATGATAGAGACATCGGGAAGAAACATTTGCCTCAACTCTGCTAGAATTCTCCCAGGGCATCAGTAAAATAACATTTGATATCATTTACTTGTACTTGTTAAAAATAAAGTGCAAGCACAACTCTTTAATATTCAGTATAGATGGCTAATATTATTAATGCAAGTGTCCAATATGCAATAGGCATGCTTCCAACATTCAGGGTGGGTGGCATCTGCTTTGGTAGTATGCCTGAAGGAGTCAGACTAGCACTGATGTTAATGAATTAGTGATCTGGAGAAGGGAGTAAACTGGAAAGAGAGTGCTCAGATTAGTAGATGATACAAGATATTTAGAAGCTTCAGGGGGTAGCTGAGTTAGTCTGTACAGGCTAAACTTAAAAAACAGCAAATGCTCTGGTAGCACTTTATAGACTAACAAAACATGTAGATGGTATCATGAGCTTTCGTGGGCACAGCTGGTCATCTGAAGAAGTGGGCTGCGCCCACAAAAGCTCATGATACCATCTACAAGTTTTCTTAGTCTATAATGTGCTACCAGATTATTTGTTGTTTTTTAAGTTTATAGAAGATATTTAGTTTAGACATGATTAGAGAAGACTGAAGAACTGCTGACAGATTTAGCTAAATTAGATGATGGGTAATGACAGAGAAAATGCAGTTTGATGCACATAAGCACAAAATGATGCATACTGGAGGGGGAACTGCTTGTCACTACGTTACATACATACCATCACCTGGGTTTCCATTAGACTCTGGGTTTCCAGGGTTCACGTGCGGTTCAGACACAGTTAATGTGATGTGTTCAGTTTGCTGCAGTCCATTGAAGGTGAGGCTGTAGACACCGCTGTCATTGAGCTGTAGGTTCTGAAGGAGCAGAGAAGCATTTTCAGGGAACAGCTCAGCCCGGCCTTGGTAGGCGAGATGTGTGAAATTGTATCCAGAGCAGCGGGTGGGGATCCCCTCAGCGCCGACAGAGCAGTTAGTCGCTGTGTAGCTGACCAGTGGATTAGGGGTGTTACTGAAGTACCACTGAATGGTCAGTGGAGAGGGAAATGACTCCGATTGGAGCCTGTAGGAGATGGGCAGAAGCACAGAATGACCGACAGTTCCATTGACTGAATCCTGAGGGATCTCAACGAGAAGAGCGTGGGAAGAACCTGCAGTAAACCCAGAGAGAGAGATCATCAAATCACATGTACCAGACATCAGAGAACACTTTCTCCCTGAAATTCATACTGTATGAAGGAAAACAACAACCTAGTGCTATGTTTTATTACCTCGCATTACAATCACGGTTATGTGATCAACGTTGCGGCTTCAAGGATAGTGCCTTACAGGGGTACACGTGGCTGCCAATTTGAATACACTGAAGTCTGCATGCAAGGAGAAGGCAGTTACCTTGATTCATGCTGAAGAACAAACATCCAGGGGTGCACTCATTCCCAGAGACATGCTGGGCTGCTCCAAATGAAGTTGGTGAAAATTGTGTATACCGGTATGTATCTGAGGAGATGGCTGGCCCCATGAATTCTCTTAGAATAAAGCCAAAGGGCTACACTACTCACATGAGAAAGATGAAACGGAGGCAAGTTACTGACACTCTCAGGGTCTCTACAATAGGCACAGGGATTTATTTATAAATGTAAAAGAGTCAGGTATCAATGCATGGACCAGTAACGGGAAGATCATACATCCAGCTGACCCCACAGGGGAGATGGAGGAGGTCACACAGGACTAGATTAAGTGGGGGACCAGTTGTTCCTTTCCAAAGGAATTAAAAGAACGTAAGGAGGGAGTGGGCTAGGAGATGTCAGTGGATTGAGGGGAGGGCTCTCCTTTGGAAATTCAAGTTAATCAAACATCATCCACTCAGTGAAGAAGCGTGCAACTGTCTTCTGCCTACTGCTGTGAACCCAGCCCACAGCGAGTGAGCTCTGAACCAACAGAAATCAGTGGGGTTCAAACAGACCTCACACTATTTTACAGGGAAATAAAAGTAAGGCATGTTGGAATGGTGAACAGCAAATTAACCCATGCCTGTCCAATAAAACCTTATCACATATTGCCCCTTTGCGTACTAGCTGCATCTCCAAGGGTTAACTTAATACAATCAAACCATTATAAACTATTAAATTAAATCAAATCCAAACAGAAAACCTTTTGGAACAACCCTTTTCCTCATATGATGTGAAACCATGTCAGTGCTGATTGCACGTTAGAAATGACACAGAACCTATCAAGTTCAAGTTAGGACATTTCTAATAGAATGTTTCCAGCTCCTTCCCCCTCCCACACTTACCGAGGAACAGCAGGATAGACCAGCAGCGCCCGCCTGACTTCATGTCTCCTCAGAGTCAGTGTGTGTGGCAGAGACAGTGAAGGTGGAGAGCCCCTTGCTACTGATCTCATAGGCCAAGTGAACGCTCTGAAATGTCATCTCAGCCAGGAAGGAAGTTACTGACGCTCTCAGGGTCTCTACAACAGACAAACAGCTTTATTTATAATTGTAAAAGATTCAGGTTTGTACCCCCGTCACTTGAAATAGGTATGCAAAATTGTAGAAGTTTTAAAATAGCACCTAGCTGATCCCTTCCTAAAGATACTATTTACTAAAGTAAGGGTTTAACCTCATTTTGGACCAGATTTCTGTTCTCAGATACACTAGTGTAAACCCACAGTACCTCCACTGAAGTCAATGTATTTACTTAGGGGTAACAGAGCAGAATCTGGCCCTTGGCTCATAATTCCAGTTCCACTGGGCTCAAGCTCTGTATTGCAAAGCTGTCTCTGAGAGGTGATCAGCTGTAATGCTTTTCAAACCCTAAACAGGTAAGTGTTCTCTAATAAAGAGACTCCTTCGTAAGCTGTGGCAAGGCATTTGTATTTAACAGCTGTTACATTAAAAAGTATTTTAAAATGCTCTAATAAAAATCACTTTGCCCCTTAACCTGGTTACATTTCTTTGATACCCATGATGTCAGAATTCTATTTCTAATTTTCATAGATTCTTTGAGGAAAAACAAGGCAGACAAGACCAGGCCTTCTAATATGGAAAAACAAGCTAGAAAAAAAACCCAACAAAAAACAAAAAAACCCAGACCTATGAAAAGAAGCACAAACCCCCATAAACATTTCTTAGCTTAGATATTTAAAAAATCCTAACACAACTATATAAAAATTGCTGTCCTCCTTCATGATGCAAAATTATTAAAAATACCAGTAAGTCACATTTGAAGGATCTGATTTAAGAAAGCACCCTTATTCAGGAAAGCATTTAAGAACATGATTAGGTGTAAGCATGTGCTTCCCTCCAATAGAAGACAATGAGACCTAAGTAAATGGCTAAAGCCACAATTCTGCAAAAGTTTGCTCCTGGGATTAACATTACCCATTGTAAATAATCCCAACACTTCAATACATTTACTTACAGTGCTCACAGTTAAGTAACATGTGAGCAAGTTTTTGCAGGACCGGAACCTAAGTTCTTTCTAGAATCATGGCCCAAAATAGGTTTTAGCAGGGCTTCATTTTAGAATGTATCACATCATAGATTTCAAAATAATGAGCAAAAGTACTTTAAAATAAAGCATAGCTAGGTGTTCAAATTTAATTCAGTGGAAAGACCACATAAGACCAATAATTCATCAAAAATCTTGAGGAAAAGCAGGATGAAGCAGGGGGAATACTGTATATCTAACTAGTCTTTAATAGAAGTATGTGTATGCAGATATGAAATACTTTCATTTAGCTTTTAATTTTTTTGGACCTAGTGCATATTTACAAATCTCCTGTGGTTTAGCAGAGACAGCTCTTTGCTACTTCTAGCACAAGGATTATCTAACCTAAAATTAATTCATGTTACACTAAACCTAACTTGTTGGATTCCATATCTCTAGCAGTTACTCAGTTTTACACTAACAGTACATCTACACTGCAACATTATTTCGAAATAATGTCTAAATACTGTCAAGCTGGAGGACTGCTTACTCCGACTCCTGTAACCCTCATTTTACAAGGAGTAAGGGAAATCAGAGGAAGAGTGCCCTATTCCAAAATAAGTGCTGTGTAGATGCTCCCAATTTTGAAATAAGATATTTTCAAATAAACTACGCAATTGGTGTAGCTCAATTTGCGTAGCTTATTTCGAGTCAAGTCCTGCAGTATAGATGCACCCAAACAGAATTAGCATCCGCCAAAAATTAAAGTAAATGCCATGGTCTCCATGTGTGTGGTAAGATAGAGCACAACAGTATTTAGGCCCACATCTTAGAACAAATTCTTTATAGTACCTATGTGAATCCTTCAATATTCTGGTATATTAGACAATATAGCTACTTCAAGAATTCTGTTTTTAAGTGAAATACTAGTAGTTAATTTCAGTCATGTATCATAGTTGATAACTTACTAGCAAAGAGACAAATAATCACAAAAGTTGAATGAATGTATTTTGCTTAATGCAAATAATTCATCCAACCATTTTGAAAAAAAAATATTCAGGTTACAATTTTATTTTGTTTTTGTAACATTAGTTCAAGACAAATTACTTTCTCCAAAGTTGTTCTTAAGTGTTTCCCCTTTGAGATACCTGAGATATGTCACACTTAATGAAAGAGCAGAAACATGCTTCATACCAGGCATGGTATTTTCAGGATCAATGATCTAAGAGGTGTTCTCCTTATTTATGGGGAAAAAACCTTCAAATTTGTTATTAATTACATCCAAAAAGATTCTGATTATTATTCAGTTTTTTATTCTGATGGGAAATTTCTAACTAGCTCTACAGGAAATCAAAATATTTTCCATTTTCATTTGTCCTAAGAATTTTTTTGAAGAAAAGCAGACACTTTTTGGTGAGAAAATATTTTTTTTTAAAACAGTCTAAAAAGTTGTAATAGAAAAATTTCAACTAATCATAATAAAGTCCACTCAGCTGCCCATATTTGGTGAGATGTCAACTTTGGTGTGTCTCTGGGACCAAATAAATATTATGGAGGCACTATAAGAAACAGTCAAATCCCAGGTTTTTAAGAATTTTTACCCGTCCTGCTTTGAATATGTACAGCAAGCATGTATAAATACGAGAGCACTTTTCAGAGAAGATAATGAATATTCTGTCCATCCATTCATCTAACAGTCAAGGCATATCCTTATCCCCACAATATAGGAATGACTGGGCCTGAAACCCTATTTGCAATATTGCTTGGGAACCAGTGTCTATGATTGTTAATGTCAGGTGACTAAATTTCTGAGTAGATCTGTCCAGGTTCAATTAATGGAGCAAACTCTGATATCAATTAATGAGCGCTACCAAGTGGGCTTCAACAGCCTTTGCAAGTTCTGACAGTGGAATTTGGTCCAGTTAGTTTGAGACTGAAGCAAAAACTTTTAGTTGCATGGGGTGAATGAAGTGGTGCAACATCAGCCCATGCAGAGTCTTCTCATTGTCCCAGGAGGAACCTTCATATCACCAGCAAGGGACATAAGGACCATGACAATTTAAATATAAAGTCACTGTACTGAATATTACAGACAGGGAATATTTTCAGTGAAGCTCTCTACATACGAGATAACCTCCTGCAGACAACACGGTCACCCACACACTCAGACACAGCCCTTCAAGAGCTCACACTAACCACAATGACAACTCTGCTTTAGCTAAAATGACTCTAGCTTCCTGCTTCACTGGCTGTGAGACTGAGAAAAGATGGGCCCTCTCTTCCAGTATTTGCACTGAGCTGTGACCCACAGGTGTTTGAAATAGAGAGGAAAGCCTCTTATCACCTAACCTGATCTCTGTCACTGCCATGGCCAGTGGACATAGCTATATGTCAAACCTGCTCTTTAATTCAAAGCATTTATACTACTTCATGCTGGTGCCCACAGAGGCTATGTCTACACTGCAGCACTATTTTGGGATGTTGGAGGTATTCCAAAATATCTATCCTGCGTCTTAACACAAGCCCGTTATTTTGAAATACACCAGGCTCACTATTCTGATGTCCCTGTAAACCTCATTACACGAGGAGTAAGGGATGTTTCAGAATAGAGGGTTATTTCTAAATTTGATACCATGAAGACAGTGCCAAATTAGGAAATAAGCTATTTTGAAATTAGATTGAAATAAGATGCACAATTTGCATAGCTCAAATTGCATCTCTTATTTTGACCTATGGTGCAGTGTAGACACACCCAGAGATATATTCTATTTTCCAACACACAGACTTGTATTATCATGGCATTAATAGATCCAGGTACAGTTTTTACATATTTACATACTCTGAGTCATTCTGTTGACTCCCATGGCATTCCTCTGGAGTACTGAGAATGGAATAATGCCTCAAACCTCCAAATAGCCAAACAGGCACAGTGAATACAAAGTTGAGCCATCATTTGTTAGTAGTAGAAGAATGGGTTTTATCCCCCACTAGTTCACATCTAAGTTATGTCTGCATTTGAGTTTTTGTCTCACCCATAATTATTCCCACAGATTCAGATCAACAGGTGGTAACACTGGCAGAGATGGACTTTGGAAATGGCACACATTTTTTTCCACTTGTGTCATTTAGAGCTCATCAGAGAAGGTGGTAAAAATGCCTGCAAATTGTTGATGCTGTGGCCTCTATTGTTGTTACCATGGGTGAGGATGCATGCACTGTGCATTACAAGTAAAATAAATTCAACTGTAGACAAGGCCATGATGAAGAAGCCTGTAAAAGAAGGTTAAAAGGTTCTTCTCTCGTTCTGAACCTACTACATTTGTAAGGGTGTCTACACTGCATAGTAACTTGAAATAAGATGCTATCTCGAAATAGCTTATTTCATTGTTTGGTATTGTCTATATAGCGCCAAATTTTGAAATAAAGCATTATTCCAAAACGTCTCTTACTCCTTGTGGACTGAGGTTTACAGGGACATCAGAATAGCAAACCGAAATAACAAGCTTCCTGTTAAGACATGGGATAGCTATTTTGGGATACTGTGGTAAATGCAGTAAATAGCATTGAGGTTAACAAAGGGATTAACTCTGAGCTATCATAGTTAAGGGTTTTAGAGCTCATGATTTGCAGGGTGACCATGTGTCTCTTTACTGAATATGGGATGACAAATAAAATTATTTGTATTCAACCAAGTTCTATGGCAGCCAATCAGAACTAAACAGTACAAACATTCAAATTAACATCAAGTGACTAAGCCCCTGTTGAAAAGAAATACTGTGTAGTTGGATTCTTTCTGGTGCGTGGCCAACCGGCAAGCTAGGATCTGCCAGTATTGATGTGGGGGAGACAGAAAATATGGGACAATTTGCCTATTTTTAAGAAAACGTGGGAACATCTGCAGGAGAACTGAAATATGGGATTGCCCTTCTAAACGTGGGATAAATTGTCACCCTAATGTCCTGTCACATTTTCCTGTCTCTTCCCATGCTGAGGCCATCTAGATCTGTGCTCAGATGGATGTTAGCTAGATGGATGTTAGCTAGAGCTGTGCTCAGAACAACCTAATACCCTGAGAAACTTCATTTTAAAAATCGCAGGTTCATTCTGGGCCATATTGCCTCACACTGCAAACTGACACTTGGCTGAACCTTCTTTTCCAGCAATGCACTAGGCCAGTGACACGGGGCTGCTTCCAGTGAGTATTCTGAACAGTTAACACCCCCCCTTCCTCCCTAAAATGTTCATCTTGTGCCTTCACCGCCCCCCCCCCCACATTGCTGTAAATAATTTCAGTTGTACACAGCAGTAATTTCAGCTACAGATACAGTTTCTGGGGCAGCAGCCTGAAGGTGACCAACATGCAGTTCAATGCAATAACAAATATGTTGTGATAGTAACAGATGCCCACAGATTCAGCCCACACACAAGCAGCCGCTCGTAGACAGCGCACATGTGGTAATGGCTGGGCTCTCCAGAATAGCTAACAGGTGTATGTGCATGTAATGAGCTCAAGCAGAGCATTTACACGGACTTCTTTGCTCTTACATTTTTTTATTCTCTTTAAGTGAAGAAACATATTTGTTGACTAACCTTAATATTTTCAGAAGCAGATGTTATTCTCTCCAGTCCGAAGAGTTTGCCAATTGCACTAGCTGTAAAGCTGGGCAAATCCTTCAGGAGAAAGACAAAACCCAACACACCGATTAGCAAATAGCTTTGCCTAGTTTAGGTCAATACGGTGTGTGAAGTCCTTTTAGTCACCACTTGCAAATACTTAGCTGGCTGCTTCGAATTTCTGACAATGCTTGCAAGAGTTTTCTAAAATCTGGTTTTTTAGTTTTAAAATCTTTCAGTCAATAAGTCAGGGAACACAAGCAATACCATGAGACACAGATAACCACTCATACTACACTAAAACTGAATGCCAGATATGCTAACTAAACAATCTGCAAGTAATTGATAGGCTGAAAATTTTTCATAGAACTATTTTGTGAATACCTACTAATAATGAACATGAATGCAGAAATCAGGAACAGTTCACAAATGAGTTGCTAACCAAAATGGAGATCGTGTTCTTAACGGATGTTCCCTGTAGCAAACAGAATAACCAGCTCTGCTTAGCACACTGGGGTTTAAGAGTTTAAGTTGCTGGAAATGATTCGTACCCTTGCAGCATATGCAGCTATAACTTGTTAGACAGCTGGTGGTGGATAGCCATGGTGACTGAGCTAAATAGGAAGAAATATAGCACTATTATGCTTTTTTTGAGGGTGGGGGGAACTATTTTAGGAAGTAGGCAAAGTTCTCTCAGTTACCATACTATTAGAAACTTAGGTACTGTTTGAGAATTTAATGTAGCTGTTCAGTGATTTTAACCGGAGTGTGTTAAGTCAGATGAATGAAAAGTTGTGGAGTGCAGTGGGAGTAATTCATGTTGTTGCAGCACATGAGAAGGAACTGTATGGCTATGTCTACACTGGCGCGATCTTGCACCAGAAATATGCAAATGAGGGTAAGTGTGGAATATCGCTGAGCCTCATTCGCATATCTAATGAGCCGCCATTTTTGCGGAAGAGGTTCTTGCGCAAAGAAGGAGCATCTACACTGCCTCTTCTTACGCAAGAAAAACCCTCTTGCGCAATGCCGTTACGCTGATTATTTTCAGGAATAACGGCATTGCGCAAGAGGGTTTTTCTTGCGCAAGAAGGGGCAGTGTAGACGCTCCTTCTTGCGCAAGAGCCTCTTCTGCAAAATGGTGGCTTATTAGATATGCGAATGAGGCTGGGCGGATATTCCACACTTAGCCTCATTTGCATATTTCTGGTGCAAGATCGCACCAGTGTAGACAAAGCCTATGTGTTTAAAGCTCTGTTCTATGTAGCTGCATTGTATTAGATTAGTGTCCAACTGAAATGTAATTTGACCAATTGACACTTTCTACTTGTGTTTGCAAAGAATGGAATGTCTGTTAGGTTGTTTTTTTGTCTAGAAAGCAGCAGCCTCCAACGCAATTTGTCCTTTTCCTTTCAATATTATATCTACAATTTAGAAATGAAATAAAATTATCCTTCTTCTAAAGTACTAAGGATCTGGTTTAGACTTGTGCTTAAGTAAACCGAAACAGGTAACACTTTGCTATAGCTGCTTTGGATTACAGTGACATGCATATCTGCAACCATGGCTAAAGAACTTTATTGTGCTAAGCCGTGGACAAAGAAACATTCTCTGCTCTGAAAAACAAATGTTAACAACTGCCTGAAACCTGGAGGTGGAATTTTGAATTAAATTGTTTGGCTTACCTTTGGAACATGCTTTATCAGTTTCAAAAGGGCAGACTTTGGGATTGAAAAGTGCAAAGACTTACATAGGAGGCTTGAAATGTCTTCAGATTAGCTATGCAGAAACTATCCGAAAGTTGCATTCCAAATCAAAACACCTGTAGGGAATGAAATAAAAGGAGATGATCAGCAAAGACAGCTACATTGTGAGGGTTAGAAAATGAAGGAATACATTAGAATTGCTGTTGGCAATGAAAATATATAAGAGGTTTTTTTAGTTATATAAATAAAACGTAAGAAGGAAGGATGAAGGAGGAGATAAAAGATAATCTATATACAATCAAAAAAACTAAATGGATATTTTGCCTTGGCATTCAATTATGATCATAATATGGACCAGGAGCATGAAAGCAATATGGCTGATGGTAATAAATGTTTAGAAATGGAAATTATTACATCTGAGCCAGAAGAAAAACTTCAAGAGGTTAAAGTGCTTAAAAGTGGTGGGGGGTTGGGGAGGAAGGGTCTGGATACTGAAATAACTGGCAGACAAGATTGCTAGTTCAGTAGCAAAAATTTTTAATACAGTTATCTATTTGGGGGCTGTACCATCTGACTAAGGAATAGCTAGTGTCATGCCTATATTTAAGAAAGGGGGAAAAAGTGACCTAGGCAATTACAGACCTGTTACTCTAACCTCAGCAATATGCTCAACTACAGTACACATGGTGAAGGAAAGGATAATTACATTCATGGTGGTAAACAGGAAAAGGGACACAATGTAGCATAAGTTTAACAAAGATAGCTCCTATCAGACTACCCTTGAGGAAAAAACTGTTTTAGGTAATGGAAATGCTGTATATCTAATATACTAGGACTTCAGTAAAGTCTTTGGCAAGGCATCACATTGGAATGTATTAATTACATTATGGAAGATGGGGATCAGTACAAGCATTGCTAGGTGGATAGGGAATGAGCTACTAGGATGATCATCATGAGAATGGATGATCTGTCATAGGAGAGGAGACTAGAAGAGCATGGATGGTTTAGTCTAGCAAAAAGATAACAGAAAGGGCTACAATTCCTCTGTATAAATACCTTAGGAGGGTAAGTACCAGGGAAAGTGAAGAGCTATTTAAGCTAAAGGACAATACCAGCACAAGAACAAATGGATATAAAATGGCCACAAACAAATTCAGGATGGAAATTGGAAGGTTTCTGGCCTCCCAGTAAAAGTTTTGGTGCCAAACAATTTAATTAGTCCTGAGAGAGCTGGACACATTTTTGAGTGCAGTTGTATAACAAGGTTGTATGGGATGGGAGAGACAGGGCTCAGCAGTCCTGAGGCTCTTTTTGATGTATATATTGTTGTTTCTAAAGCTCTGCTTCAGGGTCTGTGTCAGCCGTGGCAAGGGTCAGGAAGGTACCTCCCTCATGTATTCTGGGAGGATTTTTTTTCAGCCTCCCTCTGAAGACTCAGAGATGGTCCTGGCTGGAGACGGGACATTGGAGGGAGTTCTGGGACACTGAAGTGACACCAAGCATGCTCTCTCAGCAGCACGGCTGACTGGTCCATGGTCATGTGCTGCATCTGATTGCCATACATGTGGGGATGGGAAGGGATTTTTCTCTGGCTCAGATTGGCAGTGAGATTGAGGGAATTTGGTTTTCCTCTGCAGCAAGCGGGTGCAGGTCACTTGCCCGGATTTTTGAAATTTACCTCACTTAATCATTTCCTTGCCATTGTGGGGGCTACTGGCACCCTCTTAAAAGGTGTAGGAGTGACTATGGTCCCCCTGCACCATGAGAACTCAGATTCACAACAGATTGTTATGACACCTGCTTGTCTGTCGCTTACACAAGGCACGGCCCACCCCCGCTTACGATTCAACATCTAAGTGAAGCCACAGGGACCAAATAAGGCTGCACAGCCTGCAGGACCAGCAATTTGCAAGCACCCAGGTCTACAACTCTTTCATGTCACAGCTCCCTCTGCCAGTAATCTCAATGGAGAGTTAGCCAAATAAGCACCTGGCTGAAAACCAGCAGGCACGAGCTGAGTGCAGGCATGAGTTGAGTGCTGGCATGAACTGAGTCAATGCTAGCAGAAAGAAGACTGTGCTGTGAAGATCTATCTATTGACAGCATGTTTCCTCAGAAAGTTAAGGCAGTCCGTAGTTTTGGGGTCCTTTTCAACACAGTGCTGTGGACACTCAGATACCCACAGCGAAGGCACCACTTCTATCTGGAACTGGCTAGAAGATTTTGCATCGTTCCAGCTGACTGAAAACTTTTTGACAGCAAGGGTCAGATTCAGCTGGTAGTTCCTTTAACAATTAACAGGCACCACCAATTCATGAAGCAAGGAGCTTTGTATTAGAAGGGGAAAAAGAGATAGAGTCACCTTGGGGGAGACCAGATAAAAAAATAACTCACAAATATCTCTATATATGACTACTAAGTGAAACGCCTTCCCCCAGCTTCTAGCCCAACAGTGTTTTTCAGAATAGTCTTTAGGTTCAGTTTTCCACTTGTGGTGCAAACACCCAAAATGGCAATGTTCCTTCAACAGCCAGCTCACCCTCTCTCTTCTAGCCACCGCTCACTGTTTGTTGTCTGTGGTCAGTAAAGGCCAGAGTTCAGGTACACGGCTCTTTCCCAGGCTCTGTTCCACAGCTGTGCCACGTAATCTGCCCCCACCCTACGCTTTTGGTGTCATTCTCTTGCCCTCTTTTTACTCAAGAGGAACCACAATTTTTTATTATCCTGACCCCCCAAAACTTAAACTTTCACACAGCAGAAATGCAAATGAAGCCTGATTCGCCAGTCATTTCCTGCGGCCCATCAACAGATGGCAGCAGAGCGCTTTTTCCCAGCTGGATCCTCCGCCCACTGAGTTCTCAAGCAGTGCAGGGCTGCTCTTGTCCCTGTGCAGCAATAGATAGCAGAAGTAAGTGCCCATCTCTTCAGACCTTCAGGCCATGGGGCTCACAAGTCACAGACCTGGCCGTAGAGATCTGTGCATTCATGACCTCCAGGCTTCATTATTGCAAGTCTCTGTATCTCATAGACTCATAGACTTTAAGGTCAGAAGGGACCATTATGATCATCTAGTCTGACCCCCTGCACAACGCAGGCCACAGAATCTCACCCACCCACTGCTAGAATAACCCTCTTACCTATATCTCAGATATTGAAGTCCTTGAAACGATGGTTCAAAGACCCCAAGATGCAGAGAATCCTCCTGTAAGTGACCCGTGCCCCATGCTACAGAGGAAGGCGAAAAATCTCCAGGGCCTCTGCCAATCTACCCTAGAGGAAAATTCCTTCCCGACCCCAAATATGGCGATCAGCTGAACCCTGAGCCTGTGGGCAAGACTCACCAACCAGACACCCAGGAAAAAGTTCTCTATAGTAACTCCTATCTTCCCACCATTGGCCTACTTACCACTGATAGTGAAAAGTCAACTAATTGCCAAGATCATGTTACCTCATCAAACCCTCCCCTTCATATACCCATCTAGCTTTATCTTGAAGCCAGATAGGTCTTTTGCCCCCACTACTTCTCTTGGAAGGCTGTTCCAGAACTTCACTCCCCTGATGGTTAGAAACCTTCGCCTAATTTCGAGTCTAAACTTCCTAATAGCCAGCTAATGCCTAATAGCCTAATAGCCAGCTTATATCCATAGGGGAGCACAAGCAGGACTACTTAGCACTCTGGTTTCTGCATTGGCTCCTCGCTGACACAGAGCTCTTTTCAAAAGGAGGCTATACCAAGCCCAGGACTGGCCCTAGGCACTCCCATGACAGACACATACCACTGGAACCCAGGACATTCTCAAACAATAGGGGAAGTGTGACAGATGCTTCACTTGGACTGGACCCAGAAAGAGGAACTTTCTACCACAAGAGACAGGAATGAGCCTGGGCTTCAGCCATGCTCAGAACAGAAACTCAACTCTTCAACTTATTTTTCCCCGATTAACACCCACACCCACACCCACCCACCCACCCACACCAGCCGAACCATAAAGCAAACAAGTGACTTCCCTGACGTGCTGAGAAGGGAGAAGAGGAAAAAAATATTATTTTTTATTTTAAATGTCTGATTATCAGATTCTACAGTGCTGGGGTCAGATAAGTTCCTTATTATGTGCTGTAATAAACAATACATAATAGCTAGTTCTTCACATCAGTAGATCTATAAGGACTTTACAAAGACAGTGACTGTCATATCTCCATTTCACAGACACATTGCTTCTGCTAGGGCAGCGTGGCCCTGCACCATCCCCTATGCAATGCTGTGCCCCATAGATATTACAGACAGTACCTCCTTGGTCCAGCACTTTTGGGACTGGTCACCAGGGAATCTGCCAGACTAGGAGAGGTAAATGACGGCTCCTCTGCTGCTGCTGGTGGCTGCAGAGTTCTGCTTTGGTGGCAGCAGAGGGGCCAGCATTGATCCAGTGAGGACTGGGGAGGTGCTCAGGACAGAGACAGGGTGGCGCTATAGCCTGGCAGCTGCTCCCACAGAGCTGTGCTTCTGATCCTCGGCCGTAAGGCTCTGCAGCCACCTTGACTCTTCTCCCGAGTGTCCATCTCTCCTTGCTCTTCCCTCTCCATCCCTGAACCGAAGCGCCGCAATTTCCGCAAAGGAGCTATTTGCAGTGCTCCGGAAGCTGTGGGAGGCTCGGGGAGGAGTTGCTGAGCATGGGGCCTGGATTTTCCCTGTGACTGCTCCAGCCCGGGAGCGCCCAAGGGGATGTTGGACCACAGATGTGGCTGAACTAGAGCAGTCCAACCTGTGTATAAGCGGCAATACAGTCACCACACCAAAGTTATCTATAGCAGTGTAATACAATAGTGGGCAAGTTTACTTTTTGTAGCTTGTTTAAGAGCTCCCTCTGTGGGACAAGGAATGCTGCTGCAAGGCATGAGAGAAGGTTTTTCATCAGTTTTTTTTCCTGTAAGTAGGGCCCTACCAAACTCATGAAAAATGTGTCATGACTGTGAAATCTGCTCTCCCCCATGAAATTGGCCTTCTGTGTGCTCTTACCCTATTACTATGCATCTTTCCCTGGGGAGACCAGTCTCTCTCAAACTGGGGTTGACTTAAAAGAAAGTTGTAAGGCAGCCGGAGGTTGCAGGGGTCACACTATCCCATCCTTGCTTTGCACTGCCTTCAGATCTGGGTTTCTAGAGAATGGAAGCTGTTGGTCGGGCACCCAGTTCTGAAGGAAGTGCCCTGCCAGCAGCAGTAAAGAAATAAAGATGTAAATTCCACTTCTGGGCTGCTGCCCTCAGAGCTGGGCTGCCAGTGAAAGGTGGCTGCTGACTGAGGGCCCAGTTCTGCAGGCAGCAGCACAGACGTAAGGGCGGCAATACCATCCCATCCCCTACTTCTGCACCGCTGCTTGAGATGGCTCAGCATTCAGGGCTGAGCTCCTGGCCAGAAGTCCCTGTTCTCCAGCTGCCCAACTCTGAAGGCAGTGTTGCCACCAGCAGCAGCACAGAAGTAAGGGTAGCTGTATCGCAACTTCCTCTCTCCCCTATAATCTTGCCCCCCTCCCCAACTCTTTTATTGGTCAGTGCCCCTAAAATTACAACATTGTGAAAATACGAGAAATTATGAAATGTATTCTTTTTAAAATCTCTGAAAGTTACCACGAATTTGGTAGGGCCCTACTTGTAGCCATGTTGTTTTACTCAGGAAAGTAGGATAAAAGTCAACAAGACCCCAAACACGTATTATTGCAAAGAAAAAATGCTTTAGGTATTCAGCACAAATAGGGTCAAATCAGAAAATAGGGATCTGGATTTTTAAACCCACCAAGCTCAGAAGTTTGAGTCTCTCTCTCTCTCACTCTTTCACCCTCCTCCCCTTCCCATCTCTCAACGCATCTCAAGTTCATGCATGGCTAAAATCCACATTTATTTTTTCTCAGCCTTTTTTAAGAGTAACTTTTAAATGAATGCAGACCAACCACTCTCCTGTATTCTGAGAATATTGCTAGTTACCCACTCTGGGCTTAATGCAGCAATGTGAAACTCGCTAGGAGGTGGCTAGATTCCACATTTAATTTTGGTTCATAGACTGGGATAGAAATCCAGGATTTTATACTCCCCTTTTCCCCGGAGGATTACCTGCGGACATAAGAGTAAGGCTTGCACTAAAATCAAGGGGTAAACTCTAAGTCAGTGTTGCAGACTGTCTGCAAACTCAGGCCTCACATTTGGAAGGTTCTCTCTGCAGCCAGGCATGTCATATAAATACACCACAAAGCCCTAACCAGGCATAAAGATTCCTTTATGTTATGTGCAAGTTGGGAGTACACGGAGCAATGCCTGGGATTTACAACCTGTGGGCTAATGTAAAGCCCTCAGGGAGGAAGGCCAGAGAGAGCCATCCAGTGATGTGAGCCTTTGTGGGGAGAAGTGCTCTAGGCTGATGTTCTACACTAGGATGCAGGATCGATGGTGAGTTTAGAGATGGCAAAGGGACTCCTCTCTCTCTCTCTCTCCTTCCCTATGGAACAGACGATGTTTTCCAGAGGAATTGTCTGAAATGCCAGGAGGGCCAAGCAGTGCACACCCTGTCCCTAATGGCAGCAGGCAAACCCAGACCCAACACACGCTGCCATTGGGATGGGCAGCAGCCACGCTCGCTGCACAGAGCCTATGAGAGAGTTTTTGGCGGGAACAGCTCTGAGGAGGTGGAACCCTCGGGATGTTCTCTGGCGGGAAAAACCGGATTGGTTGGTTCTGGCTGGCTCAGTCCAGACTCAAAGGCCGTGTGCGGCTGATGCAGCAGCAATATGGGGTTTATGGTCACAGATCCTGGACTCCATTTTGGAGTCCCAAAGGCATGATCACGATCCTCTGGGGTGTCTGCTTAGTGTCCTTGCCCAGGCTACCTCTGTTATTTCCTTGACCCTCCCCCCAGAGGCGATACGTAACTTGATAGTGGATGGGGCACATCACAATCCAAGTTCTGGGTGGAGCATGTGGCCACCTCATGCGTTGCCTTGAATCTCGACTAGAGGTTTTCAAACTGTGGGGTGAGCCCCCTGTGGGACACAGGAACTTTGGGGGTGAGCAGTGATGCCACAGCGATGAGGGAAGGAGAGTCACCTCCACCCCCGATTCAGCCAAAAATTGTAACTCAAATGGAGGCGTGTTCCGCTCAGAAAATTCCCCCGGCCCATACAGGCGGGGGGGCCCGCTGAGGTGCAGCGGGAGAGGGGTTGGTGCTCCCGCTCTGAGCTCTGCTGTGTGGAACTGGCCTGAAGTGGCTGCGTATCCCCAAAGATTCCCTCACACCTCTCTTGCACAAAAGCACATGCCAGTGTAGACACTCTCTTGCGCAAAAACTCTTGCATTAAAAGTATTTGCGCAAAATCTTGCCAATGTAGACGTAGCCTTGTAGCGGGCACACCCACCCCTCCTTTTAGCTGGCTGATAGCAAGCAGCAGTTCGGCCCCTGCTTACATATACAAATTAATTTATTGGATACTTTGCTTAAAAGGTCCCATAGTGTCAGTGTATTAACTTTCCCAAAGAGCGCATATTCTCCTTAACCTCTGACTAAGGAAGCTGCTTGAACGACTGTTATGAATTTCAAATTAACCAATCAGGCCAACTCAAGCATTACAGGCAGGGGAGGACTCCCACGTTCAGTCTCCCATGTGGGCTCCCACAGGCAACGAGTTGGTAAGTTGAACTCTCTCTCTGCTTTTCCTTGGCAACATACAATTCTTACTAGAATTACAATTCTCCTGGCTTGTTTATGCTGTTGAAAAGCTGTGTTTTATATTGTCTGTAAAATCTGTTTCATTTTCTGCCTCCCTAGATTATTTGGCTTTGTAAATAGTACAAAATAAATGCCTTAGCAATAAACTTTGACTGTACTTCTGAAGATATTATCAAAGTATGTGCAATGCACACAAATCTATTTGTCCTCACTATCGGGAAAAGATTATTTAAACTGTAGTCCGCGATCACTTTGTTCTAAGCATAAGCAGAAGAGGAGTCTGCACCACTCCGCTGTAAGCCCGGGAGCATTTCTCTAATTTTGGCTGTGTGGTAAGTCTGATCCCTGAGCAGACTCAGAGCTGGGGAAGATGAGAAAGAAATACACTAGGCTGGAGCAGAGCTGGTGAAAAAAAAAAGGCTGTGTTTTCAGTGACAGACTTTCCAAAGAAACAAAAGTGGTTTTATTTTATTAAAAAAATAATCGCAAAATGTTTCAAAAAGTCTTTAAAAATGTGAATCAAACTGAAACAGAATATGTTTGGAATTTGTTCCCACTCATCCTCCCCTCTCATATCTTGCCTTTTCTCCTCCAGAGGTGAAGGAGGTTTTTTTAAACAACTAACAAAATTATCTTAAAGCAGAGGACTTGATAGTGATAGTGAACTTCAGCGACCCACCCATCTGTGGGGCCTAGATTATCCAACGAGTTTTTGAAATGCATAGATTTTTTTTAATTTTAGAAAGTGGAGAAAGCAACTAGGGGAGAGGCAACTTTGACAAGTTGGAGCTAGTTGAGAATTTGAAAATGAAAGGCAGCTTGAGAGAATGTGGGCTCTTGATTCTAAAGAATGCCCGGAGAGAAAACAGCAGAATTAAGATAATGAATTTCAAGAAGGCAGAGTTAAGCAAATTCAGGGAGTTGGTAGGTTCCCATGGGAAGCAGTCTATAGGTCTTCTGCCCTGTGCGGGAGGCGAGCAGTGGAGCTTGGGCTTCAGACTTGTTGCAGCCCAGAGCCAATGCCAGCATTGGTTCAGTCAGTACAATTATCGGTACTCAAAGAGTTAAATGGAAAATGTCAAAGAAAAAACTTCCAAGCTATTAACTCATCAATGATAAGCACATCCTCTCCAACAGTAACGGCATGAGAAAGGTAAACATCCGCTGAGCCAGAGCTAGTGAGCTGCAAACACACGCATATGGAGGGAATACAGGAAGGCAGAAGGGAGGCAGTCCAAGGGAGGCAGCTAATAGTGTGACAGGCATTAGCCATGGGGAGCTGGAACGCATAGCCTCTAAGAAGGACCTTTCTGCCAGGAGCAAAGATACTCAGCCATTCAGACTGAGTTTGTTTTCTAAAATTAAACTAACAGTGAATTTCATGGTACTGGTTTATCTGTGCCGTGCATCTCAGTCGGGGTACATCTGCAAAGCTCTCAGCAGCAACACATAGCAGCGTGGACTGGATCCCAGTCTCCTCCCAAGGTGTGAGAGTCAGGGATCCTGCCTGAGCCACCGTGTCCACCAAGCTCTCTCCTGTCTTCCTGTGCTCTGAGGCTATGTCTACATTGCAGGCTTCTTGTGCAAGAAGCTTTTTGCGGAAGAGATCTTCCACAAAAATGTATTGCACAAGAGCGCATCCACACTGCAAAAGCACATTGGAAAAGCAATGCGCTTTTGTGCAAGAGAGCATCCAGACTGCATGGACACTGTTGTGCAAGAAAGCTCTGATTGCTATTTACAGAATGGCCACCAGGACACCTGTGCTTTTTCCGATTGCCTCCTTTTGCACAAAACCCCGTTCCCTGTCCACACACACCTTTTTGCACAAGAGCTCTTGCACAAAAAGGAGTTGTTCCTCATAGAAAGAGGAATACCTATTGCACAAAACCCCGCTGCTCTTTTGATTTTTTTGTGCAAAAACATGCTTGAGGTGTGGACGCTCCACGAATTTTTGCAGAAAAACGGTTATTTTTCTGCAAAAGCTTTGGAGTGTAAACACCGCCTGAGAAGCGCTGCTGCTCACGGCGCAGATGTACCTTCAGTGGCTGCCATACAGTGACTGTTCTAGGGTCGTGCTTATCTCTCCATCTGTTTCCTGCTCCGTGCATGGCCAGACTAGTCAGCCCCGGCAGCCTTTCTAAAACAGTCTCTCTGGAGGGGCATGTTTCAAATTCCTTTGACGTCAGTGGGACTCTTCATTGACTTCAGGGGGCTTTGGAACAGGCTCAAAGTTAGGAGGTTTTTATGCATAACATGCTAAGTTACTAAGGTCAGCGAATAGACATTTTTGCCTTGGTGTTTACTGTAATATATTAGATCATTTAATTGCCAGTAGATGCTAGCAGGTCCTTTCCTTCTCTTATGCAGGCCCCACAGGTGAAGAAAAAAAATTCCACCAGCAAGTGTATCCCAGGAAAACCTACTGATAATAAAGGCAGGATAAAAGGAGAAGGGGATGGCTATAGAAATAAAGGGTGGGGGGGGGGAGAGGGAATCTCCACCTCCTAGAGAAGAAAGTTTCAATGGCATGATTAGATTGCCAGTGATTGACAGAAACTGACTAGCCAACCAGACCAGCTTAAAGACCCCACCAGAGATCAATCAGAGTAGTATGCTGTCTAAAAGGGGGCCATGATGAGGATGATGAATTAACAAAAGAAATCCCCGAGGAGAAATTCTAGCAGCAGTTGGTTTATATTGCTTCAGATTTAGGCTTCAGATAATCACAGATGATTACTGAAAAAATTAAAGCCTGAAGTTCAAGGTCACAAAGGATTCAAAAGCAGGTGCAAGGAATATAAGCGAAAGGGTGTGTCCAGGTTAGCCTGCACCTGCCAGACAAGTATATCTTTCTGCGTTAGTATTATTGTGATAATAACATTTTGTTGCACAGATCAATGCAGTTTCTAAATGCAGCCGTTGGAACGTTAAATCCTGTTTCAAGTTGAAATTCCCCTTCAGGAAATGTGGGAAACAATCATCTATTGACTAAGGACCTGATTTAAAGTTTATGAATGGGAGTCTTTCCCTTGACTGTAGTGGGCCCCTAAATAAAACACTCAACATTGAATTTCAGTAGTGGGCGGGGGATATAAAGGTCTCCTGTTGGGGAAGGTATGGGGATATACATTTCTATTAGTTCTTAGTGCATTTGTAGGGCCAGAGTCTAGGACTATGAAACTGGTCCATCCGTAGCGGTACAGGAAAGGTATGGAGTCATGCTGCTTTGGGACACAAACTCTGTATGTCGGAGGAACTCATGCACACTCTGCCCCCATCCCGTAGGACAGTGCAGGATTCTTCCCCCGTGCATCCACCCTGCCTCCCAGACAGGTGGACTGGGGAGCAAGACCAAAGCCACGCAACTCTTCACCCCTTTTTGGTGTCACCTCTGCCTTCTGGGTAGCAGGAGAGAGCAATTCTTGTGTTTCTCCAAACACAGGAAGCTCTGGAGAGGTAAGAGGATGGCATAATAGATGTGGGAGGTTTTATCAACATTACTGATTCTCACAATGCTTCTGAGTTAGGCTGGGAAATTATCCCTCGATTTCATCTGTCTCATTGACATAACTCAGCGAGGGGAGGAAGGGGGTCAGTTTTAGTTGGATTCTAATCCAGTTCTCAGACCACTGATAACCCTGGATGAGGTGAACAGATGTCCTGATTTTATCGGGACAGTCTCAATCTTTGAGTCTTTTTCTTTTATAAGCATCTATTATCCTCAACCCTGTCTCAGTTTTTCACACTTTCTGTCTGGTCACCTTAACCTTGGGGGACAATTACTTGCTATTGCTGCTACAAAACAAACTTTTCCAGGAGGTCCCTATATCTCCATGAGCTCCACAATTCTTTTCCTCCTCCTACATCCTGCATAGCCTCCAATGTCTTGTGTTGCATTAAGGCACTCCTCGACCGGGGAGCACTGCATACAGCTCCTACCAGAGCCTCTCCTTGGGACAGCCCTAGAGCAAGGAGCACCTTAGCTCTGGACAGGTCTGATGCGAACTGTGCAGCCTTTGCATTCTCTTATGGGAGGGATTCGTATGGAACTGCAAGTCACTTGTGGTAATTGCATGCACCCTATCATTACTGCACATTGCTGATTTTTACTGTATGCTTCTGCAGGGACCTGCTGGCATTGCGCCAAAGCGTTACCTGTTGCCAGTGCAGACTCCTCAGGAGGATGAGTTACAGAAGATGAGCTGGTGCCTGAGTATGTATCAATTCCCTACCATACCGAAACACAGCAAGGAATCACATTAGTTGGACACTAAAATGTGCATCGCTGATCTCTTTCGTCAGGTTCATACAGCTCTTATATTGAAAGTACCCCAATGTGCTTCACTGAGAAGTGGCACTGGGGTCTGGACTGTCAGCCACCCCATTCCTGCCCTCAAGGCAGGAAGCAGAGGTGGTCATTCAGTGGGGGAAGAGGGAATGTTGTAAGTCCTTTCTGCACCGTCTGTATTCTGGAGCAATCACGACCTGTCTGACCCCTTGTTTAATCTAGATCCAACTTTTGTTTTGCTTCCCATGGCCTACCCAGCAAAAATACCCCCGGGGCAGTTTGGTCATGGGGCTTCCCGACAATAGCAGTGTGGATGTGGTGGCACAGGCTTTAGCATGTACTAGAAAGCTGAGTGCATATCTTAGCCTGAACTCAGGCCGCTAGCGCGTACCACCATGTCTTCTCTACCCGTGTAGCTAGATTAAAGCTGACATGGGCATTGGTAGGTGCCACAGCCAGAACGGACCATTGTGATCATCCATCCTGAGCTTCTCAACAGCACGGGTCAGAGAACTGCTCCCCAGCCATTCCCAGAGCACTCTTAGAAGATCGTCCAAAGACGAGTTTAAAATTACCACTCACGAGAATCCACCGTTAATTACCAGATGGTTAAAATTTATACCACACATCCAATCTGAATTGTTCAGCTTCAGCTTCAACTCTCTATGGGGCTGAATCTTCTGCTTCACAATGGGCATAACTCACCAAGGGCTGGGTGCTAGTTACGGCAAATCTCAATTTTAAAATCAAGCCTGGGTGTTTCTTCTAAAATACATGCACTGGTTCAACCAGAAATTGCAGCAGGGAAGTCCTAGGCCGTGTGCTATGCACTAGCTCAGCCCGGACGACTGCAGTCATCCCTTTTGGCCGAATAAGCTGTGAAACAAGAGTGCCAGATGCAACGGGAGATGGGCTCAGGCAATGCACTTTCAGGGCAGGTTCAGATTTCAACTTTCTCCCCGGCCCACATCCCCGGAGTCCAGGGACATCTGAATTGGGATTCTGGTTCAAGCCTGTCTAAGGATACTGTCTACACTTACAGCAGGAAGTGAAGTACATTCACTGCAGACACTCCTAGTACGGCTATAAAGCACTGTGTAGATGATTAGGCACTGTGGGTATGTAGCCTACATGTCTGTTTGCATACCCACACTGCTTCTCCCCCATCTATTGTGGCCACTTTTAGCAGTGGGGTGTCCCCCAGGTGCTCACCACCAGAGCCTTTAACCCACTGCAGTGAGCTGCAGGAACCTTTTCTGGTGCTTCCCCTTTGCCCCGCATGGAGAGGATTAAGAAAGGGACTTCAGTGGATGCAGCCTATGTACCAGGCTAGCCCTTCCTGACAGGGGAAGAGGCAGCTCCACACACTGCTATTCCTCACCACCCCCACTGGCGCTGCATTGCTGTGAGTGCCGGGAAGTTCTGGCCTCGCGATGCTCTCGCCTTGAGGCTCCGCCCCTGCAATTCTCATTGGCCAGGAATCACAGCCAATGGGAGATGTGAGGAGGCGAAGCCTGAAGGTGACTGTGGGGCAGGCCATGTGGAGTCACTTGTTTCCTCCCCAACAACCAGGAGCTGCCCCAGGTAAAAGTCATCCACTCTCCAATCCCCTGCCCCAGCCCGGAGCCACCTACCACACCCTAAATCGCTCCCAGACCCTGCACCCCAACTCAGAACCCTAACTCTGAGCCCATTCCACCACCCTTTCTCCCTCCAAGACCCCACATTCCAACCCTGAGTCCCTTCCTGCACCCTAGTTATCTCAGACTCTGCACTGCCACCTCATCTTCCTGTCCTGAGCTCTCTCCTGCACTCCAGAGCCCTGGTCCCCAGTGTAGACCCCTCCCCCCCCGCACCCAAATGCCTCATTCCCAGCCCCATCCCAGAGGCCACACTCCAGCTGGAGCCGTCAGCCCTCTTGCACCCATCCTCCTGCCTCAACTCACAGCCACCTCCTGCTCTCTGAATCCTTAATTTTGGCCCTACCCCAGAGCCTAGGGGACTCCACAAAGTCTAATAGCCCTGGACCCCCAGAAGAGTTAATTTAACCCTGCTGCCAGCACCTTTCACTTCCACATGATGCAATGCACCACAGCATGAATGCAGCCTGCTTTCCACTAAGGCACCCAACATGGTGCCAGCGTAGATGAGGCCCAGTTGTGATCCAGCATCCCCAAATGTACATTGTTTCATAGCCCTGGGGTAAGTACTGTGTCAGACTGACTAGCTTGTATCCGCCTTTCTCTCTAGCACTGCTGCTGGTTCTCCACTGGGCTCCAGAAACAGCAGAAGCCCAAGAATCTAGAACCGTTGCAGTGGGCTCTTCAGTGCTGCTGAATGCATTGCCCACCAGCAAACACACAGTCATAGATCATTTGCTGTGGGAACACGTAAGTAGCTGAGACCAAAAATATTGTGGATTACTACAAAAGTGGAAAGAAACCTGTGATCTATACACCCTATCAAGGCAGAGTCAGTATTAATGAATCCACCGGCTCCCTTTTGTTGAAAAATGTGCAAGAGACTGACAGCGGGACCTACAGAGCAACCATCAATTTGAACAAAATTGAAGCCAGAGAAACGAAATTGCTAGTCTTAGGTAAGTGAAAGAGCAGAAGTATTTATAAAGCAGTGAATTCAAACATCTGGCAGTACCAAAAATTATACTGAATAGATTGCACCACTGTGATGGAGATTGGGCACATTTCAAGGAAGCAGCTGCACAACCCAATGACCACATAAAATGCCCTTGAAATCATTTATACCAAAATCTTTTACACCCCTGTAGGACAAGGATCCATTAAGTGTGATAAGGGGATGACATTTCTAAATAAATAAAAAATAAGGCTGATATCAGAGGGAAAAACTTTTATGATGAGATCTCTACACTCTATGCATTCAATTCTGACTTTGCAGGAAAAATGTCAACACTCGTAGCACTACCATTATTTTCATGGAGCGTTCCAATCAAAGCCATCCTGACTTGACCCTTTTACTTTTGACAGCACAACCCAACATACTGTAACTGAAGGACAGTGACACTGGCTCTAGCCACACTATATGTGTGCACCTTGATCTGAGCAAGAAATACCATTTTGATTTCACTGATTTGCACATTAAAGTTCTGCAGCATGTGGTCAGATGGGCCTTTATCCTTGCATATGACACAGAGAAAGTCGAAAGTGGTGGTAATCCCTAGAGCCCTGCAAATTCATGGGAATCCACGGGTATCTGCATCCACCAATGTGGCTATAGATATCTGTGGCTCATTTTTGCAGACAGATGCAGACACAAATTTTGTATCCCCATAGGTCTCTAACAATTCCATCCCTAGTGAACTATACAACTGGACTGGAAAAAATGCTGAAATATATTGCAGGGAACGCTCCACACTGATCTCTAAGAGTTGACTAACTTAGGGTATGTCTACACTACAGCACTAATTCGAACTAACTTAGTTCAAATGAGTTAATTCGAACTAATATAATTCGAATTAGCGCATCTAGACTTAAAAACTAATTCGAATTAGCGTTTTGCTAATTCGAACTAGGCGTCCACACTGATTGGACGCTGGGTCACATTTAAGGGCAGCTGAAACCAGTTCCGGCAGGGCATCAGGTCAGTAGTTGTTTTGTGTGGCTGCTGTCTGAGGCTATCTGAGGCTTGTGCTTAAAGGGACACCCCCTGGACAGCCGGTTCTCAGCTCTTCCGCTTGCTTACCTACCTCGCCGAGGGACAGCAAAGCGTTTTCCTCTCCGCCTGCCTGTGTTGGTGGTTCCCACTGGGGATGCCGCCGCAGTTGGCACCATGGAGCCAGAGCTCACTCTGGGCATGCTGCTCCAGTTTTTGGACTTGCAGCTGCAAGCCTGCCAGCAACGTCTGGAGGCTGCCTGGCACCATCTGGTGCACGTCAGCCCCCTGCCTCTCCCCCTGGCCTCCCTGGGGGCCATGGAGGAGGCACAGCAGCGCCCGGACACCAGCGTGCCCCACCGCATCTGGCGTCTGGACACCAGCAGCGACTGGTGGGACCGCATCGTCCTGGTGCGCTGGACCCAGAACGTCCGGGTGAAGAAGGACACCTTCCTGGAGCTCTGCGAGTGGCTCGCCCCTGCTCTACAGCGACGGGACACTCGCATGAGGCCCGCCATCCCCCTCCAGAAGCGTGTGGCCATCGCCCTGTGGAAGCTTTCCACACCAGACAGCTACCGATCCGTTGGGAACCAGTTCGGCATGGGGAAATCCACCGTCGGAGCCGTGCTCATGCAGGTACGGCACTCACTGGCCACTGGGCCGGGGGAGACGGGGGCTGCAAGGAGGGAATGGGCCACCCCAGGGAAAACGGGGGGAGGGGGGAGGAGGCAAAAGTGCCCCGCACGGGACGGTTCGGTCTGTCCTGGCCATACGCGCCAGGATTGCGGCGGGGGTTGCTTCCGGGAGTGGGGCGCAGGGCAGTGCCAGGGAACGAACACTCCCAGCCACACGGGCGCCCCAGTGATTCGCGGTTTGCTGTGTCTCTCTGCAGGTGGTAAAGGCCATCAACCGGGTGCTGCTCCACAGGATGGTCCGCCTCGCCGACCCGGACGCTGTCATCCAGGGGTTCGGCGCCCTCGGCTTCCCCAGCTGTGGGGGGGCCATCAACGGGACGCACATCCCCATCCATGCCCTGGAACACCAGGCCTCCCAGTACATCAACTGCAAGGGGTACTTCTCCGTCCTCCTGCAGGCCGTGTCTGACCACCGGGGCCAGTTCACGGACATTAATGTGGGCTGGTCCGGCAAGGCACACAACGCCAGGGTGTTCCGCAACTCCTCCGTGTGCCAGAGGCTGCATGCCGGGACCTTCTTCCCCGACCACTACATCAGGGTCGGGGACGTGGACATGCCTACCCCTGCAGCCCTGGCTGATGAAGCCGTACATGGGGCACCTCAACCCCTCCCGGCAGGCCTTCAATGCCGGGCTCACCAGGGCCCGCATTGTGGTCGAGGGGGGATTTAGATTCCTTCTCACCTGCCTCGACCTCACCGAGCACAATATCCTTCCCATGGTGGCAGCATGTTGCGTGCTGCACAATTTATGTGAAAGGAAGGGGGAGGCTTTCCTGCCAGCCTGGATGGCTGAGGCTGAGCGCATGGCTGGCCAATACGTGCAGCCCTGCACCGCCGCCGTCCGGGAGGCCCAGTGGGGCCGTCCAGATCCAGGAAGCCCTGCAGGAGAGCTTCCAGGTGGAGGAGGACTGAACTCGTCCTGCATGCCCCACTGGGGCCTTCTTCCACCCTCCCCTCCTTCCCCTTTCCCCTTCCTAACCCCCCTTCCTAATGTAAAATAAAAACACCTGTTTTGCCAAAAAAACCTCTCTTTATTGTACATAACTGGGGTGGGAGAAGGGAGGAATGAGGCTGGGAGAGGAGAGGGGGAAACCTGGGAGGAGGGAGCTGGAAGGGGAGGAAGGGAAGGGAAAGCTCAGGGTTGGGGGTCCTGCTGGCTCTCCCGTCTCACAGCACTGTGAGTGTGGGGGCGTCGGGGAGCAGGGGTGGAGGGTGGGGCAGGAGGGACGGGGGGTGGAGGAAGTGGGAGGGGGAGCAGGGGTGGGAGGAGGAGCGAGAGCTGGAGCAGCTGCAGGGGCTGGAGCAGGAGGAGGCAGGAACCTGTCCACCAAGGTCTGGAGGTGACCTCTGAGGGCACGGCCCTGCTCCTCCAGCACTTCCAAGCTCCACTGCCGCAGCCGCAGGTCCTCCCGGACCCAGTGGTCCTGGGTGCGGAGCTGGTGCTCCAGTAGCCGCAGGTGCCACCGCTGGTAGTCCTCCAGGTTCCTGGTGCACCTGCTGGCCCGGGTGCGGGTGGCTGTTGCAGGCGGGGTGGTGCGCCCTGCAGTCCCAGGTGCTGCGGCTGTGGTGAAACAAGAGCAGTGGTCACTTCTCCCTGGGGACACAGTGGGTGAAACCCAGCCCCCTCTGCAAGGCGAGGTCGGCGTGTGGGGGAACGGGCCAGGGCCCCTGCATGACACCCAGCTGCTGCTCCATGGTGGGCAAGGCCCAGGCGCACGGTCCCTGGGCTCCTCTTCCCCTCCCCATACACATAAGGAAGCATGATGGCACTCACATGTGGAGCCCTCCCCGGCCTCGGACGACACAGCCGATGTGCTCTGTGGGATGCCTCGGGGGTCCTGGGTCCTGGGCAGGCTCCCTGCAGGCTCCTGGCTCTCGGCATCCTCCTCCTCCTCCTCCATGTCAGGGACGGGGCCCTCTGCCCCGGGGTCGATCACCACCCAAGGGGCATGGACTGCATGAGCCCCCAGGATGCGGTCCAGGGCCTCATAATGAGGGCATGCCTCCAGGTTGGCCCCTGGCTGGGAGGCACTGGAGTAAGCCTGCCGCAGGTTCTTTATTTTGCAGTGGACCTGCTCCCGGGTCCGCATGTGGCCTCTGGTGGCCAGGCTGGCAGCCATGCGGCTGGAGACGGTCGCGTTCCTGTGGCTAGTGCGTTGATCGTGGACGTTGGAGGACTCCCCCCAAACCTCGATGAGGTCCACGATCTCCGCACTAGACCAGGCAGGCGCCCGCCTCTTGCGGCCCCGGGCAGGCTCCTGGGAGCCGCCAGCCTGGTCCTGGGAAGAGGCGGAGGGCTGGGTGGCTGGCTGGCTCATGCCGTGCCAGGTGCAGGTCTGCTGGCTGGGTGCTGGCAGGCTTGCAACTGGCACAAGCACTGTAGCCAGACCGTGCCCTTTAAGGGCTCGGGGCCGGGAGGGGCAGAAGAGTTTCCCTGGTTTGGCCCAGAGTGGCCACCAGGGCAACCTGGGAAGGGCTAGCCTCCAACTAGTTCAGAATTAAGTGGCTACACGGCCCTTAATTCGAACTAATTCGAACTAGGCGTTACTCCTCGTAGAATGAGGTTTACCTAGTTCGAATTAAGCATGTGTAGCCCCTATGAAAGTTAATTCGAACTAATGGCTGTTAGTTCGAATTAACTTTGTAGTGTAGACATACCCCTCGTTATAATTCTATAAGGACTATATGATTCTAGAATAAGAAATTTGTAGATGGGTTAGAGGAAAAGCTTAAAGAGACAAACAAAACTTAGAAAGGCTGAATGACAGTGATGTTTAAAAAACCTCCCTCAAGACTCAGTATTTCTGCAGTCTTACACTGAGGATAACCTAAGATATGAAGTTTAGACATGAGTGACTAGATATATAGTAAGTGACTAATAGCCTACATCACTGCATGTTAGATGATTTCACAAGTTTTAAGAATATATTTTTCATAAAGACAAGTAGATCTGATTGATTGATGTCAGTGTCTGAATATGGATTTAAGTGCCTGACTTTAGGTATTCAAGCTTGTACATTTCAACCAGGACTTTTAAATGTATATAATCTCATTCTCCTCCCCAGAGCCTGTACACGAAGCTCATCTACAGATAAATTCTACTGTGATAGGTTCTTCCATTGAATTATCCTGCAAGGTGCCAGCTGGCAGAGTACAAGCTATTGATTGGAAGAAAGATGGGAAGCCCCTCCCCAGGAACAAATGTTACTATCTCTCTGAAGACTTCACTGTTTTGTACATACCAGAAGCTCAGAAGTCAGATTGTGGATCCTTTTCTTGCAATGCCAGCAATGAGATCAGCTGGCGGGAAACCTCAGTGAATTTGATCATTGAGGGTGAGTCTTGCATTAGCACTTTTGACTGCAAACCCTTATTACGGTTAGTTCCAAACCTGATGCTTAGCAGTGCCATGGTATCCAGTAGCTGAGTGGTTAGGACAGATAGGACTCCTCTTCCAATCATTTCACTGTGGGAGGAGGCGATTGAATCTAGGTCTCCCATATCCCACATGAATGCACTAACCCCTGGGCTAAAAGTTTGAGCTGAGTGGCACTTCCTCCAGTCATATTTTGATGGGACCCAAACTCAGCCTCAGAGCACACCTACATGATTCAGGCCCATAGGTGAATTGGGTGGGTGAACACCCATCTTCTCTGGTTTGTGAATTACACTGGAACTGAGGTGGGAGACAGGCACTTCAATGACTAGAAGCAGACAATTGTGTGTGTTCCCTGCAGCAGTAAAGTAGGTGTCCAGGGCACTTTTAACCTGAAAATTATGTGCCAAGTGAGTTGAAGTGTCTACAGGTTCAGTGGGAATGCTTTGGATCATAGGAGAGCCTAAAACTAGGACTTCTGGGCTGCGTCTAGACTGGCAAGATTTTCCGCAAAAGCGACTGCTTTTGCGGAAAAACTTGCCAGCTGTCTAGAGTGGCCGCTTGAATTTGCGCAAGAACACTGACAATCTGATGTAAGATTGTCAGTGTTCTTGCGCAAATACTATGCTGCTCCCGTTCGGGAAAAAGCCCTCTTGCGCAAATGTATTTGCGCAGGAGGGCCAGTGTAGACAGCTCAGGACTGTTTTGCGCAAAAAAGCCCCGATGGCGAAAATGGCGATCAGGGCTTTCTTGCGCAAAACAAGCTGTCTGGCACGACGCTTTTCCGCAAAAGTGCTTTTGCGCAAAAGTGTCCGTGCCAATCTAGACGCTCTTTTCCGCAAATGCTTTTAACAGAAAAACTTTTCCATTAAAAGCATTTGCGGAAAATCATGCCAGTCTAGACGTAGCCCTGGGGTTTAGGCAACTAAACTTTGTTAATCTAAACCCATACCTAAACACGCAATTCAAGTAACTGATTGCCAGTGGATTGGAGCATCCACTGCTAGGTTGTCAAGGAAGCAGCAGATGCTCAGCATCTGTAAAATATCCCTTGGTTTTCTTTAGTTGCCATAATATGGATTTAGGTGCCTAATTTTAGCAATCCAGGGTTGTCCATGTTAAGCAGAGGCTACTTGTGGAGTAAGGCACGACTGAATGAGTAGTAGGGGCAGATTTTGGCTCTGAAAAAGCTACATCAAGGTGATTTAGACAGACAAGTGACACAGTAATTTAAAAAAATCTTTCAGGCAAACTAGGAAACGTAGGAAGCTTGGAGACATGAGTAACACATGGCACCTCTAGGAAGAGCTCTGCATATCCACTTCCTATCCGTGGCTAGTGGAGCAGATAGTGAAGCAGATGCCCATGCAGAGCTCTCTTCTTCCCCCTTCCCCACCTGGCAAAGGAGAAAAAGGGAAACTACGTCCTAAATCTCCCTGCAGGGAGGGCCAAGTGCCGACTGCCCGTCTCCCCAACCCCGGTGAACACTGATCCGCAAAGCTCCCCGCACACTGTTAAAAAGGACAGCAGTCCCCACAAGTGTGGAAACCCAACAGGTAGCCCTGGTCCTCCCCCCACACTCTCGTTCCATTTCTAGGAACAGAAACGGCAGTGCTCAAAAAAGACTAATAATAAAACAGAAAATGTGACAACCCCCTTCCACACAAACACTCCCCGCTGCTGCTGGGCTCTTCCCTGCATCACCCTGCCCCCCCCTTGCTCTTCTGTGCTCTCCTTCTCTGATTTCTTGTGTTGATACAAGTACAATCTGGATCACAGATTGCAGATCCAATAGGGAGTCGAGCCTAGCGGATGCAGATGCACCTTTCAGTATCTGCACAGAGCTCTGCCTCTAAGCATCAGGTTTGGCAATTCATCATCACACTCACAGCACATCAGAGTCTTCACTCGCATCAAGCATCTTCCTTCACAATAGATCCAGTTAATTCCTGCTCATTTCTCATTCTGAACACTCACTGACCACAGGTAACACTTAGGGGATCTACAAAGGAAATTCTATAGGAAGATCTCAACATAGCTTTGAAAGTGTTGCTCCCCCTGCCAGGTGTCAGAGTTTAACAATGTCTTCATTAATTATTATTCATTTATATTTATGCAGTGCCTGAGCGCCTCAGTCACAGAACTAGAATGCTCTTTTCATTGCATCTCAGATCTCAGCTAGAAGGTTTATCCCCACTTTAGTCCTTAGGACACTAAAGTGCAGAGAAGGACATTGTACTTACGCTGTCCTTCAAGCCAAAAGGAAGAAGCAGGAAAAACAGAACAGTTTTCAGTCCCTGCTCCATCACTTTTGTCCTTCTCTTCTTGGCTTTCCAGTGATTGTTTGGATTTGTGTTGTTCATATTATAGGTATCGTGCCAGCCCTAAAGAATACACTGAAAATGTCTACTATTGCTCTTGCTATTGCAATATCATTGGCTGCTGGATCTGGCTTGGGTTTTGCTATCTTGTGCTGTCAATCAGAAAATAAAATCAGTAAGTATGTCAGCTCCTTTCCTTTCTATCTTGGACAGTGTGTATCCTGCAGATAAACCCAGCATGTGCTTAATTTCTCCCTGTAAGAAAACACAGTTAACTGAGTAGAGTTGATAGCAAAAAGGTATGTGGTCTTCTGGCAGTATCTCATAAGACTCTACATGCCTGTACCAGAACACTCAGTTATCTTCACTGTACATCACTTTTCATGTTCACATCTGATTAGATTTCTCTAAGAAATTCCAAAGCTTCAATATTCCAAGGCCAAGAGTTCCTAATACTGGTATCTGAAATCCATGAGAAGGCTCCTCCTATTGAGGGCAACAGAACTTGTGCTACTTTCTTACAATGATGATATGGATCTCCATTGTACATTGCCTGAGATCTTCCGATGAGGCCTTTATTATTATATTCCCATGCCAGTGCCCCATCCACCAGCCCTTGTTGTTTTAACTAACCTTAAATACTGATCAGCCTTTTCCTTTCCTTCCATTCCACTCTTCCCCAGATCCTCTTAGTATCAAACCCAGAGCACGGAGAAGGTGTCACTCACTAATGTATCTGTTGCTTTGTAGAGGGAGAATTATGGAGATGTCTTATGGTGGTCGTCCATGGGCTCGTGTGTGTCTCATCCATCCTGATGTTTGCTGCTGCTCTCCTCTGGGTGTGGGCAGAAGGTAGGCCCCCTCGGTTCTTGGATTAAAGGGTGCACGTGTTTGACCGTGAAGCAGTGAATGAGGCAAAGGGAACAGACTGCAGAAGAAAGGTGGAAAATACTCATAATCAAAGGTTCAGCTCTAGATACAAAAATCAAAAGCACCTTATTAATATCAGACCTGGAAAACTGATAATCAGGATGTCACCCTGTTGGATGGGGCATGTTGGCTATAGAATCAGAACAAGGGATGAGGGGCCAGAAAGAAGGCAGGAGGCCACTTGGGAGATTTTAAATTAAAGCTCAATAAAAAAATAAAGCTCCAAGAAGCACTTACTCCCAAAGGCTGGGAACCACTTTTCCATCCCTGGCTCCTCCTTCATCTGACTGCAGCCACAGAGCCTAACTTTTCCAAGTGTGTCCATAATAGATATGGGATTACATGAGGGTACAATCACAGCACTCAGACCCACTCCTATGCCCTAAAATGGAGTCAAAGAGCCACTGGTAAATAAATCTGCCCTGGGTAGAGAACTGTGCCTCATAGATGTGTGCCCAGGTCTCCAATTTTATTGAGAAAGAAAATCAGTTCCTCTCCCTTCCATGTCGCTGTCCTGGCCTCAAAGCAGGACAGTGCCAGTATTCTGGATAGCACTTAAAAACAACTTCATACATGTGTTCTCAGCCTATTAAAACAATTAGGACTTAAATTTGTATTTAAAATGACATATGTGCTTAAGTCCTTTTGCAAATTGGGGCCCGCAACCTATTTGGCATGCTCCATTCCCTCAACCTGCCCTATGATCATGCCACACAATTGAGAACAAGGAACTTTGATTCTGCTAGTCCCTTATTAGTTTAAACTGGTTTTTAAAGATAATTAGTGGGTTTTGTATAACTTTTCCTCCTTGTTGCATTACTGCAGGGTGGAATTAACATTGTTTGGGTAACTACATTTCCACACAATATTGTTTTTGGATGTTTCACATCTAACCTTAAATAGGAATCTCTTGGGGTATGTCTACACTACAGCACTAATTCGAACTAACTTAATTCGAATTAGTTAATTCGAACTAAGCTAATTCGAATTAGTGCATCTAGACCTAAAAACTAATTTGAATTAGCGTTTTGCTAATTTGAAATAGCATATCCACATTGAGTGGACCCTGAACCAAAGTTAAGGCTGGCCGGAACCAGTGCCGGCAGGGCATCAGGTTAGGACTTAGAGCGTGGAGCTGTTGCCTCAGGCTAGCCGAGGACTGTGCTTAAAGGGACCTGACTCCCACACCGGACAGACAGTTCTCAGGGTTCCTCACTTGCTTGTCTAACTCAATGAGGGACAGCAAAGCAGTCCTGTCTTGGAGTGCCCTGAGTGCCCACACTCAGCACATCACAGCACTCAGCCATCAACCCGGCTTCACTTGCCACAGGCTGCCATCCGGGGGGGTCATTCGGGGGGCTGTCAGGATTCAGGAGGCCCTGCAGGAGAGCTTCCACCCGAGGAGCCCGCAGAGCCACCCCAGTCCTCCCCATCGGGCTCGTGCCCCATTCCTCCTCACCTCCTTCCACTTACCCCTCCCTAGCCCCCCTTCCTGATGTAAAAAAATAAAGGACACGTGTGTTCAAAAATAGAAACTCTCTTTATTTAACAAAACTGGGGGATGGGGAAATTAACCTCTGGGGAGACTGGGAAAAGGAGGTGGGAGAGGGGAAGAGAGAGGGGAGGGGGAAACGTGGGAGGAGGGAGCTGGAAGGGGGAAGCCAGGGGAAGAAGGAGGAGGGGAAGTATAAAACTATTGTACGCCATATCTTCAGTACCGTGTACAGATGTGGTCTCCTCACCTCAAAAAAGATATTTTGGCCTTGAAAAGGGTTCAGAAAAGGGCAACTAAAATGATTAGGGGTTTGGAACAGGACCCATATGAAGAGAGGCTAAAGAGACTGGGACTTTTCAGCTTAGAAAAGAGGAGACTGAGGGGGGATATGATAGAGGTACAGTAAACTTCCGATAATCAGGCACCTTTAGGACCCAGGGGGTGCCGGATTATCAAATATGCTGGACTATCAGAAGGGGGGGGCTATGAGGGGTCTGAGGTGGGGTGGGGGGGATGCCACCTCAGACCCCTCATAGCCTCCTCTTCCGATAGTCCGGCTCTGCCCCAGGCGTCCCCGATTCAGCCGCTGCTGGTCATTTTCAGCAGCGGCTGAATCGGGACTCCTGGGGCAGAGCACCTGGGTGCTGCCGGGTTGGTCCCGTGGCGCCGCTCCTTGGGGCTGCGGGACCAACCCGGCAGCACCCCAGCTGCTCTGCCCCCAGCTTCCCCGATTCAGCTGCTGGTCAGTTTCAGCAGTGGCTGAATCGGGGAAGCCGGGCGCAGAGCAGTTCCAATTGTCCGGCTGCCCCAGCACTTCTGGGTTCCTGATGGTGCCGGACCATCAGGAGTGCCGGAGCATTGGATGCCGGACTAATGGAGTTTTACTGTATATAAAATCATGAGTGGTGTGGAGAGGGTGAATAAAGAAAAGTTCTTCATTAGTTCCCATAATATAAGGACTAGAGGACACCAAATGAAATTAATGGGTAGCAGGCTTAAAACTAATAAAAGAAAGTTCTTCTTCACACAGTGCATAGTCAACCTGTGGAACTCCTTGCCACAGGAGGCTGTGAAGGCTAGAACTATAACAGAGTTTAAAGAGAAGTTAGATAAATTCATGGAGGTTGAGTCCATGGAGTGCTATTAGCCAGGGGGTAGGAATGGTGTCCCTGGCCTCTGTTTGTGGAAGGCTGGAGATGGATGGCACGAGACAAATTGCTTGGTCATTGTCTTTGATCCATCCCCTCCGGGGTACCTGGTGCTGGCCACTGTTGGCAGACAGGCTACTGAGCTAGATGGACCTTTGGTCTGACCCAGTACGGCTGTTCTTATGTTCTAAGCTCAGGGTCGAGGGTCTCACTGGACCAACTTGATTTTCATGCAAACCTGCTCCTGGGTTCGCATGTGGCCTCTGGTGGCCAGGCTGGCAGCCATGCGGCTGGAGACGGCCGCGTTCCTGTGTCTATTGCAGAGATCGTGGACGTTGGAGGCCTCCCCCCAAACCTCGATGAGGTCCACGATCTCCGCACTAGACCAGGCGGGCTCCCGCCTCTTGCAGCCCCGGGCAGGCTCCTGGGAGCCACCAGCCTGGTCCTGGGAAGAGGCGGAGGGCTGGGTGGCAGCGGGTGGCTGGCTCATGCCGTGCCAGGTACAAGGTCTGCTGGCTGGGTGCTGGCAGGCTTGCAACTGGCACAAGCACTGTAGCCAGACCGTGCCCTTTTAAGGGCTCCGGGGCCAGGAGGGGGTCAGAAGAGTTTCCCTGGTCTGGCCCAGAGTGGCCACCAGGGCAACCTGGGAAGGGCTAGCCTCCAACTAGTTCAAATTAAGTGGCTACACAGCCCTTAATTCGAACTACTTAATTCGAACTAGGCGTTACTCCTCATAGAATGAGGTTTACCTAGTTTGAATTAAGCGCTCTGCTAGTTCGATTTAAATTCGAACTAGCGGTTTGTATGTGTAGCGCCTATGAAAGTTAATTCGGGACTAATGGCTGTTAGTTCGAATTAACTTTGTAGTGTAGACATACCCTTAGTTCTAGAATGCCTGAGGATAGGAAGTTCATTACTGATATGCATTCCCATCATTAATTACGGAAATATGTTTGGATAAATGAACTGTGAGGTGGATAGAAAGTTGGTAGATTGTCAGGCCCAACGGGTAGTGATCAACGGCTCGATGTCTGGTTGGGGGTCAGTTTCAAGCAGAGTGCCCCAAGGATCAGTTCTGGGGCTGGTTTTATTCAACATCTTCATAAATGACCTGGATGAGGGGATGGATTGCCCCCTCAGCAAGTTTGTGGATGACATTAAGCTAGGGGGAGAGGTAGTTATGTTTCAGGGCAGGGATAGGGTCATAAGAACGTAAGAATGGCCGTACTCTGTCAGACCAAAGGTCCATCTAGCCCAGTAGCCTGTACACCGACAGTAGCCAGCACCAGGTGTCCCAGAGGGGGTGGACCGAAGACAATGATCAAGCGATTTGTCTCCTGCCATCCTTCTCCAGCCTCTGACAAACAGAGGCCAGGGACACCATTTCTATCCCCTGACTAATAGCCTTTTATGGACCTAACCTCCATGAAATTATCTAGCTTCTCTTTAAACTCTGTTATAGTCCTAGCCTTCACAGCCTCCTCTGGCAAGGAGTTCCACAGGTTGACTATGCACTCTGTGAAGAATAACTTTCTTTTATTAGTTTTAAACCTGCTACCCATTAACTTCATTTGGTGTCCTATAGTTCTTCTATTTTGGGAACTAATAAATAACTTTTCTTTATTCACTCTCTCCACACCACTCATGATTCTATATACCTCTATCATATCCCCTCTCAGTCTCCTCTTTTCTAAACTGAAAAGCCCCAGTCACTTTAACCTCTCTTCATATGGGACCCGTTCCAAACCCCTAATCATTTTAGTTGCCCTTTTCTGAACCCTTTCCAAGGCCAAAATATCTTTTTGAGGTGAGAGACCACATCTGTACACAGTATTCAAGATGTGGGCGTACCATAGTTTTATACAGGGGCAGTAAGATATTCTGTGTCTTATTTTCTATCCCTTTCTTAATAATTCCTAACATCCTATTTGCCTTTTTGACCACGCTGCACACTGTGTGGAAGTTTTCAGAGAACTATCCACGATAACTCCAAGATCTCTTTCCTGATTTGTCATGCCAAATTAGCCCCCATCATACTATATAGTTGGGGTTATTTTTCCCGATGTGCATTACTTTACACTTATCCACATTAAATTTCATTTGCCATTTTGTTGCCCAATCACTCAGTTTGGTGAGATCTTTTTGAAGTTCTTCACAGTCTGCGTCAGACTTGACTATCTTAAACAGTTTAGTATCATCCGCAAACTTTACCACCTCACTGCTTACCCCTTTCTCCAGATCATTTATGAATAAGTTGAACAGGATTGGTCCCAGGACTGACCCTTGGGGACACCACTAGTTACCCCTCTCCATTCTGAAAATTTACCATTTATTCCTACCCTTTGTTTCCTGTCTTTTAACCAGTTCTCAATCCATGAAAGGACCTTCCCTCTTATCCCATGGACCATATAATTTACACAAGAGCCTTTGGTGAGGGACCTTGTCAAAGGCTTTCTGAAAATCTAAGTATACTATATCTACTGGATCCCCCTTGTCCGCATGTTTGTTAACCCCTTCAAAGAACTCTAATAGATTAGTAAGACATGATTTCCCTTTACAGAAACCATGTTGACTTTTGTCCAACAAATTATGTTCTTCTACGTGCCTGACAATTTTATTCTTTACTATTGTTTCGACTAATTTGCCCGGTACTGAAGTTAGACTTACCCGTCTGTAATTGCCCGGATCGCCTCTAGAGCCCTTTTTAAATATTGGTGTCACGTTAGCTACCTTCCAGTCATTAGGTATGGAAGCTGATTTAAAGGATAGGTTACAAACCACAGATAATAGTTCAGCAATTTCCCATTTGAGTTCTTTTAGAACCCTTGGATGAATGACATCCGGTCCCAGTTATTTGTTAACATTAAGTTTTTCTATTTGTTCCAAAACCTCCTCTAATCACACTTCAATCCAGGACAGCTCCTCAGATGCATCACCAACAAAGGACGGTGCAGATTTGGGAATCTCCCTAACATCCTCAGCCATGAAGACTGAAGCAAAGAAATCATTTAGCTTCTCCGCAATGGCTTTATCGTCCTTGATTGCTCCTTTTATATCTCGATCGTCTAGGGGACCCACTGGCTTTTTAGCAGGCTTCCTGCTTCTAATGTACTTAAAAAATATTTTGTTATTTCTTTTTGAGTTTTTGGCTAGCTGTTCCTCAAAATCTTTTTGCTTTTCTTATTACATTTTACACTTGATTTGACAGTGTTTATGTTCCTTTCTATTTATCTCACTAGGATTGGACTTCCACTTCTTGAAAGATGCCTTTTGTCCCTCACTGCTTCTTTTACATGGTGGTTAAGCCACGATGACTCTTTTAGGTCTCTTACTATGTTTTTAATTTGGGGTATACATTTAAGTTGGGCCTCTATTATGGTGTCTTTAAAAGTTTCCATGCAGCTTGCAGGGATTTGGCTCTAGTCACTGTGCCTTTTAATTTCTGTTTAACTAACCTCCTCATTTTTGTGTAATTCCCCTTTTGAAATTAAATGCCAGTGCTGGACTGCTGAGGTGTTCTTCCCACCACAGGAATGTTAAATGTTATTATATTATGGTCACTATTCCCAAGTGGTCCTGTAACAGTTATTTCCTGGACCTGATCCTGCGCTCCACTCAGGACTAAATCGAAAATTGCCTCTCCCCTTGTGGGTTCCTGCACCAGCTGCTCCAAGAAGCAGTCATTTAAGCCATTGAGAAATTTTATCTCTGCTTCTCTTCCTGAGGTGACATGTATCCAGTCAATATGGGGATAATTAAAATCCCCATTATAGAGTTCTTTATTTTGGTAGCCTATCTAATCTCCCTCAGCATTTCAATGTCAGTATTGTCTCCTGCCAGGCTCCCTGGTTGCTGACTCACAGCTTTATAAAGCCCTGGTAGCCCCTCCCCCTGACTAAGGCTCAGCCAATTAACTGAGGCTTCTAGATTTCATACCTTTAGAAGCTCACAGCTTCCAGCTGCCGGCCCCAGTACACTCTCCTTCAAACAAACAAACAAACCAAACAGGCAAACACAAGCTCAGCACACAGCAAGTAACCCCCTGACACATAAACACACACTACAGACAGCCACTTACCTCAAGGGTCTCGTATTTACTCCTCCTTTACCTGGAGAACTCCCTCTCAAAACTCCGTTAGCTGCTCCTGTTCGCAAGCGTCCAGAGTAACCTGAAAAAATTAGAGGATTGGGCCAAAAGAAATCTGATGAGGTTCATCAAGGACATGTGCAGAGTCCTGCACTTGGGACAGAAGAATCCAAAGCTGGTTACAGGCTGGGGATCAACTGGCTAGGTAGCAGTTCAGCAGAAAATGACCTGAAGATTAGAGTAGATGAGAAGCTGGATATGAGTCAACAGTGTGCCCTTGTAGCCAAGAAGGCTAATGGCATATTAGGGTGCATTAGGAGAAGCATTGCCAGCAGATCTAGAGAAGTGATTATTTCCCTTTATTTGGCTCTGGTGAGGCTACATCTGGAATATTGCGTCCAATTTTGGGGTCCCCACAACAGAAAGGATGTGGATGTATTGGAGTGGATCCAGCGGAGGGCGACCAAAATGATTAGGGGTCTGAAGCACTTTACCTATGAGGAGAGGCTGAGGGATTTGGGTTTATTTAGTCTGAAGAAGAGAAGAGGGAGGGGGGATTTGAGAGCAGCCTTCAACTTCCTGAAGGGAGGTTCCAAAGAGGCTGGAGAGAGGCTGTTCTCAGTAGTGACGGATGGCAGAACAAGGAGCAATGGTCTCAAGTTGCAGTGGCTGGAGGTCTAGGTTGGACATTAGGAAAAACTATTTCCCTGGTGGGTGGGAAAGTACTGGAATGGGTTCCCTAGGGATGTGGTGGAATCTCCATCTCTAGAGGTTTTTAAGTCTCGGCTTGACAAAGTCCTGGCTGGGTAGATTTAGTTGGGATTGGTCCTGCTTTGGGCAGGGGGCTGGACTCGATGACCTCCTGAGGTCTCTTCCAGCTCTATGATTCTATGATTCTATGAACTCCAGCTGAGCAGGTTTGGCTGGGTAGTTACTGAATTACAATAAAGCAGGATTAATCAAGTAATTGTGTCACTGTAAGCAAGACCCAATGCTGCTACTTTCTCCACCCTGGAAGATCCCCACGGGGCCCTTTTTGATTGCAGGATTGTGCCCATACTCAGTGATTGGCAGGAGCAGAGCGTTAACTGTAGCTACAGCAGTTCTAGTTTCATTCCTTGTTTCTGCACAGGTCTTTCCACAGCCCTTATATTGTATATGGTCTTCCTCACGTGGGTGATCATGGTAACTTCTCATAAGCACCGTTCTGGCAGCTTGTCCCCGACACCTTAAGAGGTTTAAAGAGAAAACAGGTGAGTAATATACGGATTTTACATGTATTTGTGACATTTAAGAAAAGGTTAGACAAACATCTGTGTAATTACTCCTGCCTCAGTATGGGGAGATGGACAAGAGGACCTCTTCTAGCCCTATGTGTCTAGGATTCACAGAGTGAGTGGTGTAGCTGTAATGTATTATAGAAATTATTGTTGGCTATGTGATACATTTCTTGAAATGCTGAGCATTGTTGTCACTCTTGACACCAACTGTGTCAACCAGACTTCCCCAGCTAGCAGCCTGAAACCTGGTTCTTCCTGTTCCAATTGGCTTCCTATGAGCTTAACTCTTGTTGAAGCTAGTAGATTTCTGTGTGCCCATCAAAGATGCTAGGTATGTGCTCAGGGCGACTTCTCCCATGGCTGCATGGCTACTTTTAGCACAGCGTGATGAGAGTTAGTGCAGGTCTGTCACCTCGGGCTGGGAATCACACCCTAGCTCACAGTATAGACATGCCCTCCTGTGTTGAGGGCAAAGTTTTGGCTGTGTGAGAGCATGGCTAGAGGACAAGGTACAAGGAAATGTTTCACCCCTCACCTGGCACATCTTTCAAGCAGGCACACACAATACTGACCCAGCAGCTAGGGCAAAACTCCACAGCCGGCACGATGGCATCACATCTCCCGAGCAGCTGCTGGTATTTGGCAGCAGGAAGCAGACAAAATACACTTTTCTTCCTTGCTGGCTGAGATTTGATAATGTTTGCCTGTAAAACGTTAAACAAAGAAACTGTATGTACAGCTGGTGTATCCGCACATGACATGTTACAAGCCTCAATGAACCATTGCAGACCTGTTGACTCCTGCTGCTACTTGCTTCACGGGAGTCTCATGAGCTGACACTCGCCATGGGTCACCTCAAGAATCAGGTTCCAAAGGCTTTTGCAATTCTACAGGAAGCAGCCAACAGAAAAACCAATCTCCATCTACCTTCATGTGCATCAATCAGATAATGCAGCATTTTCTTACTTCTTTTCTCTTTCCAAGTGTACCGGGTCCTTCTGGATACTGCAGCTCCAGGGGGCGTGATTCTAGTTGTGTTGTTTGCCATCTTCCTTACACAGAACATCCAGCATCTCCAAAGTAAGCCCTCATCCTACACTCATTAAAATGAATATGCATGCTTTCCTGCAAGGAAACTTTTTTTAAAGGAACTCTCAGTTAATATGCAGACTCACTGCTAGCTTTTGTACAGTTGAATTTTATATTTGTTGTGAAAGAGAGATTTCAAGTCCCCTGCAGCCCACATTACCTGAGAATCTCCATAGCATTCAGTGCTACAGGGACCCATGGGCACAGCACATCCTCTCCCATTTCCAGCTCTGTCCCCTTCTATAGCAAGGCTTGCAAGAGTCTTTTATAGCATTGTTTATGCCAGCTGTATGCAGTGCTGTGCCAAGAGCATTCTCCCTTGCCCAGCTGCAAGGTTTCTACAGCCCCCAAACCCCAGCCATCATGGAATCCAGCATTCCAGCTACGAAGCCTCCCCTCCCCAAGCAAATAAATTAGTGACGTGGTATTTCCTTCCTTTCTTCTTTTGACCTCCAGGAAAAGGCTGCTCACCAGTTTTTGACAGCACAGATGCCATCCTTATTGCGACTGCGATTTCTCTTCTTATTCTTCTAACACTCTTCACGTGGTGTAAGTATCAACCTCTCTCATTTCATGTGTTTTAAACCTTTTTTAAAAAGTCACTGTTATATCATATTGCACCACCCATTTTATATATTCCTTATTTCCCCAGGAGTTATGAAGAAAAAGGGAAACTTTATAAAGTAAATTAGAGGGCAAGTAGATGAAATATACAGCCCATCTACTATCAATTTGTGTGAGCTGGGCTGGCAAGAAAGGAATGAAAGGAAAACCAGGAGATGGGCAAAGAGAGGCAATAATGAAGGGGAAAAGGGACTGTTGTGCTAGAAGGGGCCAGATCCCTTCCAATTCAAAATGATTTTATTGTCAGAGTGTGATACGTGTGTGTATGAGCATATAAAAATCCTTAACTTCAAAACAGAGATTTCATTTGATTAGGAAAGGGAAATAATAATAAAGGAGATGGAGGCAGGCATGGCTTGATTATACCAAATGAAAAAAAACCCTAATAATTTCAGCTGCCTGCTTTACAAAAACATTTTGCAAGTCTTCCTGTTTTCTCTAATACTGAGGCAAGACAATTGTCTCCTGGAATTTGGATCCTAGACCCACTTTCTGAAGGGCTCTAGTTTCACTCTTATGCCACTGAGCTATGCCTCATAGTGCCCCTGGTGACTTACTCTCTGTAACATGTTTTTTCTTGCACTGGTTTTGATATGCATATATAGCACTAAGCAGGCTTAATTAATGTACACTTTCCAGATCACTGCAGGAAAAAAGAGCCAAGAAAACAATCCTCAAGAAGAAGAGCATGTCACAGTAAGGATGAAGTGCCTCAGAAAACCTTTTAATTGGACTTTTAAAATATCCTCATTGGGTCTCTATAGTGTAACAAGATCCAAGAGTTCCCTCAATTCATCCAGAACTTCTGAGCTTCCAGAACTTCCAAACATTGTATTATGTCTTATGCAAACACAGAGTTGCATGCTTAACTGTTTAATTTTGCACAGTAATCCCAGGAAGTGAAGAATTTCACATGCAACTGAAAAGCTGAGACTATGTGGAAGCGTACATAATACAGTAAGGCTATGTCTACACTCGCGGCTTCTTGCGCAAGTATGGCAGTTCTTGCGCAAGAATCCGCAGAGCTTCCACACGGCCCGCCTGCTCTTGCGCAAGGAAATTTACAGTACGGTGTGGTAAGAGAGGGCTTCTTGCGCAAGAGCTACACTCTTTTTTAACAGGTGTAAGCCCTCTTGCGCAGGAGCTCTTGCGCAAGAGGGCAATTTGGACACTCGGCCAGGGTTTCTTGCTCAAGAAAGCCCTATGGCTAAAATGGCCATCAGAGCGTTCTTGCGCAAGAGAGCGTCCACACTGCCATGGATGCTCTTGCGCAAAAGCACAGCTGGCACATGGCAGTGTGGACGTTTTCTTGCGCAAGACTTGCGCAGGATGTTCTTGCGTAAGAAGCCGCTAGTGTAGACATAGCCTAAGAAAGCTGATCCCACCATCCTGGCTACAGCCTGCTGTTTTCACAAGAAGTGCCATTGGGTTTTTCATGACCTGGTGCTCAGGAGTTTTCTGAACGTTGCATCTGCTCTGGATGACACTGCATCCAGGACTGCAGTGTCTCTAATACAGTGAGACTTGCTGTCTGTCACTTCCTGCAGCTCCTATTGGCCAGGAATGGTGAACCGCAGCCAATGGGAGCTGCTGGCAGGTGCGGCCCATGGACTGCAGGTTGCCACCAACTGTTTTACCACCATGCCTGGACATCAGCTCAGTAGTGACTACATGCTAGATTGTAGAGGTTGAATGACAATACTGGATTTCCCCTGCAACTGAGCAATAGCCACTTGCACTCTTAGTCTTGGAAGGGGCTGCAGCTCATAAAGAAACACCAAGTGTCCACGTGACCTGTGCTACCCGCCTCACTCAGCTCGGGAGCGTTAACACTGGAATCCACTGCTCCCTGCTGACAGAACCCAAGGGTTCCTTTGTGAAGGGGCCCTGGCTGTTGCTGCTTAGCACAGTTCTGATGGTGGTGGCAAGGGCCTTACACAGGGTACATGCCTGATGGGTGGGGCTGAATCCTCCCTCCTACTAAGAAGGCCCCAGAAGGAGTGGGGGGTCCAGGGGATAAGGAGACTGCATCCTTCCAGAAGAGGAGAAGTGGTGGCTGCCCTACCAGCCTAATAGTGCGACACCTGCCACTATTTCCTCAAGTAGGGTGAGGGACATGGTGGGACTCCATGGGGACACCAATTGCCGTAATCTGGCCCTGGTAACCTAGAGGCCCCTCTGCCAGCCAGGGATCACAAAGTGCTCTAGCCCTTTCCCTTTTGGCCATTATCATCTCCCCTTAGGTGCCCCTAGGGGAGTGGGTAGTATGGAGCTGTCTCTGCCATCGGATTCTTTCACCTCAGAGGAAGCCCCACCTGGCACTTCAGGGCAGCTCTCTGAGGTGTGACGCTGACTGAACACCGCCAGCTGGGGGAATGGGAGCTGAGGACTGTTCCTGTATCTGTTTATGGTGTCGTTAGTGCATGGTTTCTCGGTGTATTCGTGTAAATGCTGTAATGTGTATCATGATGGCCATTTTTATTTTTTCTTATTCTAGCTCTAACAGTCCTAGGATGGCAGGAGCTGCAGCACTGACCAGACAGCGCACATGGCTGAAGGGAAGCCTGACGTAATAGCTAACACAGCAGAACAAATTTCAAAAGTTTTAACATCTTCATTGTTTTTCCTATGTAGGGTTCGTTAAATGAGAGTCCAGAAGCTGAAAGCCCCACATAAAGGTATGTATCCTCCAGGCCAGTGGTTCTCAGGTGGGAGTATGAGGTAGTGTTAAAAGGCATCAGAGCTTAGAGTGGAACATGTTTTCAGCTTAAAACTGAATTTTTAGTCCTCCTTCCAAACAAAACTAAAAGGATCTGCTTGCCATTTGGAATGCTCATTCTAGACTCAGGGTAGAGTTTGTAACACAGATTTGGAGTCTCATAACCAGGTGCTTGACATACAGCTACCCTCAAAAGAGGACCCATTAAAACAATCCTGGTTTTTTGTGTGAAGAGATAGTGATTGAGGAGGAGACCAAGACACTTGGAGGGAAAGCGATCTCGTCTCTCCCTGCCCCTCAAGAGCATTTTTTCCCTAGAAGAAAGTCACCTACAGTGGAAGAGGGAATGGAAGGTAGGGGTGAAAGCCAGGCTCCACTAAAGTCAAGGGGAGTTTGCACCTACTTCAGGATTTCACCCTAGGTCTCTGCTAGGGGCAAGTCTACACCAGAGTGCTATATTGTCACAGCAGCACAGATGCAGCTGTTGTGCTCTGATACACCTGGTAAAGATGCCCTATGCCATCAGCGTAATTCCTGCACCTCCACGAGAGGTGGAAGCTCTGTTGATCAGACAGCAACTCCTGCCAACACAGTGCCAGCGTGGATGGTGCTTAGACCACTGTAATTTATGTCACTCGGGGTGTGGATCATTTTCACACCCCTGAGCAATATAGGAACAGAATCTCCCCTAAGAATGTTACAGTGCAGTTCAGCCTTGAAAGCAAACTATCTAAAGTGCCACCACATTTAACAGTTCTGCTTTTTTGCCCCCCTGCAATAAAAACCCCACAGCACTGAATCACAGAGCCCAGCTCAAGAGACTTGAGCTTGCAGTGCCACACACAGCAGTGAGGATATTTGGGGAGTGGGTTCTGAGACCCAGCCCTCATAGTGTTTCAGAGCCAGCTAATGAGCCTGTGTCAGCTGAGCTGGATCAGGTGCAGACGTGCTGTCAGCTTCACTAGCAACTAGGCCAAATAGTTCTCTTTAGATTTTTTTCCCACTTTTTTCTTAAGTCCACGGGTATATCTACACTCAGAGAGGAAAGGAAGCAGGTGCACAGCTCTATCAAGAGCAGGCTGAGCTGCGGCACAAGCCAGCAGGGAACTATTGAAAGAGTTAGCAGGGACCTGTGTTGCAACAGGACAGTACCTGTAAGAAATGTTAAGTTACTTTCACCTTTGTCTACGCTGGGCAGCTTTTAGCAGCAAGGCTGTCTCAACACCGCATTGTCGTTAAAAGGGAGCGTGCGTGATCGCTGTTTGTTGGCACCTTCGCCAACAGAATACTTTCACTCCCTACAAGAAAGCATTTCTGCCAAGAGAGCTGCCCCATATGTAGGACAGTTTGGGGCAGCCCTCCCAGGCTCCATGCTCTGCAGAACCTCTTTTCTCTTCTTTCCTCACTAGAAGTGTTTGCTTTTTAAGTGCTAGAAATGGGAGTGTACGGAAAACTAAATCAAAATGAAAATTGCAATTTAGAAGTAAACCAACAGAAAAGTTTCCATATTCTTTAGAAGGGGAGGACAATGATGAACTGCTAGAATAGGATCCCTTGACAAAGGGGATGCAAGTGCAAGAATTTGGGAGGAGACACTGCTGGGACTTACCCCAGTGTTGTTGGGCAGAAAGGTGGAAAAATCTTACACAAACTAGCCAATATTTTCAGGTCTCTCCTCCACGTCCGTCTCTCTCTCTCTCTCTTTTTCTTCTCCTTCCCCTCCTGCCTCTCATTTGGGGGACCACGGAGCCCAAATGGCCATTTGGGCTCCGCGCTCCCTGTGCAGGAGCAAGCAGTGCAAGTAGCCACATCACCGCTGTTCGCTATGGCGCTCAGCTGGCTTCTGCGCTGCTTGACCGGGCCGCCACGCGGGAGCAAGAGGTGGAAGCAGCCGTTGGGGCTCCCCCACGGCGGCCGGCTGAGCAGCACAGAAGTCAGCTGAGCGCCACGGCAGGAGGCGAAGGACGTGACTGAAGCAACAGCGCCGCCCAGAGGCAACAGCCAGCATTTCAGCGTTACAGAGTCACAGACATTGGGCTACTATATATATGATGCTCTTTTGTGGATGGACGGTGTGATGGTGTATTCATAGAGTCCAAGGCCAGAAGGGGCCATTATGACAGTCTAGTCTGACCTCCTGAATATGACAGGCCCTAGAACTTCCCCAAAATAATTCCAAGAGTAGATCTTTTAGAACAACACTTGAAATAATCTGGTGAGTTGTGAGCATGATGGTGCATAGAGCGTGTTGATAGTGCAAATGAGTGTAAGAGATGTGGATGGTGCAATGCTGTGTTGGGAAGGTGTGCATTTTGGTGTGTGATTGTGTGTGTGAATGGGCGTGTGTAAGCTCTCCGATCTTTTAAACACAAGAGTGGAAATCCATTGAATGACATAATAGAAGACAGGCTGGAAAGTCAGAAAGCTGAAGCCAATGATTCTGATAGAGTTTTATATATAACTTTCTTGACATCTTATTACTTAGCTTTTTATCTTTTAAAAAGGTGCGTGTTTACTGGCTTGGCCTAGATTTTGTTTCCAGAGCTAAGCAGTGTGTATGTTCCCCCTTAGCTTGCTTTTATTGCCATTAGCACTGTTTGCCGTACACCATTGCTTGCCATAAATAGAAACAGAGATGGCTAATTTCCATTTTGGTAAAAACGGCTGGCCACTGCTTTGTTGCTTGCAGATCTTTAGTCACCCAGGCCCAGGTCCTGCAAGGTATTTAGGTCAACGGGACTTAGGCACCTTTGAGATCTGAACTCCAGTTTCTTTATGTATTCTCAATATTTTAAAACCCAAAAACATTCTGCTCCCCCATTTTGCTTATAACAGCTCTATTTGTATTTTCATTTAATACTTTAGTGTGTTTTCTGTTTTGGTCTCCTGGGCATTTTTCCGATCGCTGTTTAGAGGGTCAGAAAGGAATTTCCCAGAGTTTTTCCCCTCTTTAAAGAGAGGGGTTTTCCCTCTGGGTTTTCGCCTTTCTCAGGAGAACTTCTCAGAGCTAAAACCATATCTTGCTAATTTGACTAAAAATATTCACTGCCAATTGAGCTCAATAAAAGTTTCATTTTTATAACAACCTACACTTAGTGTCTTTTCTTTCATTTGTATCCTCACCCCCTTGACAGTCTGACCACAAATGTGTCTGAGAAAAGGATTGAACATAACATCCGTTTGAGTACATGTAACACTTTTGAAAAAAAACCTGGCTCCACCCGGCCAAACTGGAGCAGAGGAGCCTTTCCCAGGCAGAACACACCTATTCCCAAGAACCCTTGTGATGTGATAAAATTTTAGACTTGATCATGCGGCATCAAACCAGAGTTTCCTGTTCCATGACAGATAGTGGCTACAAACATAGCGTATGTTACCCACGTTTTATACACTGTACTCACTCAACATCAACCCAAGTTGCTCCTGGGGCTGCCTAGGAAGTTATTTACTGCAGGTAGGTTGGTACACCTGAGCTTCTTTTCCGCTCCTCTGCATGGCTGGCAGGTGGTAAAAGATACTCTGGCCTCCCTGCCCCTTAGAGTGGGAGTGGTTAGCCAGTAGTTTAAGAGGGGATGTAGAACGACAGGATTCCACCTAAACTACCCGCTACATTTTGAGTCACTACAGTAGAAAGTCAAACAGGTGCTAGGTGGTTCTGGAAGCACAACTGGCTCAGCCAACAGACACTCCTTTCTTAAAGCACCAACATACTTCAAGAAACAAAAAGAAAAAGCTCAGCAGACAGACTACCATAGAACTCTCATGAACATCACAGCTGCGAAAAAATGGTGCTTAGCCTGTGAGTAGAACACAACACCTCATTTCCTACTTGGAAAAGGTCTAGGTAGCTAAATAATTGCTTGGAAAAAATGGTTTTTCATTCAAACCAGAATGTTAATTTAAAAATGCAAATTCATGTGTATTTTGGGTTGGCCTATTTGGAAAGTAAAGTTGTAGCTAAAAATATGTAAAAAATCATGATATTGCTTTGGCAGCCTCTGGGTTGGCCCTGAGTCAAAATGTATCAAAGTTGCATATTCCTCTTCAAATCTGTTTCATTCTCTGCTCTGGTTGTACATTGCCCATAGCATCTTCCCTTCCTCCACCAGAAATAAAGACTGTGTGGGTCACACTTTCACCTAAAGCCACCCTGTTATCTTCAAATTCTGCCCACAGTTTAGCAAGGCCTATTGAGCTACCTTCGTACAGCTGCAACTAACTCTGCAGGGCAAAGGAGGGAAGAGCAGACTTATAGCTACCCTAGTGCCTGCCCCTACCAGGGGAAATTCTCCGGAGAAGTCAGTAACTCTACACCACCTTCTTCCCTCTGCCCCTGCAGTACAGGAGATTGTGGTGGGATCATGTGAAGGAGCTGAAGGGGCATGGCTGAAATGCTCAGTGCTCTGGCAACCCCAGTTGGTGTAGTGCCACGCAGAGGCAGATCCAGTTTGTAAAGGCCTCAGCAGTTACCCTATCAGCTAGGGTGGTGGGGGATAGAAGATGACATGGAAGCCCCTCACATCTGCCTGCCCAGGGCCAGGAGAGTAGAAAGCCCGTGGACTATCACCTTTGCCCCTTCTCCCCAGTCAAATGAGCAAACACTGCTGGGCACACCCAAGCATTTGGTCCAATGTTTCCACATTCTTTTTTTCTAATCCCTTATGGAAAAATTATAAAGAACTTACCTCAAGAGGTCATCTAGTCCAGTTCCCTGCACTCAGGGCAGGACTAAGTATTAGCTAGACCAGGGATACTCAACTTTGGAAGCCCTGGAGGACACAATAATACTCACCGCACAAGCTGAGGGCTGCAACATAAGTGTGGTTGCATATGTAACCCTTCTGCCGGATAGGCCTGGCAGTAACCAGGGCTGGGTTCAATATCTTGGGGTCCATCTCACACAGAACCGGCTCGGGCCCCACCCAGTAATCTGGGAAATTCACACACCCCTGGGCGCCTCTGAGAGGCAATGCTTCCCCACTCGCAAGCACTGAGTCTGAGTGTAGGAAAGAAACATTTAATGAAACAGAGAGAGAAGTCATACGGCATTAACTTGGGGAAAACACCACAAACAGAGTTCATAACCCAAACATGAGCTAAGCCCCCCACCCCCAGCCAGGAATCACCTGAAGTCCAAAGAGTCCGACACCCCAAAAGTCTCTGTCCGTGCCACCCAGAGTCCCAAAGTTCACCCGCAGGGTTTCACCTCCCAACCTAGGTAGAAATGGGGGTGCAGGGATAGATGGGGGCACCTTATACGACACTCCGCCATGCTCCACCAGCTGTCTCGTCCCACACCACTGGATGCTCCGCTGGGCGCCTGCCGCTGCTCCACACCATGCCACTGGTCGCTGCTCCACGCCTTGCCGCTGGTCACCTGCCACCGCTCCTACCAGCCACGTTACGCCACCAGCCAGTGATTCCCACCAGCCACTCTGCTGGTCGCCGCCACTTCACTAGCTGCAATAGGTCTGGCTCTCAGCCAAACCAGTGATTTCAGCTCTCAGTGATTTCAGCTCTTTAGCCACCAGCTGGACTGGCAAAGGAATCCAGCTTTCACTGGACTAGCAAAAGACTCCTCAGGAGTCTGCTTTAGGTCTGTCCTTAAAACAAAGGGGAAAGGTGCAGGTTGGGCCAGTCTTACAGCTCACACCTGGCAGGCGTGAAGCAGGCTGACTCAGCCCTTTAACCCTTCCCCCAGCTCAGTTCACTCAACTCTGGAAGGGGAGGCTTGTTCCTCCGAGACCTCTTACCATGATGGTGGTGTCTCTCCTGCAAGCACTGGTGGCATGTTTTACAGTTCCCACATTTAGGGTAGCATGATTAGTGACCCCCACAACAGTCCCAAATTATTTACAATTCTCCACATTCCATTTCAACACTGACCCCTCATCAGCCCTGGCTGAATGGGATTTACATAGCCACACCTCGGATTCTCTCCTGAGCTGTATTTACATATCAACAGTTAACAGTTAATTACCTTGCAGAGCTAAACAATTGTAGCGGGCACGCCCACCCCTCTTTTTAGCTGGCTGATAGCAAGCAGCAGTTCAGCCCCTGCTTACACATATACATGCAAATATATATGCAAATAGCTTCTTTCACACTGACAGCCATGAATACAAAGATTAAGCCATAGCATGAACCCAAACCTGGCCAGTGTGAACCAGTGAGGCTCTGTCCAGAAGGCTAAGCAGCCAGCACTTCCCACAATGCTCCGGTGCTCCCAGCACCTCCTCCCTGGGGGCTGGAACGCCAAAATCCTGTACCCATCTGTTCCAGCCAGCCCGTCTGCTTGCACCTTTCAATGCTCACCTTGCCTAGGAAACACCTCACCATTGTGGAACATGTTCCCAGTGGAGGCCATGTCCAAAGGATCCCACCCATGGGCAGCATTTTGAGTGTAAACCCAAACTCCACCGTGGGCCACAAACAAATGAGCCATGGGCCGCATGTGGAGTAGCCCTGAGCTAGACCATCCTTAACAGGTGTTTGTCTAACCTGCTGTTAAAAATCTCCAATGATGGAGATTCCACAACCTCCCTAGGCAATTTATTCCAGTGCTTAACCACCCTGACGGGAAATTTCCTAATGTCTATCCTGAACCACCCTTGCAGCAATTTAAGCCCATTGCTTCTTGTCCTGGCCTCAGAGGCCAAGGAGAACAATTTTTCTTCCTCCTCCTTGCAGCGGGCCTTAGATCTTGATTTTTTTTTTTTTGAAGTAGCATCGCAGCTGTGCAAAATAAATGTGCGGCTGCCACCACGGCATGGTCATCCTTAAAAGACAACGGGCCTGTATTGATTTTAATAATATTTAACTAGCTGTAATAATAGTTGCTAAGTAGGATGCTCTTGGTAGGGGGCCCAGCTTCCTTTCTCTGACTGGAATCTCAGGATAATATTTTCTGGCAGCTAGGGAATGGCAAAGTACCGCATTGACAATTGAGTACTTTACCCGCAGCACACGCTGTGAGTGAAACGGACTATGATTAGATGATTGCAGAGGATTTCATTCACAGGAGGAGCTCTGGGTAGTGCATTTCATTGTAGGAGCACCAAGGTACTTTCTACAGCTATTGGTGGTCATTTAAACAAGAGGAGAACTGACAGGAAGAGAAAGGAGACAAATGAAAAATGAAGGAAGCTAGAAAGATAGCAGTGCAGATCTCAGCCCCTAAGCTTTTTCCTCATGCTTATGTCTCCAGTGTAACTTTTACAATGAAAATAGTGCGCTATAAATGTTTAAAGGCATGCTAACAAAATATGGCTTTTGGCTTTCACTGAAGTACAAAGCTACAAAAGAATCAGTCTCAGCACGATATATCATCTTACTACAAGAGATTATTGAATACCAGTGTGATGGTCACCCTGTAAATACCAGATACACCTGACAGTTTTAAAAACACATATACGTTCTGGCTGTGTCTACATTGGCACCCTTTTCGGTAAAAGGGATGCTAATGAGACAAGTTGGAATTGCAAATGGCGCCGCGGGGATTTAAATTTTCCCGCGGCATTTTGCCATGTTTATAACTGCGCTTTTTCGGCTCGGGGCTTTGGCGGAAAAAGCGCCAGTCTAAACAGCGGCTCTTGCGGAAATAAAGCCTTTTCGGAAGATCCTTATTCCTCTTAAAATCAGGAATAAGGGATCTTCCAGAAAAGGCTTTATTTTCCACAAGAGCTCGCGTCGACTGGCGCTTTTTCCATCAAAGCCCCGAGCCAAAAAGCGGCAGTTATAGCTCATGCAAATGCCGTGGAAAATTTAAATCCTCAGCGTATTTGCATTCCGACTTGTCTCATTAGCATCCCTTTTCCGGAAAAGGGTGCCAATGTAGACACAGCCTCTCTGTATGAATGGGCAGCATTTATACTGTCTACAATTAAACATCTTAAAATGCTGAATATTTTTATTTATCGACCTATGCCCAAACCTCAACTACAAAGCACTTTGAGCCTGATTCCAGCACTGTTAGATATGGAGTTACCTGATTCCAGCACTGTTAGATATGGAGCTTTCGTGGGCAAAGACCCACTTCGTCAGATGCATGTCACATGCATCTGATGAAGTGGGTCTTTGCCCACGGAAGCTTATGCTCCAATAAATCTGTTAGTCTATAAGGTGCCACAGGACTTCTCGCTGTTTATGCAGATTCAGACTAACACGGCTAGCCCTCTGATACATCTCACATAAGTGTTGCCTTTGTATCTTGGGCTGAGAGACTGTCAAAGTTTACTAGGGGATTTAGACCCACAGCTCCCAATAAACATTGAACGGAGTTTCAAGTCATCCTCGGTAATGATGACAGAGAACTAGCCCTGAAGGACTGGATTTGAAGCAAATCGCTTTCTAATTTGTCTGCACTAACTCTGGATAAAGTGAAGCTTTGTAATTTGATTAATATGTGTCCATTTTTCCTGATGAAAGTAAGGAAAGGATTATCCGCCAGTCTCTTGTTACCACTAGCTCTGAGCTTTACTGGAATGTTAAACATAATCGGAAAGCAGCACAGGTAGTTCCTCTGTCTTTATTATAATCCTTAGTTGCTAGAGAATTTTAAAAGATTCTATTTTGGTTTATAGGAGAGAAATGATACCAAGAACCAAGCAGATATTTTGGATGGGGGAGTTCTGATGTTTTCCTCATTCAGAAAGATACAGTTTCAAGGAATTGTTATAAAAATGCATTATGACTGTTCAACTGTTGAAATGGGAAGGGATTTATGGAAGCCTACACAAATATTGGGGGATAATTATGTTAAGCCTCATTAATCATAAAATCATAGCACTGGAAGGGACTTTGAGAGGTCATCAAGTCCTGTCCCCTGCTCTCAAGGCAGGACCCAGCCCTGTCAATATCAGTGTTTCTGAAAGTGCTCCATGAAACCAGTTTGAGAAACACATTAACTGGCCACCCCAGTTTATTTACGGGCGCCGCAGCAACGCAGCCTCCTGGCTCCCATTGGCTCCTTTTCACTCTTTGCAGCCATGTGGAGCAGCAGGAAATGGTGGCCCAGCCCACGCCGCTTCCCACGGCTCCCCTTGGCTGCAAAGAGTGAAACGGAGCCAATGGAGATGCAGCGCCCGTAAGTAAACAAACCGGGGCGGCCAGTTCATATGTTTCTCAAACTGATTTCACGGAACACTTTCAGAAACACTGCTCTAGACCATCCCTGACAGGTGTCTGTCTAACCTGCTCCTAAATATCTCCAGTGATGGAGATTCTACAACCCCCCTACACAATTTATTCCAGTGTTTAACCACCCTGACAGGTAGGAAGTTTTTCCTAATGCTCAACCTAAACCTCCCTTGTGGCAGTTTAAGCCCATTGCTTCTTGTCCTGTCCTCAGAGGCCAAGGAGAACAATTTTTCTCCCTCCTCCTTGTAACACCCTTTTAGATACTTGAAAACTGCTCTCATGTCATGGCTGTAGGGATACAAGACATTAAGCTCATTTCTTAGTCAGTGGGCTTGTAAGAGTGCATGGGAGAGCAAAATCAAGAGCATTATCTGTATTAATGCATCAAAAAAGGGGTAAGAAAATGACAGATTTTTCTGAATATGCAACAGTTCCTCCTAAATGGTGGGATACCTGAAATGGAGATTTAGAATTGAACTATTCCCTGGAAGACTGGACCAGCTCGCGTAGCACAGGTATACATGTTGTCCACACAGAGCAGTGATATTGCGCTGGTTTAAGAAGAAAAACGCAGGACAGGGAAGAAGCATGCTGGGTCCTCAAGTTCAGTGGCCTGTTATTGCCAGCAGCTTACTCACATGTGCGTATACTCACAGCTTCATATTCATATTAAAGATGTTAAAATGTGGTTAATTGACTAGTTGATGGAATTTCCATCGACTAGTCAATAGGCACTTCCGCATTCCTCCTTTGAAATGTACAAGATCCCTTCCTGGGGCTCTTGTACATTTCAAGGGGGGAATGCGGAAAACTGCGTACAGCCTGGGGCCAGCAGGAAGTCCCGCTGACTCCAAGCTGCGCGCGGCGTGCCTGCTTTGAAATGCACACAGGGGCTCTTGAGCATTTCAAAGCCATGGAGCCCGGGGTCCATGCTATGCTGCATGTCGCTAGGAGCCCGGGGTCAGCTGGGGAGTCTCCAGCTGACCCCCGGGCTCCATGGCTGCCTCTTTGAAAGGCACAGAAGCAGCGTTTTAAAGGGGAAGCTGCCACACAGCTGATCCACAGATTAGCTGTGCAGTGGCTGCGCCTTTGAAACGCCACCTAGAGACAACAAATGGGGGGAGGGGATATCGACTAGTCAAAAGACTATCCGATAAGCAAAACTTTTCCATTTAGATCAGGGTTCTGTAATAACTTTTACTGAAGCGATGGTGCCTTTTTCTACACCAATAGGGCAGTAGGGATGCAAGACAGTGCAAAGGATTATGGATAAGAGGGAAGGCCCTCCAGGAGCCAAGAAGTGTGTTGGAGTTTTCATGCCTTTCCTTTTCAATTCAACTCAAACTCACAGGCTATGTCTACACTCACGGCTTCTTGTGCAAGTATGGCTGTTCTTGCGCAAGAATCTGCAGAGCGTCCACACTGCCCACCCTCTCTTGCACAAGGAAATTTACAGTACGGCGTGGTAAGAGAGGGCTTCTTGCGCAAGAGCTATGCTCTTTTTTAACAGGTGTAAGCCCTCTTGCACAAGAGCTCTTGCGCAAGAGGGCAGTGTGGACGCTCGGCAGGGATTTCTTGCACAAGAAAGCCCTATGGCTAAAATGGCCATCAGAGCTTTCTTGTGCAAGAGAGCGTCTACACTGCCATGGGCGCTCTTGCGCAAAAGCACAGCTCACACATGGCAGTGTGGACGTTTTCTTGTGCAAGACTTCTTGCATAAGAACCCTTGCGCAAGATGTTCTTGCGCAAGAAGCCGCGAGTGTAGACATAGCCCCATGGTTTAAAAGTAGCAGCTCAAGGAACAGGAGTTCTTGCTGCACTTTTCAAAAGCTGAGTTATTGTTTCCCTAGTTCCACCTGGGCATGATGTGAAATAAAGCGACAACCAGGAACCCTAGGCAGCCAGAGGTTTGTTACAATACATTGCTGAGTCTCATAAAAGTCAGAGATGGAAAGAACGAAATAGGTCATCTGGCCCCTCCTGCTGCCAGAACCAAATGTCAAATCATAGTCCTACAAACCAACAATCAACACTCTTCCTACCAATTTAAATGAGAAAGGTTGATAGATATTACCAGGAAGCAGTTATAGTGAAGGGCTCAGCCAAGGAGTGGTGGGCCATGCACAAATAAAACAGTCTCTTCCCCAGAGATAACAGTGTAGCTAGCGGAGGCAGGAGCTAGAAGGATGCAGTAAAAGGAGGGCAGGTTGCATGGGAGGCAGTGATCTTGCTTTTGCTACTTAGCAGAACTTACACCACCAAAAAGATCGAAATCAGCTCAGTGCCTCACGGTTAGCGCCCCAGACATTCCTGAGGCGGTACCTAACTCTGGGTTAATTATAGCTGCTCTATTTTGGGAGCAGTACTGTAAGCCATCTCTTGCCTTTGTGTACTTAGCACATAGCAGCTACAAGTGTTGTAGGACATGTTTAAAGAACAAACCGCCCACAAAGATTTATACTTGTATCTCAGCCAAATAACCTTAGCAAAAAACTTCCTAAGGAAGGTGCCTCTTTCAAAAAGAAATGAGCCACAGTCCTGATGCTGCAAACTCTTACATCCAATAAGTGCAGTAAATTACTTTACTCTTGTGTATAATCCCATTGAACTCCCTGGACTACTTGCCTAAGCCTAATTATTCAGGAGCACGTTTGCAAGGTCAGGAAGAAAGATTGCCGACATACAGGAAATGTTACTAAGCCAAACTGTCTGGCAGCCAAGCTTCATAAACCGTAAAGAATGAAAGCACGGGACTCTTCAAGTGATCGTCAGTGTCTGTATAAGAATTGAAGGCAGAACTGCTTTAAGTGCACACAGGAAATAAGACACGTAAAGAGTTCTGTGTTAGCCTAATGTTGCTGACATGGTCAGGAAAACAAGACCCCCAAGAGAGGGGAAACAGCTTCCCATGGAGAATGAAAAAAAAAAAAAAAAAAAAAAAAAAAAAAAAAGACTATAAAAGGCAGTAATAGCTCTCCCAAATTCCCAGCCAAAGAGGCTTTCAGAGAAAACAGAGAACAACTGTAAAACAGACAGGCAGTGGGGGAAGGGACTTGGTTAACCACATGTTTTAAACTTAGTTTGACCTGCTACATAACATTTAGCCAGACATGTCTAATCACGTCTCATGCACAGCAACGAATGAAACACAAACCCTGCCTTTCACAGCAACTGCTCCAAAGCCAGTGACTTTTTACAGTGACTGCTCCAAGAGTACCGAAAGCCATGGATTTAAATGAACAAAAGGACCATTTTGATTGTCTAGTGCAGGAGTGGGCAAAAGGGCTTCCGCAGGCTGGATCCGGCCCGCCAAGCGGGTTGATCCAGCCTGTGGAGGCCCTGTTGCTCCTCCGCCCCCAGGCCAATTAGGGTCTAGGGGTAACCTCTTCCTGAGCTCCTCTCTTGCTTCCTGTAACCTCTCTCGCTCTTTTTTGAATCCCGTTTAAAGTCCTAGTCTTCACCACATCCTCTGGCAAGGAGTTCCGCGGGTTGACTGTGCGCTGAGTGAAGAAATACTTCCTTTTTGTTTGTTTTAAACCTGCTGTCTATTAATTTCATTTGGTGGCCCCTTGTTCTTATAGTGTGGGAATAAGTATGTTATTCTGAAAGAGCGTTGTTGTGTAGACACACCCTTAGAGGCAACAGAAAAAGTGGGGGGAGGAGGGGGGAGGGAAGGAGGGAGATCAGTTAGCGTGGTGTGATCAAAGCGACAGGCTAGGAAAATCTTCTTTGCTGCAGCACTCTGAATGGATGTGATGGGAGCAAGTCTGGATTAACAAGGCCAGAGAAACAGGATACTCCAGTAACTGAGATGGAAGAGGAGAGTCTGGCCAAGCGGTTGAGCTCAGTGGCTATACAGCAAAGGCCATTTCTTAGATTTGTTACACCGAAAGACTCGGCAAGACACACATGGCCTGGAGGGGAGGCCGGAGGGAAAGGCCGTCAAAGACGTGTCCTGGTTACAGGCCCAAGTGATAGGCTGGGTGGTGATGGTGCCCAAGTGATGAAGAAAGGAGACAGCAGGCAGGATGAGGGGAAGAGGTGAAGAGCTGTGTCAGCAGAGGTGGAGCTGGTGGCTAGACAGCCACAAAAGCAAGCGGAGGAGATCAGAGGAGACACTTCAGGCGGATGGCACTGGAGGAAATCTCAACCCTCACAGACCCAGCCTGGCTGGGAAGCCCACACATCCAGGCTCTGCTGGTGCGGTCACTGCCCTCGCGCCACAGAAGGCGAATCTATCACCAAGAGTCTGCCGCTGTGGTTACCGGAGAAGCAACAGCACTTTGGAAAGTCAGGGCCCGTTAAGGTGTCTCAAATGAGGCTCTCAGAAGTTAAGGCTCCCTAGATCTGCCACATATGAGAAATCTCACTTTGTGTGTGTATAATATAAAAATACATAAATCAAGTTAAATAAAGTGGGTTAATATCTAATTAATCTATTTATCAGGCTGATTAAACAATATCAAATACAATTCCTGATAAATTCCGTGTAGTAATTGGGGAAGTGGCAGTCTCTTTTAGCTATCCACCCCCAAAGTATCAAACTCAATGCCAATTGCTTTATTTACCTCCCAGCCAGAATAGCTGGTGACCAGATCTAACTAATGCTGCGGTTACAAGTGAAGCACTAATTAAGGCAGCCTGCCCTGGTTACAGGTGGGTAGATAATGGACCATCTCTCCCCCCAAAATAGAATGACACGAAGAATTGCAATCCAATTCAAGGGGACAGCTTGTTACATTTAATATGGAAATAAATTTATTTGGCATTAATCTGATTTCTCAAGATTAAACATCTAGCTCCTCACCATGAAAAGTGGGTATGATCTGTTGGAGAGGTAGGTTGTTCCACTTGAGGCTGTATTTGAGGAATGAGTCTATAGGCCCCAGCCTCAAGTAATTCTGTGGGTTACTGGAAAAGAAAAGAAAGTCAAGAAGATTGAGACTTGTGCTGGAGGGATGTCACAACCAATGCTCCCTCTAATCTTTTCCATCCATGTGCGGATTTTTTCCAGCCACGTGCAGAATGATTTTTTTTAGTGCCCCGAAGCATGTGCAAATGTGCACCAACAATAGAAACAGAAAACCAGTTGTGGGTGCTCTGCTAATCAGTTGCGCAGCATTTGAAACTCTCCTGAGTGGCCACCCAAGCACACAGCTTACAGGGAACACTGATAACAACTCTTGTGTCATTCACTTTCAGAAAGCTAGTACCTGGTTGAAAGCCAATGGGTTTATCTGCTCCAATGTTATATAATTTACATATGAAAATAAACCACTCCCACAGAGATGTTGAAGTGTATCACCTGCATTCCTGGGGTTTAGCATGTGACAATGCATGCAAAAATATTTACACCCACACTTAAAGAGAGACTAGTTTAAGATACCGTGGAAGTTTGGAATATAGGAGTAAGCCACCTTGGAGAATTTACCCCTTCAGTGTTAAAGGCTCGTGTATCCAGCCCTCAGTGAGTTCTTGCTCCCAGCTGATTATACCTCTGAAAAATGTATCAGAGTGTCCAAAATTTTTGTATTGCTGGGAGTTATATAATGCATGGCTGTGGTGCTCATATTAGATCTGGCTTTTTAAAAACAAGATTTCCTTATTTTAGTCAGCTTTCTCCAAAAGAAAGAAAATATGGACAACTTGAGAACACGAGCCAGTGTTTGTGATAATTAACAGTTAGGTGAATACTTCAAAGTATTCAGTCTTTTGAGACAAATGTCACCTCCCTTTGTGTTTGTAAATTGTCTGCCAGCAGCTATTTTGTGAAATTTGCCAAACAATGTTAGTGAATTACTCTGTAGTCACTATTTGAATAAGCACGGTGTGCTTTGTTTTGATTGGACACATGGCTCATAGAGGATAGTATGTTTTTGTTTGGGTCTAAACTGGTAACATTTACTCACACAAATGTGATCTTCCTCAATGGAGAAAAGGGACTCGTGTAATTGCATGTCTCTGTGACACACTCAAAAGCAATCTATCTCTTGCAACATAACAGCTCTATTTTTCTCCTACAAATGGACACTGGAATTCTACATAAACATCATTCCTCTTAGATTTGGTAACGTTAGGGAGGACATTTTGCTAGTATTTACTGAAACAGCAAATCTGTACATTTTCAGGCTGGCTGCGTCTAGACTGGCAAGTTTTTCCGCAAAAGCGGCCACTTTTGCGGAAAAACTTGCCAGCTGTCTACACTGGCCGCTTGAATTTGCGCAAGAGCACTGACTTTGTAATGTACAAAATCAGTGCTTCTTGCGCAAATACAATGACGCTCCCGCTTGGGCAAAAGCCCTCTTGCGCAAATGCTTTTGCGCAAGAGGGCCAGTGTAGACAACCCAGAACCGTTTTGCGCAAAAAAAGCCCCGATGGCTAAAATGGTGATCGGGGCTTTCTTGCGAAAAACCGCGTCTAGACTGGCCACGGATGCTTTTCCGCAAAAAGTGCTTTGCGCAAAAGCATCCGTGCCAATCTAGACGCTCTTTTCCGAAAATGCTTTTAACGGAAAAACTTTTCCGTTAAAAGCATTTGCAGAAAATCATGCCAGTCTAGACGTAGCCGCTAAGTTTAGTAATGAGTTAGAGAAGATATTTAGATCTTAATCAGCCATGAGTTTTTCCAATCTCCTGCTAGATTCACTGTTTCCCTCAGTCATGAAACTCCACAGTTCCCTCTGGTGGTTAACAAAGCACTGACATGTTCCCCACATGGAACTTTGTGCTATTGGAAAGTGCCAATTTGATCCGTTTCTGTGATGCTTCTTGCTTTTGAAAAGATGGTTTGCTGAAATCATCAAAAGAAAAAATTACACGAGTATTTTGATAAGGTCAAAGTGTTCTGTTTCGACCTTTCCAAGGTACCGTTTTGATTTTCCATTTTTGGAAACAATTTAGTTTGTTGTAAAGTTTCGTATTACGCAAGAGTCAAAAGTCAGAAGGCAGGATTTCCATGTTAATCAAAAGGAACCCCCCCTTGTTAGAATTATGTTTATGGTGACATTTCCTTCCTGCAAGATGGAAAACCTTGTTCCGGCTTGGCTCGAGAGCAGAACCCATGGTGTAGCTCGTTTTATTGCTTCCACAGACGCTCGACCTGAGCACTTTCCTGTTTGCAGGGGATGGTTGTTACCGGTGAAATGTGACTGATGAACCCGTTAGTTTAGGCTTTTTTGTTGTTTTTCTTTTTGCCTGAGATCTGAAAAAAGCAGCGTGGGAGTTTTAGTGCCATGGGAAAGAATTCCCTTCTCTGCTTTCTTTTTGTCAAGGGGAACCAGAAGAGTCCTCAAATGGAAGCCAGTAGCACTATCCCATCCCTTTCAATCCGTATGTTTTGTTCCCTCAGTCGCCCTGGGCTGGGTACGTCCCTACCTGTACATATGCTGGTGAAAGTGCAGGCCGGGGGACTTGGCAGCTTGTCACAGCAGTGCAGTGTGACTGGAAACTCAGGCTAGTGGGTTGGGGGGCTCATCCGTAGCCCAGTCCCAGCTGGCACCCGGGGGGAACCCATCATAACTGGGGTAGCGCCTAGCACCATAAATAGTTCCATTCCTGGAGAGAAGGACTCATGGTAAGAAGGACACCCCCTGTTGGTAGGCTGAGGGATTGCAACGGTTCCTTCAGCACATGGGCTCCAGAGACAACGAAGCTAGAAAAGCTGCAATCCCCTGAGCAGGAAGTTTGCTGCTAAAGTTTGGTGAAACTTTCAAAATGCTAAGTGGAGCCAAGCCATTTTAGTATAAGAGCCCCTTTAAACAAATGGGCACATTGCAACCCAGAGCCGGTCTAGTGCTAGTCCTGACTCCTGCTACATGAGCGGGCGTTTGGTGCAGTCCTATTGCTTTTTAGCCTCTCAAGTCAGCTTTTAGCTGCCATCTAAGAACAACAAGTGCATCCTCCTTCCCCCGGTGTGTCATCCAGGGCTCTGCCGCCTCCCAGGAAGGGATCAAGCTGTGGTGTTTGGGACTGGTGGATGTTCTGTAACAGGAAAGTAACGCTGTGAGAACAGGTCAGCCAGGGCTGAGTTCTCCCCACGGATGCTCATTCACTGATGAAGTGAGCACACTACGTTTCTGTGCTGTCAAGCCCTTACCTCTGGGAGCAGTTAGTCATACAGAGGAAATTCTCTAACTTATAGTGTGTTGACCTGACAACCACCGTGTTCTTCTGGTTGTGGCATCACCCCAGCCAATACTGTACTATTTCAGTCAGTTGTTACGTGGGGGAGGACCTCTTCAGCTGGTGTTAACTGATGTGGCTCTACTGAAGTAAGTGAAACTATCGACAGACTCTGGCTCAAGAGGTTTAGCATTAACCCTCAGCAGGAGCCAGCCAGAGGACTGTTTCCAGAGGAAATGCCTTGCTAAATGAAGCCTACGTCTATATGACAGTCTTCCGTGTAGTCACCCTAAACCAGTGGTCCTCAACCTTTTGGGGCTGCCGGGTGCCCGGGGGTGGGGCCGCGCATGCGCCGGGCATCCAGGGTGCAAGAATGGCTCGGGCCGGCCCTGGTCACTAGGCGGGCACACATAAATGCCCTGGCGGGTGCCATGGCACCCGTGGACACCGCGTTGGGGACCACTGCTCTAAACCATCCCCAATGAGCTGCAGTAGCCATCTTGGTAGGAGAGGGGACCCAGCTAGGGAGACACTCCTACAAACACTTAAGTAAATGGGCGTTTTTCCATTGCCTTGAATGGGAGCAGAAAATTCCTGCTCTCCGCGGTTTTAGTCTCCCCCCAAACAGGTTTAGATGGCTCCTTCCTTCAGCATAGGAGGTTTCTCTATGTTGGAGTCAGTTTGTTCAGATCTCTGGCCTGCTTTTGTTTCCAGAAGATGCAACAGTTGTCACCAAGACTCATTTAAACCTTCGGAGTCTCGACTGCTGGTGACAATGCAGGAGATGAAGGAACGCAGGCCAGACTTTCAGAGCCCAGCCTGAACGAGTCTGATGGTGTGGGGAAAGATGGGTGTACTGAGCGAGAGGGAATACTGAGTGGATGTACAAGGGTGGAGAAGGAAGATGGGCATATTGAGTAAGGATGTAAAGGGTTAACTGGTTACTTAGTGAGCATAAGCCTTACTGACATGCTTACCTGTGTAACTGGTTAACCAGTGGCCCAGCTGGAGCAGCCCCCTGCCATGAGATCCCAGTTAACTAGTTAAATTTTTTAAACAGGATTTTACAGCCCTAATATTGAGTATGGAGGAAGGGGACAGAGGTACCGATGGAGACAAGAAATGAATGCAGTGGGGGAAGAAAACGGGTAAAGTGAGGATGGAAAGTGAATGTACTAGGGGAGAAGGTGAAGACAGAAAGACCGCTCACCCCATGTTACGAGTTTGGGCCAGCTTTACCTGTGTCCCTCACAGACTCGGAATTCCCCCTGTTTTAGGTGGAAGTGTCATGATTCTTGATTTGATGCATCCTAAACGCTAGAAAATCGTTTTCACTACACGAGCAACTCTTGCAGCGTTTGAATTCCGCTGCACTGAAGACACGTGATGAGGACACAAAGTGTCTGTGCCTCTCACTTGAAGGCTGAGAGGCACAGAAGGAACCAAGTGCTAAATTATTCTCCCACTGGTTCAGTGCAGCAGGCCCGGTCATTCCCACTCCAGCGAGGGCATAGCTGGAGGAGGAGGAGGAGATTGTGCAGGGCAAGAGGATCCTCACAACATATCCAGGAGGGAAAATACAAGGAGACAAGTTTAGAGATGCTGGGAAGAATCAGGATAGGGGCAGTGTGTATGGGGGGGGCAGGGAGGGGGAAGAATGAGTGACTTCCAGGAGAGGGCTAGCAGCCAGAAAGGCCAGGCAAAGCTGAGCAGCTAGCAAGGAGAGCTTTCTCCAGGAGCTATTACTAGGCAAGTGAGGGGAGAGTTTGGGGGTGGGGGGGAAGAGAGGACCACAGGGTGGGCTCAGTCTAGTTCTCAGACACAGGGTTTATGTTTATCCTCCTTGGATCTCTACCTTTGCCTCTGGCAGAGCCCGTGTCTTGCTGCTGTAAATGCTGAGCCGCAGGTGTGCGAGTTAATCCTGTTTGCTGAGAGGGCGAGGGAGCTTATGGCGAAAGGCCAGGGCGGTTTTGTCCCTATGACTTGACAGCTGTAGCAAAGGCAGCTGCTCATGGTCCCGCCAACGACTTACTTGTGAATGGGATTGTGGTCCAGTTTGCTATTCCGCTGGACCAGATTTTTGGGAGTGCCCAGCTCCCAGGCCGCCACCTAAATGAAAGGGCTAGAGCATCAGGACAGTGGTGCTGGAATAATATTGGGGTGTGTGTGCCAAATTACCCCCCCCCACACACACACACCTCTGTTTCCTGCTCCTCCGACAGCCGCCAGGTCTCCCAGACTGGACACCATTCATGGCAATGGCACCCAGGCCATATGGTCCAGGAGAGTTGGCAGTCCTTGGCCCCCTCACCGCCCCAGAGGAGCTTTGGGCCGAGGTCAGCGACAGGACCCTGGGGGGCAGTGGAGCCTGCAGGGCGAGTGACCTGGTGCCTGGGGCTGGCAGACTACGGATTGTGGGGGGGAAAGGCCAGAGGATGGTGGACCCCAAGGGTTGGCAGAGCCTGCAAGCAGTGGCAAAGCCAGTGGGGCCAGCAGGACCAGAGTCTTGGCAGTGGGTTGGTAGCAGGGCTGACCCCCAGGCAGGGGGAAGCTGGGTGCAAACCCTGCTGGTGATGCAGCACCCCCCACACCTGTGTACCAGGAGGGCTAAGAGCCTAGCAGCTCCCACTTGTCTCAATGCGATGAGAGCCAGGCAGAAAATCAGACCCTCCGCTTGCTTAGTGTTTTGCTAGCACCAAACAGAACGCCGGTAGTTTGGGTTTCGTCGTCTGGGGAGCTCCCAGGAATTTTCCTGATCCCTTCTTGTCTGGCCAGGAGGCAGTTTTCCAGGGCTTTCCCCTCAGCAAGGAAAGAGGTTGCACCTGAGAGCAGTCCACCTCTGGAGCTCCTCCAACAGGTCCCTGAAACACACAGCTGGTTTGGCTCAGGAAAGCTTTCAGGTTTGCATCAACCTTTCTCTTGGGGCAATATTTAGCCTCTTCACTGCTGCTAAATCCGCAATGTGTTCCATCAGGAAACAGGCAGACAGTTCTCCAAGCTGTGCAAGGGATACCCACTGCTAGTTTTACAAGGAATGTATGTGTATGGGGAGGGAGAGGAAATCACATCATAAGCACACCCCATCCTGAGGCAGTGCAGCCCAATGGCCACAGTCTACATATTAGTCCTTGAATCACAGAGCAGTACAGCCTAATGGCCAGAGTCTATAATATTGCCCTTGGGAACAGGACATTATGCCTAATGGCCAAAGTCAAAGGGGTTGGGGCAACAGCCCCAATAGGGGGGTCCAGGCCCACCCTACTCCAGCAGACCCCAACCCAGGGCCCTATCCTTGGGGGAGTGCTCTGCCACTCACTCAGTAGGGAATCCCACCACAACACACTGAGCTCACTCAGGTGGGAGATGCCATTCCCACACCCTCCCTGGGGCACTACCTACCAGTTCTAGTGTTGGGGTGCTCCACATGGACTCAGAGTCCTCAGGCTTCCCTGCACCAGTCTGCCCCTGAGGCTCCACCAGCTCTAGAAGCTCTGTACAGTCTCTGGCTAGTCCACCTCTGGCGCTCCTCCAATAGGTCCTTCCTCTCCAGCATCCAGCCCAGCCTTAGATGAGCTACTCCCTTTTATACTACCCCAGACCTTGGAGCATGCCCAGTGTGGCTGGGGCAGGGGGGAGGGGGCAGGACTTCCTCTGCCCACAGGATATTAAACTTCCTTTTGTTGTTTTAAACCTGCTGCCTATTAATTTCATTTGGTGACCCCCCAGTTCTTATATTGGGGGAACAAGTAAATAACTTTCCCTTATTCACTTTTTCCACAGCAGTCATGATTGTATAGACCTCTATCACAGTCTCCTCTTTTCTAAGCTGAAAAGTCCCAGTCTTTTTCATCTCTCCTCATATGGGATCCGTTCCAAAACCCTTATCATGTTTGTTGCCCTTTTCTTAACCTTTTTCAATGCCAATAGATCTTTTTTGAGATGTGGCGACCACATCTGCACGCAGTATTCCAGATGTGGCTGTCCCATGGTTTTATAGAGACGCAATAAGATATTTTCTGTCTTATTCTCTATCCCACGTTTAATGATTCCTAACACTCTGCTTTTGTGACTGCCGCTGCACACTGAGTGGTTGTTTGCAGAGAACTCTCCACAATGACTCCGAGATCTCGCTCTTGAGTAGTTGTAGCCAAATTAGTCCCCACCAGATGGGACTCCTGGCTTCTCTTTCCTTTTCAGTTCTAATCTTCTATCCGCCCCAAGGTTAGCCACTCATTTCCTACTCAATTGAAGAGTCTGTGTTGGCCTTTGTGCAGTAAGTGGAAGTCTCTTGTGGTCTGGGCATCTCGTCTGTTCAGGAAAATGCTACTTAGGTTTGCAACATCTGGGGCTTTGATTCTTGTGCCCATCTACATTTCTTTGGGCATTTGTATTATTAATTAGCACATTTACCCAGCATTGCTCGGGTCATTACGGAGGGGCTCAGGGCAGGGGGCTTCAGGTGTGTGGGGGTGCCGGGCTCAGGGTTAGGCATGTGGGGGGAGCAAGACTCTGGGTTGGGGGCTGAGGAGGGGCTCCAAGCAGAGGGTGGGGTGCAGGAATCAGAGCATGGGGTTGGGGTGTGTGTGGGAGCTCACAGCAGGGAGTGGGGGATATGGGAGGCTGGCTGATCCCCAGGGATGGCTGGGCCAGCAGGGGCCATGCTGCCTGGTTGACGGCTCCCCTGGCCACTAGCTCCCTGTGGAGGCTGTAGTGCGCAGCCGACAGATCACTGGGATAGTGGGGGATGCAGTGCCTGGCTGGCGTATCCCTGGGGCTGGCGAATCCCTGGGGATGGCCAGGGCAAGGGGGGGCTGGCAACATCCAGAGCCGTGCCCCCAGCCGCTTACTCTCTTACCGGTACACCTGCTCCCTCTGGGCATGCTGCCGTATAACCGTGCCTGCCAGCAGACCCCTCGCTTCACATTCTACGAGAAACAATCGGATTCCAGGCAAATCCCATTGTTCTAGCACAACCAAACCCTGGCCTTGCTATTAGTTAGGAGAAGAGGAAGCTGGCCACCAAATTTGATGGTGCTTGCTCTTACCGTTTAGGAAGAGTTCTTGAACAAACGGGCTCGCAGACAGATGGACAGACAGACGCACAAACTTTCCCCAATATATAGTAAATTGCTGTTATTTTATCTGTGTTACTGGAGTGCCTAGGAAGCGGAGACACGGAGCCCGTTGCTTGCTATGAGGTGTGATTTGGGGAAGGGTAGGAGATGAGGGCTGCAGTTTGATCAATGTGAGAGTAGTTGGACCAGCAGCACATTAATTTTGCTGATGTCTCCATCTGTTATGTCATAATTAACCATATGCCAAAAGCAAACATGAACCAAACTGTGCTGACATGATACAATCTGACCGAGGAATCCCCTGTTGTTATCAGACTATGCAGAGCAATCCACAGAAAGACACCTAGCAGGAGCTTAATGTGTGTCGTCAATGCAGTCCAAGCGATTCATTTCTTCTACAGTGTGGCGAGAAAATATAGGGAGCAAGTCCATAAACCTTCCTTCACACATGGAGTCTTTCCCATTGATTTCAGTAGGAAAGCAGCTGGCGGTAGCGATGACTTGGATGAGTCAGAGATTGTAAGATCATGTCTATTTTTGTCGGTGTGGATGAAGGTCAGGGCTCTGTCTTGGCTCACATTTATATTTCTACAGATAAAAGGATTCTCTCTGGTGCCGGAAAGATCTGAGTTGGGAATGATCTGAGGTGGGAAATTAATCTTGGCGCTGGTGGGGAGAGTTTAGAGGTGGCGCATGCAGAATTGTGTAGAGTAGAGAGCAAATGCAGCTGATCTTTGCTATTTTGACCAAAAAGCGTGAGGAGTCTTACTTACGGGAGACAGAGGGGCTTTGGAAATAGCTAGATAAAGGAATGGATTTGGGGTCACATGAAAAGCTCAAATATTCATAGATCTTTCCACATAAAATTCGTTGTCTAACCCAGGGGTGAGGAAACTTTTTTGGGTCGGGGGCCGCTGACCCACAGAAAAATCAGTCAGGGGCTGGGGGCTGCAGGGAGGTGGCGGAGGGGCTGGAACTACAGCGCAGGCTCCCCAATGCTGGGGGAGGCCCTACGCCTCAGGGGCCAGATCCAGACAACCTAGGGGCCACATCGGGCCCCCAGGCCTTAAGTTCCCCACCTCTGGTCTAACCATTAGCTCAGTCCTCACCCATGCACCCTGTCTCGAACTAGGGTGGCTAATGGGGCATTTGAACTGTAAATGAAGCCGGGATTTAAATATCCCGGCTTCATTTGCATGTTCCCAGCCATTTTTAAATCCCTTAGTTCAACTGACTGCCCGCGCTACATGCGCAGTCAGAGTTAATCCAACCAGGTTCCTTAGTTCGATTAACTGTTACTCCTCCTGCAATGAGGAGCCGTTACACCTCATTGCAGGAAGAGTAACAGTTAATCCGAACCAAGGACTTAGTTCGATTAACTTCTGACTGCGCGCGTAGCCGGACAGTCAGTTCAAACTAAGGATTTAAAAATGGCGTCCGCCTGAACATGCAAATGAAGCCCGGATATTTAAATCCCGGGCTTCATTTGCAAGTTCGAATGCCTACATTAGCCACCCTAGTTCGAACTAGGGGGCTAGTGTAGACATACCCTTTCTGAAGCCTGGTTCTGGCTTCTATCAAAGACCCACATTGCCACCAATCCAGTGGAGAATGCTGCTCCCCAGAAGTCACAGGTGGCATGTCCTCGTCACTCTGGGTGGTCCATCTTCCCGTTACAGCTCCTGCCAATTTTACCCTCCCGCACGGTGGCTCCAAGAGGGCCAGTGAATCAGGCGTGTACATTACTGTTCTAAACTCTTCTGCCACGTTACTCTTATGACGGGGGCAGTCATGAAAGACCCCTTGGGGCTGCTTCTTGGTGTGGTGATAAAGCCACTGACACTCGCCTCCTCCTTGCTCTCTGGGGTGTCTCATCCCCCCCTCCCCATCCTGCTGGGCCAGGTCTCCTGGTCTCCCCCAGTCCAAGCACCGAGCTGAGATCACCCCCCTCCCAAAGAGCAATACAGACACTAAATCACTTCATCCCAGGAAGCAGCCCCAAGGGGTCTTTTGTGACCCCCTACCGCAGTCACACAGCTCGCAGGGCTGCTTCCCTGGATGCCGTGCCTCAAACGCCATTCTCCGCAGACCTGAAGCGATTCAGTGCCCCTCTGGGGGCGGGGGAGGGAAGAGGAGAGGAAACATGGTTAAAGGTGAACTAGACCCAAAAGACCCTCTTGACACGAGTAGTGACGCATTTTAAAAACGTTGAGTTAATTTTTCATTTTAATTTAAAAAGTTGCAGGTGTTTTGGGAATGACAAAGGTGCCATATTTGGCTCCAGAGCCATAGGCTTTTGATCCCTGAGATACAGACTCTACTGTGGAAGGAGAATCTCGGGGCGGGGGGAGGGGGGCTGATGTGGATGGAAGACTTCATTTTTGGGCATGAAACTTTGTTTCTTTTATGGGGGCATTTGGTGCTTTTTGGGTGGAGCTCAATAGTTCGGGGGTGAATCCTCAAGTTTTGGAGACTGAGCTTGTCTGGGCCAGGCGAGGAAACCCTAAGAAATCCAGGCCTTGTTTTCTCTTGGTCTACCCTTTGTCTCTCACTGGCCCCAATGAACAAGGAGCTGCTCACAGTCACAGGGGGGAAAGGGAAGAAAAGACAGGTGTTATCTCTGATATCTCAGCCTGTCTGCTGACCTCAGGGGCCAGCTGATGCATGGCAATACTTACCGGCATTTCTCAGTGCTTCCTTGCATGCCCCAGCCTTTCCGCATCCATCTGTGGGCTCTTTTCCTGTACTTGGAGTGTCAGCTCTTTGGGCAAGCGAGGGTTTCCTGTGCTTTGTATAGCCGAGTGCAATGGGGCTCTGGTCCCTGATGCCCCTAGATGTTATAAACACCTTTAGACGTTGACTATTTCTCTTTAATAATCATGTTTTACTTCACTTCATGGAGTAATGAAAGTTACTAAAGCACTTTACTCCTGCTTTGGAAAGGGCTGCTATTTACTTTTAAGAGCTGTATTAAAATAATAAACTACCGCACACTTAACGTTGCTAAGGAGCAGAGGAACCTTAAATGCCACTTTTCTGCTTCCCCAAGAGCAGGTGAATACTACAGCTCTCTGAAAATATGCATAATGGACTCTCATCCCATTTGTGGTTTTTTTAAACGCTGCCTGTGAAAGAAATGTCCCTGCAGTTTAACTCGTAGTGCACAATTTCACCACTTGATGGTACTAAAATACAAACCAAAACATCGTGCAGAAAAACACCACCCTTGCAAACTGCTGTAATGGGGATGCGACACAGCGGGAGCTGTGTCTGTCTGAGCAGATGCCCAGAGGAACAAGACAGTTTGTACCCTCAAAGTCCATTTGGCTGGGAACGGTGCCTGAGCCCATGACAATGAACAGCAGTGAGTAAGGCTAAAGGATACATCTTACTGGCACAGAGATGGTGCTTTGCAGACTGTCAGGAGCATGGGGTTGGAACAGTTTGTATGGTGGGGGTGCCAAGTCATTGAACCCAGTTTATGATGCTCACACACTTCAAGCCAGGAGAACTAGATAGATTCATGGAGGCTAGGTCCATCAATGGCTGTTAGCCAGGATGGGCAAGGATGACGTCCCTAGCCTCTGTTTGCCAGAAGCTGGAAATGGGCGACAGGGAAGGAATCACGTATGGTTCCCTGTTCTGTTCACTCCCTCTGGGGCACCTGGTATTGGCCAGGTATTGTTGGAAGACAGGACACTGGGCTAGATGGACCTTTGATCTGACCCCGTCTGGCCGTTCTTATGTTAGAGTGATGCTCACACACTCTTTCTCTACACACACCTCAGAGCCATTCCTTGATGCTGTATAGAAGTGCGTGAATACTTCACATCAAATCAGTTATTGGACAAATTTCACCTCTTTTGGGCGATTGTCCACAATCAGAAAGCAACATTCCCAGATTCAATCATCACTCAAAACTGTGCAACCCATCCGTGAGTCATCTGTGGTCTGCAGCTTGTTCCCAAGCCGTGCACCCCGGGTATGTGATCTTTGAGCTGTTTTGATTGGTCACTTTGGTCACAGGGTATCATTTCTGTTCCAAGATTGGCTGAATGTAACTTTGAATGTGGCATCTGAAGCAAAAACTCACAATTCCAAATGTGAACATCTACTACGGCTTTCAAAATAGTTTTTCAAAAGAAAATGGGATTTTTGACAAAATGGACATTCTTGTCAAAAAAAATCAAATTTTCTTCACAAAGCCCCCAAATCTGGAAAAAAAAAAAAGATTTTGGACATCTGAGAAACACCTCAGTTTTTTTTCAACAAAAACCTGAAAATGTAGAGGAAAACAAACAAGACTGATTTGTCCACAATTTGTGGGGACAAATTTCCCCCACCAGCCCTACTTTGCATAAATAGCTGGCTACATGTGTTGCCTCTGTGCTCGTTTCTGCCAGGAAACTTTACAGGGAGACTCTCTGTGGAAAACAAAGATAGAAGGGATGTGAACTCAGATGAAGGAAGTTCCTTACAAATTCAAACAAATATTCCTCAGAAAGTGCCGGGCAGTATCCACCTAGTTCTAATAATTTTATCAGTTAGCTGGTGGCTTTAATTATTAATGTTGGGCTAGTTCTGCCCCAGTTATTCAGGCCAAATTGCATGCCACTTTATAAGTAATTTCCATATTAAAGTGAGGAGTTAGCATGGCAGCATCACACCTCTAGGTAAAACTCCGCTAGCCAAGCCCAGATCTGGCCTTTTTGGCTCAACAACTGCCACTGCCACCTCCTGCCCCGGAATTACAGCTAGTGTCAACCAGAGGCTTGGGTTGTCTACAGCGCGCTAGCCTCTTCAATGCCGCTCCTGCCTTTCCATCTCCCGATCTCCCCGTAATGCAGGATGAAAGCCGCTCCTGTCACCTCACTTGGGTTTCCCACATGGTAGCATTGAACATGAGGGCGACGTCGCTGACCTGCAGTTGGAGCTGCACCTCTCACATCGAATGTGTGAGGAACTGGAGTTTTACCTGAGGTAAATCAGACTCTAGTTATTTTTCTGTGAAAAGAACGTACTCCCACTGATGCTACTGGATCCCACCTGGGATGAATTTGGCCCAACGATCTTCACCTTTGTAAAGGTCTCCATAAAACGGCATCCCATTATGGATGTGTTTACACTGCAGTTAATCCAGGTGCATGCCTGAGTTTTGCCCAACCCGCCTACAATTCACACTGGAAACCTCTGACCCAGGCTTGGAGCTGCTTTACGCTAGGGTTCGCTTATGCAATGGGGGGCTGTGTTACACCTCCGAGTCTGCTTTCCACCTCCTTGGCCATGAGGACTTGAGACAAAAGTCACTCGAGTGGTGATAGTCCTCCGATTTCCTCCCACAATCTCCCCTGCAGGACAGACAAGTGGTCCCTCAGGGTATGTCTACACTGCAGAGTTTTTCCGGAAAAACAGCCGGAAAAACTACACTTACATCCACACTGCTATTGTGTTCTTTCGACAGAAAGTCAAAAGAATGGCGGGGTTTTTCCGACTGCGGGTAAACCTCTTTCTACGAGGAAGCAGCCTTTTTCCGAAAAAGCTTTTTCATAAATAGGCATGTGTGGACGCAGAAAAGAGTGTTTTTTCAAAAGAAGAGGCCTCCAGGAAAAAGCACAGGTGCCCTGCTGGCCACTCCGTCCACAGTAATCACAACTGAAATGCGAGATAGCGTCCAATCAATGTGGACGCTATCTTTCGAAAAAGCACATCGCTTTTTGTTGCACTTTCGCTGTGTGGATGCTCTCTTTCGAAAAAGTTTTTCCAGAAGATCTCTTCCAGAAAAGCTTCTTCGGAAAAAGCCTGCAGTCTAGACGTAGCCTCAGTTGATGGGGAAGAATCCTAGAGTGTCTCAGCACAAAGCATTCTGGGTTATGAGGGAGCGCAGAAGCCCGGAGTTCACTGGGGAGGGGTTCGCAGTGGGAACGGTCATGCCCAGGCCAGGCTAACCCAAGTGTGCAGGTGTGGATCACCTGGGTTAACTGTGCAGTGTAGACACAAGCTATGTGGCAGAAGGGTGTATGTGGACTAGAGTAACACGTGCGCATCCTGGATTCCTCAGTGCCAGGAAGATAATGTCAGTCTAGCCAGACTTCTGTGACCAAGGAGGGAAGAACTTATGGAGAAAGATTTAATTTTGAAATAAATGAGTCTACTCCTGGAGGAAGATGCTACTGAGGGGGAGTCAGGGTGTGAGGTGCTAAACCCCCCAAAGCATACTGAGCCATGCACTGTCAGGAAGGATCTTGTGTTGGTGGAGGGGGGATGGGCAAGATGGCCTAATTAGTCTTGTTCCTTCCCCGTGTCTGCGATTCCTTTGTTAATGACTTGTAATAACGTCCTGAATGTCAGGACAGATTCCACATCTGGGTGTGATAAGGCGCTAGGGCTGGCTAGATGGCTCAATTAGCAGCAGGGCCCAACGTCTCTCTTCAACAGAGACGTCTCCTCCATGCTCTGCCCAAGTCGGACTGCTCCACTGGCACCGCAGAAATGGGGGGCAGGGTCTGGAGCAGAGAGGGGCTGCTGACGTTTGCTCCCCTCAGTAAAAGTGTAAAACGGAGCCACGGCTGGGGATAAAAACGGAGTAAATCCCGTTTCTCGCCAACCCCCAGGGCCAATTCACAAGACACGGATCATATTCTGGCTTCTTTCAGTTAGTGCGACCGAGGGGTTTTTTAATGAAAGATTTCCCATGCAGTTGCAAACAAAAGGGAAATTTGTGCCAAGATGGCTGCTCTCACCCAACCAGAGAGTTCTGGGTGCTGGAGTTACCCTGATGATTCCACAGCTCTCAACATGGGCAATGGGTGAACCTAGAACTGGGGAAGGCACCCCCCAGCTCCGTCTCTACCCCCCCTGCAAGAACCAAGCACCCGCCCCCCATTGCAGGGGCAGGTCTCCAGCCTCCTGAGTGAGCTTCCCCAGCCCCAGAGCACAGGGTGGTGTGTGGTCCCAGCTTCCTCCCGCCCACAGGTGGGGCAGGCGGTCCCAGCCTCAGCATGGCTGAAGCCCAGGGGGCAGCCTGGGAGCCACCCTGAAGTGGGTGGGGCCACTCCTGGCTGTTTAGGAAGCCATCGCCTTCCCCTGCCTCTTATACCTGCCACCCATGGCTCTCAGGCACTGGGCTCCATGAATATCTTATAGCCAGTCGCTTCCCAGGTCCAATGAGAGTGGCCTGGCCTCACCGTCTCCAGGCAATGACCCCCTCAGGCAGTTTTAGGGACATATGCTAATATATTCATGCCCCCCCCCTTCCTAGTGGCATTTGATTTATTCCCTCCTAGTTTGTGTCTATTGTTCAGCGGCAGAACCCTTAATTATTCTTTGAAATCTCATTTTGAATTCCAGACAATGCCTCTCTCCCTCCTCTAGTCGCCCGGAATATAATCTGATTTGCAGATCAAGGCATTCGCTTCCCTTTATCCTACCTGTCTGAAAGCTCCTCTTTCCTGGAAAGGCCTTAGTTTATCTGGGTCATGTCGCTGAGATGATCCAGGGGCAGGGGCCTGTCTCGCCACTGTTTCTGGGCTACGCCCCAGTCGTGCAGACCGGAGAGCGGTCTTGGGGCTGCCAGATTTATGTGCGACGTCTCTTTAAACTTCTGCGCACCGGAGGCCCCGTTGGCACAGCAGAAAGGGATGGTCAGACGACCCAGCCGGGTCTAACTGCACATCCCTGTGGAGAACCAGTTGGGTTTAACAGACCTTCGCTTGGTCCCCACCACCTTTTCCATATGCACGTGCAGATTTGGGAGGACGGTGCCATCTCAGTGCATCCCTGAAGCCGCTCGCTCGCTCATCGTGTTTAAGTCACTTCACGTCCAGGGGAATTTCACGGTTGGGGCAGAAGCTGAATTACAGGCAACGACAACGGTAAACACCACCACCCAACAGCGGGATCCCAGGTGTCAATGGAACAGGCCGGAGGTTCCCCAAAAAGCAATTGCCTCTTGCAATTGGGCGACTGAAGGGCATGAATATTCATAAGCCCGAATCCCGCTCCTTTCATCAAGCGAGGGAGAGAATCGGGCGTCTTCCTAAAATCAGGCCAGGGGCACTTCATTCCGTTCCCAAGATCCCCTCCCTTGTAGCCGGTCCCCTGCCGCGCTGAGGTGACAGCTCCATCTTCAGTCAGTGCCGTGGCAGCTCTACCAGCAGGACCTATCAGCACCATTATGGGGCCGCCTCTGGGGGTGCAGAGCCTGAGACAACCTCCCCAATTCCACCCCAGGACCCACCTCTTCTCCACCGCTTCCTGCCCCTGCTCTGCCCCACTCTCTCCCCCATTGCACCCCTCCTCCCAAACCTCCTCTCCCAAAAGACAAGTCCTGGGGATTATTGGGGGGCCCGGCCCGGCAGGGGAATCCCCTGCCCTCTCCGCAGTGCCAAGAAGAGGAGCGACCTGGCCTCCACTCTGCTCCCAGGCACATCGCTTGGGGGAACGGAGAGGGCTGGGGCTGGGTCGCTCCACTTCCCGCTGCCACAGTGAAGCAGCCTGACCCAGCTGGGAGAGGGCGGAGCTGAGCAGGCTGGCGCTGGGTTGTTACCCTTCCCGCCGGTGAATGCAGGGGCAGACCTAGCCCCCGTTGCCGGCTCCAGGCTCCCCGGTAAGCCCCAGGCCACCCTGGGAGACAGTCGCTTTAGGCTCAAACTCTGGCAGCCTCTGTAGAGAGCAAACCTCCTTATTTCCTATCCCAGAGCTCCTCCCCCTGGCCCTATGTAACCCCCAAGGAGATTCCCTAGATTCCCGGGGCTCTGTCTGCTGGCAGCTCAGGGAGAGGCGCACTGAGTTTGCCTTGGATCCCCCTCCCTACCAGGGGCAGAGTCTGCCCAGCAGCCCATAGGGAGTGAGATGCCCTCCCAGGGAGTTGAGAAGGGGGAGGAGGAGCCATTGTTGGAGGGGTCTGGAGCCAGCCAGGGCAAGGGGAGGCTGGCTGTGGGGGAGCTAGTAAGCCCCAGGCCTGCATGCAGGGTTCCCCCTGAGAACTAGCCTCTAGGGACCTGAAGGCAGGATCCCTCAGCTGGGTTTTATGTCTCCACTGTTGATTCCCAGTGTGTGGAGTTTGCTGGGAGGCTTCCCCAGCCAGGCTGAGTTGGCTCTCTGGCTCCCTGGGTGAGACCAGTCACCACATGGTCAGCTCTGCTCTGTCTGCTGGTTCGGGGCTGCTGCCTGCTGTGTGTGTGTCTGAATGCTGGGCTAGGAGATTACAGTTTGAATTTTGGTGCAGTTGTGTGGCCTGCACCTGGAGCCTTGCACCCCTTTGTGGTGAGGGGAAATTCTGGGACCGAAGCAGCCTGATTCCTGCCTGAAGAGGATCCCTGCCAGAAGAGACCAGCCCCTCTGCAGGGACTGAGTCATCTCTGAACCTGAGGCTCATTCATAGAGTGGGTGAGTGCACCATCTTTTAGTTCATCAGTCAGGGAATTTGTTTGGGGATTTTATAACCTGCTGCATATTAAACCTGTGGAGGGATTTACCACCTTCTCCCACTTGTGAGTCCTTTGGGCTGTCCTGGACCCAGTCAGCCCCACTGCTAAACCACTGCAGAGAAGAATTTTGTGGTCATAGGTCATCAAGGGCCCCAACCAAGCACGCGTACCAACGGGACCCTAACCTTACAGTTGCTGGGCACCGGTGACCCTAAAAATAGTGTTTTACCCTGTTACGTTATATTTGTCTCCTGTTTAATATAATTGTGTTTCATATAGTGTATGTGTTTGTGTTATTTTCTGGGAGTCTCCAACTATCTGGCAAGTACGTGGGGATTACCCTGGGTTAGAATTTTCCTCCCAAACTGCCCTGGTGACCCAGGAAGGAGTGAGCGGGGTGGAGGCACCGCCAAATAAATCCATCGGAAAAAATAAAGTTGAGTGGGTGGCGGGATCCAGAAGAACCCAGACCTGTCCATCAAAACCTGTCAGCAGATTGGCATTAAAGAAGGGAACCAGGTGGAGAGGGGGTGCTACACCTATTTTAACTATTATTTCCTGTGTGCTCAAACAGCTTGGCATTTTGTAAAACCAGATTTAAAGGCAAATGGGAGGCCAGAGACCAAAATCATGTCTGTAAGATCTCAAAGAGAAAGTCTGGGGGTGAAATCCTGGCCCCACTGAGTGGGGACATGACAGCAGCTTTCAAGTACCTAAAAGGGTGTTACAAAAGGGAGAAAAATTGTTCTCCTTGGCCTCTGAGGACAGGACAAGAAGCAAGGGGCTTAAATTGCAGCAAGGGAGGTTTAGGTTGGACATGAGGAAAAGCTTCCTGCCTGTCAGGGTGGTGAAACACTGGGATAAATTGCCCAGGGAGGTTGTGGAATCCCCATCTCTGGAGCTATTCAAGAGCAGGTTGGACAGACATCTATCAGGGATGGTGCTTGGTTCTGCTGTGTGGGGGCTGGGCTCGATGACTCTCGAGGTCCCTGCCAGTTCTAGTGCTCTCGGATGCTGTGATCCTAAAGCAGGTGTAGCACGTGGGCCCCCTGTGGATTCGCATTCTTCTTGGAGTCCACCCACCCCGGTACCACAGCTGCTCTGCCTTCCTTCAGAGACATGCCTCAGGTCTTCCCTGGATCTCCCCTCCCAAATAAATCCCAACTCAAAATATAAACTTAGACCAACTTTTGGTCCTCTCGGGCTCAGTCTGTCCCTCAGTTTCCCCTGCCCTGTTCCTTCTCTGAACCCTTCCCAGGCCTCTCTCCCCAGGGGCCTCTCCCCTGCTGCCCTGATCACCCTCCTGTGATCCTCACACTGCTCCTCAGCTGGGACACAGCCTTGACACAGCCACTCACCTCCTCCGCCGGGGTGGCCCGGTGCTCTAGTCGCTCTCCGGCTCCAGTTACTCCTCTTGTTGCCACTGTGGGGTGCACGACCCCCCACAACTCCTCTACTTAAAGCCTCCAGACGCTGCAGCCATGCAAAGCTTGGCCTGGCTCACATGGACTCCTCTACAACCCTCCCACTGACACCAGCAGAGCCTGGATTTCACCCTCTGCTCGCTGGCAGCACAAGAGCAATGCTCCGTGGCACACACAAGTCCAGCAGTGCTGGAGACTCAGCGGGCCAGCCCCTGTCCTCAGTTGCCCCGTGCAGCCCGTCGCATCGATGCTGGCAAGGATCCTGCAGCCAAGGGGCTGATCCAACTCCCGCTGAAGCCTCTGGTCAAATTTTCATTGATTTCCCAGGGAGCAAAGCCAGGCCCTGCATGGGGGCAAGATCTGGCCGCCCCTTAAGGGATGGGATACAATCCCATCTCACCGGCCTCTTCCCTCCTTGCCCTTCCTCCCCCCACCTCAGGAGGCCATCTCCTGCCTCATTCCTACTCTCCCTGTCTCCCACCTCTGTAGCCCACTCCTACACCCTCAAGGAGGACCTCCTGCCCTCTCCCCACTCGCCTGCAGTTTCATTCTCCATCTGGCCTCCTCTTGGCTACCTGATGTGCCTCTCTGCTCCGGCACAATGCTGGTCCCAAGCTGCTCCTTTCCTGATTTCCTGAACCCCCAGCCTACCCTCCCGCTGTGACCCATCTCTCCCTCCTGGCCCCTGACCCCAGGAGAACAGGCTGGGAAGGGAAGGGAGTTTCTTACCGAGGACAACTGGGGGGAAGAGGACATCTTAGTGTCCTGACCCAGCCTCCTCTCCTAAGATGCTACTGGCATCTCTCCTTGTCTCTGGATGTAATCTTCCCTCATGGCCCCCATGGCCCCTAGGGAATTGACCAGCATCTAAGCTGATGTACACACGGCAATTAGACCCTTTCCTAAAGGTTAAAAATCGATGAATGCAAAATAAGAGGCAAGAATTAAACATCGCAGAGGTGATACGGCTGACCGGTACGAGAAAAGAACCTAGACTAAAAGGAGCAAGAGAAAGTCTCGTGTCTGCTGCACTGTCTTGGGATGAAGTTAGCAAACATCTCTGGAAGGGGCAAACATCTCTGGAAGGGGCAACTTTTGGTAACAACCAAAGCCAGGAAATAAATAAAGAAAAAATATATCGTCTGCTACCTAACCAGACCCCCTGAAAAGCACACATTGGGAATATGACGCAAGCTGTCCCAGGAGAGCCCTCACCCTCTGCAATGTACAGATCACTGCCTTGAAGCACTTTGTACCACCAGGACACAGTGGATTAGAAAAAGCCTCACAGCCCACATAGCTTGGGTATCCAAAGGGGTAGAGTCGCAGCTGGTCACGGTGTAGCTCCAGAGATTGAAGAACAGCAGAATGGCCCTACTGGATGAGTCCTATGGCCCATCTAACCCAGAGAGGGATCCAACTGTCTTCTAACAGTGGCTGCTGCTGGATGCTTTAGAAGGAATGACTGAGCTTCTGGCCACCAGAGGGGTAAGGATATGCAGAGCTTGGGTCTGCTCTGCGTGGCCAGAGACCTCAAGAGAGCTCTGATTTACACCAGCGGAGGATCTGCACAGCCATGTCGAGGTGGAGAATTTTTACCATTTAATTTTGCTGTGGAATAAGTGTGCTGTTGGGTTTCAATCTATCTGAAGTGCCGGTGAGTGAGGATGATGAAAACCTCCACATTCGTGCTCCGAGGAGGCGCCGTTAATGTATTTCCCGGTGGGACGAGTCCTCAGATTTTGGAAGAAATGCGACCGTTCCTCCAATGGGACACCCAGCCTGGCCATTAAGTCACCTCTTTCAGGAAAAGACTCTCTCTCTCTGGTAGCACTTTATAGACTAACAAAACAAGTAGATGGGATCATGAGCTTCCATGGGCTGTGCCATCCCATCTACATGTTTTGTTAGTCTATAAAGTGCTACCAGATCATTTGTTGTTTTTTTCTGTAACAGACTAACTCAGCTACCCCCTGAAGTGCGCTCTCTCTGCAGTAACAGTGTAATCTCTCTGCAGGAGAATTGAAGTGTGTGGTTGGTCCAGCAGGGGACGCTCTCTGAGCAGTTTTGGCCAATGGCGAGGGGAGAACACGGCAGGATTCCCAAGGCCAGGGAAGCTTTCCCGTCTCTCGACAGATGGCGTAGTCACCATTTGCATGGCGAGACGCACTGTCAGCAGTGGGGAAGAGGAATCCCGGAGACGGTGTGCGGAGAATGGAAATGGGCTAGGATGTCAAGGAGGGCGAGTGCCGGGGCTGGGTAGGGCGAGATAGTGCCAGGGCCGGGGCTAGTGAGAGGAGAGGCATCCCATGGGATGCAGCGTGGAGGGTCGCAGGATCTCACTGGGGTAGGAGTGGGCTGTGCTTAGGCTCCGATCCTGTGACCCGTGCACCACCTCAGCAGGATGGACACAGGAGCTGAGGGGAGGTGGGAGCTGCCCATGCAAGTACAGACCAAGCACCCACAGTGCAGTGTTCCCCAGGTCACCAGGGATGCTGACTCCCCGCATGGGCTCCCCACCTCTTCTTCCATCACGTAGCAGAAAGGCTCCATTACTGGAGGATTCAGGCCCTTCTGCGCCCAGCAGATGGGGCGCCCCTCAGCTGCCCTCTTGCAGCACAGAGGAGCAGGCAGAGGTGACCAGAAACATCTCGCTGGCACCAGCAGAAGAGGCACAGGGGAGAATGGAAATGTCCCGCAGGCCCCATAGCTGCCCCACGGTGGGAGGAAGAAACACCAGGGCACATCAGATGGCAGAAGGAATAAAGTCAGCTCTCGGAAATTCCCGCCCGCCTATTGCCCTGTGAATATTTGCTCCTTTTGTGCAGAACAAGCTGAGCCAACACCCCCGCCAGCTCCCTGCACCCCCCCCCATGGCAGGGCATGATTGGAAGTCTAGCCCTGAGATTCCCCCAGTCCAGCTCCAAACAGCAGTGATGAGATTTTACCCAGGCGGCCTGCAGCTGGATAGTTTGCTCTGTACAAACAAAAGCAAGCCGTCCACAGGGACCTTAGCTGCAGCGTTTTCCTCTGCTCCCGGCTGGGTGGGAGTCACTGGGCATGAAGCTGCAGCCGCTCCTTCGCTGGCTGCTTTGCGCTGCACCCATCCTTCTTCCTCAGCGGCGGCACGCAGGCAGACACCACCTCCGCACGAGCATGTGGCCGTCACAGCTCAGGGCTTTCTGCTGCTTTAGCAGTAAGTTGGGCGTCGCAAAAGATGAATGAATCTGGGATGCATAAACAGGGCGATCTCCAGGAGCAGCCGCGAGCTTGGTTCACCCCTGTACTCGGCGCTGGTGCGACCCCTGCTGGAATCCTCGGCCCTCGGCTGGTGCCCACAATTCTAGGAGGTTGGCACATGGGAGAAGGCTCAGAGAAGAGTCCCAAGCCTGAATAAATGATTCAAAAACACGGCGCATGACAGAATCAAGGCACTCACCCTATTTAGCCTTCCGAGGAGAGGGCTAAGGGTTGAATTGATTATAGCCTAGGATTGCTCGCTGGAGAACAGATAGTCAAGAATCGACTCTTCTAGCAGAGAAAGGTAGGATGGCTGGAAGCTAAATATAGACCAGGGTTTCCCAACCTGTGGGTTGGGATCCAAATATGGGTCGCCATTACATTTCAAAAAGGGTCGCCAAGTGTCTCCCCAGGTGGCTCTGCCCCCTCTTCTCTCCCCCGTTTTTGAATTGCCTTGGGTCACCAAGTCTTCCTGAATAGTCAAAATGGGTCCCCATCTGGAAAAGGTTGGGAACCGCCGATCTAGACAATAAGGCCTTTATTTGGGTCAGTGAGGACAATCAATTCTTGGACAAACCTACCAAGGATCGTGGTGGAGTCTCCAGCCCGGCCTCATTTTTAAAGCCAGGCCGGGTGTTTTTCTAAAAGCGCTGCCCTAGGAACTTTGCGGGGGGTGGGATCTCTCTGGCCTGTGCCATGCTGGAGATCAGGCTGGATGGTCCCAGTGCTCCCGCCAGGCCTTGGAGTCCCTGACTGACAAGAGTACGCGTTTGTAGCGGGGCCTGAATGAGGCCTCGCTGAGGAAGCGGGAGGAGCGTTGCCAGGGATACTGAAAAAAAGCCCGTACCTGTCTATGCAGCTTGATCCGCTCTGAGAGGACCCACCACTCCACCGGCGGCTGGCAGGGCTGTTCTGCTCACCAACAGGCCCCAGCCTGGCTTTGGAGGGTCTATCACCATTAACTACAGTGAGATGCAGACGCCCTCGCTGTGCTCGTTCCATCCCTGGCCTCTCTGCACTGATCAACTGTGTACTCCACCCTGGTGGCCCTTCCATTTCCTGGTGAAGGGGGCAGCTGGCTCCATGTTCATTCAGGCCCAGGTTTTCCAACCCTGCTCTACAGGTCACTGCTCCCTCTCCTGGAGGTACAGTAAAGGCCAATTCATGCTTGGGCTTCCTCCCATTGCTCCGTCTACCTCTGTGTTCTGGGGTGGTTCATCACATTTACCTGTTCCTCTGGCTGTTGGCTGAACGCCCTATGTCTGCTGCCCCACTGTGTCTCCCCTTAGGAGAAGAGTCAAGATAGTCAAGCTTGAACATCCACAATGATTGTCCAACTTCTCTCCTCTGACAGCAAGAAGAAACCTAATTGTACCCTCCCGGCTGCTTGTGGTAGATCCACGTGCTTCCGCAGATGCCTGTCTTTTAAGGGACAGACCATTAACATTCATTATTCATACCACCCCATAAGGGTATGCAGCTCCATGCACATGCTCTGAGTTCTTAATGGGTTAACCCGAGTCTTTGAGATGTAAAAAAAAGAAAAGAGAGAGGAAGAGATTGATGATGGGAAAAGCTCATGTTCTTTCCAACGATTTTCATGTAAGTGCCTCTTGCGGCAATTTTTAATTTTTTTTTTTAAGTAAGGATTTGGCTGACAGCAGCTGTTCCCCTGTCAGCAATGACAAGTGGAGGGGAAGCGCTGGGATGAACTGGAGGGAGCGGCAGAAGGAATTGTAATGAAGAGCGGTGGAGTTGCAACGGCTTGTTAGTTTCAGGATCAGCTGAGCTGGAAATGGGGCCATGCGGGAAAGAGAGGGGAGGAAAAGCTGCAGAGTACCTACTAGGTGGGGACCAGTGGAGGTTTCAGGGAAGCTTTCCGTGCCATCATCTCAGGAGCAGTTCTGAGGGCCTTTGGAATCCTGGCTGGGCTGTCTGTCCAGAGGCATGGAGAACCTCTCGGAGGTACGTGCTCCAGCCTGTACACTTGTGTAAAGCCAAAGGAACCAAAGACTTTGGAGACACCGCAGACTTGCATTCACGTAACTGAGTCCAGAATGTAGGGCTGAACCTCCTGCTTCAGGTGTTAGCCCATTTGAGTGTGAAATAATCATTTGCTGCATTCATCTCCAAAGCATAGCAGCTCCCTGCCCCCTAGGATCACACCATCATGCACTGAGGTGGGGGGCAGGGCAGAAGAGGGACAGGGAGATGTTTCATGGGATGCACCCTGGACTTGATGCATTTGAGTGCATCATTGGACTTGTGTTCTATAAACAGTGTCTGTCTGTGTATTGGTTCAACCCAGTCTCCGTCAATCTGTCTCAGAGGGGGAGCCGTGTTAGTCTGTGACTTTAAAAACAACAAGTAGTCCTGTGGCACCTTAGAGACTAACAAGAACAGGGGCGGCCCGAGGTGGGCTGCCGGCAACTGGCGCTCCAGGTGGAATGCACGATCGGTGCCCCCGCCTCCACAGCCCTCAATGGCGTGACATCATCATTGGGCGCCCTGTTTAACGCGGCGCCCTAGGCAACGGCCGAGTCGGCCTATACGCACGGGCCGCCCCTGAACAAGAATATATAGGATCATGAGCTCGCATGGGTAAGACTCACTTCATCAGATGAGTTGGAGTGGGAATAACAAAATCCAAGATATATATAACAGCAAAAGTACCACCCGTCAGTTTTAGGACCAATGTTAATGAAGCTAGGGGCTCATCAGGGGCTCATACAACTGCACAACATCAGGGACTCATACAACTGCACATCCTCTAATGTGATATATACCAACAAGTGCCAGCAATGCCCCTCTGCCATGGATATTGGCCAACCCAGGCAGTCTCTGCAACAAAGAATAAATGGACACAAATCAGACATCAAGAATGGTAACACATAAACTTGTAGGGGAACATTTTAACTTACCTGGTCACACTATCATGGATTTAAAAGTAGCCATCCTTTTACAAAGGAATTTCACCAGCCAGTTACAGAGAGAGACTGCTGAACGGAAATTCATCTACAAATTTAATACTGTTATCCTGTAACCAGTTAGACATTACCTGGGTAATGCGCCACAAAGACAATTTCCCCTGCCTTTAACATTCGCATTTTCACATCAAAAGCTATGAATGGGGCACAGTCAGCCCACTTAATTAGCTTCATTAACACGGGTCCTACACTTGACAGGTAACTGCTTTGCTGTTATATATACCTTGGATTCTGTTAATCTGGATGGGGAAGGTATTTGCTCCCCTTCTGTTCCTTCTTTATTCCAAGTGGCTTAACCTTCATCCCAGGGAATTCTCTCTCCCTCCTCATCCCCTATCATTATTGCAGTGAGTTGCTAAGCCTCCTTCATCACAAATGCATCTATTTCACTCACTAAGGAGCACCCCAATGCCAGCCGGCACATTGTTGTCACACTGTAGACCTAAATGGAGGCACGTTCTAGATCATTGTTCAACTACTAGCTCCCTGCTCACTAATATTCTTATTGAGTGTATGGATGATAGTCCCATCACAGGCTTTAGAGATATGTGCTGCGAGCGGCTACGGTCTTAAAACACAGACCTAGGCCATGACTGTCCCAGACAGAGAATGTGGGTTCACCTGCTCAAATGGGTCTCCAATGTCAGTAAGCGAGGTGTGACCAAAGACAAAGAAAAGCACCTTTGCACGCAAGGTAAGATAAGCCATCGTGAGAGTAGATGGGGAAAGACAAATACTTAACACTATGGGAGGTGTGGGGGAGGCTGCAGCCTCAGGGAGCCTTCCTGTCTCTTAAAGCAGGGTCAGTGACCTTCGGGAAGATGTAAGGAGACAGAGAAAGCCATTTTCGTATCCATCACTCGAGACACCAAAGAGCCCAGAGCTCTGGAAATTACAGCATGGTGGAGCCTTCAGGCAAGGGGGTGGAAATCTGAGTCTAGGGGAGAAGCTGGCTCAGGCAACTCGCTGACATTACGGTTTAGTCTCAGACGCGTATTTGTCCTTGTGTTTGCTTGTCAGTCTCTCTAGCTGTATTTGCTCTGCTTGGCATCTCTTAACCATCAGACTTCTGGTTTAAAAAACCTTTCTTTTATTTTTACCAGCAAGCAATTGGGGGCTTTGGTTCAAAGAGAGGGCAGGTGGGTGCTATCTTGTTCAAGGGAGACAAAGGCAACAGCTGTGGTAAGTGCATGCCAGGGGGCTGGATGCTGCAAGGCAGATGACTGGGGAGACATTCAGAATTGGGAAGCTGCTGAGGTCACTCTGCCAAAAGCGGAAGCCAGGGTTGGATGTGGGCTGTTGGTAGCAGGGCTGTGAGCCACAGTAGACCAGCATTTCAGGCACACTGAGTTTCGGGGCAGGTGGTGAGGAGCCTTGGCTGGCGTGGGTTGAACCCCCAAAGCGCCCCCTGCCTTCTCTTATTACAGCGACCGAACTGCCTTCCTCCCAACGGCTGCCTCCCTCGCTCCACCCTCCTCGTCCTCAGCTGTCCACGTAGCCAAGTGTCTTCTCCAGGGCTGGTTCCTGGGGGCGCCCCTCCATTAGCCCGTCAGCTTGGGATTTTAATTCCAGCTGCACCCACGTGTTATAAACTGGGCAGTCGGGCTAAACTCTTAATCCAAGTCCCCAGTTTCTTACCGCAAGCAGGACACCAGGAAAACAATCTCCCTGATGATTTGCCAGTTAGCATCCCACCTTCACCCTGGGTTTCTGAGCACACTCAGGTCACCGTCTCTCCTGCTGGAAAAGCACCTTAGCTCTGGCACTGCTGCCTGGCCAGGGATGGTGGCCAGCCCCTGGGCTAAACTAGAACAGGGGATCTCTGCCCAGCCAGCCAGCTGTGCATATAGCTGGATGCAAAGGAGCCTTTACCCAGCAGGAAAGCTTGGCCAGCACAGGTGTATTTTAGCCGGAGCTCTCCCTACCAGAGCTTTTAGTCCACCCTGCCCAACTTCATGCTTTAAAAATGAATTGCTGAGTCTCGGTGACTTTGCCAGATCTGAGCATTACTTGCAGGGCAGAGGGCAGCAGGTGTCGCTTACCCAGACCTCCTGTGTCCCAAACCACTGACGTGCTTAGCTGCAGCAGGTTTTCTTGTAACCCTCTCTCCACTCCAGAGCAGCTGAGTGTTCTAGCTGTTCCTAGATTGTGGACGTCTCCCAGGCACATCCACCAATCTGACCTATGCCTGCAATGCCCCTCTGCATGGATATTGGCCAAACTGGACAGTCTCTACAACAAAGGATTAATGGACACAAATCAGATATTCGAAACGGTAACACAGAAACCTGTTGGGGAACGTTGTAACTTGCCTGGGCACTCATTAATGGATCTCAAAGTTTCCATATTATTACAAGCCAATTTCAAAAACCAGCTTGAAAGGGACTCTACAGAACTTAATTTCATTTACAAAAGTTTGATACCTACAATAGAGGTTTAAACAAAGGCATGACTGGATTACCCGCTACATTCCACATCCTAATGGCATAAAAAGCCAAACACCAGGTACTTAAGAGCACTTAGAACCCACTTTATCAGCTTCATTTAGCATGGACACTTTTTTTTCTTCTTTCCTTTCCCTCCCCATCCTCTCTCTTTCTCTGCTATTTATTTGGAACGTGGACTCCTTAAACTCCATTCATCTGAAGAAGTGGGTTGTGCCCACGAAAGCTCATGATACCATCTACATCAGTGGTCCTCAACCTTTTGGGACTGCCGGGCGTCCGAGGGCGGGGCCGCTCATGCGCCACGCGCCCGGGGCCGGCACCGCGCATCTGCTGCGTGCCCAGGGCAGGGGCAGCCCATGCGCCTGGGGCTGGCACTGCGCATGTGCCGCACGCCCAGGGCAGGGGCTGCCCATGCGCCACGTGCCCAGGGCCGGCACTGCGCATGTGTCACGCGCCTGGGGGCGGGCCAGCCCAGATCATTCTGCGAGCACACATAAATGCCCCGGCGGGCGCCATGGCACCCACGGGCACCACGTTGGGGACCACTGATCTACATGTTTTGTTAGTCTCTAAGGTGCTGCAGGACTGTTCATTGTTTTTAACATTTTTTCAATCACAGACTAACATGGCAACCTCCCCTACAGATTTGCAGAGGCACTCATTGTGCTAGGCCTAGGCTCTCTGTTTCAGGATAACTGTTGGCCATCTTCCAACAGCACCTTCTCACTCAGATCTGGTATGGGGAGGCTCTGGGGAAGAGTGAAATCACTAGCTGGGTATTGCCCATGTAAGCCCGGAACTGAACCTGGGACCTGTGGACCTTAGTGCACAAGTCTCTACTGCTTCAGCTAAAAGCCAGCTGGCTGTAGAGCAAATTCATTCTTCCTCTCTGTAAGTGGTCTACTTGGCACTACATGGAACAGTGCACCACACCCAGAAGGCGTGTGAGTTACACCCAGGGCCCCCTTAGACAGCAACCCTGTAGAGAGCTGGTCCAACACTTCTTAAGCCCTTCAGTCTGGCCTAATTTAAAAAAAATGCTTCCTGGCTTCAGACCATTCCTCTCGCATCTCGGGGCATGATCCTGGAACTGGCATGAAAACCCTTACGCATGTAAGCGGGGAAACACATTGCGTAGATGAGTGTTTGCAGAACCGGGCCCTGGGACTATGACAGCCATGCCTTGCTAAGGGTAATCTCACCCTGTCTCTCCCCGATTTGCTCTCCCGACAAGATATGAGGGACTCCTTTGAATCCTCATAGGGCTCCTTGTTGCCCCAGCTAATGATCACAAAGGGACTTGCATGTGTTCTCGGCTCCCCAGTTTCCAGCCAATAGGAACTGAGAGATTTTGCTGGGGGCGGGGACAGCACACAAAGACAGGCACATGGAACAGGCAATCACTTTGAGCAGGCTGAGGCTGCTGGCAGGAAGGGAAGCCTGCCTGAGTGTGCTGCTGGCCGGGCGCTGCTTAGGGAAACACCTCCTGGCCAGAGCCTCCCCACCCCCTCCTGTACCCTAACTCCCTCCCAAACTCTGCACCCCCTCCTACGCCCCTCCCCAGGCCAGAATCCTCTCCTGCACCCACACCCCCTCCTAGACCCTACGCCCTGCCCCTGGTCACCATCCAAACCCTCTGCACCCTCCTCACCCCACCCTGGTCACAACTCCCCCCAGACTTTCTACATTCCTCCCCCAGGCCAGAATCCTCTCCTGCACCCATCGCCCCTACCAGACCCTGCACCCCAATCCCTGCTCAGGTCACAACCCCCCCTTCACCCAAACTCCCTCTCAGACCACACACCCTCCCCTACACCCCAGCCCTCTACCCTGAGCTCCCTTCTGCTCCCATCCTCCCTCGCGGACCCCACAGCCCGTCCATAGAAAAGCGCATCCTTTTTTGTTTGGGGAGGAGGTCTCTCCAAGATCAATAATGATTGCCCAGCCTTGTGATACACCTCTCTGCACCTGATGGAAGAGCCCATTCTTAAATAGCTACCGGGGGAAATCAGACACGTCATCGACTGTGCTGAAGTCACCCCTTCGCCTTCTCTTTGTAAGGCCAAATAGACTGAATTCTGTGACACCCCTCGCAGGTGGGGCAGGGCTGCCTGAGCCTACAGCTTCTCTTCCCACCTTCCTGTGTGAAGCAGGGTTTGCATCGCCCGCCATAGGAAAGTGGACAAGGGAGATCGTGCCATGTGGCTCGTATGCAATAACCCAGAAGTTATCAGGCCTCCCACGCTGGTCCGAGAGGCACGGCACCAATTGAGGATGGTCCAGCCACAGTTATTGAGGAGGTCACAGAACCAATGCGTAGTCAGGTGCATGAATAATTAGTCTTAATGAGCATCTCTGTATGTGGATCCCATCAGTCCTTGCACAGCATGACATGAAGAGCACACGGCTGTCATGTGATGGTCATGCGTGGGGCCAGATGGCGTTGAGCAGAAAGCACAGCCCTACACGTGGAGGTGATGAGCCTGCTGCCATGGAAGGCGGTGGGAAGTTGTGCAAAATGAAGAGATCTTGGAGTCATTGAGGCTACTTCTCTGGAAAAAAAAAGCTGTTCATTGTGTAGCTGCAGTCAAAAAAGCTACTAGACTGTTAGGCGCCTGTAGGTAATAAGACAGAAAATACCATGATGCCACTATATAGTACCCGCATGCCCAGACCTTGAGTACCGCATGCAGCTCTGGTCACCCTATCTGAAAGAAAGATCTATTAGAATCGGAAAAGGTGCCGCGATCGGCAATAGCCATGATTAGGGGAGTGGAACAGCGTCCATCTGAGGAGCGATTAAAAAGCTTAGGAGAGAGATGACTAGGAGGGATACAACAAGGTCTATAAACTCGAGACTGGTCTGGAGATCGCGAGTAAGGAAGTGGCGTGTGCCCCTTTAGATAACACAAATTGGGGTCAGCCGATTAAATGACCAGGCAGCACGCTGAAAGCAAGCCCAAGAGAGAACTTCTTCATGCAACGCGGTCAGCCTGTGGCCTCGGCCAGGGGATTTTGTGAAGGCCAGTTTGTTGGAACGCTAAAATTGTATTCTAGGGTTCAACCAACAGGTGGCGCTGTGCGATGCATGGTTTCCCTGGGTGGCAACAGCCATAGCGGATGGTTCGTTGAAGTAGTAGCTGAAAGAGAACACATCTCCTGTCTCTCTCCAGCGCGTCGCCTGCTGGGGTGTGTCTAGACTACAGCGTTTGTTTTTTTAAAGTGGCCTTTTTTCACAAAAAACTTCCCCGGCGTCTAGACTGCTGCCGCGTTCTTTCGAAAGTAAATCGAAAGAACGCGCCAGTTTTTTCGACCACGGAAAACCTCATGTTACGAGGAATAACGCTTTTTTTGAAAGTGCTCTTTCGAAAAAAGGTGCTATGTAATGCAAACTGTGCTTTTTGGAAAGAGAGCATCCAGACGGCCTAGGTGCTCCTTTCGAAAAAGCAGCTTGCTGTTTCAAAAGTACTGGTTGTAGTCTAGATGCTCTTTTTCGAAAGAGGCTTTTTCGAAAGTATCTTTCAAAAGAGGCTTGCAGTCTAGACGTAACCCTAGGGGATAATCCCTTATGGTCCAACTCCATCTGCCCTTCTCCGGGCCCTGTGCGTGTCCAGGTCTTTCCAGAGCTGCCTCCCTCAGGCCTTGCCCTTTTCTCTAGGCTCATCCCAAGAGCTTCCTCTTCTGTGGTGTCCCAGCATCTCTCGGTCCTTTGCCAGAGCTCCCTTCTCCAGACTGGATCCCCAGGCCAGTCAACCTCCTAGACCTGCCCTGCCTCTACTGTCCTGGACTCCTGCCTTCCTTCCTCACACAGATCCCCTCAGCCTTCATCCAGCCACCCAGCTTTCTCCTAGGTGCGTCCGGGCTGAGGAGCTGCCCACAGGCTCAGTCAGCACTTTCTCTGCCAGCGTGAGGGGCTTGCCTCCTCACAGCTTTCCCCATCAGCGGGCATGCGGACCTGACCCAAAGCCCATTGGAGTCAACGGGAGACACTCAATGGAGTGCAGCAGGTTTGGGATTAGGCCCTGTCGCCGAGGGCTAGGGAGTCACCGGGCCCTGCCCCCCGCATCCGCAGGTAGAGGGGACTCAGCCGGCAGGGAGAGCAGACAGTTTACTTCTTCACAGGGACACCGCGTAGCACAGACTAGTCAGCACAGGAGCCGGGGCAGTCAGTACAATCCATCTTGGGGAGAGGGGGCCCCCAAGCCAGGGCCCTGCGCCCCCTCCCTGTATCCTAAACCAGCCGAGACTCACTCTCACACCCAGCCACCGGTCCCAGCCCTGCAGGCAGCCCCACCTCCTCCTTTGTCCAGCTTCCCCAGCAAAAGGTGTCACCTGTTCGCACCCCCTCCCAGGCTCATATTACAGAAAGCGTGGGGCGTTATGTACGTGCTGGGACTGGGACAGCCTCCCTCATTGAGAGTCACACCCCAAATTCCTGTCCCCATTTGGGTACTGGTGCAGGGCCCAGGGAAACTGAGGCACACCCACAGGATTACCACAGGACAGTAGACATCACAGGCAGCATCACAAGCGAAGAGAGAGAACACAATCCCACTTTGTCACAGGCCCCTAGCCTACCGTGGCTTGAAGGGGAAACAATTCAGGCAGAATTATTTGTGTGTGCAGCTCTCTCCCCGCAGGGCTGAGAGGGCAGGCGGAGGGACAGCTGAAGGTCAGGCCAGCAATGTGCTGAGCCACACAGAGCGCGCTGGAGGAGACCGGCTGCTTGTTTGGAGAACGACCCAGGCAAAGGGTCAAACGACAGAATACAGGAGACGCACAAACTGGCAACCCTCTTTGCCCCGTGTTGGGAGGCGCATCTTGGCCGCCTCACAGGGCGAAGATCATGGCACTTGAGAGCCACACGGAGGCTCCCAGAGCCATCAGTGACATGAATCCCAGTGACAGGTGCCATGCCCTGCACAGATCACAGATGTTTCAGGGGCTCTGGAGGGTGGTGGCTTGGAAGACAGGCGCAGCATGTGCCAGAGAGCTCTCGGGGCGCTGACACACTCTGAATTGCAATGCGGGTCCCTGAGGTGGTGGTGTCATGGTTGCACATCAGGCACCAGACGCCCCTACGTAACGGCCGGGAGGGTATTTCCTCCCCTGGGTGGGCAGGCAGGCGCTGTCACAGGGCAGCACTCACCTCACGCGAGCGCCCCCCCTCTGGCTGAGGGCAAGTGCCTGCCAGGGGTGTATGAGAGTTTTGCGGGGCCCAGGGCAGCACAATTTCGCGCATGCGCCATGGCCACAGCCAACAGGTAGTAGCGCATGCGTGGGGCCTATTGAAGCTCGGGGCCTGGGGCAGCTGCCCGCTTGCCCTATATCCGCCGCTGGTGCCTGCAACCTGTTTTAGCCCTCCGGCCTCCAGGACTTCCTCTCCTGGAGACAACACCTTTGCCCCTAGCTCAGGGCTTTACCTTCCAGTCCACAGTCTCTCAACAACTCTCCACTGGGAGCTGTCCCTGGTTCTCCAGCCGCCCCTGACCTTCTCCCTTCCAGGTCTGGGCTGCAGCTGAGTTGCCTTTAGTCCTGCAGCTCCTTTTATAGGCCTTCCTGGCCCCTGATTGGCTGGTTCCTCCACAGCCACTCTAGCCTACCAGGAGGACTTCTCTATGGTCCTTTTTTGGCCTCAGGGCTTGGTCACAGGTGCATCAGCCCCACTCAAGCTAGTGTATTAAAAATAGCCATGGGGCTGTAGTTTGTAGCAGGGCCAGGCAGGCTAGTGCTCAGGCCACTAGCCCTTTCTGCCATTCATGCCGCAGCTATATTTAATGTGCTATCACGCACAGAGCTAGTGCTCATCCATCTGCTTAAGCTGGGAAACGCTGTCCCTGTCGCGGTGTCGACGTGCCCATAGGGTGGGTGACCTCCTGCCAAATGCACCACTAGGCTGGGCTCCCAGAGCACAGCATGGACCTTCCAGAGAAAGCCTGAAAGCCTTCCCGTCGGGATCAGCAGGGTCAAAGGGAACTGGTTGTTATGTTATGCCTGAATGCATTTGCCTGTCCTGCTGCCAGTGCCCCCTGCTGGATGGCTCCTAAAGAGAGCTGAAGGAGTGCCGAGGCCTTGTCTACATTGCAAAGTTGCAGTGGTTTCACTACGGTCTGGTCTACACACCAATTTTATAATGACTTAAATATTAGGGTAACCCCGTAGTGTGGACACAGGTCTACTGTTATAAAAATGTATGGATCACTCTAGCTTTATGGAAATAAGCTTTCCAGATATAAGCACTTCAATACTGGGCTAGAAATGTCTACATCAGGGATTCAGTTTCTAAAGCACTCCAGAGAACTCAGCCCCGAAGCTGTAGTGAAGAGCCCTAAAGGTGAGTTTGGAAGCCCCTCATGTGCAAACTGCCAACTGGATTTTCTTAGGCTCTGTGGCATTTTCGGTTAAGTGGAGTGGGAACAATGAAGCCAGCAACTCTTAAACTGAAATACACATGTCCAGACTGGGGTTTGTACTGATGTAAGTGGAATTGGTGCAACTTTCCCATGCAGACAAGACCTCAGCCAGTTGGAATTGGTTTGTCTTCCCCTGTGTGGAACAATGACCCCGCAGCAAATTCACCCACGGCCTATGGGGCTGAAGTATCCCTGCCCATTGATTACCCAGCTGAGATGGAAGCAGGAGAAACTCTGGGGGATTCCTACCAAGTCCCAAAGACCTTTCTAGATGCTGCTCATGCTAATGCTGCTGTTTCCTCTGAGGGAGGGAGGGGCAAAGGAGCTGTTCTCCTCAAGGAGATTGGTGCGAACAGCTGAGGTTTGCAATAACACTACCACATTCCCTGACTCACTAGGGAGAGACAGACAGGGCCCAGTTACAGCACGGTGCGTTCAGCTGATGTCGCCACAGCTGGGCTTTTGTGTTCGTCAGGCCCTCTGGGGAGTTAAAAGTCACCTTTTCTCAAAAAGCAGGCTTGTGCGAGCACTGAAATTCCAGGAATGGATAGGGACCGAAGAGAGATTTTTCTTCCTGTCTCCCTTTGTTTGTCAAACTAAGGGCAAGTCTACACTGCACGGATATTTTGGGATACCCGAGGTATCCTGAAAGAGCTACCCATGTCTACACAAGCTGCCCAGTATTTTGAAATAGTTTTCGAAATAACGGGCACACTATTTTGGTAACCCTCATTCCAGGAGGGTTAAGGGATGTCTCGATATAGCGCGTTATTTCGAAATGTGGTGTTGTGCAGACCCAACAAATTTCAAAATATGCTCTTTTGAAATAGATTCGAAATAAGATAAGGAATTTCTGTCATGCAAAATGCGTCTCTTATTTCGAGGTTAGGGTGCTGTGTAGACGCACCCTGAGTATCTGTCCACCAACACATATCACTTTCCAATGCCAGCCTGACTGGTCTGGTAATTTATATCCCCTGACTGCACCAGAGAACTTCATTGCCTGGGCTGGATCTCAGACAGATGTTCTCAGCTCCTGGCAGGTAGGAAGCCCACTGAGTTGAATTTCCCAGATAGGAATCCTCCTTCGGAGGGGTGCATCTTGAAGCATCTCAGCCCCACAATGAAACAGAAGCCTTTATGTGTGGGCATTCCCCAGCCCTGCTGTGGCAGAAATGGAGCATAGGCAGGTAGCCCACCTCCAGATGAGTCTGCTTGCAAATCTGGGGGGAGGCAGGGTGGCCAATGCTGAGGCATTCTGGGCACCACATTTGAAGAAAGACATGGAGAAATTGGAGAAGGTCCAGAGAAGAGCAACAAAAATGATGAAAGGTCCAGAGAACATGAGCTGTGAGGAAGACGGAAAGAATTGGGCTTGTTTAGTTTAGAAAAGAGAAGACAGAGGGAACATGAGAGCAGTTTTCAAGTATCTAAGAAGGTGTTACAAGGAGGAGGGAGAAAAATTGTTCTCCTTGGCCTCTGAGGACAGGACAAGAAGCAATGGGCTTAAACTGCAGCAAGGGAGGTTTAGGTTGGACATTAGGAAAAACTTCCTAAATGTCAGGGGGTTAAACACTGGAATCAATTGCCCAGGGAGGTTGTGGAATCTCCAACACTGGAGACATTTAAGAGCAGGTTGGACAGACACTTGTCAGGGATGGTCTAGACCAGTGTTTCTCAACCTTTTTTTTTATAAAGTACCCCTTTAAAAAAATTATAAGTACCCCCAGGACCTACAGTTTTCAGACACACAATTTTTTTCCTACCATTGCAACACATTTGTTTAAACATGTTGTTTAATTTATTTTTTTTTCTACCATTTAAACACATTTGTTTAATCGTAGCTGGGCAGGCAATGAAATTTTTGGGTGTAAAAAGTACAAAAAGAATAAAGCGCTGTAAAACTTAAAACAAAAATTCAGTTTTCTCCACGTCAGTTGTGTTGATGTACCACCCATACTTCTCTCGAGTACCCCTACGGGTACTCGTACCACTGGTTGAGAAACACTGGTCTAGACAGTACTGGGTCCTGCCGTGAGGGCAGGGGACTGGACTCAATGACCTCTCGAGGTCCCTGCCAGTTCTAGTGTTCTAGGATTCTATGAATCTGTGTGTGTGTGAAGGCCACTGACTCCCTGTCAGAGGGCAGCAGTAGGTAAAGAGAGGTGGGGAAGTAGGATCCTGAGGCAAGGGTCTTAGTCACTGTGGTCCAAGTTTCCTGTTGATAATGAAACTGGATGCCAAGGGGTGTCTCTGGGAGTGAGGGGGCATGGCAGGGAAAGTTCACGCTGCTCTAGGGGTCGGGAAAGCAGAGGAGATCAGTGTGTGGGAAGACCCTTCAAGACCCACCGTGGGGCTGGGAAGGCCCTTGAATGCAGAGGAGAAGGGGAAGGTCCATGTTGACACGGAGGGGGTGGAAGTGCGCGACAGGATCAGAATCCAGCGTCCTCCCTCCGGCTCTGCTCCCGAGCAAACGTGCTAGGCAAAGCCACGATCATTGAGCAGTAATATTTATTAGTATTGCAGCAGCCCGTAGGAGGCCTGGCCTGGCCTGCAGCTCCACTTTGAGAGGTACTGTACAAGCAGCAGACCGTCCCTGCTTACGATCTGGCCCGTTGCCAGGCGAAATAACTGCACCTCCATTACCCTGCAGAGCGGGCGGCGGGGCCCGCTCCTGAACGGGGCTTAGCACTGCCAGAGGGCATGGCTCCCAGGGTAGGCTGAAAGCCTGTACCATAGTCCATCGGGGGCAAGGGGAATGGGAGAACCTTTCCCACTTCCAAAGCGGTCCCCAGTCTCTAGCACGAGCTGTACAGCGGCATGCGCTGGACGCGACACGTTCGCCAGATCTCCATGTGTTCGTTACTTTCTCCGTCTTCCACTCCCTGCATCCCAGCTGCTCCCTTACCCCCTCATCCTACACCCCCCTTGCCCTCAGTCAGATGTTACTGCCTTTCCCTGTGTCCCAGAACCCTTCTCCCAGCCCCTTTCTATGGGAAAGGGGGTTTGCCAGAGAAGAGCAATAGGTGACCTGTTCTGGCCGCCGAGTCACACCCTTGATGAAGGAGGAAGGATGGATCCAGCCACTCAGCGAAACGGCCTTCCCTTCCCATTTGCTGCGCTTGTTGTTTTGTTTGGGGGTGGACATGCATTTTGCTTTTTTTGGAAGGAAAAAACAATACCCGTCAGCATGAGAACACTGCTGTGGTCACTGGAAAGAAACCGAGCTCACCTTTGCTGACGTGATCAATGCTGCGGGAAGGACAAGGCACATGCTGGGGGACCACTGGGGAATGCCACGGGAGTATTTGCACAGCAGGAGGAGGGGCCAGGCTACAGGGCTGACAAAGCAAGGTCAGGGCAGTCTGGCGCTAGCATCCACCTACCCCCATTAACGACAGATGGAGTCCAGCCACATCAGATGGAGTCCAGTCACATCAGCGGGGCTGGAGAAGGTCCTGATCCTGGGACCCCAGGAAGAGAAATCTACAGGGCTAAATTCTCCGCTGGTGTCAATTGACTGCAATAGAGTCACAATGGTTTACGCCAGCGGAGGACTTGGCTCATACGGGCTGGAGACCTAGGATGTTGCCTAAATGGAAACACAGGGTCCAGTGACATTTAGGGTGTGTCTAGACTACAGGGTTTTGTCGACAGAAGTGGACTTTTGTCGACAAAACTATAGCTGCGTCTACACTGCCGCTGAGTTCTGTCGACATAACATCGACAGAACTCAGCAGTTTTGTTGACGGCTGTAAACCTCATTCTGCGAGGAATAACGCCTTTTGTCGACAGAGTTCTGTCGACAGAAGGTGTTATTGCATCTACACTGTCCTTTGCGTCTACACGCTCATGTCGACAAAGCGGCTTGCTTTGTCTACAGAACTGGATGTAGTCTAGATGCTCTTTGTCGACAGAAGCTTTGTCGACAGTATCTGTCGACAAAACTTCTGTCGAAAAAGCCTGTAGTCTAGACGTACCCTTACAGTTGTGGAAGCCGTGAGCAGTGATGGTGCCGGGGTCGGGATGCCACCTACCCAGAAGCTGATGAGCAGCTCCTGGTGTTCACGGACGTCCTCCAAGTCCAGCTCGCCTGGCCTTGCCTGGTCCTGAATTTCCTTGGACAGGGGCACCAGGGCCGCAGTGGGGTGGCCCCGTCACCTCACACTGTTGTGACGTGAATGGTATTTGCTTTGCAGGGCAGAAATAGCGTTGGGGTTAGGCCCCTCCCACGCTGGCGGCACTGTGCAAACAACCCGGGAGTGAGGAAACGTCGGTCCGGAGCGCAGTGCAAAGAGCTCTCAGGCAGGATACTGGCCGCCGGGCAACTCACAGGGCAAAGGGTTTGTTTGGTTCAGATACGGACCCCAAAGGCGGCGCTGTCACGAGCTGGCGAGGGGGACAGGGCGCTCCACTCACTGCTTGGCTGGCCCCTCCGGGGTCTAGCGCATGAGGCCAGCGCCCCCAGCTGCGGCGGCAGTGCCAGGACTCCGGCTCGCTCTCTGGGCTGCAGTGGCTCCAGTATTCCTGCAACCGCGGCGTCCTCTTCGCGACTCAGCCGGGCCACTCAGCGTCCCTCCTTCCAGGAGTACCTCAAAGTCTGCCCCTCGGCAGCCTTCCCATTGGCTGCCTCAGGCGCCACTCCCTCTGGGACCGGTAGGGAATGCAGACCCACGCTCTACTCCGGGCTCCAGACCACGGACACACAACCCACCAGTTCTGGGCTTCACGCTCCCAGCCCTTACTGCTCCCTTCCTGGACTGCTTCCTACCTCTCCTCGTTCCCCCTCCAGCAGCTCCAAGGCCTGCTGCCCGGGAGTCACTCCCGCCTCCGGCTGCTGCAAGCTTCCTGGCTTTTTAGGCCCCACCTGTTCCTCCCCAGATGGCCCCACTTACAATCAACTGCTGCTCCCTGGCTCTTCCTCCAGGGGAAGGTGGGGCATTAACGGGGATTAACCCCTTCCTGTCCTGTGCGGGGTGGACACCCCCCCCACAATGTGCCACAATGAAGTCCTAGGTGAATGCTTAGCTGAAAGGCACCTCACCTCTCCCAGGGCTGCTGGGAAGCCAGCCCTCTTTTCGGGCTTGTGGCTGGCCTGCTTCTGAACCCAGCCGCCACCCTGGGAGAGGAGGCTGGGCAGGCATGAGACGAAATAGGGGAGAACCATTCTCCAAGGTTTCCGGAGATGCCCAATGTTTGGGTTGGTATCTCGGCTGGTTTCCTCAGGGGCTGGACACCTGCTGCCTGGTGATGGGCAGAGAGGCGGGTCCATCTTCACACTCAGGTGATGGTCGTGCTGGAGGTCCCTGCTGCTGGGGGATAGAGCTGTGAACACAACACCTGGATCCGAGTCGGGGGCTTGCTCCGCCTCTGTTCCCCCATCCAGCGTGGGGTGCAGTTCTGCCTAGGCTCTGAGCGTCACCCCTCAAGAGGGGCCCTTGTTTTGGGCTGGATCCTGACTCCTTCCTTAGGCCACTGTTCTTCAGTGACTGCAGACTGCTTCTCTCTCCACCCAGGGCTATTCACTGTCCTTGGTCCCTGCCCCTCCCCTGGCAGCTCTTTCTCTGCAGTCCCCTCTCGGCGGGAGCTTGTTCACGCTTCCAAAAACTGCAAACTTGCAAAGTCTGGGGGGAAAAAAAAGCGAAAGCAATGGAAACTGCCTAGCAGTGACCTTCATGCTCCTGGGGGGGCAGCGCTAATTAAATCCCTGCCAGCGAGAGGCAGTGACTGCTAATCCATAACGCCCACCTCCAGAGCCAGCAGGGGGCAGCGTGTTCCACCACGTGCCTATGCAAACGCCCACCGGCAACGACACCCCCAGAGGCAGCCTGCCGCGCCCACGTGGACAGCGGCTCGGCTCTGTGGGAAGCCAACCCCCACCCCTTCTCGGCAGGTGCCCAGAGCCCTGTCTGCTGTGGGGCCAGAGCAAGATGTGCATGGCCAGCTCAGTGAACACAAGACCTGCCTGCTCCTTTCGCCCTCCGTAGACCTATGCCCCATGGGCCGCGGCTGGCAAGGGGAGGAGTGGGGCAGGGCTGATGGATAAGGTTCGGTGCAAACCCGCTAGCCACTGTGCCCGTTGTGCAGCAGCCTGTAGGAGAAGGTCCTTTCCCCATGGCCCAGCCCCAGCTGCTGGCTGCTTGGCCTTGGCCTGGTTTGGATGGAGCAGGCCAGGTTGGACGACCCCAGAGAGCCCCGATTTATGGGCAGGGTCAGCAGCTGGCTTCCATTTTGTAGAAACCAAGCTGGGCTCCCTCCTCTCCTGGTCCCTGGAGGAAGAGTCTGGGAGCACCGGGCAGCTCTTTGTGCCCCAGGCCGGCTCCTGGTGCCCCAGCAGACGCTCCATGCGTGGGACTCAATCAGTATGTGATGGGCCTAGGCTGGTCTCTCGTCTCCCCGGCATAGCTCCTTCCCTCCAGGGGAGCTGGCTCCTTCCTGGGTTCTGTGGTAGGTTCTACCTCAGGATGGCCACCAGTCCCATGTCCGAGGTCCCTCCCTGGTCACAGTCTTGCTGCCAAGCTGTGCCGGAAGCTGGAGGACACCTCTGCCATGGTGCACCTGCCTGTCAGGAGCATGGGGGGCAAAGGGGTCTAACAGCATCTGCAACCCAGGGCTTCAGAAATCCAAGAGGAAAAACCGTCCCCCCTCCCTTCTGAGAGGTCGAGGCTTCAAGGGGTTCCCACCCTCAAACATCCCTGTATCTTCCTGCGTCATCATCTCCACTGTCTCTCGGACATTTCAGCTGCAGACCCCTGCCTATGGCTGCTTTAATTGCAATCTATACATTTTTATGGTTGCCAGGTCTAAAACAATAGCCAGAGCAAGGCAGACACCATCACACTCCAACGAGAGTTCTGCGAGGAGGGGAAGCAAGAGGGACAACCCACCTGCAGCCATCTGTGCTATAAATAGGCCCTCAATTAAAATCATAACGGCACCATCTATGCTTCAGTATCACAAAGAAATGGAACAATAAATTCCACTGACGCGGTTCAGCGTGTCTGGAATCCAAACTGCTTTCGCTTCGTGCCACCTGCAGGGAAAGAAGAGGCTGATCCAGTGGGATGCTGTAAGATCGCAGTCTGGTTGGGGCTTGATCCAAAGCTCCGTGAGGGAATGGAGGTGTCGTTCATTCCTATTCGGTGAGCGGGAGGAACCAGGACCGCGCAGGGGCAGGGAGAGCTGGTTGGAGTTCGGTCAACAAAACTTTTTTGGGCCCCCAAAAGGCTTGGGAGCCAAAAGCAACGTTTTCCTGTTGGTCAAATATTTGCAGGAGGGTTTTTTTGTGTGTGTTGGGGGGGTGGGGGGCGGGAGAACAGAAACTGCAGTTTTTCTAGCTTTTGGTAAATATTTGCCATTTTTGGAACTGAAGCTTTGTTACCAAAGATGGGTTTTGAAAACCCAAAAGTTGCTAGTGACTTTTTTCAGCTAAAAAGATCTCCCCCCCCCCCCCGCAAAACACCCCCCCAAACAAAACCATTTAAAAAAATCTCACTAAACGTGCCTAACCAACGCTTGGACCAAGCCCCATGTTTATTTGGAGGCTGTCATGAAGGTCACAGACTCCATGGTTTTCTGTATCTTTCGGTTAAAAAAAACCCGAGTGAATCACGTGTCCAATTACCTCCTCTGACAGAAACGTGCCGATGCTACAGCAGCAGATGTCCCCCCGCTGTCCCTCTTGGCAGGGTCTGACTAGCTTCTACTGCCGTCAGCATTCACCGACCACAGGGCGCGGAACTGCTCCCCCGCCGCAAAGAGCCACTGAGGCGCAGCTCTGGGAACTCTTGAAGCCATGAGACAAGCGCACGTGGGGGCGGGTGGGTGAAGCTGCTCCCTGTTGTCCCCTCAGGGTACCAGGAAGAAGCTGGGTGGCTAATAGCAGGATGCCGATGAGTGGCAGCTGGTGGTGACAAAGCACATTGTGGGTGAGAGGTGGGAGTAGGGTTAGACTCATACAAGCCTAAGAAGACACTTCAGGAGGGCGAGTCCAGCCCCCTGCCCAAAGCAGGACTGACCCCAATTACATCATCCCAGCCAGGGCTTTGTCAAGCCAGTTACCTCCCTAGGTAACTCATCCCAGTGTTTCCCCACCCGCCTAGGGAAATAGTTTTCCCTAACATCCAACCTAGACCTTCCCCACTGCAACTTGAGCCCATTGCTCCTTGTTCTGCCACCTGCCCCCACTGAGACCAGCCTCTCTCCAGCCTCTTTGGAACCCCCCTTCAGGGAGTCGCAGGCTGCTCTCAAATCCCCCCTCACTCTTCTCTTCTGCAGCCTAAACAAGCCCAAATCCCTCAGCCTCTCCTCGTAGGTCATGTGCTCCAGCCCCCTCATCGTTCTTGTGACAGTGCAAGTGGGGGGGGGGGCGAGGGGCGAGGAGGGACCCCAAATGGGAGATTTAAGGAAACTCACCGTGACAAACTCCAGATCCTGAGTCTGCATTATACAGGGAAAAGCTGGACTGTTTTTTGGTTTGTTTTCTTAAATTGAATCACAGATTAGAACTGGGCTAAATATTTCATCGCCGCTGCTGCGGGTGCTGAGTCAGTCAGTTAGAAAGAACACTTTTTAGAACTTGCGTGTGTCATTTTCGGGCAACTTTTGTTGAAAAAAAATCACACCCTGTGCTCGTGGTTAGGACCGCGAGAACGAGACGTTGGAGTTCAGAAAGCCACTCTGGAGCTGGGCAGGAGCAAGCAAAAAGGAGACAATTCTGCCTGAAATCAAAACTGTTACATTTCCCCTCCTCCACAGCTCCCTGTGTGCGCAAGTACTTTGCTTCCGGCTTTCCTGTGGCTTGAAATTCTTCTTAAAAGTTACAGGCCAAAGAACAGGGTCTGTCTGTGCCCACGCTAACGGATGGGGTTAAATTAGGCCTTATTTGGAATCTTAGTGGAAACTTGAACCATGGGTCTGTAGCAGTGGCAGCATTACACCTTTTATCTTCCCTTTAGCTATTACACATTAACTCAGTGAAGCATGATGGGATACAGTGACATTGAAGGCCCTGTAGAAAATTGTATTCTATTGTATCGGAATACCTACCATGTGTAGACGGCCTTCTGCATCTGGTTGCTCAGATACCAGAGTAAGCATGTAGATAGATAGATAGATACATAGATACGGTGTATGGGGATAGATAGATAGATAGAGTAGATGGGGATGGATGGATAGATAGTTAGATATGGCGTACGGGATAGATAGATAGGTAGATAGATAGATGATGCACTGTTCTCCATATCGTGCTGTTCTCCTTTGTTATGTTTTAATAGCTCACACAAAACTATCAAGAACAATCTTTTCCAGTGGATCATGAATAACCCCTCCCCCCTTTCCCTTCTGTATTTTTTAAATCTAAATTCCGCTCCAGCCGACACTGCAACTCTGGAGTCAATCCACCGAAGTTACTCTCGATTTCCACTGGGGCATCTGGGCGCAGCCTGTCGACCCTTATTTATTTATTAAGAGTGTGTTTGGGCTTGGCTCTTGCAGGAGGAAACTTTGTTGAAGTGGTCGTTCTCGGTGACAGGCGGGCTCCCTGCTGCATGATGGGATGGTGACACCAAAGGAATAGAGCCATTGGCCGAGAGATGGCTGGAGTTTGTTTGCATTTGCCTTTGCTGAGAGTGGCAGCTTCGGCTAGAGTTGACTTGGTGTCTCCTGCGTGTGGCGCCTTTGACAGAAGAGCTGCTGCCAGCTCGAGAGAGAGACGGGCGGGTTAAAGCAGTAGCGACGTTACCAGTCTTACTTGTGACTGCAGCCTGACTTACACTCACTTGTCAGTAGAGCGGAGACCTTTGTATTTTTTCTTGGAAGTGCCAGTTTCCATCTTGACTTCATGGCTGCTCTGGGCCCGGTGGTGACTACGTCAAAGCCACTGCACTGGCATTGCTGCCTGGCTCACGACAACATGCCCAGCTTTTGCCCAGCCCCGGGGCACCAAGCAAAGAGATGGGGATGCAGATGCCAGGTCCCATTGCGTAGGGTCAGCCTAGTTCAAACTCCATGAGCATGTTCCAAGCCAGGCGTCATCCTCACTAAGTCTGGGTTGCTCTGTATTGGTGCAGGCCAGCAGGTAGGACACAGGACTTTACCTCTGACTGACTTTTGTGACTTGGGGCAAGTCACAGCCCTGCTGTGTGCCTCAGTTTCCCCATTTGCAAAATGGCGCCCGTGGTCCTTAGCTACCTTCATGAAGCAATGTGAGATCCATGGATGGAAATTAAGTATCAGAACTATTATTGGGGGAGTACTCTAAGCTATGAGCCCACCCAGACGTTACTTTAAGAGCTCTTAGGTTCCCTTTCATTCTAAAGGCACGTTAGAGTACATTTACACTGCATAGCAAATTCAGGCTTGTGGACTCTGTGACAAGAAGCCCCTGGCCCAACTCTCTGACTTTGGGTCAACTGACCCAGCCAACCTGGGCCAGGCACAGGTCTTTTATTGCAGTGTAGATGCCCCCAGCATTTCCAACCCTGTGCTTTGGGGTCTACACTGCATTGCAAAGCTGGGTTTACACTGGCTTGACCCAGGTCTCCCAGCGAGGCTAACGCAGCCACTGGGCAGGCCTTCAGACTGGGTCTGCCACTTCAACGGTGTCCACACTGCAGAGTGGCAGGGCTTGGGCCAGCCTGGCCTCTGGATTCCAGGCCAGGCACCCTCAGCTCAGCCGTTCTGGCCTTTCCTCTTTGAGCCTTCAGTGCTCCTTCCCAGGACTTCTTCCCCTTTCCTCTCTCTAGGGGTGCCTGCTCCAAAACCCTCTTCCCACTTCACTGGGGTTGACGGCTGCCTGCCTTCGTAGAATCCCAGGGCCGGCAGAGACTCAGGAGCCATCGCGTCCAGCCCCCTGCCCAAAGCAGGACCAGCCCCAACTCAATCAGCCCAGCCAGGGCTTTGTAAGCCAGGACCTAAAAACCTCTAGTGATGGAGATTCCACCCCCTCCCTAGGGAACCCATCCCAGTGCTTCACCACCCTCCGAGGGAAATAGTTTTTTCTAACATCCAACCTAGACCTCCCCCAGCATCCTGCAGCTTTCTCCAGCAGCTCCTGTCCCTGGCCAGCTTCCTGGCTTCATACACTGCCCCTGTTCTTGTACAGGTGAGTCTCTCTTTTATTCACCACCTCCAGTCCAAAGCTCCCGTGATTGCAGCCTAATTAGCTGGGCCCAATTCAGCCCTTACAGGGCCAATGTAGGGCGCACTTTCCATCACAGGTCCCAGGACATGGGTCAGACTGATTTGACAAAAGGGGGACTTGGGCTCACACCTGAATCAGAGCCCAGAGTAGACATAAAGACATCACACTCAGAACTCAAGGCGAGCCAGCAGTTTGGGGAGCCGTTCCTGCCCACTGGAGCCACCCACCTTTAAATCAGCAGATAGCCTCCCCATTGCAAGTGCGGCTTGCTTTATGTGTCACGGCACTGCCACCTTGCATTGTGACTCACACCACAGCGACACTTTTCTGCCACCTTAGGAACTTTATGAACATTAATAAATGTGGCCTAAATTTGGGCACCTGAATTTATGTCAGCACCTAAGGAAGGAAGTTTTCACAGTCCCCGTGGAAGAAAAGACACCTCATCTGCACAGGCGGATGAAATTCTAGCTAGCCTCTAGGGCTAGGCTTTGAGTTGGGTGCCAGTCTCTGCTGAAGATTCCCACCCAACATGCAAGTTGCACTATCGGCATATGTTCCTAGCAGATAACTTTCTGCATTTCTTCCTCTTAGGGTCGTAGCTGAACAAATGTTAAATGTATTTTAAACACCGCATCTTTTGGTACCCAGTTTTGAAGTTTTATCCCCAGGCTTTTCATCTGCAGAGTGGGGCTGATAAACACACACTGGTGTGAAATGCGTTGAGATCCGTAAAGTCACCATAAAGCACAGAGTATTATTTTCGACTAGAACTCTAAGAAAGTCTAGGAAGTGGTTTCTTAGTCAGCTAGCAACACACGTGGGGCCTGTGTGTCCTGCACCCTTTAGCCAATGCTCCCTCACAGGCTGGTGCAGATGGATCAGACTTCCCAAGAGCATTAGGACTCTAATCATTAGACCATGCTGCCTTGCTTTTCTGCCTGAATCCAGGTAGGCACTGGGGTGCAGCAGGTGGGGGCCAGCTGGGAAACACCAAATTCTGCCAGATCAGAATGGGATCATTTTGCGCCCACTTTGCACTGGTGTAAATACCAAAGAGAAATAGCGATAGCTCTTTTCATCCACTGAGCACAATGCCCCAAACACAGGAGGTCAGTATATTACTCCCATTTCACAGATGGGGAAACTGAGGCACAGAGCATTAAAGTGACTTCCCCAAGGTCACCCAGAGGGCCAGTGGCAGAGCCATGAATAGACTGGAGGTTTCCTGACTCCGGTCCAGAGCCCTCCACCGGGTGCCAGCAATAATGAACTGAGCCCTACGTTTTTATTCCCATCCATGTTCAACCTCAGTTTGACTCCTGGCAGGAAAGATTCTCTTTCCAAGGCTTCCCTCGGCCCCTTGCTTTTGTGCCTCACCCTGTCCCCACCAGGGTGGTGCCAGGAGCTCCTGGAGGGGAGAAGAAGCATTTCAGACTCCAGACCTATTCGGTACGGGGCCCTCAGGTTAACCCAGGGCCAGGTAGTGCACATGGGACTGGAGGGGGGGCGGTAAAGAGGGTGGTTCACTAGGATCTGGGTGGATCCCCTTTCTATTTGTGTTAGTGTGGTGGGAAGGCCTAGCAGCCCCACGGAGAGATCAGGGCCCCGTTGTGCTAGGCGCTGTACATATTTGGCATGAAAAGATGCTCTGCGGGGAGATGACATGGGCCGGAGGATGCAACGGACAAGGGGAACAATGGAGATTTGAATGGGGAGTTCCAGGCAAATAGTTCCTTCTGGATTAGCCCCTCCAGCTTGAGCCAACCAAACCTCTAAATCCAGCCCTGGTCACGCCCCCTTCACTGCTCTGCAGTAACTGACCGGCAGTAACAAGACTTCTGCAGGTTGGGCGCCACCCTCAACAGACAGACAGACAGACACCCCCCTAGCCCTCTCCTGGCCGGAGTCTCTTCTCACGTCTCTGGGAGCAGGGTGATGAACCAGGCTGACTGCAGACCTGGGGGGGTGTAAATGTGCAGTGGGGGCTAGTGCAAGCGGCAGCGGGAAGGGTTCTTTGCCTCAACTGCCCACCCCTGTTCTCCCACTCCCCCTGCTCCTTCCTTTCTGCCCCACTTTCCCGCTTTCCTTTTCTGGGGTTCCTTCCCTCTTTCCTGGCTCCCTTTGCCTGCTCTCCCCCTCCCTCCCCGGCAGCTGCCATCAGGAGTTGGCTTTGTGTTTCTTTCTTCTTGCTGAGATCATGAAAAAAAGATGACCCTGTTTCACACCCAGCTGCCCCTCTCCGGAGAGACCAGCCGAGCGCACGCCGCAGCGCTGGGTAGTTGTAGATGGAGCGCCGGTGGGAGCCTGACGCACTCGCTTCCCCGAGCCGGGAAGGCTGCTTTGGTGATGTGCTCGGCCGGGCATGAGAAGGCCCGGTATGGACAGAGAGGTCCTGCGGGCCCTCGCTCGGCTACTCACAGGCAGCGCGGCGGGGAGGTCGTGCCCTCACCGCCTCTTTCATCTGCAGTGCTAGGCGCTGGGGATTTGGATCCCCTCCTGTTTTTAACCCTGGATGGGCCGAGGCCTCGTGGTCTTTGAGCTCGAGCCTGGGAATTTCCTCGGGTCTGTGTGTGGCATGTCCGGCTGCCGAGGAAGTTTGGTTTGTGGGTGGGCCTGTGCACAGACCGAAGGGGGCCACTGTTCTGTCCCTCGTCACTTCCCCCACGCCCCATCTCTGCTGGCTTCCTTTCCCTTAGTCCAGCATAGCCAGAAAGCCTGTCCTCTCAGCAGCCCTGCAGTGCCCCTTGGGGTGCGGTTGGTGAGTTTTAAACCGGACAGAACACTTGTGGTGAGGGCAGGAACCTTCCCCAGCACCGGGAGCAGGAGTGCACAGAAAACGGTGCCCCTCTCCAGCGCCTTCTTTCAGCACCATTCCCAGCCCACTGGGCAGCTGGGCAGGATTTGTCTCCCTGCTGTGCACGGGAGGAAAGGAAGGGGCTTGCCCGATTTCACTCTGGCAGGGTCAGGAGCGACGTTCCCTCTAATAGTTTCCATCCACTTGTGGATTTTTTCCATGCACGTGCAGAGTAAATGTTGTGATGTGCACCAAGGCATGTGTGGATGTGCACCACCCAGAGGAACGAAAACCTAGCTGTGGGCACTCTGCTAATCAGCTGGGCGGTGTTGGAATCTCTCCTGAGCCTCGGTACATGCACCCAGCTTATGGGAATGCTGGTCAGGAGCAGAACACGGGACTCCTGACTCACATTGGACTAGCTCACCCCACTAGCTTCCAGGAGATCACCCAAATGCAAATGAGATTCACGATGAAGTAAGGTCTTCCGGTTAGTGCACTAACCACCTCGCGCCAGCGCCAATTCCCAGCTCTGCCGTAGTCTCCCTTGGACTCTTAGCTGCTCCTTGACTCAGTTTGCCAATCTCTAAAATGGGTAATGATAGCCCTGTGTCACAGGGGAGTAAAAGTGTGAGATACACAGACACAAGGATGATGGAGGCAGTGGTCTTTAATACCTAAGAAAAAAAATTCAACCCCATGGAGTTTGGATGGTAGATTAAATTCTAACTGTCCCCTTTGCCCTGTTACCCTTCTGCATCCACCAGGGGTGCTGTCCTGTTATTGCTAACACCTAACTGCATCATTAGCTCAGCAATGTGAATTTGTTGCAGGGAAAGGAGAAAATGGCTTTGTCCGTTCCACATTCAGAAGGGGCACTGAATGCCTGCACCCAAGATGCCTTCCTGGCCGGCAGGTAACATTTTATTTCATTCCATGGTGCAAATGCCATAATGATCTCTGTACACTTCTATGACCAATTCCTGCTCCACTTAGGCCAGTACCAGGGTTGACTGGAGAGCAATCTGCAGTCGACTTGGTGGGTCTCCACTAGACCCTCTAAATTGACCTCCGGTGCATCGATCTCCGGAATGCTGATTCCGCAGTGGTGGAGATGCAGCCTTAGTCCCATTCATTAAAGTGGGGTGGTGACTAACTTCCTGGGTGTAGGAAATCCAAGCATTGTTTCTACATAGGGATGCTGGTGTCATGCACCAGCTTTCTCATCTCTCGGACGGGCCTTTTGTGCCCTAGCGCCAAGTGGAGGTGTATGTAAAATGCACAGCGGCGTATTGGCGCATCGGCATTTCTCTGTAAATCAGGGATTTCGCTGTCGGAACGTCATCCATCAGCAGAAAAAGGCCCTCTTGTTGTCTCCGAGGGAGCCGTCCCAGCTGCCTCTCCCCAGCCTGCGCAATAGCTGCCGAAGCATGCGTGCTCTTAATCAACCCCATCTCATCGAATTACAGTGCAGAGCTGCTGGACCGAAGCGTAAAGAGTTCTGTTAAGGGGGCGGGGGGAGCCAACGACTCCATCCCTTATGAAAGATTCATTCCTTCTGCCTGGAAAACCCAACACTTCCCTGCTGCTCAGGTTCCGTGTCATTTCTCATGTCAAACCGTTCTGGGGTATTTTTCTCTCGCCTTCTACTCCTGGTGCTCATTACACCTTCTGCCCGGGAAACAATACCAAAAATAAATAAAAGGCTGAGCCCCAGCAACTGCAGAGCGCTTACTCAGTCAGATCCGAGTGGCTTAATCGGAATCGCTCAAACCACAAAAAGCAGGAATGACAAAGCCAGCAGCCCAACCCTGCCGACTAAGTTACTTTTCCCCCTCTTTCTCCCTCTGGTCTGAACACTTCTGTAGATTGCTGGTTTGATTCCTTGGCCTCCAGAGACAAGGCTGGAGAAGGGAGCTTATGCGGTTTTACTCTCTCTTTTTGTAAATTCTCCACGCAGTGGTGTCTGCTCGCCTCGCTGAAATCCATTATGGGGGGGCAGCTCAGCAGATGGAGGCAGATTCCACTGGCCTGGCTGATGGATTCTGATCTCATCGAACAGAATCAGAGATGAGGGATGGGCAGGAAATGTGGGGGGCAGCGCTGATGTGGGGAAGCCCTGAAACCATCGGCTCTGATTAAAGCCGCTAGTTGCCCCGCCTCGGAATAGGGTTGCCAGGTGTCCAGTATTGGCCCAGACAGTCCGGTATTTGCAGCCTCAGAAACCCAGAAAATACTGGACATGTGAAATGTTTGGTATTTTCTGCTTTTCTCGGACCGAAGGCCATTTGGGACATTCTTCCCCTGCCATGCCTGGCGGGGGCGGGGGGAGAGTGGAGCGTGGGGATTTAAAGGCGCAGTGACTCTTTTTGGGTGGGTGGGTGGGTTTTTAATTATTTTATTTTATTGTTTTTGCTCAACAAGTTCGGTTCCCCTCCCCCCTTTTCCCCTCCCCCCACCATGTTCGGTATTTTTTGTGAAAGTATCTGGCAACCCTACCTGAGAAAATGAGGAACCCACCGTGGACTGGAATTGTCTGTCCACCATTGCGAAATACGTTATTGTCTAGAAGGCTATGGGGGTGTTCACTCAATGAGTCACGTTGCATAGCACCACGGGGGCCCCAATATCAGATCCGGACTTTGGTAGGAAGTTTAGCTCCAGACCAAGACCTCAGTGTTATAGGTCTGGTGCATATTCCTAATAGCCACCCTCATTGGGATTCTCCTGAAGGATGAAGCAGGGCTTTGTCACTGAGCTGGGGCGTGAAATGAGACAGAACTTTTACGTCTGTCAGTCCACGTGGCACTTGGTCTCCCATGAAAGCTGTGACCGTGCCAGCGTTACCAGTCCCCCAGAGCATTGACTTAATCAGGTTCCTCTGCAGGCTCAGGCGTCCGGGCTCATTCCCCTTTCACGGCGTTGAAATCAGGGTGTCGAGCAAAAGAGAAACGAGTGTGCTGGTCTTCCGTTCTCGTCCTGCGTCGGCGTTAGGGTGCTCCACCACTTCGATGCGCTGGCTGGCCTGCTGGGGCTGTTCTCATCGCAACAGGGGCACTGCGGGGCAGGACTGCGGTGGGAACCGGGCGAGGAGGGTTTCTGAGGCTGGAACCGCGGAGGCGCTGCAAGCTGCAACTGCCTTTGTGGCAGGAGGCGAGACGCAGGGGGTACGCCGCGCCAGGACTGAAGCGGAGGACCAGAGCTGTGAATGTGGGGGAGGGACTGGGCCCCGGAGGAGGGCGATAGGAATGTGTACGCACGCCAAGAGGGGGCACCACGAGGGGAGCTGCGTGGGGAGCCACGACGCCGGAAGCAGGAGTGCCGCTGGTCAGGAGCGAGCGGCCTTGAGGGGGCATTGGGTTCTCTGGTAAGATGAGAGAGAAGGGTGCGAATGAAACCGCACTTCAGGAAGGGGGAAGGGAGACTCATATCGGAGAGGGACGGTACGCGGAAGGCTCCCTCTCGTGGAAGTCCTGGAAGGCAGAGTGCCTGAGGCCACAAGCCCTTGTGATGTGGATAACACATGCTCTGGCATAGTCTTGCAACCCCAACCAAGAGGAAACCAGTGCCTATGGACACAGGGATATGGGCGTTCCCATGAGCTCATCTGTGACTCATTACTTCCTTTGGCCTGGTCTGCACTAGGACGTCAATCCAAAATACCCGCCACACACTCCAAGGTTGAATTTGTAAGCAATGCATCCACATTACCAAGCCCGTTATTCCAGAGGAAGGGGCTGTGGCATTCAAACTCTGCAGTCCTGCTGTTCATGAGGAATAACGCTATTCCCAAACTCGTAAGTCCGAAATAACGTTAGCGTGGACGCTCCAGTGCCGCTAAATCAAACTAATTGGCCTCTGGGAGGCCTCCTTCAGTTCCCCAGTGTGGTTCCTGGGGCTCTGAGTCTGAGGTAGCACGTTCACGTGAACGGAGCCTGCCCTGGACGGCATTCGATTCCTCCCCACCGTGAGAACACAGAAGTTCGAACTTGTAAAATTGGCTGCCCAGACATTGAACTTTGTAAATTCAAAATAATCTCCTTGTGTAGACATGGTCCAAGTCTTCACGCTCTCTTTGGAAGAGGAACCAGGGTTTGGTCTGAAAGGCCAGGCTCTACGTTTGAGGACAGCAGCAATAAAGCCCTTCAAACATTACATGCCATTCAGGAAAGAGTTTGCTCTACTTGTTCTTTCGTGCATTAATTCTCTTTATCTGTTGGCAACTGTTCCTTCCCTAAAAGCAATTCCTGGAAATTGATGTGGCGTGTGTGACCACAGTCATCAAAGGGTGCCAACTACAGTGGTTTGGCTGTGACTCCGTTGCCAGAAAGTCTCTGAACCAACAGCCTAAAACTCTTCTCTCTGAAAGAGAGAGAAGCCACAGATGTCCACGGAGACAGTGACAGCACATGGGGTATGAAACCATCCACAAAACCCCCAGCAAGCTGAAATGGTGGCTCACGATGGGTATGGATGGCATCTGCTCATACACTTAGCCCAGCTGTACCCACCTGTGTTGCTGGAAGAAAGACATGATGACAGTGATGAAGGATGACATACCGGTACCATGTTGTACCTCTTTTCCATAAAGGATGGCTCTGCTCTGTTTAATGCCCGGCCTTTTATACCTCAGGACAATGAAGCTTGGAACGAAGTGTTGTCAAGTGCTGAAGACTGGGATGTTGTTGCCTTAATACGGCTGTTTAGACTGCAGTGCTCTGTCCTCGGAGCTCCGATGCTATTAGTACCAACAGAAAATCAAGCAGTGTGCTAACTCAGGAGACCTGATGTTACTTATAAAGAAAGACCAAAGGCACAGTTCAGGTAATGGCTCGGTCACCAGAGGCAGTCTCTGCTGTCCTGTAGGCCACAGAAAGGGTCCACGTTTGGTACCCTAACTTTTATAGAAAGAGGCAAACAACTGGAATAAACAACTTACATGCCACACGGCATGTTCCATACCATTTCTTACCTCTCCTAGTGCTAAACTGGGAGGTGTCTGTGCTACCTATTTATGATATTTATTAAAATCCTAACATGAGTTCCTTGATCAGTCAGGAGAGGAAGAGCTCAGTGAATCCAGGGTCATCGATAATCATTGACATCTACAGATGTCGATTTCAGGGTATTTACTTTCCGTCCTTTGACATGTGATGTCGACAATTTGTTTTTTAGCTGGGGTAAAGCTCTGATGTTTGGAATCTCAACTGCTACGGTCATTAAATAATTGTCCGACGGCCCCCGCTGTCTGACCACACCCTCTGAATTTCCTGCAACTGTGAACGTTCGAATTGAGAACAATTTAAAAAACATTTAAAATAAACATTGATATTATCTGCCAACATTATCCAAAAATTAACAATCGAGTCCTGCCAAGCCTACCCACGGGCCAACTGATGGACTTGCAGTCCACCTATGCATGGGACTCACATAGGCATTAATGAAGTCTGCATTTCCCTGTCTGCCATCCTTAGGTGACGCAGGAGACTTCAGCCCTATTTGTTTCAATCAGTTACGGTCACCGTCCTCCTTTCTTCCTGCCACGCACTTAAGAAAATTAATCATTTAATTAAAAATCGTCAAGGAAAAACACAAGTTGGCCTCCGTAATGAATTTTGACACCAGCTTTGTCACTTGGTACAAAGGACTGAATCAATTATGGTCGCTTGCCATCCATTCATCTACATTAGTGGGTTTATTTGTTCCCCGCTCCAGGGTGGGGCTTTTGGTACCATGGTTGCTAAAAGGGACGCCAGGGGATTTTTAGTAGTTCACTCTCTGGGCGCCGTGGTGCTCCCTTAGCTCCCCAGCACTTCCTGAGCAATAAAGGGTGATAGACCCAGAGCATAACGGCTTGGTGAGTGGTCGCTGCACACATCAGTGGTTAGCGCTTGTGCAAACCAAACCTCTGCCCAGCACCTTCACGGGGCGCTGTCCTTAATGTCCTGTCAGAGATTAGGGACCCAATTCTCAGATCCATTTTGGTGGCTCAAAGCATCTGGAGAGAGGACTCAAAAATCGCCAGAGGAGTCGTTTGCCGGCATGGGTGATGCAGAACTGCTGTATTAGAGCAAGCGCCCACCCAGCCCTGGCACTGGGGTTGCACCCGGGAGAAAGCAGGCGTACTACCCTAGATGCCAGGGACAGGACCCCCCCAGATGGCCACAGAACTGGGGGATAAGGGAAGAGCCACTTTTATTCCCCCCCTTCTGTCTTTAGTGTTCTTAGGCAGAGGGCTGGAGGGAGAGGAGAGGGCGCATCAGCAAGGTGGGTTGCAGAGGGAGGCAGGGGTAGGGCAGGCCATCAGAAGAACCTTGAGAGATCTGGAAAATGAAGCACCTGGAGACTCAACAGGCCCACCAGAGAACAAAGCCCAAGTCCTCAGTCTGGAGGGGCTTCCTTTCCGTGGAAGGACAAAGCCAGGTCTCCATGGAGAGCCCGGAGAGGACGTCCCTCCTCTGAAAGAGGCTGCAGAGACCCATGGCGGGGATGCTGCTCAGGGCCTGAAGCCAAGGCAGTGAAGTCAAGGAGAACTTTGCCATTGCTGTCAGCGGACACAGGACTGTGTCCAGGGGTTAAAGGTGGGGTTGCCCAGACGACAAAGACCATGGAGGCATCTGCATCACCAGTAAGGAACTGGTTGACTGTCCAACTCTTCTGCCACCCCTCTGTGGCACCCTGCTGCTCTTCCCTCCTTCTGTAGCTCTGCATCCTCCTCACTCCCCATGGGCTACCCCCAGCTCGGCGCCTAGCCCCACCCCTTCTGCCCTGGCCCCGCCCCTCACAGGAGCCAAGCCGCCTCCCCACGGCACCATGGGCAGGTGGAGCGGCACACGGCCCCAGCCTACAGCAGGCGTTCTGGGGGCGGGGCCAGCGGGGCAGTTTGGGAAAGGCAATGCCTTCCCTTGCCTGTGATACCCACCGCGCACGCCGCTCCCTTTGCTCCATCCCGCCCTCCCTCCTCCCTAACAGCATTTCCCTTCCTCTCCTCTCGCTCTGCCTCTCCCCCTCCCTCCATGGTACAATGCGCCTCGCTTTCTCCGCTCGCCTTTCCCCTGCAGCGAGGAGCCGCTTTCTCTCGCTCCAGCCAGGTGGTTCTTTTCCCCTGGGGGCCCGGCCAGGCCCCACCGCCTGGGCGGGCCGTGTTCTCCGCCCCCACAGGCACCTGCGAGGCGCGAGCGGGGTTAACCGCCCTGGCACCGAAGGGGATTCTCAGGTTAATTTGCAAAATTAACTTCAGACTCAGCAGCTGCTGCTGCTCCTTCAAGGGGGAAAGAAAACGCTGATGGTACCAGCTGCCGGCGTGATTTATGAGCGCTCCGGGAGCCGCGGGCAGGCTGCGGAGAGCCGCCCGTGGAGAAGGGGATTTTCCTGAGGACAGCCTTCCCGGGGAAGGGCCACTGGGTCTGGGGGGGAGGAGGAGATGGGGTGGCTTTGTTATCAGCTGCTGTGAAGGGAGATTCCCTGAGCAGTGGCAAGCTCCGGCGGCCCTCCTGTCTGTTCATCCTCCTCTATTGCAGCCTCTCTCCCGAAGGGGAAGCCCGGTGGGAGGACAAATGCATGGGGCGGTGGGGACGGGATGACTTCTCCAGGGAGCCTGGAGCTTCGCTGAGCCCAAAAGTCGTCTCCTCCACCTCTGGATGCTGCAGAGAAGATGGAGGCTTAAACTGGGGACTTAGCGCAGGAAGGGTGAATATAAGAGGCCTTCTCCTTCCTTCCATCACCTTGATGGTCCAACCAGCTTCCTGTGTCCTAGCGTCCTGCTCAGCTTTAAGCAGATGGACCCAGCCGCCAGTGGCTCCCTTGGCAGGCGCAGGCTGGAAAAGGGGCACATCTTTTGCATGTGGGGAGTGTGTGTGTGGGGGGGGCGAGGGACACGCAGGAGCCGCACTGAGACACCCCTCTCCCGCAGAGGTGGCTGTGCAATCGCAGTAGGTTGCTGGCCCTCTCCCCCCGCCCCTGGGAAAAGACTCCGGCTGTCCGTGTATCCACCAGCGTAGAGCTCAGCCCGTTCACAGGCAGGGGAGCTGCCCGATGTTTGTTCAGCTCAGCTCCTCTGGTAGGACAGGCCTCTCCTTGCACCAGTTGTGGGCTGCCGTGGGAAAAGCAGCCCTGTGAATTGTGTACTGATCTACTGAGCGGGAGGACTCACGCTGGGCTGTGTGTGCACGTGTTTGTGTTGGGGAGTGGGGGACCATAGTGCTGCACCATCGGAGCGACACCAGTTGATGTCCGCTCTGGCTCTGCCCCGTCATTAATATGAGCTGGGGTGACTGCAAAGCGCACACACACATGGGAGAGGCCATCCTAAAGCAGAGCCAATGAATGCTTCACTCCACACCACCTTTGTCCTGTTCACACCAGGATTCTGATTGTGGGCAGGGACCAGTGTTCCCTGTAGGCTGAGCGCTTGGCTGCCCAGGAAGAGGTTCAGGTGCCACCCAGCTGATAGGCAGAGCACTCACAGTTGGCAGCATGTGTTTCTACTGGTGGTGCCCATCTGCACATATCTTGGCACACAGAACAAAATTTATTCTGCACATGGATGGAAACGAGTAGAGGGAACATTGGCAGGGACCGTTTTTCCTGAGTGTTTGTACAGCACCCAGCGCAGACACCCCCCCCACCTCCCGAATCCTGCCTAGACCTTCCAGCACTACACACTGCACATTAGAATAATTTTATACTCAAAAGGTATTTTGAATGTTGCATTATCAGTATTTTCTTTCTCAGAGCTCCAACCGGAATGCCACACGAGAGGACAAGAAAAGTTTTAGATCAAGATGCAAACCAGTCTGGACTGATTGGTTTCTTTGAGCTGGTTGTGCCTATAACTTTGGGGAAGATGGAGGTGTCAAGATGCAAACCAGTCTGGACTGATTGGTTTCTTTGAGCTGGTTGTGCCTATAACTTCGGGGAAGACGGAGGTGTCAGGGCACAAGGAACTTGGTCTTCAGTCCATGCGGATTCACGCGGTTGGTGGTTAATAAAGTGCTAGCTCTCTGATCAGACCAGGAATGTATGTATTCCTGAAACCGGTTGGGGGATAGTGAGAAACCAGTCAGACTCTGGTGTCTCCAGCCACGCAGTCCGGAAAGAACCAAAGGGGTGCTGGAAGGTGTGTGTGAGATTGTGTGTAATGCTACGTGCGTTCATCTTGAAATGTAGGAGGTTGTCCCCACCTCAAAACTAGACAATGCAGTGTGCCCAGTTTCATCGCGTGCTAAGGAAGGAGCTGAGATGAGACCCATGTTAGCAGGTGGCTCCTACCACTGCACTGTGGAATCCCTACACGATCCCGGTGGGGACCCTGAATGCACCACAGCAGAGAGTGAGCGGGATGTTAGTAGCTACACTGGTGACAATTCTGCTGCGTGTGGCACGACCATCGTGACAGCCGTGGATTATCCCTGGTGAACTTCATACAGCTGGCTGCCTTCTAGATATATTGTCTGGGTTGGGACTGGGAGCAACTGGAAATTCCCCCGTGTCCTAGACCGATCACTCTGATGGTCTTCTCCAGGGGTTGATAGGGACTGGGCCTGGCTGGCAGCTAGCTGGCTGAAACTCCGTCTGGAGAGCACTGAGACGATGGAGTGGACACAACCGGAAGGTGAGGCAGTTTTGACTGAGGATGTCTTTCCACCGGTTGGGTTTGCAGCCACGGAGCAGTGTTGGGTCCGTGGCAGTGGCAAGACGGCTTTTAGTCTCTGAGTGGCTCAGAGCCTGCGACCGTTTCTTTAGGATGTGGGCCTTGCTGCTGTGATTCTCTGCCCTGGGCTTTGTGCGGGGCTGCACTTTAAATCAAACTAGAAACCAAAGCCGACACGGGAGGCCATCTCCTGCTGGGTGGTGGGTGTTGGTGAGAGCACGTGATCCCAGTGTTCTGGGATCTGCAAGGGGGCCCGGAGCCTCAGAGGTTCCCAGGTGCTTCTCTCCCATGGATTTCAAGAACAGATGCAGAAATGCCTTTGAAGCTCTCAGCCTGGTTCCCTGTGAATGGGATTATGACGTTGTGAAAGGGGACCTGGCTCATTAGGAGAAGCCTCTATCTGTGCCCACCTCTGCAGAAGTGGTCAGTGGAGACACCTGAGCAGAAGCCTTGTGGTACAAAAACCAGGGGACCATCAGCAGCTCTGTTCTTTGATGGGCCCTCACCTGGAATTCGTCTTTCTCTTGGCCTGAAATAGCCCAGACGGACTGGCTTTCAGGGCATGCAGCGAGGCATGATGGCAGGGAAGGAGGGGGGAGAGAAGCGCTGGGATTGCGTGTGTGCGGGGGGTGGGGTGGGGTCTGTCTTTGAGCTGTTGTAGACTGAATGCCTCTGCTTGGGAGTAGGCAGCCAAGCATGAGGCGGGAGGTTGGTTCCCCTCTCTGACCGCACTGCTCCTGCAGGCTGGCCACAGCACATGAATGTTTAATATTGAAACCACTGTTTATTGGTGCCGATTCCGACAGCTGCCTCACGTTCCCCCAAGTTCAGAGAGTCGCAGAGTCTGGAGGTGGCTGAGTGATCTGAAATATCCAGCCGGGAATACTTGGGCACCCTCAAACCACAGGCTGGTCGCTCCTGTAGCCTTCCCAGAGACCGAATATGAAGTCCAAGCATAAGAGTCTATGGCAAGCATCAGCGTCCTTTGGCAGCTGGATGACCAGGGTAATCTGCTGGCGGCCCATGAGACATTTTGTTTACATGGACCATCCGGAGGGCATATCCCTGGCAGCAACCAGTGATCTCGGTTCACTGTTCCCAGCCAATGAGAACTGCAGAAAGCGGTAGCCAGCATGTCACTCCTATTGGCCGGGAATGGCTAACACGGCCACTGGGAGCTGCAGAAGGGGAAGAAGGGGGGGACTGTGCCTGCAGACAGTGGATGTAAACAAACGGTCCCATGGCCCACTAGGGAATTGCCCCGATAGGCTGCGTGCGGAACGGAGCCGACCTCTGTGTTAGACACTTAACAAAAAGAAGCGTATGTGGGAATTAACAGCAGCCAGGTTCCGTCTCATCCAGAGTGTAGCTTCGTCTTCACTTTAGCCAGTAAAGCGCGATTTATCCCAGGCACTTTCCAAGAAGTGAGGTCCATGAACTTCTTTACTTGTGTGTCAATTTCCCGGCCAGCGCTGCGCCTTCCTCCGCTGTGCTGGGAATGGGAAGGGGACCGTCCGTAGGCCTCTGCTTCTTGCCGGCACAAAGAAGGAAGGGAAAGGAGTAGGACCGAACTTCCCCAAGCTGATGCTTGGATTGCCCACCCAACCCCCTCCTGTGTGCTGGCAAACGTGTTAACAGGGAGTTTGGAAAGGGAGTTCTCCAGATAAAGGAGGAAGCTAATACAAGACCCTTGAGGGAAGTGGTCTGTCTATAGTGTGTGTTTGGGGTTTTCTTGCTGAGTGCTGAGCTTGTGTTTGGCTGTTTGTTTGTTTTTTCCCCCTTCCCCCTTCCACCCCCTTCATGGAGTGTGTGCTGTGGCTGGCAGGTGGAAGCTGTGAGCTTCTAATCAGGGTTTGAAATCTAGAAGCCTCTGCCCATTGGTTGAGCCTTAATCAGGGGGAGGGGCTATGAGGCAGTCCAGGGCTTTATAGAGGAGTGAGTCAGTGACCAGGGAGCTTGTGAACAGGGGCTGTTAACAGGGAGTTTGTAGAGGGAGTTGGGAAGGGGCTGAGAGACACTCGCAATTCTTTAACATCTTTTCACTACACTCCTGCCCTTCAAGGAGGCATTTAATAGGAATCTCTCAGAAGGAAGGCAGGTATGGATGATGATAGGTCTGCTGTTGTTACCTGCACAGCATGTGCCATGTTTGTCTTCCTCCCAGAGGACAGAAGGAATTTCATCTGCACTAAGTGCAAGCTGGTCACCATTTTGGAAGAAAAAATGAGACGGCTGGAGGCCCAAGTATCGAGCCTACGTTCTGTCAGAGAGGATGAAGGCTTCCTCGATAGAAGGCAGCATTTTAATCCTGCAGGCACAGCAGGCTGAAGAGCCAGTCAGGGCAGTACAGGACAAGGAAGAAAACTGGCAGCATGTAACCTCTAGAAGGAGAAGAAGGCCAACTCAGGTATCCCCCATTCCTGTAGAGGTAAGTAACCGCTTTCAGGCTCTTTCCACAGGCACTGCGGTGGAGAATGCTTTCACAGGGACCTCTCAGGGAAGAAATCAGAAGGGAACCCCATCAACCGGAAGGCATGGGATGTGTAGTCCTAGGGATGGGGGTTCCACGACCACCACCCCCAAAAGAAGACGGGTGGTGGTGGTCGGGGACTCCCTCCTAAGAGGGACTGAGTCATCCAGCTGCCGTCCAGACCTGCAATCTCGAGAAGTGTGCTGCTTACCGGGAGCTTGCATTCAGGATGTGACCGAGAGTCTTACGAAAGTGATTAAACCTTCGGATTGCTACCCGTTCCTGCTTCTCCATGTAGGAACTAACGATACGGCCAAGAATGACCTTTGAGCGGGTCACAGCAGATTATGTAGCACTGGGAAGAAGGATCAAGGAATTTGAAACACAAGTGGTGTTTTCGTCCATCCTTCCGGTGGAAGGAAAAGGTCTGGGTAGGGATCATCAAATTGAGGAAGTAACTGCGTGGTTGCACAGGTGGTGTCGAAGAGAGGGCTTTGGTTTCTTCAACCATGGGACTCTGTTCCAGGCACAAGGATGGTTAGGAAGAGATGGGATCCACCTAACCAAGCGAGGAAAGAGCATCTTCGCGGGCAGGCTTGCAAACCTAGTGAGGAGGGCTTTAAACTAGGTTCATTGGGGGACAGTGACCAAAGCCCTGAGGTAAATGAGGTAGTCAGACAGTGGGAAGAATCACAAGGAGGAACGAGCAACAAAGGACGACCCCTGATTCGAATGGAGAAGGCAGGGCGATCAGCTGGTGATCTAAGGTGTTTGTACACCAATGCGAGAAGCCTGGGAAACAAACAGGAAGAATTAGAAGCCCTGGCCCAGTCGAAGAACTATGATTTGATTGGAATAACGGAGACTTGGGATGACTCGTATGACTGGAGCACTGTCATGGAAGGGTATAAACTGTTCAGGAAGAACAGGCGGGGGAGAAAAGAAGGAGTTGCATTGTATGTAAGAGAGCAGTATGATTGCTCAGCGCTCCAATACATAAAGGGAGAAAAGCCTGTGGAGAGTCTATGGGTTACATTTAGAGGTGGAAGCAACAGGGGTGATGTTGTGGTTGGTGTCTGCTATAGACCGCCGGATCAGGTGGATGAGATAGACAAAGCTTTCTTCAGACAACTGAGAGAAGCTTCCAGATCGCAGTCCCTGGTTTTCATGGGCGACTTTAATCACCCTGACATCTGTTGGGAGACCAATACAGCAGTACACGGACAATCCAGGAAGTTTTTGGAGAATGTTGGGGATAACTTCTTGGTACAAGTACTGAAGGAACTTGACCTGCTGCTCACAAACAGGGAGGAACAAGTAGGGGAAGTAGAGGTGGGTGACAACCTGGGAAGCAGCGATCATGAGATGGTAGATTTCAGGAACCTGACCAAAGGAAGAAAGGAGAGTAGCAAAATACACACCCTGGACTTCAGAAGAGCAGACTTTGACTCCCCTCAGAGAACTGATGGGCAGGATTCCCTGGGATGCTTACATGAAGGGGAAAGGAGTCCAGGAGAGCTGGCAGTATTTTAAAGAAGCCTTATTAAAGGCACAGGAAGAAACCATCCCGATGCACAGCAAGAAAAGCAAATATGGTAGGCAACCCAATTGGCTTACCGGGGAAATCCTTGGTGAGCTTAAACACAAAAAGGAAGCTTACAAGAAGTGGAAGCTTGGACAGATGACTAGGGAGGAGTATAAATATATTGCTCAAGAATGCAGGGGGGAGTTATCAGGAAGGCGAAAGCACAATTGGAATTGCAGCTGGCAAGGAATGTGAAGGGTATGTGAATGTCCAGAGTGACTTGGACAGATTAGAGGATTGGGCCAAAAGAAATCTGATGAGGTTCAACAAGGACAAGTGTAGAGTCGTGCACTTGGGATGGAAGAATCCCAAGCATTGTTACAGGCTGGGGACCGACTGGCTAAGTAGCAGTTCTGCAGAAAAGGACCTGGAGATTATAGTGGATGAGAAGCAGAATATGAGTCAACGGTGTGCCCTTGTAGCCAAGAGGACTAATGGCATATTAGGTTGCATTAGGAGGAGCATTGCCAGCAGATCCAGAGAAGTGATTATTCCCCCTTTATTCAGCTCTGGTGAGGCCACATCTGGAATATTGTGTCCAGTTCTGGGCCCCCCACTATAGAAAGGATGTGGGCGCATTGGAGAGGGTCCAGCGGAGGGCAACCAAAATGATTAGGGGGCTGGAGCACATGACCAATGAGCAGGGCTCGCCAAGCAGTGGTGAGCTCCGCTTGCCAGCCGCGCGGTTCGGCACGCTGCGCATGCGCTTGCCATGCTGCGCGGCTGTGCCGGCTTGTAATCTACTCACCACGGGCGAGTAGATTACACCAATTGTTGAGCCCTGCCTAAGAGGAGAGACTGAGGGATTTGGGTTTGTTTAGTCTGCAGAAGAGAAGAGTGAGGGGGGGGATTTGAGAGCAGCCTTCAACTTCCTGAAGGGAGATTCCAAAGAGGCTGGAGAGAGGCTGTTCATAGTAGTGACAGATGGCAGAACAAGGAGCAATGGTCTCAAGTTACAGTGGGCGAGGTCTAGGTTGGATATTAGGAAAAACTGTTTCTCTAGGAGGGTGGTGAAGCACTGGGATGGGTTCCTAGGGAGGTGGTGGAATCTCCATCCCTAGAGGTGTTTAAGTCTCAGCTTGACAAAGCCCTGGCTGGGTTGATTTAGTTGGGATTGGTCCTGCCTTGGGCTGGGGGCTGGACTTGATGACCTCCTGAGGTCTCTTCCAGCTCTAGGATTCTATGAAATGGACTCGCGTGTGCGTGACGCTGGTCTGGGGTGGTACCTGTGGGATGTGCATGCGCAGCAGAGGCAGCCACGCCGAAAAAACCGGGTTTGTCCGTGTAATTCTTTTCTTCCTCCTCGAAGAGCAAAAGGGCTGCTGTGAGAATGAGGTGCTGATTGATGGCGAAATCTTTGTGTGGGTCCGGCACAATCTATCATGCTTTGCCTGATCGGCTCCTACTGACTCACCGCACCACTGGGCGAGAGCCCGCGGCCTCTCCTCTCGGAGCAGAGTGAAGTCAAATAAATAATAATAACGTAGAGCGGAGGGTCCCGAAGCACTTGACAAATGAAAAATAGATTCAGAGATAGAGCAACATGTGAGCAGGCACATTGGATGGTAATGGCTCGCAATGAAAATCAATGGACTTCAGGTGCCAAAGTCTGGTTTCTACCTTTGAAAATCTCCCCCATAATGGACACGCAGAAGAGTTGTTTCATGCACCACTGAAGTGCAGTCGCATCGGGGAAGGCGATTCCATAGCTGTTAAAGCAGCGTACAGGGAGTTAGTGTTGCAGCTGAAGACCGAAAATGAAGACAAATCCTATATCCAAGAGAAAGTGGAAGGGGATGAGAGGTTAACACTAGAGCTGGTCAAATATGTTTAGGCAGAACAGTTTTTCACTGGAAAAGGCAGTTATTTCAAAACCAAAGTGTTTCACACGACGGCGGGCCAATGTTTCCTCTGATTTTTCCATTAATCTGCGGAATAAATTTTGTTATGTGCACCAAGGCAGGTGTGGATGTGCACCACCAATAGAAACACATGTTGCTGGCTGTGGGTGCTAATTGATTGGACGGCATTTGAATCTCTCCTGGCTGGGTGCCCAAGCGCTCAGCTTACAGGAAACGCTGACGGTGTCAATTTCATTACCATTTTCAATGGGTGAGTATTGAATCATTTTGACTCTCCCCGTTCATTTCACTAATGTCAAAATGCTTTAGTTTGATAAGGAAAACACATTTTGTTTCAACTTCATAATTTCCATTAATTGCATTAATAGCTTTCTCTTTATCATATTCAAATGTTAAATTGTATTTAATATTGCAGATGTTATTTTTAATATTTTAGGTTCAGTTTTGCCATTATCAGAGCATAACCATTTTACCTTATCAAAATAAAGCAATTTGGCATTATCAAAATGAAACATTTCGATGTCTCAGAATATGTTATTTTGCAGTTTCAATTCCGTGGGACATGTTGAAATGTTGTCTTTTTCATTCAGATGCCGAATGAGACCAGATACGGAAACACCAGCATCTCCCACAGGGTTGAAATGCCATTTCACGATGACAGGTAGACAAGTTAGCAGGTTGACTTGCAACAGGACCAGAACTGTGAAGAACTTCAAAAAGATCTCACCAAACTGAGTTATTGGGCAACAAAATGGCAAATGAAATTTAATGTGGATAAGTGTAAAGTAATGCACATGGGAAAAAATAACCCCAACTATACAGACAATATGATGGGGGCCAATTTAGCTACAACTAATCAGGAAAGAGATCTTGGAGTTTTCGTGGATAGTTCTCTGAAAACATTCATGCAGTGTGCAGCGACAGTCAAAAACGACAATAGGATGTTAGGAATTATTAAAAAAGGGATAGAAAATAAGATGAAGAATATCTTACTGCCCCTATATAAAACTATGGTACGGCCGCATCTTGAATACTGTGTACAGATGTGGTCTCCTCACCTCAAAAAAGATATTTTGGCATTAGAAAAGGTTCAGAAAAGGGCAACTAAAATGATTAGGGGTTTAGAACGGGTCCCATATGAAGAGAGGCTAAAGAGACTGGGACTTTTCAGTTTAGAAAAGAGGAGACTGAGGGGGGATATGATAGAGGTATATAAAATCAGGAGTGGTGTGGAGAGGGCGAATAAAGAAAAGTTATTTACTTGTTCCCATAATATAAGAACTAGAGGACACCAAATGAAATTAATGGGCAGCAGGTTTAAAACTAATAAAAGAAAGTTCTTCTTTACACAGCGCACAGTCAACCTGTGGAACTCCTTGCCAGAGGAGGCTGTGAAGGCTAGGACTATAACAGAGTTTTAAAAAGAGCTAGATACATTCATGGAGGTTAGGTCCATAAAAGGCTATTAGCCGGGGGTAAGGAATGGTGTCCCTGGCCTGTTTGTCAGAGGCTGGCGATGGATGGCAGGAGACAAATCGCTTGATCATTGTCTTCGGTCCACCCCCTCTGGGGCACCTGGCACTGGCCACTGTCGGCATATAGGCTACTGGGCTAGATGGACCTTTGGTCTGACCCAGTATGGCCATTCTTATGTTCTTATGTTGACACTGAGGCTGATCCCTCTGTTTTTCCAAAAAGCGGCTTGGGATCGTTAACAATCATAGTCCATTGGTTTTAAAGTCCATCCCAAAACTTCACTGCCCTTTTCCATTTGAAACTGAAATGAAGATTAGCTACTTTCCTCTCTCCCCCTCCGCATTTTTCTCCTTCATTTACTCCATCCCTCCCAACTTTTTCCATGTCACGACCTCATGTTACAGCAGAGAAATGCCGAGGGATCCCCCTTAGATTCATAGTAAGGAGATGAGGGTGAAATCTATTTGAAGCCCCATAAGTATCAACCTCTCAAGTTGAGAAGCCCTGGATCAAATGCTACCTGGTCTATATATTTATCGAATACTCATTCCCATTGTATCGAAGCCTCGAATCCTGCTATGAGCTCTGCATCTCTGTGAAGATCCAATAGCCTCTCTCATGTGAAGCTCATTACAAGACCAGGGCCTACCCCAAAAGCCGTCGTTACACATCCATGAAATGTGACCATCAGACCTGAGCGGTGGGGTGAACTTGCCACCATTTGGCACCCAGCACTGACCCGGGGCCAGTAGATAATAAACGTGTTTGAGGTTGCCAAAGGGCTACCGAGACCATGGGGGTTTCCTTTGAAAGACTTCATTCGGAGTGAGAGGCCCATGGGTCTCCCTGTCTAGCAGACCTGGCCAAAGGGTTTGCGGGGCACCAGGCAGGACACTGGGAGCGGAGCCCTGGGCCCGGCAGGCAGCGGCAAGCCGAGGGGCGGGGTTTCGTGGAGTGCAAAAAGAGGCGGAGAGGCAGGGAGACAGATAGCAGCCAGCTAGGCTGTGGCCAAGCAAGGGGGCGGGGTCTCATCCTGTCCTGGCAGATGAAAGGAGCGTCAGCCGGGCCATTGTGAGGTGCCGAGCGAGGGGCGGAGCAGGAGGCGGGGCTATGCACATAGGCACTAGCCTGCCGGGTGGGCCAGGCCACCAGGGCAAGCGGGCGGGCGCCGGGCAGCGCAGGGCCCTAAAGGCCCGGGGCCCAAGGCAACCACCTTGCTTGCCTTGCCCTAAGGCCGGGCCTGCTGTCTAGATGCTCCACATTTCCCAGTGTCTTGGGAGCATCCAGGGGCTAATGGCCACCCAGTGAGATGTGATCAGAAAGCCTCACCAAAAGTAGGAAGGCATGAATTCAAATACTGAGCAGTGCAGAGAGCTGACGGAACAGGGGGCTGTCAACAGCTAAACACACACCAATTCATCCCTCTGAAATAACCTAACGGCAGGAGGAGAACCCGGAGTATCACCAAGGCGTTCCAGGGGCTCCACGGAGTGACTAGTTGGTGGGAATCGTAACTGAAAGTCAAAGCAACAAGGGGCTTTGTGGCTGCTCTGTTTTCCTCTCCTTGTTCTCCTCCACTGCCAGCAATGTCACATCATACTTCTGCCAAATCCTATGCAGTTGTCATTTTTAAAGGCAACCACATACTTTCTCTTTCTGATCCTGCCCTGGGCTGCAAATACCCCTTTAGCTTGAATCATCCTATGAGGGTCTTGTAGGGATAAGACTTTCAAGGGTGCCTAAAATGTTTGGACGACAGTTTTCCATAGGAAATTGGACAGTCACAGTTAATTTCTCTGGCTGGCTTTGAAAAATCTCAACCTTCCGCACTAACATTGGGGGCGTGTCGGGGTGTTTGCATGTGCAAGGGGCGGAGAACAAGAGAGAGGGAGACACAAAAAGAGACAGACAGACACAAGGAGAGCACGAATGTGGCAAATCTGTTGCACAGGCCTCAGTCTAGTAGCTGGTGCCCCCCGTCACCCCCAAAATGCTCTCCCAGGAAAGAGCCGGGTTTGGATGCCTTGAAATATGGGGATTTTCGAGTAGCTCATGAAGAAATGCAAAAGTTTAATAGTCACATTTGAAAAAAATAAGGTAATGACTATATTACAGTATTTGTACGCAGTGAAAAATCCAACCAAGGGGTGGGGGACAACCCCCAAAACCGTCCCCCAAAGAATTACACACCCCGTTTGCTGAATGAAAAAGCGCTTCCAAGTAGCAGTCAGTGCTTAGCAGAAGAGCATTGTGTGGTTTGAATGTGTGATTCTTTCCCAGCTTTGTGTCTATGCGGATAACTAGGTCCGGCCGGAGCCTGTCTGAGGGAACCTTCCTCAGCCACCTGGTTTCTCCCTGAACCAGGACCGTGTTGTGTCTAGCAAACCGTTCTGCTCTGCCAGTCAGGCCTTGAACCTGTGGCCTCCAAATGCCCTAGTCTGCCAAGAAGCAAGGACAGTTTTTGCAAGAGGCCTCTTCGTCCCGACCCACTTAGAACCTCTAGAGACATTGGACCCCAAATGCCTAAGATTTCCCCACTGACCCAAAAGCACCGTCGTGCTATGGCAATTTAGAAATATTATGTTCTCCCAGTCTGCATTTTCCAATTCTGGACTCTGACTCCAATTCAACAAAGCCCTTAAGCGTGTGCATATCTTTAAGAATATGTTTAAACCCCAATAAAGTCAGCGGGACTTAAACATCTGGTTAAAGTTACGTTCGTGGGAGGTGCTTAAAGTTAAGCATGTGCTTAAAGAAAGCCTTGCTGAATGGAGGTGGGTTGCTCAACAGAGGCTTCTCTTGCAAATCTGTGCTAAAGACAGAGCCTGCAAACTGAATCTTGCATTCAAACAAATGGCTGGGAAAAAATGGACCATTTCTCCTTTCCAGGTGATATTTTAAAAGTGTTATTTCTGGTCTGGGTAAGAAAAAAAAAAAACAAGAAAGATTCCTAACCAATTAATAATGAACAACTTTCAACTACAGTTATGTCCACATACATTGTCATTTGTTAAAAAAAAAGAATAATTTTTTTAGTGTTTTAACACTTTTTTTCCAAAAAAAGAGAAGAAATTAATGTACACATTACAGAATTTTGGCACTGTTATGATCATTTTTAAAAACATTTTTGTTAATATTTATCATGGTTTGTACAAAATTGTAAACTATTTTCAAGTTTTTTTTTTTTTTAAACTTTTGTTCATGGTCAGCTTTCAAAAACTGTCGCGTTAGAAGAAAAAACCGGAACAAAGCAAAAATCAAACGCAACCCTGGGGAAAAAACCAAAACAGAAAGGAGACAGTTTTTGAAAGGACACACAGGAAGTGATTGGTGAGCACGACCTTCCCGATAAAGTCGTTTCCTTCTGCAGAATGTAGATTCTCAAGGGCAGTCCGATACCGGAAAAGCCCTCCTGATGACATGGAATGCCTGCCCACCAATCACACTGGCTCACCTGTAGAGTAGACAAAAATGGCTCTTTAGGTCATTTTATTTTATTTCTTTGTTGTTGTTTTTTTTCCCTTTTTTTCTCCTTTTTCCTCCCCGCTTTTTTTTACAAAATTTTCTACATCTAAATCACTTTGCTAGAAACATTATTTTCCTTTTTTTTCCTTTTGTTTCTTTTACATTTGTTAAAGCAGAATTCACTTTTGTGAAAAAAAAGACAAGGATCAAGGTCTCATTTCATGCAGAAAATGCAAATTAAAGATAATAAAAATGGGTGTTGAGTTTCCTTTTTCGTCGTTTTGTTAGGTTGGTTTTTTTTGGTTTTTTCGGTTTTTTCGGGTTTTTTTTCGGGGTTTTTTTCAACGCTGTACAGGATGCAATGCAGCCACGCAGAGTAGGGATTGATGGTCCATAGCAGTCCCTGCGGTAATATACACTGATATGTCATGACTACACCGTTGGCCTCCCTGTCTTTTGGTTGGTGGCGGTGTTAGGTGGTTTGCCTGAATTTCTCACTCACACACTGGAGGTTCCCCAGTTGCACATGATGTTGCCTCTTGTCTAGCTTTGAGAGGAAGATGGATGGGTGGAGCCGGAGAGGTTGACACATTGCCATGCGAGGCCTATAGATTCCGTGGAAGGATGTCCCGGCCTCAGACAGTCCACGGAACAACCGTGGCAAACCTTTCCATGTTCTGTTTGTATGTCCTGAAGGAAGGTATTTCCACATTGCCAGCACAGCCCCTACTGGATGCTTGTCCTTGTTTAGAAGCTGTGGGCAGCCTGGGCCAACGGGAGTCGCGACCCATTTTCACGTCTGTGGTTTTACCCAAGGACACAATATCGTGACATGCTAGGCAATGGAAAGTTGTTACTGCAGAGTGCGCAGGGCCCTCCTGTAAGCACACCAGGAGAATCACGTGTACTCCTGAACCTCCCCTTTGTCCTGAGTCCCCCAAACAGCCGGCTGTAGTAGCTTTGATTACAGTTTTTTCTTCCGGCATCTCTTGCTGTCTATCGGTGTCTTTACCCTGCCCCCCAACACCATGACATCTGCTGAGCCCTTGCAGGGGACACTGTTGTGACGGTCTCAGGGTTGCCCATAACGGTCTGTCTTGGGGCTTGATCCTGCAACCTGCCGAGTGCGCCGATGCAGCAAAACGTGCGAGCCCGTGTTTAATTTTAAGCACATCAGTAGCTCAGTTGAAGTCAGTGGCCCTTCTCCTGTGCTCGCAGCTAAGCATGGGCTGACACAGTTTGCCGGGCCAGGGCACTGTGCACCTTGCAGGGCGCAGTGCTAGCTGCTTCTCGGCTCCCCCTTCTGCTCCCCAGGCGGAGTCTCTTTCCTGCTGCAGCGCGGGGCAGGGAGCAGCCTCGGGGAGGGGGGGAGGAACAGGAGGTGCAGGGAGGAAGAGGAGACAATTGCCATCACCCCAGCCACCCCCATTGCCCCACTGCCCTCATTATCACCCATGGTGGCCGCTTTCCCCAGGCAGAAGAGGGCAGAGAGAGAAAGGAGGCTCGTGGGGAAATGAGGGGAAGGAAGGGAAAACGTCACAGAGCAGGGGCGGCGGGGGGATGAGATGTCCTGGCTCCCGTGGGGCAGAAGAAGCAGACACCCTGGGACGGGGGGAAGAGAAGACCTGGTGAAAGATGGCAGAGAGGGTGGACAGAAGGTCCCAGGCAGAGATTGGGGGGAGGAAGGGGAGAAGTGACACATGGAGTTATTGGGGTGGGGTCTAAGCCTGCTCTCTGCCCCGTGAGAAGGAGGGAGCAGTGTCCGAGAAGGGACCCGGGACGGGGCTGGCATCCCCCCCGCACGAAGTACGAAGCCAGGCTGGATTAAACAAGGGCTGACTGGGCTGGAGAAGGTCCCAGGCCCTGCTGTGAGACTCCGTCCAGCGGGTAGCACAGGCCTGGTTTGAGGCCTTGTGAACGCCAGCCCCATTGAAGTCAGTGGCAAAAGTGGCAACCACCATCAGATTCATCCGAAATCTGGAGCCCGGGCCCGGGTCCTTCGCCTGCTCCTGCTCCTTCGGCAATGGTGCCTCCTGCGGCGTGGGAGCACCATGCCGCGGGGATGCCCTTCCATGGTGGGCTGGTGCAATGCTGCCAGGGTGGAACCACCGGCCGGGGCTGAAGGAGGTTGGTAAAGGGCAGAAGAGGACTGCTATGGTGTCTCCCTGCCCCTTATTTCACCCCCTGCCATCGGGGCACCCCTGGCCCCGGGATACTCCGGATACTCCTCGTCTCTGGTTTCAGGCCCTGACAAGGAAGGTCTCTAGGACCCACACGAGAGTTGGCTGGGACCCCGCGCTCTCTGCAACGCTAGCTCCTCTGGACTCGCGCCCCAGGAGACGCGCTCTAGCTGGTGGCAGCTGGGTCAGAGCTCAGCTCTTGACCGGGGGCCGAGTCATCACCACGATCGCGCGGCTCCTGCGTGACCGGTCATGCTACGGCATTGGGCTCTGGGCGGGGGGGCGTCGGAAGTGGACTCGCGCCGCGACGGCCGGGCCTCTTTCCAGCCAGGGGCTTTCTGTCTGCAACCCCACCCCCAGCGCATCCGCACGGGAGCCCCCTTTCTGAGGAGCAGCCATTCCTCTGCCTGGCCAAGGTCATCACAGCTCTGCGGGCAGCACGAGGACCCAGATGGCAGAGAGAGAGACACCCCGACGGCCTCTGTCCTGCCTAGCGCACCGCAGTGTGTGGGGAGCTGGCAGGGTCTTGCAGGGCAGGCCGGGGCAAGAGAGTCAGAGCCAGAGAAGAGCCTAGAGATCAAAGAGAGGAACATGTCAACTCGTGAGTTCCTCTCGTAAGAACCCCTGAGAATAGGTGAGCCCCCCCACACACACACCCGGCAACGTTGGCATGGTAGCAAGGGAAGCCATGTTTTTTTCTAGCCTCCCGTGCCAAGCACAAGCTCTGTTTGCCCTGCTTCTCACACCCTCTCCGTCTCCAAACAGCCTGCTCTTGGCTCCTTGTCTGCCTGACTACAGCCAGCGCTCGCGACACTCCCCTCAACGCAACCACCCAGCCAACCCGGTGCCGCGAACCACAGAGCCTGGCAGGCCACGTGGGACAGGGAAGCCACCACCAGCCCTGCTGCTTGGACAGGGCCACCCAGCTGAACCAGGAGACAGATTGGGGCCGAGGAGATCCTTTTGCCCTTGGGCTGCCAGAACAGCTTCGCTAAGAGAGGAGCTTCAGTAGAGGGGATCTGCTGAAGCCGCAGCAAAATCAGGGCAAAAAGGGTATTGTGAAGAGGACACCCGTAACAAATACAGATCGGAGGGGGCCGGAGCCAAGTGCCCTCAGGGATGCACAGTGATAATCAGAAGGCAACATCACACTGCTGGTCAGGTTTTCAGTAACACTTCCCAGAGCTGTGGCTTGCCCGGCATGAATTCCAGCTCCTTTTACATCTGCAGGTATTCCTCAGGCGTGTCTAGCACAGAGACCTCTCTGCCTCCCGGCCCGCACGCTCAGCACCGCTCAAGAAGCACATCCGGCCTGTGCCGGTGACACAGCCAGGTCGCCCCACCTCCCCTGGGGCAGGCAGCAAAGGCTAACTCGGTGCTTGGGGTGAGATTTTCAAGAAGTACCTAGCCAGTCTCGACTGCCACCTCTTTGGAGCACAGCCTGTCTTTTTGGTCGGGGATGGTTCTGGCACCCAGCACCACGGCGCTGGACAGGGGATTGTCGGTTCAGCTACGATCACAAGGTTAATACTAACCACAACGCCTGAGGCGCAAAGGCCTGGTGGACTTTCAGTAGAACGTGCGCTCCTAAGTCCCCTGGGTGCTTTGGAAATGCGCCCGTCGGGTTCAGATGGGGGGCGGATAGCAGTGTCTGCAGGTAGCTGGGTGCACACGTCTCAAGCCACTCTGCTAATGCACCTCCCCGCTAGCTAGAACAACTCCTCCTAGCTCCGTTTGCCCAAAGACATCTAACAGAGCGTCCTTTCCTCCCGGCTGTTCCAGGTTGGGCCTCTCCTGAGCAGAGCCAGACCCTGTTCCAGATAGCTGGAGGGCTGCGTAACAAGGGGTAGATATGGGCCCCTCCCCGAGGCTGCGTAGGCACCGCTGTCACTGCAGCAGAGAGAGAGTTTGCTGTTTCACAAAGACCATTCCTAAGAGCCCCGGGTCAAGATTTCTCCCCTTTGCAAAGTTTTCAGCCCCTCTGCAACTGCACACATAATGCAACGTCCATTGGCCAGCTGCTTAGCCCTCCTCACCACAGGCTCTTGGCCTGTTCTCCATGCCCAGCTGGACTTCCTACTGCCAACCCACTGCAAGTGAAAGGCAAGACAGGCCAGCAGGGCCTTAGACCCCCAAACCTCCCCCACACAAAGAAAGAAGCGGGTGTCACATGGGTGGTCGCCAATCCCTGCGTTGGCCATTCTCTTCCAACACGCTGCAGAAAAAGACCAAGGGTCTTAGGTCCTCTGCCACCACCCTCCCCGCCAGCCTGTCATCTCTGCCCCCAACGGCGCTAGAAGCCAGCCCAGAAATTAGATCCCCACATGTGAATAACGACAATTCCCGGCACTTGAAACCAGTTGCCTGCACTACTGACCAAGCCAGCCCCGTACAACCAAGCTTCACAAGCAGTTCAGTGACACCAACAGCCACTGGAAGAGGCAACTAACTCAGGTGTGAGGTACCTGCTCTTCCCCAGCCCAAAGAAACAGATGAAGGTGGATTCCATCGGGAAGGGGCTTCAACTAGAAAGGTTTTCTCAGCTTTTCTGCTGAGTTCCTGAGCATCTCCTAGTTCTCATCACCTCCCACAGCCTCCAAACACAATGAGGAAGAGCCCAGCCCAGCAGCCCAGCCCAGCAGCTGCCCATCAAGAGGGCTCAGATGGACACACCCCTCATGTCATCTGAATCACTGCTGAAGTCCCATGCAGGTGCCTCCCTCCATATGTGGCTCTTTGTCCTCTACCCTCCCTGCATCCTGAGATGTGCTAAGGCAGAGTTTCCCCCCGGGGAATCAGCGGTGGTGGAATCCTGCTTTCAGGAGCCTCCCTCTTCTCACCTCTCTTGCTCCCACCCACCTCAAATTGATTCTGGCTCAGGGGAATGGGCCGGTGCCGGCCGCTCAGCCCATCGCCATAGGCAGCTGTCTCTGCACACACACCCGGGTCCCCCCTTGGAAAGGTTTGGGGACGGGGTGTCCGAAGGTGGAACCACAGAACGTTCGTCGCCTTTCAGCTGTTTCACGTCTCTTCCGGATGCATGGAAACCACTTTTATTTGGTTTACAACAAGACATTAGAAATCAAACATTTTTTTTAAAAAATCCCCCACTATGTACAACCCCTTCCCCCACCACCCCTCTTCCCCACCCCCGCGGTATCTGCAGCAGGACCTGTTTTCAACGCCTGTGCTGGACTTCTCTCCCTCCGCCCACCCCGCATCCTTCCAGCCTCCTAAATGCTCCCAGTCTCCCCCTCGGGGCCGCACAAGCATTGGGCAACCCATGTGGCTGGCTTTGACCTCTGGGATTAGGGCTGAGCTCAGGCTTGGGGTGACCTCCCTGCCGGTCACGTCTCCGAACCCAGCCCCTGCACGGTGTCAGGGTGCAAATGATTGTCCCCGTCTAAAGGGAGCAACCTGAGGCTCGGTCTACGTTGCAGCTGGGAGGTGTGAGTCCCAGCTCACGGAGACTGACCCATGCGAGCTGTGCTCGCAAGAACGTGCTAAAAATAGGCGTGTGGCCGGGGTACCATGGGCAACACCTCGGGCTAGCTGCCTGAATCCTGCCCCAGGGGATCTGGATGGGTATGTGCTCCAGCAGCTAGCCCGACCTGCCCTCCAGCCCAACCTGGCTACCCAGGTAGTGTTCATGTGTCTACATGGCCTGAGACTCACGCCTCCTGGCTGCCATGGAGAGACAGTCTGACTCCATTCCCTCCCCTCGTTCCTGACCCCACTGTCTTCCAGAGATGGTGCTCTCTGCAGCCTAGGGCGAAGAGTCACAAGGCCATGTTCATTTATGGCTGCTTGTGGCTGTACCCAGTCCATTCAGGTCAACAGAGGTCTTCAGTGTCCCATGCTCCCAACGACCCCAGGAGAACTTCACATATTTACACAGCCAAACAGACCAGCCTGATCAGGGACCCAAACGGGTCTGTTTCTGAGACGTGTACGGCACTGCTCCTTGACAGAGGATGGGTCCCCCCCTTATCTGCAAGGTATAAGCTGCTGGTGCGGTGTCAGATGTGCATGCTTTAGCAAGAAAGCTGGATGCCACTTACGACCTAACGTCCGGTTTGTTTCATGCACTGTGAACTTATCCTATATACACTATGGGCAGGGTTAGGGTTGAAAACATGAATACAAAGGCATACATATTCCTGTCCTCTTAGTAACCAAGGCTTGACAGTCTCCCATCGAATAGCAGGGGCTTGCTACATGGACTATTGGTTTTCCTCTCCTCACTTGCAAATCGCATGTCTCTACAGGATGGGTGGGGGACAGGTTGGATATAATCTCAAGGTCTCCATTCCTAAAGGTCCCTGAGTGACAGCCCTGTACCAGTGTCAGAAAATAAAACAGTTGGGCTAAATTGGCCATGTTTATCCTGAGAGAATTTCCGGCTCTATTTCTCTTCCTTTTCCTCCTCCTCTTCCCTCTTCCTGGACTTTCTGGAAAAGGACAAGCCCATGTCTTTTTCTTTTTCTTTTTTAACATGAGGTGACCACATGCAACACGGGGCTTCTCTCGTGGATGTGTGGGAAACCACCACCACGTACACCGTGCAACGGAGAGCAATCTGGTCCCAATTGGAGATTAAACCATCCCCTCCATGGGCCTGCATCACCTGCACCACTGTCACAAGGAGGCAACAGCGGAGGTGAGTCCAGAAGCGTCAATGAAGAGGAGTAAGGTCTGTTCCTTTCTCTTCCATTGCCTGAGCTTCACCAAAGCCAAATGGATGGTTGTGGCTGGGACCGATATTGCAGCCCCAAATAGTATTTTCGGAGTCCACTGTTTGAAATGAAAGGTTTATGTATGGTTGTGTTTTACTCAACACAGGCGGGCTACCACAGCTCCGCCAGGAACGAAAACGAGTGGATAATGATATTAAGGCTAATCAGCCAGGCTAAATCTCTGCCCCAGAGAGGTACGACGTCTGGGAGAGACTCACGTATACTTCTTCAGACTGGATTCTCCAGAGAAAGAAAGGAATTTGGATGAAATAGCCTGAGTTTAAACTGACCCAGGGCCTTTGCTGTGGCGTGAAGACAGATGAACTTGTAGCCATGCAGAAAACCCAGTTGTGGGTTCTGAAGGACTAAGATCCACCAGATCCCGAGGTTGGAGCTTGGGTGAACTCTGGGAAGTTTTTTATCACATGTGCAGGTTTTTTTATTGATTCGAACGTGTTTTCTCTGTTAATGCTTTTGCCATAAGAATAAATGTGCTTGCTTGAAAGAAGCTGGCTGGTAACTCATGACTGCAAGCTGTGCCCTGCACGTAGCCCTCAGGGAGAAGGCAAAAGGCAGGCAGATAGGAATATTCCTAGTGAACCAGACTGTGTGAATTAAGGAACGGTCCCTCCCCCCAACCCCGTGAGAAGGCAGTGAGACTCTGCCCAGAAGAGGCAAGGACTGTGAGTCTGATGCCCTTGGTGCCCTTTGTGCCCCATGGAGGTGACTGGTGCCCCTTGCAGTCACCCTGAACCTCCAAGCTGGGTGGTGGCAGCACATGGGGGGTCTAGGACAGCGTGGTTGCCCATAGGGGCCCCCCCACTGGAAAGCAAGCACCAAAGAGGGGAAACGCTCGCTGTGTTTTTGGAAAAAGAACAGCAAAAAGAGAGCCCGGGGGTGGGATGAGCTGTGAGCTGCCGAAGAAACAGAAGCTGTTGAACTTGTATGAGCAGCACGACTCGTCTGTTGAAGACAGCGGAGGCAGGACTGGGCAGCAGCCATGAAAAATGAGTGTTGCTTTCCCCCCAGATCTGCAAAGGAACTCGCTTTGCGCTGACTTTTCTACAGGCACACGACACCCTTGTCCTGCCCTCTTCTGGGAGCTTCAGACCTGTGAGTCGGAAGAACATCGTGCACAGATTCAAGGTGCTTCCCTTACCTGCAACCTCCTGCAAAAGATCTTTCTAGAACCCTACCCCATGGCAACACAGTGTTTTATCTCTTCTGCTACAGAGCTGTGGAGTGGAAAGAGCGTAGCTTCTGCCCTGCAAGGTGTTTTTACACTTCTCCTGCCTGTATCCCCTCTCCCCTATTCACTAAGCAGGTGAGACCTGTTTAATCAGTTGACTTACAAGGCTTTTTTATTCTCCAGCAGCCTATCCTGTCCCCAGAGATTAGGAGGCAGGCCCTGGCCGACGTGAAAAGTCCTGCCCGCACCCACTTTGGCAAGATTTGAGCATAAAGCCAAGTAGTCTGGGTGTCTGGCGATATTAAGATGGATTCTCTTGAGCAAACCCTGACCTAGTAATGACAGGTCAGAAACGTCCAAAGACAGAGAGCAGGGCGACTCCTAGTAAGAAAGAGAACCCAGCTGACAAGAGGACCCAGCTGACAAGAGGACCGAGCCAATAACAAAGGAAGCTGAATCAAACTCACGGGTGGCTGCATTCCCAGGGGAGCATGGCTTAATCCCTGACCGCTGGAGCCTCTGAACGGAACCATGGCGCTCGGGGCTCAGGCCCCGGCCGAAGTCTCGGATAGCACGTCCGGGACTTTGAGTTCGTGCTCCAGCTGCAAAAGGCTGTGGAGAGGAATTTGGAGGCCTGGAATCAGTCAGTGCTGGTGGAGGCCCCCGTCACTTTGGGGAACAGGGCCCATATGGCAAATAACCCTGATAATAGCTCCATCCGCTTCGTGCAGCCAAAGGTCTCTGTGGCTGCCGGACATCAGGATTGGCTGGCAGATCTACATGGTCAGTCCCTGAGGCCTGGGCTCCCCGAGCTGGTGAGGATTAGCCAGACTTCCCCGCGCCAACGCCTGTAGCTGCTGAACAACGTTCCAATGCTCGAGAGCGTCATCTCCTCTATCGCTTGGCCCTTTGCCTTGCTCCTTATCTGCCATTTGAAGGCATCGTGTGCTGCAGCTGCCTTGTATTTATTTTGGCCACACTTCGTATTAAGGATCCATTTACATGGGATTAATGAGGCTGTTTTCATAAATGGCCCATCAGTTGTTACAGACACTTATGAAAATCCAGCATGCCCACCGGTAGCAGATCACCATGGCTTATCACCATGGCCACCGTCTGCTTGTAACTAGTACTGTAACTGTACTTCTAAAGGCCTGTGACCCTTGTGACACCATTAATACATGGAAACTTAGCATCCAGTGCAATTGGCTTTCTTGCCTGCCACCGGAGTGTGACCACGCCCTGTGCCAGATGGGCCTGGCTCGCCAGGGCGGTTTTAATGCTGTGCTCCCAGGCCTTTCTCTCGTGCTCGGCCCTACGGGAAAGGGCTTTACCCTCAAATCCCAGCTGCACTGCAAAGGCGACCGCATCGGGGAAACCCGCTTACGACAGCACTGCCCTCGGCCATGCATAAAACATGAAGCGTGATAGGCAGCCTCCTCGGGCTTTAAGAGTTGCGGAGGCAGCCCGCTTTAAGCACTGCAGAGGCCACGTACATGTGCATGGGCAAGGGTTTTAGTGCCAGAGATGCTTGGGGGCCGTTGAGATCCGTGGATCCACTTTTTGTGTCTCTAGGATCCTAGTAGCAGAACATGTACAAGACACACCGCTCATAGGAAAATAACAATACTTAGGACTTGGAGAGGACCAGATCCTGGCCCCCCCACCCGTGTCAACGGCAAAATTCTCCTGGCCTTCAGCAATGCCAGATCAGGTCTATTGCACGTTAGATTTTCAAAGCGCCGCACAGACACAAATTAGTGACTAAATCAATATACAATAGGCACGTGTGTCACTGGGAATCAATATGGAGCATCTGAAGCGCTAAGCTTCCCTCGCCCATGGGAACCAAGGATGGAGGGGGAGAAAGGAAGAGACAGCTAGAGAGCAACGAAAGGGAGATTTACACTAACAGCAGCACGTGCCTGGTGCGAGGCCCTCCCCCCATGGATGGCAGGCATACTGGAGAATGACCCCATGGTTGAAGGTTTGCACTTGTGAATTTTTTTTTCATGGCTTTTATTGGCGTGCAATTGTGCTGGAAATATTCTAAGCTAACTTTTTCCAAAACGGCTCATGATTGGGGAAAAGGGGGAATGGAGGAACCTGAAATCACTGGCTGCTTTGGAGAAGGCTGGTTTTTAACACCCCAGGCATGTATCGTTGGCGTACCATTAACAAGTGTGCAAGGTTGGAGGCCACTGGCAAGCTAGGGCTTCCACCAACCCCAAAGGGATCTGTGGTTTCAGCTCAACCATCTACCGACCCAGCCGTTAGCGAGCCTAGCTTCTCCCGAGCGATGCTCCCCTAGCTCAGTGGAACTCTGAAATATTGTTAATTACACCTTCTGCAAGAGGGGAAGTGTGTTCCCTTCTACAGGCGAGATGCATTAATGGATCTGCAGCAAGGCCTGGCTTAAGAAGTAGGTGTCCGCGGCCCCAGCCCACCCCTTGCTCCTAATGAGTTTCGGAAAGGGGCCACCTGCCCCTCACATGTTTCTCCACCCAGAAGTCTAGACAGAAAAAGCCCCCCCGGAGTGGTCTGAAGTCATCCGGTGGCACAGAGAGGAGGGTGGGAAACGTTCGGGAACACACATCTCTGTCCCGCTCACTACAGGACTGACTCAAGCTTTGTCAACAAAAGCTCACATGCCGACTCGGCCAGCGGCACGTTTCCTGGCCAATCCTAGCCACTTCCACCTTAACATGTATGTATCTCCCTGGGACCGCCTCCCCAAAGTTCTCTGCCATTGTAATACGCACACAAAACCCTGCTCCTCCCCCGGAAACACCACCGGATAAACACAACCTGTGTCCTCTTACCAAAAAAATTACAAAACCCCCCTCCCCACCCCAGAAACCATGCACGCGTGCACACACCCACACACGCTCGCATGCTCACACCGGAAAAACAGCTTGCAAACTCCTGAAGGTGGAAAAAGGCAACTTGCAAATGTGCCTTTGTTTTTTATATGCGCCCTCCCCCGACCCGCCTCCCGGGATCTTCCCTCCCCAAGTAATTCCCAAAGCCCCTTCCCCAGCTGTTCCAAAATAAATATTCTGTTTGTTTAAAAGATTCCTTTACACCTGTAAGCAAGAGACAGAGAGAGAGAAAAGACCATGCAGTGCAAAAATGGAGCTTCCCGACCTCAGCGAACCCAGGTGGGAAGAAATGAGAAGGGCTAACAGTGAACATGGGTGAAAGATTAAAAAATAATAATGCTATCGACAAGAATGAAGAGATGAGACATCGGTGGTAAAATGGGAATGTGGGCGGGGCATCAGGGAGCACATTCAAAGATAGCTTATTCCTCCACCCCTGTTTTGAACTCAGTTTCATTCCAACTTTTCTTTTCTTCTTCTTTTTTTAAAACTTTCTTTTCTTTTCGATGTTGGGTTGGTTTGTTTTTTTTTATAAACAATGGTGAAGTTCTTCGGCACAAAACCGAAATCAAGACGAGGCCAACCCTCCTGAAACCCGAGACCCCTTCCCCACTCCCCCGCCCCACTTCCCCCATGCGCCGTGTTTCTAATGTGCTGAAAAGAGAAAGTAAGCTTAGAATCAACCTACCAACCAAAGGAGGAAATGATAATCAGAGAAAAGAGTAAACCCAAACCAAAAAGACCACAGCTCTCCTGTGTTGTCATTGTCTGAGTATCTGTCCCTATCGCTCCTGGAGGCCGCAGGCATTAATTTACATAGTACAACCAGTAAATGAGGTTGAAGAATCCAAAGGTGATTGGAAAAATGATCCGTGACCACTTGTCAATGGTGCTGACATCTGCCAGGTCCGGGATTTTGAGCTTCAGCTTAGAGGACCGCCGGCGGAGGCGGCAGTTGGCACGGTTGCGGGCAACAGCAGGGTGGGTCAGAGGGACATGGCGGTCTAAGGTGGGGTGGTGGCCAAAGCCATCCCGAGAGGCCAGCTGCTTGCGGAACTGGATCCCTGAGCCTTCGAAGGACAGGACAGAGTTTCGAGAGTCGCCGACGCCGCCCATCATGTCCGTGGCCAGCAGCTCGTTGTTCATCTCCAGGGTGCTGAGGAGAATGTTGCCATAAGGGTCAACCTGGAACGGGAAGAGAGAAAACCGCCAGTGAGATGATGAGCAGAGCACGCTCCGGGCCAGAGTCACCCCTTGCCTCTGCCCACTGGCCCCAGGGAGGGTTTGGGACTGTTGTCTGGGCAACACCACCACCTTGGGATGGGTCATCTACAGAGACTGAATGTTGGCCCTCAGATGGAAAAGCACCGGATGCTGCCGCTGCAGCTGAAGAACGCGTTCCGTCATCTCAGAGGCAGGGGCTGGCGCGTCAGGCGCTCCCGCCACAAGGAGGACAGCGTGGAACACACCTGTGTCACACCCTCATCCTCTCAGAAGAGGACAGACCTCATGGGTCAGCGTGGGGGCAGTGATGATGGAAGGGGCCTCAGGAGCGTTTTTCCTCATGGGCATCCGTTTGCAGCGGGTGTACCCGTTAGCCTAGCGTTTAGGTAGCGTGGGGACTGGGTTCCTCGGTCACACAGGGGAGAACAGTCCCTCTAGGGAGCTCCCAGACTGAACCACCATGAAGAATCTGAATTCTCCTGCCAGAAGGCAGGAAGGGGACACACCTGCTCCCTCACCCTCTTCTCCTCGTATCGGAGGCGCTCGTTGTTTGCCTTGCTGAGCCGCTCACTCTGCTTCTTCTGCTGGCGAGGGCCCCGCCCGAAGAAAATGTAGTTGACAAAGGCATATTCCAGGAGCGCCAGGAACACGAAGACGAAGCAGCCCATGAGATAGACGTCGATGGCCTTGACGTAGGGGATCTTTGGGAGGGTCTCCCGCAGGTGGGTGTTGATGGTGGTCATCGTGAGCACCGTGGTGACCCCTGCAACGAGAGGGCGTGCGCGCTGTTACAGAGCGGGGCCGGTGCTGCAGCATGGCGCTCGCCTCTGCCAGAACAATGCCGGGGAGGGGGCAGAGCGGGGGGGGGGTGGGAGAGGAGGCCGGGGCGCTCAGACACTCCAGCCCCGTTCTCTCCCAGCAGGTGTGACTGCAGAGAGGGACAAGCAGGATGTCTGAGCGGGTGACGACAGCTGTTCTGAGCCCCACCTCCCAACAGGAGCCCTGGTAGGGAAGAGCCAGGAAGCACAGTGAGCACAGCATGGAGGGCCCCCTTGGGCTCGCCTCCATTTCTTCATCCCCCGCCTCCTCCACTCAGAATGGCAGAGAACATCCAGTTTGGCTCCCTCCTCCTCCTCCCACTCACTCTCCTCTCTGCCCACCTCTCACCCGGCCCCCCGACTCCCTTCCTTCCTTCCCAGCTGCCTCATTAATCCCTCCTCCAGTCCTTTCTCTCTGACCGCTTGCTCTCTCCTCCGCTTGTCTCCTGCCCCTGCCAGCCCACTCATGTTCCATCCTCGTCCTCACCCATCCTGCCTCTGGAATCCTGAAGTGTCTCGTTCATTCTCATGGCTTGGATGCTCTCGCCTCCAGCTCCTTCCAACACCCCTGCACCACTGTCTACCCTGCGCTCCAGTCTCCCGGTTCTGCACAAGGTCGCCAACAGCCTTCTCCCAGCTAAAAGGCTCTGCTTGGCCACTCTGCTGCCTTTTTAGGCAGGGAAGCCCTCTACCCCGTCGCCTCCTTAGTTTTCTCCTCTCTTGGCTTTCACCGCTCAGCTCTCCATGCACCTTGCTGATCCCCCATCAGCGTCTCTTCTCATGATCCTCAACTTCCTCATCTGGATGGTGGCAATCCAAAGATCCCATCCTCTGCTCTCTCATTCTCATCTTCTTGGTGACCGTCACTGTGTCTGTGGTTTCAACAATCATCTCTACAACCATGGTTCTTGGTCCCAAGTCCCTGTCTCTACCTGGCTCTGATCTCAGATCTTTAGCCCCCCTCTGATGTTTCCTCCTGTCACCCCAACCTCAATATTGTCACAAGGGAATCCTTTCCCTACTTCCACTCCACTGTCCTGCCTCTCACCAACCCCGTTGCATGGAGAACTTTTCCTTCTCCCCAATGTCCAGATAATATCCCTGCAGAACATCCTCATCTACCTTTTCCTCTTGTCCATGCATTGGTTATCACCTGCCTTTATTACAGCAACCTTCTTCCTTCTGTCCTACCAACTCCACCCCGAACTCTGCATCAACAGCTGCCACACCTGAAATCACCTTGCTCTCCTATTGTTCTGTCTGCCACATCCCTCTTTTGTCTCCTCCTATTGTCTCCTGTCGTCTACTGTAGCAAATTCAAGCACTTTGTTGTGCTCTGAAAGATCCAACGTACCTCTGCACTCTGCTAAATCTCTAGCTCTCCTCTCATTCCCTGCACGGATCTCGGTTCCCTCACTTGACTGTCCCTTCTGCATGCTGCTCTCCTCTGAACCTTTTCTTGTGCTGCACGCCCCCATTCCTTCTTCCCAACCTACCTCTTCAATCCACCCCACCTCTTTCCCCCCGATCCTCACCTCTTCCCTCACCCAGGGAGACTCTGTTTCAAGAAAATGTCCCTATTCAGGACAGCTCTTACACCTCTCCTTACGTGCTTTCCTGCATTTGTTCTCCTGGATTTGCCTTGTATTAATTAGTGTGGGAACTCGTCAGGACAGGAAACATGTCTTTATTAGGGTTTGCAAAGTAGCATGGAAATTTGTAACACTGCATATAGTCCATCCATGTCCATAGTCATTCATTATCTGTCTGTCCATCCATCCATCCATCTAACCTGTTTTATCTGCCTCCCAGTCAATTGACAGACAGACAGACACACACCCGAGAATGAAAAATGCCATCTAAGTGGTATCACAGTTATGCCAAAGGAAGCATGGCCATGTAACCTGCCATTTTGGAGTCTAATTTTGATGCCGCTAAAGTTCATGGCAAAGCTTATGGTGTGGGATCGGACTCTTAAGACACAGACCAATCTGGGGGGACAAATGCCTCTTTGAGCTGAAATTTCTCAGGCTTGTTCTCAGAAAAACAGAACGATTTTCTTGCAAATTCTGGTGAGTCTGTTTGGCTTGTTTGTGTGTTAACTCAGCAGGGATGTAGCAAAGGGGTGTGGCCTTCCTTAGAGAGTGACAGTGTGGAAGGGCCTGATGCCCTCTGGTGGCAGGAACCAGAAAAGCCTCTGCCCGCCATGCTGGAGGTGGAAGGGCCGAGTCTCCACAGGAACAGGAAGTATAAGAGGCAGGCCGTGCGGCTCAGTTGGGGCCCAGCCACTGGAGGTGGCAGACGCCTCCCAGCTGTGCTCAGGCTGGACACTACCTCCAGCCCCGGGAAAATGGCTGGCTGGCTGGCTGCGGTGAGGGACCGTGACCATGTGGAAGTGGACACCCACGAAGCCGAGGAGTTGCTGGGACTATCACTCACCAATTACCCTGAATCCCTCTCTGGCCTACCCCGCTACGAGAGAACTCGTGGTTTTCACACATTGCCAGATATTCAGGTGCTTTTATGTCCTGGGGCAAATCCTCAGGGCTGAATTCTGAGCCTTCAGATTTGTTGTGGACTTAGTCCTCTGTCACCAAATCTCTTTGACACATCTGAAGGAATGAATTCAGCAGATAAGCAAGTTACAGGTGTTTTCAAAACAGCATCATACACAGATGCACTCCACGAGCTTCTGCTCTGGGCCCCTAAGGCTCCGCCCTCCTTCTCTGCGCAGGTAACCTGCATTGCTGAACCACAGGAAGGCAACTGGGCAGAGAGGAAGGGGCTGGACATGCAGCGGTGGGGAGTGACAGGGGATTTGTCTCCCTTCTCTGTTATGTCCCAAGGAGCACAGCTGAGCCTGTGGGACCGGGCAGACGAGATGCACCAGGGAAAGGACAGGCCGAGTTTACTTCTGCCCTTTAGAGAGAGTAGCAGGCTCTGATTTGCGCTTCAGAGACTTGCTATTTTCAAAACGCCTACAATCCCCCTCTTGGGACAGCGCTGCCTCTGACGAGGGGTGGCTGGAAATGCCACTTCACCTTTCAAGCATCACACCAGATGCATTGTGGTATCTTCCCATTTGACCCTCTTGGCAGAACACCAAAGGTGCAGTGTGTATTTATTCGGCCGTGCAATCTTGGTCACTCTTTTAGTCGCTGTGTTCTCCTTTTCTTTTCCAAACAATCCCACCACTTCCCTCCCCAAAGGAAGAGTGTAGAGTGAAAAGGGACCTACCCAATGCCACCCGGGCAGCAGAGGCATCGTAATTGATCCAGAAGGAGACCCAGGACAGGATGGTGATGAGGATGGAAGGCATGTAAGTCTGGAGGATGAAGTAACCGATGTTCCTCTTGATCCGAAAACTCAGGGATAAGCGGAGATAAGAGCCTGCCAATCAGATACCAAAAGGAGGTGTCATTTACAGAAGGCAGGGACCAAGAACGGGAATGGAAATCATCTGGGAATCCTTTGGAAGCAAGGCTGTGTAGAGCCAGGGGAGGGAATCTCACTAGTCTGCTTCTCCACAGACGGCACAGTGATGGAGCCTGGTCATTTGGGCAAATGCCTTGGATCTATAACCATGAGCAGTCAGGGAAGATAGAGGATCTCTTCTGTAGACACCATGTGCTTGCTCACCCAAGTAAGGTCCCTGTGCAGCCTCCCCCCTCAGATAAAACTCCCAGTTTCATGTGCAAGCTCAGCCATAAAATGCAAATTGGGCAAATGCAAATAGCTAATTACAAATAAGAACATAAGAACGGCCAGACTGGGTCACACCAACGGTCCATCCAGCCCAGTATCCTGTCTGCCGACATTGGTCAATACCAGATGCCCCAGAGGGAGGGAACACAACAGGTAATCCTCACATGATCCTTCCCCTGTCATCCACCTCCAGAGAAACAGAGGCTAGGGACACCATTCCTACCCATCCTGGCTAATAGCCATTGATGGACCTAACCTCCATGAATCTATCTAGCTCTTTTTGAACCCTGTTAAAGTTCTAGCCTTCACCACATCCTGTGGCAAGGAGTTCCACAGGTTGACTGTGCTCTGAGTGAAAAAAAACTTCCTTTTGTTTTTTTAAACCTGTTGCCCATTAATTTCATTTGGTGGCCCCTAGTGCTTATATTATGGGAACAAGTCAATAAAAACTTATTCACTTTTTCCACACCAGTCATGATTTTATAGACCTCTGTCATATCCCCCCCTTAGTTTCCTCTTTTCTATCTGTTGTTCTATAAATCTATAGTTGTTTGTTTAAACTTGTGGCCGCTGCCTGCCTAACCACAACTGGATTCCACTGAGAACTCACCTTTTCGTAGTGCTTCCTTTTGCTGTGAAGCTGAAAATCCAGGGGGATACCCTGCCTCACCAGCTGCCTTAAGAGCTGAAGAAGGGGATGATGTGTTATCACAAAGGGACCCTCAAGGCCAGCAACCCACTTACTGGGCGTGGGGGGGAGGTAGTCTGATGTAATGGCTAGGGCACTATACTGTGAGGAAAGAGACCTGGGGTCTGTTCTTAGCTCTCCTTTGTGTGTGGCCTATTATTGTTTTTACTGGCACTTCAAGAGCCACTTGGAAATCACATGGGAAGAGTGATTAGGGAACCTACCAATGAGGCCCTGTTTGAGGGAAGTCAACATTTGGCCTAGCTATCTTTAGGGTATTGGCAAAACAAGGCACCATTGTTCACCTCTTGCAGTCTGAGGGCAGGGATCTGACAAAGCAGGGCTGGTAGGAATGGAAGAGAGACCAACTTTCCAAAGGGACACTGCAGGATTAGAACGCAGGAACTCAGCAGCCTTTACAGCCGGTCCCCAACGTACAGCCACCTCGACTTACAACCATCCGCACTTACGACCAAAGCGGTCGTAAATGCGGGCTCCGAGTTACGAACGTGACCCACGCTTACGAACAGCGCGGTCGCAATGTAACTCAATGGGTTCCGAGTTACGACCATTCCGAGTTACGGCCAAGCGTTTGGTCCGTAACGCGTTCGTAACCTGGGGACCTGCTGTATTTTGTTCCCGAAGCCTTTTGTCCGGAGTCCCACCTGTGGTGAAGACCACTTCTCTGGTGACCAGTCTCTGCTCAATGATGGTGAACTGGGGCAGCTCCAGCATCTCCATCCCCGTGACGGCGGAGTTGTTTCCTTGCCAGAAGAAGACAATGTCGTCCACTGTGTAGCCATCTGTGGGTGGGGAAGCACAGTACAGCCAGGCTTAACAAGACCTGGCAATCAGCACCTCCATGTCCACAAAGACTTTTCCCAGGGGACCCAAATGGAGTCCATTTATCAGTGCCTAGCCCACCCCACCCCTTGATGCATCTTTGCTCCTTAGCCCAACTTGCACAACAGCTGCCTGAAGACAGGAACAAATGGCCAATGCTCCTCATGAAGACTAAAAAGTGGCAGGTGAAAGTGGGAGCTGACCACCAAACCTGCCACATGATCCTTGGTTTCCTTAGCAGGGGGTTGTACATCAGAACCCTCGGTCCCAGGCAACATGCACAGCTTTTCCGCGATGAACTATTGCTGTGGGCCAGCCCGGGGAGCTCACACAAAGCTGCTTTGGTGTGGCCCACAAAGTGGTGCCTGTCGGTTTGCAAAATACGAGCGCAACAAAGCGGCGGATTATGAACAGCAGCAAGAATGGGGAAAATCCCACAACATTGGGGCGTTTTCCTTCCAGACGCTCAACCCGTTCACGTAGGTCACAATGCTCGCCTGGGTCAGTTGGGCAGTGTCTCTTTGATAGCCGAATGCAGCCATTTAGGAGAGCTTTAGTGGCAGAGAGGGCTGGAGGGCTCTGGGAAATAGTAATGAGCTACCAATTCCTTAATAGAATCTAGAATCCTAGGACACTAGAACTGGCAGGGACCTCGAGAGGTCATCAAGTCCAGTCCCCTGCCCTCACGGCAGCACCAAGCACCGTCTAGATCATCACACACTCAAAAGCATTGAGCAGAAGTCTATGCTAATGGGTCTACGCTAATGTTGCTCTTCCTCTTGCTTCTAGTGTGGCTGCAGAACATTTTATTGTTGTCCTTTATGGCACTGTCTTTTTGTTTTGTGCCTTGACTCTAATCATTCTGTCCCTACATGCTTGAGTTGTTTTTTATAGTCATCCATCATAACATGATCTAGTTTCCACTTTTTCATAGAATCACAGAACTGGAAGGGACCTCGAGAGGTCATCGAGTCCAGTCCCCTGCCCTCACGGCAGGACCAAGCACCCTCTAGACCATCCCTGACAAGTGTCTGTCCAACCTGCTCTGAAATATCTCCAGTGATGGAGATTATACAACCTCCCTAGGCAATTTATTCCAGTGTTTAACTACCCTGACATTAGCCTGGACATTTTCCTAATGTCCAACCTAAACCTCCCTTGTGGCAGTTTAAGCCCATTGCTTCCTGTCCTGTCCTCAGAGGCCAAGGAGAACAATTTTTCTCCCTCCTCCTTGTCACGTCCTTTTAAATACTTGAAAACTGCTCTCATGTCCTTTCTCAGTCTTCTCTTCTCTAAACTAAACAAGCCCAATTCTTTCAGTCTTTCGTCACAGCTCTTGTTTTCTAGACCTTTCATCAGTTTTTTTGTTCTTCTCTGGACCTTCTCCAATTTCTCCACATCTTTCTTGAAATATGGTGCCCAGAACTGGAAACAATATTCCAACTGACGCCTAATCAGTGCAGAGTAGAGCTAAAAAATGACTTCTCGTGTCTTGCTCGCAACACTCCTGTTAATGCTTCCCAGAATCATGTTTGCTCTTTTTGCAACAGCATCACACTGTTGACTCATGTTTAACTTGTGGTCCACTATGACCCCTAAATCCCTTTCAGCACTACTCCTTCCTAGACAATCACTTCCCATTCTGTATGTGTGAAACTGATTGTTCCTTCCTAAGTGGAGTACTTTGCATTTGTCCTTATTAACCTTCATCCTATTTACCTCAGACCATTTCCCCAGTTTGTGCAGATCATTTTGAATTATGACCCTCTCCTCCAAAGCAGTTGCAACCCCTCCCAGCTTGGTATCATCTGCAAACTTAATAAGCGTCCCCTCCATGCTATCATCTAAATCGTTGATGAAGATATTGAACAGAACTGGTCCCAAAACAGACCCCTATGGAACCCCACTTATTATGCCCTTCCTGCAGGATTGTGAACTGTTAATAACTGCTACATTCAGTTAATAACTTCATTTCAGTATAACTGGATTGAATGCAAGCCTGGTCCATCATGACCTAAAGCAAATTTCTTCTGGGTTTGGTCCTCCACTGTGCACTTGTGGGAATCTCCATGGATGATCACAAGGTAACCAATGCTTGGCTGGACAGGGCAGGCAGAGGAGCCCAGTCCAGACAGCTGCCAAACAACTCTTGCCAGTAGCAGGAATGAGGCCAACAAGGGATTCGTGCAGCTAAGTGTCTCATTGGCATAGTAACCACACACCCCTTCCCTGGCCTGTTTTCACTTTGCTCCTTTGAGATCAAACGTGCAAGAGGTTTGGTATTTCTCATTGCAGAAGATGCCGCCAGGTGCTTTCACCTTACTTGTATAAAAAAAAAACAGCAAGAAAATGGACTGGTAGCACTTTATAGACTAACAAAACATGTAGATGGTATCATAAGCTTTCGTGGGCACAGCCCACTTCTTCAGATGACTCCGCTACCCCCTGAAGCTCCTTATTTGTATCTGTGACTAGTCCCTGTTCACTGCAGCGTATCATAGAATAATAGAATACTAGGACTGGAAGGGACCTCGAGAGGTCATCGAGTCCAGTCCCCTTCCCTCATGGCAGGACCAAATACTGTCTAGACCATTCCTGATAGACATTTATCTAACCTACTCTTAAATATCTCCAGAGATGGAGATTCCACAACCTCCTGGGCAATTTATTCCAGTGTTTGACTACCCTGACAGTTAGGAACTTTTCCTAATGTCCAACCTAAACCTCCTTGCTGCAGTTTAAGCCCATTGCTTCTTGTTCTATCCTCAGAGGCCAAGATGAACAAGTTTTCTCTCTCCTCCTTATGACACCCTTTTAGATACCTGAAAACTGCTATCATGGCCCCCCTCAGTCTTCTCTTTTCCAAACTAAACAAGCCCAATTCTTTCAGCCTTCCTTCATAGGTCATGTTCTCTAGACCTTTCATCATTCTTGTTGCTCTTCTCTGGACCCTCTCCAATTTCTCCACATTTTTCTTGAAATGCGGTGCCCAGAACTGGACACAATACTCCAACTGAGGCCTAACCAGCGCAGAGTAGAGCGGAAGAATGACTTCTCGTGTCTTGCTCACAACACACCTGTTAATGCATCCCAGAATCATGTTTGCTTTTTTTGCCACAGCATCACACTGCTGACCCATATTCAGCTTGTGGACTCATATTCAGCTTGTATCGGCCTTTCATAGCATGCAAGCATTGGCGGTTTGCTAGCTCATGTGGAAGGGACTGGAAATTCTTACTGGGAAGGGGTCCACAACCACAACATATAGCCACCCTCACTCCTGGCACCGACTGCCTGCAGTGTCCACAGACAGGCCAAGAATTAAAAGGACCAGGGAGAAGGTGCATGGTCCCTCCAGAACAGAGCTGAGGCAAAACTCACACTGTCTCTGTGCCTGCCTTGCAGAAACGCAGAGAGTCACTCAGCGTTAGACATCATCGCATTTCTTCAAGGCTGCTTTGAGACCCATCCCCAGATTCACACCTGGATAAAACAGCCTCGCACCACTGACTTCCGTAGAGCAACCCCACGTTTCACCGGATGAGGATCTGGCCTTTGAACTCTCACTGGTAGCCTGGTGCCTCTGTGCATTGGGCTGGGGTCTCCTGCTGAGCCCATTCTTCCCTCTTTTGGGAGGAGAAGATCTACACCACACTTGAGATGTAGCTGATGCCCCTGCTGCCACTAAACGGCCATTGACTGAAATGACAGACAGGTCATAAGGCCACACAGAGCCATCGTGTTTAAGGCCAAAAGGCACCAACAGATCTAGTCTGAGCTCTTATGTATCACAGCCCATGAAATCCCGCCCGTCGACCCCTGTTTTCAGTCCAATGCTTTGTGTGTTTTCCCAAAACATCTCTCCCAGAAAAGCAGCCAGTCTTGATACGAAGGCGTCAAGAAATGGAGAATCCACCATTCCCCTTGGGAGTTTCTTCCAATGGTGAATCACCCTCACTTAAAAAAAGAATGGGGTTTAATCTCAAAATTGAATTTGTCTGACTTCAGCTACCAGCCGTTGGCTCTTGTTCTGCCTTTCTCCGTTAGGTTAAGGAGGCCAAGTGTTTTCTCCTCATCAGGATACTTATACACCATAATCAAGTCAGCTCTTAATCTTCTATTTGATAAGCTAAACAGATCAAGCTCTTTATGTCTCTTTCTGCAAGGAATTTTCTCCAGCTCTTGAAGCATTTCCAAGACTCTTTTCTGCATCCTCTGGACTTTAATGGTAGGCACCAGACCCAGGAGCAGCATTCTAATACCAGCCCCAGCAACGCCACGTACAGGTAAACATCCTCCTCCCTCTCCAACTTGCTATCCCCGTGCTCAGACTTCCAAAAAGCACATTAGCCCTTTTTGCCATAGAATTGCACAGGGAGGGGCTAGCGTTCAGTGGCTTTCCCACTAGGACCCCTCAAATCCTTTTCAAGTCACTGCTTTCCAGGTTCAGTCCCCCGGTCTCCAGGACTGGCTTATCTTTCTCATTTCTAGATGCACACCTAAGCATTGGACTGGACTGATACACATGCTGTTTGTGTGGGCCCAGATTAGCCAGCGACCCGCATTGCTTTGTACGACTGCCTTCTCCTCATCGCTGTTTACCATAGGACACTCTTTGTCGGCCATTGATTTCAAATCACTGCTGGTCAAATTTCTCCCACGATCACGGATGAAAACGACAAACGGTGTTGGGCCTAGCGCCAATCCCTGAGGAGCTGTACTAGAAATCCCCTTGTACAGGGGCGATTAGCCACTAACGACTCCTTTTTGAGATCTGTCAGCTAGCCAGGTTTTATCATGTTAACGTGGGCTCTGTTGATACCGCATAGTGCTGCTGCTTTGTAGTCGGAATGTCATGTGGCACTAAGTCAAAACGCCTCACAAGCGTCTGTTACCTCTACCAACCAGACTTGTCATCTGCCAAAGAATGAAAGCAGGTCGGTTTGCCTATTTTCCATGAAACCATGTTGACTGCATTAGTTACGTTCCTCTTCTCTGGATTGAATCCAGATCAGCTTTCCCTTTCCTTTGCCCAGGAGTGAGGGAGTATCATCCCACTCCCCTTCTTGAGGGCTGGCACACTAGTCAGGAGGGGCACATGCAGACATAGCTACATTTCAGGGGGCAAGCTCTCAGCTCACACGGTTACAAAACGTAGCTTCCTCTCTCGGTGACAAACTCTACTGTGGCTCTCATATGATGTCCCTCATAGAAACCCAGGGCTGGAAGAGACCTCAGGAGGTCATCGAGTCCAGCCCCCTGGCCAAAGCAGGACCAATCCCAACTAAATCAACCCAGTCAGGGCTTTGTCAAGCCGAGACTTAAAAACCTCTAGGGATGGAGATTGCACCACCTCCCTACGGAACCCATCCCAGTGCTTCCCCACCCTCCTAGTGAAATAGTTTTTCCTAATATCCAACCTAGACCTCCCCCACTGTAACTTGAGACCATTGCTCCTCGTTCTGCCATCCTCTTTGGAACCTCTCTTCAGGAAGTTGAAGACTGCTCTCAAATCCCCCCTCACTCTTCTCTTCTGCAGACTAAACAAACCCAGATCCCTCAGTCTCTCCTCATAGGTCATAGAATCATAGAGCTGGAAGAGACCTCAGGTCATCGAGTCCAGCCCCCTGCCAAGGCAGGACCAATCCCAACTAAATCAACCCAGCGGTCATGTATCCAAGAACTGGGTAACTTGTTGGATTCACACAACTGGGGTCCCACATTTGACCTATCTCGCAACTCCCCAAAGCGGATGTGCTGGAGGAGAACATCTTCTGGATTCTCCCTGTCCACTGCTGTTAAAAATCCATAACCCTGTCGTTGTGGAAGGGGTGTTTTGGTGGGCTTTTTAAACATTGTTTAGGTAGAACTGGGGGAGGAGGGGGAAATAACAAATGTCACTATTCCCATGGCATAACGGGCAAGCCGGGCACACAATAGAGAAAGGAAATAAAATGTAACCATGCTAGTCTCAGATGCGCCAAAAAAGACAAAAGCATTAAGGAAATAAACCGTCCTCCACATGGGTCTTTTGCACACTGCAAGAAACCGTAGCTCAGCCACGAACACATTGGCTCGAATGTGTCTCACTATAAACACAACCACAAGAAAGGGAGCCGTGGGCAATTCTCTGCATCCGTTTTCTTGGTTCTGCTGTAAACTGCACTCAACATACTAAGAGACACCAGCGATGACTTGTCGTTATTGTCTCCATCAGGTCTCATTTACATTCCCTTATGCACCGGGCTAAGGGCTGCGATGTGCAGTTTGCCCCTAGCCAAATTGAATTGAGTTCCGTGGCTGGAACTCGGGCTGCCCGGCACAGGGGGTATGATGACAGCAACAGGGGCACTGTAGAATGTGGACACAGAGTGTGTCTAGACTACAGGGTTTTTTCAAAAAAAGTGGCCTTTTTTCGAAAAAATTTCCCCTGCGTCTAGACTGCTGCCACGTTCTTTCGAAAGTAAATCGAAAGAATGCGGTGGTTTTTCGATCGCGGAAAACCTCGTTTTACAAGGAAGAACGCCTTTTTTCGAACGTACTCTTTCGAAAAAAGGTGCTTTGTAATGCAAACTGTGCTTTTTCGAAAAATCTGCTTGTAGTCTAGATGTTCTCTTTCAAAAGAGGCTTGCAGTCTAGACGTAGCCGCCCTGGGTGCTCTCTTTCGAAAAAGCAGCTTGCTTTTTTGAAAGTACTGGTTGTAGTCTAGACCCATCTTGCCATCTAGTCTTGCCATCTCCCCCTGACGTGGGTGCCCTGGTGCTCTCTTTCCGGTCTCTCCCCAGCTGGGGGTTCACTTGAGTGTCTCCCACCCTTCACAAGGGAGACCTAGAGGCCAGGCCAGACTCCTCCGTACACCCCAACCCAGCCACACCAGCAACGAATGGCTGCGCGAGGCTTAGCACTCAGTCCAGGGCAGCGTGCACAAGTGGGGAGCGGGAGAAGAATGGCCGATCCCCAGCAGCAATTAGCGGCAAACACCACAGACTGGAAAGGGAAACAACATTGAGGGACCCACCCCGCTTTCCCTCCTCATCTGACACGTGCAATCCTATGGCGAAGCGAGACGGGGGAAGCACGAGGCATACGCACAGCTCTCGATTTCTAGCGTGCAGTTCTGCTGGTCCAGAGGGTATCTCCTCAGATCCATCATGCAAGCGGCGGTGGTGGTGATTCTGGAAAGGAGAAAGAAATTGTTAAAGGAAGACAGGAAAGTCAGGCAGCATGAGGGGCTGCTGTTTCTATGGTAACCCGGGAGGGAGGTCTGCGAGGAGGGGAACTGAATGAAGCTCCCCCTCAACTGCATGGCGCACATCTTCGTGACTCACGTCAGCCTGGCTGCATCTTTATTAAGGGGGGGGGCTGTGTTCCCTCTTTATGGAGAAAGGGAGACAAAGACGCTGAGAGCAGCAGGGCTAGCGAAGGGAAGGAGGAAGAGAGACACTTCTGTTTGTGAGGGGGAGAGAGAGAGAGCGAGCAAGGACACCCAGGCCCCTAAAAGAGAAAATGTGTGTTGATTAAATTGCTCTGCACTGGGGCACAAGGAAGACTAATTTACCTGATTAGCTCTCTCTTCAGCCCGCCAGCCTCTCCCAGTCACCATGACATTTTCCATTCCCCACCAGTACACACCTTTCCCTCACTGAATCTGACTAGCCAAATCCCCCCTCCTTCGAACCGCTCTTTCTAGCGCATCGGCTGTCTCCTTGGCTAGCGATGCCCCCGATGTTAACACACTGGGCACGGCACAAGTGAGCTGGGCTGCGATAGATGTGTGTGTGTGCGTGTGTGTTCACACACGGGTCTCACACGCCTGCGATGGGGGGAGCGCACGGATGGGGTTGTGCATGTTTGTATGCAATGTGGGGGGTGAAGGGAAGAGAGCTGAGCCTTCTGTTGGTGGGGCGCGGGACTGCATGTATCATACGCGTGAAGGAGGGGGAAGAAAGATGGGGGGAGGCATTCACTCCGCTGCGCTCTCTGCGTGTGGCTGTTCTGCACTTTGGCTGGCAGGGGGGCAGCCGAGGTGGGGAGAGAGCAAATCGGTGTCGAGTTAACCAGCCTGGCCACGCAGCCCTGTCTTCAGAGTGCCCTGCCCCTCAGACATGCCAGAATGGCTTCCTTTCACCTGATCGCCCGATCTCCTTTGAATGCAATCTCCTTTCTGTGCAGTGTGTGGGTGGGTGTGTGGGTGCGTGTGTGTAGCTGGAGGTGGGGGGGGGGCCGAGAAGATGTGGTCCCCCTGCACCCCTGTCAATTCACCATCTGGAAGGCATTAATCAAGCAACACATATTTGGGGATGCAGGCATGCCCAGTGAACTGTTAACAGGGACGCTTTGTTATCTTCTGAGCCCTGTGGCCTGGGAGGTGGGGAGCGGCGGGAGAGACTGAAAGAAAAGATGATAAAGAATGAGGAGATGGTGGGTCAAAGAGAATGAGACTCAGATCAAGCAAAAGAATTAACGAGGAAGGAAGAGAGAGAAAGGTGGGGGGAGGGAGGGGGGGCAGAGCTGAAAGGGGGGGGGAGGGCAGAGAAAAGAGCTAGCACTCAACTGAGCCAGAGATGCACTCAAGAGCAAGAGCGCACACACCACTGAGCAGCTGTCTCTTTAAGAAATCTTGCGTGCTAAATTTATCTCTCTGCTGTCTGTGAAGACTGTTTGTAGGAGATGAAGCCTTGAGGAGAGCCTTTGCCACTGCCTGCCACGCTAAAAATAGATCTGGAGAGACGGGGAGAATTTATATATATCCTCCCGGGGTCTATCTACAACATGGCCACTGCCCTTTGTCAGAGGGAAGGGCCGAGGTGGGAAGGGAAAATTAACCTGTTCGGCTGAATGCCGGGCACTGCAGAGGGGGGAGAAGGAGCTGCCTAACGCCGACCGCAAATGGCTCTGTCTTTCAGGTACTGCTTCGGCGGCAGTCATGCCGTGCACCTCCAACAGGAGAGCTGGAAAGGCAATGCCCGTCCTGCCCCATCTTTGCCGTCGCACTGAGCTCAGGAGGCAGCGCAGGGGGGCTGAGACGAGGTTTCTGTGGGGCATCCACCACCACCCAAGACAGGCCGTGGGGAGCCCACGCCGCGGCTAACGCAAGCGTGTGGCAGATGGAGGCGTCCCAAAGGTGTGCCACTCATCCCCCTATGCCGCACATGGCATAGGCCGTATCTATTATGCCACGCCTGAGACAAAGAGCGGGTTTTCCCTAATGTGCAAGATGCAAAAATGGAGTCAATGCCCATTTCCCACCCCCTTTGCGGGACCGTGTGGGCGAAAATCTTCCCAGAGTGTCTGTCCTACCCAGCGTCGCGGGAACAAGGACAATTAGGGGAGAGCTGCTCTGATTTTCAAATGACCCTCACGCCTCCCGGCAGGACTCTGGCATCACCTGCAGAGCTGGCTTCAGATCCCGAACACAACACAGCATGCGGCGGTTGCGAGACGCCAAAGGCCTGTCCCATTCCAGGTGTCAATCTGGCTTTCAGTGGCTTGACTTCAATTTACAGCAGGAGAACAAAGAGCAGGATGAGACTCCAGGCATTTTGGAGTACACCCCACCGCCCGTTAGAGATGGTCATTCTTGGGCAATAGGGCTACGTCTAGACTGCAAGCCTCTTTCGAAAGAGGCTTTTTCGAAAGATACTTTCGAAAAAGCCTCTTTTGAAAAAGAGCGTCTAGACTACAACCAGTACTTTCGAAAAAGCAAGCCGCTTTTTCGAAAGAGAGCACCTAGGCAGTCTGGATACTCTCTTTCGAAAAAGCACAGCTTACATTACATAGCGCCTTTTTTCAAAAGAGCACTTTCGAAAAAAGGTGTTCTTCCTCATAAAACAAGGCTTTCCGCGGTCGAAAAAACTGCCACGTTCTTTCGATTTACTTTCAAAAGAACGGGCAGCAGTCTAGACGCAGGGGAAGTTTTTTCGAAAAAAGGCCATTTTTTTCCAAAAAACCCTGTAGTCTAGACACACCCTAAATGTGACTGAGATTATGTTGTCCCCAGAGAATCACATCAGCTGTCCCCTTCCATTCCAAATTACACTACAGCCCAGTGCCTGGCCAGCAGCGCGTGCCCGGAGTGCCTGGTCACATGCCCTCTTCTTTTGCGTGGTGTGATGTTATCCGAAGGATGGCATGCGGGCAGGCAGATGGATGAACCTGCTCCAGATGCTGGTGGTAATCCTGCTGCTGTCTGAACACGTGCTGGGAACCCCTCTGTCTGTACCACCTGGACGCCAAGAATCCTGCCTGAATCTTCTTCTGGATGAAAGCGAGCTATGGCACAGGGAGAAAGGCGAGTGGCTACACCAGCTGATACGGCTGGGACGAGACTGGCCGCCTGCCCTCCGCCGCCCAAAGCCAGTGCAGATGTCTAGTCGAATGCCACCCTTTGGACGTGTGTTCATGCTGGTAGGACCTGATCCCGTCCCCATTTCAATCAGCAGACCGGGACTTTTCAGCTTAGAAAAGAGGAGACTAAAGGGGGAGATGATGGGGTCTATAGAATCATGACAGGTGTGGGAAAAGCGAATAAGGAAAAGTTATTTACTCGTGACATAAGAACTAGGAGTCACCAAATGAAATCAATAGGCAGCAGGTGTAAAACAAATAAAAGGCAGTTTTTCTTCATGCGGCGCATGGTCAGCCGGTGGAACTCCTTGCCAGAGGATGTTGTGAAGACCAGGACTTAAACAGGGTTCTAAAAAGAACTAGATAGATTAATGGAGGTTAGGTCCCTCGATGGCTATTAGCCAGGATGGGTAGGGATGGAGTCCCTAGCCTCTGTTTGTCAGACGCTGGGAATGGATGACAAGGGAGGGATCATTTCATGATTCCCTGTTCCGTTCACTCGTTCTGGGGCATCTGGCGTTGGCTGCTGTTGGCAGACAGGACACAGGGCTAGATGGACCTTTGGTCTGACCTAGTCTGGCCGTTCTGATGTTCTAACAGGAGCCTCACTTTGGCAGCCCGTGGTCTCTGCCTCCATGGCTGCAGATGTAACCTATTTGGCTCAACTCGCCATTGGGCCTGTTCTGAACTGGAGGGCTGAGACGGCTCATTTGGCAGTGACCGAAAGCCAAGCCATCGATGGGCTACATGGCACGAGCTGGTAGGACTCAGTCTAGCTGGTGCCTACATCCCAAATATCAGAGCTGTGAAGATGGTCCAGAGGGGCATTGGAGCACATCAGTGAAGGATTTGCTCTGTCACCGGCCAAGCCGTTCCGGCTCTGCAAATCAGTGGAGCCCCACAAATCCGTGGATATCCACTTTGTAGCCACGGTTATCAGCAGCCGCGGATGTGGATATGGGTATCCACAGATCATTTCCGCAGATGCGAATACAAATTTCGTATCTGCACAGGGCTCTGCATGTTAGTCCGTAGGGCGGCCAGTCCAGCATCTATCGCGTGCACTAGGGAGACTATTAAAATGGTATGTCCACTTGGCACCTGCCACCGATCCACATGGGAGGAGACACAGAGTTTTTCATTATATAAGAAGGGGCTGCTGGGTGGCTGACCCCTATGAGGAGAGAGATCAAGGAAGAGGGGAAGAAAGGAGCAAGGCAGGAGAGAGGAGAGTGAGCAGAATGAAAGGGGCGGACAGGGGAGAGGCGTGCAAGAGCAGATGGGAAAGCCCAGGAGGAGAAATCAGGAGCTGGCAGGGGGATGCAGAGGGGCAGTGAGGGAAGGAGATGGGCGAGGGTCGGCAGGAGAAGAGCGAGAGGGTAGAAGGCAGAAAGCAGAGGAGAGGAATGTCGCCCTGTGAGACGGGAGGGGAAGAGACAGAGACCAGACCATGCCACGGCACAGCTACAGACAGCGCGCACTGCCTCCAGGAGAAACGGGGAAGGAGAAGGGGAGAGACTGGGCGGGGGGAGGATGGAGGGAACAGAAGGGAAAGAGGCCCCTCTTGCTCTGAGGTCGGAACGGGCACTGGAATGCTGCCAGATTGTATCTCTTATTGATTCGGTTTTTAATTCCAAAGGTGTGTGGCGTGTCCCGCTCTGACGGGAACTCCCGGAGACAGTGCCCATCAAAGGGAGGGAGTCACCAACGGCCTGGTTCCACAGACTCCCACTGCCCCACACGTTGGCTAGCCCCCTGCTGCTGAGGCACAATCACCCCAACAACTCTCACCCCACCCCCCTTTCCTTGAAACCACAGCTCCCTCCCCCGCCCCCCCAAACAGGATTCTGCCCTCCTGCATGACTCATCTCTGCTCAGCCCTGTCCCACCCAGCTGCTATTTCTCTGCAGTGCTGATGATCAAGACGCTTGACACCCTGGGAGATGGAAGCAACTCTGGAGGAATCTAGAGTTCCTGGGCCAACTCTGGAGGAATCTAGAGTTCCTGGGCCAACTCTGGAGGAATCTAGAGTTCCTGGGCCAACTCTGGAGAAATCTAGCCCAGGAGAACTGGAAGCACTTTGGATAAAAATCTATCCCAGTCACGGTGGGGGGAGCCCCGAGCCTCAGGGGCCGGATCCAGGCAAGCCAGGGGCCACAGGTTCCCCACCCCGCTCCAAGGGATGGAAACAGAGCCGACTCTGGGTCATAGACACCATACTGCCAGCAGCTAATGGGGATTCACCCTCTGCACAAGTGGTAGAGTCACATGCCTTTGTGGTTGCCACTGAGCCTTTGTGAAATGCCAGGTTGTGACAGCAGCAACGTTCCGAGCTGGCTCCCGATTTGTTACAACATGAACGGATCCCACACTGGGACGGGCGTACCCCGGAACATCATCTTCCCATTGCCAGCTCTGGGCAGCAGCCGGGGACTGTTCTCAAAGTCCGAGCTGCCAGGCACCCGTATCTCCCACTGAACTCAGGGAAACTTGTCAGTCTATTCCTGGCAGCGGTGAGGGAAGCGTGCTCTATGAGGTGTGCTGCCTCTGCCGAGGTCTGGGCACAAGTGCGAGAAGCCAAATGGAACGGGGAGGGTTTTCCTGTCACTGACGTACGCAGCAAACGATCAGGCTGTGTGTGTGTGCAGGGGGGCACGAAGAGCCGACGCAGCCTCCTAATCCTTCTGCTTCAGCTTAGCACCATGAGAGGAGAGGGACCGGGGGGGTTCTACTGCCTCACCTTGCTCCTAGCGCTGCCAGGACTCCTGAATCTTAACACGACTCCTGCTAGCCCGCTCCCCCCTCCCCCCAAATCTGTCTTCTGCCCCTGCCTGAGGGTGTCAGTTCAGGCAGACACAATACCAGCCATTTTGTTTCCTTCTCCGATCCTCCTCATTGCTGTTTGTTTATTAATGGCTTCTTCTGTCTTATGTGGAGTGATTACATAAGATCGCATACACGGAGGGAAAGAGCTCAAAGCTGCTATTTAAACCTGCCCTATTCAAGTCTCTGCCTGTGCTAAGCCACACTCTGAAGCCTGTACATCAGTCCCGACCCCCTGAGGCACCTGGTCCTGAGAATGACCCGGGCTGGACCGGCTTTGGCCTTCGCATTTCCCTTCATCCTGCCTTTCCCCAGTTGTCTGTCTCACTTGTTATCCCAGAGCCTTGTGCCCCTCCCAGGATGATAGCCGCTCCCTCTCTCAGACTTCGCCAGGCAGTTGGTTCCAACCCTTTCCTGGCCTCTCACCATCCATTTGCCCTCAGGCCCTTCGTCAAAGGGGCCATGGGACGAACACTCATCAGCTGGCCCGGTGAAGCAGCAAAGCTTCATCAAAACTTCAGTTTCCTTCCAAAGAAGTGGGAGCAGACTCTTAATGCGGCGTGTGCGTGCGTGTGTTTCTTTGTCTGGAAATGGGAGGCAGGGAAGGGATTACGTGGGGATTCCCTGTTGTGTTCCCTCCCTCTGGGGCATCTGGCATTGGCCACTGTCGGCAGACAGGACACTGGGCTAGACGGACCTTTGGTCTGACCCAGTCTGGCCGTTCTTATGTAAGTGCCCTCCTCTGATGCCCTCTCAAGCAGAAGGAGGTCCATCTCCTCCAAAGTTTTTCTTCATCATGGCAAAACCAGACACCACGACCTCTGCCAGATGGACTGAACCTGCAACCTTAGGGGTTAATGCCAAGTGCCTCTACAGAATGAGCTAAAAGCCAACTCGCCCTCAGCTAAGGCTGTAGATGCCGGGGTGGGGAACCTAAGGCCTTGCCCGAGGCTCTGTGCTCCCCTTCCCCCAGCAATGGAGAGCCCACACTGGTGCTTTTGCCCCCTCACTGCCCCACTGTGGGGCTGGAGCACACAAAAACTACTAGCCTGCCCCCCGCCCCCAGGCTCTGGGGTGTGAGGGGAATGTGGGGAGAGTCCTTCTCCTTCTCAGTCGGGGGCCACGCCAGTGAGGGGTTGGGTTTGGGTGTTTGCTTCTCACTTGTGTGCGGCCCCCGACTGATTTTTCTGAGGGGAGCTCACGGGGGGGAGGCGTGAGCTCCCCTCAGAGGGCGTGTCTATGCTGCAGGCGGACGTGCACACTTCAGCCAGGTCAGACAGGAGTACCGGCACCGACGGGGGTGCCCTTTGAGTTTGACTGTGCAGGTCTATTCTACGCCCACTAAATTGAACTCCGGAAGATCGACCGTGGCAGCGTCGATCTCCCGTGTATTGTAGACGTGCCCTAGCACAGGGGTGGGCAAAAGGGCCTCTGCAGGCCGGATCCAGCTCACCAACCGGGTTGATCCGGACCACGGACACCCTGCCACTCCCCCACCCCCAGGCCAATCAGGCACGAAGTTTCCTCTGCCCTGCCCCCGCCCTGCCTGGAGCATGAGGCACTTAGAAGTGCCGTGAACTCCTGGCAGGGTGGGAGGAGACTTTGCGAACTCCACTTCCCCAAGCCCTGATTGGCCTGGGGGCAGAAGGGGAGCGTGCAAAGTCTCCTCCCACCACCAGGCACACGGGCGCCTAGCGGGAACCTCTTGGGAGGGCAAAGACTTCACGCGCTCCCCCAGCACCAGACCAGTCATGGTCTGTGGGTGGGGAAGCAGGGAAGTATCCTGGCCCCGCCCCTTCCACCTGAGGCCACGCCCCTCCCGGTGAGGCCTGGGGCCACTTCAAAAATGTCTGAAGTGGCCCCCGGTAAAAAATTCTTGCCCACCCCTGCCCTAGCGAGTGGAATGGAATGTACGGAGGCAAAATTGCTAAATGCTCAATGAGAAAAATCTCAAACCTTTCTCCTACCAAGGTCCCTCAGAAAACTGTGCTGGCAAACGCAGCTCTCTGCCTGGCAGCGAACCCAGCGTCAGAAGGCCCTGGGTGGTTTACAAATCCCTGGCTGCTCTTTCCTTACTGCGATGCTGCAGCCAGTTAACACAAGTGGCTAGCCATGGCTGGAGCGCATAGCCCCGAAGAGCTGGCCAAAAAGCTGAAAGAGCATGGCTCCTACCCAGCCTCTCTCTTCCGTTTCAAAGTTACCTTTAGGGATGTGAATGGCTAACTGGGTGATGCGTACTGGTTACAGTTAACCGGTGGGGGCTGGGGCAGCCCCCAGCCTGACATGGGGCGCCCGACGCTCCAGCCTGGAGAGGTCTGCTGAGGGTGGAGGGCACTCCAGCCTGGACAAGGCAGCCCCCATGTGCAGTGGGCCCAGCCTGGCCAGAGCTGCGCATCACAGGTGGGGGCTCTCCAGCCCAACCCCCCGCCCACCCTCGTGTAAGCAGTTCACCAATTAAATGGGATTTGACACGTCTCAGAATTGAGGGACATTGAAGGGGCCGGGAAATAGAACAGCAAGGAAGTGGCATAGGTCAGGGTAGAGGTGAGTTGACAAAATTGTGGGGGGAGGGCAATATTTAAACCCTTGGGGTGCCGCAGAGCTAGACTGACAGACTGGTGCAGTGGCTGGGACGGGAACAGCAGAAGAGCAAATGCAGGGCCAAAGGAGCATTGTCAGAGAGACTGTATATGGGGGGAGTAGCTTACGTAGGACTGGCCCTCACAAGGCCCGGCATGGAGGTGCAGTGGCTTGATTCAATTTCTATTGTGTTTCTTTTCTCTCTCACTCTTTCACTGGGGCAACCGACATTTACCCAGTGGCTCTGAACCCTGAGGGTCAAGGGCCTTTTCCACCGCAGCTCATACAGGGAGAAGATCGGCCCCAGGCTAATCCTTCCAGCCAAGTTATTTTGGCTTTGCCCTTTTCCATGGAACCAGGGGCATTCCAGATGTCACTGCCATCTCTCTTCTCGCGTTACGGCCTCCCAGACGCCCCGCCCAGAGTCTGGGGCTGCCCTTCCTACATATTTGCACAATTTCCTCGAGATTGAATCAGGTCTGGTTATTTCCTGCTCCCATGTATGACTCCTCCGGGGTTCCTGGCCTCCCAGGATATCTCCCCCTTCACTGCTGTTTGCAACTCCTCCCAATGTAGGATCATCTGGGCACTTCATTACACTGCTTCGTAAGTCGTCTCCTAGGAAACGGATGCAGGTGTTAAACGAGACCAGTCCCAACGCCGATCCACATGACATGGCACACCCACAGAGCACCTTTGCTGACTCGATACATTGCCCTTTTGGGTCCCATTTCATTCTGGCCCTCCAACTAGCTCTCAGTCCAAGCCGATACAAATTAGTTGTGGTGTGAGACGTTGTGTATCACACAGTTGCCCGAGATGAAGCTATATGACAGCTGCTGCGTTCCCTTCCTCCACCTATCCACTAATTCTATCAAAACCAAGCATGGCTGCTTCTCCCCAACAGAGGGACTGTCACAATAGAGCAAAGGGGAAGAGGGAAAAGGCCTCATTTGCCCATGGAAACAAATTATGTGGAGCCCCATCTTGTTCTCATTGACATTAATAGCACAGTTTCCAGTGACTTCGGTGGACCTTAAACGGACCCTGGGGGCTCTATCCTGCAAGGTGCTGAGCTTCTGGACCTTAAGTGTGGGCTTAAAGCCCTTCATTTATAGCATTCTGAATTCCCAATTCTGTTTTTTAAGGTATTTGTATCTCAGTTGTGTCCCAGCCCCGGCGGCGAGAGTCGGCCACGAAAACAGGCCCCTGTATTTCTGACACCACAGTCTGTTGCAAAGAAAATGAGTGAGAGGCCACAGCAGGAGGGAGTAACTCCACCGTAAGATCAATGGGAAGGAGAGAATGGAACTGGAAAGAAGGAGACATGCGAATAAACAAACACAACTATGGGCACCTAGCAAAAAAGGCCAGGAAGACTATGAAAACCACAAGACAGAAATCAAAATCTCCTTGGTTAGCACTGTGTATCGACTTTCTCCACTCTGGAAGCTCTGTATGGAAGACTGGCCCTTCAGAGAAACCCCCGGATGTTACAGAACCCAACAGATCAAAATATACCAAAAGGACCTGAAGTTCAGAAGAGCCCTCAGATTTTGCTCCCATGTTTTTGCAGATGCAAATAACCGAGGGTGCAGTTTTGTGGATGTAAATAACTGGAAGCATATTTTACAGCACTTCATTATTTAGCTACCCAATTGCACCTGCTGGTTAGGTGTCTCCATGCTACTGAATGTGCTAGAAATGATTTGGGGCTGCAAAATTGCATCTTGCAGTTATTGGTGTCAGCAAAAACGCAGGTGCAAATCAAAGGCCCCTAAGAAAATGTTGCCGCAAACCTCCATGCAGGTGATGGCTGGACTTCTTAAAGTGTCCCTCGGAATACCGCGGTTTCATCACATTACAAGGTGCCTCTCTGTGTCCTGGGAGGAACAGTGGGAACGCCCACTGAATGCAATAGGAATTGTGTAACCCACACACCTTCTGGGTGCGGTGCACTAGCCCATCGAGTGGCACTGAGATTACGTATAGAGATAATAATGAGTCTCTTCCACATCCATAGCTACAAGCCAGCTGGCTTTTCGCTCATACCGTAAAGGCTGATGCGCTAAGCTCCAGTGGTCCCAGGTTTGATTCTGCCTCTCGGCATTCCACTTGCAGCGCCTCTCCTGAGTTTTGTGGTGGGTTGCATTGTGATCTGTCCAATCAAGGGAGCAGTCTCCAGGCCACCCAAAGGCCAGTGTTTCATTTAAACACAGACCTTCACAGGAGCCTCTCGTTAACAGAGGCAAAAGCCTCACCCATCGTCGTCCTCCTTAGCCCACACACCAGGACCGTTGCTTCCCTCTGGAGGTGGCCTGCCCTGGGCGGTTCTGACTCTTTTCAGCTGTAGGAAGTAGGAAGGAATTGTTCCCTACTGGCGTATTGGGTGGAAACTCCTCCAAAGCATGCAGCATCATGGAGGCTGGTGCTGTGTATGGGAAAGACCAGTACAGTCTGTTCCAAATGGCGATGTCTCCTTCCCGTTTTCTGGCATGGCAAGTAAGCCCAAGGCAGCTCTCTCATTTACTTGCGATGGTTGGAGGCAGGTCTAAGAGCCTTGTGGAAACTTGGACAAAAGAAGCCCCGGAGAAGAACAACTCTGAGGCAACAAGTGGAGAAGCAGGGAAATTGTCTCCCAGATTTCAGCTATGGCATCTCAGAACGCACTTTTGTCCTGGGCTGTAGGCGTTAACTCCCATTTCCTTACCCCCAGCTCCACTCAGTGGGTCTATCTGTTGTGCTTCTCCTAACACATGCGCGTACACACACACAGTTAGCCCTGGTCTACACTAGGGAATTATTTCGAAATAACTCCACTTAGGTTGAATTTATAAGCAGAGCATCCACATGACCAAGCCCATAATTTCGGGAAATAACGGCCTGCTTTTCCCGAAATCTGTACTCCTGCTTTCTTCGGGGAAGAACGCTAATTTTGAAATGGTTATTTCGAAATAGCCGAAGTATGGACGATCCGGTGCAGCTATTTCGAAATAACGACTCCCCAGAGTCTTTCGCACTAATTACTCCCCAGTGCTTCCTGGGACTCTAAGTCTGAGGAAGCACGTCCGCATTCACGGAGCCTGCCTTGGACTCATTTCGAGGCTTCCCTGTAGTGTGGAGATGCTATTTTGATTTTGTAAAATTGGGGGTTATTAAGTTGAATGTGATTATTCCAAAATAATGTCCTAATATGGACACGGCCTTACAGAAATCCTCAACAGTTGCTCTGTTCATGCACAAAGTGCATTTTCAGAAAACTCTATAACTTTCAGCTAAATGAAAATTTCTAATTCACTCTTTGCCAGTGGACACCAAAGCCATTTCTCCTCTGTTGCAGAACCTCAATTTCTTTTATACTCAAAATATACTTCAATTTATTCTGCAGTCTGGGGTGCCAGTTCAGAAGAAAAAGCTAATCTGCCAGAAATTTGTCTCAAACTTTTATTCAGAAAGAAAAGTTATACTGAGAGGTGCAGTCTTCATCTCAGTTTAAGAACAGCTGGAAAGTACAATTATGCAGTTCAGATCAAAGAAACACTAGACGGATTTACCATATTGCCTTTTATCGGTGATTCAAACCTGGGCTGAGAGCAGACCTGGACAATTTCATCTCCAGTCGCGTCTGTAAAATGTTATGCAAATGTTATATTGTGCCTTTTATCGGTAGAGTTCAAACCACTTTACAGAGGAGATGTGTATCATTATGTCCATTTGATAGATGGGAAAATTGAGGCACAGGGAGGAGAAGTGACTTGAACCAAGGTTGCCAACGGCAGAGCTGGCAGTAGGAGCCTGGTCTCCTAAGTCCCAGACCAGTGCTCTATTACCTAGGCCACACTGGGATCTTTTGAAAGGGGTATTTCAAATGGGAACATTATGCAACTTGAACTCCAGCAACCTGAAACAGTATGCGATCTCAGTTATTTCTCTGCCCCTAATACCGGTCTACCACAGTTTAGGGATCATTTTACCCATTACTGAAATGCAACCGCCTCTGGGGTGGAATGTGATATTAGCTCACTTAGAAGTCTTTAGAACAACTCTTTCTTGGCCACACTGTGCTTCCTTCAAAGACAGATTTTGAGAGCTGCTCTGTGTGTGGCCAGAGGTTTGTACAAGGGGATGGCAAGGCTGTTCACGACCGTACAACTAATGAAAACTCCTCCTGCGCTTACCTCAACCCATACAGCACCGTTCCATCTGGGTGCAGCCGGATCATACGGTTCTTCACTGTCACCCCATGCAGGAAGGACTTCTTGTCATTCAGGAAATAGGTGTCAGGAAGCCACAACTGGTCAGCCACCCGGTTGTCCAGAGTCAGGTTCAGAGGAAGGTCACTGTACGCGAGGCGTTTGTCCCGCCAGCTCTGCTGGAAATACATGGTGATGGTGTAGTCCTGGGAGAGAAAACACACAACCGTCAGCCTCTCCTGTGGGAAACACCCTGGCCCCTCTTCTCACTCTGGCGGCCACCGAGACATCGGACATGTCTCCAAAGCTTTTGCACCCACGGGCCTGCATGATGGGAACGGTGCCTGCTTTTGGAAGACTGAAGCTACATGGAGTGAGCTTTCTAAGGGGAGGAACTGGCTGGCCTTGTCACTGATTCAAGCTCTCTCCTTTGCGTATTATTGCAGTTCATCCACCGCTCTCCTGCTCCTTAACACCAGAGTCACAGCATGGCTACGTCTGGCTGAAATCGGAGACACAACAGAACATGCACAAAGTCTGGCAAAACATTTCTGAAGGGCAGTGGCTCTATCAGCAGAGCTGGTCAGTAAAGTGCCATGGGAAGAAAGCCTATGGCAGGGGTTCTCGACCTTTTTCTTTCTGAGGTCCTCCCCGTGTGTTATAAAAACTCCCTGCCCCACCTGCATCACAACAATTGTTTTCCTGCATAGAAAAGCCAAGGCCTGCATCAGGGAGTAGCTAACAGAGCAATGCTTCCCCCCCCCACACACACACGCACAAAGCTACATTTCTTAGGGTTTAGCATCAGTGGGATGAAGTGGGATTTGGCTTTCTGCCCTGGCCTCAGCATGTCTAAGGCTGGCCTTATTTGTCAGCCCCCCGAAACCTGCTAGTGGCCCCCAGTGGGCCCCAGACTCCTGGTCGGGAATCACTGATCTAAGAGAGAAAGGAGATCAGAAAAGTTGACAGTTTCTCAAACACACAATTAAAAGCAAATGCAAACTCTTCCAATGTGAAGGAAAGATCAAAAGAATACTGAGAGGCCGATATGGCTTCCTCAGGAGCTCTTTAACCACCTGAAAATCCAAGGAATCCTACAAAAAGTAGAAACATGGAAGAATTGGTATGGAGGAGAACGAAGCAGGTAGGGACAAAACCAGAAAGGCTAAGTTATACCAACGTAAGTTATACCTAGCAATGGATACAAAAGGCAATTAGAAGAGATTCTTTTGATGTATTAGGAGCAAGAGAAAGATGAAGGAAAGTGTAGGCCCTCTACTTAGTAGGAAAGGAGACAGAATAATTGAAAACACCAAAAAGGCTGAAGTGTTTAATGCCGGCTTTGATTCAGCCTTCATTGAAAAGGTCAACAGTGACCAGATAATCAACATAACTGATAGTAACAGCAAGGGGGGCCGGGGAGGAAGGCAAGCCAAAATAGAACAGGTTAAAGCATATTTGCATAAGTTAGATGCATTCAGATCGGCAGGACCTGATGAAAGTCACCCTGTGGTACTGAAGGGACTCGTTAAAACAATCTCGGAACCATCAGCAATGACCTTTGCGAACTCATGGAGGATTGGTGAGGTTCCACATGACTGGAGAAGGGCAAACATAGACCCATCTTTAAAAGGGAACCCAGGGAATGATAGACCAGTCTACCTAACTTCAATACGTGGAAAGATATTGGGACAAATACTTAAAAACCAGTCAATCTGTAGAGGACAAGAGCGCTATAAGAAATAGCCAGCATGGATTTGTCAAGAACAAATCATGCCAATCCAACCTAATTTCCTTCTTTAACAGGGCCACTGGCCTAGTGAATAGGAGAAAAGCAGTAGATGTGATGTAACTTGATGTTAGTAAGGCTTTTCACGCAGTCCCGCTTGACAGTTTTATCAGCAAACTAGGGAAATGTGGTCCAGATGAAATGACTACATGGTAGTGCACTTCTTGTTGAAACACCATGCTCCATTAGTAGTCAATGGTTCGCTGTCAGACCAGGAGTATCGAATGGGGTCATTCCTGGGGCTGGCACTCTTCAATATTTTCATTAATTAATGACTTGGACAATGGAGTGGAGAGTGTGCTCGTAAAGTTTGCAGATAACATTAAGCTGGGAAGGTTGCAAGCACTTTGGAGGACAGGATTAGAATCCAACACCATCTTGATAAATTAGACACCACCGAGATGAAAGTCAATACAGACAAGGGCAAAGTACTTCCCTTAAGAAGGAAAAAAAAAATCAAATGCATGGCTACAAAGTGAGGAACTACTGGCGAGGTGGTAGTATAGCTGAAAAGGATCTGTGGGGTACATTAGATCATACACTGAATGAGTCAACAATGCGATGGCAGTTGAGAAAATAGCTAACATCAGTCTGGGGTATATTAACAGGCATGCTGTGTGTAAGGCAGGGGAGGTGACGGTCCTGCTCCACTCAGCATTCTTAAGGCTTCAGCTGGAATATTGTGTTCAATTGCTGAAGTCAGGTGTCCTCACACTACCCCCTCCTTTTCACCCTCCCCCTCCTTCCCACAGGCCTGGGTCACCTCTGCTCCCTGCCCCTGGATCATAATTCTCACTCTCTTATGCAGCAATGCCTTTGAGGCACCAAAAGAGAGGGCATCATATATACGGATATATAAGAAGTAGAGAGAAAGTGTGTCCCTGGTGTCAGACTGTGAGGGCATGTGGCAGGGAAGGGATTTCTGGCTGGCTCAGGCATATTTGTTGAAGCAGGCAGTGGGAGCTACTATCAATAAAAAGCAGAAGCCTTGTTAAGGGAAGCTGGCAACTTTCACCTCTGTGGGTTGAAAGTCAGCCCAACCCAGCACTGACTGAAAGCCACGAGCCCTGGGTTCACTCGATGAAGTGATCTGGGGGCCTCCCGGATGTTCTAAGTAGACAAGGAAGCGTGTCTTGAAAACCCCAATCAGAAGGGGATATTAAGAGCCCTGTGGCTTAGCAGAGAGGCTGACAACGTTATGAGGCAGGAAGGCAGAGACCTTGGTCCCCGTGGAGCTGACCTGTCTATGTCAGGGCTGGGGCACGATGGCAGGGAGCATCTCGGGATGCTGCTGCCCATGTGGCCCTTTGTTCTGGGGGTTAGCAAGCGTGGCGCTAGGGTTGCCAGTCCGGCACTAAATCCAACTAAAAACCCCAAATAGTGAAATGATTCTGCACGTGTAACAAGCCCTCCTGGGGTGTCTGAAAATAGGCCAAACCTCAGCCAAGTGAATGGAGCTGGAATTTCCATGAAAAAACAACAAGACAAGGCAAATTGGTGTGTGGGAAGGGGGAGGAGGAGGGGCTTGACTGCAGTGCAAATAATTGCTGCCAAAGCCCTCAGCCCCTTCCACCATGACTCTGTCACCTTATGGGAACAGGCCTAGATGGTAGGCATAGTAACGACACAATGCCTACACCGAGCGGCTGCCTGCCGTTCCCCACTCGCCTGCCTCAGCTTCACAGCCGCCTGGAATGAGGGTTGTGATATGTGTGTGTGTGTGTGTGTGTGTGTGTGAGAGAGCATGAGCGTGCACGCACACACAATCTCCTCTCTTCATCGTGAGAGGGCTGGAGGGGGCAGGGTTTGGCTCATTCTATCTTGCAATCAAGGCAGGATTTTTTGCACCCTGCAGTTCAGCTGTCCTCGTCAGGGTACAAGAGGGGCTTGTGAGGCGAGGTTCTTTCTCCTGAAGCCTCTGTGGGTGCTATAGGTTGAACTGAAGTTTCACCACGAATTACTGCTGGGGAAATTAATGGCTAAAACCATTGTGTAGATAAGAAGTCACTGTAGGCAATCTCTAAAGTAGTGAAGAGACGGCGCCGGTGGGACCCTGCCCCCTGGATTTGCACAGGGGGGCAGGCAGACTCCTGAAACTTCGCACAATGCAAGCTCCCCCCACAGGGCGTAGGGGGGCCCAGCTACTCCTGTCAGGGGGTCTGCTGTGTGGAGCAGTTAGACGAAGGGGTGGACACTGGGCAGGGCCTGGTGGCGTTCTGCCAGCCTCTCTTCTCCTGCTGTCTTCTAATGGAGCTGTGGATGCTCAGCACCTCTAAAAACTGGGGCATCCCAGCGCTGAGGTACCCACCACTACGGGACACTTGCAGGAAATATAGGCCTACGTGTGGGCCCAGGCCACAGAGCTGGGGATAGAACCCTTAGTCCTGTGTATTAACCAAACTCCACCCACGGAGATCTCCTTCTCCGCTCACCCCCGAATACACCGGGAGTTCGGTTAACGAGCAGGCTTCTTAGGGATTCCTGAATTCCTCCCTCACCTCTCAGGCAGCTCAGCATTATCTTCAGAGGACACTTCCCCAGCTTGCAGTGCCACCCCCCCCGTACCCAGCAGCATGGCCCGGCATTCCCCCCAAGAGAGTGAAAGAGCCGAGCAAAGCAGCAGAGTGCCAATTTTTATTGATGCAGGCGGTCTGCCATTCCTCCTCAGACATGCCAGGGCACCTCAGCTCCTCGGCAGGACCTCGAGCTGTGCCAAGCCAGAGCCCCCACCTAGCCCTGCCGATACAGCTCACTCCTGACCCTGGCTTTCCTCAGCACTCTGCACCTCAGCCTCAAGCAAAACTCCCCTCTGCCATTGCTGCTGCCGGCCTCCTGAGCACAGGCAAGCCGGCAAGGTACATTGAGCTCCACGGAGTGCCGGATAATGGAGAACTCAGACAGGTGATGTCCCACACTCTCTTGGGGCCTGGGACAGCCCTGCAGGCAACCAGCCTCAGTTTCCCTCCGACTTCCAAGCATAATCCATTTACACCCCATCTTTGAGATGAATATTCCCCTTTTCTCAATGCTTATGTGTTCAGGGAGACGAACTGTCTCCCCTTTTTGATCCAGGGTCTTTCACAGCCCCTCTTCTCAGGCCTGTGCATTACCAGTCCTGGTCTGTAGAGTCTCCCCTCAGATTCAAGGACTGAGCAGCAGCCATCTTGGGGCTGGGAGCTCTGCTTTCAGCCCTGGCCTCCACGGCCTACAGACTCTGCCCTGAGGTTTCCCAAACCGGACCTCCCCAGCCTGCTCACCCTCAGACCCAGAGGGTGACAGCCCTCCTTCTAGACACCGTACACCCACCCCGGCTCTTGCTTTTTCAGCAGCTTCCTCCTGATTAGCCTTGGAGCCCCCCTCTTAAGTCACCAGCCCAGACACAGATCAGACTCCTGATTCTCCCCAGGTGGGTCTAATAAACCCAAACATCTGTGTGCACTGGCTAGGAGGGCGAGGAAGCTTGCCTCACTCAGTCTAATGCCAGGCCCTCCAAGGAGCAATATGTCTCCCCTGCAACACTAATTGCTCCCCAAGAACAGTTTCCCCCTCTCCAAAGGGCTGCTCCCTGGCTGTATGGACAGCACCGGGCAAGTGGTCAGCACGGCCCACACACAGAGAATGGCTTTTGTGCTCTGATCCAGGCTGGAATGAAAGGATCTGGGGGTTAAAACCTAAAGCGTTAACACCAGTGAATCCCCATGCTAATTTCCCCTCTGGTTTTATAAACCAGCCATCTAGCCGGTGGCACTGGGGCGCTACAGAGCGCGTTCTGGGGAGCGGAAGAGCAAATATTCATTTGCTTCTGGGTCTAGTTCTTTCCCGGGTCCCCCGGCTGCTCCTGTGTGCTTCCTTTCCCGCCGACTCAGCCAGATGTTACTGTGCTAGAACCCCCCCCACCCCTTATTGTTTATACAGCCCTACAGTTCACCTAGTGTTAGTGCTTCTCATGGGCTCCCCCCCCCCACACACCCCGCCCCGGCTTGCTTTCCCTCTCCCTCCTCCCTCTCCCTCTCTGCCCACTTAGCTTTCTCCCTCTTGATTTTTCTCTGCTCCTCCATGCTTCTCTCGCTCCATTTCTCAGTTCCCCCCAGCCTGTCCCAGCCCACCGGCCCTCCCTGCGGAGTGAGGTGCGTGGTTGCTGGACGGGCGTGAAAGAGCCAGGCAGGCGGCCAGCACTCAGAGGCCAGAGTTCTCTTTGGCAGAAGCGGGGACAGGGGTGTATTAATGAGCTGCAGTTGTAAAGGACAGGGAGGGGAGACTCTGAGAACGGAGCGTGCTCTCTGGGAGCCGCCAGCAGGGACCTTCTCGCCTCTGCAAGACAGCGCATCAGCCCAGAGTGTCCAAGCCATAAGGGAAGGACCCTACAGCTGTAGAGCCATTGAGCTGTTAAACAAGGGACCAGGCTACACACCCTTTAGAAGATGATTAGGAGTTTGGCAGGGGTCCCATATGATAAGAGATTAAAAAGACTTGGACTTGTCAGCTTAGAAAAGAGGAGACATATGCTAGAGATCTATAAAATCATGACTGGTATGGAAAAAGTGAATAAGGAAAAGTTATTTACTTATTCCCACAATATAAGAACTAGGGGTCACCAAATGAAATTAATAGGCAACAGGTTTAAAACAAACAAAAGGAAGTTTTTCTTCACTCAGTGCACAGTCAACCTGTGGAACTCCTTGCCGGAGGATGCGGTGAAGGCTAGAACTGTCCTGGCATTCTCACAAGGGGCTAAGCAGGGGCCTCCCGGGGTGTCTGTCGAGATCCCGGTATTCGGAGCTGTAGCTGCCAGCCTTGCTAACACCGGAGCTTCCCAACTGCCCAGTCTCTGCACATCTTCACAAGCTGACCAGCCACCCAACTGCGATCGTACGCTCCGCCCCATGCAGTGAGTTGATTCAAGGGAATGGGACTCCGCAGCAATAGAGACATCTACTGTCCTCCCCCAGCAGTCTCTGCAAAGAGGCAAGACACCAACAGGGCTCAACAGGCCTCACAGCCCTCGAGTTGCCCCCCCTCGGTCAGCGTTAGTGGACCAGCGTGGCCTTCGGTCACCCTGCTGCCTGTGCCGGTGCTGGGGACACACAGAATTGCTTGGCTCCCTTGGGAGGCTCAGGCTGCCAGTGGTTTTCTGCGGCAGTGCAGCTCCCCGGCCCTGCTAGCCACAACGGGAGCGGCACTGCAGACACGGTGATGGGCACGGGGGCTGTCTTGTTTGCAGGCAGGTTAGGTGGCACCGGGGTTCACCGGCCTGCGCCCTTCCTCGGCTGCAGCTGCCCCGTTGGGGAGCACTGGCGGAATGGTGCCCAGGCAAAATGGCTTGCGCCTTACAAAATGCACAGACGAGCTGGCTCGTGCTCTCTGTGCAGCCCCGTCGGCGGCATTCACTGAGTCAGGGCTGGGAGAGCCCGTGCGGTCTGCCACGGGCGTGTGATGGGAGAGGAGCGCTGCTCAGGGCCAGGCAGGATTCTGGTCTCTGCACTAAGGAGGGGCAGAGACTGTTCCCTGCCCACAGCCCCCAAAACCAAGTGGGAGGGGGTGGAACTATGAGGGGGATGCCCCGAGGAGGGACACAACCCCTGAGCCCGATGGCGTGTCTGAGTCCACAGACTACCCCTTAGCGCCAAGCCGCCATGCACAACTACTTGGCTGCATGCCCACATCCTGGGATTTCGCAGGGGCAGCGGGCGTGTGCTGCCCCTGCCTTTCTGCCTCGCCCCTCAACGCTTTGCCATCGGGGCCCCATCTGGGTCCCGCTGAAGCCAATGGAGGTTTTGCCATTGGCCCCTGTGGGGCCAGAAGTGAGTGCGAAAAGCCCAGCGTGTGCGTGACAGAGGCCAGCTGGTGACTGGACGCTGCTAAACGGGATTACCCTGATTTGGGGGCGACCCCGCACCCGGCTCGTTTAGCTCCGTGGGACACTGCTCTAGCAAAGCCGCGCAATTCCATGGGTCGCAGCCTGGCTCCGGCGGCACTTGGCAGCTACAGCTAGACTTGCTGGGCCCTCTCTGCGTGGCATGCACAGCACCCCCAACCCCGCCACGGGGAGCTGACGTAGTCCCTGGGCAAGAGGCAGCAGGGCAGAATCGCTCCCCCTGGCCGGAGCTGGAGCAGCTGGAAGACACGTGCATGGCCATCGCGAGAATGGGAGAAGCTTTGGCCCTGGGTGTTCCTTAGCTGGGAGACTTCCCCACTCCAAAGCCCCTGCCGGCGTCCCTTCCCCTGGCAGTGACCGGCCGCCGTGGGAGACAAGTGGAGAGGTCCCTTTTCTTCCATGGGAGAGGCAGGCCCGGGAGCCCAGCTGCGTGACAGGCCCTGCCCAGCGCTGAGCCTCCGGTTCACCCCGTGCTGGAGCAGAGACAGCACCTGAGCCTGCTGGAAGGGTTTCCGAGCACGACCGTTCCCTTGGGCTCCCCGACGTTGCTGCCATTCTGTCTGCCTCGCTAAGCCGCTGGATTCCGAGCTGCCAGCTCCGGTCCCCTTCTCCTCTCCCGCCCCCTCCCCATCGCCTCACTGTGTGTGAGGCGCACCCGGAAGGAAGGTAAGAACGCCACACGGGGCATGCCGGAGCTGCCCCCCTCTGCTGAGGAGCGCGATGCGGGCCTCTCAAATCAGGAGCCGCTTGGGCCGTCGCCCAGCCGCGAATGGCGGGACTAACCTCCTCCTGCAGGAGGCAGCCAAATCTGGGGGAGTCCGACAGCTGGGACCCCAGCGATTAGGTCAGTGTCTGGTGCAGCTCCCCAGGGATCCCTTTTCACACCCGTGAGCCCTAAGGACGCGATCCAGGGAGATGGCGGAGCATTTGGTGAGGATTGCACCGAGGGGAACCTTGCCCGGCAGATTGACAGAGGGAACGGGGTTAGGCAGATAAGGGACATAGCAGGGTGCTCTCTAGAACCTCCGGCAGCCCAGGGGACATGCTGGATAAAGTTCAGGGAAGAGCAGAAAAGAATTGTGGGCCTGTATTCATTTGAATTCCCGAGGGCATGTTCATTGGATGATGTGCAAGGCACCGTCTGTGTTTGCTTCCTCCCCCATCAGAGCCCTCCTGCTGCCCTAGCACCGCACACTTGCGCAAACGCCATTCCAAGCGCCACTATCCGTCTGGAGCAACCTTCGGCAGCTCCTCTCCCAACCACCATACATGCTGGCGGGGTGGGTTATCCGAGCCGGCCCATCAAGGAAGAGAAACCAGGCTGCACGGCTTGCGGTCGTCACATGCACGAGGCAAGGGGGGAGTGCGCAGAATGTGTGGCGCATGGAGAATTCTTCCCTGCGACACTGGGTGCAGCTCCCCCAGAGCGGGGCTACGCTGGGTTGTGGGCCAACAGGCAGGAATTCACCACTGAAACACCCGCAGTCGGGTGACCTCTAGCACTGGGACATGTGGAGCCCGGGACGCGCCACAGAGCATGAAGCAAAAGGACCGGACAGAGTCACAGGACAGCCCTGGAGGTACCAGGGCCCGCAGATGAACCCGAGAACACTTGGGGCACCGAGGGCTCTATGCACGGCCTAGAGCATGTTGCAACTCACTCAGGGCCCCCAGACCCATGGGTGGGCCAGGGAGCAGGCCAAGATGCTCCCCAGGGTGCAGCAGAGTGGGATGTGAGAGGTCCCTGGACCCATCAACGCACAAGGGAGCCTAGCGCTTAGGGGGAGTCCACAATACTGGCTGCTTATGGGTTTGATGGGAGCATCCCTCCAAGAGCCCCCAGCTGTCAGATCCCCAGCCCAAGCACCCGAGACTAGGCTGTGCAGTGCGGCTGTGAGGAGGGGCGGTGCCATCAGAAAACACCGCCTCATGCGTATCAATGGATAAGCATTTTCACTGGCCCAGGGAGCCTTCCCCTTCACAGGCAGGTCCCACTCCCCATGCTGCCAAGATTTGCCTACCTTCCCCCTCCGGGATCCCAGTGGCCAGCTACAGGAGCTCAGGTCCCATCCCCAACCAAGGGCCCGGAGCTGGGCTGCCTTGCCTCCTCTGGGTTCTGGGCCCTTTGCTTGCTCACAGGGAGCGAGTTGGGGTGTGAGGGGTAAATAGGCTCTTGAACTCTGGTGTGGAGCAGGCAGCTGCCCTCTGCCCCGGAAGGGGCAGGGGGTCCTGGGAGCAGTAGGGAACCAGGCCGTCCATGCTGAGGGAGCAGCCTGGGATAGGGAGGGCAGGCGGGGCGTGTTTGTGTGCGTGAGGGAGAGAAGGGCTGTGAAGGGGCTGAGGAATTCAGCAAACGCTCAGAGCTCAAAACCCATGGCAGCCGGCGCAGGAGCTGCTAAAACACCAGCGGTCCAGCCCCGACCCTGCTGCAGCAGCCGCCCCAGAAACGCCCTCCTGCCGCAACCCCAAAACCACGACCCAGCCACAGAAGTCGCTCAGGGCCGACATGCTACAGACCCGATCCATAGCTCGCGCTGCGGCCCAGATTGTCAGAGGGAGTTAGAACTCCCATTGCTTCTGGGGTGCCTACATATCTTTGAGGGGCTGGGCCTGGGAGTCTATTGACTCTAATGAGCTTTGGAGCAGTCCGAAAGCTCTCTAACATAAGGAGCGGGCTGGGAGAGAGTGGGAGAGATTTGGGCCTCTGCCACACACACACTCTCTCTCTCTCTCTCTCTCTCTCACCCTCCCAGGCTGCATCCTCCTTGACCACTTAGTAAATCCCCTGCACTTCAGCACCATTGTCCCCCCCCACCCCCCCCGACATTCCCTCATGAGTCAGTTACCTACTGGCCCAGCCATAATCCGGTGTATTTGTGATAGAGCCCCAAAGTCACAATTGGGACCAGGCCTCCATTGTGCTGGGCAGGACTCCAGCCGAATCGCTGCCCTTACGCGCACAGGATGCTACCTCGTGTGTGCGGCAGTTGTGGTGGACGTGACATGTTGCTACCCTGTACAGGATTAGGATGGCCAGGGATGCATTCCTATCACAAAGGGCCATCCCATCCATTTCTACTAACTGTGAGCAAACAAGGCGAGTCCCTCCAGTCTGCGTGCGCTTCTCCCACTTCTTCTTGCTGCCCATCTCAACTCTCACTTTGCCCTCCTGTCTGACACACCCCAAACAGCTCCTTCCCTACTTGCACATCACACCCGACACACATCATGTGCCCGTGGGAGGAGACCTGTTACATGGGGTGAGTTTGCTTAAATATGAAGTCCAGGTTAATTCTAATGGCTGCAGCTCCCGGTCTTCTCTTTTCAGAGGGTCAACACTGGGGAACTGATTCCGACCAGATCAATGGCAATGCTTTGTCACATAGTGTTCAATAAGCCTGTGGAACTCACTGCCACAAGACATTGAGACCAATAGTTCATCAGGATTAAAAAGCACGGGACATTTACATGGAGAAAAGGAACATCCAGAGTTAGACTAGGAAATATTCAAAATCTAAATAAAAGTTTTGGGAGGGATATAAACCCCCCAACTTCTCATTACGGGGCTTAGAGAGAAACATTCCTTCTGGGCAGGCTATTCCAGAATCACCTACTGTTGGGTTCCTTGTACCTTCCTCTGAATTAAAATGTACTGACCATTGTGAACAGCAGGATATTGGACACGATGGACTACTTGAGTTGATACAGTCGACCAATTCCTTTGTTCCTGCCAGTGCTAACGTCCAGCACTACAGCATGACCCTTAATGATCGGAGCTAAAGAGCACCTGTATTAGCAGAAAGCAGTAGTAGGCACCTATCTTCTGAGGACCAGCCACTGGGGGGATGAGTAGCACATGCCGACTCTGTGGATCAAGTCTCTACTCAGGATGCATTTCTGGTTGTGTGGCTCTCTTCTGCCTCGGCTGAGCCCATCTGTCTCCTTAAAATGACTCAGGGACCTTTGCTACCTCGAGTTCCCTCTGTAGAGACAGTTATTCTTAGCCCCGCGTAGATGTGATAATTCACAAAGCACATGGAAGCTGCAGGGAGTGATAACTTTTTGGCAGGGAGAAAGAGAGAGAGAGAGGACGCTCTTGCCACTGCCCTGCTAAGAACATGAAGGACAAAGGACATTTTACAGTTTACCTGCCACGCCAGCTGTTCCATTTCCACCCGGTTCTCTGGACTTTGATAAAGCACCTCGCTATGGAGGGGAAAGTGACCGAATACAAATCCCATCCCACATAAGCAAAGCCCAAGGGAGCGCTGCTCTGAACCTGTGGTCCCAAAGCACGTCGAGGAACCTGCTGCTTTGGATGAGGGGGGAGGAGAATGGAACGTCTCCTAGCTGGAGAAGCTGCCAGGGCACGAGACTAAAGAAGAGCTTGTTGGCTTCAAACGAAACCCCAGCTTCTGTGCCTATCATTTCTGAGAGAGCACCTCCAGGACAAAACATGCCTGAGTCGGGCATCTCGAGGGGAGAGATGGGTTATGTCCACAGCCAGCTGACGTGAGCAGCAGCGAGTGAATGCAATGCTTGCAAGGAGATACAGGGGGGCAGAGGGAAAGGCAGATGAAGGCAGGTTTTATCTAGTTTCGCTGTCCTGGCGGATTGCTGGGTTTGTTCCAGAGACAAGGAAGAAGAGGTCCTGGACTCGCCAGTGCTTACCATCGTCTGGAAAAAATGCCTGAGAGCTGGGGGGAGCTGTCATGATCTGGGAGCAGCAATGTAGACAGGGCAGTAACCAGAGTGTGCTTTTCAGCACCCTGGCTCCATTTGTATTTTTCTCACCAAGCCTGCAGCATTCCTGACCCACGTGTCTGTTCTGAAAGCCAGGAACAGCACCGGTGCCTCTGACCTAGCAAAGGTGGGGTGAAGGGGTTTCTCAGCTCTCTGTGGCCTATAAAATTACTCCTAAGCTTCATCTGGGGCAGGCGGCGGCAGTGTGACTATTTACTAGTGCTTCGCTCACACCAGCGTAGGCTGCGTATGGCCTGCTGGCTTCAAGTCCTGCCTGGGTCAGGCACTACTGCTTTAGAGACTGTCCCTCCCCCTCAGCTCGGCCCCAAAGCTGAGATGAGCTTCGAGTCTCTCTCAGTTTGAGCCCTGGGCTGGGGGCGCGGAGGCAGAACCATCTCGGTGTAGGCCCCTGGGGCTCTGGGACCCATTTCCAGCCTTGGTCCAAGGGGACGGGAACTGAGCAACCTCCAGGCCAGACCGCCAGACCTCTCTGCGCAGGAGAGCTTGGCTCCGAGGGGCTGGAGTTTCTCATGTCGCCTGGGGAGTAGCTTTCCTGGAGAACTTCCCTCATTGATTTGTTGTCAGTCTAGGTTTGTTTTAATCTGCAGGTTGGTAATTGCTGCACATGTGCCCAGTGCCGGAGACAGATAAATCAGCCAGGTCCCACACCGGGGCTGTGAGTAAAAAATTCACCGTCTCCCCCGTCTCCTCCCTATCGCCCCGGCAGCCAGGGGACTGGCACGCACCAAGAGGTCCCCTAATGGAACTGACTACCCCTGCTCCCTCCTGGATCAGCCCTTGGGGGAGCAGAGGGCAGCACAGAGCAGCTCCGGCATTAGCCCCAGTCAAACTGGAAATTCGCTGCGGGAGGGGAGCAGCCAGCACTGGGATGAGGACAGGGAGAGGACCAGCCGGCGTGCTGCACGCCTGTAGGCGACGGTGGCCTTGCCCACGGTGCGCCCTTCCCAGAATCAGCACTCCCTCCTGGGGGAACAATGCAAGGCAGAGTCCCCGCAGCGCTGGCTGGATGCAGAGAGAGGCGTGCGGAGCCTCCGCGTGGAATGGTCCTGGGTGACTCCTCCCACTGCCTGCTGGGCTGAAGGCGCGGTCCCTGCCCAGTGCTGCTGAAGCAGCGCGTCTCTGAACTGCCTCCGTATTCAGGGCCACAAGGCCGGACCGATAGGCCAGGCGGCGAGAGAGTTCTCCCCCCTTATCAGGGTTCTCCCCTCCCCACAGAGCTCCCACACTTGCTCTGAGTGCACCTTAGGCGTGTCAAGGGGCTTGACCCAACACGTCACACCTAACAGACCGACCCTACCATGCTCACATGGGGGAACCTGGATTAAGCCATTTTATTTCCATTCCCCCCCGCCCCCACACACACACATTTTAGCTTCCGCCCACTAAGCTCCACCGAGCCCATATCAAATGCAGCTGCAGACCTAGTTTATGGCACCTGTGTCCAAGGATAGGAGCAGTCCTAGTGCCCTGATGTACACCCCGGCCTATTCGCCGGAGTTTTCCTCTCCAGGTTTATGGCTGCCCCAGAACCCCTCAATGTTTTTTTTCCAATTCGCCGTTGACAATGGCCCGGTGTACACGCAAGAGATACGTCTCTTATTGCACAGCTGTTAAACCTCCAAAAATATGTTGCTAATAATCACTTTGGATTTAATTAAGATGCAACAACTCTCCTGTTAAATCTCAATTAAATCGGAATATGAGACACTTAAAGTGTGACCGGCACAGCCACTGCCTTTCTTACGGTGGCAGGGGAGGAGAGAACCCAGGATCCTAGCAGGACACAGGAGAACTTTGGGGTTTTCCTGCGTGGCCCCATCCAAAGAGCAAACCCACACCGCTGCCTCTCATGATGTGCCAGTCACCCAGGAATGCTGCCTCGCAGCCCCTTCCTTGAAATGAGACAGCAGCAGCAGTAGCACGAGAAAGAAGCAAATAGCCTGATCTTATTGCAAAAGGTTTGTGAACAAGGCTACCTCTTCTTGGCCCATCCTTGGGCATCTGTGTCCAGCAAAATGCTAGGGAGGGAAATCTCTTTTCTAAATGGCTGTTCTTAGTGCGTGTTTGCTGCAGGGTGTCACGTATACCCTACACAGTTTTCCAAGGCTCTTAAACACACAAATCCAGTCACACCACAGAGGAGATGTGGAGTTTTCTCTGTACGCGTGACCCAATGGAATGAACTCAAATCCGCGAGAGCTGGAGTAAAACGTTCAGCAGCATCTAAGGGCATGTCCACACTACGAAACTATTTCAAAACAACTAAGATCGACTGAATTCCCGAAATAACAAAATGAAAATAGCGTGTCGTCACTACGGGAAGCCTCAAAATTAGTCCGAGGCAGGCTCTGCTAATGTGAACGCGGTACCCCGGATTTAGGGCCCAAGGAAGCACTGGGGAGTAATTAGTTTGAATGACACTGGGGGAATCGTTATTTCGAAATAGAGGCACTGGAGCGTCCACACGAAAGCTATTTTGAAATAACTATTTCAAAATTAGCGTTATTCCTCGAGGAAAGCAGGAGTACAGATTTCGGAAAAAGCGGCTGTTATTTCGAAAGAACGGGCTTGGTAATTCAGATGCTCTGCTTATAAATTCAACCTAAGGGAGATTATTTCAATATAAAGCCCTAGAGTAGACTAAGGCTAAGTGACTTAGGATGTGGGGGTACTCAGAGGTGTGAAGGCTCCTACCTATCACCCACTGATTTCAATGGAAGATAGACACCCAACTTCCTTTGGGGATCTGGGCCGAGGCTTCTAAGTCACACAGGGTATGTCTACGTGCAGCACATCTCCAAGCTCAAGTCTACAGCCTTGGGCTCATGCGACAGCACTAAAACTAGCCATGTCAATGTGCCGGATCGGGCGAGGGCTCGGAGAGCCACCCCGCTCCCCAGGCCAGTCCGTTGGCTGCAGTGTAGACGTTCCCTAAAGTGTCTTGGTAAAGTTTACCCCTTGAAACTTATTCCCAACTCATCCACTGCTAAAGCGCTGTGGGTGCATCTTCACTGCACCATTATTTCGAGACAACTAGCGTTATTTCGGGGGAAAAACATTGCGAGCCACTACCCAGCCATTCCGTTATTTTGAAAGAATTTCGAAATAACGGACGGCTTATTCCGAAATCTGTACACCTCATTGTACGAGGAAGAACGCCTATTTGGAAATAGCTATTTCGAAATAAGGCGTGTGGAGACGCTCCACTTCGGCTATTTCGAAATAGCCCCTCACCAGGGCCATTCTAAGTTATTCCTCTGGGGCTCTACATCAAGATAGCATGTCCACATTAGGGAAGCCTGCCTTGGACTCATTTTGAGGCTCCCCTGCAGTGTAGACGTGCTATTTCGAAATAAGCATGCAGTGTAGACGTACCCTGTGGGACCTTGGGCAGCTCACGTATGCCTCATTGCCTCCTGCTTCTCTTCCTCCCCCTCCCCCCCGGTCTATAACATGAAGATAATGATATCAACTCGCCTTCATCAAGCCCTCGGAGGCCCTTGGGGTCGTAGGCAAGTGGTATAACACACATCAGAGGCTATTTTTTCCTCCTGGGCAGAAAATTAAACAGGGCTTGTAACTCATTGTGGCCGTGCCAAAGGACAACGCCCGTGGGGCTGCACAGGTAACGGTACCACATCACACATGGGGGCACTTCTCTGCTTGGGGTCTTGGGTGGAATGCTGCACACACGGTTCTGCACACCAGAACCATTGGCCTTTCTACAGCCATGTTCACGGGGCTGTCCGGACAATGTCCCTAACCTGTGCTTCCAGGAGAGGCTTCAAGGAGGGGAGAGGGACCAATTCAGGAAGGCAGCAGAAGGATGTTAACAAACAGGAGGGTCCAAGGGAAGCCCAGCAAAACTGATCCGTGGCATGAAGGGATTGTACACAGTGTGCAGGAAGATTGAAAGAACTAGACAGGCACAGAGTCATTTTGCCAAGTGGCTACCAAGGGAAGCTGTAAGTGTGTTAGGATCCAATGGGTCTGAGCATAGAGGGGCTACTTAGGATGGCTTGGGGTATGAGGGTATAATGGGATGAAATTGAGGACAGACTGGATGAATACCACAACGTGCTTCCAGCGGTAACATCCATTGGACCCTGGAAGAGTCTCCCATGGGAGGTGATGGAAGCGCCACTGTTTGAGAAATATAGAGCCTGGTTTTCCATTGGCAAGCCCAAGCACCTGTGTGTGTGCCCAGTTTGTGCTCAGAAATATAATGAGTTGCATGATCTCACGTGCACAGTGCCAGTTCTGCATCTATTTGGGCCCCTGTGCGTGCAAAGTCAGCACCCTCAATAGCATCTGCTAACATTTGAAAATCAACCCTCTTCAAACTAGCATGGACTCTGCACGGCTGCCTGTATTCCAGGGAACATTGTGCATTGTCAGGAAAAGTAGGATGGTGGGTACGGTCTCTCTCAGGGGCTAACCACAGACCAGATTTTGCTCTCAGAGACCACCCTGCGAATCTCTGTTCCAGGCCATGGAGCCTCTCCAGTTTTATCTGAGCATTACCTGAGTGCAGACTACGTCCCGGGGTAGCCTCCTGCCGCTCGAACAATTCGAATTCTAGCTACAGAAGTATCACTGAAAGGTGTAAGACGCCCAACCAACAATTGCACTTTGGATAGAGCCAGACGAGGTTCACCCTGATTCCCCTAGCTTAGCCCGGGGCGCATGCAAAAATGGAGCTTCCAACAAGCCCGCAAAGTCCACAGGCAGATGTCAACGCTTTGAATTTATGGGCAGCCGAATGCAAGTCCAGGCTGGGGGAAGAGACGCTGATGTGCAGTGCTCAGTGGTGGTGAGCAAGCGCTCTCTACGTGCTCTGAACCAGCCAGAGAATCACATTTCCAGAGCTGGCTGAAAGTCATTGGCAAAGAGCCCATGCGAGCTTGGTAAATAAAGGAACCCGACAGGCACTGTGTGGTGTTCCTGCGGCTTTTGATACAACTGACAATGCTGAGAAGGGACGAAAAGCCTGGGGAGGGATCGGAGCAAGAGCTACCCTGCGGCCCAGCAATTAAAGGTGGGGCTGTCACAGAGGCATGCTATGACCAGACGCTCCCAGACTGCCCTGCGAACGGTTCTGCTTCACGCAGGTCCCCCCATTGGGGATCGTGCCAACAGACGGAGAAGAGAAAGGGTGGCCTTAGGGTGAAAGAATGGGCCTGGGACTGAGAAGATGTAAGATTAAGTCCCTGCTGGGACACAGCACAAATCTCTGTGCCTCAGTTCTCCATCTGTAAAACAGGAAAAACAATCACGCTCTACTGCCCAGAGGTGCGGTGAAGGTAACGCGTCAGTCAATGCGTGTGCCCCAAAGGAGGATAGATAGAGATATGCCTAGACAGATGGGCTCCACATAACAGTAGGAATGGGGAAGGGGCTAGAAGAGGAGACAAACTGCTGAGCTGGGGAGGGGAGAGCCATGTCCCCCCACTCCTATGACAACTGGGATCCAAAATGGCCGCTCTGAGTTGCGGCAGTTTCCAGACACTGGCTCAAACGAGGGGCGATGTATTTCGGATGGGGGGAGAACGTAGGAGGGGCAGTCTCTTATGCCCTATGCCAGTGAGTAAGCAGCACAGAGCAGCCCTACCCCTGTGGAAGATCCTCCTCCTTTGCTCTCTCAACGGGGACTCGGGAGGGACTGGGGATCTGGCCAGCGACCCCAATGTCTCCCCTTTAGCTGCTGGGAGCTGGCTGAGATCGCTGCTCGGAGCAGGGTTAGCCTAATCCCCATTCTGCACACACGCTCTCCCGCGCCACATTTCATCCTGACCCCTTTAATCTGACCGGAGGGCTTGTCCGGACCTCAACCGCCTCATTAGCGCCTCTCCCTTCCCCACCATTCTTCTGAGTGGAACAGTCATTCTTCTCCGTTGCTAAGCGACCCGGCACAGACTTGGCATATTAACGACTCCCCCTCCTCCCGAGGCCTGCAAAGGCGATGGCAGGAGGGAGGCGGGTCCAGGAAACGTGGGAGCCTCGTTCCGGCCTTGAGTGCTTCGCGTGTGCATGCCATATAGAGCTATATATAGCCTTATTTATTTACATATTCAAATGGCAACCTCACACGCACGCCTGTGGATTCCGATCTGGTTTCTATATCGAGATGCGGAGACGCACACCCACACGCCATAGCGGCATGCTCTCAATGGCTGTGCCCTGGGGTGGCTGTAGGCCTTAGCCCAGAGAGCGCTCTCAGTGTTTAGACAGTCCATACCCAGAAGAGGCGCTCACCAAAGTCAGGGAAACACCGGAGCAGTCTACAATATTCCTCCAACACACGGCAACGCCGTGGCTGAAAGTGAGAGCAAGGTGGGACATTGCTTTAGAACAGAGCTGGGGGGGGGGAGGTTCAAGAAAAAGGCATTAGGAGTTTGCCTGTCCAAAGACTGAGAGCAAGCGGAATAGTTTGTGACCTAGACGCCTACTGTACTCTACAGCAGCGGCTTTCAAACTAGGGGGCATGGGAATGCCAGGCGCAGGGTCCTATTGCTGCAGTGTGAGCGGAGTGGGGGGGCTAAGGCAGCTCCCTGCCTGACCTGGCACTGCAGATTGCGCTGCGCCCCAGAAGTGGCCAACAACGGGCAGCTCCTAGAAGGACGCACGGGGCTCCATGCATTGCCCCAGCCCCGAGCACTAGCTCCACACTCCCATTGGCTAGAACCTGCTGCTGGCTGCTTCTGGGGCACAGCATGGTGTGCGGTGCCGGGGGAGGCAGGAAGGTGCCTTAGCACCCCCACCGCAACACTGACCGGGAGCCACTCAAGTTAAGCTCTTCCTACCCCCAAGCTGAAGCCCCCTCCTGCAGCCCAAAGCTTTTATCCTCATCCCCACCCCGGAACCCACACTCTAGTGAAATCATGTTGGGTCGCGGCATCAATTTTCTTCCACTGGGTCATGAGAAAAAAAAGCTGGAAAGCCCCTGCCCTGCAACGCTTCCAAATCCTGAACTGCAGGAGTCGGCTCCACTACTCTACATATTGCAGCATGTGCCAATCTCAAGATTAGCCATGAGCAACAGAAGCAGACAGGTGCCTGTAATACATTATATAGCCCCAACCATTCACCCCAAAGCACTTGGCTCTCTCTGGCAGCACCCCCAAAATTCAGCTGGCTCCAGCACACAGTATGGGGAAGGAAAATCTTGGCTAAGGAAACCAAGGTAAACGCTCATTCTAAGGGTTGTGAGATCGTTTGATGTGAAGGGGGAATGTTCTCACATAGATCACTGATTAGGAAGATGCGTGAAGCTCAGGTTAGCCGCCCTGGAATGAACAGAGGCTGAGTCAATCCTCGGAGAGCGGGGACTGGTGGTTCCAGGCAATCTAGGGGTTTCCAAGCTCGATGCAGAGGGATGAACAGAGGATACCATTAGAAATGAGCGACCCGACTGATTTCATTGGGCCTACATGACTTGGGATCGATGCTACAAATTCTGAGCACCTTCCCCATTAACTATTTAAACATACACACACATACACAGGCAGAGGTTTCTTGTAACATGGAGCGCATTAAGACACCCCCTGGAGCCTAGAGGGTCTTGGGCCACAGTCACTCCCCGGGCTGTGGGTGGATGGAAACAGCTCAGGGGAAGGCACTGGAGGGGCCACTGTCACTCACCTCTCCCCAGGTGCCTGGTGAGAGGAGCCTGCCTGGTAGGGATGCTAACCAGTGCCCCCTTGCCAGGCCAGTCTGGCCTGGTTTGCTGCAGTCGCAGCTGTCTTGGGGGTTCCATGTCTCTTGCGCAGTAGCAGCCCTACTCCACACAGATGTGCATGCGGCTGGGTAGCCCAGGTGGTGAAGCTGTTGCAATAGGTACGTGATGGAGTGGACTTCTCAGCTAGGCTACGTAGCCAACGAAGCCTGGTACCAGACTTCTCCTCTGCCCATGGGCTGGAAGGTAGAGTTACCGTGACACAAAACGGTACCTTGCTCAGCTCTAGCGGCATGTGGGGCAAGGCGCTGGGCTTGTACATCTCCCGGAGCGGCTTCCCTTTTGCTTCAACTTGGAGCATAAGCAGCACTGCTCGTCAGAGAGCAATGGAAACCCTGACTGGAAGCTCCCAGTGCTCAGCAGCCTGTAGAGAGAAGCAGCATGGCTGTCCACTGGGAATACGGCAGTCTTACCCCGCACTGAGACCTTTCAAATGCAGCGGCTACAGTAAAAGTCCTGATCCTTCTCGCCAGGTCCTAGATCACCTCCCCGAGGGGATGCTGCAGAAAGCCAGGATGGGGGTAGCTGATGATGCTGTTTTGTCTCTTCCTCCCCAACAGCCCTCGGTCACTCTGTCCCACTTTCGGCCTCGTGACGCCATTCATGCGGTGTCTTCTACTTAGGCCTTGTCTACACTGCAGCGATCGATCCACTGGCCATCAATTTATCGCCTCTGCTTAGACACGATCAATCAATCTCCGAGCATGCTCCCATCGAGGCTGGTATGCCTCCAAGACGAGAAGAGTAACCAATGTGAACGGGAGAGCAGCCCCCACTGACCGTACTGCACCTAGACGCCGTGGTGAGCCTGTTGACTGCAGCTGCACTATTTGTGTAGCTAAAGTAGATCGATGGTGCTGGTAAGTGTAGCCAACGCCTTAGTCTCCCTCTTATTCCTGTGTCCCACTTCTTGTCTCCCTCTCCTCTTCTACACCCAGTTCTTCCAGGTGTTATTTCCTAGCTCCTACCATGGCCTCCTTCCCACTCGTCTCTCCAGACCCTTCTGTGCTTGGCTTGTAGCGCTGTTCGCTCTCTGGTTTATACTGTAAGACCGTTGGGCCAGCCCTTCATGTTCTGCAGCACCGCATGCATGTGTGTAGCTATAATCATATGCTGACCCAGATACCAACCTTTGCTCTTTGCAATGAATTCCTGTGTGAAGCACAGAAGCAACAGGTGTGATGGATTTCCAGTTCCCAGAAACACAAAGGGCCACATGTTTTCTTCACTGAAATATCCCCCATGATCCATGAAGGACCAGACTCAGGGAGCTGCCAAGTTGGTGACTCACAGTACAGAGGAGATAAGCCATTTTGAATGAAACAGAATGCTCCCCAAACTCTTGTCCAGAACCTGAAGCAACTTATAAAGAATGTCAGAAAAGTTCTAGTAACTTTCACACCCCCACCCCCCCGATTATTTGAACATTTGCCCAACGTTTGTTTTGCCTGGCTCTAGCTGGGGTCACATGCATGAGGAACAAAATGCTGCCCTGTCCACGGCAGAATTCCTGTCTAAGAGGCAGATCATGGGGTTGTGAGAAATCTGGACCCCCTGCAACTCCCAGTGACATTAAAGCCAAGGCCTTCATTTTGCAGACCTACAATGTTCCTTGTTGGGTGAAGCTTACTGGTTAAGGTTAAAGTGGGGTGGGGCAGGTAGCTGCCTGCCCCATGGAGGCCCTGCTGCTGACAGGGGCTGCTTCAGCCTGCGGCGGGGGAAGTGGGTGCTGCTCCAATCTAGCATGTGTTTCACCAGTTAACCAATTAAACGGGATTTTACATCCCTAATCTGGGCAGTGTTACACAGGCACTATGGTGAGGGGATATTGTGTAAGAAGCTAGGGGTTAGGCAGATAAGCAGATGACACATAATTAAAGCCATTAAATATCCAGAAAGAGAAGAAAACAGAAATGCAGAAGGAAACAGGCTTTTGGCATGGGTCTAGAAATGGAGTTGATTTACTCTGGAAATCCATTCCAGAGAACCAACCCTTTGCCTGCCTTTTCCAAACGGTCAGGAATGTGGCGCTGCCAGTGTGGTCTCTACAGCCACTGAGTAACACTGACCTATTTTCCAATTGCTAAACCAGGGGTGTAATCGACATGTTTGTGTGCGATAATCAATTTCAGGTCAGGGACCTGGGAGCACTGCAGAATGCTGCACAGCGATTTGCTTGGTGAATGAGGCTTGCGCTATCATGCTGCTCCCACCGAACATCTCTCACTGTGGTACAGAAGGATCCCCCGGCCCCAAGGGGGAGCAGGCAGTTTAGTTACCGGGTTTGTTCAAACCGGAGCTTCCTCCGCATTGCTTCAACAATGGACTTAGGTTGCATTCAGCTCTCATCGGGCCCGATTCTTTGCTCACATTGTGTAGTAGGGATGTGACCGGGTAACCAGTTAGCCGGATACCCAGTAAGCATCACTCATTAAGGGGTGATGCTTACTGGGTAATGGTTAACTGTTACCTGGGAGCAGCCCTGCACCTGCAACCTGCCATGGGTGGGGGGCTGCTGGCTCCCAGCCCGAGGCAGCAGCCTCACCAGTGGGGGTGGGGGGAGAGGGGTGGCTGCCAGCTCCATTCTACCCGCACAGGGCTGCTGACTCCCAGCCTGACTGTGGTCGGTGAGGGGGGCTGCTCCCACCCCACAGGCTGCAATGCCCTCCCCCCCACCTGGCCCCGTTTAATCAGTTAACCGGCTAAACGCAACGTTTAACCAGTTAACTAATTTAAGGGGATTTGACATCCCTGCTGCATAGCACCTGATTCCTTGAGAAGGGCCACAGAAAGCAGGGGGGTGATAGCAGAATAAGGCACTGTTTGACACCGGGCTGCTGGACCAATTTTAGGGCAGGGTTGCTGAGAGTCATTGAACCAAAGTGGAAACACTGTCTAGGGTGAAATCCACGTCAGGGCGGGGGGGTGGCCGCAGCCCCAGCCCCAGCCCCAGCCCCCCAAGTTCCAGCACCCATGGTCTGATGGGATTAAGGCATCGGCAGGCAGCCCTTCGCTTTTAAGGCGGCGCGAATGCTTACGAAAGATCGGCGAATCCCTCGCAGGCTTCTCTAAGATGCTGCGTCTAGAAATGAGTCAAATGTTCCCCCCTTCCCCATCTCCTTTTTCTCCCACTTTCCTTTTGCGCTGGGGTCACCCTCTAGCTCCCGTTTCTCCTAGTCGCCAGGGGGCCCTGAGGGCGTTATCCACCATGCGCTGGCTGCTCCCGACTGCCGGGGAAGAGGAGAGCTGGTGATGTTTAGCCAGTCATCCTAGGCCAGGGGACGCAAAATAAGTCAAGATGGATGGCAGGTGTGGCAGCAGGCTGTGAGTGTGATGGTGTCGTACGCAGGACTGGCAACAGTGCCTAAAGGAAGCCAGCTTTGTTCGGGATCAGCCTTTTCATTCTCTGCCAGCCCTCTCCTTTGGGAGCAGTCTGGCTACATGCATGTAAAATAGCCACAGACTGGCATCACCAGGAAACCTCCACAAGCAAACAGCAAATTACAGCCCTGCGCCTAAGAACTGGAACCGGCGACAAGAACTGCCCGACCTCAGCGGTACCAGAGTGAGCTCTTTGGCAGCCGAAAGCAAAGAAAAAGCCCAGCTGTGAAGGTTTATATGACATCACCGCATCTGGAAACTCCCAGCCCTGAGCTACGTCGGCAGTGCCCCATTATAGCTCGGCATCCAGGAATTCCCCAGAGACACAGCTGCATTAACTGGCCCCAGCCCCAACACAGAGCAACATCCGATGGCCACCCTCCTCCCCCAGGCAGGAACCTGCTGCATTGGGACACGACTACCCGACCTGCCGCCTATTACTGCTCATAACGTCTAGCATCTGACTGCATTAGTTGTGCCACACTCCAGCAGAGTGCTTAATATTCTGAACAAGAGATTCCTAGATGCTGGGCTGGAATAGACTGCAGGTAATGCAGTCGTGTCACAGAGCCAGAGAGTCCCGAATGCTACGAGAACACATTCAGTGACTTCCGTGGGCATTACTTGTTCCCTGGGAAAGGACAGTAGGTCATTAAGAACCTCTAACACCAAGGTAGAAATGCTGAAGGATTTGGGGTTATTTAGTCTACAGAAAAGAGAAGAGTGAGGGGGGATTTGATAGCAGCCTTCAGCTACCTGAAGAGGGGTTCCAAAGAGGATGGAGAGAAGCTGTTCTCAGTGGGGACAGATGGCAAGGAGCAATGGTCTCACAGTGCAGTGCGGGAGGTCTATGTGGGATATTAGGAAAAACTATTTACCCAGGAGGGTGGGGAAGCATTGGGATGGGTTCCCTGGGGAGGTGGTGGAATCTCCATCCCTAGAGGTTTTGAAGTCCCGGCTTGACAAAGCCCTGGCTGGGCTGATTGAGTTGGGGTTGGTCCTGCTTTGGGCAGGGGGCTGGACACGATGACTCCTGAGGTCTCTGCCAGCCCTGAGATTCTATGATTCTGCTCCTCCATGTTCTAAAATCTCAGCGCATCAAGAAGCAGTGAAGAGAGAGACTAACCCACGTTACTTCTAAAGTAAGTTATTTGCATGCAATTTCCCTGGTTGGGCTCTTCAGGAGAAAAGCCAGTTTTCAGAGTTAAAGCTATGAATACAATCCCAGAAACAGATCTTTGAAAAGGACAGCGGGGACTGTAGACTACCTAGTGACACATGCACCTCAGTCTTTGTGAGGTCATCACTACCGTGGGTGAATCCTTAGGGTGATAGTGTTTCCCATCAATGGCAACTTGAAATCTGGCTTCCAGGGAAGTCAATTTCAAAACTGCCCTCGTCTTCAGTGGGCCAGGATTTCATCCAGAAAATCTGTCTACTAAAAGGACAAGTTTGTGAAGGGATTCAAGATGGGGGGTCATATATTTACACCAAAGTACCCACCGCGCTGCTTTCCATCTCATACAGATCCTTCCAGTCCTCCGTCCGTCCTGCAAGGAGCTCTGCATGGCCACAGGACCCAGCCCAAGCAACTGGCTTTTTGTGCATGGACCAAATCTCTCTCAGCTATGGAGTCTACTCCATACAGTGTCCACTTCTCCCCAGCCTCACCCAGCACAGCAGCAGTGACCCACACAGGGAAACCAGAGGCTATGCCCATTCCAGTGAAAATACAAAATACTGCCAAGCTTCCGTGGGCAGATACTACCGCAGGGCTAGGCACTTTTGAAAGAGAGAGAGAGAGAGGGAGGTAACTCATCACAAAGCTAAAGGATTATCCCTGGATGTGAAGAATCAAGAAACCATAGGCCTGGGTCCTTGAAGGTCCTGAGTACCCTCTTCTCCCACGTTAAAATACTGGCTCCGTATTGGTGCTTAGCTAGCTCCACAGCAGCTCTGTGTACGACTTCCACTGGGCACGCGCTGCCTGGCGCCCGCATGCTGAGTGTTGCTTTTGCCTCGTGGGAAGAAATTTGGCTTTCAAATAAGTTTCTAGAGGTTGGAAAATAGCAGGCACAATATGTTACCTTCCTTAATTCAGAGAGACGCAGCCACTCTCGTGAACATGCACGCAGCAGAAGAGGGGAGCATTAAATCGCTAGAAGAGGAGGCGATAACACCTTATTCACTGCCTGCAGGGTCAGTTCTGCAAGGTGCCTTGCTGCCTCGCCCCCCCTCCTTCTAACAGATTTCACTGCAAACCTCCATTGTGTAACTGTCTTGTAAATATCCCACACAATACACCAGTCTCTTGCACATGGCCGGGAGATTTGTCCACAGCAGCTCTGTGCTTCCCTGCAACAATAACCCTCCTGTAACTTTTCAACTAGTCACCTGTGCCAAGGTTTATAAAATTTTAAAGCTAATGGTGTAACCAATGCCAACAAGGATATTGCAGATGCACATGTACACCCTGGGCTGAATGCATTTAGGGGACGACACAAGAAGTTGCAGAACCTGGAAGAATAGCTGGATACATACACAGGGCCGCCCAGAGTGCTTCTCTGTTGCTTTTGAGTTTGTTTCATTTACGCTCTACACTTTTGCACACATCAGAGCAGCAGACCAGTACAAAAGTCACGGAAGGGGATTGTCCTGTCTTGCTTTAAGCACGGACAGTTGGCTTGGGGTTCCCACCCTTCCTGACGCCCGTGCTCAGGTCACGCAAGTGGCTGATGGGATGTTTATGAGCTTCCTGATTAACTGACGTGCAGCCTGAGAACACATTGGAGGAATTTCAGCTCCAAAAGTAACCTTTGGAGAGAGAGCTGGCACTGGCCTCTAAGTGAAGGGAGTTAGGCAGGAAATTCTACTACGGGACAGGTTATTCCGTAGCTGTCCACCTACGGCATTTCCAACTTCTCTGAAGCAGCTAGGACTGGCCACTGTCAGGTGATACCAGACTAGATGGATTCCTGGACTCTGGCAATGCCAAGATTTCTCAGTGCCACATTACACATCTGCTGTCCTCCACAGACATGGCATGGTGGAGCTCTGTGTTTATTATCTCCTGGCTCCAGCTGGTTGCATAACATTTGCCAGATAGTTTATACAGCACATTTCTCTTACCAATATTCACAGGCACTGTGATTCCATTATTTGCCTAGCTCTGTGCTTGATGATTTCTAGATCCTGTGTGGTAAGGTTATAGGGTTTTCTTTTTCAGCCTGGGATCTAGGAGTCCAGCTAGACCCTTCCTCAGTGTTCAGCACATGGGATCCAGCTCTGTGTAACTGGTTGGAACTTAGCAATCAACCCTGTTACGACGCAGACATTTTAGCAGTGTTGGCTCTGCGAGGCTAGGGGGAGAATAGAGGAATAAAACACTATCTGGGTGAGTAAAGTCAGAGGCTAGGAGTCTGAAACACACACCAGGAGCCACTCTGGGGAGCAGGAAGGGGTTCTTTCTCCCCACAGTCATTTTTCAGAGACGTGAACACGAATTGTAATGTCACTGAGAAGATGTTACAATGCCAGCACTGCGTCCCGGCATCTCTTGCATTAAGACATGACTCCGTCACTTCTGGGGCAACAGAGCACAGCATCTGGGGGCCCTCTAGCCCCGACAGACAACGGTATCAGCTCTAGCAAACCACAGATCAGCCCCTGGGAACCTCCAGCCCCAAGACACAACTGCATCGCCTCTGCTACATGAAAGCACATCGGACACCGCTCACTGCCCCGCTCTGAGATATTACTGCATCATCTCCTCGGTAGTACACTGCTCAGGAAAGTACCGTCTTGAGCTGCGCCGCCTTGCAGCACTGTATCTGGCTGGAATCTCAATGCAAACTAGTTTCTGGTGTTCTCCAGCACAGCACCCAGTCCCCTCCAGCGTGCACCACCATTCTCGGGGTGCCCGGCCTGCCGCAGCCCCGACAGAGGGTGAACACAGCGAAGGGGCCTGGCAGGTGAGGGGCTCGCCAATCGCAGCAGCAGCCCCCACTGCTAGATCCACAAAGGGATCTGTGTGGATTAATTAATTATCCTACAAGGGGCAGTAAGGAACAGCGCTGGTTGTGTAACAATAGAAGCTATCTGGTTTCCATGGCAACCCAGCCCTGCTTGTGCACCTTTAATTTATTCCTTGAGCGGTTATTTCCTGAGCTCACACGGGGCTGAGAAATGCCTTGTTTTTCTTGCCGCTATCCCAGCGCCCGGATCCGGGGCAAGACAGCCGCCTCTCCCCAAGGGGATCCGCCACCCAGCACGGAGAGCAAGAAGTCAAAACTTGCCCACATCACACAGGGAGTAAAACCATCGCTGCTCCCTGAATGTCTGCTCGGTAAGATGGCTCCAGTCGTCAACCCCTTTCCAAGTGGCCTCTCCTGTTCTTATTCTGTAGGTTCCCAAAGCACTTCAAGGCCGTCATATCAATTAGGGCCCCATCATGCCAGGCCTTTTGCAGACACGAAGGTAAGAGATGCTGCTCGCCTGCTTATAGTCTGAATTGACAAGCAGACAAAGGGCAGGAGGGGAAAAAGAGCAGCCCGGGAAAGTGACTTGACCAAGGTTACCCTGCAGGGGAGTGGCAGAGACAAGAAAACATCCATGTGTCCTGAATCCCAATCCAGTGCCCTGTCCATTGGACCAAACCATCACCTGATAGGGCATACTCAGGGGAGGCCTAGCAGACCCCACATGAGGAATGGGCAGGAGTCAGCCCCTCCATTGAGGACACGACATAGCCGGAAAGGCTGGTAGGGAAGCCCCCCCAAAAGGACTCTATGTACCCACAGGGAGAAGCAGAGAGCTCCCTTCCATCCCGGCATGGACTGGCCATAGCCAACGTGGAAAGGCCAAGCGCCCGCTTGCACGGACCCAGCCGGCCAGCGGAGACCCGGCAGGCGTGGCCCGGGGTGGCGGGCCTGTCTCCGGGAGCAGGGGGGCGCTGTCGGCATTTGGCAGGCAGGCTGCATTGTGTTGAAAGGTGATGCTAGCACAGTGGGAGGAGGAAGGATGGTCCAGTGGCCAGGAGGCAGGAGGCCTAGATCAGGGGTTTTCAAGACTCGCTGCACTGCAACCGTCTTCTGACAACAAAAAATAATAGATGGCCAGGGAGCTGGGGTGGGGGAAGGACCAAGCCTGAGCCTGCCTGTGCCTCCCTAGCCCGGGTGCAGGGACCAGAATGGAAGTCCTAGGGCTTCAGCCCCAGACAGTGGGGCTCTAGCATCATGTCTGGCCCCAGACAGTGGGGCTCAGATTTCAGCTTTGCTCCCGTACCTCAGCAAGTCCGAGCCAGCCCCAGAGACCCCATTAAAACAGGGTTCTGACCAATGCACCTTCTAATTTTTCCATCCACATGCGGAATAAATTTTGTTAGGTGCACCGGGGCATGTGTAGATGTGCACCACCTGCAAAAATGCACACAGCCGGCTGTGGGCGCTCTGCTAATCAACTGGGCAGCACCTGAATCTCTCCTGGGCGGACACCCAAGTGCTCAGCTTACAGGGAACCCTGGTCTAGTCCACTTTGGGGTCCTGACCTACAGATTGAGACCCACTGGCCTAGATGCAATTTCCTGCCACAGATGCAAGGCAAATCATGCCGGCCCACGTTCTCAAAGGCACTTTGGCACCTAACTCCCAGGGCCTCTGCTCTCCACCGAACAGGGGAGTCCTTGCCCACCTCCCAGGAGGGCTGGGAGGAGACACCCATTAAAGACTGCGAGATGCTCAGACTCTACAGTCATGGGGCCAGGAACCTCCATTGGCACTAGGAGTTTGTGCCACAAGGCAAGCGGTTGGCAATAGCAGTGGCAAGCGTGGGTAGTACGTGGAAGGCCGAAGGTGGAACTGCAGGGAAATCTAACCTGTCCCAGACAGAGCGATGGCAAACTCAAGGCTGCACTTCAAAGGCTTCGCTGGGCAAGAACTTGCAGTGCAAATGGTTTCATCTGAGAACATCAGTCCACCATGAGCTAAATTCAGCCCAGAGGTACCTGGAGGCAACTCCCACTCAACTCAATGGGGCTGGGTTTGACCCAACCTCTTTCAAGTGTAGAGAAAATTTGAAACCAATAGGTCCCCCCCCTTTACCTGCAACCCCCCTCCTTCCCCACGACCACACAGACATCCCAGGAGCATTGGTGGCACTGGAATCAGACAGGATCTGTAGGCCCAGAGGAACAGCAGGAGAATCGGGACTCGAAAGGTGTTAACTCTCTTCACTGGCCAGGAAGCTCCGGTCAGGCTGGGGTTCTTCCACATAGGTCAGAACGGGGAGAACAGAGGAACAACCTCGCGCGAACGTCTCCGTCACCTGCCCACCACAGGCAGCCTTGGCAAAGCAGCTGGTCTAGCAGAAAAGCTGCCATGGGGTCACCCAAAGGCAGAGGGAGGGACCTCAGTCCTCATAACTCAGCAGTTAGGCATCCTTTGCTGAATGCACACAAGACTGGCCCAACTTCCAGCATATGGGGAAGGAAACATGGGGGAGACAGCCCCTCCCCCACCACCACCACACTGGTGACCCCCTGGATCAGCTCATCCGGGGTCAGGAATCTATTTCCAGAACGGAGAGAGAAGCACCCACCCATCAGTCCGTTGCAAAACCCGCCCAGCCTGTCTCAGCACATGGAACGCCACGGCTAGCCCCGCGAGGCTGGAAAAGCGCAGCCAGCCAGACACAGCTGCCCCGGGGAGGTCTGACCACTCACGGGGAGCAGAAAGGTCGACAACGCCCAGGAAAGGGATTGAGACAACTACACCAACAGCCATTCTCAGAGATCTCCGTGGCTGGGAGATCCTCCAGCTAAAGCCATAGCAGGGGTAGCAAAGAACTGGCCGTGTTTCAAAGCACGTCGGTGCGACAAAAATAAGTCAACCCAAGAACCATCAATGCCTGGCCACCGCAGTAATTGAATCATTGGTGCATGTCCACACCACAGGCTTTGTGTCAGGGGCGCAGCATCTGCCTAACTCTGGAGTGTAGACTAGGGCTGCAAAAGCTAGCAGCCTGACCTGCTGTCACCCAACGCTCTGAGCTGCTACAAGGGCAAATTCTAGCATCCAGGATGGGGTGTACCTGCCAGAGATCCCTCACCTGTGGGGGCCTGGGTTTATTTCAGCATCAGCTTGCACTCTGGCTGAAGCTGGACCGCCGAAGTCATGGCATTCTCAGTAGCACAGGGCTGCTGGAAGCATGATTTAGGGAACGAGGAGGGAGGCACCTACAACCACTCCAATTCACGTGTCGCCCTGTGATAGGGACACACTCCTTTGCAGGGTAGCAAGGCATGTTAGATAGCCTTAGCCTCACCTGCCCCCTTCCCACTCCATCCCCACGCTTTGGTTTGGTCCTGTTACATACGCAGCAATGACACTCCAACGCTTGCATTTTATCCAGCAAGACGCTTACTTGCTTTGCTCTGTTCATCCCACCCCCTGCCCCAGAAATGCAACTCTCTCTGGAGTGGAGCACGAAAGACAGTCTGCACCACCACCCGTACAACAGAATTTGGAGAGGAGAAATGAGGAATAACTGCAGGGGAGCAGAACACACTGGAACGTCGACACCCCCTCCTAGGTTAGCTCCCAAACTCTTGCCAAAAACCCCTCCGGTTGCTGCAATGATTCTGAGGAGTCATGGCTTGGGGGTGCTTTCTCACCCACCGGGCGAAGACACAATTTATTGGCTTTTCGCTTCTTTTCAGACTTACCATGTTGACTTCTGAAATCTGGTCAATGCTGGAGATATGGATGCTCATTCCCACTGTAACAGGGTTACCTGAAACACAAAGGGCCCTGGTTAGCACAGAACACAAGCTGCTGCTGGACTACCCCACAGTGCAATTTAGCTTGCTGGGCAAAATGTCAGAGGGGGAGCCGGGTTAGTCTGTTTCGGCAAAAACAACGCGGAGTCCTGTGGCACCTTCGGGCATGTCCACACTAGGAAACGATTTCGAAAGAACTCAATTCAGAATAATAACTCCAGAAATGACAACATCGAAATAGTGGGTCCTCACTGTGGGAATGCCTTGAAAATAGTCCGAGACAGGCTCCGTTATTGTGGATGTGCTACTTCGGACTTAGAGCCCCAGGCAGCATTCAATTACTTCAAATTACTCAGGGGAGTCGTTATCTCAAAATAGAAGCAATGGAGCGTCCACACGACCTCTATTTCGAAATAAGCGTTTTTCCCTGACGAAAGCAGGGGAACAGATTTCAATATAACCAGCCCGTTATTTAAAAATAACGGGCTTGGTCATGTGGACACTCTGCTTATTTCAAAATAAGGAGCGTTATTTCGAAATAACTCCCTAGTGTAGACCAAGGCTAGGAAACTAACAGATTTATTTGAGCATAAGCTTTCATGAGCAAAGACCCACTTCATCAGATGCATTGGAGCAGAAATGACAGAAGCAGGCATAAATATACTTATATACTTCTGAAAGGCAGCATATATAAATATATTATGCCTGCTTCTGTCATTTCCACTCCAATGCAGCTGACGAAGTGGGTCTTTGTCCATGAAAGCTGATGCCCAAATAAATCTGCTAGTCTGTAAGGTGCCAGAGGACTCCCTTTTGTTTGGGCAAAGCAGTTACACCAGTGGAAAGTGGAGGCAGAAGGTTCATTGGGTTCAAAGGATTTCCACATCAAGAGCTGTGAATTTACCAGGGAAAATGTGGATTTTCTAACCCAGCCCTGCGAGCTCAGCCTGGGAACGGAGAGAGAAGATGGATTTTTTCCCTTCATCACTAGCTAGTTTCTGCAGGCCAAATGGATGATCCCAGCCCCGTCCACGGGCTCGCACAGGTGTAACCGATTGGCCACGTAACTGGAACGTAGCAAACAAGTCTGCCGCTCCGGCACATGAAGCGCTGGGCTCCCGCTCGCCCCCTCTTCATGGGGTTGGCTCTGCCATGCTAACCGTTTTTCAAACGGTGGTTAGTCGATGCAGACAGGCCCCTGGACACACTCCGGGAGCAAGTCTGTGGAGGGAGCCAATGCCATTTTTCACAACCATTTCGCCATGTAGAACAGCACTTCAGTTCCCCATCAGACTTAATCTGCCTGGCAGCAAGGTACCATCTGGCTCTGTCCTAGCAACCAAGGAGCTGCGTGGACACTTTCAGCGTGTGTTACCTGGCTAAATGGCTCATTTGGATTTCCCCTTTGCCAGGAAGCTCCGCTGGCCAAGCCATCCTCACCTCCAAAGCCACCGCCTGCCTGGAACGTGTAGCATGGGGATGTGGCAAGAGTATAACTTTTCCAGGAGTGCAAAGAGGCCCCTTCCCCTCGGAGACAAGCCCGTGTTACCATACACTAAGAGCGCCCTGCTAAATTCTACACCAGAGGTTCCCAACCTTTTCGAGCATACACACCCTTTTCAATCTATTAAAGTTTCACAGACCGAGAAAAAAAGAAAAGTAAGGAAAGAAAATGAAAAGAAAGGGTCGGACCCACCGCCATGGGGCCAATCCTTATTTTTAAACTTTCCACGGACCCCCTGCAGTGCCGCTGTGGACCAGCAGGGGTCCACGGACCACAAGTTGGGAGCCACTGTTCTACACCTCTAGAAAAGACGGTATGGGAAGTGATTGAAGACTCTCTGGATTCTAGTCCCCACCTCCACCCACGCCCCTCTGAATGGGTGCTATCCCTAAGGAACCACATCCCTGGTTTTGTATGTGTTTTATTGAGTGGTTTGTTACACAGTTCCAAAAGGGGAGGGGTAGGACATTTTGCCACACGTGGTGTTGACTTTTCTTCAAGTCACTGGCAACTCCCAGGGCTGAAATATTTACAGAAAATCACAAAAGAACTGAAAAACCATTAGCAAATAAAGAGGAGGGGACCCACCTAAACTGGAAACTAAGGGTATGTCTACACTAGCCCCCTAGTTCGAACTAAGGAGGCTAATGTAGGCATTCGAAGTTGCAAATGAAGCCCGGGATTTAAATATCCCGGGCTTTATTTGCATCCTCCCGTCCGGGCGCCATTTTTAAACCCCCTTAGTCCGAACTAACTGCCCGCGGCTACACGCGGCAGTCAAATGTTAACTCGAACGAAGTCCTTAGTTCGAGTTAACTGTTACACAAAGGTTACACAAACTGTTACAAAGGTGTAACAGTTAACTCGAACTAAGGACTTGAGGTATTCATTGTGTGTGACTAGAAATAGGAAAGTAGTATCGTTGTGGGTGGGGGTACTGCTTCTGAGACCCTATGCCTGCAAATTAGACACCATCATCCTTTAATGGGATATGAATAACACCTCAAACATCAGAATCAAGGGCTGCTCTAATTAGGACCTCCCATCTAACGCTCCTTAAAGAGACAGTACGGTAGTGTTTTCCTCTCAGACTCTGAGTGCTTGTGGGATGTTCTGAGCAGCCTTTCACGCCGGGCCTTACCAAATACAGCCAGCAGTTTGACGGCTGTTTGTCTGAGGTGCGTGGGTGGGTTCTCAGCCTGAGCTCTGCCCGGCTCAGAAAGCCAGCCCCACAGGGGGGCACTCACCAGCCACCCCCAGCTTGGCGAACAGAGAGGGCCTGCCGACCTCACCTTTCAAGCGGTGTGAAGTGCGAAAGCTGCAGCCTGCCTCGGCGGAGACAAGCCAGGGGAATTCCTAAAACCTTTTTGGCCTTAATCACATCTATGGTTATCGGGAGCACAAGGAAAAGCTTTTTGGGGAAAAAAGTCTCCTCTTGTCAGTTCCCTGATGCTATTTTTATTGGTATCATGAGCTTTTGTGGACTGGACTCACAAAAGCTCATGATCCCATCGACATGTTTTGTGCGTCTTTAAGGTGCTGCCAGACTATTTGTTGTTTTAAGTTTTTCCTGTTTCAGACTAAATCAGCTACCCCTCTGAAGCCATTTTTATTATGAGCTCACCAGCTCAGCTCCGGGCCTGACTGTGCTACTGGCTATCCATCTGCCTAGTAAGACAGTCCTTGTCCCTTACGGTATAAGTAGATGATGGGTGAGAGAGACAACAAAGCTGAGCCCCAGGTGACACCACAGGTGTGTGACAGAGGTGGGGATAGAAGGCCCGATTTCCAGACTCTTAGTCTCAGGGCAGCACCGTTTCACACAATTGAAAGGCTAGATGCTGCCGCCAGGCAAATTCAGATCGGAAATAAGGTGCCAATTTTTAATGGCGAGAGCAATTGACCTTTGGGACCTTTTGGCACACCAGAGGCTCCACCACCGGCACTTTTAACATCAAGCTGGGCTGTTTTTTTCTAAAAGCTCTGCTCTAGGAATTGTGTGGGGGGGAAGTTCGACGGCCTTGTGTTGTGCTGGTAGACCACAATGGTCCCTCCTGGCCTTGGAATCTCTGAGTCTATGCTTCTTCTCTCTTCAAGGGCCCACCATTGTCACCAAGAACCCCCGCCCTTTCCTGGATCTTCCGTGCCTCCCCCCTCCACGTACACACTGATAATTGTTGTGGTTTTACAATCCAGTTTTTGCCATCTAAAAACAACAAAAAAACCCTACAACAACAATGCATTTCTCTCCCCTGTTGCCACATGAAAGATCCACAGAAACAACAAAGACAATCGACTGGCTCAAAGGGGAAACCAACAATGAGGAGACACAAAGAGCTGTCAAACACACAAAGTCTATCTAATCTAGTCTATCTGTCCAGGCATTTATGCCACGCTCATCACCATGGTATCTGAGTGCCTGAGGTCAGGCAGTGACTCAGTGTCAAAGCCGTGAATAGAATCCAGAACTCCTGACTCCCAAATCCCTGCTCTAAGACAGACGAGTGACAGATTTTGAGATCCGCACCGCGCTACTTCCAGCTGAGCCGAGCTTAACACAGCTTCTCTGGGCTCAGCCAGGGAGAGGTCTCCAGCTTAGTCGGGCGAGCAGCAGCAGAGACTACCTGAGCTCTGAAAAGTGGCCTGCACTGGGGGGCCAAGTTGGAGACCTCACGAATCACTCGAGGTCCCCAGTTGGCAGAGCCCGTGTCCTTTGACAACAGAAAGGTGAAGGGTTCTGGGGTTTGTTTCCCAGGGGATCAGGACGCAAGAGTGACATCTGGGCATGGAGAGCATGCCGGAGTCAGGGCCAACTCTGAGAGCCTTGCTTTGGTTCAGTCCCCCTTAACCCACATGAGAACCAAGGTGCACCAAGGTACCGTTCAGCACCAGAATTTGCCCGCATGGGATGCTCCTGTGAGTGTTGTGAAGTGGACGCCCACCCAGGCAGGCCAATGAGAAGCCCTCTCACATCCCTGAACAAATCTGTCTACATATTAAGGCTGAGTCCACAGGGCTAAGCGCCTACGCATACCACATAGCCCAGAACCCTCCCTATAAGCCAAACAGCGATGGAGGGAAGAGATTATTCCTCTCTGTTTGGCACTGGTGAGGCCGCATCCGGAGCATTGCACCTAGTTTTGGGTTGTCCATTACGGCAAGGATGTGGACAAACTGGAGAGAATCCAGTGGAGGGTAATGAAAATGAGGAGGAGGCTGGAGCACATGACCTACGAGGAGAGGCTGAGGGCTTTGGGCTTGTTTAGTCTGCAGAAGAGAAGAGTGAGGGGGGATTTGAGAGCAGCCTGCGACTCCCTGAAGGGGGGTTCCAAAGAGGCTGGAGAGAGGCTGTTCTCAGTGGGGGCAGATGGCAGCAGGAGGAGCAATGGTCTCAAGTTACAGTGGGGGAGGTCTAGGTTGGAAATTAGGAAAAGCTATTCCCTAGGCAGGTGGGGAAGCACCGGGATGGGTTCCCTAGGGAGGGGGTGGAATCTCCATCCCTAGCGGTTTTTAAGTCCCGTCTGGACAAAGCCCTGGCTGGGCTGATTGAGTTGGGGTTGGTCCTGCTTTGGGCAGGGGGCTGGACTTGATGACCTCCTGAGGTCTCTGCCAGCCCTGGGATTCGATGATCTCCTGGTCGCCGCCAGGCAGTAGCACATGTTGACAGGGCAGCACTGGCCTGGGGACGAAGGACGGGTTTTGCCCTTTGGGCTGTCTGGCCAGGAACAGAGCCGTGCTCACATGGAAGGAAAGGGGAGCACGTGATTTCTGTGCTGCCTTGCCTAGTGGCTAGGATTTCTCAGAGCCGTTCTGAACTGGATTTCTGCTCAGGGATCCTGGCTATGGGACTTCCGCCAGCCGCAAGTCTGTCAGAATCCCTCGGGAGCTGCCTCAGAGCCTGGACCCTAATCAGACCACTTGGCCACTGAACCTTTAGACAGGACAGGGGTGGGCAATAATGCACGGAGGCCACTTCATGAATTTTGGCACATGGTCGTGGGGCAGCTCCAACCCCGCCCCTCCCCAAGGGATGGGACCCTGAGGTAGAAGGGGCGGGGCTAGGGACTAGCTTCCCCCCAGAGTTGTCTGGGGCCAGAGGCTTTGAATTAAACACACAGCAAAGGGCTTACGGCTCCCAGGCCCGCCGCTACCACCTTGCATGGGGTTACTGAAGCTATTTAAAGAGCTCATGGCTCTGGCTTCTGCCGGGGTAGCTCTGCGACCCGGAGCCACAAGCCCTTCAAATAGGATCCTGCTGCCTGAGCCACTTCCTGGAAATTCTGTGGCACAGGCAGCAGGATATCAGTAGAAAGCAGCCAAATGCAGTCCCCGGGCTGGATCCAAGTGTTAGGTGGGCCCCTGAGATAGAAGGCGGTGCCTAGCCCTAAGCAGGACACACACAGGCACAAGTAGCTTCTCCCCAGATTCTTCAGCAGGATTGTGCAGAAGAACAAACTTTGTTCCAAGTGCTCAAGGGCCAAGAGCCAGCAGGCTCCAGAAACAGGCTGGGACCAGATCAGGGTCATGCCCCCACTCCCACATGGCAGGCAGAGCTGCATCCGTGCAGGTGGCGTGCAAGCTGCACCTGGCAGAAGGTCACACCAGTAGGTGCTCCTTTGTGCATGTCTCTTCTCCCCCCTACACACCTTGGGGGGTATGCAGCTAGGACCCTGGGATGCCCTTTTCCTGTCCACTTGGACCTTTACATTTACAGGGACCCTGCCTCTGTGCAGAGATGGTGGTTGCTTTGTTCTTGGAGTGTCTGCAGTCGGGGCCGGAGGAGATGCACACACCGCGTTCTCTCTCACGCATGACGACTTTACTCTGGTTCTCTCTCACCGGTTTCCATAACCGGATACACAGTCACGTTAGAGGGAAGGTAAGTGTTTTGCTCTGTATGTGTGGAAACAGACGCATTTCCCTGAGCCACTGGGACCCCGTGCACACAGGCACTGCTATATTAGAGACAATCCCTCACAGGTCATCTGAGATTACAGAGCATGGCTCACATTCAGCTCTACCTTAGCAATGAAGCATCACTAATACTGATCTCCATTCAGGGCCAATGACAATAACTCACCCCTATTGCACAGCCTGGCTAATAAGGCCAGGGCGGAGCGCATCTCGTAGCCCAAGAAATGCCCAGCCCAATCCTGGGCACCCCAGAGCGTCTCTTTGCACTTATAAAATGGGAGGCTCATAATATAGAGGACGATGAATGAATGTATCACGGTGGTGCCTAGCAACTGCAATCTAGATAGATGCTCCCTTGTGCTGGGTGCAGGACCAACGTTTATTAAAAGGCAGGTCCCTGCCCCGAAGACAAGCCAGCAGGAGCAGAAAGACAACAGAGTTAGTTCAGAAATGCAGGAAAGGCCCCCCAACCGCAAGGCACCTGGGCATCAGAAGGGGTTGGCGCCGGTGGCGGAGCAGCGATCGCTGAGCCTGTGCCCAGAAAGCAGAAGCAAAGCGTTTGGGGGCCTGATTTCATCCTGGGTCTCTCTGATTTGTGGTGACGTTTGGAAGCCAGGAGTTCAGCGGGGTCCCGGAAGCACCGGCTTAAACCTCGCCAAACACAATCAAACTTTAAATACGCATTAAATATCCCCAACCCCTTTTCACCTGGTTTTATTCCCTCTGCATTTACGTGACTCACCGCCAGCCTTGCCACCATCCCCCCGGCCTATCGCAAAGCACACAGGTAGCTTGTCGGAGTCAGTGTAAGAGCCAGAAACATCAAACATTTACAGAGGCTGATATCAAAGCACTCCCACCAGCATTCCTGTCAGAGTCTGTCCCTCTTCCTAGCCGGCAGGCCTTCCAGAATACACTGAGTTGATTTGGGCACAGGTCAAAAACACCTATCAACCAACGGCAACTTTAAGGCACCGAGGGAGAGTGATGTTGCCTTTAAGTGGCTGGGGGCAGAGACAGGGTAAGGGACTTACTACTGCAACTAGCTAAGGAAGGTCGCCTTTAGCTCGAGTGCTAAAGAAAGGCATTTCTGGAGCAGAAAGAGCATCCTGCCCCACATGTAGGCTTTGCCTGGTATGGGCTCATGGTCAGATTTCTGGGCATAAGTCAATACCAGACCTTGGATCGAGCATCTGAGTGAGGGACGTAGTCCAAGTCAGAGCCAAAGTCACTGTTTCCAAGCTACAAGACTCCAGCATTGACAGCGGGGGTAGAAACCCCATGGATTTAGGGAAGGGCAGGGTAATGAACCCATGTGTTGCAGAAAAGCACACCCCATTGCTTTATAAATCCCGCCCTTTTCTGGAGAGCTGGGGCTAGAGGCTTGCTCCTTCAGCTCCAAACACGCATACTTTTAGCCCAGAAAAGGGCAGCAAAAAATGACGAGGGGTTTGGAATGGCTCCCATATGAAGAGAGATGAAAAAGACTGGGACTTTTCGGCTTAGAGAGGAGACTAAGGGGGGAAGGGGAATAAAATAGAAATCTATAAAATCATGACTGGTGTAGAAAAAGTGAGTAAGGAAAAGTAATTTACTTGTTCCCATAACATAAGAACTAGGGGTCACCAAGTGAAATTAATAGGTAGCAGGTTTAAAACAAACAAAAGGAAGTTTTTCTTCACACAGAGCACAGTCAATCTGTGGAACTCCTTGCCACAGGATGTTGGGAAGGCCAGGACTTTAACAGGGTTCAAAAAAGAGCTAGATAAATTCATGGAGGATAGGTCCGTCAATGGCTATTAGCCAGGATGGGTAGGAATGGTGTCAGTTTGGCAGAAGCTGGGAATGGATGACAGGGGAGGGATCACTTGATGATTCCCTGTTGTGTTCACTCCCTCTGGGGCATCTGGCAGTGGCAGACAGGACACTGGGCTGGATGGACCTTTGGTCTGACCCGGTCTGGCCGTTCTTATCTTACAATGAGCTAAAGGAGAATTTCCTTTGGTAGTTGCAGTACTAAGTCCATTATCCTGTCAAAGTCCCAGGCCTTTGGAAGCAGAGTCAATCGTGGCAATGCACTAGGGATCTGTATTGTTGAGAGACACTTCCTAGTACCCCCCCTTGAGCTTATACGGGGTCCAAGGGCCAATCGAGAAGCCTCCAAGGGGCCTCTAGGGCAGCACTTGTCATGGTGTGTGTCTGTGCGGTTTGCAGCATGTGAGGCGGGGCAGGGTTTGCGTTCTTATTGGGATGGGGGACAGAATGTCCCCCTCCTTGCACCCACTGCCATCCCGCCGCACCGCGGGCAGGCAGAACCCCGAGCGCCGAGGCTAACGCTGCCTTCCCACTGATGCCGTTCTCTCCGCACAGCCTGGCTCTTGGCCAGCAGCCAATCAGATTGCTCAATTTGCACAACTCATTTAATAAGGAGGAATATGAGGGCTGTCCCGTGGGAAATGGGAAGTTAGCGCGAGCCGTTTCCAAGCGACTGCGGAGTGTTGCGTGGGGTTTGAGGAAGCAATCAGGACTCGCATAACAAAACGGCACCTCATTCTTATGTCTCTAATCAGGCCGGGGTTTTGCTGCAGTCCTCCCTGGTCTCACAAGCGACGAGAGGCTGGAGCTAGCAGTATACTCAGACAGATCTGTGGAACGCCTGCAGGTACGTGCCCGGAACCAACGGCTCAGCATGGAGACTGGGGGCACTGCACCGCCGGCTCTGCCACCTTGGAGTGGAGACGGAGAGCTGACCACTCGTGCTCATTAATATCCCTTGCAGGCTTTCCAAGAGTCCAGGTGTTAATCTTGTTGGGATGGCCAAATTCCAACAAGCTGTTGACCTCAATTTCCCCTGCAGCTTTGAATGGGCAGAGTATTTTTCAGTTCCTGCGCTCCACTGTTGCCATGCCCTGTTGAGCAGCTGCTGTGTTTCAGGCCAGAGAGGGTAGCATTGCAGTGGTGGGAGAAGTGAGCCCTATATCCATTGCCACGGTTCTGCCGTGGGAGCCTACCGAAGGGGACGTACCACGCTGGTATAAACGTAAGAATCATTATTTGGCAAATGTTCCAGGGAAAGCCGGGAGCTAGGGGCTGCCATCCGTGAGGCACGGGGCCTTACGGCGGCTATCCCACGGGCCTTTTTAAAGGATTAGTAGGGATTACAGTGGGATCTTGTGACTATCCCATGGAAATTTGGAAGTGAGAGAGAACAATCAATTGGCTGCAATGGACTACAAAAGCCGTCCCGTGGGTATTGACGGATTAGAGAGGAAGCTAGACGGAGGTTGATTTTAAGAGATGGTGGTAGGCACACACCTGAGCGGAATAAAAACAAGGTATCAATCGTGCAGGCTGAAAACCGAGAATGAAAAGCAGGAGAAAGCAAATTAACGCTGGGCAATTCCTTTGCAAGCCCTTCCGCTCCCCTTGACTTCACTGCGACGATTCACCTGCTTCAAGACAGGCATGTGCCTAATTACCTTGGGCCAGGTTCTCAAAGGTATTTGGGCACCTAATGACGGGGAGAGGCACCTAGCAGGATTGTCAAAAGGACCCGAGCAGTTTACACGCCCAGCTCCCTCTCACCCTCCAGTCAGGCAAACTACAGGCAAATGGACCGTTGTTCTAGTACATTTCCTAGGGCTTGGTCACTTACCAGCATTCTGGGAGTGGGCCCAGCTGCAATCCCTGATCTACCCTCTGAGCAGCCCCAGCTAAATCCTGCGGTTCAGACTGTGTCCTGTCCCTTGACGTATCCTGAGCTAGACGCTTCCTCTCTCTGTGCAACTGGGCAAGGAGGCAGGTGGAGAAGCCCCTGCCCGCATGCCCCTCCGCAGCCGCTTCACTGCTGGAATAGGGGGACTACAAAAGGCTGGTAGGGGCAGTGGCACTGGTCTCCCAATGGCTCTGGAAAGGGCAGGTGCACATCCACCCCAGCCAGCAGTGTTAAGCCCAATGCCACTGCAGCTGTCCCCGGGACAATGCCCCCCTAGGTTGCTCCTGGGACAGTTAGCCTCTACTGCCCCACTGCTACAATGCTGCCCCTTTGCAGTCCAGGCCCCTGCTTTTACAACCTGCTTGGAGCACTTTTTGTTTGGCTATTTGCTCTTCAAAGCCCCTGCGTGCTCTGCCGCGGAGGGGGACTTCTAGTCACCTCATTTCTTCCCAGTTGAGCAGGGGTGGGGAGCCACCTGGCTGCGCCGCATCCTACAGGCGCACTCAGGCATGCGTAGGTGGAAAGTGGAGGGCAGGTAACAGGGTTTCGTGGGGGCTGAGAATGTACTTTACAGTCTGGGTTATAAACCCAAGGATGTGCTTTCCCAGTGTATGGAAACAGAATGAAACTAACAAAACCCCAAGCCTCCGTGTATGGGAAAACCAACAAGAGTCACAGGGAAGCGTCCCCACGTCCTTCTCCCAGGGCCACCGAGACGCTGGTAACTGTGTGGGAGACCTGCCTAGACACAGCATTAGACTTCCTGAAACCTGCACCCTTTGTCTCCTGAGACACCCAGAACTCGTTTGCTCTGCACCGGTTGAAGTGAAGCAACCATAGATACAGGAGCCCAGACTCGCCTTTCATCCTCCCACCATTGTCCTGCCAGCATCCAGAGGGTGGGGAGCTTTCCCTTTGGATTCCAAGATGCTGTTGATCAGTTAGATCGCTCTCCCCCCCTTTACTGAGTTCTTGGGGAGTCCAAAGGAGAGCTGATCTTGCCTGTCAATCTGGCCCCAGCTGTGGGCGTTGAGCTGAGCTCTTTGGAGAACTGGTCCTGTTCCTCTCTAAAGTTCTGCCCCTGCTTGGGAGCATGGCAGAATCCAATAAACCTCTCACGAGGGCGACTTTTCCTTCATGCGGTCCCCTCCTCCCATATGCCAGACACAGCCACCCCGGATCTCTCAGTCCTGTGTCACTCCTCTACGGGCAGGTGAAGCTGGCGGACGCTGGCATGACAACTCGCACCCAGATGAGGAGAAACGGGAAAGAGGACAACCAAAGGGAACTGCGTCACACCGCCTGCCCCACTCCAGGTCAATATGGGGAAGACACCCATGGGAGCAGCCTTCAACCTGGTCTCCATCATGGATTTGCAGCTCATCTCACAGTTGGATTTGAGGCTAATTTTCCAGCTCCTGTGTCCCTGATGATAGCTCTGTATAGAACTGGAGTGCCTCACTTGCCAGGAGACAACGGGCTGACCCAAAGTCTCCTTCTGCTGCCTGGTGCCCAGAGAGGGAAATGGTAAGGGACTTCACGTAGAAGACGTGCAAAAAGCAGCCCAGGATAGACAGGGATTGCAGACACTTGTGCCCTAGGTCATTGGTTGTCAAAATTCAGGTCATGATCCAGCCCTGGGTCGCAGACTGTCAGGTGCTGGGTCGCCTTGCTCAACACCCAGGGACCCTGGTGGGCACTTTGAACACCCTTGGCCAATCCCCACGCATTCTGACACTGTGCTCGGCCCTCGAAGGGGCCAGCAGCAGGTCGGGCTCCTAGGCAGCAGGGGCATGGGGCTCCCCCACCACCCCTGCCCTGAGTACTGGCTCCATGCTCCCATTGGCCTGAAACCAGCCAATGGGAGCTGTGGAGGGTCAGTGCCTGCAGGTGAGAGCCATGTGTAGCTGCCTGCCCCCGCCTAGGAGCCGGACAGGTTGCTGGCTGCTTCTGGGGCACAGCACAGTTCGTGGTGCCAAACAGGCAGGAAGCCAACCTTCGAATCCCTACTCACCAGAAGCCATGGGCGGTAAGCCCGTGCCCCAATCACCTGACCCAGCCCTGAACTCCCCAACCCAAAGTCTCCTGCACCCTAAATCCCTAATTCCCAGCTCCATCTCATAGCCTACAGCACCAGCCCTGGCCTCTTCCTGCACCCCAACCCCCTGCTCCAGCCCAGAGACCCTCCTATACCGTGAATCCCTCAACCCAGCCCCACCCCACAGCCCTCACCCTGCACCCTAACCCTCTGTCCCAGCCTATATCCCCTCCTGCACTCCAAAGCCCTTATGCCCAGCTCCACTGGGTCTAAGGCATCAACATTTTTTTTCTGGTGACCCAAGTGAAGACGTTTGAAAACCACTGCCCCCAAGTGCTCTCTGGCAGCACAGGAAGGGTGAAGAGTGCTTAGCTCAGAGCCTTACTGTGTCGGGTGCTGTACAAACAGCCCCATGCCCCAAATTTAAATAGACAAGACAGCTAATGGGTGAGAGGAAGGCAAAATTACTGTCCCCACCTTACAGATGGCAAATGCAGGCACAAGGAGATTCAGATCCTGAGCCAACCTGCTGACATCAATTTGCTTTGAAGCAAGCTCTGTGTGACTTGCCCAGTGCCACACACGAAGTCTAGGGCAGCCGCAGGAAGTGAAACCCACGAGAGCACGCTGCCTCTCTCTGGCGCCGGTCCGAGCAAGGCTCTTATGGATTTCACTATCCCGCTGGCTCACAAGGATGAAACGGCAGATACGGGGAAACAGGTCTGATGAAAAGTGCATGTACTTACGTGACGTGCCTGCCCAAGTCTGCAAAACAAACCCCAGCTGATGGAGGCTACTTACCAGCCCTGACTATGGCCGACTAAAATATTTTCGGGCAAACAGATCGATGTTTCATCCAACATAAAAAAGTATCTTTTTAAAAAGTTCCCCTATGAACTTTTTCAATTTTAAGACAATTTAGTGCTGGATGAAGAGCCCTACGCTACGTCTAGACTGCACTGTTAAATCGGAAGAAGATACTCAATTTTGCATATCTTTTTCCAATTTACTTTCGAAAGAGGCTCTTTTGAAATTTGGCGTGTCTACATGGTGCCAAATTTTGGGAAAAAGGGCTCTTTCAAGCCATCCCTTATTCCTTGTAGAACGAGGTTTACAGGGATGGCGTAAGAGCATGTCCATTCTTCTGAAATGTTTTTTGAAAAAGCGGACACGTTCCTTGGATCAGCGTTGCTTTTTTGGGGAACCTCCGGTATCCCAAAAAATCAATGCAGTCTAGACGTAGTCCTAGCGACCAAATTAATCTGTTTAGCCACCGGATGGACAGTCGCTATCAAAGGATATCCCTATTGCCCTACCAACATGCCTTAGTCTTGTGGGCACCTTTAAAGGCCAGAGAGGAAGTTGGTCGACCAATTCACTTCCTAATTTCCTGAGACTGTCAGAGGAACCAATTGATGCTAAACAGGAGGGGTCCTGATATTCACCAGCAATTATTGATCAGTCCTCAGTTGTCATTCACTATTGACCAGGGCTGGATTTGAACCTGGCACCTACTGGTGGGAAAACATTTGTGCCTATTACAAAGCCCTGAGCCACCCAATCCCCGACATGCAAAGTGAGCTGAACCAAATTAATTTAAACAGGTTAATGCAAATATTTTGCTTGCTATCAAATCCATTACTCCATCATAAAATGCTGCAAATATTTGTTAACAGCGAGAAAATCTGTTGACTTGTTTATCAACAGGGCAACAGGAAGGTATTTTTTCCTTTTTTAAATTTTTAATGAAGAAATTACACTTCTTATTCATCACTCACTCTCTCTCATGTTTTACAGGATACTGCTAGCTACAGCGCCTACATTTATTCCAATCCAGCATAGAACAGGAGCACAACTTTGATGCGGGAGACCATACCAGTTTTCTACAAATATAAACAGCTGGGCCTGAATATTCTGGAACGGGCTAGTGATTTGGGGGACTCCAGTTCTGGAAGCTGCCAAACAGATACAGTCAAGAGGGTTGAATTTTAGAAAGTGTTGAATGCCATCCCCTGAAAGTCAGTGTAAGCCAAGCCAATGGGCCAACTCACTGTCAGGTAAAGCCCCCACAGGGGCAGAATTTCAGTCCCTTTCTTCGGGGTTTTCATTATTTAATATTAACTCAGCTAACTAATATGGACTTCATAGCTCCTTCCTGAAACTCAGCACCTGCTGCTTGGCTAATCCCCATTCCACCTACCCTCTGCAGGTATCTCTACCAGACTGTCCACCCAACTGAGACAGGGAATCCTTCATAGGTCCTTCCTCAAACCCTCCATTTCCTTCCTCTAACGGAGCAGGCTCCCTTTTATAGGCAGCACTGCCTCTGAACTGTCACATGACCCTTGGTCACATGACTCACCAAATGGCCAGAGACCTGAAGCAGAGCACTGGGTCACGTAGGGTTGTGCACCCCAGACATGTCAGGCCCTTTTAGGATGCAGTCTTGCCAGTGTTGACCATTGAAAACTCCTGAACCAAGCCTGAAAAAAAAATCATTACACTGGTTTAAAACTAATGAGATTTTCTTAGAAATCAGATTTTTTTTGGAGAAAGAATAATACATTTGGGATTTTTTTTTTTTTTTTTTTTGCCTTCTGTTTTCTGAATCTTTAGGGTTGTTCACTTAGCTCATATTTCATTTCTTTTAATGAAAGCTGAGGTTCACCCCCAATCTCTGGACTCCAGGAACTGGGCCTTTAAGAAAAACACCAAAGATTTATATGATGTGAAAAAAAGCACAAGATTAGTTAACAATGAAGGGGGTTCAAGAGGGGAACCTAGAATTTTAGCTGCTTTGGAAAGTGCCCACTCCTGGTGTGCAGATATCATGGTCATTTCAGCAAACATTTGCTTGAAATTTAACCAGCCTTTTAACAAAATCCACTTGCCCGGTCTCTGGCACCACAACTGATCACAACAAAGAACAACTAACGGTATGGCAATTGCCCATCAAAAGAATTCCTTGCCTGGGGTGCATGGGTGATGGGGATTTTGTATGGTTGATATATGCATAGGCATCTTCTGCAATTCATGAAAGTAATTAGCACATCCTATTAATTCAGGCACCTGTCAACTTCTGCTCCAACTTCAAACAATGGCACTGAGTTAACTGTGTGCAAAAACCAGAAAGATATATGGAAAACTCCTGCTTTATGTCCTACTTCTGCCATCAAACCTCCCGCTAGCCTCCAAACTGCCTACCCAGGCTCAGACAATTCTGCTCAGCTCTTCTCACTTCTGGTAAACACGGGAGGAGCTGTTCACATCAATGATGGGTTGTATCCCCTTTGGATACTTCTACTGACATCCGACTCCAGTGACCGAGGAAATCAGACTGGTCTTGGATGGCAATGAGCAAGATTAGTCCTCCCCTGACTCCTTGGGGTTTGATTCAGAGCTCATGGAAGCTAACAGGAGACTTTCAATTGACTTTTATAAGACTCTAGTCTCCACCTAACAGGAGGTGCTCTTGTGTCCATTTCTCCAAACCGCTGTCAACACTTCTCTAGCCCAATGAGCATGGGTAACACAAGAACCTGTTCTGCCAAGCAGAGCTTATTCACATGAGCCAAGTCACTGAGGTCAATGAGCTTGGGCTACTCCCATATGCGATGTTTGTAGGACTGATCCCATTCGGGGTGTGGTTCTTAAACACATTCTGCATTGGCCTAGCTCTGCTGCCACTGAACTGAATTTTACCTTGGACTCCAACAGGATCAGAGTTAGGCCAAGGTGAATGCTTTTGAAAGTCTCTTCGAGCATGTCTACACAGCAGGGTGAAAGCCGAAATAAGCTTCGCAACATGAGCTACATCCATTGCGTAGCTGAAGTCAAAATAGCTTCTTTCGGCTTTTGGCGCTGTCTACACAGCAGGAAGTCTGAGTTAGAGCGCTCTTCCTCCGATTTCCCTTACTCCTCATGAAATGAGGGTTACAGGAGTTGGAGTAAGAAGTCCTCCAGCTCGACATTATGTTGACATTATGTCGAAATAACGGCTTGTAGTGTAGACGCAGAGGATGTTATTTCCGAATAACATCAGTTATTTGGAAATAACACTGCTGTGTAGACGTACCAGAGCTATCTCCAATGTGTGCTACTAGTATGGTGACTCACGGCCTGGGCACAACAAGGGGACTACCCTCTCCACTAGGAAGAGAGGAATTCAGTCTTCATGTTCATACAATCCTGAGATTCATCACCCACAGATCATCAACGGACTCTCAGCCATAACTGGGAGGGCTCACTAACTTCTGGGGTGACAGGGGACTTCATGGCCCGAACCGGCATCCAGAACTGTAACGGATGCCATACTGAGTCCTCATTCTCCATGTTTCGTTCATGAAATCCCACATGTTAGCGCAAGGGAAAATCGATGTTCTTTTGAGTCCTGGTCTTCCCCCTAGCATTGCCTCATAAATGGACCCTTCTGTATGAACAAGAGCAGTCACCTTTCCCTGGATGTAGACCGGAAACCAGTCAAATCAACACCCAACAAACCTCGTTGAAGAAGGTTTTTAAAAATCGATTTTTTCACTGGAGCAAACTTATCAACAAAGAAACCCTTTAAACAAACAGCCATGAACTGGCTAGTAATTCTCTGCTATTACTGGAGAGATGCGCATTTCAATAAAGGCTTCCTTCCCAGACCACAGCATAGCCACAATTGTGACATCCTAGTCTGTACCAACAGAAACTAAAATGACAATTCAGCATGTCACTTCTCAGCCGGGTAAGACAGAGAGAGGGGACAAGTAACATATCTGGGAGAGGACAAGTGGCATACCAGCCAAATGTCATGTCTCCCCCTAGTGGCTGCTCTGCATAGTGGATAAAAGTCTAATAGTGCTACTATCGAAGTTACTAAGGGTATGTCTACACTACGGGACAAGGTTGAATTAAGATTCACAACGTCAGCTACGTTAATTGCAGAGCTGAAGTCGAAGGACCTTAACTCAACTTTTGGCGCTGTCCATGCTGCAGGAAGTCGAAGGGAGCACGCTCTTCCTTCGACTTCCCTTACTCTTCATGGAAGTAGGATGACCGACATTGACCGGAGCACCCCTCTCTGTTCGAATTGGCTGTCTTCACTAGACCCGCTCGTTCGAACCCTAGAAGATCGACAGCGGCAGATTCGATCTTCTCTGTAGCGTAGACGTGCCCTGTGTTAGCTCAAGTAGTAGAGGCTCGTGCTTTGGTGCTCAAGGAACTAAGCTCAGTAGCTGCTGACAGTTTGTGGTAGGATTTGCTATGGAAGCTTATGCATGGTCAAGATCTAAGGTAGTGGAAGAGTCCATTCTTTGTGAATTATTCCCATCAGTTCCCCTCTCCCTCCCAGAAATCAGACAATATATTATCAGGGAAATCAGCTTGTGACACAGTGTATTGTCAAGCTAGATCAGAAAGGCAAAAGCTCCTATCTGCCCACAAGAGAAGGAGCAGGATTTGTGGCCTGGAACCCGGGCGCTCCTGCATTCTGCCCTGACAGTTACGGGAAGCAGAACTTCTGGGGTCTAATCCTGGCCCTGCCACCGATCTGGAACTAATCTCTGTGCACCCCAGCTTCTGAAGTGTCAAATGCTGTTGGAGGGCAGTTGAGAGGATCCATCTGTCAATGTTTGCACAGCCCAGACTCTCTACTCCTCCCGGTCGCACTGAGCCAATAATGCTCCTGAAGCGCAAATGACGTTCACACAATTTTAAAAAAATCGTGCCCAGTAAAGTCCAGAGTCTGTTTGCTTGGTGATGATGCCCAAAGCAGCGAGAACACAGCTTGATTTCCAGAGCCCAGGCAGGTAGAAATCTCTTGTTTGGACTGGTAAACTGAGCAAATTTGACATGGAGGTCGCTGAGGGAGAACAACCACAGAGCCACAAGATGGAATTTTTACAGAGGCTCTTTTCCAACCATAACTGCACTTCAAGTCTTCCCAGACCGGATCCAAAGGGTCCTGAGATTTGAAACCAAAGCTGTGCTAGGTCCGTTAGGCCTCATCCCTGCCACAAGCACAGTTATCTGATTGCACAATCAGTTAGCAGCAATATTCTAGTGTCTGTGCAAGGGGGAAGGGACGGAGTGTGAACAAGAAAAGGTCAAAGACAGATTCCTCAGCTCCTACACACAACAAGGGGAGAGAAAAATGCTGACCCCAGAAACAGAACCCTTGTGTCTCTGAATAATGCTGGAGCGTAGGGTTGCCAGATGGTTTCAACAAAAATACCGGACACACTTGACATTATACCACAATCTACATTACATCTGATTTAGAAAATACCGGACATTTCTATTTTCTCCATTTGTTTCCCGAACAGAAAACGGAAATACTGGACTATCCGGTTCAAAACCGGACACCTGGCAACCCTACTGGAGTGACAGCTGAACCACCAGGAAATGCACAACCTGCTCAGAGCAAACCAGTTCTCTGGCCGACCTGTAAAAGGGACAGCCATGAAGAGTTCTGTCGTCTCACGTGCAATGGGGAGAGGAACAATGGGTTTGAGCTAGGGAATAGCTAGTCCCCGAACAGATCTAATCTTGCTGATAGGGCTCTGCTCTCTAATGCATTGCACCTTTTGTGCACATGGAGTTAATTCTGTTAATGAGTTTCATGCCCCTGTTGAGGGCAGTGTTTGTTTAAAAGCACTCAGCCGTTTTCCTGTGCAGTTTTTAACAGGTGCATGCAAACATGAGCTTTCCCACACACGGGTCTCCGGGCGTGTATGTAGCTCATACAGCCTACCACGGGTTATCAGGACTATCACAAGGTTCAGAAAGAGAACCAAATACATTCATGGGACGTAGGTCCATCGATAGCTGTTAGCCAGGATGGGTAGGAATGGGGTCCCTAGTCTCTGTTTGTCAGAGGCTGGGAATGGGAGTTAGGGGAGGGATCACTTGATGGTTACCCATTGGGTTCACTCCCGCTGTGGCTCCTGGAATTGGCCACGGTCGGCAGAAGGACACTCGGCTAGATGGACGTGTGGTCTGACCCAGGATGGCCAAGATAGAACCGCTAACCCTCCATGTCAAACTTTACCCCTTGACCTAAAGGAACTGCAATCCACTATGCTAGCAGGTTCTGATGCAGTATTACACCCATACCCAATGTGTTACTTATATAAAGTCTCTGCACCAGTTTTCTCAGCGATGGATCGAAGGTAAAACTATTGACCTACCTCAGAGGGCCGTTGTGAAGTTTTAGTAAATTAAGGACTGCCAAGTGCTTTGAGATACTCGGATTAAGAGGCGAGTGAATATTTTTCCTGGCACTTTCCAATTTTTAAATGGATTCACTGTATAGGTGGGACCTCCCTGGCCCGGCACCCGCAGGACCTGAGCGGTCCCGAACCAGGGACTTTGCCGGATCAGGGGAGTTCAGTGCTCCTCTGCTTCTGGGCTGCTCTCTTTGGGGCTCTCACCCGCCTGCCCACATGCTGCCGCCAGAGTTTCCTGGGGTTCTGGCCAGCCTGGCCACTGCCAGTCCCGCTGCCACTGGGGGCTCCCCTTGCCAGGCCACCCGGACGCCACCAGTCCCCCTCTGACACAGCTGGCCCTGCTGCCGGTTCCCCAGGGCTCCCCAGGCACCGCCGGGCTCCGCTGCTGCTGGGGGTTCTCTGGCCAGGGCTGCCCGGTCACCCCAGCCCGCTGCCACTGGGGGTTACCCAGGGTTCCCTGGTCCGGGGCCACCCAGCCACCGCCAGCTTCCTGCCAGGGCCAATCCTGCTCCCACCGGGGGTTCCCTGGCTGGGACGGAGGCTCCCCAGCCACCACCTGCTGCTGGCCCAGCCCGGGCTCCCCAGCCCTGCGTTCTCCCAGCTGGCTTTCACTCCTAGCCTCCGGGGCTCTTTGGTCCAGCAACATCCATGGCTCTGCCAGATCAGAGTCCTGGTTTGGGAGGTTCCATCGGTAGCTGGTTTTTGCACTCCGTCATGAGCTTCCTGGGAATAGTCTGGTAAGCGAGCTTGCTGGCAGGACTGTTCATGGGAACAGTGGCTTTTAAGCAGATACCAGAGAACATTTTTGGAAAGTGAATTTAAAGTTTGTCATTGGGAGCATTCAAACCAGAAATCTGAGTCTTAGTTATGTTGCTAACCCAATCAGGGAACAGAACACCACCATGCGGCCTATGAGGCCATTCAAACAGCTCATGGTTTGCATCTTGAATAATCGCAACAAATGGCTTCTGACCAATCAACAGGCCACAAAGCATTCAGCCAAAAACCTTTAGTAATGAATAAATGTTATTAAAATCACCAATTGTTCATAAACCATTTGGGAACAGAAAAAGGCAGAATTCATGGACAAAATGCTCTGTTCAAAATTATTCACCCTGCTCCGAATGGAACTATACATTCAACGTAGACAAAGGGTTATGCTTCAGATTTATGAGTCAGGTGATACTAATAATAGTAATTATAATCATGTCTTACATATTTACAGACAGCCATCTACCCAAATGATCCAAAGGCACTTTACAAACTGCAGCAACAGGTAAACAAGAATCAATTAAACCTCCACTGAATATGCAGCCACCCCAGGGTTAGCTGTAGAAGAGAAGAAAGTCATGGTACCCAACAGTTTCAGACAGGAAGTGAAGAGGAAGGCATCAAGGGAGTCTAGGGACGTGGAGTGCAATTACTCAACACAGAATTTGGCCCGAGCATGAAAATAAACATCCTTTCCTACTGCCATGAAAAGGGTATTGGGTTAATTGACGCCCACAAGCACGCAGGACCTCAGTTTGAGGTCTAATCCCTTGCCACATGGTAGGGAATCGCCAAACCAACTTCCTCACTCTCCTGGGTTCCCCTTGCACATCATTGACCAAGCTTGGTATGTGAGACCCTGACAAAGGCCTGGTTACAGTCAGTGAGAGTGTAATAGTACATACATGTGTGACCTGAAAACAGCATTCCTCTAGCCGGGCGGGGAGGCAGAAGCCAGGGTGTGTGAGACTTTGGGCAAGCCAACTGAAATCCCTTTTCTCTCTCTGTGCCCAAGCTTCCCCGCTAAGAAATGGAAGTAATCATATTTACCTCCTGTTAAGGGTTCCCCTTTTGGGCAAAGTGCCTACACTCCCTGCTGTGGCAACCCTCCTGCAACCCAGCTCTCCAGTCCTGTCTGAACCTCTTGAGCTCCAAGGAGGAACTGCTTCACCCTGAGCCAACGGCTTCCTTTTAACTGGCTTGCTGGGCCCTGATTGGGTGTGTCCTTTGTGCCACTCTGTTTTTCCTGGAGGACTTCTCTATGGTTTGCTGCACAGGGTGTGGCAAGGCCACAAGCCTCCAGCAGGGGGCTTTGAGGCTCGGTCCACCCCATCACAATTCCTAAGTGAACTCAATGCATGAAGACCTTCAACATGCTAGAGAAATCCCAAGCATTATGTCAAAATGACCACAGGGAGTGGTCTTAGCTACCTTCACAATAATGTATAACAATGTGCCTAGCTCCTTATGCCGCAACGCCATTACAATTAAACATTTTCCCAGCGGTCAAACATTAGACAGCGAGGGCTGTATTCCCTTCAGCCAACATGGTGGCTTCAGCCTTCCAGCACTGTCCCTTCAGGACCATGGACCACTGATGCTGTTTCAATACATCAGCCATCATTTCTTTTTCCTATTTGGGATTTCAAATGTCGATGTTGCACAGTTTCTAAGGGGAATGGCTGAGGACTGAATGCCACTGAATTCCATCCTTCCCACTCGTCGACTGAGGAGAAAGTACAAGCAGAGACTGAAGGGAGTTTGGGGCTATAAGGAGGGGCAGGCGAGAGGGAGGATGGGGGTGGTGAGGGCAGGGGATGTTGGACACAGCAGCAGGTGGGAAGAAGAGGCAAGGGGGAGATAAATGAGGTGGAAGGGAAGTGGGATCTGTACCAAGGGGCAGAGGAGAGATAAAACAGAAATGTGTGAGAGAGAGAGAGGAGAGAGGGGGCGTACTGGGAGTGGGTTAGCACAAATATGAAGTGGAATGAAGAGAGAAAATTTTGGATTTGTAATAAGACAGGGTCACGTGTGCATGTGTGTGAAGGTAATGTGGGTCTCCAACAAGAGGGGCGGGGACACGTGTGTGGGCTTGAGGGGGAAAGGAGGTCTGTGAAGAGAGGGGAAAGGTCTGGTGTGTGTGTGGGGGTGTGTGTATGTGACGGGACAGGGGGATTTATGAAGAGAGGGAAGAGGACAAGTGTCGGGGAATCTGTGAGGAGAAAGGAGAGAGCAGGTGTGGGTGTGTGTGTGTGTGGGCTGGAGGGGTGGGAGGAGGCTCCATGAGGAGAGGGAGAGGACAGGTGTGTGTATGTGTTGGGGAGGATCTATGAGGAGAGGGACGAGGTCAGGTGTGTGTGTGTTGGAGGGTGGAGGAATTCATGAGGGGAGAGGAGAAGACAGGTGTGTGTTGGGGGAGGGATCCATGAGGAGAGGGAGAGGACAGATGTGTGTGTGTGTGTGTGTGTGTGTGTGTGTGTGTGTGTGTGTGTGTGTGTGTTGGAGGGTGGAGGGATCTATGAGGGGAGAGGAGAAGTGTGTGTGTGTGTGTGTGTGTGTGTGTGTGTTAGAGGAGGGGAGGGATCTGTGAGGGGAAAGGACAGGTGAGTGTGTGTGTGTGTGTTGGAGGAGGGGAGGGATCCATGAGGGGAGAGGAGAAGTGTGTGTGTGTGTGTGTGCGCGCGCTGGAGAAGGGGAAGGATCCATGAGGGGAGAGGAGAGGACAGGTGTGTGTAAGTGTCTTCAGGAGGGCAGTTTACATCCACTAAGCGGTGCAGGTGGCAGGCAGCATAGATGGGGCATTCCTTAGCCTTTGAAAGCCAGGACCCCGTACACGGTAACTCCGTCTCCCTGGGGAAGTGTGAAGAGAGACGGAGCAGGCGAGGCTGCCAGGTCACCAAGCTTTGTATTTGCTCCGTGAGGACCCCGGGCATTCTCTCTTCACCTGCTATTTCCACACCCACTACACTAACTTCCTGGGGTGGGGAGCTTTGTGGCTGGGAGGGGGGCATGGAGAAAACCTTGCCTCCCCTAACGGATGCCGGGGACAGCTGCTCTCGGGAAGCCGGGCCATCGGCTTGCAACTCTTGTGGAGTTTTGGGCAGCTCTGCACCAACGGAGAGCAGCTGAGTCACTGCGCTTAACAGGGCTCCTTGTGCCGTTTCCTGCGTCTCCTTCTCCGACCTGGGGCAGCGACTTCTCAGTGGGCTTTCTCCTGCTTTGGAGGGATGCTTCCGCACGTGAGCGGCTGAGAGCTCTAAGGCCCAGCGCTGGGCAGGGTGCTGCAGTGAACGCTTCCTGCCCTCCTTTCCTCCCGCTCCGTCGCACCTTCCCTTCTAAGAAACAGGGCCCGGCCCAGCCTGGTGGATCCCACACAGCGAGGGTGGCCGACTGTCAGACCGCACAAACCTGAACACCACTGCCCCACCCCCTGCCCCATCCCACTCACTGCACCCCCCACCCTCACTCATTTTCACTAGGCTGGGGCAGGTTCTGGGGTGCAGGAGCGGTGCAGGGTATGGGCTCTGGGAGGGTGTTTGGGTGCAGCAGGGTGTGGCAAGGGTGAGGGGTGCAGGAGGGAGTGTGGGGTGCAGGCTCTGGGAGGAAGATTGGGTGCAGGAGGGGGCTCAAGGCAGGAGCGGGTGAGGGGCACGGGTTCTGGTGAGGTGGCACTTATCGTGAGTGGCTCGTTTTCAGTGGCATAACGGGGCTAAGGCAGGCTCCTGGAAGTAGTTGGCACATCCTTATGGACCCTGGGGAGGCAGGAAGACTCCACATGCTGCCCGTGCCCACAGGCACCGCCCCCGCAGCTCCCATTGACCATAGTTCCCACCAATGGGAGAGGGGGAGTCAGTGCTCAGGGCGGGGACAGCATTAGGAGCCCCCTTCCACGCCGGGGGCTGCAGGAGTATTCTGGCTGGTTCCGGAAGCAATGTGGGGCCAGGGCAGGCAGGGATCCTGCTGCTCCAGTGCTGGGAAACCTGCCCTTCCCCCTCAGCTCGTCCAAAGCACCCCACACTCCTGCCCTCTCTCCTACCCTGTTCTTGCTATTCCAGGACTGAGACCTCCCGACCGCCCAGACTGACATCTCTGTCCACATAGCCACCCTTCTATTCCAGTACGGGGACACCCCCCCTCCCCCCATTCTGACAAGGCCTCTCAGGCTGGTCTCAACAGCCCCCTTGCTGTTCTAGTCAGAGGCCATTTCCTGGTTCTATCACTGCCTCTTGGAGACCCTGCCCCATCCCGGCACCTCCCCCAGAGCCCGCCCCTCCGCGCGAAGCCCCCCATGCGATCCCGGACAGCTCGGCCTCCACCGTCCAGCTCAGTGAACCTGTCACTCAGGCTAGTGCGACTAAGCACCTGCGCTCCGACGAGGTGATGCCACCGACGAGTCCGTCGCATTGCCTCCTTGCCACCCCCCCCCCCCCCCAGCTCTGTCTGCCCAGCTAGCAACCTGTGGGCAGCATGGTTCGAGTCCGGCTGTCTGTCTGGGGAAGGAGGGCTGACACTTGCCAGGATCCCCATTCCCTGCCACTCCCGGTTCATCTGAACCGAGGCACACATCACTCCTGCCATGGCACGGCCCCTGTGAGCCAACCTGCTCCATGGTCTAATGGGCTTCAAAGCCGGGGAGGAGGTGAGTGGCTGACGCTTCTCAGCCGCTCAGCTCGGCCTGGAGCTAATGAGGCATCTCGAAATTAAAAAGTGAACTGCAATCCCCAGCAGGCCTGTCCTCCTTTTGGCATTAGTTGGAGTTCTCTTTCTCGCTCAGCGAGAGCCGGCGAGCGGCTTTCAGCTCCGTCGAGGCCCTGTGTCTGGGCAGCGCACAGGGATCCTGGGAGGGGGAGCGCCTGTGACTTAGGAGAGGTGTTTGCACGGACAGGATTCCCCCCTTCGCCATGCACACAGTCACCCCCATGGCCGCCCCTTCACCTCATCCCAATAGAGCAAGGCAGAGAAGATAGAAGATGGGATACAGGTATCAGAGCGCGGGAGAACAGGGGAGGCAATTTGGGCTGGTAGGGAGGGGGGGCGGGAAGTGTGGGTGGGAAGGGGAGGAATTTGGGTCTGGAACCTGGAGCGGGTGAGAGGGGAGAGGGAGTGAACAGCAGCTCTCCTGTCCCTGGGATGGATGGGACACAGATTTGTGTGGGGTGGAGGGAGCGGTCCTGAGCAATGGAAAGTGGGTAAAATGGCACATGAAAGAAAGGGAGGGAGCGGGGCTCGGGGTGCTCGGGCAACTCCCGATTGCCGGCTCCAGGTGCAGCAATGTCTCATGGGAGCATAGTGATGGGGGGCACACGCCCCCCTGCCCCCATGGCAAACTGACACCTCTAGAGTGCGGCTCGGCCAGCCACAGCAGCGCTGCGAGGGAGACCTGTGAGGGGAGACCTGGGCGTGGGCAAGAACTGTCTTTGGCCCGGCTCCTCAAAGGCCCAAGATGCCTGAATAGCGTTGGGGCTGCAGGCCTCTGTGCCTCCCTGGCCTGAGCTGTGAGGCGGGGTGTGGAATCAGCACCGGTGCCAGGAGACCTTTGCTGGTGGGAGCCGACAAAACCCTTCTGGCTGCTTGTGGGCCTGAGCTGGGAGGTACACATCCCTGGGGTGTGCAGGGGCCACAAAAGTACCTCCCAGCTCAGGCCCACAAGCAGCCTGCTATCTTACCCAAGGTCAATTTTCCAGCTGCTTCTACGGATGGGATAAGGTGGAAACCTCAGCCCCTGTGGGGCAGGGCTAGGAAGGAACTAGAAAACCCAGTCAGCCATATCCACCCCCTGGTGTGGTACCACCAGCCTCTGCAGAATTGCCCAGGGATGATTTGGCTCAATGTCTCAGGGTCCCAGATAGCTCTGGGGCCTAGCGCTGGTCCAGGGAGATGGTCCTCTCCCCCTCACTAGGTTAACAATGACTGAGATGTGTCGCCCGGTCCTGTCTGTGGGGGACCCCTCTGTGGTCCTGGGGCTCGGTCCAACTCCTACTCCTACCACCAGGTCTTTTATTTCAGGGTCTGCCAGGGCAACGGACCAACACGTCCAGAGAGGCTCAATGCCCGTGCAGCCTTAGAGCGCCAATGGCGCCGCAGGGTGCCGCCAGCTCAGACCGCAAGCCCGCGGGGCCACGGAGCCCTTCCAAAGGGGGAAAGAAAGGAGCAGAGCCTTGTATAGTAAAGTCTGGAGAGCAACAGCTACACACCAGGGCGTGGGGGGTGCCCTCTCTGCTTCTACTAGGGAGATGTGGCCAGCGCTGGGCAAACAGGTGGAAAAAAATGGAGATGCTCTCATAGGTTTTAAGGTCAGATGGTTTAAGGGTCTCACCACCAGCTCCAGGACTGGTCCAGCACAAGGGTGGCCGCATGTCCTGCTTTGGCCAGGACCGTCCCTTTTGTCCTGGGCGGCCTCACGTTTTTGGCAAAACTGGGCGTTTGTCCCAGTTGGCCTTGCCAGTTGGCCACGTGCTGGCAAGAGCCAATGGGATGAATGCCAAGGGGGGTTGGCCCCTAGCAAGGCATGCAGGAATGTGCCGGGAAGAGGGGGGCAAGCAGCAACGCCGACCCCGTGTGGGTGGGCAGCAGACGGTGGCCTTGGACTGGCCCCGTGAGTGAGGGTAGGGAGAGGAAGGCCTCAGGCCAGCGCAGGGGGCAGGATGGCCACTCACGCGGGGGGGTGGGAGCCCTTGGGCCAGCCCCACGCAGGCAGGAGGCTGGGGGACACTCGGGACCTCATGGGGGGTGGAAGGCCTCAGGCCATCCCCCTGCAGTGTCCCATTTTCCCTTTGGGAATATATGGTCACCCACCAGCAATTCCTGCATTAATAACCAGCGTTCCCTGTAAGCAGAGCGCTGCGCGGCCGCTCCGGAGAGATTCCCGCGCTGCCCAGCTGATGCGCAGAGCGCCACCACCAGGCTTGGTTGCTCCTGGGCGTGCACATCGGCATATGCCTCGGTGCAGCACATTTATTCTGCACACGGAGGGAACAAATCCGCGCATGGGTGGAAAAGGTTCCCGGGACCACCGCCCAGGACTGTGGCTTTCAAATCAGCTACAAAGCGTGCACCGAGGGGCTGCTGGGCTGAATGGGCACTCGAGTGGGACGACCATCAGGGAGAGATCAGTCTTTCCACAGATCACGCACCACTCCCTGCCCCTTCCGGATCCCTGAGCCGTGCTCCCTGGGGAGACAGGGGAGCCAGTCCCCCGCAAGCCTCCTCCGAGCATTCCTGTCGCCTTTGCTCACAGCTCGACCACCGACTGTGTTTTACTGTAGCCCAATAATCCCACAGGCTTCCTAGAGGCTGTCTTGCCTTTTTTTTATGGCATCTCTGCAGCTCTTCTCTCATAAAATGTGACTGCACCAACTTCTGTGGCAGGGGACAGCCGGCTGACAGGGATGTTTTGTGGTTCCCCGGTGAGCCCTTTTCAGCAAGCCCTCCTGCAGTCCGCATCCAAAGAGGCTCCATCGCCTCCCTCTTGCTTGCCGCGTGCGACTACCCGCCATGCTCCTGAAATTCCAGGCTGCCCCGCTTTGCCCCAGGGCGGAGTCGTTTTACGTGGGAGAGTCTCTGCCCCGCCCTGAGCCTGGCTTAGAAGGGCCCTGACAGTGGGGGCGTAAGAGCAGCTCTGAGTGAGGTGCAGGGAAGTTGGAGATGATTGAGAGAACGGCTGGTTTATGGAGCAGAGAGGAACTTGGCTACTTAAGGACTGGTCCGGAGCTCCTGCCACCCAGCGTGAATCTTCCTATCAAAGGCTTCGGATCAGGTCTCGAGCGAGAGACTTTCTCCCCCCGTCAGTGGCACGTTGCCCCCTTGAAAGCAAGGACACGGAGCTGCTTCTCCGCTGTTGTCTCCAGAAGAGACGCTGGTTCCTCTGCAACCCTCGGGGCGGCTGAGATCAATTCCCACCTACCCGGGAAGGGAAAGCACCACCCCGCTCAGGCCAAAAATAACCCAAACAAGCTGAGTCCAAGACAAAGTGACTCAACCGTCACGTCATCACAGAGCCGGCTTTTGGGTTTCCGTTGGAGGCTAGTTCCCACTACTTAGCGGGCACCACTGAATACCCATCGACTGGGCTCCGTGGCCTTGTCACTATTTCCCCACGCACCCAAAAAGGAAAAGGGGCCCCCTTTCTACCTTCCTCTGCTTTGGCACCTGGGAGCTGGAAATCCCTGCCAGTGGAGTCAGCAGACAGAGATCCTGGCCGACAAACCCACAGCCTGCCCCAGCTCTGTACGAGGCGGTGAAAGGGGCAGAAGGAGGCAGCTAGTGCACCAATGTCCCAGCGCCGCCGGAACGCCAGAGTCCCTGAGATACAGACTGGAGGGCTGTGGGGGGAAAGGGGGTGGGCGGGAGTTGAAGTATTGGGTGAAGCATTGAGTGAGGTTAAACCCAGAGCAACACCGTTTATCCGACTGCGGGATGGCACGTTACAGGGGTCCGCAGCCAGCGAACGACCCCAGAATGCCAAACAGCAGCACGTGCCCACCGTAGAGACAGGGCGAGGGAGGGAGCGGAGGAGAGGGGCAGGGGCAGCAGGGATCTGAGAGGGGCTATGGGGAGGAGAGCAAAAGGAAGGCTCTACAGAGAACGACAGGCAGAGGGAGAAAACGGAGGGAGAGAGGGCAAAGGAAGCAGAAGGAGGGAGACGGGAGGAATGGGGGAAGGAAAAGAGAGAGCGCACGTAGAGGGGGAAAGCTCACAGGTCGATGCATGTTGCTAGCAGTGGGACAGGTGGCACCCGCCTACGAGGCAGCGGGGCCTCTAGTGCCTCTGCTCCATTTCCTGGAATCGCAAACGCCCCCAGCCCCAGCGCACGCGGGACCCTGGCTCACCGTACCTCCGAAGTCGGGCCTAAGGCGGACGTCATACCCCTTCAGCAGTTTGTCCACAATCTCTTTCACCACAGAAATGTTCCCGGTGGAGGGGCTGAAAAAGAAGCAGCAGAAGTTCTTGTCAGCGTCCTCACACGGCAGAGGCATGCGGCGGGCCTGGCGGAGGGCCGAGACCCTCCCTGGCGTACAGGCTGCATCCCGGTGAGCATGCGCAGGCCCACACACGCTCCCTGCCTCACACATGAGCTCTTCCTCTCACAAACACCCCCTCCCCGTCTCTCTGGCATCACAGTCCTCCTCTCTCACACCCCCGCACAACTATCCTGTCCCTCTTCCACACTGCACACGCCCTGGCAAAAACAAGCCCATGCTTTTGGGACACCCATGCAGTTTAAAAAGTCTGTCAACCAGTCCCTAGAGGGGGTGGTCCCCTTGGGCACTTACATGTGTCCTGTAGAAACTCATTCGCTTTCTCTCACTGCGCACACACACTTGCTGTCCCTGTCACATACACCCGCACAACACTGTGCACACAGCCTCCATCTCTGTCACACTCTGCAGCCTTTCAACTTTCTTCCCACCCCCTTGTGTTCTCTCCTGCACACACACACACACACACACACACACACACACACACACACAGAGTACATAACTCTGTGTCTTCTACCATGCACACACACTGGGCTTCCACACTTTATTCACACACACTCGCTGTATCTCTCTGACACACTAAATTACACACAAATTTGCCTTGTTACACACCTCCAGATGCCACCTCCCTCTCACACTGCACGCACACCTCATCTGTAACACGCTAGGCACTTTCTCTCTCTCACACACACATTACATAGAAACCCAGATTCATCACACATAATACACACTGAACTCCCCAGGATATTTACTCCCAACCCAAATATTCGCCTATCCAATCTCCCTTTTGCATTCTGTATACCCAGGCATTCTCTCAGGTTAGCCATGCACCAAAGGACTCTCGCTCTCCTACACACACGTACCTAGACAATATAGCGATGATCTTTGGCCTCTGAAAATAAATATGTTATCACTGTATCACAGCAGCTTGTAATTTGGTCTTAGCAACAGAGAGGCAGAGAGGGAAGAAGAGTCCATCTTTGGCTCAGTGTGCCTAGATCATGGTATTTTCCCTCCCAAGCCCTGTGTTTTCCTTCCCTTGCTACTGGCCTTCCAATTCCTCCCAGCCACGTGAACAAGAGGGCTGACCTGCATCAAAGAGCCCTAGACGCAAGGGAAGTGATAGTGGAATGACAGGCAGCAAGAAGCTACACTGAACCTCCAAAATACACGAGTGCAGGTGTTTCCACTTGGGTGGTCCCCCAACCCAACCTTCGGCCCAGCTCTGTTTTCTATGGAGCTTGGGTACACATATAATCATCAAATAACAGTCTTTGCCCTCATAGGTTGAATGCCAAATCCCATGAAAAAGACACTTCTTCCAGGCCATCCTTCCTTCCACAACAAATTAGTCTAGGATGTAAAGTGGCAACACAATATACTACCCCTTCCACCAACCTGGGTGTCTCCCTGGATCTGGGGAGATTGTGGGCACAAGCCCTTGTACACGTGGCGGTGATTTATGCGTATGGACCTACATGGTGTGCATGAGTCTATGTGTGAGCTAAGTATGTGCAGAGACCTGTATACACAAGAGTATGGATCAGCATGTGGATGGCTATGCAAAAACAGAGCTCTCTCTCTGTGTATGCTGTACATCTGGGCACACAGATATGTGTATGTGTGTGTATTAAAGATCTATCTGTAAAGGTGCATGAATATGTGAGTACAGGTGCATGAGTATGAGGTAGGAACGTGGGTAAATTGATTGGTCTGGGCAGGTGGTTTTCATCTGGATACTTGAGCCTGTGTGTGCCTGGATACACCTTCAATCAGAACGTGTAAGTGTGAATGTAAACCAACAGTTTTATCTTGGCACAGTCTAGGCACACAGAAAAACTGTCCAGTGAATATGCTGAAGGACATGTGTATACGAGTTGGGTTTCCTATACATGTGCCCTTTTTATTTATTTAAGTATGTCTTTACACAAGTTCACAGGAAAATGGGGGAGGGGCGTACCAATGAATGTGTACACTTGTCTCTGTGCATACACAGGGTATATATATTTGTGTAGATAAGCATGTACTGGACTTATGGATGTCTGCACACATATTTGCATGGGCATATATTTTGGGACATTGTATAGGTATATACAATCCCGGATACATTGTATAGGTATATACAACTCCGGATACATGTGCATTTAGTTGTACACATGTGAGTGCGTGTGTACAACCAGGTTTTCATATATGCGTACAACAACCCAAATGCTTCATGCTTCACCCTCAATGGAATTTACAAACTTGCATTCATCCCCCACAACAAGCCAGGAGGTTAGAAATGATCCTTACTTCCATGTTACAGACAGGGAAATAGGCAGGGAGGGAGTACGCGTTGTTTCCAAAAAAAGTCACACAGGAAGTCTAGAACCGTGGTGTCCCAGTCTTCCCCACAAACTACAAATATCTGCCCCCAAAGTCAATGGGAGCTCGTGTGTGCTAGGAAAGAAAAAGATCTTCTGTCTCTTTAGTTGTGTGCCTGTCCTGTAAGGCCACCTACCTTCCTCTGAACAAACAATCTGTGTAGCTGCACAGGTGTGGGCATGTGTCTGTACCTTAGCGCCAAAACATGGGTGTGTGTCCATGTAGGATACAGTCCATGTGTGAACTGTATATATATCTCTTTCAATATTGTACACTTGAGACTGAGCGGGTGTGGACGTGCACTGTACATGTATGCGCGCATCCAAAGGTATCGATCCTGTATGTGCGTGTAAGACGCTTAGTGAACATGGGTGCGCGCGTACATGCCGTGTATACATCATGCATGTGTGAAGGGTGTGTGTTTACAGTATGCCAACTGGAGTCTATGCATCTGCACGTGCCTGGCCATATATGAGAGGGCAGAATCCACATGCGCCTATGGCAGAAGTCTGTGTATATTTCTCAGTGTACAGTGTATGTGTCATGCATTAAGCAGTAGGAGTCAAGGGATGTGTGTGGGCATGAATCTGCACATGTGCCTGTGTGCAAGCACCTGTGTCGTTGTGTTAACAGGGAACATGGATTATAGATATAGATTTGTGCCTGGCCTCAAACGTGTCTTAGTGCAATATTATATAGGCAAGGGTATGTGAGTACAGAGCCAGTATGTAATAACCCTGTCTATTAATGCACTGTGTAAATATGTATACACGGTATGTGTGTGTGCAGTGGATAAATATTAGTGTAGAAATGCACTCCACCTACATTGTCCACTATGGATGTGTGTACATGTGTGAATGCATGGACCTTGTGTCCATATATATATATAGTCATATCTCTGCATGTGTATATGCGATACATTACTAAGCAGGCATCTGTGGACGCATGCATTGCGTGTCTAGTATCCTGCCCACAGTATGCGATATGATACACTGTATGACTGTACACTTTATATAGTAATGCATACATAGATGTGTGTGTATGAATGGCACATATAGCCATATGGTTATATTTACATGTGTGCATGCAATGAATAAATATTGCATGACGGCTGGCTGCATTGCATCTGTAACGCACAGTGGGTGTGAGTACACACATGCCTAGGACATGTGTGAGTGTGGATGCGTGTGCAGGCTGTGTCTACAGCCACATGCATGGCTAAGGCAGGCAGTGTGTGGTTTTCAAGGTAGCCCATTGCTACAATCTAGGGTTTGCGTTCAGTTCCATCCCTGCTCGCTGGGCACCATGTTTCCCAGCACAAGGCTTCATTTTGTCAATTCCCCCCACTTCGCGTCAGTTTCTCTTACAGTAGGCGACTGGGATGCAAACGAGCTGGATGGTGAGCTCCCGGCTGCAGAGATCTTGCCTATGCCTGAGCACCCTTCCTCTCCCTAATATGCAATTGACTAGGAAATAACAAACAGCAGGCATCAGGAAAGCCGTTTGGAGAAGAGACCCCCACCAACAAAACTCCCCCCCCCAGCCCACTCCTACAAGCCCACCCCCCATCTGTCCCTGCACCCTGGAAATCAAATCCTTACCTTTGCGCACAGCAGGCAAGACAAAGCGCCGCGAAAGCAGAGACAATTGCACTCAATCTGTCTGCCTGAAACCTCCACATCTCCACAAGCACGATGGAGGGAAAAAAATACGTTGGGAGGGGAGGGAAAGATCTTCTGAAATCCCCCTCCAAAAAAAAGAAAAAAAAAAGGAAAAAAAGACAACAAATAATTTCCTTTATTTTTTTTTTAAAAATCACAAGACAGTAAAAAAAAAAAATGGGGGAAATATGTATCCCCCCCCTCCTTTCAGTGCCAGTCAAAGAATTCGCCTCCTCTTCCTTTCAGCATCCTCTCGACAAGAGACATCCTCTGGCAATGGACAAAATCCCAAGAGAGAGAAAAATGAAATGTCCCCAAAATGGACTCAGCAAAATGTGGAAGCGAATCTCACAGGTAGAAAAAAGAACCCGGTCTCCCCTGAATGCTCCACTTGGATTATTTCCCCCCCTGCTATTTTGCCATCCAGTTCTGCAGATGTTGCATGGATCCTGTTATCCACCTTCAGAGAAGAGGAGGAGGAGGAGAAAGAATGTGTGTGGATGTGTGTGTGTGAGTGAGTGAGTGTGAGAGTGTGTGGAGGGGGGCAGGGTGACAGTTATCTCGCAGTGCAATTTTATTCTAGATTTCACCTACCCTTTACTCTTCTGTTTCCCCTCCTCCCTCTGGGTTTTGTTTGGAGGAAGGGGGCATGCAACCCCAGGGTGCGTTTGGATTTGAGTTTACTTGCCCCCTGATGCTGTTGACTTGGATGGAGAGTGTGAAAGGGTTAAAAAAAAAACAACACAAAACAGAAGGAAAAATCCTGGGGATGCAAGAAGAATTGCTCTCAAAAGCAGAGCTGCATGGCTTCTGTATGCTGTTGCTGCAGCTCCTGTAGAGTTTTGCTGCTCATTGCAAAGTCACAAGAGGGGAGGAGAGAGAGACTTTTGTAGATTGGGGAAGGGAAAAAATCTATGGGCAAATTAGGATCCTGACGTCATGGCTGACAATATTAACCCCTGCTGGCTTGGAGAGGGGATTTTATCAAGGCCGGGGTTGGGGGAGAAGAAATGTGGCTTTGAAGGGAGAGGATGAGTCTGGAGAAGAGACCGATTAGTCCCGGAGCAGAACACCGTTGTGGCCATTCGAAACGGCTTGACAAGCACCTTTTCCCTGAATGCGAGATCCTGGGGGAGAAGGCGAAGGGCATGAGTGTGTCTCTAACCTATGGGGTGAGGAGGCCTGACAGCATTCCCAGGACACCTTTTGGGGCAATTCCTACAGGCCTCTGGCGGATGAGAGAGAAATTCTGGGCGAGAGGGTGAGCCAGCGAAAGGATCTTGCTTTGCTTTTGGAATTTAGACCGGAACAGAGCTATTGGCCCAACAAAGCACAAGTTTGGGGGTGTTGAAAATCTGGAAGTGTCAGCTCCTTACACTGCGGGTTTGCCCACAAAGCAAACAGTCATTCTCATGATGCATTCCTGGTCAGCTCTGGGTCTTTTTCTGATCAAACCCAATCATCTAAGGCAATAACCCAGCCCCGCTGTCTAAAACATGCAGCGTAGGCTTTCCTGGAGGGCTGTTTCCTGGGAACAGGGCGTGGATTCTGTAGGAGGAAGTCCCACGTTGGGTCAGATTATGGGCTCAAAACTGCATCTCTCACCACGGCCTCCGCTGACCGCTTCAGAGGCCAGTGAACAAAACAATGGTAGAGGAGGTGTCTTCCTTCCGCATGTGGAGGCTGGTTTAGGCCCTGAAGGTTTATACTCCATCCAAGCTCACAGTGGCCGAACGGGCAGAGCATTGGTCCCAATGGCTGAACTGGCCCAGGCTTAGTGCTCCTCAAGCTTCTGTCCAGGGGCCAGGCACCCAGGGGAGCTGAGCACTGACCATGCCCTTTCTTCCCCCGGCCAGAACGTTGCTCCCTGCTCTGTTGTCACTGGAAAGAGCCGCCCCCATTTCCAGCCCGCAGGGCGGAGAATTCTCTGCCGCCCCCAGTCTCATAGTGGAGAAGTTGATCCCAGCTCTGGTTTTGCAAGGGGCTGTGAGGTGGCATCCACAGCCAGGGCACTGGTTCAGGTCCAGCCTGGGTCATGCTGCTCTGACAGCCGGCCCCCGACCTGTGTGAAACGAGCTAGCGACCTTTGGGTGCTCGGCCACTCACAAACTTACAGCCAGAGGGTAGCTGGCAGGCTCAGGCCAGAACACACCATGGCAATGGAAGTTCCTACATAGGCTGCTCCTCTGGGCTGGGGTGGAACCGGCTAACGGGGCAGCGTGGAGAGAAATGGGCAGGGCTACTCGCCAGACTCTGCTTGGTCTGCAGAGAGGGGTGAGGACCAGTTCAGAGCCTGCGTGCTAGGACCGGTAAGGGACCACGCACAGTAGCCTCTCAGGGTCTGGGCCAAGATTTGCAGAGGGCCCTCTGCGGTGATTAAAGAGGACTGGAAGAGAATGGGGAGCGCTGTACCCCACTTCTGGGGCAGCGGTGAGCATCCTCAGCCTCTGGGGCGCTCACCACATGCCTGGTGCAGGGGCGGGGGTCCTCCCTCCTGTAACACACTGGGCCAATCTACAATGCCATGGATTCACCCAGCTCTCACAGACCAGCTCTTGCAGTGGCTGCTGCATCTCCTCCATGGGACAATAATCGGTACACGGACAGTGCTGCGCAGATCGGCAGCACCCAGACCTTACAGCCTGCTTAATAGGAGATGAACTCCAAAGTTAGCCAGCCCGGTGTCTTCAAGAGATGACATCAGGGCAACACCCGTGTAGTTAGGCTTGGCCCGAATCATTTTTTCATAACTTTGGCAGATAAAAATCGGTGTTAAGCATTTTTTTCCTATTTTTATATTGTCTCAGTTGCACAGAATTAAGCAACTTTAGCACTGGGGGTTTTTCAGTTTTTGATTGGTTTAGATTTTCAAACTTGTGGGAAATTACAGGGGATCAATCAACAATTACTTTGTGACAGCCGAGACGGAGATTCAAAAAGTGAAAGCTTTATAACCTTTATGTTAAAAGACGGTCAACATCACATGTCAAAATCGACAATGTAAATATCCTTAAACCAAACGCCAATCAAAAGCTCTCAAGAGGCACTTGACTTACGCTGCCTGTCTGCACATCTGATTATTATCAATGGAAATATTTTTTGTTAGGTTGGGTGTCTTCGGTGAAATCGACATTTACTGATCAAAACGTAACCCTTCCGAGCTCATCTGTATTAAAGGCGTGTGCTGTTCCATACCTCAGGAAGTAGACTGGCTCGGCTTGTCTACTGCAGGAGGGTCACAGGAACTGGCGGAGCGGTTCAGAACTAGCATTCCCTTGTGCGGCCACACAGAAAAGATTTAGATTTAGCTGATTAGCAGAGTGCCCACTGCTAAGGTTTTTTTGTTTCTACTGGTTGTGCCTTGGTGCACATATTCTGCACCTGGATGGAAAAAATTAGAGGGAACATTGATCAGAACCATGTTTCTTCTAGACATGGGGCACCATTTCAGATTTCGGTAGGGAAGGGGTGACTTGTGCATGCCACGATGCAGGGGGCAGACTGAGGGCATGGGGGACAGAACGAGGACAGCAGCTTCAGCAATGTTACTGAGCATGCTCAGTACAAGTCAAGCAGTAAATCGGGTATTGACTCCATCCACTCTTCGCCTTCCCCCCCCTCCACGCACACACACACATCACCTCTTTCCAGGGGCTTCTAAGGCACTTGAAGTCTCTGGTTTTTTGGCAGATGACTTAGCAATTATCTGACAGGAGCACTGTATCTAAGTCCTATATAAAAAGAAAGAAAATTAAATAAATATTAGACCCGCTCAGCTCTAATAACATCTTGTGGCAAGTTACTTAAGGGACAGTGGTTAGCCTTCTCATTTTAATATATATTCTTTCTTTATTACGAGTTGTGCAGAGAGACAGACAGACAGACACTGTCAGGACTCCTGGGCTTTATCTCATCTCCGGAAAGGGTGTGGGGGCTAGTGGGTTACATCGGGGGCAGGGGGCAGATACACTGGGGCTCTGTATAAGAACATCAGAATGGCCATACTGGGTCAGACCAATTGTCCATCTAGCCCAGTATCACCAACAGTGGCCAACGTCAGGTACTTGAGAAGGCATCAACAGAAAAGGGAATCAAATGATCCATCCCCTTTCACCCATTACCGGCTTCTGGCACCATCCCTGCCAATCCTGGCGAGTAGCCATCGATGGATGCATCCTCCATGAACTTATTTCATTCTTCTTGGGATCCTGTTATAGTTTGGGCCTTTCCATCATCCCCTGACAAAGAGTTCCACAGGTTGACCATGAAGAAATTTCTTTCGTTTGTTTTACATCTGCCGTTTATACATTCCATTGGGTGACCTTCTTGTGTTAGGTTTGTGAATAACTAAATAAAATTTTTTATTACATTTTTCCACGGCCTTCATTATTTTCTAGACCTCTAACTTATCCTTCCCCCCTCCTTTTTTGTCATTTCTTTTCCAAGCTGAAAAGATCCAAAAGTATTATTATCCATTTGTTTCCTAATAATTCCCAATATTATGTTAGCTTTTTAGATTGCCACTGCACATTGAGAAGATGTTTCCAGGGAACTAGCCACAATGATTCCAAGATCTCTTTTGAGTAGAGACAGCTATTTTAGACTCCATCATTTCTGTATGGATAGCAGGGATTATATTTTTCCTATGTGCATAACTTTGCATTTATCAACCCTGAAGTCCATCTGCCCTTGTGTTGCCCAGTCAGTTTTGGACTTAACTATTTGGAGTTATTTTGTATCATCTGCAGATTTTGCTAACTCACTGTTCACCCCTCTTTTGAGATCATTTATGAATAAATTGAACAGCACTGGTTCAAATGCAGACCCTTGGAGCTCACCGCTATTTATTCAGATTCTTTTCCCCCCTATCTTTTAAGTGGCAGAGTTTTCATGATGATCTAAGGATCCTTCAGTTACTTGAATGACAAGCCTTTTGTTATTTTAATCATGCTGCCTCCCTCTGTGGATAAACAAACTCCCTTCCCCAAAGGCAAAGTTGGGAGCAGCACAAACTCTGTTGCAGTTAAGACATGCTTCTAGAGCTAGGGCATGTGCCTTAAGCAGACCTCCGCTATGAAATCCAGGGGTTCAAACATCGGGGAGGCGGAAGGGGGACACCCATATTCCCTGTGCTCAAAAACAGGGACCTCTCCAACTGGCATGAGCTTTTTCCATGTCCTAGGTGCAGATAGCATGTACCCAGGGGCAGATATTGTCATTAACCCTTTCGTTGCCGCAACAGTGGCCTTGTGGCAGGTGCATTTCACAGTTGGGACACAACCGAGATTAGACTGGCACTGCCGAGGATCACAGCCCAGCAAGCTCACAGCCCGCCGGAAACCCCAGCATGCTGTGTGACAATGAATCGCCCTCAAGGAGCGTGTGTCCTCCAAGGTTCTCGGTGCACTTCACAAAAAGTTTACACGTGTGGAAACTGACAGAGCAGCAGCCTGGGAAATAGGCAGGTCCCAGGCCTTTTATATCTTTCAGATCAAACCCAGCACATCCGAGCGTCAATAGATTCGAGACCAGCGCATGGGGATCACATGGCACCTCCACAGAAGTCACATTGTGGCCTTGTCTACACTAACCCCCCTCTGTCGATCTAATCTAGGTCACTTCAGCTATGTAAACAGAGTAGCTGAAGTGGATGTACTTACTGCGGCGTTTTATGTGAGGTAAGGTCGGAGCAGGCTGCTCTCCCCTTGACACCAGCTACTCTTCTCGTCCTGGTGGGGTACCGGTGTCGACGGGAGTACTCGGAGATCAATTTATCGAGTCTAAGCAGACATGATAAATTGATGGCCGATGGATTGATTACTGCAGTGTCAGTCCCAGGCATAGTGGAGACAAGCTCTTAGTAAGCAAGGTGCTGTGTTCTGCATCAGGTTTCCTCCTCATTTCCAGGGGAGTGGAGGGGAAGTTTGACCTGGGCATAGGCATCAAATCATAGAAATGTAGGGCTGGAAGGGACTTCGAGAGGTCATCTAATCCAGCCCCCTGTGCCAAGGCAGGACCAAGTATAACAAGGGATGGTCCCTGGCAGGTGTTGTCTATCCTGATTATTAAAAAAAACAAAACCAGTGACTAAGGCCACGTTTACACTGGCACTTCACAGCGCTGTAACTTTCTGGCTCAGAGGTGTGAAGAAAAAAAAAAAAAACCAACCAACCCACACACACACCATCGGAGTGCAGCAAGTTACAGCGCGGTACAGCGCCCGTGTGAACCAGCCTACAGCTGTTCTCCCAGCACGGTTCACCACTCCCCACACAGAGGTGGTTTATGTAGAGCGCTGGGAGAACTCTCTCCCGGCTCTCGAGTGTTAGCCACATTCTCCATTCAACGCGCAACCGTGTTCAGTGTAGACAAAGCCTCAGAGTGCACATCCTCCTTCGGCAGCCTTCAGGCTGAACTATCGTTATCATTAGAAAATGTTTCTTAATATAGGACCTATTCAGGTTATGATCTCCCTTGCTGCAGATTAAGTTCATTACTTCTTTTCCTACCTTCACCGGACAAGGAGAACAATCGCTCCCAGTTCTCTTTATAACAGCCCTTATCATATTTGGAGACGGTCATCAGTTTCCCTCCCTTCCTCCCCCGCTCAGTCTTCTTGTCTCAGGACTGAACATGCACAGTTCTTCTAACTTTTTCTTTCATGGTCCTTTCAACCTTGATCGTTTTTGTTGGCCTTCTTTGGACGCGCGCCAATTTGCTCACATCTTTCATGAAGTGCGGACCCCAGAACCAGACACAGTACTCCCGGTGAGACCTGACCAGTGCTAAGCATTGTAGCATAATACCTACCTTGATATTAGCTTTTTTCACAACTACATCACATTGTTGATGCCTATTCAATTTGTGATGCATAATAACCTTCCACAGCACTACTGCCTAGCCAGCTATTCCACCTTTTGTCACTCTGCCTTTGACTTTTCCCTCTTAAGTGAAGTAATTTGCACTTCTCTGGATTGAATTTCCCCTTGTTGATTTCAGAGCAGTTCTCTTTTGCTGGTAGCACAGTCCACCTCCAAAAGATACTCTTACTAGCTTGATGCAAGGAGTGCTCTTCTTTGTTGCCGCAAGATTATCTAACAGATGGATGCAACTGACCCCTTCCAAGTTATGAGGCGAGAGACAGTGGTCATATCTCCAGCCCTGCAAATCCACAGCTATCCACGTTAGAGCCGCAGATGTGGGTGTGGATAGCCGTAGCTCATTTTTGAGGCTAGGGGTGCAGATGTGGTTATCAATTTCGTATCTAGAATCCTGCAGATCTGTGGATAACCACAAGTAGCCTCGTGCGCAGATGCATGTATTTGCAGATGCAGACACCGATACCAATTTTGTATTGGCACAGGGTTCTAGTCATACCCACTAAAGTTACAGGGCAGATATGATCCACACCAAATCTTCCAGGCCATGCCACCGTGCTAGCAACACCACTTCCAACCAGTGTGCCTTCTAATTGTTTCTAACTCTGTGTGGAGTACATTTTGTCGTGTGCACCAAGGCATGTGCAGATGTGCACCACCAGTAGAAACAGATGTTGCCAGCTGTGGCACTGTGGATGCTCTGCTAATCAGCTGGGCAGCACTTGAATCTCCCGTGAGCGGCCGCCCATGCACTCCGCTTACAGAGAACACTGCTTCCAACCTTCTGGATTAAGCCTCCTGCTTCAGTGCCTCATCCTTGCCGCAGACTCTGAGATATTCAACAGCACTGCTTGGTAGTTATGGGCACAGTCCAGCACTGTGGGACCTCCTTGGTGCCTGCCATTTTACAGACACAAAGAGGGTTGGGCAGAGGAAATTCGCCAAGCCAGAGTCGTTGTAGGAGGGAGACAGAGGTCAGTTGCAGGGACTGGTGTGAAAAGCTAAAGTAGCATTTTCCTGGAAGCTTTGCATGGACAGCAAGGCAGCATAGAGAATTCCTGTAGACAATTTGGTTTGCTGATAACAATCCACCATGTGCTACATGTCCTCAAGAAGCAGACAGACACACCCAGGTAAAGAGTTCTGGGTAAGGTATTCACATAGGAAATGTCCCGCGTTAGGAAGTAATGTAATTGGAGCGATCACTAGAGGGCATCTGAAACACAACATGCACCGCTGCTCCTTAGCGGAAAGGAGTTACCTTTAGCAGTGAGAATCTCACATTAGTAAACAAGCTGCGGCTGTTTAACTTGCCAACATAACCACCATTCAAGGGCCACTTTCCTTTGAATGTTCATACTCAGGCTTAGTAAAAACCCCCCTCTCCGTCCTCCACTCATGTTGAGAAGAGGGCCGGCTAATTTTGTAGAGCTGAAATCTTCCAGGTGCAATGGTTTGCGCATCCATGAACAGGGACGAGTGTGAAGGAAGAGAGCCATCAGAAATAAGATCCAATGTTACAGAAGCACTTACGTGCCGCGGGGATGGGCAAAACAGGAAACGCCGAGAAAAGTGGGTTTGTTTTCATTTGGAAGCTGGCAAATGGACTGGAATAAATAAGGGACTTTTCCTTTCCAGACCCTTCGCTCTCAGATCACCCACTGTTCTGGTTTTCCCCTCAGGTCTCGTCACACTTGCTGCACCTTATACATTGGAAGATCTTTGCCATCAAATCTGTAAAGCTACCCAAGCTCCTGAATCCGACCTTTGGGAGCTGTAAACAGAGAGCTCTGACTTTGGCCCCTCTTTCATTTTAAGCTAACAGGATGCAGTCAAGTGACAGAGCCACAGAGTTTATGCTCATAAGGGACCACAAGGTCGTCTAGTGCTCACCCATGATGGTTGCTTCCAGTAATGGTCCATTCAGGGCCATTCTTGATTTAGTCCCAAGTGGTTGTACAGGATCTGATCCAAGAGGTGAATACAGCAGAACCATGAGTTAAGAGTCATCAGTCTGACATCCTTGTACCAGGGACTGGTTAAAACAATAGTAAAGAACAGAATTATCAAACACCTGGATGAACACGTTAAGTTGAGGAGCATATAACACAGCATGTTCATGCCTCACCAATCGAACAGAATTCTTTGAGGCTGTCAGCGTGTATGTGGACAAGAGTGATCCATTTGAGACTGTGTACTTGTGTAACACCGATAGGCTGAACCAAACCTGGGTCCTAGGGCATGAGCTTCTACAGAGTTTCCAGAAAAAAGAGTGGTTTTTCCAAAAAAACTTCAATTACGTCCACACTGCAATCGCATTCTTTTGAGATAAAAAAATTGAAAGAACAGGGTTTTTTTCCCCGACATTGGTAAACCTCTTTCTACGAGGAAGAAGCCTTTTTCTGAAAGAGCTCTTTCAGAAAAAGGCATGTGTGGATGGGGAAGAGAGAGTTCTTTCGGAAAGAAGAGGAAAGAGGAAAAAGCACAGGTGCCCTAGTGGCCACTCTGCCCATAGTAATCACAGCTTAAATGCGAGATAGCATCCATTCAGTGTGGACGCTATCTTTTGAAAAAGCAGATCACTTTTGTCGCGCTTTTGCTGTGTAGACGCTCTTTCGGAAGAAGTTTTTTCGGAGGATCTCTTCCGGAAAAGCTTCTTTTGAAAGAAGCCTGCAGTCTAGACATAGCCTTAGCTAAAGCCATAGAACAAACTCATTCTCTCTTTGTAAGTGGTCCAAGTGCCACTCCATGGGACAGTGTCCTACACCCAGTAGGTCTGTGGGCTGCATTTGGACTTCCAGAATGCCTCTGGCAAGGTCCCTCACCAAAGGCTTTTAAGCCAAGTAAGCAGTCCTGGGATGAGAAGGAAGATCCTCCCATAGACCAGTCACTGGTTAAAAGATAGGAAACAAAGGGTGGAAATAAATGGTCAGTTTTCACACTGAAGGGAGATGTGTAGTGGCATCTCCCTGAGGTCTGTCTTGGGACCAGAGCTGTTCAATATATGCTCATAAATGACCAGGAAAAAGGGGTGAACAGTGAGGTTGCAAAAGTTGCAAAGGATACAAAATTACTCCAGATAGCTAAATCCAAACCAGCGGTGAAGAATTACAAAGGGATCTCACAGAACCGGGCAGCAAAATGGTAGATAAAATTCAATCCTGATAAACACAAAATAATACACGTTAGAAAACATAATCCCAACTACACACATAAACCGGGGTCTAAGATAACTATTACTACTCAAAACAGATCTTGGAGTCACCATGTTCTCTTAATCTGGACAATATGCAGCAGAAGTTAAGAAATTAACAGAGTGTTAGGAACCATTAGGAAAGGGATAGATGATAAGACAGAAAAATACCATAATGACACTTGTAAATCCATAGTATACCCAGACTTGTAACATTACAGGCTGCTCTGCTCATCCCATCTCAATGAGGATATATTAAAATTGGGAAAGGTACAAGGAAGGGCAACAAAAATGATGAGAGGTATTGAGTAGCTTCCATATGAGGCGCGATTAAAAAGACCAGAACCATTCGGTTTAGAAGAAAGATGACTAATGGCTGTATGAGAGAGGTCTGTAAAGTCACGCATGGTGCAGAGAATGTATTATTAACCCTTCGCATAACACAAGAACTAGGGGTCATCTGTTGTTTTAAACCTGCTGCCTATTATTTCAAACCTAAGGACATCCTTCTTCACACAACACAGTCAACCTGTGGAATCCATCACCAAGGGGATGTTGTGAAGGCCAAAAAGCAGAACTGGGTTAAGAACTAGATAGATTCAAGGAGGTTGGGTCCATCAACGGCTATTAGTCAGGAGGGGTAGGAATGGTGTCCCTGGCCTCTGTTTGTCATGGGCTGGGAATGGGTGACAGGGGAGGGTTCATGTGATGATTCCCTGCTCTGTTCACTCCCTCTGGGGCCCCTGGCATTGGCCACTGTGGGAAGACAGGACACTGGGCTAGATGGACCTTTAGTCTGACCCAATTCGGTCATTATTATGTCCTTATCCCATCAAGGCAGAGTCTAGAGTAGGGGACCACAGTACCTCCTGGGAGCTCAATTGCTGACACCTCCCTTCGGCAGGTTCATCAAGCAGCCACAGCCCTGACCTTTTTGGAGAGGCAAGGACTTCCAGGGTACTATCTGTAAGCGGCCCTTGTTCTTCCCCAGACACCAACCTGTCCATGCAGAGGGCTGCCCTAGTCTGACCTTTGCTCCTTCCCAGAGTGCTGGATTCACTCTGTTCAGGGTATTTAGTTCTTTGGTCACAGGTTTGTAACATTGCACTGAATAAAACTGGAGAGTCTTCAGCCCTGTCCATTTGCCTCATGGCCCCAAGCAATTTCCAACCACTGGCGTCTATGGGTAACGTTCACGGAACACCCAAAAACTAAAACCTTTCCCTCTTGTAACCAACCCCCCCTCTTGTAACTGCTGGGCAACAGCACAGGCCAGATCCCCACTGGAGTAGATCGGTGTAGCTCTGCTGACTTGAATGGAACAACATTGACTTACACCAGTAGAGGGTTTGGCCCCTCAACTGACTGAACTCCTGATCTGTGGCAACGGACGGTTCAGGTTTGAACGTCACACAGTACATCACAGACCCTCGTTACTTTATTTCCTCTTCGCATGTGTACGAACGTGGTTTGCAATAGCAGCGATGCCCTTGGGGACTGGAATGTCTCATCACATTGTGACTGGCTGGGTTACAGGTCCAAGGAAAGGACAGGAGCCTTCATGCCCTCCAGACAGTTACTAAGGGCATGGCTAAACTATATCCCTCTTTCGAAAGAGGGGATGTAAATTAGACCAATCAAAATTGCAAATGAAGCCAGGATTTGAATTTCCCGCACTTCATTTGCATAATGTTGGCCACGCGGTCTTTCAAAAACAGGTATTTCAAAAGTGAAATCACCTTCTAGATGCGGTTCTTTCGAACCCCCCCCCCCTTTTTGGAAAGATCCTACACTCCTCAAAAAATGATGTTTACAGGATCTTTCAAAAAAAGGGGGGGGGGGGGGGAGACAGACGGCAGAACTGCATCTAGACGGCGGTTTCACTTTTGAAATACCGGATTTCGAAAGAACATGTGGCCACCATTATGCAAATGAAGCATGGGAAATTCAAATCCCGGCTTCATTTGCAATTTCAATCTGTCTAATTTACATCCCTCTTTCGAAAGAGGGATGTAGTCTAGACATAGCCTTAGTGATGGGAAATGCCTCCTGCTCCTTATTGCTTATGGTGTGGATGGGCCGTGACATGCAGTATCTAATTCAGTCAGCCCAGTTGACCGGAATCTCCCCTCACGCAGATCAGGGATATACCACCACTGTCGTCAGTGGTTACTCCCAAGGGAAGACAGTCAGCCCTCAATCAGTCAGATGTGCTGATATTCGTCACAACGATCTTTCCCTGCTATTTCCTCCTGCTAAAACTCGCCTCTCTTCCATCTTGCATGCCAGCCTCAGCAAAATAGCAACACAATTTCCAGTGCATCATCTTTACTACTGGAGCCAGAAAGAGCCCAGCTTGACTCTCAGATCCCAGGAGAAATTTGCTGGGCCAAAGGGTTGGCTTTGCTTGTAAACGGAGAGCATTTGCTCTGGGGAGGGAGGAATTTCTGAAGAACGTGGCTCCAAAGTCCCTCTCCAGCGTGGAGCTGTCCTTGGAGGAAATCTGCAAGCCATGAGACCAGGGAGATGGTTCCAGAAGGAAGCAGCATTCAGGGAAGCAGGAAACTGGAGCTGGTGAGTGAGGTCACTGACTTGGGGGAAGGGGAAGATTCTAGAGAGGAGCAATCCGTGAGTGAGGTCGCTGGGCCTGGAGGAAGGGGTGGGACGACAGAGCCTGTCTGCCAGGGATGATGTCACAGAGATGTTGGAGGAAAACCTAGAAGAGTGGGGCAGTTGCAGCTAGGGTGGCCATCAAGGTACCTCAAGCATAGAGGATAGTTTTGCAATTAGTGCATAGGGGGGCCCGGGGCAAAGGTTGCGGGGGTTCAGGAGTCAGGGCAGGGGGAAATGGGGTGGTTAGGCATCAGGGCAGAGGGTGGAGGGGCCCTGGACTGGGGGGGTGTAGGGGTGAGTGTGGGGGGGAAAGGGTGCCATTTTGAGAGGGTCAGGGGCTGCAGTCACACATCTCAGGTTGCTGCTGCTCTTCTTCCTCTGCCACTCAGGGAGCGAGGGGGAAGTTCACAGCCGGCTGCATCACCCTCTGCCCTCCTCTGGGCAGCAGAGAAGGAGAGGAAAGCACAAGCTGAGCCCTGTCCCCTCGCTCCCTGAAGAGAAAGGCGACCTGGTACACATGGTTGCAGCCCCCCAAAAGGGCACCAGGAGGGGTTAGGGGTTCCTCCTTCTTCCCAACTGGGAGCCACTGTTCAGATGCGCTTGGATCCAACACTTGGGCATTTTCAATTGAGAGAAGCATTGTGGAATTTGAAAGGGAAAAGGTCGAATCTTAGTCTCTCCACTAGAGCCACTCCCCCTGTTTCTCACTGCAGTGTCATTCTCCCGACTCCCAGGGAGTTTCTCCTCATTTCTAGCACTATCAGGAACTTGCCTACAGAGTCTGGATAGGTTTGAGTTTCCCCTGCATGAGTTTTGGAGCAGAAGAAAAACAAAAAAAGTTAGTAAAATTGGATCCAAATACAGGTTGAACCTCTCTAGTCCGTCACCCTTAGGACCTGACCGGTTGTGAACGAGAGAATTTTCTGGACCACTGGAGGTCAATATTGTCTAGCAGCTTTACCAACCCTTTCACGGCTTACTGCTAAACAGCACAGAACACTGAGAGCTAGGATTGGTGGCTATAAACAAACTTTATGGGACTGCGGGAAACTTGGCCACACCCATGACAAGCGGACACTCGGCTAACTGACATCATGCTGGAGCACAGACGTTGCTGCACCAGAGAGTTCTGGATTAGAGAGGTTCGACCTGTAACTCTGCTCTTTCAGCTCAAGCTTGATCAGCAAAATGGCTAAACAGTTTCCCATTGCATTTCATCGCAATTACCTGAGCCAGCTTCGCCAATCCCAGAACAAGTGCTGAGTAAACACGATGCATTTGCTTGCACACAGAGCACATTTGCTCTGGAGAGGGAAGGAACAGGGAATCCCCGAGCGTCACTCCTCATCACGGAGCTGCAGTTAAATCATAGAAATGCAGGGTTAGAAGGCACCTGGATAGGTTCTTGTCCAGCCCCCTGCACGGAGGAAAAGTTTACGTAGACCTTATCTGATACTTGTTTTGTCTAATCGGTTCTTAAAAATTAAAGGATTCTACATCCCCCTCTTTGAAGCCTCCTCCAGTACTTAACTATCCTGAGAGTCGGACAGCTTTTCCCACTATCTAATCTCCGCAAGTGGAGATTAAGCTAATTGTTTCTTGTCCTACCTTCAGTAGACATGGAGAAAAATTGATCACCATCCTCTTTATAAGAGCCCTGAGCATAGCAGAAAACTGTTATCGCGTCTCCCCCTTCTTTGCTCAAGATTAAATGGCCCGTTTTTTTAAGCCCTTTTTTCACAGGTCAGGTTTTCTAAACCTTGATCATTTGTGTTTCTCTCCTCTGGACTATCTCCAATGTATCCACATCCTCCCCGCTGTGTAGCATCCAGACCTGGACACAGAGCCTCAGCTGAGCAGAGCAGGCCTATCACCCCGTGTGTCCGATGTATGACTCCTGTTAATACATCCCAGGATGAAATGAGACCTTTTCAGTTACATCACATTACTGTATCATTCACATTGAGAGCCATTGCATAACCCCCAGCTCCTTTTCAGCAGTACGACCACCTAAACGGTCATTCTCTATTTCGCATTTGTGGGTTGTCCCTTCCTAAGTGTAGTCCTTTGAACTTGTCTTTATTGAATTTCATCTTATTGGTTTCAGCATAATTCTCCAATATGTCAGGGTCATTCTGAACTTTACACCTGCCTTGCAAAATGCTTGCAACCTCTCCCAGCTTGGAGTCATGCACAAAGTTTATAATCATACCCTGAGCGCCATCAGTTTATCAGAGAGTCATTGATCATGGTCTTTTTGAACCTCTCTAATTCAGAACTCTCTCGTCCAGAAATATGCGTTGTCCGGGATGATTTTAGTCAGCTAGATGTCCGCTTTTCCTGGGTGTGGCCAAGTTTCCCACGATCCCATAAAGTTTGTTCATTCACCAGGCCTGGCTCAGTGTTCTGTGCTGTAATTCATCTCTAATTTACCCCTGAATGTCCTCTAGCAGCACGGTAAGCAGTGGAAGAGCTAGATACATTCATAAGTCCATTAATGGCTATTAGCCAGGATGGGTAAGGAATGGTGTCCCTAGCCTCTGTTTGTCAGAGGGTGGAGATGGATGACAGGAGAGAGATCGCTTGATCATTACCTGTTCAGTTCGCTCCCTCTGGGGCATCTGGCATTGTCCACTGTTGGCAGACAGGATACTGGGCTGGATGGACCTTTGGTCCGACCCAGTATGGCCGTTCTTCTGTTATGAAGTGTTGATAATGCTGCTAAACAATATTGACTTCCTGAAGTCCAGAAAATTCGCTCGTTGGGAACCAGTCAGGTCCCGAGGGTGCTGACTGAAGAGGTTCAACCTGTAGTAATTTCATCAAACCCACATTTCCCTAGTTTGCTTTTAGGAATATCATGTGGGACTAGGTCAAAAGCCTTGGTAAAATGAAAATGCATCACATCTACTCCTTCCTCCCTCCCATCCATTATGCCAGTAGCCCTCTCCAAGAGGGCAATTTTTGTTAGGATTTATTATTGGCAAATCTGTACTGGTTATTACTTTAGGTGCTTACAAACTAATTGCTTAATAATTTGTTCCAGTATCTTTCCAAGTACTGAAATTAGGCTCATTACTCTATAAATCCCCATGTCCTCTTTGCTCCCGTTTTTAAAAAAAATAGATACTTTATTTGCCCTTCTCTAGTCCATTAAGACCTCCCTGGTCCTCCATGTGTTCTCAAAGCTAGTCACTGATGGTTCCTAGATTGCTTCAGCTAATTCTGTAAGTTCTCTGGGTGAATTTTTTCAGGCCCTGCAGTCTGATTACATCTAATTTATCTAAAATCAGTGGCAAAAAAACCCCTATGTTAATGCCAAATGAAGGTTACTTGGGGGCATGTTCTGAAAAAAAATATCAAGAAATGCAGGGTGAAGGTTTCCCATATAGATTTAACTCTGCCCTCGTTCAACAATGCCCCCAGTTGTGTTCCGTTATCACTTTACTCTGCCAATCCCTAAGTGGCTGAAATTTACAAGCTCTTACCTTCCTTTTACAACCCATTTACTTTCACACACACACACACACACACGGATTCCATCCAGCAGCATTAAAGGAGAAACAGGGAAAGTTTGCCCTTGCCCCATCTTCCCTCTGGCCCCCTGGAGCTGGCGGTACTCAATTGGAATAATTTTCATGGACAACCTTAACTGTGCATTTCCTGGCTTTCCGAAGTTTGCTCAACTCAAAGTTCTCCAATTCCATTCATTATTTGGGTGCCCTAAACTTGTGCATTACCTTGGGTAACAAACGGCCCACAGGGAGACATTCTGACCCCATTGCAGCCAGTTTGATCTCTAGTTCTGTGCAAACCATCAACACCACAAACAGCACACACAAAAACCTACCTAGAAACTGTCTGGACAATTGGCTGTTTTTTTAGGGCTTATCTTTCCGGAATTGCTGGCTCATAATGAATCACGAACCCTACTGTGCACTCCCATAAAGATAGCACATTTCCTTGAAATTACATAGGCAGATGCAGATTTTAGAGCATTTAGGAGTCTTGTCCTTTAAGCAGGAAGGATAGGTGGAGACTGAGGGAAAGGGCTGCTCTCCACACCCATCTGCGGCACAGGAGGCTCTGAATGGCTCATTCACCTCGGTGGGACGTTCTTGGCTGAATGAGAATATCCCATGGAGAGAAAAGCAACCTGAAATAACAGCTCCAAACTATGCGGCCTGCTCCATTCATCTGAGTGGGTGTTCCCATGAATCCCATCCCACTCCTCAGAGCCTGAAAGCCTGTGACCCTATGAAATGGTCCCTTCTGAGCTCTGCACCCAAACCAGCAGAACTGTGCCACATCTTGACTCACACGGGGGACAGGGAGGGGAGCCCGAGACCCTCCCAAAAGGGCCATCCCCCAAACCTGGCTCCTAGGAAAGGATCCAACCTCTGTAGGCCTGGCATAAATATGGGTGGAAATGAGAGTGGCTCGTATATGTGGACTCAGATGCCCCAAGGGGGGCAAGAGCCACCCTAGATCTGGGCACATATGGTGAGAATATGGGGCTGACAGGTGCCTCTGGTCTTATTTTTTCCCTCCAGTCCCTCTGCCACTCAACTCCACATCTCCCCTTTGCATTGCCCTGCCTCTTGGCTCCCTCTAACCCCACACCTGACTCTGTCCCCTCCCACACCACCCATCCCCATACCCCACTGCTGCCCCAACTCCCTTTATCCTCTATTCCCCCACTTCTCCACTCAACTACCCCTCTTCCCAGGAAGCACTGACAGGTCTAATCCCACCCCCATCCGCAAAGACTTGAATTACATTCCCCCGACACCGAATTGCTCCTCCTGAATCCCAGACTGTACCAACCCCCAGTCACTCAGTCCAAAACCGGTGGCTTGTGATTAACTTCTCTTTACTTGTGTTAATTGAAGGGTGAGCTCAGAACCATCAATCTCAACCAGGTCTGCGATTTATGCTGTAATTAGCACCTTTCAGGTTAACAGTGCAAGGCAGCAGAGGAAAACGGGGTTTGTGCAGACTGTGTAATTCAGAAACTCCTTGAGTTAGAGAATCCCAAATCTGGATCTCTAACCCCACCCGGAACCTCCTTGCAGGAGGCATATTTCTAGGCAATCCAAGTAACAGTTCGCACTCAAAGCACTTAACAAGAGTCAAGCTTTAAAGTATATTCAGTGGTGGGAATGGAACCCCACTAGCCAGGCACAAATGAAAAGGGACATTTTCTTCTGTACCAGAAGACTGATTCCATTTTGACCTGCATCACAGCAGGACAGGGTAAACCTCTGAAATTCGGGGCGCTCTGCTATTGCTGGACCAGAGTGCGCCAGCTGGACAGGTACGGGGGCCGGGCTGGCAGTGGGGAGCTCAACCAGGGCCGGCATGGAGGGGAGCACAGCCCTGGCTGTTACCCACAGAATACTCACTCTCTCTGGGCACCCACCCTTGCCCATTCCTAGGGCTCAGGCGTAACCTTTCCAACACAGGCCTCCCCCCTGGCCCTTCTGCAGGCTCAGGCGTAACCTTACACTTTGCGGGTCTTTTACCAGTGAAAGAGCCTCACACAGTAATATCCCACTTCCTCTCTATTAACAACCATCCAAAACAGGTGCACACGCCAGGCACACTGCTCCCAATGAGACAGATGAACTCACCTTGAGTCAGGATCTGGTCCATCTGGGGGACTCCAGCTTCAGGGTGGTGTCGTTGGTGGAGTGCGGAGGTCTGGCAGCTCTGATCTTGGAGCTGTGTCCTGGAGTTGGTCCCCCAAAGAACTCCCTTTTGGACCCATTTATAACACGAAACTGGAGTCCTGCTTAGCTCAACCTTAACCAATTATTTTAGTATAATTCTACTAACCAAGCTTAACCGACAGTAACAGAATTACCTAACCAATCAGACCCCACCACCTTAGTGGATTTATACCTAGCAAAATTAATTACACAGCAGACAGAAACAGTTACAAACCAGACAGATCACACAGACAAACAATAGGAAAGTGAGGACCATAACCACAGAAGGAAGATTCCACAACCTCAACTAATGAGAAGCAGTTTCTTGCCAGACGAAATGCTGTGAAGCTAAGTTTTCTCTACCCATCCTGAGATCTGTTTCTTTATCAGGTGACAGTGGGGGTCGTTAGGACAGGATCTCCTTCTTACCAGCCGGGTGGGACACCATCGCAATGCAAATTTAGATGGAGTGTGAGTTTGGGACTCCAAGCTTCACAGCTAATGGCTGCTGCTCTTCAGTCTGGCTGCAGAGGAAGGCTTTAGGCTTGCCATTGTGGTTACAGGGAAGGTTGCCAGGTATCCGGTTTTGAACTGGACAGTCCCGTATTCGAGCTTTCTGTTCAGGAAACAAATGGAGACAATAGAAATGAGACAATAGAACTGTCCGGTCTTTTCTAAATCAGATGGAATGTCGATTGTGATGGAATGTCAAGTGTGGCCAGTATTTGTGTTGAAACCATCTGGCAACTTTAGTTATAGGCCTTCCAATATGGCTGTACAAAGCCCATATTGTTACAGCTGGGGCCAGCAGAGTGGGGAGTGCAGCCCCAGCTGGGCTGGCGGCCATGACAGCAGCCTGGACCGGCTCCCCCAGCACAGGGGAGAGCACAGCCCTGGCCCTGGGCAAGAGTGTAGCCCTGGCAGAGCTGGGGGCAGCAGAGCTGCGGGCAGGGCCGACAGCTGTGAGGGGAGCCGTGACTTCCTTTGGTCTGGCAAACTCGGTGATTCGAGACGGCTCAGGTTCTGAGGGTGCCAGATCAGGGAGGTCCCACCCGTAATTCAATCTTTACCGCGGAGCAAAAAACCCTAGAAACTTTTTGAAAAGTGGGGTTTTTTTTGGGCGGGGGTTAGATCTCCACAATAGCCAGTGCGAGTGCCCCCACATTTGGCGAGTAGCCCTACCCAGAACATTCCCAAGGCACACGGCATTTCAAAACCCGCCGAGTAAACGTGTCGGCTTGAGAGTGTCGGCTTTTGAAAGGCCAACCATCAAGCCAAGTTGTGGTGCCACTTTACCTACAGTGTGGCTGTCGCCCCACTAACCCGTCCTTTTCTTACAGCCCCCGGTCAGATCATTCAGCTCACCCGCAGCCTGGCTGGCAGGCTCCTTCCTCCCCCCACTGCCTCTGGCTGGGCTGACAGCCGTGGCAAGCTCACAGCCCTACCGCCTGGGTGGCTGGCTAGGAGGAGCCAAGCCCTGCATGTGCCAAAGCCCCATACAGCGCTGGCCTGGGGATAAACCCACTTTGTAGAGCCAGCTCCAGCCCCTACACCTGCCAGTCCGTTAAAGGCAATACTGGGTTGAGGACGGAAACTCAAAGCACTCAAAGCACAGGATGGACCTGCTCACGCTTCCTGTACCTTGGAAGATGGAGGGACAAAGGAGCTCCCAGCACTGGCTGTAGCACATGGCTTCTAAAGGGATCTAAATCCAGCTCTTTCCCCTTCACCAGAAGGCTTCTCAAACGTGAAGCTGTGGGAATAACGGGGGTTGGGGAATCGTCTGGATGACTCAGAGGGGTTCCAAGAAAACTAACCGGCACAGAGAGGTACATTCCTGGGCAAATCCTGCCCATTCCCTGGATTTGCACCAGCGTGTCTCAGCAGAACTATTCTACAGGTACGCTGGTGTAAAGTGGCAGAATATGGCCTATAGGGTTTATACCACTTGGCTGTTGGACGAGGGTGTGCATTATAATCCAGCTGCTTTGCAACATGTCAGAGCAGGTATAAACCTGGCAGATCCGGGTGCTTCAGGATTCCCCTAAGCAGAATCCCAGCAGGCAGGGGGGACAGACTAACTTGCCAGGATCCTGGGTAAGGTGGGAGGTTCTCAGGCAGCAGAGGCAGGGCTGGGGCAATCAGCCCTTAGCGCTGCCCAGAGCAATCCGGCCCCCATCTCTGAGCAACCCCCCCACCCAGCCCTCAGCACTGCCCAGAGCACACCGTGCCCCCCCCACACACACACACCCATCCCAGCCCTCAGCACTGCCTGAGGGAGAGCACCAGGCCCTTTTTGCTTCCTCCCCACACCCCCATCAGCAGGCATGAGGCTTGGGGCCAGTTCAAAGGCTCTATTACACCCTGTCATGGTGTAGGTACACCCTGTCTCTTGGGGTTCAGGTTCCAAAGGGTGTAGACGCCACCTGTTTGGCTGCCAGGCCAGCACCCTGTCACCCTGAGGCATTTAGGCCTATTGGCATGGCCCCTTTGCTCACAGGCAACACAGCACCAGGGCTAGAATCTGTAACCACAGCCCTCAGTCCAGGGCAGCACAGTCTAATGGTTAGAGTCCTTAGCAATAGCCCTCAATTCAGGGCACTACAGCCTAATAGCTAGTCACAGCTTTGGGGCAGCAGCCCTAGTAGGGGGGCCCAGGCCCATCCTACTCCACCAGGCCCTGCACCAGGGTCCTGTGAGTGGCAGAGTGCTCCACCACTCGCTCAGCAGGGAATCCAAGCACAGCTCACCACACTCACTAGGGCAGGAGACACCACTCAGGCACCCTCCCTGGGTCACTGCCTACCAGATCCAGCATCAGGATGCTCCACGTGGTCTCCAGGTCCTCCTGTTCCACTGCACCAGCCTCTCCCTGGGGCTCCTCCAGCATTGGCAGCTCAGTGCAGTCTCCCAGGTCTCTGGTTGGGGTCTCTTCTCTAGAGGTCCAGCAGCAGGTCCTTCTCCTCCAGTGTCCAGCCCAGACTGAGCTGAGCTGCTCCCTTTATACTGCTCCAGCACTTGGAGCATGCCCAGTGTGGCTGGGGAGGCGGGACTTCCTCTGCCCACAGGGTTTTAACCCCTCCTGTTTCACCCTCCCCTCGGGCTTGCAGTATAGAGGGGGAGATCAGGGCCACATCTGATGGGTCTTTATGCCCTGGCTATCCCTGTCCACTGGAATGTGTCCTGGGGACGGGGGGCAGAGAAGTATAAATCAGATACAATTAGAACTCGGGGGCCAGGGACATAAAAGTGGCTTATATCTGCCTTGGCTTTCCCCACAGCAGCACCGGGCCCGACGCAGCTCAGCCCAACCCTAAAATAAAGCATCAGGCCCCTTCTGTTTTCACGCTCGCCCCAGCCCCTGTATTTTCCAGTGGCCAGTTGAAACAGCCCATGGTGGGGACTGTTATGGGACCGGTTGTGCTCTGCAGGGGTTCGGGTGAGGCAGTGCTGGTCAGTCGGAGTTCTGCCTTGCAATAAAGCAGAGATCTTGCATGCGTTTTAGGGCAGTAAGGTCCATACCCAGTGGGGTGCCTGATACCCAGAAGACTTGAGGGAGCCCCACTTCAGAAGATCCCCATTGCTCAGTGGTTAGAGCACACGGCTGAGAGGTGGGAAGGTTGGAACAGGAGTCTGTCTCCCCCTCAGGCAGAGCGGGGAATGGAATTCTGGTCTCCCCCCTCAATACTCTAAACACTGGGCTAAAATATACGGAGGGGGGGTCAAGCCATCAGCACCGCCACCTCTCCAAGCTGTTTTGCCTGGTCTGAGCCTGGTGCTCGGCTCATTCTCACAAGAAATGACTTAGAGATGCAACCTGCCTGGCGGCAAGGGAAGGGGAAGCAGTTGTGGGGAGCCACTGGAGATAGGCACTTCCTGCAGCCCCGACAGCAATGCCATCTCTGGGAGACAGGCAGGGTGTAGCCCATGACCCTTGTCGGCAGCGCCCCTTGGCTCCCTGCCTAGTGGAGCATTCTGAGGTACCTCTCTCCACCCAGGCTTGGTGAAGGGAACCGAGACGCTGAACCGCGGCGCTGTGCAGAGTGAGCAATCCTGGACTATGCTCCGGCAAGCCTCCGGGCCTACCCGCTCGATCTCTGGCTGCTAGAAGCAAGGCCTAGATGACAGCGGATGGACCACTTGATTAAATGCCCTTTCAGTCCTTTCCCTCAGACATATCTGGCATGGGCCACTCTTGGAAGACTGGACACTGGGCCAGATGGATCATCGGTGGGCCCGTCTGGCTGCTCTCTGAGCAGATACAAGGCAATCGGAGAACAGAAACACTCTCTAGTGACAAGGCCGAGGTGGAATAGAGTCACCCTCCTGGCAAACCCCGGGAGAGTTTACTAGAGGAGCAGATCCTTCTACATTTTATGAAACCCCTTATCAAAATGAGCTATTGCCTTCCACGGCATCTCCTCCTCGACTGCAATCCGAGGGTTTTCAGAGCCAGTTCTGTAGGATCCCAGTAGTGCGGTCACATTCCTTAGCTCTATATCGGACTTTTTAAAGTCTTTTGGGGCAGGAGCTGGACAGGGCTGGGGCGTCCTTTATCCGTATGCCAGCTAGGGGGTGGTTACTGAGGTGTGTCATGGAAGGGCAGTTCTTTATGTGGTACTGAGGTTTGGGTGTTACGATGTACAGGGTAGAGAGCTAGAGTCGAGGATGTGGGGCTGGAAGAGGGCGGGAATAAGAGAGCTGCGAGGATGGATGGGTAGAGAGATGATTGGATGCTTGGGTGATGAAGCGGGATGGGAGCCGCTCGTTATCAGTGTCTGAGACAGCGACCATCCCGCTCCAGACGATGGGTAACCCCCTTCAGCTGGAGCTCCTTGTCTCCTGCAGCCCAGGAGGTCCCCGCATTCCCAAGTGCCACGCATTCCCCTCACAACAGGAATGCGTGGCCGGGTGTCGGTGGTCACAGGGGCTGTTTTGCAGGGATTCTGCTCCCTCCAGTCTTCGGGCCCGAGGCCAGGTGCACAGGAGAGCTCCGTAGCACAGACCTGCCACGTCCTGGCTGGAGGAGAAGGCCTCGGAGCATCCTCTCTGCAGGAGATGCAGGGGACTATACCATAGTTGATATCTATCTGCCGGGGAGGGGGGTGAGCGCCATAGCGCGCTGCGTTACCTAGCAACCGAGGGGGAGTGCTGATGCAGTGCAGGGCAGCTCTCTTCCAAGCCTGTGAGCAGACAGAATCATTTCCAGATGTGGCTGTGCCACAGAGGGGGCACGCGAGCGGGAATTCAGAGAGGGGAGTGGCGGGGGGGGGAGACTCTAAACAGACCCCCATACAAACAGCGGCGCAAGATGGAGGGGGCCGAGAAGCAGAGGTGGACAGAGAGGGGGGGTGGAGGAAGAGAGCGCACAAGAGAAACAGCAGTGAGAGACCGAAAGGGATGGAAAGGCATAGTATGGTACATGAGCACTCGTCGTACTTGCAGTCCCCTCACCGGAAAAGCTGCAATCTCCTTCCCGATGCATCCAAGCTATAATACAGTTCTATCTGCAGATCCCTGGGTCGTTGTTGCTTGCCTCCGGCACCCAGGAGCTGCCCATGTTGTACCTGCACATGTAAATACATTCACACTGGTCTCACTCCCGGGTACCCGCTCCCCAGACAAGTTCACACTCAAGAGAGACTTCCAAGGAACAGCTGGAGAACCCAGTATCAAGACTTGAGCTCTCCAGAAGCACGTTTTATCGGTTTGTCCCCTGGGCTCCTCTTCCCTGCCTTCTCCCCTCACCGGATGTGAAGAAAAATTTACTACAAGTTACATTTCAGGAGAGCCACCCCAGCCTGTCCAATGGGCTGCCTGGGGACCTCCTCTCTGGGACACGTAGGGGTGGTGCCCGAGGGCCAGTTCCCAGAATTCCCGGTAGATGCATTCTCCACGTACCTTAGCTCGTCCCAAGGAGGATGCGGACCACCGGAGCTCAAAGAGATCCAACCCAAGTGACTCAAATGGGCCCGGAGGAGACCCACTCCTCCCCATTCAACTAGGTGCTGAGAGAAACTTTACCTTCACTAAATCTCGGGGGCACTCCGTCGCCTGAGCTCCGCTCAAGAGAGCTGTAGCTGCCGCTCAATGGAATAGCCCTTATGAGACCTTGCTCCCCAAAACTGGGAGCTGGAATGAGGCCTAGAATTCAAAGGTGGGGGGAGAAACGAGTTTTCCAAAACCTGAATGGACACATCACTAGACCGCCCTGAGGGGAACCAGCCTCAACCTTTTGGAATAGCCTCAATTACTAGGTCACATGGGGTGTGTCTACACTGCCATTAAATACCTGGAGCTGGCCTGCATCAGCTTGACTCAGGCTTGCAGGACTTGAGGTGCGGGGCTGTTGAATTGCAGTGGAGACTGCTAGGCTTGGGCAGGAGCCAGCTTGGCATTGCCTGCCCATCTGCTGACCTCCGGCATTGCTCCCAGCCTGGTCCCCTGCTTCGTGCACAATGACCTCCATGCACAAAGCCCCTACACGTCTCCCTGCACTGATCTGCAAAGCCCTGGCCCTCTCCACTTGTAAGTGCCTCTTAAACTCCTACTTGACTAGTTCAGTCTATGGTGAAATGAGTTGACTTGCATAGAAGTTAGCTATGGCTATTCTAACCCTTAGCAAGGTATCTGGCCTGTCCTTAGAACAGGAGCTCTTCAAAGCAGGAGCATCTTTCTTCAGTGTTTGGAAAGGGCCTAGTACATAGTGGGTAATGAATTGTACATTTTGGGGGGGAAGGGTACAGAACCTGGTTCTCCAGAAGAAACGCCCCTTGCAGCCTTCTGTGTCTGTGCCCAGCTGGACTGGGCTGTGGGGAAAGCTTCAGGAGAAAATCCACACCTGGATCTCTGGGAATGGCTTGTGGGTCAGACTGGCCAGCTCGCATCAGCTGCCCAAGACACGCCAACAGCTCACCAGGCCACCTTCTTGACCTTAAGAAGGTCTTCAGCATGTGAGCTAAGAAACTGGTGCCCAATTTCTGCCCGAGTGGTCAGATAGCCAGGCTTGATAACTCAAAGTGGTGCAAAATTTCTTCACAATGGATGGCTGAGTCTGCTGTAGAATGAAGACACCTAAGTGTCAGCCCTAAGTAATTTCACCACAGATGGATGTGTAAGCAGGAGCTAGAGGAATGCATCCCTGACAGCTATCTGGAAGTGGGGAGTGACCCTGGATGTGTCTGTAAATGCAGTTTGCTCTGGCTTTGCTTAGGCTTGTGAGCTAGTCAGCTGATGGAGCGGTGCTTGGCTCATTGTAATCAACTTGGCAGGTGCTGGGTCACAAATGGTGTGAACACGAAATGCAGGAATTGTGAAATCTGATCACCAATTATTGTGGGAACACTGAAAAGCCAGACGGTGTTTAGCCATTTTCCAAAGGAGAGAGACACTGTCAGCATAAAGGATCTCTGATGGTCTCCACTGCCAGAGCTCTGTGAGGTTCGGGGGGGGGGGGGGGGCAGGACTGCGAATCAGCAGGTTACATGCCCTCCAAGTGTTGCCTGTTTCTTCCCCCCAGACTCCATAAGGAGTCTCTTTTATTATTTTAAATTTACTCCAGTGGCTGCTGACATTTCTTGTGGCTCAGAGGCACCCAGGGGTGCAGTGTGAATTTCCAAGGGTACTGGGTGGGGGCGCGAGCCAGTGCCGTGTTGGATGGAGGGAGAGGAATCCCTAGACATTGAACCCAGGCAGAAGGGTCACAGAAGCACACAGGAAAGGAGAGGGCATCTTGAGTGGCATCTTGGTTAAGAATCTCGAGTGGGTGGAGGTTGGGAGGCTGTCATGTCTGTTCCCAGCTCACACCCCGGCCCAGCCCCAGTAGCTGGGATGCCTCCTTTCATTCCTCAGGAAGCGCACAAGTGGGTTTTGTGCAAGTGGGCGATGGGGGCTCTTGCAGGGCCCCAGCTCTTGCCGGCTCCATCCCTGCCTGCTGAGTCCTCTCTCATTCTCCCCAGGTGAGCCGTGGGGAGGTACCCCCTGGAAGCAGGAGTCCTTGGAAACTGCATTTGGATCCAATTTGTACCACCCTTCTGAGAGTGGTATCTCCATGCGGGAAACGAACGGAGGGGAGCAGCCCTCCCCCACTGTCTCCCCGTCCCAACAAACACCCCCCCTCCCAGCAGATCTTTCCCTTAAATGTGCCTGGCAGGAAGCCATCCCAACCCAGCATTGTTAAACTGCCTGCAATTCACACCCACCGCTGCCAGGGACCGGATGCTGATATTGCAGAGTCAAAATAAATATCAAGAGAAACCTCTGCTCCCCCCAGACCCAGCTGCCTCCGCCCTCACACACACAGACACACACTGAGTCTCCTGAAACTTTGCCCCCCCCCCCACACTTCTCCAAGCAGCCAGGCAGCTGCAGCAGAGACAGCCGGAGGAGGTGGACGCTGTTGCAAAGAAAGACAGAGCTCCTTGATTTATATATTTGCAGGGGAAGCGCCGGGGTCAGGAGGAGGCTGTTTATCACACCACAGCGTCCTGATTAAGTCAGGCGCTGGTGCTGACACCTTGAAGGGAGGGGGTGGGATGAATCCCGGCGAGCCCCAGGGAAGAGCCGGAGGGGTTCTGCATGTGCCCCTCCACTGCCCACCCCACTCCCAGCTCTCCAGCGAGCCAGGAGCATTCCCTCCCGACGCGGGGGGAATGCCAATCTCCGTTGCTATGGCAATGGCGGAATGCTGCAGCGAGTGACGGCGAGGCACGAGTTTGCAATCGGCCGATCCGGGACACGGTGGCTGGATTAGAACACCCGCCCCACCGCCACCACCTTGTGCCACTGAGTGGAAGACCGACGTTCTTCTTCCTGCATGGCGAAAACCCAGTACCACCGTGCTAGGCTACCCGGGGGCACACACAGTGCCAGCAACACACACACACACCCCCACCGTGGGTACCAGATTGCTTCTCTTTTCTATTCCGATCACCCCCTCCAGGAGGGACGCAGTGCCCAGCCAATGCCTTAGCCACTGGACTGAGTCAGGGGACCGGGGCTTTAATTCCAGCTGTGACTAACTTGCTGTGGGACCTCACACAAATCATGGCACCGCTGTGCCTCTATTTCCCCTCCCCCCTCCCTTACATGTGAGGAAAAATATCGGCTCGGCTCTGTAAAATGTTTTAAGATTTTGGGGTTGTTAAATGCTGGGTAATTCCCTACACATTCGTTGAACCAAGAGCAGGACAGTATCACTGGGAGAGAGGGGGAGTCATAGGGTTAGTGATTGAAAGAAGAATCAAAGAGTTGGAAGAGACCTGCAGGGTCTTCGAGTCCAGCCCCCTGCCCAAAGCAGGACCAACCCCAACTAAATCAACCCAGCCAGGGCTTTGTCAAGCCAGGACTGAAAAACCTCTAGGGATGGAGATTCCACCCCCTCCCTAGGGAACCCATTCCAGTGCTTCAACTCCCCCACCCCCAGGGAAATAGTTTTCCTAATCTCCAACCTAGACCTCCCCCACTGCAACTTGAGACCATTGCTCCTCGTTCCCTCACCACTGTGAACAGCCTTTCTCCATCATCTTTGGAACCTCCCTTCAGGTAGCTGAAGGCTGCTCTCAAATCCCCCCTCACTCTTCTCTTCTGCAGACTAAATAAGCCCAAATCCCTCCGCCTCTCCTCATAAGTCAAGTGCTTCAGCCCCCTAATCATTTTGGTCGCCCTCCGCTGGACCCTCTCCAGTGTGTCCTCATCCTTGCTTTGATGGGGAGCCCAGAAATGGATGCAATACTCCAGATACTATAAGGATTAAAGACTCCAAGAAAAGATCTGCCTGGGGAAAAGTTAGGCAGCAGTCGAATGGAACTGGCACTAAGGCTACGTCTAGACTACCAGGGTTTTCCGGGATACTGGAGGTATCCTGGAAAAACTCGGCCATGTCCAGGGAATGCGTCTGCTCTTCCACTTTTTTTTGCAGAAGAGCAGACACGCTGTTTCCGAAGCCCCGTCTTCCTCCTTCTATGAGGAAGAAGGGCTCTTCTGAAAGAGAAGTATTTTCTGAAATTTAGCCCAGTGTAGCCTCTTCCGACAAAACTATCGGAAAAAGATACACAAATTGTGGAGTGCAATTTGCATACCGTTTTCCGAGAAAGCTTGTAGTCTAAACGTCGCCTAAGAGAAGCAGGATTTGAACCTCTACAAGCCACTCTTCATCCTACTGAAGCTACAGAGATCTGAGCAGGTGATCTTTGCTGACTATGCTCTTTACTGCTGAATTGGGGTCTTAGAAACGAGCGTCACTCTAAGAAAGGTGGATACAAATCGTACATGTCTCCTGATGGTGCCCGAAAGAAAGCAGCACCTCTCGCTCCCCCTTGAGCTTGTTACCAGGGATAACGGTTACCGCCCAGGCCACAGGCCTAGAGGAAAACTGCAAAGGATGCCAGCCAGCCCCTGGAAGATTTTAGCCCACCTGACTGTGCAGATCAATGTGACTCTCCTCCAGCCTGGAGAGACATCGGAAGGAGAATTTAATCCAAGTTGTTCCCATCAGCAAGGATGAAGTGGGAGGTCTCTGTAACAGCCCGGGTCTACACTGGGGAGTTATTTTGAAATAAGAAGCGGAGTATCCACTCAACCAAGCCCATTGTTTCAAAATAACGGGCTGGTTATTTCGAAATCTGTTCTCCTGCTTTCCTCGGAGAATAACACTATTTTGATTTTGTTATTTCGGGAGTTATTATTTCGAAATTAGTCATTTTGGAATATTTTCCTAGTGCAGCCATGCCCAGAGCATTCTTTGTGCCCAAGAATCTGATCTCACCTGAGTTTAAGCAATTCCTGTACTGACCATTTTCTGCATCCTTTACGTCAGGGGCTTTGGTTTCCCTCATCCGGGGCGTCTCTGAACTGCTTTGGCCTCCTTTTCACCTTACCTTCTGCATGACCAAGGAGTCCTTTGCTTCCATGGGAGACATGGCACAGATCTGGACAGCAACAGCCACCTCCTTTTCCCCTTGAAGTGACCCTGAGCCAAGCCAGCAGCCTCTCCAGGCCCGTTCAGAATTCAAAGCATTGTAGTGTAACATACCGATGGGGTCCATGGGAATTTTGACCAGAGCTGGAACAAAATCAAACTGACAAAGCCAAATATCTCTGTGTTTCAGGGACCTTCAGATCTGGGTGTGAACTACGAAATTCTGGCCCATCTCGGGTTTCAACACAGACCGTTCGATCAACCCAGTTCACTCAGAACTCAGAAGTTTGTAGTTTTGAATCCTTGAGCTCTACTCCTGACCCTGCTATTCTTTAGTTGTCACCCATATTCCCATTGGATTCTGGGTCCTCCTCCAACAAGGCTGGGGGAGGGGCCCTCGGAGGCAGGCGGGCCGCTTGGCATTTCCAAGAAGGCCTCTGGAGTGAGGTCTCCCCGCGGACAAGTCTTACGTGGTTTCAGGTTCTGCAAAGCTTTTACTGTAAACGAATGCCTTACCCAGCAGTCTTTGTGAAACAGCCCCCCAGTGTTCGGAAGCTGGGGGAGAAGATGACCCCCGCGGAATTACCAGTGTATTTCCATCCTCAAGATGTTAGAATGCATTGGTAACAAGAGAATGATGCGATACAAACTAGAAAAACACCCCAGCCATAGGTACAAGCAGTCCGGCAACCTCTGGCTTCTGCCTAGCTGATTTATGGCATTCCCTGCAAGATCCCTAGCCCTGCCTCAGTACGCTGGTGAGAGGGCCTAGAAACCTGCAAGCTCCCTGCTAAGCAGGGATCGGGAGAGTTACCCAACCCGCTTAGGGTAGTGCCTAGCCGGGAGCCCAGCACCTTAAGATGCAGTTCAGACCCAGAGACAGTCGCTGCCCTGGGAAAATTTACAATCCAAACAGGCAAGGCAGACTAAAGGAGGGAAAAGGAACAAGAGACTTACTGAAGGCCACAGCAGAGCAGGGACCAGAACCCACGCTCCTAAACCCACAGCCTAGTCAGCAGAGTAGGTTGCCTCCCTAATGCAGCAAAGATCATCCACTCCACTTCAGGGGAGACTAATGTCAGCTGTAGGGTTTTAGGCCAGTATTGTACTCTAGCGTGTTGGGGCGCCTGATCTGCTTTCCAGCAAGGGATTGAGGGTCTCCAGCAGCGTTCCCTCTACTTTTTTCCATCCCTGTGCAGAATCAATTTTGTTCTGCGCATCAAGGCATGTGTGAATATGCACCACCAGTAGAAACACAGGCTGTCAGCTGAGGTCGCTGTGGGCACTCTGCTAATCAGCGGGGCGGCATCAGAATCTGTCTTGGGTGGCCGCCCAAGCACTCAGCTTACAGGGAACACTGGCCTCCAGCCCAAGCCCAAATGTCTATACTGCTGTTTTGAGCCCTGCAGCCTGAGCCCTGCCAGCCACGTCAGCTGACCCGAGCTCTGCAACTTGGCGTCACGATGTTCTTACAAGCAGGGCACGTGTTCACCCCCAGAAGGCTAGAGATGGGGCATGCACCGTCTTGCAGATTGGCAAAGGCCTGGCCGCAGCAGCGTTTTTCTGAGGGAGGGCCTGGCTGCCGGCAGGAGGCCCGGAGCACGCTGCCTCAGAACAATGGACTGTTGAGATCTATTTTGCGGCCTCCCTTTGGCCAGGAAGGCACCCCCCTCACCTCGCGAGCCGGCGGGGCAGCAGAACACAGGCAGGTTTTGTTTGACGCCCGGTCCCCAGTTTTGTCTGTGTGCTGGTTCCTCACACGGAGCATCCACTCTAGCTCCGAGGTAACGGAGTCCTCCTCCTCAGGGGATGCAGGCACTGAGTCTCCCCCTACAACTCTGCCACGCATGCAGAGGACATGAAATCCAATCCAATCACAAGCTGCTGGCGAAACCGGGACCAATAGCAGCAGAAAGGCGGAGGGGATTCCTCTGAACGGGAAGCACTGTCATGCCCAACCAGCTGCTGACAGAGAGAGATTCCCTCTGAAGAGGCCCTGCGTGTGTCACTGCACCTTTCTCCTCCCCATCGGAATCTTTCTAGCTCTCTGTCTGTGCTCTCCTGTGTCTCTTTCCCCCCTTCTATACAGATCTTCTGCCTCACTGCTCTGCAGCTTTTTCTGCACCGGATGATTTAATTTCCAGCTCAAGAATTCACCTCGCTCTCTTTCTTCTGAAGCGCTTCCCCCAAATCCATCTCCGGGCCCTCTGCCCCACACAGGCCTCCAGTGCATGCATGGAGTTTCTTAGCTAAACACTGCGTTCAGCTAGGGCAGCCCCCAAACGAGCAGGGACAAGGACGTCGCAGACTGTGGGGGAAGGATGATCCCTTTCTCCGCCTGATGGTAGTGCTGATTCAGCTGGCCTTGTTTCCCTGCTAGTCTCAGGGAAATCCCAGAGTCCGTTAGCAAACGCCATCCACCTGCGATGTGTCCCAACAGGGCACCTTGCCTGAGAGCTTTGTCCTGCCCTCAGAGGACAAAACCACCCCCCGGCCCCGTATTAATCACCACACGCTACTGTTGTCATTGCCCGTCACAAACCAGCCACCACCACAAAACCCACAGGACACTTTGCCAAGCTACAGAATGCCTTGACACAGAGCCTCTGTGAGCAAGCCTTGAAAGGCCCCTGCTCCCTCAGAGGGAAGGGAGGAAAACGCACAACCTGAGCCTAAGGGGAAGGCCCCTCTGAGAAATCGTGCTCCAATATGCTTATTGTTCCTGGGCCTGCTGCTAGATACAACGCCCCAGCAGGAAGGGGGAGGGAGACAGAGAGAGGTGTAGGCTGGTCCTCCCAGCTCTCCGGTTCTCTTCTCCTTCTTCTCTTCCCCTTTTCTCTCTCTGCTTGAATTTTCCTGATTTCTTCATTTCATTTACCCCAGGGCCCTCCTGAGGGTGTGCGGTGTAGGGCAACCCTCCCCCCCATGCCCTAGTCCTCGCACTCCCCCCCCCCAATTGCAGGTAACCCCACTGCAGGCCCCACCCACCCCTGCTCCACCCCTTCCCAAGCCCCGCCTCTGCTCCACCTTTTCCCCCCTCTCCCAAGCACAATGGCCCAGGAGCTTACGGGGGGCCTGGCACAGCAGCAGCAGAGTTTGCCTCCCGCCACTCAACATGTGGATGGCGGGAGCCAGAGCGACCCAGCAGCCTGCTCCGACCCGCCACCCTCCCAGCCGGCTGCACCCTACTTCTCAGCAACGGTGGGGCCCGGAGCACCCTGTGGCCGGGAGCGCTCTGCTTCCAGCCACCGCTCACAAGCTGAGCACAGTGGGCCAGGAAGGGGTAGCACAGCGCCGGGGGGGAAGGCCGCCCACACGCGGGCGTGGAGGGAGGTGGCAGCAGCAGCCCCCCCTTGGGGGAGGGGGGCACAAGCCAGACCCCACTTCACCGAGTGAACTGATTAACCCGGCTTTTACATCCCCGAACATGAAGCATCTCCTGCTTGTGCAATCCCTCCTGATGCACACTGGCCTTCTCGGGAGGTGGGGGCTGCAGTGCTCTTCAAAGCACCCCCTGCCAGACAGCCCAGGCATTGCTCCGTGCAGCGGATGGCTGTGAAACCGCCCTGAGCCCTCAGACGGCCTGCCTTGCCCCTCCTGCTGGGACGTGGCCCCTGCCTGCTCTCTGCACAGGTTGAACGGTCCCCCCCTTCCTCCGCTGGGCAGCCCCTCCCTGTCCTGTGTCTTTCCCTGGGAGGCTGACATCTGACCTTCCAACTCATGAAAATGAAGCAACAGTGAACAGGAAACAAAGTGGATGCGCCAGGGACGTCCTTTCGCTGCGAGTCAAGTGGTCGAGATGGGCGGAGATGCCTGCAGGCCTCTCACCCCCCCCTTTGCAGTGGGGCATAGCCCCAGGGACTCGGCACTCTGCCAAGGGAAGGGCCAGGGGCACAGGGCATTCCCTGGCCGAATGGGGCTCCTGCCAAAGGACCTATGGGCTGAGGTGCAGGGGCTATCTAATAAGCAGCACAAAGCTGGGCAGAGCCATGTTTGCTTTGGGCAGATGTGAAACCCTGATGCTGGACATGAAAGCAAGCCGAGCTCTGACGGGGCTGACTGTCGGAATGTGCACCCATGCCTGCTCTCCCATGCGTGTGCAAGCATGTTCAATACTCTTGGCATGGCAAGCAGGGGCTGGATCCATAGATAAGGTTGCAAAACTGGCTCCTTTGAAATCTCCCCTTGTTTTCTCCAAGCTCCGGATGGTCTGAAAGTGTCCAGGTTTGATTTCTGCCCAGAGGGACCTATCTGTTTCTTAGCAGACAGTTTCGGTGACATTCTTTCAGCTGTTTGGGAGTGAGGAAGATTTAGGGGGCAGGCAGAGCAAGGGAAGGCAAATACTTTTTTCCCTTTGGGAGGTTGTGCTGACCTATTTTTAAGCAGTTACAGAAAAATGACTGTAGATGAAAAGCCTAATCAATGTCCAATGAAGGCCTGTCCATTAATTCCAGTGGGCTCTGGATTAGGCCCATACTTCTTGTAGAGGACTTGTGTTTTCCTATGGCTTGGGAAATACCATTTCTCAGCATGCTCTGTGGGGCATCTCCTATGATTTCAATAGGGTTTGAGAATGCCCCATCCTGTCTGGGAACAGAAGTGTGTGTGTGTGTGTGGTGTGTGTGTGTGCGTGTATGCTTTGCAATGGCAAACCCTTTGCATTACTTTCTGTAGGAAAGCATATGTCTTTAAAGCCTGGATTCTTTAATGAGCAGCATCCAAATGATCCCCTTGACAATTAGTTTTGATAAACTGAAACTGACAAACATGTTTTTTTCATGTTTTCTTGTAAACCATTTAAGTAAAAATTTGTGGGGGTGGGAAACATTTTCTGTTTGCAAAAACTGGTTTCCTGAAAACTCCATGTTTAGCAAAAATGCAAACATGCAATAAATCAGTTTTTGCAAATGTAAATCTAAAAAAAGAGAGACAAAGTTCTTACTGGCTGTAAAACTCCGACAGTTTCATCACAGGTATGAGGATTATTTAGTAGAGTGGATGAGGGTGCGCCAGGCTATAACTGGGCAGAGATATCTTGGTGCTGCAGCCAACACAAAAGGAAATGTCTCACCTTGTGATTGGGGAACAAAAGGTAAGAAGAACCTGTGATCTGGCCCATCCCTTAGAAGCCTGTTCCAGTCTGTTTACAAATGTCCTAGACTCCTCCAGTGATGTTTTGCCAACACTCTAACCTGCCATATGATTGAATGTGAGGCTGTTAACAGAGTAACTGCAGTGATCTTTCCCTGTGCTGCATTTGCAGGGGATAAACCTGCTGTTAATTTGCTTGTGCGGTGGGTGATTTCTGCAGCACCGAATATGGTCAAGTCAATTTCCAGGTTTGGTGAAGTAAATCCTAGTCACAGACGGGCTCAGTGCGACGGCGTGTGCAGTGCGGATGGGAGTGCAGGTCTGTGAGAGTGTGCGGAGGGTGTGCGTGCGTGTGTGCAGGCTTCTGTGAGTGCACGCATGAGGGCGTGCATTTTCATGCATGCATGTGTGTCTGGTGCACAAGTCGTGCTCTGTTGCACCCGAGTCAGGCTCCCATTGTGCTAAGTGCCGTACGTTTCTGAAGGCGTGTCACTAGTAGTGGGAGTTCCTGACTCAGCATTGAAATTCAAACCTGCCTTCCAGCCCCCATTTCTCTTCATCTCTTGTGTACGACAGCCAGGCTGCTCCACAAGAAAATGACCCATTGTGACATTTTGGACAGCAGGTGATGGGCAGGGATCTGGCAGAATACTGCTTCTTTCATGGCCATATGATGGACTCACCTGTGGGCACAAAAGTGGTTAATATTTTTACCCTGTTAGCATAACAACAACATGCAGAACTGAACCCGGGACCTCTGGAGCTTAATGCAGGAGACTCTATAGCCAGCTGGCGCTCAGCTAAGGCTGTAGAGCACACACATTCTTTCTCTCTGTAAGTGTTCTAAATGCCACTACATGGGACAGTGACTCACACCCAGTAGGTGCAGGTCTACACTACGGCGAAGAGCGACACTACCACGATCAATCTTTCGGGGTTTGATTTAGCGGGTCTAGTGAAGACAGCTAAATCAAACTCAGAGGGTGTCCCGGTTGGCGCCAGTACTCCTGCTCCTGGCGAGGAGTAAGGGAAGCTGATGGAGCATTTGATCCCATCGACCTCCTGCTGTGTGGACGGTGATTTAAGATACGTCGACCCCAGCTATGGAATTAACACTGCTGGAGTTGCGTATCTTAGGTCAGCCTTCTGCTCCAGTGTAGAACAGGCCTAGGTGTGTGGGTTGCATAAGGAGCATATTTGCAAACAAAGAAACTTGGAAGGAGCACAACTCTATTTTGCTGTTGACATCCTTGCACTTTTCATGCTGCATTACCCACAATGCCTTGTGCCAAGACTTGGTTTTGAAAGGTTAGTCTCGTAAAACATAGCTTACCTGACATGCCATTGTGTTGGCTGTTTGGGGTCAAGTGCCACACCAATATCACATGCTTAAGCTGGCCTCTCTTTCTTCCGAGGGCCTGTCTTCACAGGCACATGGAGGAAAATGAATTTGAAAAAGCTACGTTTCAAGTAGCTAAGTTGCATTGCACTAAAGCTCTGTGCAGATGCTGTTCTTCAGAATTCAAGCGGCTTTAAATTTTGGAAGACAAATTAAGGCCACTTTAACGCTGAATTAGAGTGTTCACACGGGTTTAATAAATGCAGCTCCAATTCACACTTTTAGTTAATGTGGGCTATTTTCCTGGATGTCCCTCTTACAAGGCCCCATGGGTATGAGCCTGCACAGCTGCTAGGTTAGTGGTGGGCAACCCTGCGGTCCATAGAGGGTTCTATGTGTAGCCTGTGAGGCATTTTGTGCACCGTTGCCCAACCACAGGGCTGCCAGATTCCCCTGGTTTCTGTCCATGACAGGTTTTTTCCTACTGGTGTTACTAAAGTGATACGCAGGTAAAGCCAGAGCACAGGAAGTGAGGTGCGTGCTGATTGCGCGCAACAATGACTGACAGCCAGGTGATCCAATCAGAGCGCTGCTACGGTTCAATTGGCACCCCCTGCAAATTCTAGGTACGCAAGCACAGGGAGCAAAACTACCCTAGCCCGGGAGACGAATGAGGGCCACTCGTGCGGGCCACTTCCTAGCCTCGGTTGCCTAGGTAGTTGGCGTCTCGAGGCTGCCAACTAGCAAGAGCTGTAACTACCTTGTTCTCTTCTGTCCATGACCTGCTGTGGAAACAGACCCTAGGAAGTCCGGTCTTGTGGGATCTTACAGGCAGCAACCTCCTGGGCCCTGATAGGCTCCCTGCCTGATAGAGACCTACGGGGTGTTCCAGGAAGGCGGCAGTGTGTCTCTCCTGCAGCTGCCATGGTTGCTCCTGGCTCCTTCGCTCAGGATGTTGATCTTGGCCTGCTTTCGATTTTGCCTTGTGACTTGACCTCTCAAACCTGACTGGGACTCAGCTGATATCGACCTTGGCCTGGAACCTGACTCCCCACCTGAGGTTTGTGACCCGTGGTCACAACTGCCTGTGTCGGGATCCCGATCCCCGTGTAGACAGACCCCGAGTTGTCCACTGAAGCCATATTGAATTGAGTTGCATCAAAAGTCACTCCAGCCAAAGGGACATGGGTTGGGGTTTTAATGTTCTTTGGGATGGCTCCTTGTCCCCTATTCTGACTTTTCTGTGCTGCTGCCTTTATGCGGATGGGCTAGGGAGCTGCCCTATCTGGGCAAATGGAGGTATCCCTGATTGGCACAGCCAGCTCTGTGACCCTCTCCTGGAGACCCCAAGCCCTCTTCCATATGTGTTGAGTGGAAATGGTATAGCTGGGGGCCTTGCATGCTCGGGATTGTAGGGTGGTGGCATGGTGCTAGAAGATTGGTACTGAAGGGAAAGTTAGAGCAGCCCCAAGAATGTTCTTACCACCCCCAGCTGCTTTCAGGATTGGGTGAGCACAAAAGTAATATAAAGAGCAACTTTGCCTTGTCCCGCACTCCACACTGCTCAGCAAGTTCAAAGAATCTAACCTCCGGAGAAAGAGCCGGACTCGACATCCCTTGCTTTCTCCCATGTCATGTCTTAGCATCAGGGTTCATTCAGCAAACACTTCCTATCTGGCGTGTTAGTTGACTACTCGGATTAAGCCCCGCGGCGTCAATAAACCCACGCAGGGTAGTAAGCGCTACATCAGGCAAATTTTTTGCAGATCCGGCCTTTAGGCTGTCACGGGAGCTGTGCAAAAAGGGGAGGGAAGGATGATTCGTCGAATATTTTATTGGCAGGGTTTACTCATCAGCTAGGTCAACATGTTATAAATACAATCTGCAATGATTTCACCAATCCCGGCCAGCCGGGCGAAAGCTGTTTTTCAAAATCAGTGGAAGGATTTATTTGAAAAATCTCAACATTCACTCACCGGTCACTTGAATATTATTCCGCCTACTCGGATGGTAAGCTTTTTATGGCCTGCCTCAATGGCAGTGCACTAATAGGGGTACCATGGGGTTGGTTAACAGGGGGATTGGCCTCTGTCTGAGCACTGCGGTCCCATCATGCTGTGGGGCTGGAGGAAGCCATTTGCCGAGCTCCGAGAGGACAGGGCAGATCAGCAGAACTCAGGAGGGGAGGTGGCCCCTCAATGGGTTAATTTAACGTTTCATTTAAAAAAAAAACAGGGTGGGGCAACGAACAACCAACAATTTTTTCCCAACATTTAGTTTTTTGGGCTGGAACACGATGGTGCTTGGGTTTTTCAATTATAAAAGTGAAACTTTCTGAAAGCAGGTCAGTCCTGTGCACATTTTCGTTTTGGTGGAAAGCCCAATTTCCACCCCCCCCCCCCCAAAAAAAAAGTGTCGATGGAAAATTCTGGACTTGGCAGAGAAACGACTTGTCGCATGCTGGTGGGGGGTAAAAGAGTCTTTCTGGTCCCAGGCCAGACTATGCCTTACTCTAGCCAGCTTCATCCGACTCCTGCATTCAGGAAAACAGGAATTACTCAAACTCAATCAAGAATCCAAAGAGCAAGAACAAAGCCACACAAAGGGCTGCTGAGACATCCTGTTGTGACATTCTCTATGGAAATATATATAATGAAGGCAATTTGCACTCCTTGATCATACCCCGTAATGTATATACACATTTAACATAGGGGAGAAATTGCCTGCTCCTTCGGGGATTGCGGGCTGCTTTTTCCAAGGCATGTGTTTTGCCATCAAATGAAGAGATCAGCTCCACTGGCTGGAGCCAGCACATCTCGGTTATATTTAACCCAGCGGTTTTCACACTGAGAGCGTAAGTACACTCTTTATATCTCATTTCGGTGCCGGGTGCCAGATCGCACCGTGACTGTGACAGAAAGGTGATGCGTTCCCCATTAACACCTCCACGCACTGCTTAGCACACAGCTGAGGACCTCTGGGGGGACAGCTGGGACAGCAACAGCAGAGCTTTGGGGTGTCAGAGTTTGCTTATTATTATTTATAATTAAGTTTTCTTCACCTCCAGGCGAATGTTTTTCATGACCTCATTTCAGCGTGGCAGGTTGTAGAAGGGAACAGGGAGAGATGAGGCGTCAACCCATCAACGTCTCCATGTGGATGAAGACATCAGGGGGAAAAGGGAGGTTCTTCCCAGCCAGGAACGCCAGAGGCAGCCATAACAACGAAAGCAAAGGGGGAATGCTTCTTTTTAGCATCCCATATTTCATGGTGGAGTCCGAGGGTTTGAATCATTTCTTGCTCTGTTTGAACAGCTGGGTCCATTTCTAGGATCCATTGGTCTGGACAGATCAAGAGAAGGCGAAGCACAAATGAGAGACGAGGAAGGAAAGTAAATTAGGTGGTATAAAGAACAGATTTCCTGCAGCACAGGTGGATGGAAAGGCAGGGATTAAGAGGGAAAGATGACTCAGGCTAGGTCTACACAGCAGCGTTATTTCGGAATAACATCGCCCGCGTCTACACACAAGCCGTTATTGCGACATAAGTTGAAATAATGTGAAGCTGGAGGACTACTCCGACTCCTGTAATCCTCATTGTAGGAGGAGTAAGGGAAGTCGGGGAAGAGCACTCTATCTCAAAATAACTGCTGTGCAGACAGCGCCAAAAGTTGAAATAAGCGATTTCAACGTCAGCTACGCAATTAGCATAGCTTCTTTTGAGTTTAGCCCTGGTGTGTAATCGTGCCCCCTGGGGACCTCGGGGGTGGAGAAATGTGCAGCTAAAGATTTCACTCCTCAGTTTTGAGGATTAATGGATTTTGTCATTCCCCTGGCTGGACCCTTGTATTTCAGAAGTGAGCACTTCTTTATTGCCCAGCTTAGATATCGCTGGCTGGTCATGGTCTGTGTTATTCGGTCCGCCAGGCACAGGTTCCCCGCTTCGGCCAATCTCCAATGCACAGTGGGCATTCTCAACAGGGTGGTGGGTGAGTTGTATGATCTGCAGCACCGCTCAGCCAGTGACGTTGCCTCAAAGGAGAAACGGTATCCCCAGCCTTCCCTGGGAAGTTTTATACAGGCAGATTGGGGTCCCTTAGAAAGCCAACGCTCCTTTCAAAGAAGTGAATTGGCTCCTACCCCGGCAGAGGAGAGGGCTACTGACCTGGCAGCTGGAGCTAGCATTCAGACTCCATCTCCATGGCGGGCGCACGAGCCCTTTGCTTTCAGCAGGCATGCAGTGGGCAGAACCCCATGCTGACTGTCATCCCCTGCAGCCCTACTGCAGATTGCAGGGGATTTACCTCAGCAAAGACTTTAACCCAGTTGGGCTGAGCCAGGGCCTTGATTCAGTAGCCTGTGCTGTTAACCAGGGCCGCCCGGGGGGGGGGGGCAAGTGGGGCAATTTGCCCCAGGCCCCGCAGAGGCCCCCACGAAAATGTCTGAAGTCTAACACGGGGAGTGCCAGGAAGGGGCCCCCGAAATTGCTTTACCCCAGGCCCCCTGAATCCTCTGGGCGGCCCTGCTGTTAACGCCCCCTGTCTGGAGAGGATGGCTCAGCCTGGGTGGGGAGGGCTTGGCGGGCAGCCCTCTCGGTATGTTCAACCCTGGGCATGCTGTGCGTCATGGCAGCTCCCTTGCTAAGTGCCCCTCAGGCTAACAGGGAACCCGGCAGAGCCGGAGAGAGGGAATGAAGACACCAGCCCCCCAGTTCCAGGTCAGGACAGGGCTTGGTCCCCGAAGGTCAGGGGCGAGGTGTTGCTGTCACTCTGAAATGCGGAGCATTAAAAACAGCCGCTGGTGCGGCTGTATCCTCCTGTCACCCTCAGAGACTGCCAGCCCCCTGGGGCAGGCTGGGCGCCTTTCGCTAGCACCGCGTGGGAAGCAAATGGGGGGCAGGAATGAATTCTCCTCTCAGGCCCGGGGAAGGAGCTGTCTGTGGGGCAGGCCCGGGGCTCCTGGCTGGAGCAGCATGGGAGGAAGACCAACAATGAGTGACCAGGGAGCCTGCCTGAATTCCCCTGGCCCCAGGAGAGAATTATCCCTCCAGGCAGGGCCAAGGCTGCATAAAAGCTTGGGCGAAGGGGAGCTTAAATGTCACAGCTCCTATTATTTCGGCCTAGCCTAGGGGTGTGGAGCAGCTGAACCCTTCAATAAGCATTAATCAGCCCCCTTCTCCTTCGCATAAATAAAGAGCAAAGAAATGGAAGCTGAAAGGCAGGGAAGGCCATTAGCTAAGAAGGAGCAGTGCTGAAGCCGGAGCCTGGCCAGCCCCTGCCGGTCACTGGTAATACTGCGGCGGAGGGGAGAAGGCAGGAGGCATGAGGGAGTCAGAGAGGCCCCATTCCAGGGCAGGTGAGAAAGGGTTAATCCGCCTTTCTCTGCGCCAGCAGCCAGACCGTGAGCAAAGCCCAGTTGTCCGAACACTTCTGTCCGTGGCAGTGCTGGCCCCTTGGAGGGCCCAAAGCAGGACTATTTCTGCCCCCCTCCCGCACAACATGCACAGGGGGTCTCCCTGGAGCTACTCAGGGCCCTAAACAATTGCACAGTCTGCTTATGCCTAGTGCCAGCTCGGCTTCTGTTCATGAATCATATTCATGCCATGGTTGGTGCCAGGCCTGGCACAAAACATTGGCCCTACCAGCTTTACTGGCCCCTTACCTGTCCTTTCTAAAGAATAAAGACCTTCCCATCCTCCTCCCTAAAACTACTTGCCATGGCTATCCATTTTCACCTGCAGAGCCCAAGGAGTCTGGGCACCCTCATTGGGCAGTTGGGGAAACTGAGGCGCAAGAAGTGAGTCCGGACCAACGCCCACATTCTTTTTTTTTTTGCTGATCGGCGCAGCGTCCACACCAACTGCCGACCTGAAATCCAGTTTCTAAGATCGGTAAATATACAGAATTCTTTTTGCTTCAGGAACAAGGTACTAGTTCTAGGAGTAACATTTAGCAATATAGGAAGGTGGGGGGACGAAAGGGGGCTAGAGACGGCGCGCACATAATTAAAACGCCTGGTGTGGTGTGCGTACAGGTGTATAGAGGGGGAGATAATCCAGAGCGGCTCGGCGTGAGGTGTACGGGTGCTACTGGCATGAGTTTGGGGTGACAGCTTTATTCCGGATCGATCTGTGAAACGTGGGAGTTGGACGGAGGCATGGGGGGGGGGGAGGCCGGGAAGGCGGAACGGGAGACATGCTGGCAGTTTCACTTCATGTTAATGAAAATATGATGAACAGTTGTAATTAACTGATGAGCGATGGTGCCTGGTTCTCTGCCCCCCCTCCTGATGATTTATGAGGTACAGAACCTGCCCGTGTCAGCGCATTCTGCTTGTACCAGCACTTTGCAGCATCTCCAACTTTCTTGCTCTAATTTATCCCCTCCCAGGGGTGTAAGGCAGAGCAGCAATCTGGCCCAGATGTTGTATTTTAATCCCATTCCCCCTCAGAACATGGCAGGCTGTGCAAAGTATTTGCCTTTCATGGGGACTTGCTAGCCCCTCCCCACCCCCGAACCTTCCATGGCTAACGGGATAACAACGTAGATTGGCTGTAAGGGGAGGAAAGTCCTGGGAATGCAAAGGCTGGAACTGAGGGGATACAAATGAATCTGTTGCAGGAACAGCAGCGACTGTACAGCACAGCCTGGAGAAGCAAATGCATGCTCTGAAGAGCACAGACCAGGCTGGACTGAGGAGTCTAGATAAGATGGAGTTTCAGGTGTGTGTGGAGGGGGTGAGGAAATATCAGAGCCTCCCGCTGCCCATCCTCATCTGAGTGTCTATTAAAAGAGGGCGACATACGCAAAGGACAACAGTGGAAGAGAGGCAAAAGCAGGAGGCAAAAGCAAATCCCACCTCACTCAGAAAAAAAAAAAGAAGGCTATTTATTTCAGCAAATTCTAGCTGTACCACGTTGCTTGGTGCAACGGCCTTCTGCCTGTTGGTCTCTCTCACCCCCTCTTTAGGCTTTGCCCTTCTCTGGTCTCCCTCACTGTGTTTCTCCTCACCTGTGGCCTGGCGGTTTTTCCTGCCTTTCCGGAAGGTGTCTAGGAGTCCTGGCGGACCCCCGATACTCCACATCCTGTGCTCTGTGACACTGAGTGTTTCAGGGCCCGCAGCACCACGAAGTACAGAATTTGAAAGGCGCAGGTGTTCAGGCGATTGCTAGATCTCAAATTCCTGGGGGCACTTACTGGGGACGCATCTGTGTAATTTGCAAAGCGCTTCTCGTCTGGCTACCTCCCTAGGTATGATCTGATCACTAGATCTAGGCTGCAGGACCCTGGCTCTCCCTCCCGCCTCTCCTGCGCGATACTTGATAAATAGGATGAAAGCATTAGATAACATACATATAATTACAGTCATTTAATTAAAACCTAGGAGCAAATGGAGGGGAGACAAGTACCAAAGAGAAGGGAAAACAAGGCCCGTAGACCCTCCCTGTGTACTCATTTGGCCAATGGGATACTATTTAATCATACGGGAAAAGCGGCTGAGGACCTCGGGAGGAAAAGGCCCCATATATCACTGGGTGAGCTGGGCACTTTAATGTGGCTTCGTGTAAATGTGGAACAAAGGATGCAGGACTCCCGACCCGCTGGCCAGCCCCGTCCAGAGGAATTGAGCAATGTGGCTTGTGACTCCCGTTGGCGGGGGCGGACTAAACATTACCGGCCCCAAGTCCTGCCCCTTCCTGTCATCACTCCGCTCTCTCCTCCCCATGGCATACCGTCCCCGAGCTTCAGCGGTCGCTGGGAGGCTGGCCACACAGTGGCAGTGGTGGCACCTCCCCCTCCCTCCCTTTCTGTGGTGGCAGGAGCCCCAAGGAAGCGGAGTGCATTGGGGGCGCGCCCGCTCAGTGGGCACATGAACTCCCAGTGCAACACAAGCGCCAGAAAGGGCTCACGAGGCCCAGCGACAGCCATTCTGGGCTCCAGGACAGAGCAGTGACTGGGACCCCCGGACATTAGGGGGGTACTGTGCCAGCAGGAGTGCTGGGCACGTGCTTCCAGCATAGCCAGGGCTTCCACGTGCCCCTGCTCCACCCTTTCTCCGAGGCCCCCCTTCCCCCCACATCCCTCGCTCTCCCCCACCCTCACCCACCATCGGGCTGCAGGATGCAGGGGGAGGTGAGGGCTGCAGGTTCTGGGAGGGAGTCTGGGTGCGAGGGCAGGGGGTTGGGGTGCATGAGGAGTGACAGGGTCGGTGCTTACATCAGGCGGCTCCCGAAAGCAACCGGCACACCCCTCTGGCAGCAGCTCCTCCACAGGCCGGGCACAAGGAGGATTAGGGTGCACCGCCCCCACATCTCCCATTGGTCGCAGATCCCAGCCAATTGGAGCTGTGGATTTGGCGCTTGGGGTGGGGGCAGCTCGCAAAGACACCCCCACTGAGCTGCCGGGATGGGGCCAGCTACTTCACTACCGGGCTTCTAGGCCTCTGCTTGGCTGTCTTGTTCTGTCTCTGTCTCTGTTTCTTATCTGCCCCCCCGGCTTGTGTGTAGCACGGACCTGCTCAGAACGACCCCCAGAGGGGCCCTCATGGTGCTAGTTGCTGGGCTGACTCCATTATCCATTATTTTAGGCAGGGTCTCTTGCCTGATCTTTACCTTAAACTGAAAGGAAGGGCTTGTTCCCACCTATCCATTTCAATGGCTTTAACTCCTCCCCGAGCAAGGTTTAACTCGGCTCACAAGGAAATAGCTTGTCCTCCCCTGAGTGGCCCAGGCGTAAAAAGGGGCAGAATTTGGTCCTGTGGTTGGAACTTAGCTCACCCTTCTATGGGGCCTGCACCAGCCCAAAAGCAGCCTTGCTCACTGGCCTACAGCCGGGCTGGTTCTGCAGGGCCAGCGGGGTGCTTTTTATTTTAAAGCCGTATTGATTTCTCGGAGTGTAAAGAGAAGGTGAAGTGCCTATTCAATTCCTGAAGGGCCTCCGGCATGTATTAAAAGTATAATCCCTACAGCAATCAGGTCTGGCCTGAAACATTCCCGGGGCACAGATCGGCTAAGGAAGCAGGCGCCACTTTTCCGATCACTTTTCTCAGGAGGACTTTAAAGCCCATCCTCTTCTTTCCAGGCGGCCGTATCATGCCGGCAGGCATAATGGGATCACGGATACTCAACCAGGAGAGCAAGTGGTGCCGTCTCAAGAAATGCAAGTGAAGGAGGAGAGACAAACTCCCAGTGTGGTGGTCACACGACGCAATGATCCTTGTAAGCTGAGCACTTGGCGGCCACCAGGAGAGATTCAGGTGCCACCCAGCTGATTAGCAGAGCGGCCACAACTGCCCATAGCCAGCAGCATGTGTTTCTACTGGTGGTGCACATCTGCACATGGTTTGGTGCACACAACAAAATTTATTCTGCACCCAGATGGAAAAATTACAGGGAACATTGCACAAGAGCTTTTGTTTGGCACTGGAAGGTCAGAGTACACAACTGCCCCGCCTGTGAGCTGACAAAAGCTGTCACCTAGATCAGGTGCTACCGACAGGCTCAGGTTTTCAGATGGTGTGATTTGACACAGTTCTGCTGACTTCAATGAGATACATGTTTGCACCGGCTGAGGATTTGGCCCACAGTTCCTGCCGTGAGGAGTTTAAGTTAGATATTATGTGTCATGGTGCAAGGAGGTGGGGCCCCAAGCAAAATGGAGGGAAGGGAGAGATTAATTCAAATATATACTTGAGGACCAAATGGAAACCATTGTATTCATGCTCTTAGCAGCGTAGCCTGGCAATTGCTCCCTGAAAAACATGCCATGTGGATGAGTTCAGGCCACCCAGAGAATCAAGAGACTGTGGAGAGCCATGTAAAGTACAGGGGAGCTCATAGATTTGTACCTTCCTACCTGACCCTCCGGTTCCCTTTGAATATATCCCACCGCTGCCACCCTGACCCATTTGAGTGCATGGAGATGCAACTGGAGTACAGGTTTGCTGTGCCACTCTATTCTGGCCCAGTCAGTAAGTGCTCTAGTCCAGATCTCTCCTCCCCCTATTGCCCCAGATCATGGACATCAATCAAGCCAGGATCTCACACCTTAATTCTTGCATTGCTTTGGCCTGAGGTCTCGAGTATTTAATTTCCCCATTGTTTGAAAAAGATCAAAGGACACAAAAGCACTTCTCTCTTGAATGACTTCACGAGGCACTTCCGAAGTTGTGTGGACAACCCTTCCCCCCAGATGTGGAACTCCAGGCTCTGGGTTTCATTGCTGCAGAGGTAGTGACCCCTCTTTCCAATAACCTTGCAGCAAGGGATTCACCAGGTTTTCATCTCTCCCATGCATTGAACTTGACCCCGAATCTTCCAGTTGGAGCTAATCACCTGAAAAACATCCTCTCTCACATCCAGCCTTTTCTGAGCAGTGTGTGCAAAATGCCAACATCTTAGTCATTTGACCCCAGATCTTTTGATGCCTTGGTAGAACTTAAAAGCGGTTGAATAAGCTTTAGCCAAAAAGGAAAACAAATCTAATCATGTGAAGATGGGGACCGGGTGGGATATAAGAAGTATCTTCATGTAACCATGGAGCAAAAGACAAATTTGTTCTGGCAGGTGGTGGTACTGTTGGTCTTCTAAGATTTTTCCTCTGTGTGCGAGCAAGTTTTGAGTTTTGGAAAGACATCTGTGATGGTGTTCACTCTGGGCTATGCAAGGCTCTGTGTCGAGGCAGTTTTAGGGGTGGGAACAGCAAAAGTTTTCGCTCTCGGTCTTGCATGCCATTTCCCGTGGCAGGGTTGCTCTTGAAATCTGTGTTAGGCTGAGATTCCCAGAAAAATTCCTGCCTGCTGCTAGGTCCTGTCATTTCAGGATTGGTGTGGACGTGTAAATGAAGCCAGGTGTATTTAGAGCAGTGGTTTTCAAACTTTTTTTTCCTCATAACCCAGTTGAAGAAAATTGTTGATGTCCGTAACCCAACATAATTGTCTCTTTTCACTAGAGTGTGGGCTCCGGGGTGGGGCTGGGAATGAGGAGTTTGGGGTGCAGGAAGGGGCTCAGGGCTGGGGCAGAGGATTGGGGCACCAGGTTGGGCATGGGTTCACCTCCAGCCAATCCCAGTCAGCAGAACAGCAGAGATCCTAAGGCTGCTTCCCGCCTGTCCTGGCACCTCAGACCGCGCTGTGCCCCAGAAGCAGCCGGTAGCAGGTCTGAGTCCTAGACAGAGGTGCGCGAACGGCTCTGCACACTGCTCTCATACACGGGCACTGTCCTCCGCTGCTGAACCAGCCAATGGGAGTGTAGAGCTGGTGTTCGGCGGGAGGACAGTACTATGGCCCCCCACCTGTGAGTTGGACTCGCTGCTGGCCAATTCTGTGGTGCATTGTGGTCTGCAGTACCAGGATAGTCAGGAAGCTGCTTTGCCACCCCCACCAGTCACCTGCTCACCCTCCAGCAAGGCGACCCAGAACCTGGCATTCCACCACCCACGACTGGGTCTCGACCCGCCCTTTGAAAACCCCGGGCTTCGAGCATCACTGGGCTCTGCCTCATTCATTTCTTCTGCCCTGGGAGGAAGCTCAGGCGAGGCCCCAGACTCCTGCTACCGCGCCGCGCGGAAGGGCAGTCACGTCCGAATGGGACTCTGGCCTCAAAGAGGCCCCAGCACCGTGTGCTCAGGTGTCCCCACGCTGCTGCTCCTAGTGGGAGCCGGGTGCCTACCTGCGGCACTTCCGCAGAGCGAGGGAGAACGCCTGGACCTCTCCCTGCGGGCTGGCGGCTTATTTGCAAGTCTGGCCTTGTTTAATTTGTTGATTATGAGCCCGCCTGTGTCCGATGCTTTTTAAGCCATGGCCGGCTGAATCCCTTCCCCTATGCTCCTCGGCAAACCTACCAGGAGCCCGCTGGAAGCACGTCCAAGAAAGAGCCATTTCTCCCCTTTTTATTGCCTGCTTTTTATAGCACCCGCCTTACGCCTCCCTTCGCAGGCAGAGGGCAGCAGAAGCCACGGAACCAAAGGCCTCTCGGTGCCCAGAAGCCTGGCGAGGCCGCGGGGAGGAATTTGCGAGACACAAAAGCTCTGGGTTCCCCTCTGTTCCTGCCCTCTCCCTGCGGAGCCCAGAGCCCCTCAGGGAGGGCGAAGAAGAGAGGAAGCCCTAGGAGAGGGGCCTGAGGCTGTGCTGGTGACAGGTGCCACCAGGGAGCGGAGGAGCCCACCAGGGAGCTAGCCACAGAGCTGCTCTCCCAGGTGGCTCTGTGCTGGGTCCGGCTGAATTCCTCCACTGGATCTGTCCCATCTGCGTAGCCACGGTCACAGCCCGATGCTGCCAACAGACCCTGGGTGCCCTGCGCCGCACATGCCCTGGGGCACTGCAGATGCTTGGAAAAGCTGCGTCCTTCCTTGCCCCTTTCCTCCACGCCAGACCTCTCCTCCAGTCTGAGGCTCTGCCCAGCCTCAGCCCTCCTGCTACACTCCGGGGGTCCCTGCCGCGCTCAGTGGGCTGGCTTTCACCGGCACGTTTCCTAGCGTGCTCCGTGCTGGGCTGGCAGCCGCTCGGGGCAAAGACCTCGCTCATCCCGCGAGCAGGCGGAATTGTAACGGCTCCCCGCACCGCCTGCACCGTCCCACACGCCTCCTGCTCCCGGCGGTGGGGCTGCTTCCCTTCCCCGATTGGTCTGTCAGTCCCAGCGAGGCCATTTCCCAAGAGAGCTGCCTTTGCCTTCCCCTTGCTGCTAGGACACCAGTCTGAGCCTGGGCTGCCCATCGCATCCCAGGGCTGGCAGAGACTCAGGAGGCATCGAGTCCTGCCCCCTGCCCAAAGCAGGATCAACCCCAACGAAATCAGCCCTGCCAGGGCTTTGTCAAGCTGGGACTGAAACACCTCTAGGGATGGAGATTCCACCCCAACCCTAGGGAACCCATCCCAGCACTTCCCCACCCGCCTAGGGAAATAGTTTGTCCTAATACCCAACCTAAACCTCCCCCACTGCAACTTGAGCCTATTGCTCCTCGTCCTGCCACCACTGTGAACAGCCTCCCTCCATCCTCTTTGGAACCCCCCTTCTGGAAGTTGCAGGCTGCTCTCAAATCCCCCCTTCCTCTTCTCTTCTGCAGCCTAAACAAACCCAAATCCCTCAGCCTCTCCTCGTAGGTCATGCACTTCAGACCCCTCATCATTTTGGTTGCCCTCCTCTGGACCCTCTCCAAAGTGTCCACATCCTTCCTGGAAAGCGGGGGAGGGACTGGGCTGTGGAGAGAGGCCGGGAGGGAGGGAAGGTGCTCAGGAGTCAGGAGAGGGGTTACGGGGTGTCAGGAGGCACCTCCAAAAACAGCTCTGGTAAAGCCGGAGCGAAGAAGTAGGGAAGCAGCGCAGGAGTGCTGATTACTCACAGCGGGGGTTGGGGGATGGAGGGGGCGTTCAGCGCATTCTCCTGTGTATATACCGCCCCCCCCGTTCGCCAATGGGGTCATTGAGACTCTGTTCTCTGCTTGCTCCATGAGCCGACTGCAGCCCGATAGCAGCATGCTGCGTCCTCCGAGCCTGCCCGCCAGCCCCCCCCGGAACGCAGGCAGCCAGAGGGCGGGGGCTGGGGAAGGAGCTTTGCTCTCCCGACTAGCTCCAGACTCATATTGATTTCCGCTTCAGTCAAACACTTCCAAACAGCCCCAGAGGGACCCTCTGTGGCCTCCGTGGCTCTCTGTGGTTTCCTGAGTGCGCCTTGGTATATAGATACCTGTCCGGTGGGATTCCCTGCACTCCTGACAAGCGCCGTCTGGCTGCCTTCCTAGCCTCTGCCTTCAGATGCGCCCAGGTGAGGCCAGAGCCTGCCAGCTAACTCCAGGGAATGAATGCTAATGCTCCCCTGGGCCCAGGTTAGCATGGCCCTCCTCACATGGGTCCTTTTGCCTCAGGAAGGAAAGATCTCAGGGAAGCTTTCTGGCTGTTTTGGTGCTATCCAAGTTCTTGTACCACCCTCACCTTGCCCCTCTCGCAAGTGGTTGATTCTCCCTCCGGCTTTGTCTTCACCGCCCAAAAGATGTTTTTACGGCCAGATAATGAACTTGCCTAAGTTATCGTGCTGGAAAACACTCGTGCAGACAAGGCACTTGCATTAGTTTCCACCTTGTAGCTACGCGAGGTCAACGCTTACACCTCCTTCGCCTCCCCTCCTACCTCCACCTCCCCTCGTTTAGCTTGTGATAAAACGACAAGGGCTTATTTCTGCTTAACCCAGGGGACAGACACCTCCTTTTTTAGCAGTGAAAACAGTCTCACTCTCTCCTCAGCGCCAGGACCGGTGTTAGAGCTGTTTCAAATTTTGGGGAATGGATGAGAAATTTCAAAAGGGAACTTGTAGTTTTCTTTTCTTGGAGGTCTTTCTTTTTTCTTGGTGGGGGGTTTTTTAAACAGAAAAACACTGGAACCAAAGAAATGCTGCTTTAAAGTGGGGTTTTGTTTTTGTTTTTTTGGTTTTGATTTTGGTTTTTTTGTTTTTGCATTTTCAGGGTTTTTCCTTTCACTTAACATCCCCTCCCCCAACACAGTTTTCTCTCAGTAATTTAAACTTTTTTTTCTAACTGCTTCTATTCAGAAGGGAAACCTAAACAAACGAGAGGTTTTTTTTCCCTCATGTTCTCTATTATTTTCACATTTTCCTCCTTCCTGCCTCTCCCCACCTCATTTTCCAAGGGGACAGGGTGATGGGAGGAGAAAGGTGTTTCAACAACAAAGCAAAACTAGGAATCTTTTCACTATTGAAGAGTCCTCAGTCTTTTGAAATGAAAATTAAAAAAAGAAACTCAACAAATGCAATTTTCCATCCAAAGTGTCTTCGCGGGGAACAAAAATCTTTGGCGTACACTCATTTTTTTCTGGCATGACAGTTTTTTAAGTGGGGGTGGTGTTGGGGGAGGGGAAGCTGCGCAGCAATAAAAGCAAGAGACTTGAATACACCCTGTGCATGTTGCTATGTCTCCGTCTGCCGTGACAAAGCTTACACCCTCCTGGTACTTGTTGTGGAGGGCAGTGAGGTTTGGGGGCTTCTCAGCAGTTGTCTTGCAATCCCTTACCAGCCTCTCCCCCGTCACCTCCTGCCTACTGTGCTCCACGTGTTGTCCTTTCTCACATTCTCCACAGTCTTTGTCTTGTTTTCTCCCTCCCCACAGAGTTTGGGGAACGTTCCCTGCCACTGCCATCTATGTCACAGCTAAAATCCCGACCTCCAAAGCCCTCCAGCACCTGTGAAGCGCCTTGGCAGATAGGGCAATGAGGAGTCCTGTGGTGCTAACAAATTGACTTGGGCATAAGCTTTCATGGGTAAAAAACCTCAGGTCTGGAGAAGAAATGAGCCACCCAAAGCTCCAATCTACCTGAAACCCTGGACTACAGAGTACACCCAAAGTAGCCAGTGCATTCTATCCCCAAGGTCAAGCCTTAATCCAGCCCTGCAGCCTGTAGTGGGATGGGCATCAGATGCTGCCATGGGGGCTCCAGCCCCTCACTCAAGACTTCTGACTCATGGCATGGAGACTTGCTGCTGGTCCGATCCGATTAAGCTGGGGGCCGGAGGTTCCCCACACCTGGCATGCTAAAGTTTGCAGATGATACCAAGCTGGGAGGAGTTGCAGGTGGTTTGGAGGAGAGCATTACAATCCAAAATGACCTGGACACCGTGGAGAACCAGCCAGAGGTAAATAGGATGAAATTCAATAAGGAAAAAAGGCAAAGTTCTTCACTTAGGAACGGGGGGGGGTCATAGTGGATCACAAGCAAAATATGAGTGAATAGTGTAACACTGTTCCCCAAAAAACCACTCCCTCCTCCCAAAAGTCTCCCTCATTCTGGGATATATTAACAGGCGTGTTGTAAGCACTGATTAGGCCTCAGCTGGAGTAGTATATCCAGTTCTGGGTGCCCCATTTCAGGAAAAGAGTGGACAAATTGGAGAGAGTCCAGAGAAGGGCAACAAAAATTATTAAAAGTCTATGTGATGGGGTGTACCAACCCCGCACTGGACCGGCAAGGGTTAACAGGGGTTACCTGGCTGAGAGAGCTCCGCCCCACAGCCCTGCTGGGCATGCTCCAGCTGGAGGTTGGCTATAAAAGCCGGCGGAGCAGCTCAGTCTGGGCTGGCCGTGGCTGGGAATGGAGGTGCTGCCAGAGCTCTGGAGGAAGAGCGGCACATGGACCGAGCCACTGGGGCCAGGCAGCCGGGAATGGCCGGAGAAGCCCCAGCCCAGAGGATGTGGTGGAAAAAGCTGCTGCAGTGAGTCCAGTAGGAAGTAGCCCAGGGTGGGGAGTTTGGCCCCCGTGAGCTCAGTGTGTTTTGGGTGGATTCCCCGCTGAGGTAGTAGTGGCCACCCCACCACTGACAAGTGGTGACGGTGGGCCTGGGTCCCCCTACCCATTCCCACTGACCCCCTAAGTGGGGGGCTACGCCTGTTGCTATTGCCTCTGGCTGCTAGGCCATGCTGCCCTGCATGAAGGGGTGTTGATATTGACTTCGGGACTACAGCTGGTAGGCCCCATTGCCCCGAAGGTGGGGAGTGATTACAGACTATGGCTGCTGGGTCTCTTTGACCTGTGGGAAGGGACTGGTGCTATCATGACTCCGGCCACTGGGCCTCACTGCCCTGAGGGAAGGGGGTGTTTTTACTCACTGTGGCTTCTGGGCCAGACTGTCTCATTGGGACAGGGTGTAGTTGTTGGCCCTGAGACTGTAACTGATACAAACACACATGGGGTGAAGCACCCTTTGAGAGACCTCAGAGGCCTAATGCCCTGCCTCTGAGGGGGATGGGTGTTTGTGCCCAGTGACAGTCTAGAAAACATGGCCTATGAGGAAAGACTGAAAAAACTGGGTTTGTTTATTCTGGAGAACAGACGACGGGGGGCGGTGAGCATGATAACACTTTTCAAGTACATAAAAGGTTATTACAAGGAGGAGGGAGAAAAATTGTTCTCAGTATCCTCTGATGATAGGACAAGAAGCAATGGGCTTAAATTGCAGGAAGGGGTGGTTTGGCTTGAACAGTAGGAATAACTTCCTACCTGTCAGGGTGGTTAAACACTGGGATAAATTGCCTAGGGAGTTGTGGAATCTCCATCCCTGGAGATTTTTTAAGAGCAAGTTAAACAAGTACCCATCAGGGATGGTCTAGATCATTCTTAGGCCTGCCTTGAGTGCAGGGACTGGACTAGATGACCTCTCGAGGTCCCATCTAGTCCTACAATTATGATTACATTGTGTCCGCCTCCCCGCTGAATGTAAGGCTGCTGGAACCTTGTACAGTACCTGGTGCCAGCCCTCGTGGCCATCCCCCATCGAGACAGCTTACCAAGTTCCTCCTGCTCATGCTTATGTTGCTGCCAGCATGAGCTGGTGACAGAATTTTCTGCTACATTCCTGCTTCTTTAATAGTCATGGTGAGATACCTTGGGCACATCTACACTGCAGCGTTATTTTGAAATTATGTGAGTTACTCGTGAGTTACTCACATTATTTTGAAACAACAAAGTGCATCTACACAGCAAGCCCGTTATTTTGAAACTAGCCAATTAGCCCATCATAAGACGGGATTTTCAGGTCTCTCCTCCACATTGGTCTTCTCTCTGAGCCTCTGGTCTCTCGCTCCGTGTCTCTCTCTCTCTCTCTCTCTCTCTCCTCCTCCTACTGCCTCCCCCTCTCTCTCTCTCAGCTCTCCTCCGCCTCCTGCCTCTCTCTCTGTCTCTCTCTTTCTCTTCTCCTCCCCCTCCTGCCTCTCACTCGGGGGACCGTGGAGCCCAAACGGCCGTTTGGGCACCGCACTCCCTGTGCTGCATGGGGACCGCGGCGCTCAAACAGCCGCTTGCGCCGCTTGCTCCCCCACAGCAGCCCAGCTGAGCGGTGCAGAAGTCAGCCGAGCGCCATGGCGGGAGGCGAAGGACGTGACTCAGGCAACAGCGCCGCCCAGAGGGAACAGCCAGGGAGGCAACAGTGCCGCCCAGAGGGAACAGCCAGGGAGGCAACAGCGCCGCCCAGAGGGAACAGCCAGCATTTCAGCGTTACAGAGTCACAGACATTGGGCTACTATATATATGATAATTTTGAAATAACGGGCTTCTTATTCTGACTCCTGTAACCCTCATTTCACCAGGAGTAAGGGAAGTCGGAGGAAGAGTGTTCTTCCATCGACTTCCTGCTGTGTAGACAGCGCCGAAAGCCGAGTTAAGCTACTTCAGCTATGTAATTAACGTAGCTGAAGTTGCGTAGTTTCATTGGACTTTAGCTCACGGTGTAGATGTGCCCTTGGTCACCACCCTTTGCTGTCTACCCACCTAACTTCTCAGTCAGCTGTCAAGTGTGCTGCTCAGCCTCGGAGTTTGTTTCGGCACATCCCATCTATGCCCCCTTTTGTGGGGGGGAGAATAAATGCACCGATTGAACCCTTCAAATTCAAGCATCAGGGCTAAGAAATCGATTGATTCAGAAACCGATCCTTTGGGATTTTTATCACGGCTCAGTGCTATTAATTTTCTCTTTACGAGTTCTGAAATTTACAAGCGTCTCTGGGGCTTCAGATGCTCTTGCTCCTTGCCCCCCTCCCTTTTCTTCCTTAGCTTTCTATTTCCTTCCTGTTACGTGGCTAGAATTGTCACAACGGGGGCCAGACTTCAAGAGATCTCCATTCCCCTTTAGGTTTCTAAATAAGTGGTCAGATTTTCAGATTGTCTGCCCACTGGATGCTGGACTCTTTTGAAAATCTGCCCTCTTTGCTTTACTCCAACACCTTACGGAGGCCGGAAAGGCATGTGTCTGAAGGAAAGGATGCTGCTGGAGCAGGTGAGTCATCGTGCCTTTAGCTGGAACCGGGAGACTTGGAAAGCACGGAGAGTAGAATCTAGATTAAGTGGATGCAAAAGCCCTGCTCCTAGCAGCCGTGGAAGAGGTCAGCGGAGCCTTTGTCTCAGCATGTCGGTACAATTATATCCAGGATTCAATGCCGTTGCCAGCTTTTAAATTGAACTAACATTTATCATGTAGACAGCAGTGTCTGTGCACCAATTTCAAAGTGTTTTGTGAAACTGGGGAAGTGCTGTTACCCCCGTTGCAAAGGGAGAAACGGCAGCTGCATGGAGCGAGTGACTTGCTCGGAATCATACAAATGATACCAGAACAGAGCGTCTGTTCTAAAAACAGACTGGGCTGGATTGTCTTAAAAGCAGCTCGGTTCCCAAGGAAGCTCTCCGGCCTCCATGGAGTGCTGACTCAAACTGGCCCAGCCCCGCCTCGCTCCCAGAGAGTGCTTTTATAGATGTCTGGCTCCACCTTCCTCTGGCTTCCACCAATCCGCATCCTCCATGTGGACAGGCTCCTTGTCGCAGGATGACATTATGTGAATGGGTTAAGCCTGGCGGAGGCGAGGCCTGGCAACGGAACAAAAACCTCTCAATGCGCTTACAACCCATTTATCTGCACCAGAGCTGCAGCTTTGCAGTCCTGGTGCTGAGCGAGGCTGTAAATCAGATGATTCTTCTGTGGGTTCGCCCAGCAGTACGCAGGCATGGCTGGTTTCTCCCCTGCCCCTGACTCGGAAGGGAACATAGAATATTGCACCCACTTTTCTCCCTAGGAGGTTCTTCCCACAAGGTAAGGCGTGCCCAGCTCCCTATTTCTGTAGTTCCATGGGCAGGGACCATGGAGTGCTAGGAGCTGCGTAATATGCCTGCAGCAGCCCTTTGTCCATGGGGCATCGAATTAGGCTTCAGGGAAGGTGGTTATAACTAGGGGCACATCTGCACACCAGGGCAAAAGCCGAATTACGCTACGCAACTTCAGTGAGGTCAATTGTGTAGCGAAAGCCGAAATAGCTTAATTTGGCTTTCAGCGAAGAACACTCATCCTGCAACTTCCCTTACTCCTCGTGAAATGAAGGTTGCAGGCGTCGGAGTAAGAAGTCCTCCAGCTGGACATTATTTCGAAATAACGGCTTGCTGTGTAGACGCGTTTTTGTTATTTTGGAATAAAGTCCGTTACTCCGAAACAACGCTGCTGTGTAGACATGCCCTCAGGGGCCCTCCCTCTGCCCCCTCCTGGGTTTTTTTTTCTTCTCTAATGGATTGCTCTATTTCCTGGTCATGTGTCTAATGGACTCACCTCTTTTATATAATTTCTTTGCCTTCTGTAGTACTGGCAACTCCTCTCAGTTTAGGTTCCTCTCCAAATTTAATTAACATGCCACTCACTCCCTCTTCCAGATCGGTAATTAAGATATTAAATAAGACCAGATCTAGCCCTGATCCATGCATTACCCCCCACTATACACCTCCTGCCAGCTCTACACACTGCTGTTTGCAATTTACATTATCAGGCACTGTTTACATTATCCATTGCTTTGCCGCTTTTCAGGCCGTATGACACAGTCCCTACCCAAGTCAACTTGAATGGGTTTTTCAAATAAGATTTTTATCAGCCACAATATCAAACACTTGACTGAAATCCAAAATGTTCCATCTGCTGCAGTCTCTTCATACGCTAATTTTGCAGCAAAGCGTATTTTGTACAAACCCATGCTGATGCTCACTCGTGGCTCTGCTATGCTTTGCAAGCCAGATTCAGAGGTGAGTGTGAAAAAAGTCTAGAGGGAATTTAAATGTACATAATTTACAGCTACTTCGAGCCCTCGACTGTGCAGGTTACACAAGTGTGAACTGCTTCTGGTTATACCTAAAATATATTTATTTACATACATTTGCATCCATTTACAACAAGTAATTTACACCTCTCCAGCTTATGCATCTCCTCTGTGTTTGCCACTTTACTGTGGTTAATGATTTCTTTCTTAGGATTTCTTTCTTAGGGTATGTCTACACTACAGAGCTTTTGGAAAAATGACATTTTTTCTGAAAAAACTTCAATTACGTCCACACTGCAATAGCGTACATTCAAAAAAAATCGAAAGAACAGAAGGGTATTTCTGACATTGGTAAACTTCTTTCTACGAGGAAGAAGCCTTTTCCCAAAAGCGCTCTTTTGGAAAAAGGCGTGTGTGGATGGGGAAGAGGGAGTTCTTTCGCAAAAAGAGGAAAAAGCACAGGTGCCCTGGTGGCCATTCTGCTCATAGTAATCACAGCTTACACGTGAGATAGCATCCATTCAGTGTGGACGCTATCTGTCAAAAAGGCAGGTGGCTTTTTCAATGCGTTTTGGCAGTGTGGACGCTCTCTTTCAGAAGAAGTTTTTTCAGAAGATCTCTTCTGGAAAAGCTTCTTCTGAAAGAAGCCTTCAGTCTAGACATAGCCCCAGTCTGTTTCATTACTTCACTGGGGAAAGTGGTTAATGGGATGTAAACTGCCAGCTCCCCCCTTCTTTCCCTGTTTAAAATCTGGTACCGCATGTTTCCTATCCTAGTACTTGGTAATGATTTTCCAAATCTCCGCCATGTTCCCGAATCCCAATGATTTTAATGAGAATTTTCCCATTGACTTTAAAGGGAGCATGAGCAATCCCAAAGTGTGATCTCAAATTCCTTTAACATTCCCAGAAGGACCTTGCCATCTAGACTGTTCATACACTCAGATTTGCTGAGTAGTCCTTTATTATTTTGTACCAAGAGTTTTGTGGCATTTTAGGTTGTTTTTCACATTCTCCCCCCCTTATTTCTAATGGCTGTATTTATATAGCACAACAAAATGTTGGTTGCTTTACAAACAAACATTCAGTAAAACAGGCCCCTGATTTCAATCCAAACACAGTGTGCCATAAGAACATAAGAACATAAGAACGGCCGTAGCGGGTCAGACCAAAGGTCCATCTAGCCCAGTATCCTGTCTGCCGACAGTGGCCAGCACCAGGTGCCCCAGAGGGGGTGGACCGAAGACAATGATCAAGCGCTTTGTCTCCTGCCATCCCTCTCCAGCCTCTGTCAAACAGAGGCCAAGGACACCATTTTATCCCTGGCTAATAGCCTTTTATGGACCTAACCTCCATGAAATTATCTAGCTTCTCTTTAAACTCTATTATAGTCCTAGCCTTCACAGCCTCCTCTGGCAAGGAGTTCCACATGCTGACTACACGCTGTGTGAAGAAGAACTTTCTTTTATTTGTTTTAAACCTGCTACCCATTAATTTCATTTGGTGTCCTCTAGTTCTTCTATTTAGGGAACTAATAAATAACTTTTCTTTATCGGCCCTCTCCATACCACTCATGATTTTATACACCTCTATCATATCCCCTCAGTCTCCTCTTTTCTAAACTGAAAAGTCCCAGTCGCTTTAACCTCTCCTCATATGGGACCCGTTCCAAACCCTAATCATTTTAGTTGCCCTTTTCTGAACCCTTTCCAAGGCCAAAATATCTTTTTGAGGTGAGAGACCACATCTGTACACAGTATTCAAGATGTGGGCGTACCATAGTTTTATACAGGGGCAGTAAGATATTCCGGGTCTTATTTTCTATCCCTTTCTTAATAATACCTAGCATCCTATTTGCCTTTTTGACCACCGCTGCACACTGTGTGGGTTTTCAGAGAACTGTCACGATAACTCCAAGATCTCTTTCCTGATTTATCGTAGCCAAATTAGCCCCCATCATACTGTACGTATAGTTGGGGTTATTTTTCCCGATGTGCATTACTTTACACTTATCACATTAAATTTCATTTGCCATTTTGTTGCCCAATCACTCAGTTTGGTGAGATCTTCTTGGAGTCCCTTACAGTCTGCTTCTGTCTTGACTATCCTAAACAGTTTGGTATCATCCATAAACTTTACCACCTCACTGCTTACCCCTTTCTCCAGATCATTTATGAATAAGTTGAACAGGATTGGTCCTAGGACTGACCCTTGGGGACACCACTAGTTACCCCTCTCCATTCTGAAAATTTACCATTTATTCCTACCCTTTGTTTCCTGTCTTTTAACCAGTTCTCAATCCAAGAAAGGACCTTCCCTCTTATCCCATGGCCATGTAATTTACATAAGAGCCTTTGGTGAGGGACCTTGTCAAAGGCTTTCTGGAAATCTAAGTATACTATATCTACTGGATCCCCCTTGTCCGCATGTTTGTTAACCCCTTCAAAGAACTCTAATAGATTAGTAAGACAGGATTTCCCTTTACAGAACCCATGTTGACTTTTGTCCAACAAATTATGTTCTTCTACATGCTTCACAATTTTATTCTTTACTATTGTTTGACTAATTTGCCCGGTACTGAAGTTAGACTTACGGTCTGTAATTGCCGGATCGCCTCTAGAGCCCTTTTTAAATATTGGTGTCACATTGGCTACCTTCCAGTCATTAGGTACGGAAGCCGATTTAAGGGATAGGTTACAAACCACAGATAATAGTTCAGCAATTTCCCATTTGAGTTCTTTTAGAACCCTTGGATGAATGCCATCCGGTCCAGATTTGTTAACATTAAGTTTTTCTATTTGTTCCAAAACCTCCTCTAATGACACTTCAATCCGGGACAGTTCCTCAGATTCATTACCCACAAAGGAGGTGCAGATTTGGGAATCTCCCAACATCCTCAGCCGTGAAGACTGAAGCAAAGAAATCATTTAGTTTCTCCGCAATGGCTTTATCGTCCTTGATTGCGCCTTTATAGTTCGATCGTCTAGGGACCCACAGGTTTTTAGCAGGCTTCCTGCTTCTAATGTACTTAAAAACATTTTGTTATTTCTTTTTGAGTTTTTGGCTAGCTGTTCCTCAAAATCTTTTTGCTTTTCTTATTACATTTTTACACTTGATTTGACAGTGTTTATGTTCCTTTCTATTTATCTCACTAGGATTGGACTTCCACTTCTTAAAAGATGCCTTTTTGTCCCTCACTGCTTCTTTTACATGGTGGTTAAGCCACAGTGACTCTTTTTAGGTCTCTTGCTATGTTTTTAATTTGGGGTATACATTTAAGTTGGGCCTCTATTATGGTGTCTTTAAAAGTTTCCATGCAGCTTGCAGGGATTTGGCTCTAGTCACTGTGCCTTTTAATTTCTGTTTAACTAACCTCCTCATTTTTGTGTAATTCCCCTTTTTGAAATTAAATGCCAGGGTGCTGGTCTGCTGAGGTGTTCTTCCCACCACAGGAATGTTGAATGTTATTATATTATGGTCACTATTCCCAAGCGGTCCTGTAGGTTATTTCCTGGACCTGATCCTGCGCTCCACTCAGGACTAAATCGAGAATTGCCTCTCTCCTTGTGGGTTCCTGCACTAGCTGCTCCAAGAAGCAGTCATTTAAGCCATTGAGAAATTTTATCTCCTTCTCTTCCTGAGGTGACATGCATCCAGTCAATATGGGGGTAATTAAAATCCCCATTATTATAGAGTTCTTTATTTTGGTAGCCTCTCTAATCTCCCTCAGCATTTCAATGTCAGTATCCCTGTCCTGGTCAGGTGGTCGGTAATATATCCCTACTGCTAATTTCTTATTTTTGGAGCATGGAATTACTATCCATAGCGATTCTATTGAACATGTTGATTCATTTAATATTTTTATTTCATTTGATTCTACATTATCTTTCACATACAGTGCCACTCCGCCACCCACCCGGCCTGCTCTATCCTTTCGATATATTTTATATCCCGGTATGATTGTGTCCACAGATTTTCCTCATTCCACCAGGTTTCAGTGATGCCTATTATGTCAATCTCCTCATTTAATACTAGGTACTCTAGTTCACCCATCTTATTAGTCAGACTCCTAGCATTTGTGTAGAAGCACTTTAAAAATTTGCCACTGCTTATTTGTCTGCCCTTCCCTGATGCATTGGATTCCTTTATGCGGTTGTTTGTCTGCTCTGGCCCACGGTTTGCCCTCTCCCCTCCTCTCTTTCTGACTACAGCTTAGAGAATCTCTATCAATGGATTCTCCTCTAAGAGAAGTCTCCCTCCGATTCGTGCATCTCCACACCAATCGGCTTTCCCCATCTCTCAGTTTAAAAACTGCTCTACGGCCTTTTTAATGTTTAGTGCCAGCAGTCTGGTTCCACCCTGGTTTAGGTGGAGCCCATCCTTCCTGTATAGGCTCCCCTCTCCCAAAAGTGTCCCCAGTTCCTAATAAATCCAAACCCCTCTTCCCTACACCATCGTCTCATCCACGCATTGAGATTCTGAATCTCTGCCTGCCTACCTGGCCCTGCGCGTGGAACTGGAAGCATTTCCGAGCGCCACCATAGAGGTCCTGGATTTCAGTCTCTTTCCTAGCAGCCTAAATTTGGCCTCCAGGACATCTCTCCTACCCTTCCCTACGTCATTGGTACCTACATGTACCACGACCACCGGCTCCTCCCCAGCACTACACATAAGTCTATCTAGATGCCTCGAGAGATCCATGCAACCTTCGCACCAGGCAGGCAAGTGACCATACGGTTCTCCGGTCATCACAAACCCAACTATCTATGTTTCTAACGATCGAATCACCCACTACTAACACCTGCCTCTTCCGAGCTGGCATTCCCTCCCCTCAGAGGTATCCTCAGTGCGAGGATACTGCAACATCCTCTGGGAGGAGGGTCCCAACTATGGGATGGTTTCCCTCTGCTCCCATTGAATGCTCTGTTCCTTGAGACTTTCATCCTCCTTAAGAGCACTGGGGCTCTCAGACTGGAGGTGGGACAGTACTACAGTGTCCCAGAAAGTCTCATCCACAAATCTCTCTACCTCCCTTAGCTCCTCCAGTTCAGCCACCCTGGCCTCCAAAGCCCGAACTCGGTCTCTGAGGTCAGGAGCTCCTTACAGCAGGTGCACACATCGCCACCCGCCCACAGGGCAGGTAATCATACATGTTACACTCGACGCAATAAACAGGATAGCCCCCACTCTGCTGCTGGGCTTCTGTCTCCATTTTTCTAATGAACAAGTTTAAGTATAAACTGGGATTCTTTTTAAACCTCTGGAATATAGATTATGATAAGAGTTATGTTTTAAACAAGGCCAGAAGTCACTAGTGCCCTCTAACCTCCCCCTCTAAACTCCCTCTCCAAACTCCCTCTCCAAACTCCCTGTTAGCAATTCCTGTTCGAAAGCTCCCTGGTCGCTGAGTCACAGGCTTATATAGCTCTGGTAGCCCCTCCCCCTGACTGAGGCTTAGCCAATTAACAGAGGCTTCTAGATTTCAAACCTTTTAGAAGCTCCTTCAAGCAAACAAACAATCAAACCAACCAACCAACCAGATAAACACAAGCTCAGCACACAGCAAATAACTCCCCACACACAAACACACACTCCAGACAGCCACTTACCACAAGGGTGTTTTACTCCTCTTTCACCTGGAGAACTCCCTCTCCAAACTCCTGTTAGCAATTCCTGTTACTTAAGCTCCTGGTCGCTGAGTCACAGGCTTATATAGCTCTGGTAGCCCCTCCCCCTGACTGAGGCTTAGCCAATTAACAGAGGCTTCTAGATTTCAAACCTTTTAGAAGCTCCTTCAAGCAAACAAACAATCAAACCAACCAACCAGATAAACACAAGCTCAGCACACAGCAAATAACTCCCCACACACAAACACACACTCCAGACAGCCACTTACCACAAGGGTCCTGTTTTACTCCTCTTTCACCTGGAGAACTCCTCTCCAAACTCCTGTTAGCAATTCCTGTTACAAGCTCCTGGTCGCTGAGTCACAGGCTTATATAGCTCTGGTAGCCCCTCCCCCTGACTGAGGCTTAGCCAATTAACAGAGGCTTCTAGATTTCAAACCTTTTAGAAGCTCCTTCAAGCAAACAAACAATCAAACCAACCAACCAACCAGATAAACACAAGCTCAGCACACAGCAAATAACTCCCCACACACAAACACACACTCCAGACAGCCACTTACCACAAGGGTCCGTTTTACTCCTCTTTCACCTGGAGAACTCCCTCTCCAAACTCCTGTTAGCAATTCCTGTTTCTCCTGGTCGCTGAGTCACAGGCTTATATAGCTCTGGTAGCCCCTCCCCCTGACTGAGGCTTAGCCAATTAACAGAGGCTTCTAGATTTCAAACCTTTTAGAAGCTCCTTCAAGCAAACAAACAATCAAACCAACCAACCAACCAGATAAACACAAGCTCAGCACACAGCAAATAACTCCCCCACACACAAACACACACTCCAGACAGCCACTTACCACAAGGGTCCCGTTTTTACTCCTCTTTCACCTGGAGAACTCCCTCTCCAAACTCCCTGTTAGCAATTCCTGTTCACAAGCTCCCTGGTCCCTGATGCCATCTACTCTTGGTGAAATTAATCCCAGCTGACTGGATGACTTGGGTCCCCCAAATTTGCCATCCTGAAGTCTAATACCTGAACCATGTGGTACCATTGCTTTCAACTAGCTCATTGGTTCCCCACCTATGGCCCAATCAGCACAGGGCTGAGGCCCATGTGACATCCTTACACTCATGCAGGTCACATTGGATGTTGCCCACATAACACATTAGGTTGAGAACCACTGCACCAGCTTGTGAGTGCGTGTTCCTAAGCTTCCCATTTCTTCTCATCATCTTACTGACAGGGAGGAAGTAAATCCAGGATGGTTTCTCTTGTGGTTGGAATCAAGTATTTGGCTCATAAGTGGATTTGTGCCGCAGGAAGCTGGTAGATGCTGTGAAGAAGTCCAGGCAATTAAGGCCTAGACAGAGACAAGCAAACTCATGTCACTAGTGAGCCTTGCCTGATTTTGAATACAGATTTCCAGCTATGAAGGGTGTTAGATCTGGTCAGGAAATGTTTTTCCCTGCCCCCTCCCCCTCCCCCCCAAAAAGTGTGATGAAAACACTTTAAATGTAGTTGGAAGTTTTCATCAAAACTTGATTTTGTGTATGTGGAAATTTCCATTTTGTTGAAAAACACATTTTTTTTCCATTTTTCAACGGAGATTTGTCAACAAGCTCTAGAGGGTGTATTTTACCACCAACTATGCTCTTCCCCACCAATAAAACGTCCTGGGCATGGTGTGAGGGAAATTAGCTGGGGATTGCATGACTAATTCCTAGCGCATGCCACCGAACGGGCCTCCTTTGTGTGAGAGATGTAAGGAAGCAGCCTGATTAACTGGGATTGGGGGAATTAAGCCTCTGTTTGTGGAGATAAAGATCAGTGAAGTCTCTCTTAACACATTTGTTATGCTGGGTTTCCTTTGATTGGCGTATCGGCAGTTACACACCATAAATTACCTTGCTGGAATCCCCCATGCATCTGAATGTAAAAGAGGCAAGGCAAAGGATTATGTATGTGGCTTATATTTTTGTGTGGACTTTAGTGCTCATGAAAGTGGCAGGCTAATAACACCGGCTGGAGCTCAACATGACAGGCACGGTGATAATTTCCATCTTGATTCTCAATCACCGTTGATAGTCCAGCCCTAGAACTCACTGAACGGTACCAATGCATCCCTACCTTGAACTGCAGCATCCCCTACTACCCCCACCCAACAATTCCAAAGCACCTATGCTGTGGTCTGTAGCACCCCCTACTGGTTCTGTTCTGGAACTACCACCTAGCTCTGCCAATACACCCGTGACCTTTCTTGTGCAGAGGCTGCAAATGCAGTTGCCGTGGCTTACAGTTTGTTTGTGTGTTGGGTAAGAGCAGGGTTGTGGCGAGGCAGTCAAATGCCCATGAGGGGAGAAGAATGAGACCAAATTTAATGTACGGTTGAAATGAAGAGGTTTTCTCACATGAAAGGCAGAGTGGCTAGCGCTCTGAAGACAGGTGGTTACAGCAGTGTTCTACCCACATGGGCCTGTTGCTGAGGTTACACAGGTGAGTGGCAGGCACCCGCAATTTGGTTGACTTAATATATACTCTTGACACACATGCACATCCTACATCATTTGAACGTTTATTATGTCTGCTTTAAGATGAGGTATGATGTGGCACTGTCAAGTGATGCTGTTCCCATAGCAATGGGGATAAACAGTGACATCATGAATGTGTTAAAATCACAGAACTGGAAGGAACCTTGAGAGGTCATTGAGTCCAGTCCCTTGCACTCAGGGCAGGACCAAGCACCATCTAGATCATCCCTGAGAGATGTCTATCCACCCCCGCTCTTAAATAACTCCAGGGATGGAGATTCCATAACCTCCCTAGACAATTTATTCAAGTGTTTAACGGCCCTGACAGGAAGTTTTTCCTAATGTCTAACCTAAACCTCCCTTGCTGCAATTTAAGCCCATTGCTTCTTGTCCTATCCTTGGAAGTCAAGGAGAAGAATTTTTCTCCCTCTTCCTTGTAACATCCTTTTAGGTACTTGAAAGCTGCTGTTATGTCCCCCTCCATCTTCTCTTTTCCAGACTAAACAAACCCAGTTCTTTCAGTCTTCCCTGATACGTCATGATTACTAGACTTTTTAAAAATTGTTGTGGCACTTCTGTGCACTTTCTCCAATTTGTCCACATCTTTCCCAAAAAGTGATGCTCAGAACTGGACACAATACTCCAGTTGAGGCCTAATCAGAGTGGAGTAGAGGAAGAATGACTTCCCATGTCTTGCTTACAACACTCCTGCTAATACATCCAAGAAGAAGGTCTAGGATTGAGTGTGGGTTTTGTTTTTTTTTGTTTTGTTCCCCACAGTGTTATATTATTCACTCATATTTAGTTTGTGATCCAATATGATCCCCAGATTCCTTTCCACAATACTCCTTCCTCTGTAGTCACTTCCCATTTGGTATGAGTACAATTGATTGTTCCGTCCTAAGTGGAGCACTTTGCATTTGTCCTTATTGAGTTTCATCCTGTTCATCTCAGACCATTTCTCCAGTTTCTTCCGATCACTTTTAATTACAATCCCATCCCCCAAAGCACTTGCAACCCCACACCCCGCCTCCTCCCCACCCCACACACACATATACACACCCCAGTTTGGTATCAACTGCAAACTTTGTAAGAGTAATCTCTGTGCCATTATCTAAATCATTAATGAAGATATTGAACAGAAGTGGACCTAGAACTGATCCCTGCAGAAGCCCTCTCATTATGCCCTTCCATAAAATGACTCATTTGAAATATTTTCATTGATTTTGGTTAGTTTAATGACATGTGTATTATTTCAAGACATAAAATTTGGGGGGTTTTGTGACCTCAAAGCATCTTAATAATGATCTAACTGGTAAATCAAATCTGACAAGGCCTTGCTTCTTTCTTGTCAGTCCTATATAACGCCTCTGCTGCCTTCTGAATGTTTGACAGTTTGCTCCGTTCCCCTGTCACTCCAAAATCCATTTAAAGAACTTGATTGTGCTCAAATGGAAAGGCACTGTGTAGTTCTGTGGGAATATTACATGTCTCAAGAATGTATATTGATATCCATCTGGTATAGGTGGGCCTGTTTGCAGTATATAAGTATGAACAGGGCCCTATCACATTCATGGTCCATTTCACGGTCATAGGATTTTAAAAATGAAGAATTTCATGATTTCAGCTATTTAAATCTGAAATTTCACAGGGCTGTCAGTGTAGGGGTCCTGACCCACAAAGGAGCCATGGAGTGGGGGGGAGTCACAAAGTTACTGTGTGGGGGTTGCAGTACTATACCATTACTTCTGCACAGCTGCTGGAAGCAGCATTGCCTTCAGAGCTGGGCAGTTGGAGAGCAGCAGCTGCTGGCCAGGAATCGAGCTCTCCAGCAGCAGCGCAGAAGAAAGGATGGGATGGTAATGCCACCCTTACTGCTGCCTGCAGCGGTCTCTGGCCACCCAGGTCTGAAAGCAGCAGTCCAGAAGTAAGGGTGACATGGGTAGAGTGTTGCCACCCTTATTTCTGCACTGCTGCTGTCAGCGTGCTGCCTTCAGAGCTGGGTACCTGGCCAGCGTTACAACCACCGCACTCCAGTTGCGCAGCTCTGAAGGCAGCAGTGCCGAAGTAAACGTGGCCAGACTGTGACCCTCCTAACATAACCTTGTGAGCCCTCTGCAACTCCCTTTTGGGTCAGGACACCCAATTTGAGAAACGTTGGTCTCCACCCGTGAAATTTGTATAGGGTGAACGCATGCAAAAGGCCAGATTTCCCGGGAGGACACCAGATAACATGGTCCAGGATTCATTTTGCATGGCTGTGAATTTGGTAGGGCCCTAAGGCTACGTCTAGACTGCATCCCTCTGTCGACAGAGAGATGTAGATTAGGCACATCGAAAATGCTAATGAAACAGGGATTTAAATAGCCCGTGCCTCATTAGCATAAACATGGCTGCCGCTTTTTTTTGAAACAGAGTTTTTTCAACAAAATGGCAGTCTAGACACGGATCTGTTGAAAATAAAGCCTTTTTCGACAGATCCTGTATTCCTCAAAAAATGAGGTTTACAGGATCTGTCGAAAAAGGCTTTATTTTCGACAGATCTGCATCTAGACTGCTGTTTTTTTTCGGAAAAACTCCATTATGAAAAAAGCAGCGGCCATGTTTATGCTAATGAGGTGCGGGATATTTAAATCCCTACTTCATTAGCAATTTCGATGTACCTAATCTACATCTCTCTGTTGACAGAGGCGTAGTCTAGACATACCCCAAGTATGAAGGGCCCTACCAAATTAATGCTGTGAATTTCCAGTCACCCTCTCGCTCTGTACAGATATTTAGAAGTAGACTTGGCATAACCCAGACAAAATGACCCTGCAACTTGATGTAGGAAATTGTGCATATCCCCATGCTTGAAACTCCTCCAGCAGTGGCAGGTAGCATATGGTGAGTTACAATATTATCAGGCTCTTTATTGATGTGTTGCAAGGACTCAATTTCTTCAGACTCAAATAACTTTTGAGTGTCGGCCAACATGTACCAGACAAACGGAACTACATGAATACCTCTTCCCGGCTCACCAAACTGAACAAAAGAATAAAATTTCAGAGCACTCGGCATGGTTGAATTGCTTATCGGTGAGCATTTGGTCTGGAGCGGATGCTGCGTTCATGTTCAACTCAAGGTCTAGCAATCTTGCATCTCCCCAAAATTTCCCAACAGGCTGGAGAGTGACATTGCACCAAGTTCATTTGGGAGATCCCATTTCACTTGCTGAACAACAGCATACAGCTGATCTGTGGTCTGAACGGCATGCTGGCATCCTAGACCTGCCAGCGTTTCCTTACATTTTGGCATTGTACTATAGACTGTGGCCACGTCAGCTGGTTTGGCATCCCTTATAGGTGCATATGCAACTCCAGCGTAGGTGTTCTTCTTTGTAGCCAGCTTGTGGTTGTCACCAGTCCAAAATGGAACGATCCGAGTGTGAACGATATCAAGTGTCATTTGGTAGAACGTCCTAAGGCAATGGACAGAAGAAATTGTTCATTTGTAGGTATCAGCGCTGCAGTGCCACCTGCTGGTCACACTGGGAATTAGTTCTGTCTTCAGCAGGGCGCCCCCTTCTGGCTGGCGTCTCACCCATCATTGTGCTATGCTCTCTCCACGCTCTTGCTCTGGACTTGCGTTGCTCCCAGGATCACAGTGCCCTTCAGGAACCTGCCCTCCGGCAGTGCCCACCACACTGGTTTCTTGCCCCACTTCCAGGGGTCTCAGCTGTCCTCAGCCTTGCGGCTGGCCACTGTGTCCAACTGCAGCCTGAGTCTAACTCCTCTCCTCAGAGGCAAGCCACAGCCCATAAAGGCCACCACTCCATGTGGCAAAGTGCTGTGCAAGGCGGGGACTCAGGCCCACCCACTACTCTGGGTCCCAGCCCAAGGACCCTCTGGCAACAGCTTTGTCCTATCCTCCTTTTCCCCTCTACTGGCTCCTTTTCTCTGGGCCACTTCCTCTGTGACCTCTGCACCTTCCTGGCCCTTATATCAAAGCAGCTTGGCAGGTATCAAGCTGGACTCCCCAGAGCCTGCCCAGCACTGCTCCATCCCAAGCACTTCTCTGTGAACTAGTCCTACGCCCTTCCTGGTCAGGGCCTAACTGCCTACTGCTCTGCTGAGCAGCTCCTTATAACCAGAGATGCCCCAGCAAGCTGCTCTCTCATTGGCTCCCTCTAAGCTCCTTTCCGGTTGGCCAGGGTTCTCCACAGGCTCCCTCCATCCTGCTTTAACTCCTTCTGGCCAGAGTGGGGCAGCTGCCCCAGTACAGTAGGTAAAGAGTTTATTTTCTCAAGAACCTTTTTGTGGCTCTAGATTTTTCAGATACTGCACAATGCATAAGGGATTCTGACTGCCCGGGGAGAGTAATTGACGTTTCCTTCCCATGCATCGGTGATCTGTCTTGGGATGCTGGACTATCTGCAGACTGCTCTGGAGTATCACTCTAGCCATTGCATGGGAGGTATTTGGTCTCTGCATCGATGTCCCTATCTTCCTGCATGAGATATCTACCTGCATGAAGTGGTACCATTCCATGTGGACGGGACAGCCCTCCCTGGCGTTGTTCTGTTTCAGTTTCTGCAGCACTAGTAACGAAGTGCCTCAGCTCCTCAGAACTGATGCAGACTCCACAAAGGCGTGGTGCTGACACAAGCAGTTAAATTCGCTGAACGACAGTCACCTGACTTTGGCGAGCATGTGATGCTTTCATTGGGACTACTTCAGACCCAAGGATTCAAGCGCTTTTCTACAGCATTGCTTGTTCATCTGAAAGCCGTTCGTCAGGCTGATGTGCCAGAAGAAATACACAAAACGTTGGGGTGACGTAAGTTCCTGCGTCAGATTGCTAGCAGCTTGGATAGCATCAGCTACCAATATTGCTCTGCGCAGAGCCATGGTAGACTTGCCTTGGCCATGCTGGGCATGGAATGAAATTGCAGGGCCACTGTGTTTGTTTTTTTTCTAATCGTGCCTGTAATTTTGCTACTGGAATAGCTTTTGGGCTCTACATCGGAGTTTCTTATGTCTTTGTAGCAGCTTGGATGAAAGAACCTTCTTGTTCTACATAAAATCACCATCTGACACCTCTTCTCATAAAGGGCATGTCTACACTAGGAATCTATTTCGAAATGACTAAAATTGATTGAATAACTCCCAAAATAACAAAATCGAAATAGCGTGTCCTCACTACGGGGAAGCCTCAATTAGTCCGAGGCAGGTTCCGTTAATGTGGATCTGCTACCTCGACTTTGAGCCCCAGGAAGCCCTGGGGAGTAATTAGTTTGAATTACTCTGGGGAGTTGTTATTTCGAAATAGCGGCACCAAAGCATCCACACTACCACTATTTCAAAATAACTATTTCAAAATTAGTATTATTCCCCCAGGAAAACAGGAGGACAGATTTTGAATTAAGTGGCCTGTTATTTTGAAATAATGGGCTTGGTAGTGTTTATTCCACCTAAGGGGGGATTATTTTGAAATAAAGCCCTGGTGTAGACCAGGGCAAAATGCAATGTTGTAAGGTGACTGTATTTTTGCAGTTGCAACTGGGTGGTTTTGCTTTAAAATTTGTTTTACTCATGGAGGAAGAAAAGGCCTGTTGATAACAGCATCTTTAGCAATCACGTCTTCCACAGAAACTCCACACAACCTCTCGCCCTCTCTTCTTTGAAATGTTGCCTCCCTTAGCTTGGACGCTTTCTCAAATGCCTCGTTTGTCATTTCTTGCGTGTTTTTGCTCCACAATGCACCAGGGCTAGTAGCTGGAGGATGTGCCCTCTCTGGTGGCTACAGAAAGAGGTGAACACGATGCTCTCTGGTCTGTTTTTCTTTCATAGGTTCCCTAAAACTATGACCTGCACTCAATTCAACTTGCTTGTATATTTCTGAAAAATACTTGCCCATGTAAAACTAAAAATCTGTTAACAGACTGTTCTTTGGTAGCATTGACCAAGAAACTCCAAATTACAGCATTGAAATGAACATGAACAGTAAAATCTGCAATCATCCTCTTGTTGCAGTGTTTTTGGAACGGTGCAAAAAAAGACACTTCTCATTTTGGGTACTCTGGTTTCACCTTGCTTGGAGTGCCGCTTGGCAGATCCTCTTCAGACCTCATCTAATGTCCACGAATTAAGCTTTCAAATTGTGCATTTATGGATGCACGTTGGGTGGGTACATTCAGCTCCACAAATATGGCCCTTTTTGGAGAATTGCTGTGTGCCTATTTGTAGTTGAGCGAATCTGCCTGGCTGGAATCGGAAAGTACTGGGGGATGTCGTTTAGTTAGTTGGGTCGCCTGACCGACTGAACATTCTAATCCACTAATTACAAAACCAGAAAGTGCTGTGTGCTTCAATGCTCCGTTTCCATAGACGAGGAGTATTGCTTTGTAACTATGGAGATGGCCGGGAGGAGAAGGATGGAAAGAATCGTGCTTATGTTGCTTCTCTCTTTCCCTTCCGCCACCTGAAGTTCTAGCGGGATGATCCTGCCCTTCTAGGATTTATCTGCACTGAAAACAATGAAAACAAACCCCCAAAACCAGCCCATCACTGCAGCAAGTCTCAGAACTTTCCTGCTACAGCACTCAAAATAGCAACCTAGATGTTTATGCTCTGGTTCTGAGATGCTCCCTTGTCACTGGGTTTCAAAATCTGAGCTCATGGGGAGTGTGCCCTCAAGTCTGCTGACCAAGCCTCTGAGAATGGATGTTAAGGATCTGTATAGCAATGCAGACATACCTTAGAGAGGGTACTTCAGTTGGTAAATTTGGGATGGGGTGTACCTGGAACTCAATTCAGACAGAAGTTTTAAATGCAACACATTGTCTAGGGCCTCTACTTGTTATCTGATGGAACAGCAAAATATGGGTACAGTGCAAAGGCTGGGTTTATGGGTTTAGATGAGCGAACTGTAGAGCTGGACAAAAATCTTTGACTCAAGCTTTGTTTCAGCAAAAATGCAGAACCAGCACCATTGAACTGTTTTGTGAATGCATATTGATGTCACCGAATTCTGGTAGAAAAAAATATCTAAAAATGTACCTCTCCTCCCCCTGGAATTGAAACATTTGGGTCTGACATTTTGGGAATGAATCTTTAAGGGTTTTTTTCACCCTATTCTGAATGACTGTTTGGAAATGTCTTTCAATTTGATACAAAACAAAACAAAACATGAAAAACTGCTCAGAAGGCGAAGGAAATGTTTCATTTTGGGTCACCCCAAATGTTTCATTCAACTCAAGTGGATTTAAAAAAAATGTTCAGAATTGCCAGTGAACCAAAAACTCCACAGCTCACTCAGCCCTAGGTTGGATCCATTTTTATTTTTAATCCCAAAGAGCTAGAGGTGGGTATTGTCCTAGAGGTGAGTGTCTCGAGTCAGATGGACCGAACGAATGGTCTGAACCTTTGTGCTGTTTGCACTGCACTGTCTGAGACTCCCAGGCCTGCTTGTTGCCAGCAGGAACGGGAAGGAAAAATCCTAAAAAATGCTGCAGTTGCCAAACTTTCAGGCGCAAGAAGCTGAAAGAAGCAACCCAAGAACCTACAAAACCTTCTGAAGACCTGTCAGACCGAAGCACAACCCCTCCAGTGTGCAGAGACCTTCCTTGTGGGCCTGGTTCCTCATCAGAAGTACAGACTGATTATTTCTTCCTTTAAGCTGCTGAGCTCTGTATTAATTGCGTTTTCACGCGTGTGTGGCATGTCCCTGCCTGGCCCCATCCTGCGCAAAGTCCTCTAGGAACTAGGGCTCTGAGTTGCATCTCCAGCTGCAGTAGTTCACCTTAATAGCCTCAGGAGTTCTTATTACCAGGGTCTCTGCTGGTTCTTTTCAGCTAATTAGTGCTAATGAGATTCACTCTGGGCGCTAGGCAGCTTCCCCACTCTCTTTTCTATTATCCCTATCAAGTTTACCAAACATGGCAAGAGATTAATTTTCTGGGGACCAAAACACGGGCACTATGATGGCATCACATCTCAGCCCCTCCTCCCCTGGCTAGTTAGAGTAGCAGGTATCAGGCATGAGTCCTGAGTGAACTGTTGTGTTTAGGAAGCACGTTTCGGTTTACTTGCCGTTGACTGCCCTTGCCAGCTCTCCTTACAGCCCTGTGGTGCGGCGCACTTGCTGCCTGTGGAAAAGTCTGGGGCTGGGGCTGCCCCCTTAGCCATACCCAGGCAGTGGGACTGATGGCCCCACCCCATCCCTGCTCATGGAGCCCCCTCACAGAGCCCACAGGAGATGCCTGGCTAGAGCCGGGCCTGTCATCCGTGTTGCAGGCTACCTGCTCTTGGACTGGGTGTGGCCCAGACTCTCAATTGGTGCCATCTTGGGGACTGGCTGCTGGTTATTACTCGGTGACTAACCACGGAGATCGTGGTGATGAAGTAGTGAATCCAGCCTTCTCCTACAGGGGGTGCCAATGGGCCAAAGAGCACATATGGGTTAGCAAGGTCTGGGAATGAGAATTCAGTTTACAGGAACAACAGATGCTCTCCCCAGTCAGTGCTGTCATCTCTTATGGTGGTATGCTCATATACAGGTTGACCCTCTCTAGTCCAGCACACTCTGGTCTGGCAACATCCCTGGTGGAGCATGATTTTAGTTAGCCAGATGTCCACTTACCATGGGTGTGGGCAAGTTTCCCGTGGTCCCATAAAACGTGTTTATAGCTGCCAGTCCTGGTGCTCAGTGTTCTGTGCTGTTATCGAATGCTCATTTTCCCCTTAAAGTCTTCTAAGAGCCCAATAAGCATTGCCCGTGTTGGTGATGCTGCCAGACAATATTGACCTCCCAAGGTCCAAAAAATTCTCTGGTTCAGCACCGTCCAGGTCCTGAGCGTGCTGGGCTAGAGAGATTCAGCCTGAAGTTTGTGCCTTTCTTCAGGGCCCAGACGCATGCCCTTTCTAGCCCTCATGGTTACAGAGAATAACTTGCAAATGTGAACCCTGAAGGTTCAAAAGCCAGAAAGCAAATAAATAGGACTGCAAGGGCCAGATGTACAAAGGTATCGATCCCGGTGGGAGGTGGACATCTAGCCTGCCCAGGGGCTGTTGAAAATCTCACTAGGCACCAATCTGCCTCTATAGGCATCTAACTAACACTGCAAAGCTGTCCGAGATACGCTGCATAGGGAACATTTTAGCTGTTCATAGTTTTTTATCTATACATCCGCTTAGCCTCTGGTGTCTCTTGGGGTTACAAATTTAGGTCAGGCTCTCTCCATCTTCCATTTAGGCAACAAGGAGGGATCGGTGCTTGACAGAGTCCAGCTGCCCCAGTGTACGAGTACTGGGGCACAGGGTGTCTACCCAATATATATACAGCCTGTAAGGCCCTGAGGCTGTCACATGGGCTGTAGCTGTGTGCTGATTGACCTGCAAGTGGCCCATGGGCCATGGATTGAGAACTGCTGATCTAAAGTTTTCCATTGTTTTATTTCTGACTGCAGTTATATTGGACATAATTCTACATGTGTAAGTCCAGCTTTTTGTGCTGAAGAGGTTGAACTACAGTACTTGCATTTGGTGAATTGAAAAATACGATTTCCTTTGGGTTTTTTACAGGACAGGTATTTGTAATCAAAAACAGAGCAAGCACGGTGTGCTTTGTATTGTGCGAGGTAATTGAAATCAATATATAGGACACATCCAAAAATATTTAAATGAATGGTATTCTATTATTGTTCAACAGCACGATAAATCGTGATTAATCTGCCGTGTGGCTGGCCTTGTTCTTCGCAGCGTACGGCTCAGAAGGACTGTGACTCTCAGAACACTCACGATGGGAACAGTCTCTCTGGAAAAGATAAGGGGCTGTGTCTATGCCATTTGGCAGGCTGGGTCTATGCCCTAGTAACACTGCACGACTCACCGCCACAGCGCCTCCCGCTGGTCACTCTGGGAATTAGCTCTTGAGCCCTACAGCGCCCCCTTCTGGCTGGTGTCCCAGCTGCTGTTATCTTTTATTCTCCACCACTTTGGGTTAGGATCCATGATCCTCCCAGACTGTGGTGTCCTCCCGTGTGGGTACTGCCCTGCTGGGGTCCTCCCTCTCAGGGAACTCCCAGCCCTCTGTGCCCACCTTCCCTCAGTGGCCTACTGCCAATCTTCATTTAGCCCCTGCCACAGGGCAAATGGCAGTGTGAAATGGCCACTCATCATTGGCAAGGGGTGTGAACCTGCTGCCTTCTTCTGCCCTGGCTGCCTCCCTTGTGCCGGTGAGGCCCGTCCCAGGATATACCCTGTTACGGTTCGAACGTGGTGCCGCAGAAGGCACACACAGAGCTCTGGCACGCATGTCTGCTGCCCTGGCTTTGGAGTGGATAAATCAGAGCCCGGGGGGCAAGCGAGGGCTTCCAAAGACTCGCTAATTTGGCAGCGCAGACAACGCCGAGTGACCCGGCCTGTGTGGCGGTGGAGGAGGACACAGAGCCGGTGGCTGATTTATGGCTGTGGAGAGAGAGAGAAGGGTCTCCGAGTTAAGCTGTAGACAAGTTGCCATGGAGACCCGCTAATAAAGCACTCAGCAGCAGCTGGCTTTGACAATGCAGCCCCAGATACAGAAACAAGGGGGTGTGGGGGGCAGAGAGTGTGGAAGGGAGGCAGATATGCAGCGTGAAAGGTGGGGCCGGGGTGGCTCAGAGATGGGGCCGGGCAAATCTGGGGCGGGGGAGGGAGATCTGCTCTCCCGAGTGATTATGGTAGCAGAGCCCTCTGAGGAGAAGGGCACTCCCCCACTGCCGTAAGGGGGCAGGCGCTCAGACGGACCGCTGCAGGGGAAGGAGACGGGCCGGCGCGCTGGGGAGGAGCGCGCTCCGGTGGAGGGAGAGCGCCACCAGGGATTGCTCCTTTGGGCTCACCCCATCATTGGTCTAACCCCAGTGGTGCGGGCCTGATGCTCACACGCAGGGCCCCGGGCCCAGCTCTGGCCACATCCAGCTCTTTCAGGCCCCCTGTGCTGGCAGAGTGGTGGGAAGTAACGGCACGAGGCCTTGTCTCGAGATCCCTAACGGGCTCGGCTCGCCTCCCCAGCGGCTGGCACCAGGTCCATTAGTGCCATTTCCATGCCTCTCTGCCCCTCCCTTTGCGTGGTAAGCTGGCAGTGATGGTAACGGCAGCCGCACCTCGCGCGGAGCTCTCTCTCCCATGCACCCTCTGTCCCACAGTGTCCAGCCCTCTGTTCGGAGAGCCCTTGCCCTGCACTCTTGCCTGCTTGGGTTGGAGTTAGGGTGAGGGGAGCCAGGTTTGGCCGGGCGGGTCGCCCTAGGCAGTGAAAGGCCATAGGCCTGCTCTCTACCTGCATACATCGACTCTCACTCGTCCTCTGTGCCCCCTGAGTACCCAGCATCAGGGCTGTGTCTGTCACAGTCTGATTTAGACACCGCTCCGGAGAAATCCAGGATCTGTGTATTTGGGCAACAAGGAAGGATCGGTGCTTGTCAGAGTCCAGCTGCCCCAGCGTCCAAGTACACGAGGCACCGGGTGTCTTGCAATTGTCTCCCCAAAGCTGAGCGAGGTGGCCCAGTTTCCTAAAGGCCTGTGCCCTGCCAACGTCAGATCCTCAGCCACCGCTGACGCCGCTAGCAGTGTAAACAGGGCAAGCACAGGCATGTCTGTATTGCAGCGGCATAGACCCTGCGCCATCCCCCGGAGGGTGCAGACGGAGCAGGGCTCGGAAACTCGATTCAGGCAAAGCACTGACAGCTTGGAATAGGCCCGTAGCATTCTGTGGCCCTACCCCTCACACTTAGGCGTGTGTCTGAGTGCTCTGCGAGATCGGGGCCTGTGCTAATTCGTTTGTCATGTATGTCTGTGCTGATCGCTGAGAGTCAGAGGGACCGTGCGTAGTTCTCTTGTCATCGCTATTAGGGCGTAACCCAGAACGTAACAAAAAGCTTCCACCTCAAACACTCTCCCAGCTTCCGTTGTCCCAGATTTCAGTTTGTCGGATATTTAGCTGCCTTGGATGTCAAGGAGAACACAGGGGGAAGGGAAGACTGACTTACTTTCACAAAGGAAAGAAACCATTTGATGGAGGCATTCAAGGAGAGTTGCTTGCATGTTTCACAAGGTACTTTCCTGCCTGTTAGCTCGATGGGTGCCCCAGGGGTTGTACTAAACTCTGCCGCGTCTCACGGTCTCTTCCCAAGGGGGCTGAGAACATGACCTCCTCAGCCAGGTACCAGTAGTGTCCCTCCTTCTAAAGCATGCCCATTTCAGCCCATGGCCAGCTAACTAACCCCAGGGTCTCAATAACATTCCTCCGAACCTTCCTGCGGAGCCTTTCCTTGGTCACGTCCCAGCTCCTATTGCTCTCCAAGCCAGGCAGTGCTACCTCGGTGCAACCCTTGTGTCTTTATTAAACGTGTCACCATAAAACACCCAAGTGTCAAGAAGTTGGCTCCTTTATCGCTCGGGTGGTTTTCTCTGCTTGCTTGGATGAAGAACGACCTCTCAGAGCCCCAGGTGCTCTGTCGCATGTGTCACAACGGCGCTTTCCTTGGCGCTCTCAAAGGGGGAGCAGAGCTAAGTGGCAGGAATTCTCTGGAGCTTCTCCCGGCAAAGCTCTGAGAGCTAAGAGTGAGAGTTTGTATTTAGCCAGGACACAGAGAGATGCCTAGAGACTGAACACATGGAACCTGGTTTTGCTTTGGACCAGAGGTACCCACCCTGCCAAGGGTTCCCATAACCCATCATGCATGGAGCCAGCCAGGTCTGGAAGGAACGGCAGGGAGACTGGGCAGGGATTGGGCATGGATGGGGCCAGCATGTCTATAAAATATGCTGATCCTCTGGCCTGATCTCCACTGTGGGAGGGTTGTTCCCCTTGCCCAGCAACTGCAGTGGTGAGCATACGGTGGCTGCATGTGTCCCCTGCACTGTTCTCTTGCTCTCTCCCCCAATGAGACGCCCGGGTCATATCTAGGAGTCCTGCGCCACCTTGAAGCTTGACTTCAGTCCTGGCAAGATTCAAAAATGTCTCTTGGAGGTGATGGGCCAGTGCTTGTGTTGCACCCTGTGTCCCAGGTGGGTGAGATACAAGCCAATCCTTTTCCCAGTGTTTGTAAGGATACGGTGGTCCTGAATCTCACCCTACATTTTCCCTGAAGTCATCCTTGGAGGCATCTCAAAGAATCCCCGACCCTCCCGCCTTTCTTCCAGACCATGGGTCAACACAGGAGAAGCAGCTTAGAGGGAACCCGCCTAGGAAGAGGTCCTGCAGAAGAGGTGCTGGGGGTCATAATGGCCCACAAGCCAGAGATGAGACAACAGTGTGACACTGTTGCAAAAAATACTGTTCTGGGTTGTGTCAGCAGGGAATGGTGTCAAGGCACGCAAAGCCATCTTCCACTTCATCCCATGCTTGGAAGGCCTCAACTGGAGTACTGTGTCCAGCTCTGGGCGCCACATGTCAGGAAAGAGGTGGAGAAACTGGAGACGGTCCAGAGAAGAGCAACAAACATGATTCAAGATGTAGAAAACAGGACCTGTGAGGAAAGATTAAGCCCCCTGGAGAAGAGAAGATGGAGGGGGGACATAATCGTTCTCAAGTGAATAAAAATTACAAGGAAGAGGATGAAAATTTTTTCCCCTTAACCTCCTAAGATAGGACGAGACACAATGGACTTAAATTGCATCTAGGGAGGTTTAGTTGTGGACATTAGGTAAAACAAGGTGGTTAAGCACTGGAACACATGGCCTAGCGAGGTTGTGGAATCTGTCACTGGAGACTAGACAAACACCTGTCGGCAGGAACAGTCGTGTTCTAGCTCAGAACACATCCATCAGGTGTCAGAGCACGGGTCCGTTACTTGGATAGGACACAACCTTCCTCCAGATTTTTGGAGGTGGTGTTTCTGGAGATGTTCAAGCGAACTGTCAACCTCCTAGAGATTGTGTAGATGGCGTAGACTCTGTGCTTATAAGGTGGTGGTGAGGTGCTGGTGGAGTGGGGCTCTTCAGAGGCAATATACTCAGATAACCCCAGTGATGCACTAACCTTTCTCTTTGTAGCTAGTGAAGAGCTTGTGCTACAAATGAAGGACCGAACCATCCCCCAGAGTTCAGTCAGTGCGGGGCTGTATTTGGTCTATCCACTGTCTCTTTGCCCCTGCGCGTGTCTCTGTATTTGTTTTCACTCTGCCCACGCTCTGCTCCATTTTTAACCCTGGTTTTCTCTCTGCATTTGTTTCCTGCCTGGGCTCTGTTCTTCCCAGTCTCTGACAGGAATAGGGACTCACATGGAGTTGAAGTTCAAGGCGGACACTTCACACCCACGGGGGCCTGAGGGGATCCAGCCTAGTGAGTGCATCCCTGGCCAGCGACCGGGGAGGGGAGCTTTGTCCTGGATGCCTGGCTTAGCATCATCTGTCCTGTGCTCGTTATAGCATTTGGACTTTTCAGCTCAACAGGTAGCTGTGTTAACCAGGAAGTATCTGCACCAAGTCCTTGGCCACCGCCCTTTGCTCCTTCTCTCCCCTCCCCTCCCAACAAGGACTCTGCTTGGACAGGCCCCGCTGCCCACCTGCAGACTAGGCCGGTCCCCATGCTTGGAGGGCACTGGGCCATGCCTTGTGACTCTGGCGGGTCTCCAAGCAGGGGGCAAGGGGTGCCCCTTCCACACTGCTCCTTGCTGTGTGCAGCCGATGTGCCATTGCTGTGTGTTTTCTGTTTCATTGCTCTCTGGGAAGAAGGAATCCGCACGGACAGGGCTGTTAAACCCTCCTCCAGAGACTGGGGAGGGGAGGGAATGAGGCAGGTGGGGAGGAGACTTTCTTTTCATCTCCAATCTCAGAACGGCTAAAGGAGAATCTCAGGCAGCCGTCCCTACAATAATACCCCTCTCTGTCTGTCTGTCTGTCTGTCTGTCTCGCTTCTCTCCCCCGGAGCAGATACAAGAATACCCCCCTGTCGCCTCAGTTGAAGCAACAGAGGTTTAAATGCTTTCAGCTCCACCACTGTATTCAGATACCGCTGGAACAGAAGAGCGTTTGAGCTCCGATAGCCGTGAACTGAAACCCCCAAGCCTACGAAAAAGGGAGCGCAAAAGACAGAAGAAAAGCAAGCGAGCAGGAAATCCAACGGCAACACTCCCATAACTCGCTCCAGCTCATTCATTTTTCTTCTCCTGGCAGCTCTGGGGAAAGGGTCGTGTGGCGTGGTAAGGCATACAAACGCTTCTCTATTTTGTTCCTTTGTCCCAGTGAATTTATTTGTAGCTGGGGGTTCTGATTCAATGGATTTGGGGTTAGGTTCCCCCCCTTTACAATTGTTGGGCAGCTCTGTATTTTTTTTCATAATCTGGATTAACAGTCCATCGCTGGAGATGAGAACAATGATTATTAATTGTTGTTCATTATTTATAACCATTAACTTGGAAGCAGGTTGACTTCTTAATTACCAATGCCTAGCTAGCTATATACGCGCATATACCGGTGCACGGACAGACATCTCTTGCTCTCGATAGCCATCAACAAGCCTGAGAGAGACCTCAAGAAAATGCCTAATGGCAAGTGTTTTTGTTTAACCCTTTCTCTGCCCCTGCCCAAATCAGAAGGGAACACAAAAGAAATAGAGGCTCTTTGGCTGCATTCTCCCTTGCTACTGCTGCTTGGAAGTAGGGAGTAGACAGCAAAGTTGTAAATAACAATTCTGTCCAGAGACGTGCATGAGTCTCTCTGTGGATGGGTGATTAGAGTAAAAGGTAAAGATACTTTGAGGCTCTAGGGTGTATTTCTGATGGAAATCCTAGCGTTTTCTCCTGCCCTGTACAAACCTCCTTTGTTCCTTGTTTTGTTGCCTAGAGGGGTTTTTTTTTTTCATCCAATCTGCTGCTTGTTCTGTGGATGACAGAAGAGGGTAAACAAACATTACATGGTTTATTCTTTTCTTCCATACTGATGATGATCAGCATACCCATGCTGATCTGGGTATGAACAGTTTGGCTTGAACTGTTTGTTGGATGAGTGGACACAAACACCTGCGAGGCCACAGAGCGGTTAGCTAGACCCGCATCCTTTTGTGGCGTTGCTCTGAACGGCTGAGCAGCCTGGTGGGGATCTGCTCTGGTAGAGAGGGAGGGCGATGGGGAGCGAGGGATGATAGGCTAATGGGGTCAGGATGGTGTGGAGATCAGCAGAGGGGAGTGCTGTCTGAGAGAAGCATTAGCGGCAGAATAGAATGGACCCTTTCTACGCCGCTTTCTCCAGCGACTCCTCCTGTGTTGATGGCACTTGCATCAGGTCTGCAGTATTAAAGAGCTGGTTAAATCATGCCGGCGGCATTGGAACAAGCTGGAGTCTGCTCAGCACGAGCCAGGGCTACAGTTTTGCTCTGGTTCCACCCTGCTTCCTCTGGAGGGATCCTCTGGCCAAGGAGTTTCTGGACTTCATTTTTTTTTTAAGAGGAGTCTAGGGAGGAAGCTGTATGAAAAGTCAATGTGCTTAGAGGACAGGCCCTTCCCAATTGGATTGCTCTCTGGGAGCCAGCGTTTAGCTTGTTGCTTGCTCCAGAGGGGAGGCGTGGGAGCCAGAAGGGTGTATGGTCAGGTGGTAGAGACGCATCATCTGTGCAGGTGCCCGAGCAAAGGGACCACGGAGAGAACAAAACACAGCGCAGAGTAGCGAGGGCTCTATGTTTCCTAGCTATTGCAAGCACTGTCGCAAAGACGGTTAACCCTTGAAAGTCGAAGCAGCTACATTATAGTGCTTCTGGCTTATCTGGCTTGCTAGAGCGGATGCAGGACATTCTGGGGCACTTATTCTTGGTGCAATACACATAAAATACATTGAGTTCCTGGGAGTTAACCACTAGGGAGCCCTATGTACTAGAGTCCTGCTGGGGATTATTTTTTTAATCCCACTCCCTGCCCAGGAATACTGACTCCCACATGGTTTCTTGCATTTTTATCCCTTTCCCACCCGAAAAAACCTTTGGAATCCTGCAAATCCCAAAGGCGCGTTCCCCCAACCCCGCTACTACAAATCAAAGCAGAAATAAACAGCAAAGAGAGCGTACATAAAACCAGAATGAGACACCGTTGTTACGTGGCAAAGGAGAGATGGTGTTTTCCTGCAAATTACCACGCTCTGCTTTTTGCCCACCCGGCCCTCCCGCAACAAAGCGCATGTGAGTGCTGTTATGGCAGCAGGTCCTGCAGGAGCTGCAGGATCCTAGACCCACTGCAGGGCTCTACTGTATACATCATCCCATGCTTGGCAGAGCAAACAGAAGAGTCCTTGGGGCTTGGGATAGTGTAGCCCTTGGTAGGATGTAAGGTCAGGAATGGGAGGGAGAAACTTTTGGGACAAGGATCCTCTGGAAGGCAGATTTCTAGAGTGAGGTGGTGCAGGAAGGAAAGGAGAGCATGAAAGCAACCTTTTTTATCAACATGAGCTAGAGCCAGCAGGTCTAGAGCCAGGCCTGATGGATTCTGAACTTGGGGGGTTGGCTTTGCTCCTAAGGATGAATGAATAGTTATTCCCATGCCCAGTTGGAGCCTTCGCCTCCCTGCTGACGGTGGCGTCTGGACAGAGAACATGGGCTGAGACCCGGAAGAGAGTCATGACTTCTGGGCACTATTGCTGGAGGCCGGTCGTGATCCGGTGACCTAGAGGACAATTGTTTGAACCCATTGCCCAGCCAGCGTGCCTCCTCGAGGACGCGTGAGCAAGAGAGATGGCACTCACGGGGCCCTGGGCTGGAGGAGAGCAGCTAGGCAGCAGAGCAGCAGGTGCCCGCTCCTGACAATGGGATTGGTCTGGGGGAGGTGGCTCTCGGGATGGATGAAGATGCCTTTCAATGTCATTTTTTAACCGCTTCGTTGCCCCAGTGGAGGAGCCTTCCCTCCTAAAGGATCTCAACTGGGGTTGAAAACGCTGCAGCTCTGCCTGCAGGCTTCCAACCTGCCTGTTCTTCAGAGCATCCCCAGGGCCCAACTGCCTGTCCAGACTCTACCCAATGCCCATGGGCCCCACCACACACCCGTAGTCCACCGAGCCAGGAGAGGCAAGTGAGCACACTGGTAACAGTGGTGTCCGATTCCCTTAACAAATGGAGATCGGAGCAGCTGTTGGTGCCCTGGAACGTAGGCCTGACTGCAGCTTCCATCCCCTCTCCTGGACTTCCCCCTTGGGTTTTCCTGCACCGTGAGAAGCTCAGTGTGTGTGCACGCACAGGTACATCCTGTGCCCCATCCTGTGGGTAGATCAGCATTCAGGGAGCTCGGCTTTTCCTTAGTTCTCTCTTTTCTGACAAACATGTCAGGAAACTTCCCTCCCTCCCGCCTTAATTCTTCCTTTTACTCCCTCCTTCTTTCCTGGTCCTTCTCCATTTTGTAAACTTCCTTCCTCCTTCTCCGCATCCCTCCTTTCCTTTCCTCGCTTCCTACTTCAGTAGTCTCTCATTTCCTCTCTCTCTCTCTCTCCCTTCAAGTCATCCTCCTTCTCAGTTTTGCTTCAGCTAACTCTGGAGAAAAAAGCCAGCCCCTTCTCTGTGGGTGTCTTCCTGCCAAATGTTTACAACAAGTAGCACAATGTACAGACCGAAACCTGGCATAATGATACACCCAGACAGATAGCATAGTAAATAATCCTGCCTTTCACATGCTCTTCCAGTCCCTACTCCACCTATCACTTTCTCTTGCTCCCATGACTCTGAGCTAAACGGATGTTCATTTTGCACCTACAGACATTCCGGATGTACCCTGTCAGGGTATTCAGTGTACATGCATATAGTATCTCCGTAGATCTGCAGCCGTGGCTGGCCTGTCTGTGTACTTCAAATGCACCCACAGAATGTCTGTGTGTGCATTACACTGTGTTGCTATCGTACAGATACTTGTATTCATCTGTTTGGTACTGTGGACAGAGAGCATTTTTTCCAAAAAACCCAGAGCTTTTTGGGTAAAGAACAAGCCCCTAATTATCAATTCAATAAGATCAGTGAAGGCAGAATGAGGGAGGTGCCAGGATCACAACAAAGGTTTGTGGCAGTTTCACATCATGATGCCCGGCATGCTAAAGGTCCTCTTTAGCTTGACAAGTACCTTTCTGTCTAGCTAATTACATTATCCGCCATGTGCAGCGTCTGCAGCATCCGATTTGTGTGCTGTTGTGATGCCAAGTTGGAGGCGGCGATGGCTGTGGTTGTGGGTCAGAGTCCCTCTGCCGTTGCAGTGGTTGGGAATGTGTGTCTGCCTCTAATTGTTGTGTGGTGGCACTAGTATGAGGTTGTTTTTCGCCTTCCTCTGTAGCATGGGGTACAGATCACAGCTGGAGGATTCTCTGCATCTTGGGGTCTTCAAACTATTTGAAGGCTTCAATATCTGAGATATAGGTGAGAGGATTATTCTAGGAGAGGGTGGGTGAGATTCTGTGGCCTGCATTGTGCAGGGGGTCAGACTAGATGATCATAATGGTCCCTTCTGACCTTAAAGTCTATGAGTCTATGAGTGTGGCTAAGTCCGGGTTCCCGTTGTGGTTGTGATCTAGTCTCTACTTGGAGTGACAGAGAAATGAGAGCAGGGGGGTGGGAGCTGGGATTAGTTTTGGTTTATGGGAAACATTGGTGAGAAGCTTTTGGTTTTGTGAAATTGAACCCAGGGGTGGCTTGGATCCTGCCCATCATTATCTCTGTCACCAGCACGCTGGGGAATGCAGATAGGGACCTGGTTCGGGGCTCAACTCTCAAGTCAATGAGCAGCCAAGTTTCCATCTCTTTGTTTCTCCCTTCACATGTCTCCTACATTGTGCTTTGTACTAAGTATTGTACTGCAGGAACCACACTTGGGAGCTTCCCTGTGACTCTCACACTTGGGTTGAGTGGCAGATGCCTTGTAAGGCCTGATGATACATATACAGGTTGCACCTCTAAAATCTGGCATTCTCTGGTCCGGCAACCTCCGTGGTCCGGCATGACCACGGATGTTCCAGGACCAGCGAGTCCCATCACGCTTCAGGAGGGTGGGGGCCCAGAAGCCGGCCCACGGTTCAGCTGGGCTGCAAGGGGGGAGCCAAGGAGAGGGGCAGACAGGGGGAGGCCTGAAATGACCTCCTCTGTTCTGGAAAAATCCCACATCCAGGACCAGTCGGGTCCCGAGGGTGCCGGACCAGGGAGGTCCAACCCACATAAGCGTTGTGCCTCCTAAGTCTGCGTGGGAGTCCTACAGGTTATCTCTTCCGGTGTGTGTTTTGAGCCTGTGGGGTTGTCCTGTGTGCCTCTCACAGGGGTTTGTGAGTTCAAACATCCCTCGGCTGGTGGGAGGAAAAGGAAACTCTTCTCACGGTGGGGGAAGTGAGCCTTACATGCAAGAAGCAGATCGGCTTGTCAGGTTTTGTGGCGCCTTCCTCCATGAGAGGCTGGAGGTAAATGGACAATTTTTTTAAGTGTCTCCTGTGGAGACAGGGCCATGCGGGGTTAATTCAGACTGCAAGCACTACCAGCACTACCGTGTGGTGCGGACAAACTCAGCTCTGCAGGAATGAATTTCCTATTCCAAGCTGGATCAGAGTTTACTCTAAACAGCTGCCTCCTTACATATGCTGCATGAAAATGGTACGGGAGACAGAGCCATTCAGAAAGGAGTCCCTGCGTGGTAGGACCTCCATGTCCCTGTCACTCGTCAGTTCAAACAGAGGCGTTTTAGCCAATCGCCTGCCCCCTGGCTCTGCCGCCCTTTTAATTAAACAATCTACTCAGCCAATCACGGCTGGATTTGTAGAGGGTGCCTCGCACCGAGTTAGACTTTGCTGGGCCCTTTTGTTGGGGGAAAAAGACAAGTGCAATCCAAGCCCCCATGGGGAGAGGGGTCCAGCCGGCATCCCTTAGCATGGGGGAGAGCATTGGGGGTGTACCTGTCTAGTAAGCCTGGGGCTCAAACCAGCTCAGATGGCTGATGGATCTGGCTTGAACACCTGGGGAGCCTAAAAAGTGCCCCTAAGCTGCCTCTTGCCAGCACAGAAGGGAGAGAGACTGCTGTGAGGCATGCAGGTTTGGCTCCTCCTAGGAGCTGGTCAGATGCTTAAGGATGCCAATATAAGTATGTTGGCGATCACGCTGGCAATCTGGCCCCTCATTGTCCAGGGGCTAACACAGCTGCGATGCCCACCAGTGTCCGCCTGGCACAATCCAGCTTCTGATCCCTGCACTTGTTTACACTGCTTGATGCAAAGCCTGGGAGAAAATGTTTGCAAAAGCAAAAGACTCTCTGGACCTGGCCTTGTTTCTCTCTCCATCCCCTTCAAGTGAAAGCCTGAATAGATGGAGGTCCAGGATCTGCTTTAATTGTATCCCACAGTCCATCCCCCCCATCTCCCCTCTCCCAAACACCAAAGGAGGGAGAGGAGGAGCTGGAGGCTCAGCTGCACTGTCTGCAATAGGAAGTTGAGCTATTGTTGGCAAAGCCTCCACCTGAATTGGCACTGAAAGCAATTTTGCTCCTAGTAAGGATGCAACCAAATTATTTTCGGCATCGAGTCCCTCCGCAGGCAAGGTCCTACTGTAGGTGCCTAATTTAAAAGATGGGAGCAGTCCCATTGACTTCTGTGTGACTGTCAAGGTGATTCTATGTGTAGGTACCCTGCTGAAGGAGTGACCTTCGCAGGATGCAGGCGTGGGACAGTTTCCGGGTGTAGCTGGTGGGTACCCGTGGTCCATGTTAACACCATTCTGGAACCCAGTTCAGCCCTGGCTTTCATTGGCCATGATTATAGCACAGCCTGCATTGCCACAGCTTTGTTCCCTATATCCCTAGTTCCTCCATATAGCTGACATCACGCTCCTTGCCCCTTCCCACAACTTTTCCGGTCTTGGGACTGGAAGGGACTTCAAGAGGTCATCTCATCCATTCCCCTGCCCTCATGGCAGGACTAGTTATTATCTAGACCATCTCTGTCAGGTGTTTATCTAACCTGCTCATAAAAATCTCCAGGGATGGAGATTCCACAACCTCCCTAGGCAATTTATCCCAGTGCTCAACCACTTTTGACAGGAAGTTTTTCCTAACATCCAACCTAAGCCTCCCTTGCTGCAATTTAAGACCATTTCTTGTCCCAGCCTCAGAGGTTAAGAACAATTTTTCTTCCTCCTTCTTACCTTTTACATATTTGAAAATGGTTTCCCCCCCCCCCCCAGTTTTCTCCTCTCCAGGCTAACCAAGCCCAGTGTTTTCAGTCCTCCCTCATAAATCATGTTTTTTTTTAGACTTTTAATTATTGGTGTTGCTCTTCACTGGACCTTCTCCAATTTGTTTGCATCCTTCCTGAAATGTGATGCCCAGAACAGGACACAATACTCCAGTTGAGGTCTAATCAGCGCAGAGTAGAGTGGAAGAATGACTTCTCATGTCTTGCTCACAACACTTCTGCTGATACATCCCAGAATATGTTTGCTTTTTTTTGCACCAGTGTGACACTGAGTCCTATTTAACTTGTGAGCCACTATCACCCGCAGACCCCTTTCTGCAGTACTCCTTCCTAGGCAGTCTTTTGCATTTTGTATGTGTGAATCTATGCTTTGAGCTGAGGGAGTGATTCCCGGCTCCAAGAGACGTACCCATGCTAGCTCTAATCCTGCTAGCTCACTAAAAGCAGTGTCTCTGCAGCATTGCAAGTGGTGGGAGAGGCTAAGAGCCCCAATACATACCCCTCCAAAGCGCTGGGCATGTTCTCTGGGTGGCTAGCCACTCCTGCTGCTCACCCCACTAGAGTTACTCTCTTGTAACATGCTAGGTCCGTCAGATGACAGCCCCAAGTCAAAGCATAGACATACCCATCATGTGAAGCTTTCTCCTCTGCTCCCCCTCCTCTCTGCTGTTTCACCAGTTGTTTGCACAGCTGATCTGGGAAGGGCATTCTTTCTTCCTTGCTAACACTTAGAAAAAATCCCCCGGGGTAGGCCCATCACACGCCAGACTGCAAAGCTGTCACTGCAGCATTTGGGATTGCTGCTGTGGAATCGTCTTTTGTGGGTATATTGCTTCATCACTCTGAATTCCTGTGCTGAGCCTTCCAGGGACTCTGTGCTTGGCCATCACTTCAGACTGGACTCCTACAGTGCTGGGCCCATCTGCTGATGGACCTCAATCATGATCTGCATTGCCCTGACAGATCTGTGGGTCCACACAGCTCAGCTAATGGGCCTCATTCCTGAGGAGATGTGCTCCTAGCTGTTCCACTTGTGGGTCTTCAGACAATGCATCTCCTGGCTTGCCTAAACCATGGGTAGTGTGCTCTAGGGCGGGGGAAGGGTGGTTTCCCAAGCACACTAACATGCTCCACATAGAATCCTAGAACACTAGAACTGGAAGGGACCTCGAGAGGTCATTGAGTCCAGTCCCCTGCCCTCCCGGCAGGACCAAGCATCGTCTAGATCATCCCTGAGAGATGTCTGTCCAACCCGCCCTTAAATATCTCCAGGGATGGAGATTCCACAACCTCCCCAGGCAATTTATTCCAGTGTTTAACCACCCTGACAGGTAGGAAGTTTTTCCTAATGTCCAACCTAAACCTCCCTTGCTGCAGTTTAAGCCCATTGCTTCTTGTCCTATCCTCAGAGGCCAAAGAGAACAATTTTATCCCTCCTCCTTGTGACACCCTTTTAGATACTTGAAAACCGCTATCTTGTCCCCTCTTAGTCTTCTCTTTTTCCAGACTAAACAAACCCAATTCTTTCAGCTTTCCCTCATAAATCATGTTTTCTAGACCTTTCATCATTTTTGTTGCTCTTCTCTGGACCTTCTCTAATTTTTCCACAACTTTCCTGAAATATGGTACCCAGAACTGGACACAGTACTCCAATTGAGGCCTAATCGACGCAAAGTAAAGCAGAAGAATGACTTCTTGTGTCCTGCTCACAACACTGCTGTTAAGGCAACCCAGAATCATGTATGCTGTTTTTACAACAGTGTCACACTATTGCCTCATATTTAGCTTGTTGTCCACTATTGCTTGGCCTGTTTAGACCCTGTTGATATGCATTAATGTATTGCTCTTCCAACCCATACTAGGTTAAAGTCCAATCGGGAACCTTCAATGAGCACCAGTGGGGTTTACTTACAAAATTCCTGATCAGATCCAGTCCTACTCTTCATGGAACTGATATCTGACTCATGCACTTAACTCCACATTAAATGGATAATCATTATCTCAGCTGGGAGCTAGCTAAGGCAACTGTGCATCCCTCCTGTTGGGATTGGTCCTGCCTAGAGCAGGGAGCTGGACTTGATGACCTTCTGAGGTCTCTTCCAGCTCTATGGTTCTATGATTCTATGATCCCTGAAACCAGGAACATCTCTGGGCATGGGGCCCAGAGACATGTCTGCTGTAAATCCCGGCAGACTGGCATTAAATGGAGCCTTCACACCCTGAAAACTGAACCATTGCTTGGTCTTCCACATCAGGAGGCCAGCAGCTGCAGGTGCTCTGGGTTCTCAAAGGCCAGTTCTATCTGCTATGGCAGTAATGGGCCTCTTGTGGGCTGAAATTGCCCAATGTGAGGTGGGGGTGTGTGGCACCATCCCAGCAAACAAGTATGTATGCAGCTTTGTACTTGGCACTGCCCCTCCAACGTGCCTTGGCATAAGGAGACACATAAAAGGGGACAGACAGTTGAGTCTGAGGGATCACTGCAATACAAACTCAGCATTAATGTACATTCCAAACATACTAGACAGGCATGACAGCCAAGTGGCCCTTCAAACCCCCTCCGGCCCTGATGCCCAAACTCGGTCCGTTTCTGGTTGCCATTGCCAGGGTGACCGCAGGTTTTGCCATCTGAAAGTGGCCTTTTGAGGGAGGGGGAAAATAGGCCGTTGGACACGCGTGGAAAAGGCTAAAAGCACCAGCTGCGTGGACATGCTCAGGCTGAGAGTAATGGAGCACCGGGGACACGCCCCTTGCTGGACTTCTGGCCTTGCACGTGTGGATGCGCGCAGGTCATGGCTGCAGCAAGGGTGAAGTGAAAAGGGTGACTCTAGCATTCCCCGTTCATTGGGCAGTCACTCGAATGGAAGGGGAGGAGTCTTTACGTCACTTTGGGGCTGCTGGAGACTCTTGAGAGCAGTTGAGACCTTGGAGAAGGTTCTTCAAGAGCCAGCTCCGCTGGCAGCTGGAGGTAGCAATTGCCGCTCACGCAGACCTTGTCTGTTGAACCAGAGAGGTGAATTGCACAGGTGGCGTCTGACCATGAGAGGAACGAATGCTAATGACTTTGTCAGCGTGTGAGAACATCGGTGCAGGCCTGGCCTGTCAGTGCCCTATCGATAGTACCTGGACATGAGGCTCTGACCGCACAGTTCCTCTTGTGATAACACCCTGAGGTTTCTGATTTAAGCCATCAGGAACCACCATCCGAGTGTCACTGAGGGGCAGCAAGGGGGGGAGATGTCTGTTAGTGACTAACCTGAGGCCCTCATGCTCATTCCACTCATAAGCCAGGTCAGGCGTGAGTTCCAGCCTCCAAAGGGAAGAAGGTCGGGGCTTTAACCTGCTGTATCATTGAGGTCCTGTTAGTGCCGTGCTTAGTGCAGGAAGCTCTCGGAGCTGGGGGGCCGGTGGCGAATATTTGCTGCAAATCAAGTGTGTGTGGGGGAGGGGATTTCTCTTTGGATAACCATGCGACCGCTGAAAATCTTAGCAGTTACACGCTGCGGGCTGTGAAATATAAAGTTTATACTACAGAGCCCATGGTGCAGCCGGCTCTCTCAGAGCAGAGCCAGCTGGTCCCGCTACCAGGGGGCCAAATACACTGTAGGCTCTGTAGTATATGCTTTATATTGGCCAGCCTGCAGTGCAGGGTGGCAGCCAGCTCCCTGGGAGCTGGTGCATGCTGGAAGCCAGCTTTTAAATGGGCTGCTGGCACACACCAGCTCCCACCTACCGCCCCACTCCTGGGGAGCCAGCTGCTGCCTCGCGCTGCTGCCTCTCTATCACATTTATGCATTCTGGATCAGAGGCAGCAGCGCGGAGTGGCAGCTGGCTCCCTGGGAGCCGGTGCATGCCGGGAGCCGGCTTTTAAGCCAGCTTTGGGCATGCACTGGCTCTTGACTGCAGCCCTACTCCTCGGGTTCTGATACAGAGCCAGCAGGGCGGGGTGGCAGCCAGCTTCCTGGGAGTGAGGGCGGGAGCCTGAGTGTAACGATTACATTAACCGATAAGCCCACACTTCTTGGTTAACCGTTTAAACGGTTATAGTATTACATCCCTAATTTATCCTGTATCCTAAACTCAGCCCTGGCTGGCTGTGAAGGGACTATGGAGAAATCTGTGAGCTTCTGGGGAAATCAGTGACAAGCATTTATGTTAGTGAGTAAAATCTCTTTTCTTTCTCTTTGTCCCTGCTCCACTGCCCTGCCCTGGCAGGTCTCCTGCTCTCCATCGGTGTATCTCCAGGACATGGCGTTGAGTGTCCCAGGAACGATTCCTCTCTGCATCGTTAGCCTCGGAGTTCTGCTCCTGGCTTATGCTCGCCCTGCTGACGCTGGGTAAGATGACAAGAACCGGAGGGTTTTACTAACACTGATGACAGAGGACGCCGCACACTCTGGTTGAGATAGCTTAGAGTAAGGTCCCCAACCCCCACTTTTTATGCACTTGGGGTTTTCCAAGTTAAGCTGGGGTAGTCTTTTTCTAGGTTTTCTTTAAATTGTGCTGGTATAAACCCAGAAGAGTGGCCATAACCCTGCCAAAAACTTGCTGTAGGGTTCATGTGTCTCTTACAGCTCCCCTCTTCTCTGATTAGTCTTCTACCATCCCTCCCAGGACATTAGTTGCACCCTCCTTCTGCTTTGCAGTGTTTTGCTGTTGTACTCTGCTTCCCGCAGGTGCCTGCAATATTCCAGCATCACATAAGACAAGTGTACCCCCCTCTTCTCGGAATAGTCCCTGCCGCGCAGCTGAGCGGGACTGCGATGATATTAGCATTGTTCAAGCCGCTCGAGCTAAGGCTGTGTCAGCGCTTTTATGACAAAACCAATTTTCTAACTTGGCCCATGAGCAATTTGCTCTGGGCTAAAACTTGGCAGCTGGCTTCCAGGCGAGACCTGCGAGGAGCTCTCTTGAAATTTCTGTTACGAAATTTGAAACATGCTGTTGATTCAGCTGTTTGACTGGGACAAGTGTAAACAACAAGGGAAAAGTGCTTTGCTCTTGGATGGAGTACCTGGCCTCGGCTAGTAGGTCTTGGGTTTGTCCAACTGCTTGAGATACCACGGCCAGACCTTGCCTGCTTTCTTGCACTCCTAAAATGGTTCTGACCAGAGGGAACAGGAGCCCGCTTGTCCATAACTGGACATCGGTGGTCAGATTATTTTGTAGTCCAGTGGCAGCATAACACTCTGTCAGCGAGTGGGAGGTGGGGTATTCCCATGAGACCCCTTGTGGTTGATTGTCCTGGGATAAAAGATCACCCCTCTTGAATTCTGACAGTCTGTGGGCAGAGGTGAGGAAGGAAGAGATCCTAAAGTAAAAATCCCTTTGCTTTGACATAGAGATACTAGCAGATGTTGTTGGCGGTGCTCAGGTCTTTAAGGGAAGTAATGGGGGTTTGGAGTTTGTGTGGAAAATACAAGGAAAAAATACGCGCTTTAGTTAACTGATTGTATTTTTCAAAAATGCAGGACAAAAAGAGGCAGGTGATTCAAACAATAGACAGAGCTTGTTGGGCGACAATATTTGCAGTTTATCTGTCTTTTGCTAGAATAAAAAGGGGGTAAGGGCAGGAGGTGGAAGGGGCTTGAGTAAGGACAGGGACGGAGGGCTGAGGGCACAGGGTTTGGTGTGGGGGGGTCTCAGGACAGAGGGTGGAGGGCAGAAGTCAGGGCAAGGGCCGGAGGATGCTTGATTAAGAGCAGGGGGCTGGGAGCATCAAGGCAGGGGGTGGAAGGTTCTGGAGTGGGGCTGAGGGCATTGGGTTTGGTGATCAGGGGAGGGATGCAGAAGTCTGCACAGAAGTTTGGGGGGCTCAGGGCAGGGGGTGAGAGCTTACCGGGGCAGCCTGTGGCAGCGAGGGTGGTGCTGCTTTGGCAGAGGTGTCTCCCTGGCCATGGTTTGGCAAATTCTCTGGTTCAGTACCAGTCAGATCCTGAGGGTGCTGGACTAGAGGTTCTACCTGAATTTGCTTTGCACATACCACCATGCCCCGTTCCTACAAACAGACGCTTGTATAAATGTAACGCCGACGGCGTGGAACTGAACCTGGGGCCTCTGGCGCTTGAGCGGAAAGCCAGCTGGCTCCCAGCTAAGGCTGTAGGGCAGACTCATTCTCTGGCTCTGTAAGTGGTGTAGGTGCCACTCCATGGGACAGCGACCCACACCCAGTAGGTATGTGGAGTACACCAACATTCAGCGAGGTTCTCCCCAGCCTCTAGGCATGCACCTGCCCTTGTGCACACACATGTCGACTGTAGTTAAACCGGCGAGCTAAAATGGCTCCTTCTGACTTGCCGCACGCCGAAATCTCCCTCTAAGAACTGCTCGATCCTTCCCGAGAGGCAATAACCCCTTTGTCTCCAAGCTGTGATGAAAGGCTTCGTTCGATTCTTACAGGAATGGTTCGGAGCAAAAGCCAGAACGCTTGCTGAGTCGCTGTTCCTCCAACTGCACTGCCTCAGTGCTTTCCCGGTGCGTCCTGGGAGCTCTGCACTGCTCGTGGAAACATTCATTCCATTTCCATCCCTCCTCCCCCCTCAAGATACACCCCTCCCTTGTGCTGGAACCGGCAGTCCGTGGTGATAAGGTGGCAGCAAGAGCCACGCAGAGATGCTCCTGATTCTGCCCTTTGAAATTTTAATCTCCCTGGCTGTGCTGCTTTTTTCACAGAATCTTCTAAGCAAGATGTGAACCCCACAGTGAGTCAAAATTTCAAATGTCAAACTAAGCAAAATGGGTTCCAAATTAGACAAGATGAGTTTGCTGATTGCTAGCAAGCCCCTGCCAGGCACTGCGTTTAAAACTCCGTCCCGTCACGCTTTGTATTAAGGTTTCATTTTAAATAGCTTATGAACCAGAAATAAATTAATTGCTGTGGTTAGCACAGGACCAATATACATTTCATGAGTTCTAGACCAGGAGTTCTCAACCAGGAGTATGTGTACCCCGGGAGTACTTAGAGGTCTTCCAGAGGGTATATCAACTCATCTAGATATTTGCCTAGTTTTACAACAGGCTGCATGAAAAGCTCTAGCAAAGTCCGTACAAACTAAACATTTTATACAGACAATGACTTGTTTATACTATGGATTGAACCTCTCTCATCCAGCACACGCTGGTCTGGCAACATTCGTGGTCTGGCATGAGTTTAGTTGGCTGGATGTCCACTTATCATGGGTGTGGCCAAGTTTCCTGTGGTTCCATAAAGTTTGTTTACAGCCACCAGTCCCGGCTCTGTGTTCTGTGCTGTTATTTAGCTTAATTTACCCCCTAAATGTCTTCTAAGAGCCCAGGAAGCAGTGGAAGCATTGGTAATGCTGTTAGACAATATTGACCTCCCATGGTCTGGCAAATTCTCTGCTCCCAGGGTGCCAGGCTAGAGAGGTTCAAACAGTAGTTTATATATCACGCACTGAAATATAAGTGCAATATTTAATTTCCCTTTAGATTTATTTGATAATTATAAGGTCAAAATGAGAAAGTAAGCAATTTTTCAGGCACAGTGTGCTGTAATTTTTTAAAATTTTGATGTCTGATTTCATAAGCAAGTAAATTTTAAATGCGATGAATTTACTTGTGATGAATTTAAATGCGATGAAATTTTAAATACTTGGGGGTACACAAGACCAATCAGACTCCTGCAAGAGGTACAGTACTCTGGAAGGGTTGAGAACCTCTGTGCTAGATGTCATAAGCCAGTGGTCCCCAATGCGGTGCCCGTGGGCGCCATGGCGCCCGCCGGGGCATTTGTGTGCCCATCGAGTGACCAGGACTGGCCCAAGCCATTCTTGTGCCCTGGGTCCCGGGCACGTGGCGCATGCTCAGTGCTGGCCCCTGGGCACATGGCACATGCGCGGCCCCGTCCCAGACACGCGGCGCATGCGCAGCCCTACCCCCGGGCGCGCGGAGCATGAGTGGCCCCGCCCCCGGGCGCCCGGCAGCCCCAAAAGTTTGGGGACCACTGTCATAAGCACATCAGAAGAAGGTGGGCTAGATGGTTAAAACCCATGGTTAAGCAACCTGTTGGACATAATTCCAATTGTGCTATTACAAAGCCATTTCTTAAAAATGGTTGTTTATTACATCTAGTCAAAAATCAGATTTCTGTCTCATGGATATTTTAAAAATTGTTCTTGTACCAAATCTGCACAAAAATCCTCTCTCTCTTCTCTCTCTCTCTCTCTCTATATATAATTTTTACACAATGGAAAGATTCCAAAACACTTTTATTTGATTTTTTTTTTACATTTCTGATAAAACCATTTGACTTTCCAGAATAAAAACATTTCATTTTGACTTGGCTGGACATTACTCACTATTCTTTCAGTGGCCACAGTGTCTTATAGGAGTTGTAGGCACAGTCCCCCTTCTCTTTTAGGGCTGGACTAAATCTCTGAGAATATACCATGGTCATGTGGCTGCCATGATGCATCATGTCAGCTCAGCAAGACTAGGAACTGTGGTGCATCATGGGAAATGTAGTCCAGCTAGCCCGGGAGCCAGTCTCAAAGAGGAAAAAATGGGTCCCTCAAATATTCCATGAGGCATGCAACAGCACGAGCAAACAGACCAATGTCAAGCAGCTGTGAAATGAAACTTTTCAGTTATGGTCAACAAAATGAAGTGTGTCAATTTCAGATCAAAATATTGCATTTTGATTTTTCCTGAAACAAATAAAACAATGTTGACCGAATCAAATATTTTTCACAGGAGAATTTAGATTTTGCAGAAACTGAATTTTCTATCCCCTCCGCCTGCACAAAAATAAACAAAAAAACCCCAATGGAAATGGAAAATTCTTGACCAGCTCTACTACTTATCAGTTACTGGTCCTTTATAAATGCCTTGAATGTACCGGTAATATAAAGGCTGGTCCTCTAACCGAACCCCGTGCTAAACAATTGTTCTTGAAAATGCCAGCCACCCTTCTTCCCCAGGTTCTGCATTTCCTGCTTCAGACTAGAACTGCAAAACACATTGCGAAGATGCTCTTCTTGTATCTCCAGCAAACGACAGATCTCTCTTGAGAGAGTCTGTTTTCAAGAGGTTTTGGACCCCACCTTGTTGCTTCCTAAGCCAAGAGCTCTGGCTAGTTTGGCTGAGGTTCATATAGACCTCAGGGGACTGCTCCTCTGACCCTTGTGAGGTTGTCTTGTCACTAATACGCTGTGGTGGGACGGGGTGAGCTGGACTAGTCGTCATTATCCCAGGCGGGTGGCTCCACCCAGCGTATTTAGCACAACTGTCAGAGCGATGAATGCATGGCCCATCTGGCAGGGCAGAACAGAGCCTGGCACTAGCATGCCAGAAGCTCCTAGCCACTGCAGAGCCAATAGCACTTTCCTAAGAGGAATGCGTTGGGGCAGGAGGAAGCGAAATCGAAGTCTGTGATGCGGGAATGGGCACACCCGCTTGTTTTCTGCACCACAAAGGGAAGCTGCCCATCCACAAATCAACCCTTCATGCAGCAGCACCAAGAAACAACGCTTGAGTGGAGGAAGAAAAAATAGAATAATGCAGAGGAAAAAAAATCAGAAAGGGAGGGAAGGAAAGGGAGAAACAGCATTAAACTTGCAGAATCAGGAGGTAGGACTATGCCATGCTACATTACCAGTCCCTAATAAGGGGTCCCACTCCAGTGGGTCCGGGGGCAGTGTTCTGCAGATGCGCCTGTAAAATATGCAGCCCACCACGCCAGCACTGGCGTGTCTCCCCTTTGCCTTTATGCGCTCATCTTAATCAAGCTGCTGCTCCCAAGTCATTTCTTTCTCTGGTTAGCCACAATGCATCGATTTGTCAGCGCTGGGCTGCAACCCCCACTAGATGAGGCTCCTGCAGCACTTCTAGCAATTCATCCGCTAAACCGGCCATTCGTCTCTGTGCCTGGCTGTGTTTCTTTATCTAGCGTGCTGCATGTCCAGGTTTCTTAATCCTACCTTCCGTCTTCTTGGAGCTTAACTTCCCTGGGTCGTTCTTTTCCTCTCCCCACCTTTCCTGCGATCTCTGCATTTCTCTAGATTGTCCTATTTGCTTTCCCCTTCGCTTAGTCTGCCTGTCCACTTGCAGTCCCTGCTGGTGTCTCCGGCTGGGATGTGAATGGTGGGGAATGCCCCTATAGGCACCCTATTGACATTGGCCCTTAAACTCTTTTGGGCAGCTAGTGGTTTGTGACTTGAATTTCAGAAGTGAATTGATCCCCGTGAGAATTGGTGTGCTTGGCATCTCTACTCACACCAAGGGCATGACTTTAAGGACTGCAACCTTTGAATGCGTATCCCAATCTCTCTTTAGGCTTGCAAAATTGCATTGGTAATCTTGTGAGATGTATTGATATTTTCCTTGTTGCTTCTGGGTCAGAAAATACAGTGGGGGAAAAAAAAGTCTTTCCGTACAAATGGCATTTCAGCATTTGTGCTCTGAACCGAACCAGGAAACATAGGCCAGTGAGACTGAAATTCAATTGAAAGTGGAGAAAATTTCAACCAACTTCAGAAACAATTCACTTCCTATTTAAGTGACAGTGCAGTGCCTCGTATCCAGAGTGGTTTGCTTATCTCTAGTCCTTTGCAATGGGCCCTCCTGAAGGGCAGAGCCTGTAAGCGTCTCTAGCCATGAGTTTTCCTGCATCTCTTGCTCTACGTCTCCTACTGAGAGAAAGTGGGACTGGAGTTACAGTGAGGTCTCCTGAGTTCTGCTAAACCTTTCTCCATTAGGATGTTGAGTGGGAGATGCTAGAACAGGGCTAGATGATTCTCCCAACCAGTGCTCCTAACCCATTCCCCATGTGGCTGGTTAGGGTTCTTCTCCACTATGCCGGGGATCGATGTTGTAGTGATTGATCCACAGGCCATCAATTTATCATGTCTGCTTAGACACGATCAATCAACCTCCGAGTGCTCTCCTGTCGACACCAAGACGAGAAGAGTAGCTAGAGTCGACGGGAGAGCAGCCCAGGCTGACCTTACTTACCGTGGTGACTTGTGTGTGGTATGTCGACTTCAGCTCTGCTATTTGCATAGCTGACGTCACAGTGATTAGCTCAATGGCAGAGGTCAGTGTACAGAAGGCCAGTTGCCAGCACCCTCATACATCAAGTGAGTGCTCTGCTGTCAGCTCTCTGCTCTCAGCCTCTGCTCTGGCTACAAGGGAAAGAGGCTGGACTGGAGTAGGTGTGATGTCTCCTGCAATCAGCCTCCTACACAAGTTATCCTGTGGACAAACATAAAACATACTGCAGCACAGGGCTGCAGACCTTCGTTGAATAAACATCTTTGTTTAAAAGAAGAGCTCAGGGCACATCAAGGCATGATTTCCAGTCTGATTTCTCCTCTTGCCTTTCTCTCCTTTCCCTAGGCTTTCTCAGAAGCATGGTCCAGATATTGTTGATGACAGCAAGGACAATATCACCATCTTCACACGCATCCTGGACCGGCTGCTGGATGGCTATGACAATCGGCTGAGACCGGGACTCGGAGGTCAGTCTGCATTGTGAGGGTTTTCTTCTCCTTCTCATAGGTCTAGAAATGAGTTATATGTTTACACACAGAGTAATATCAAGCAACCCTTCATGGAGTAAGGTGGGGAAGGGGGTAAATTCAATCCTACAGTTGTTCTTTTCCCTGGTTCTTTATAACCCCAAGGATCTTCTGGTGGGAGAGAGACCCACCTCCTCTCCTGAGGTGAGAGAGGAAGAGGGTCTCTCTCTGACCTAAGTCCTGAGTTTCTATGATAGCTGCATGAATGGACCTCTAGATGGACCAATGAGGGCTTCTCTTCCTACACTAATGGACCCCACCCACCTCCTAGAGAACACTTTCTCCTGCGGAAAGAATGGACTTTGGTCTTCAAGTTCATTCAGTCCTGGGCTCCTACCTCCAGGCTCCACCAAATGAAAGCCTAGACACAAACCCAAGCCAACCCATCCTAGGCATTCTTGGGCTCCGCTTTCATTCCCATTTCCTAGCGCAGAACCCCAGGGAGCAGCAGGTCAGACCGATGTCCTTCTGGCCAGCTGACATCAAAGGAATGCCCTTTCAGTATCAAAATAATTTCTTCTGTGTCTGCATCCCATTTAGAAATTCCTTGGGAGATTCTTCTCACACTGGGTCTTAGCCAGATCTCTCTCACTGGGACTCCAGGGTCATCTGAACTTCACTGTCATCAGGAATGGGTTTTTTTAAGCATCCAGAATTGTGCTGAGTGCCTTATAAGGCAAAGTCCCTCCCACAAAGAGTGGACAGTATAACTGTGCATGACATGATGCAGAAGGACCACAGCTGGGGTGTGCCGTGGGACGAGAGTGACTGTTAAGATGAGGAGGATATGGATTGAGGCATGGGCGCAGAATGGGGGGTGTGGTAGGACCGGCGCGGGGGGGGGGGCGTTCATTATCTTTCTTCCCTTTAGCTTCACGTAGGCTTTGCATCCAATTTTTTTCAGAGGGATGTGACCGGGGCATGGGATGTGGCTCCTCTCTCAAGGTTCTCCAGTGCCCAGAGGTTGCTGGCCATTGTCTACCTGTGAATCCAGGGTACTGGGTTTAGTTTGACTTGCACTGTGTCTGAACATAAGAACGGCCAGACTGGGTCAGACCAAAGGTCCATCTTGCCCAGTGTCCTGTCTGCCGACAGTGGCCAATGCCAGGTGCCCCAGAGGGAGGAAACACAACAGATAATCATCACATGATCCTTCTCCTGTCACCCATTTGCAGACAAACAGAGGCTAGGGACACCATCCCTATCCATCCTGGCTAATATCCATTGATGGACCTAACCTCCATGAATCTATCCAGCTCTTTTTTGAACCCCGTTAAAGTCCTAGTCTTCACCCCATCCTCTGGCAAGGAGTTCCACTGGTTGATTGTGCGCTGAGTGAAGAAAAATGGCCTTTTGTTTGTTTTAAACTGCTGAGCGTTGCCGCACCTCACTGCCCCTGGGCCATTCAAGACGGCGAGGAGAAGCAGGAGCAGGGCTGAGCCCACCCACAGAGAGGCCTAGCACTATGTCTGCCATCGCTTCTGCTGGAATTAGCATGGCAGCAAACTCCCCCCCTCCCCAGTGAGTACTTTGGCAGCTGGGGACGGTGACATCAGTAATTGCGGGCTCCCCCTTCCCTGCAAGCCGTAGTTCTTTACTGCTCCCAGCAGTGGGGAAGGTGGAGAATGGACTCCCCCAGGTCCCCGTATTCTGCCGCTTCTATGGGAACGTCTGCTGGGAACGCAGCTGCTCTAAGGCCAGGCTATCTTAGAGGGAGGCTCTTGCTCCATTCCTTCCAGTGACTCGCGCTGAAAGAGGCTTACTAATCTGTGACGCCCAGCATGCAGGCTCCTCCCCTCTTTGCTCCGGTCTGTCCTGCTCTCCATGTACGACGGCCAGGGTCTCCTTTTCTAACAGAGTCCTACACTGTCACTCCCTCCGCTCCTCGCCCTCCCGCCCTCGCTGCTCCTGCAGGCCGACCCCTCTCCCACGAAATCAGCCAAAACCCAGAAGCGTGCCAGCCCGCTCTTCTGCCTTCAGAAACCTGCCTGGCTGCATGACGCACTAGCCCAGGAAGGAAGGGGTTAAAATATCTGCATAGGCCATCCATCAGTTTTATTGCTTTGACTGCTCCTCGCGCTCCCCCCGAAGTAACCGCAATCCCGCTGATAGCTTTGCTTCCTCGAACCTCTCCGAGGAGTGGATCGATGCCAATGAAATGCATCTGAAAGGGGACTTAGGGGACATCGGTGGCTGGTTCTGGGCTCAATAGCGAAGCAATCCCCAGCGCCAACTATTAACAAGAGGACTCCCATGAGGCCCTTCTGGAGAAGTTAAAACCTTCCTAGGAACGTCTCTGGGATATTGCGCTCGGTCCTGCAGCGAAACAGGGAACATAATGAATTGCCTTTGTCTGAGCCGGATCTAGCGCAGCCTGCACAAAGCCGCCCTCACCTCTGCTTCCCCCCTCATGCGGCGTTTCTTAAGGGCTGCGCCAGAGGGGAGGGGCTGCCCAAAGTAAGAAATAAGGTTCTGCATGAGGGCTGAATGGCCGTGTGGGGGGCGAGCCTGCTCCCACCTCCGAGCGCGGCTGTGGGGGCAGGTACGTTGCAGACTCTGCAGCGTGGGTCTCTGGGGGCTGTTTGGGGGAGGGGGCCTCTGGTGGCGGGAGAGGTGGACACTAACGGGTTAGGGGGTGCTCTCTCTGGAGGGCGGAGGATAAGCGGGTGTCTGGTGGTGAACGGCGCCCCAAATCGGTTCTACTGACCCAGATGCTGTGCGGGGTGCTGCTTCCCGTTAAGTCAGCCACTGCACGGCTGGTCGCCATCTTGCTGCTCCGGCTTACCTCAGGGATATCAGTCAGCCATCTGCGCGGGCCAGGCCGTTCACAGAGCCTGCGCCTCCTGGCATTCTTCAGGATCCCCTCTCCCATCCGTTCGCCTTTCTCCCTCCATCGTGCCTTGTTCTGGAGGAGGCCTCCGTCAGCTCTGCGCAGTTTGCTCTGGGGGTGTGATTTAGCCTCCCATACAGCACAGTGAGGAAGCCTAGTGTCCGTAGTTGGCAGGGCTGCGAGGGATAACTAGGAGAGGGCAGGGCCTCATGATTAGCAGGCAATTGGGACTCCGGACCTGTGAGTTCAGTTTCCAGCCTGACCACTGAATCCATGTGACCGTGGGCAAATCACAACCACCTTGCCTCAGTTTCCCCCTTTTGCAAATGGAGGTAAGGTTGCCTTTCCCATAGCGGCTTTGAAACGGAGGGAAGGCACGTCACATGCTTTGCGATCCCCTCAAGGAGGGCAAGATAAAACACAAAGCATGAATTATTTCATTATCGCTGGAAACCTCCAATGACGGAGGAGCCCAGGGGCAAAGTCTCCAGATTTCTGCCATTGAAAACGGTGTCCTAAGTGAGCAGTCACCAACCAGTCGATCGGGATCTACCAGTAGATCTTGGAGCCTCTGACAGGGGATCCTGACTGGTTTGACTGGGAAGCTATCAAGCGCTGGCACTTCAGTTGCCCCTCCACCCTGTCGTGCTGCTCCTGCTCTCTGCCTTGGAGCTGCCTCCTGGGAGCCTCCTGCTTGCTGTGCAGGCTGTTGGAGAGAGAAGGGGGGACACTGATGTCAGGGTGTCCCTCCCCCCCACTTCTGTACCCCATCTCCACACAGAGAGAAGGGGATGGAGGGAGGCTGGCAATGCACATCTCTGTCACTCACACACTGTGTGTGTCTGTCATTCTCACAAACACACACACACTGTCCTTCCCTCTCCTCTCCCGACCCAGCCCATACATGCGTGGTTGTTGTTACTTTTACTGCTTGCAAAGTGGGTTAGTTTGGGTTTTTGACTGGTGAGTTGTAAAATGCCGAACCTGTCCTGGCTGGAGTCATTATCCCCGTGGTAACTGCTGCTCCTGGACGTGGCTGGCATGTCCCCGCAGCCCCTGAGAGAGCAGAGCAGGGGGTCTGCACATGCCGTCCTTGCCTGCAGACACTGCTCCTGAAGCTCCATTGATCAGTAACGGGGAACCGTGGCCGGTAGAAGCTGTGGGCGCAGTGCCTGTAAATGGGGGGCAGCACATGGTGCCAGGGAGCCTTTGCTGTCCATGCCAGCTGCTTTCAGGAGTGGGGCAGGGCCAGGGCAGGGGTAAGCTGCCTTAACCCCACTGCTCCACCCCCCGGAAGCCGTCTCAGCTAAACGGTGCCCAGCCACAGCCTGCTTCCTGACCCCATTGCAGTCCTGAATCTCCTCCTGCACCCAACCTCCTGCTTCAGACATGAGTCCCCCTGCACCCAAATGCCTTCCCAGAGCTTGCACCCTGAACCCCTCCTGGACCCCAATCCCCCACCCTGGGTTGATCCTGGAGCCCCTCCCACACGCCAAACCCTTGGCCCAAGACCAGAGCCTGCACCTAAACCCCTACCCCAGCCTGATGCAAGTGAGTGAGGATGGGGAAGGAAGAGAGATGGAGTGAGCAGGGTGAGGCCTCGGAGAAGGGGTGGAGCAGGGGCAGGGCCTCAAAGAAGGGGTGGGAAGGAAGAGGGGCAAAGGTATTTGGGTTTGAGGTCGATCTTACATTGCACTTAAGTGAAAAAGTGATCTTGTGCTTAGAAAGGTTGGAGAGCACTGTACTAAGTAATACCAACACCTTACTGAAGGGTGAAGCCGCAGTACCGTACTGCAGGTACAAAGATATAGCTGGGCCCAGGCCTCGCAGGGCTCTTCAGTCGCCTTGTGTTGCTCCAGACCTGAGGTCAACTCTTGGCATGGGCCACACGCCAATGAATGTATTAGTGCCTCACTCTAAAATGGGGTATGCCTCAAAAACTGGGCAGAAGTGGCAGTCCCGTGGGGGGCTGGAACTGGAGGGGCTGAGTTGGCTGGAAGTGGTTTCCATCATATTCAGGGTTTCTCATTTGGTTCAATGGTTCTTAGCACCCCCACTATGTCAATCATTCCAGCACCCCTGTAATCGCTATTTCAAGCCATATCTGGAATGTCCGGGTGTCCGCTGGCTTGTGACTAAGGGGCATTTGCAGAGTTGTGGGCTAGCCCAGGACTGGAATAGGCCTGGTTGTGTTGACAGAGCTGTGCAGGGAAGCGTTGTCCCCAGTTCCCATCAGTGCTGAGGAATCTTTAGAAACAATAAATAAAGCTCTGACGCGAACCCATTCCTCCCTGGAAAGCCAATGCCCTTAATGAGCCTCTATGTTGCAAAACCAAGGCTGTTAGGGCAATTAGCTCTGCAGCTGCGACTGCAGCTGCGGAAGAGGAAGGACCCATCCGTGGCATTTCTGCTTGACGCCTTTGCCGTTGCATAGATTTCCATAAAAGATCATGAATGACAACGCAAGCAAATGCGCTAGGACGGATGGGGTTGTGCCATGGGTGCCCCGTGTACTCCTGCGAGAGACAGGAGAGGGAGACATGGTACGGCGTGGATGGCCAATTTGGGTGGGAAGCAAAGCTCCAAATGGACTTAGCTGATGACCCTACCACTGCTTTGGGGCAGCCCCCGTTTCAGAACAGCAAGGACATGCCGAGGCTCTCTCTCTCCTGGGAAGCAGGGACTCCGAAAAGGATGTGGGAGTTGCAGTTGATACTGAGCGGAACGTGAATTATGTGTGGCACTGTGGCCAAAGGAGCAAATGCAGCCATGAACCTTGCGTAGGAGCAGAGAGATTCTACCTCTCTCTGGCACCCGTGCGACCCCGGCTGGGACCCCGTGTCCCGTTCTGGTGCCCACCATTCGAGAAGGAAGTTGATACGCTGGAGAGGGATTGGAGAAGAGGCGGGAAATGATTAAAGGATGAGAGAAGCTGCCTGACACTGATAGACTGAAAGAGCCCGCTCTGCTGAGCTTCATGCCAAGAAGGCGTAGGGGTGACGTGAACATAGTACACGTACCTCGAGGGGGGAAGGGATTTAAGAACGAGCAGCCAAATTAGCAGAGGAAGGCCTAACACAGGGGTTGGGAACCTCAGGCCCAGGGGCCAGATGCGGCCTCCAGTTTGACTGGATCTGACCCCCTGAGGCTCAGGGCCCCCTCTCTCCAGCATCAGGGAGCTCCCCTCCCCCCACACACACTGCCCCATCGCAGGGCTGCAGCACCCAAAATCTACTAGACTGGGCCCCGCTAGGTTCTGGTGTGTGAGGAGAATGTGGGGAGCGCCTTTCTCCTTCTCAGTCAGGGGCCATGTCAGTGAGGGGTTTTTTTCCCCCTCACTTGTGTGAGGCCCCCGACTGATTTTTCTGTGGGTCAGTGGCCCCTGACCCAAAAAAGGTCCCCTGCCCCTGGTCTAACACTGTCCAATGGCTGAAAGTGGAAGCCAGACAAATTCAGACCAGAAATAAGGTGAGACATTAACCTTGGAACAACACGCCCAGGGTCATGGCAGTTTCCTCATCACTGGCCATTTTTAAATCAAGCTTGGATTTTTCTTTGTTCTAGCAGATCCGCACTGGGAACTATGTTGAGGACGTTGTCTGGCCTGTGTTACACAGTGATCCCTTCTCGCCTGGGGATCTATGGGGTGGGGGACAGGGGCTTTAGGGGCTGCAGCTCAGGGCCTCGGGCTGTGGGGGGCCCTGCAAAAGATCTCTGGGCTGCCAAATGAGCAGATCTTTTTGAGAAGCCCCCTTTGCCCAGGGCCCTGGGCTGCAGCCACTAAAGCCCCTGCATGTTACCTGGCCCTGCCTGGCCGGGAGAGAGGTGGGTGGCGGTGGAATGTGGCTCCATGTGCTACGGTTCCACCCCCCTTCCCGCTGGGCTGGAGCTTCATCACCATGTGGGCCAGGGGAAGCTCTGTCCCCGTGCTGCCCCCACCTCCAGGCTCCACCCCGCAGCTCCCGTTTGCTGTGAATCCTGACCAATGGGAGCTGTGGGGCGGTGCCTGAAGGCGAGTGCAGGGCTGTGCGGCTCCCCCACCACCAAAGGGCAGCTGCATCAGGTGAGCGCCCCACATCCCAACCCCCTGCCTTGCTCCTCAGCCCCCTTGTGCACCCCAAACATTCAGACCTAGCCCCACGCCAGCCCACACACCCAGTTGGAGCCCTCACCTTCCTCCTGCACCCACCCTCTTGCCTCAAACTGCAGTCCCCTCCCGCACTCTGAACCTCTCATATTTGGCCCCACTCTGGAGCCATGAGGCCCCCACAAAATCTAATAGCCCCGAGCCTCCAGAGGAATTAATCTGGCCCTGGAGGGGGAGGAGGAAGCAATCCTTGTGCGGGAGGGAAGGGCTGAATGAGTCTAAATGGCTTTCCTGATGAAGAGGCACTTTCACTGCAATCCCTAGAGGGCCTGTGTCTTTTGTGGGGTCTCAGAGAGCTCGGCGCACAGAGAGATGCTGAACAAGTGAAAACGGAAGGCTCCGTTCAGAAGTGAGAGGAGCAAGGAGGCGACCGTGAAAGCGGGAGGAAGAGACGGGACGCAGAACATGTGAGACAAGCAAAAGAGAAATGAGAGCGGGTGGGAGGAGGGCAGAGACGCCACAATCTGCTTTTAACATCCTGTGAAATATTTACAACCTCGCGGCAAACGTTTAGAGGCCCATCTGAAACCACTTAGCCAGGACAGCAAGTGCTGAGCACAGCACACGGGGCTGCAAGCCACCTGCTCTGTGCTGAATGCCGCCTTGAGAGCCGGGGCTGCCCGTCTCGCATGTTCTGTGGAGCCTTCCCCCGGCCCGGCCAGGTGCCGAGCAATGTTTGCCGGGCTCTCGGAAGGGGTTATGTAAGCAACAGAATGTTGATAGGGCGACTTTTCCTCTCCTGCTACCATCTTTGTGTTTGTTTTCTTCTCCCCTCTGGTTTTACCATCTGCTCCAGCCCACTCCAACAGCTCCCACGCCAGAGCTGGGTCTCTTGCCAGGACGCCAGAGAAGCGTGGCGCTAGCAAAATGGAACCGCAGCTGGTCAGAAGGGCCCGGCATTCCTGAGTCAGGTCCGGAGAATGGTACCATGGCAGCGCTGCTTAATGCCTCTCCCGCCCTGGGAGACACCCCCTTGGCTGGGGATGGCCTCGTGTTCTCTCGCAGGGGAGACAGGAGTGTGGACCGTGGAGGCATGGGGGATTAGCTCCAAGGGTAGCGCATTCACTTCACACGTGAGAGGTAGCGGGATGAACACCTGTATCCTCCAAGTGGCCACTTTTCCCTCCTCAAGCCGACAAGGTTGCCGAGAGGTTAAGACGATGGGCTGCTAATTACCAGTGTACTCTGCACATGTAGATTTGAATCCGCCTGCTTTATCGTGGGCTTTGTCCTTCTGTTTAGCAGTGTGGATGGAGAACTGGTTTGAGATCTAGGAGACCTGGGCTCTATTCTGGTTCTGCTGGGTGAGCTTCAAGGAGTCAGTTTACTTCTTTCTGCCTTGGTTTCCCCATATGTAAAATGGGAATAATTATCAAGTACCTAAGAGGGTGTTGCAAAGAGGAGGGAGAAAAATCGTTCTCCTTGGCCTCTGAGGACAGGACAAGAAGCAATGGGCTTAAATTGCAGCAAGGGAGGATTAGGTTGGACATTAGGAAAAACTTCCTACCTCTCAGGTCAGGGGGGTTAAACACTGGAATAAATTGCCTAGGGAGGTTGTGGAATCTCTATCACCTGGAGATATTTCAGAGCAGGTTGGACAGACACTTGTCAGGGATGGCCTAGACGGTGCTTGGTCCTGCCGTGAGGGCAGGGGACTGGACTCGATGACCTCTCGGGGTCCCTGCCAGTTCTAGGAGTCTATGGTTTTTGTGTGACACACAAAGAGCGCTCAGGTGCTGGCTTGGAGGGGAGCGGTGGTGTGATGTGGCAACTGGCAAAGTGCTTCCCACGCTCTTGCCCAAGTGGCCGCCCAGCCCTGGCTAGCTGGCACGACAGAGCTGGGTGAGCTCTGAGGGCCTTCGTGCTTGCCTCCCTGCTAAAGGCAGATCTGAATGGCCCTGGCCGGTCAGGGTGAGCAAATCAGCCACACTGGCTTTCGCAGCCGCCTCGGCTCTCCCAGCTGCCAGGGCAGTGCGTTTCCACACCCGCGTTGAGGTGGAATGGCCTCACCCGGCTCTGAGGAATATGTTTGGGTGGGGGTTGCAGTACTGCTGCCCTTATTTCTGTGCTGCAGCTGGCAGGGCCTTCGGAGCTCCGCAGCTAGCCAGCAGCTCCTGCCCTCTGGCCACCCAGCTTTGAAGTCAGCCCAGAGGTAAGAGTGGCCTTACTGTGATCCCCCTGCCCGCCCCTTTTGGGTCAGGACCCCATGTTGAAAAACGCCCGTCTCCCCCATGCAGTCTTATAGCATAGCTCAAACCAGATCAGATTTTGGGGGGGAAACTACAGTCTGTGATACGTTTTTCATGGCCAAGACTTTGGCAGGGCCTTAGCAACACTTGATATAAGCTTGCCCTCAACCATTGCCATATCCCAGCATCCCCGTTCCTGCCACCTCTGCACCAGTCCCAGCCCCTGCCAGTGCAGAGAGGAGGTGGCTATGGAGCAAATCCAGGAAGCCCAGAGCCCTACTCCAAGCTTCATCTGTTTTCCAGAGCATAACTGCCCAGATTACTGTACAGGACCAGAGTTATTTAAAATAAAGACAAAACAAAACTTCAGCAGATAAAGTCTCCCCTGGGGACACAGAGCAGCTTGGTTATTAAGTCAGAGGAGGAATGAAGTGGATCCCGAGGGGATGGAGACATCTGACATAATGGCCAACCATGCAGGAAAAAACCTCATGGTGATAGCGTTTTTATGGGCCGTGTTACCCTCCGGTCACAGACTGCAGCAGTTGGAACTTCTCGAGCCACTGTCCCTCTCTATAACAACATGCAGGAGAAGGTGTGAAGTATCCCTCGGCTTTCTCTTCCTCACGATCTCGAGGCCTCTCTTCCGGCCTCCTCCACAGAGAAATTGGGGGCATTTTGATGCTTCTTCTCTTCCCTCACATCATGGAGCTTCAAGGACATCTGCAGTGGAGAGATCCAGGTTCTACAGAGACCTTTCCTTCCCCTTTCCAGAGCTATGTTTTGTTTTGTTGTGTTTGAGGGGGGGAGAGACTCTCCTTGGCCCCCTCTCTTTTGGGTCCCATAGAACACACAGCTTGAGTTCATGTGGGGACTCCAGTTTGCAGCACAATCCTCCAGGAGAGAGCAATGAGCGCGATGCTGTCTAGTCGTGCTACTGACAAAGATAGACCAAGGCCGGCGTAAAACTGTCAACATCAGGTTGGTCAGATGTCAGAAATCAGAGGCTGGTTTTACAGAGCCAGAATGTTGACGCATCTATGTGTAAATCAACTGGTTTTAGGAGAGTCCCACCCTGGTGTCTTCTGGAAAAGCTCCAGGATGTTTAAGAGAGCATGTTAGCTGGCCCAGGGCTGGCATCTCAAGCATTCTCAGCACTGGGCTGGGGCCTGCACCAAAGCTGCTTCTGGGCCCATCATGTTTCTGGCCTTTGGCTCTGCTACATCTCACCAGCAGGGCAGACACAATTTTCTACACTCTGGGTGCTGGTGGTGCGCCCCCAAGTCTGGCACCTGAGGTAGTTCTGCCTCTTTCCTGTTCTACTCCTCTCATGGTTTTGCTCTGCTACCTACATCTGCACCAGCAGCAGACACAATTTTCTACACTCTGGGCGCTAGTGGTGCGCCCCCCCAAGTCTGGCACCTGAGGTGGCTGCCTCAGTTCACCTCATGGTAAGGCCAGCCCTGAGCCGCACAACTTGAGCGACATCAATTGCATAGCTGAAGTCGAAATAGCGTATTTCTGCCTTTGGCGCTGTCTCCACAGCAGGAAGTCCGAGTTAGAGCGCTCTTCCTCCGACTTCCCTTACTCCTTGTACAATGAGGGTTACAGGAGTCGGAGTAAGCAGTTCTCCAGCTCGACATTATTTCAACATTATGTCGCAATAGCTGCTTGCTGTGTAGACGCGGACTATGATATTTCGGAATAATGTCAGTTATTGTAACACTGCTGTGTAGACATAGCCTACCTTTGTGCCGTGTTGGTGCAGGTGAAGGGAGGAGACGAGAGAGAATGCATCACCTCCCTTGTCCCCAGTTCTGAGTCCAGGAGAGTAATGAGGGGCATAAGGGCATTGTGAAGGGGGTCCTGGCCACGATGTCCGCCCCCCTCCGTCTTCTTATCCCTGACCCACAATGTGGCCCCCCGTCATGGGGCTTGTGTGGCTCCTTGGTCCCGTATTTACCCCCTGAGTGGGGTGTGAGGCCTGGGCCCTAAGGTGGGGGTGTCTCCCTCCCTCCACCTGGCTGACGGGGCTAGCCGCCTTAACTCGTCAGCCCGCAGGCGAGACTCCGTCCGCCCGCCCTGGGCCACTTCCTCACCCCCGCTCACCGAGTCCCTCTGCCGGCTTCTTCCCCTGGGTCCGGTGCCCCCTCCCCTGTCCCTCCTTCTCTTTCCCCCCTGATTGGGCTGGCCCTCTCCCTTTTGTAGGCCACCTGCCATCCTCCTATTGGCCCCCGTGCGCCTGCGCCGGCATCTCCCGCGCTCATTCCGTCCCGCCCTCGCAGGCATCTCCCGGCTTGCTCTTTAATGCACATGCGCCGGCGTTCCTCGGGCTCCCTCCCGAGGCGCCTGCGTCAGCGTCCGTCACGCCGCCGTCCACCCGGCATGTTCCGGCCTCCACTGCTTCTTCTCCCACCGGGGGAAGGGGTCAGCCAGCCGCCGCCCTCCTTTGGGGTCCAGTTGGGGCTGTGCGGGGTTTTGTCACCCCGTCACAGGGATAAAAAGTTGAAGGGATTTGCGTGTTATGGCAGAAAGCAGAGAGTGGGGAGAACTGGGAGAGTCTAGAGAAATGAGACCTTCTGAAAAGAACCTCAATGAGGTACCTCAGAGTAGTAAAATCATCCCCACCTCCATCCCTCCCCACTTGTGACCAAAAGCTGCGGCATCTTCCCAGCCCTGCCCTCAAAACAAACAGCTCTGGGATCTATGAAGGCTCTTTCCTACACCCCAGCCACAAGCTGTCCTGCCTTCCAAGGCCTGAGGCCCTCGCGGAGCCCCCACCCCTTCCAACACACCGTGCCACTGTGCTTGCACTAACAACGCCGTGGCTGTTCTGAAGTGGCATTACAACGCAACAGGAAGGTATCCAGGGAGCATTCTGAGCAGAGGCCGCAGCGTATGATGGTGCAGGGCCCGAAGGGCTTCCGGGTGTGACCGTGGCTATTATTCATTTAAATTGCCTTTCAGGAACCATAGAGTCAGGGAAGGAAAAGCTCTGTCCCAAGGGAGAGAAGAGAAATGAGGCAGTTTGTTTAAAAAAATGCTTTAAAACTCTCTAAATTCACAGGTTGCCTGATTTATAATGAGAACGCCGTTGGTAGCGTGTTCAGCGGAGAGGCTGGCATTATTTTCCCCCACATGGTCACAACCCTGCTCAAAAGACAGTACAAATTATTGCCTTTTTGGAGCCTCCCGCCATGTTTCTAGGGAGTCAGTCAAGCCCTGCTCCCCTCGCTCGGTCAAAGGAATTCTCGTTGGCCAAACATCCCGTGTGTCTGTGTTCACACAGCGTTTTGCTAGGGGGCCTCTTCTCCCTCAGAGGCTGGGGCCGTGGCATCCTCTCTGCCTCAGAAGTGGCAGCAAGGATCACCTACCCTCCCCGCAGAGAGACATGAGACAGTCATTATCCTACCCTATATGTGCTTGGGTTGGCTCTTCTGCTGCCTCACGCACAGGTGTCTTCTGATGGGCTGGTGTAGGCAGGGCCCCCCAGAGCAAGGGCAGTTCTCCCCCTCAGAGCTATGTCTCAGGCTCTCTGCAGACTCAGGCAGTTACAGTTGGCTCATCCTTTTTTTTTTTTTTTATGGAAGCTCAGATTCAGTAATGATGTGACTCCAGAACCGGGGGCCTGAGGCAAGGAACACGGACGGGGTCTATGCTTTAATCTGTCCGTGATGAGGTCAGCTCTTGGTCCCGCTCTTGGTTTAATGGCAGGTTGTTACTTTGAGCTGACTACCTCATTCCTTCACCATTCTGGTTCCTTGGAAAACACTGGGGCTACGTCTACACTGGCAGCTTCTTGCGGAAGAACAGCCATTCTTCCGCAAAAACTTGCCGGCTGTCTACACTGCACGAGCGTTCTTCCAGAAGTAAATTTACAGTACAGTGTTGTAAAACAGGGCTTCTTCCGGAAGAATTATTCCTCTCCCCACGAGGAATAAGCCCTCTTGCACAAGAGCTCTTCCAGAAGAGGCCAGTGTAGACAGGCAACATGAATTTCTTGCGCAAGAAGCCCATATGGTTAAAATGGCCATCAGAGCTTTCTTGCGCAAGAGAGCATCAACACTGCCATGGATGCTCTTGTGCAAAAGCACATCTCTTGCGCAAAAGCACATGGCAGTGTAGACGCTCTCTTGTGGAAGAGTTTTTGCACAAGAACTCTTCCACAAAAGAGTTCTTGCGCAAGAAGCTGCCAGTGTAAACGTAGCCCCTGGGGCTATGTCTAGACTGCAGGCTTCTTTCAGAAGAAGCTTTTCCGGAAGAGATCTTCCAAAAAAACTTCTTCTGAAAGAGAGTGTCCACACTGCCAAAGTGCATCGAAAAAGCAATCTGCTTTCTTGACAGATAGCGCCCATTCAGCTGAATGGACACTATCTCACATGTAAGCTGTGATTACTATGGGCGGACTGGTCACCAGGACACCTGTGCTTTTTCCTCTTTCCTCTTCTTTCAAAAGAACTCCCTCTTCCCCGTCCACACACACCTTTTTCCAAAAGAGCTCTTTCAGAAAAAGGCTTCGTCCTCGTAGAAAGAGGTTTACCAATGTCGGGAAAAAAAAACCCCTCTGTTCTTTCGATTTTTTTTCAAAAGAACGCGATTGCAGTGTGGACGTAATTGAAGTTTTAACTGTGTAGTGTAGACATACCCTGAGAGGAAAAGGTGTGGCATGTCTTGCCATAATTGTCTCTGGGACGGAGTTCCAAAATCTTGGGCGTGGAGTTGAGCTTTGGGGTCTCTTGACACGATAGCTCTGGGTGATTGTAGGGTTTTGTGGAAGGTGCTGAAGGAGAAAGAGGGACTTTGAAATAACACAGCATCAGCTACTGTTACTCTGTCTGCTTCAAACTTCTATCCATGAGGGCCTATCTGTTCATCGGCCTGCCACTTTGACATCCACTAAATTCCTGTCAGATGCACCTTCTCTTCCCAAAGAGCAGGAGGGGTTTTATATTCCCGGCTTTAAAGGTAACTAACTGTAAGTAACCTGGGTCAGTATTTTGTGTCAAGTTATTGTTTCTGCTGTGAGGCTCTATTATAAAGAAGAGACAAATAAAAAAAACCCCAGGTCTACTACAGTGCATTTTACATGATAGCCGCACCTATGTTTCTCCCACACCTCAGAGCTATAGAAAATGCAGTGCTGTGAGATAAGCTGTCAAAGGTGCTGTTGCTAAGGTGAATTCTATCAGTGGATGTCAAAGCAACAAAAGAGTGATTTGTGGCTTGGACACTGAGAATGTGATCCAGTACCCCAAGAATCAAGGAAAGGACTCCCGTTGAGTTCGTTAGGACTTAGACTGGGTATTTAGATTTCATCTGCCTGGCTGGTGCTGAACATCCTTTCATGGTCTGTGTCCTCATGCTAACCTACCTGGTCTCTCAATCATAGATTTAAAAGTAGCCATTCTTCTACAAAGGAATGTCCCTACCCAATTACAGAGAGAGATTGCTGAACTGAAATTCATTTATACATGTGAATGCTTGAATAACGACAGTAACGGCTTCACACACTACAAAGCCAATTTCCCCTGCCTTTGACATTCACATTTTCACATCAAAAGCTACGAATGGGACACATCCAGCCCACTTAATTAGCTTCATTAATATGGGTCCTACAAAGGATGGGTGCATCTTTTGCTGTTATATAGATCTCAGATTCTGTTATTTCCACTCCAACTCATCTGATGAAGTGGGTCTTACCCATGAAAGCTCATGATCCTATACATTTTTTTTAGTCTCTAAGGTGCCACAGAACTACCGTATTTTAGCGCATATAATCCGCGGGTTATATGTGTTTTTACAAACCCCTCACACACACATACACCCTCCGCGGGGTATACTAGGGTGCGGGGTATATAATATTTTTTTTACTCACCTGGTGAGTTCCTGCACAGCTGCCAGCCTCCAGATTCTGGGCAGGGGAGCGCCCATCCCCCTGGTTCCTGTGCAGCCGCAGGAACCAGGGATATGAGCGCTCCCCGGCCCAGAGGCTGGAGGCTGGCAGCTGTGCAGGAACCAGGGCAGTGAGTGCCCGCAGGAACCGGGGCATTTAGGCTGGCTAATTCCCCCCCACATTCCTCCGGCACCATAAATTAGCTAATATTCCCTGGCACAGTTTGAAATAAAAGTCTTGTATACCCTGCGGGTTATACGCATGCACGGGGTATACAAGATTTTTTTTACTCAATTCGGAAAAACCGAATTTGGAAAAACTCAATTCAGAAAACCCGGGGTATATTCGGGTGCGGGGTATATTTGGGTGCGGGGTATATTCGCTAAAATATGGTACTCATTTTTAAAGTTATGGACTAACATGACTACCCTCTCAGAGACTCATCCTACTAGGTTTTGCAGAAGCAATTGCACGGTCTCTGTTTTTCTATTGATCTATAATCATTTACTATTTATCCTCGTTTAATTCTGGTTAATATTCTCTTTGTTCTTTTGTAAGCAAAGTTTATTAGGCATTTTGCTTTCTTGGTTGGGGTATCCCCTCCCCTACTCACAGTGTAGTGTTTCTTTAAAAAAAAATACCGCTGCATTTTGTCAGGATGTCTCAGCAGCAGAAGGATATCTTGATTTCTTTTAACACCTAGCATGAAGCCATCCCATCTGGATTGCTTGGTTGGTGCCCGGAGAGCTTGAGTCTTGGTGCCCCTCCACATGGTTGTCTTCATTTCTTCACATTACAATGCTACACTGAAAGCTTCAACATCAAAATGGTGGTGCATGTTAATGCACCATCTTATCGATCCCCTTCAGCCAAGGACATGTTAGTCATTTTGGGCCAGATCCTCAAAGGTATTTAGGTGCCTGAACTGACCCTGTGACACCATGCAGGAGAAAGGATTGGGACCGGTGTTTCCTGTGAACTGTATACTTGTGCAGCTATTCAGGAGAGATTTCAGTGCTGCCCAGCATATTAGCAGAGTGTCCACAGCTGTGTTTCTTGTTTCTACTGGTGGTGCATATTCGTACATGCCTTGGTGCACGTAAAAATGTATTCTGCACATGGATGGAAAAGATTAAAGGAAACATTGGTTGGGTCAAGGAAGGCTAGTATGTAGATCTGGCTGAATATTTTTAATGGAACTGATTTCCATTAAAAAAAAGGCAGTTTGGTTTAAATGGAAATGTTCAGTGAGAACATGTAAACGTCTATGAAACTTTCAGATCTATGTAACTTTCAACTCCTTGATCTTGGATAGAAACGTGAGGGGCAAGTTAAGATGCAAGCATTACTGGTATCCTGTGTCTAGGCAACCCAGGTGTGACTGGAAACAAGAGTCCTTATACTTACAAACTATGCTTTCTCACTGTAGTGCCATGGAGGCATTTAGTGTGTGTCTGTACCTTTATCCTGATCTTCCCCTGTCTGTGCTGAGAGCGGAATTTCACTCCCTCTCTGCCTTGTGTTTTATACTATAAGTTCCCATGTGTGAGGACAACCCATTAGCACAGAACAGAAACGTATTCCCATAAGCCTTATCTCCAGTCCTAACTTCTCTTCTGTAATTTGTGGTCTGAATTCAGGTTTGGTTACCCAAGGGAGGAATTTGACCCTCTGTTTTAAAGAAAATTAATATCTTAGCTTTGACTCCAAATGAAAGTATTTCCGTCTCCTTGAGACTCCTTTATCTACGAAATATTTGAAAGAGTTTGTCTGTTTGTGTGTTTGTCTGTTTCTTCTTCTAAACAGAAAGAACTGGGATCATGACATTCGGTTTACAGCTTCCTCCATAGCTGAAAGCAACGTAAGGGTTTGGTGGTGCCAGGACAATGGGATGTGCCTGGAATGGGATTGCTTCTCATCAAACCACACAGAAAAGAGACAGATTCACCAGGCAGGCAAAAGGGGGTGGCTGGGGACACCTTCCCTCCTCCTGTTCAGGACTGCTGCAGCCTCCCATACTCCAGGCTCCTTGCCCCGATTTGCACAGGAACATGGCTGGCTGTTCCCCTTTATTAGGGAGTGAGGGGAAAGGACACAGTTTGCTCCATCCCTCACTCTGGCTGGGGAGCACGGGGGGCAGACAAGCTGTGCACTTTACTCTTGCTCTCTGACAGGGACAGGAAGGGGGAGAGCAAGAAGTCCTGGTACAAATCTTGAGGGGAGGGGGCTCTTTGGCCTCCTCAGACTCCCCGCCCACAATTTACACACACACACACCCAGTCCCCTGCCCAGAGCCCCTCCTCAGCCCCAAACCTGACTCCTGCACCCCCACATCCAGCCTCCTGCCTGAAGCCCCACACATCCCATGCCCCTGTCTTGATTCCTGCACCCCCACATCCCTGCCCTCTACCCTGAGCCCCCAGACATTCCCCAGCTCCCTGCCTTCAGCCCCCCCGTACTCCACTCCACACGTACATTTCTATCACAACCCCCTCCCAGACCTCCTGCCCTCGGAGCTGGGGTGGTGGTTGTTTGCAACATGATAGTGCCCGTAAGAAATGTAAGTTACTTTCACCCCTGAACAGAACCAAGATGAGCCTGAACAATAGGATGAACCTGGAATAGGATTGCATCTCAATAAACCTTACAGAAAAGAGAGAAAAGGGAGGAATTTGGAGTACTGCTCTGGTTTGGCCCAGCTGCATCAATGCTTAAGGTTGGAAAATTAGAAGACAATGTTATTGCAAACCGCATTGACTATAGCCCTCTTTTGTTAAAACATATACACTCTTATTGTTTGCTAGGGATGAAGGGGAAAAAGCATGTGATGGAATTCCCATTTTAAAAAGTTTAGAAAAAAAATGGAAAAATTTTAACACTCCCTTTTTTTTAAGAAATTCAAAATAAAATTTAACTTCCTAAAAATAACACAGCATTTTTAAATACCATCATTTATATAAAGCATGCACATTTGCCTTTTATTTTCAAAAAGAATGAATTAAGGATCTCATCAAAGCTGGATAAATTGTCTAGTAGAATTACAATTTAATGCTGGACAGTTGTCTTACCAGCATTCTCTTGTATTTACCTTTCAGACCAATAGGGGCTCTGGTTTACACTTCAGGAGCTTGGCAAGATAATCTATGAACACAGACAGCGTTTGTGGATTAATGATCTGCCAGATCTATTGAATCTATGCACTTGTCTGGCCCGCATCACCCTAAACAATATCGGAACATTGCCCTTGAGTATTTAAAAACAGATGCAGCAGTAACAATTTCTCCCTTCCTGGCCTGTAGCAGAACTAGCAGGATGACTAGTTTATAGAGTGTGCAGGGTGAGCATGCGTGTTGTGTGTGTGAAGAATTTACTGAGGGTATAAGACGATCAAAGATGACACCCAGATTACAGGCTGGACGGGTAAGCGGGATGGTGATATTAACCAAGGTGATAGAGGAAGGAGTGAGTCGGGGAGGGGGAATAGGACATGCCAGTGTGACAAAAGAGAAGAGGTTGCTTGTAATTTACGTGGCCAGGAGAGGCCATCCTGTTGGCTTTCTTCTTCGGCAGAACGTAATTTAAACCGGATCAATGAGCACGCAGACTTGGAAAACGCGTGCAGTTCTGTAAACCTGCTGGAAACTGCTGGCAATGACAAAGTTCAGACTGCATCAGTGGGCAGGGCTGGCTCATAACTCGAGTGAAACCAATTGGGTCTGAACATTTCCGAGAAAAGACTCCTGCTGAACCAGACATGTCCAGACTGGATTGCCTGAAATGCTACGACAAGAAACTTCAGCAGGAATGGGTTTGGTGACCCCCAGGAAGGAGCAGTACTCTAGAAAGGAGAAAGGTACCAGGCTCCTCTCCAGGAGCTACTGAAAGGCAAAAAAGAAGCAGCCTTCTTTACCCATCTGAGCTCTAGGAAGCTGATATGGTCTCCTAAGAATTAGTGAGTGCTTGGGCAGCGAAGGGGGGCGGGAGAGGATGCATTGATAGTAGGGCTGCCTACTTTGTAATGTTTAAAAACTGGACGCTCCAGAAGCAGCATCAGAAACTCCCCCACCTCTCCTCTTCCCCCAACGGTTCCGCCTCTTCCCCTGAGACCCGCCCCCCCCATCACTTGCTGCTTTTCCCCTCTCCCCTCTGCCTGGGTTGGGTGAGTCTTGCCTGTGGAGCTGGAGCTGAGATTTCCAGCCACCCAAGGTAGATAGGCTGATGCAAGTGATAACCCTCCCATCCCTGCCTGCCGTAACCAGACTTGGGGTGTCCAGCCAGGAGCCCCCCGTCCCTACATTTTGCTCACTTACAGGCACTTAGTACCCACATCAGGGATTTGCACACACATTGCGATTTGCTCCCCCAATACCTCTATGGTATTCAGCGATCAGTTCTCCCTGTGCTTGCAGTGCTCTGCTTGGGAGGCTCAGCCCTTAAGAGAAAGGCACCAACTCCCATACCACAGCTGTGCTCCTGCAAAAACGTCCACACGCATGCTTCCCTTTCTGCATGGCATTGCCCCAGTGAGACTGAAGGGACTGGCCTGGCGCATAAGGTGAAGCACGTGCCTAAGCGCTTGCAGGATCGGGGCCTTATTGCAGATGAGGCTGAGCATTCAGGAACACCCCGCTGTGTCTGGGACGACATCATCTCTCCCTGCATGTCGAACAGTTAAGGGAAAAAGTGTGAAATCTGATTCTCCGCCCTGCCCGCCCCCCACACTTTGAATCGCTGGGAGAGAGGCTTCCTCATCAGTTCCCTTTTCTGTCACGAAACGTTAATCCATTAAATCTGCCATGGCAAGGGAAGCTACATATAATTAACTTGCAGATCAGGGAAGCGGATGTGATTCTCATACGAGAAGGCTCTTAACTCCACGAGACGTTGCTTTGGCCTGAACAGACTGCAGATGAGGCCTGCTCGTTTTGGGCTACAGAGGAGGGAGACGAGGAAGGAACCGGCGTTTTGTTTAATGGACACAACACAAAAGCATCAGGTGACGTGGTCTGCATGCCTCAAAGAACCTAGAATCTCCTTTGACAGGATTCACTTGGTTAATTTAGCGAACAACAAGACGGAAAATGAGGATAACAGCTGCGCACTGATATGCCTACTCTAGTGCGACCTACCTGAGCACTCAGACAATATCAAAATATTTTTAACCTCCTTCCATTGGTCTTCTTGAAAACTCTAGTTACGTTAGTTTGATATAGATGCAAAAAAACCCCAACAAAAACCAACCCACCACCCCACATCGTCCCCTGACTGATTTATTCCTGAGAAGAGATTTAATTTTGTATGTATAATTTAAAAGGGCTAATTATAGATGTATTAATATTTATGCCCTTCTGTCGAAGCCAATAGAAAAGTCCCTGTTCAAGGCAATTAAGCTTTATGTTTCTACAGCCAGGGGTTTGGAGATGACATTGGTAGTGTGAGCTGCATTCAAGACAGAGCAAACGAAACGAATGACGCCATCTCCTGTGGCATTGTGCGTCTAATGCTGTTGGCAGACAAGCAGGTTCATTGCCACAGGTGGCAGGTGTAAGAGGCCAGGGAAGGCTAAGCTCCCCAACCAGCCAGCCCATCGCTTTTGGAGTGTGCCGCCCCCAAAAGGGTGGGTTCCTGGCCATGGCCCTGTCATGCTCTGACCTTCGGCCCTGCTCTTCTTCTTCCTCTTCTCCAGAGGTTCCGTCTCTTCCTGTCCCGCTCCGCCCACAAGGGGGCCTCGCGGGAGAGGGCAAAGAGGCACATGCAAGCCGCGAGTGGCTGCTGGGCAGGGAGCGGCCAGCGAAGAGGTGTGAGCAGCGGGCGAGCAGGAACCACAGGAGAGAATAAAGAGGTGTGAGTGTTGCAGGATGGGCCACAGGGAGTGGGCTGAGCATGGGCAGGGAGGGAGAATGGGTGGGACTTCAGGGAAGGGCCAAAGTCTGGGCACACGCAGCCTCCCCAGATGGAGGGGGCATGCGCTGCCCATGTATTCTTGGCTATCCTGGCATCCAGGATTCCTATTTTAATAGAGGGGGGAAGCTCAGGTTCAGGCCGGATGTGCACATGTGATAGGGAGTGAGCAAAAAGCCAGGTGGAAGTTTGCCGGTCACCCTCATAGATACGGTCAGCCCAAACAGCCCTTCCTGTGTGAGATCTGGGGGCTCTACATGCTGATCCGGGCCCGTGTGTTACACTGGAGCATTGACCCCTGTGGGAGCTCCTGGGGTATGTCTACACTGGCACCCTAGTTCGAACTAGGGTGGCTAATGTAGGCATTCGAACTTGCAAATGAATTTATATATCCCAGGCTTTATTTGCATGTTCCCAGGCACCGCCATTTTTAAATGCCCCGTAGTTCGATCTACCTGCATTACTACATTACTCCTGCAATGAGGAGTAATGGTAGTTCGAATTAGGAGCTTTAATTCGAACTACCTAGTCCATGCCGCGTGTAGCTGCGGGCAGGGAGTTCGAACTACGGGGCATTTAAAAATGGCGGCGCCTGGGAACATGCAAATAAAGCCCGAGATATTTAAATCCCGGGCTTCATTTGCAAGTTCGAATGCCTACATTAGCCACCCTAGTTCGAACTAGGGTGGCAGTGTAGACATACCCCTAGAGGGATTGTTCCTGGCCTGGGGGAACTAGCCAGTGTGGTTCCTAGCCCCCATCGACAGTATCTTCACAGAAGCGTTTTGCACAAGGGATGTGAAGGCGACTAGCCCCGTGCACCCAGGCGAAAGGGGTGGAAAAGGCCCTTTGCAGCCCCTTCCTTTGGGTGCCTCCACAGGGCTAGTCACAACCTTCATGTCATTAAACCACTGAAAAGCGAGCAGGGGGAGGCAATCCGGCCCGGAGAGCTGAGCGCTGTAGGGAGACACTGCTTGGGAATGAGGCTGAGGCTTTAATGATGAAAACAAGTCAGTTTGTGTTAATGACAAAGGCAAAATGATGAGGCACTTGGTTCCAAAAGCAGCCTCTTTCAAGGCAGGGGTACTGATGAGGGTAACATGACGGGAGTTTTAGCCGTGATTAAATTGCCCTGCATTGCTGCTTTAGAAGCTGCAGCTCCTCAGTGCTCCAGTTAACAATGAAGAAGTTAGAGGCTATAATACCGCTCAGTGATAGGGGATGTCTCCATGCGGGCTTTCTGCTGAATCTTATCAGAGTGTCAGATTTAATGTCGGCCCGTCTGGTTGCTAGCTGCTGCCTTCAGAAGGAGAACTCAGATAAGGATCCCTAATGTTTGTTCAGGGTGTAGGGACATTAGCTGATTGCTGGGAAGCAAGGGGTAAATTCTCCTGGGTTCTGCACCCCAATCTCAGATCACCATCCCTTCTTTCCCCCAAACTCCCTCTCAGACCCCACATCCTCTCCTACACCCCAGTTCCCTACCCTGAGCTCCCTTCTGCACCCAACTTCTGTCCCAGACCCGCAGCCCCTCCATAGAAAAGTGCAGCCCTTGACCACTTACCAAAACCTTGGAGTGCCCCCCATCAAAAATTATTGCTCACCCATGTATAAGGGGGAGACAGAAGACAAATACCGGTGGGAAGGTTGGGTTTCATGCCCAGTGATTATGGGACCAGTTTGCACCCAAACTTTTGTGGGCTTTATTTAGGTTTTTTGCTGGTGTATTAAACTACATAAGAATGACCATACTGGATCAGACCAAAAGTCCATCTAGCCCAGTATCCTATCTGCCAACAGTGGCCAATACCAGATGCCCCAGGGGGAGGGAACACAACAGGTAATCCTCACGTGATCCCTCTCCTGTCACCCATTTACAGACAGAGGCTAGGACACCATTCCTACCCATCCTGGCTAATAGCCATTGATGAACCTCCATGAATTTATCTAGCTCTTTTTTGAACCCTGTTAAAGTCCTAGTCTTCACAACATCTTCTGGCAAGGAGTTCCACAGGTTGACAGTGCGCTGAGTGAAGAAAAACTTCCTTTTGTTTGAAACCTGCTGGCTATTAATTTCATTTGGTGACCCCTAGTTCTTATATTGTGGGAATAAGTAACTAACTTTTCCTTATTCACTTTTTCCATACCAGTCATGATTTTATAGATCTCTATCATATTCCCCCTTAGTCTCCTCTTTTGTAAGTTGAAAAGACCAAGTCTTTTTAATCTCTCTTCATATGGGACCCATTCCAAACCCCTCATCATTTTTGTTGCCTTTTTCTGAACCTGAAACTGTCATAGAATCATAGAATATTAGGACTGGAAGGGACCTCGAGAGGTCATCGAGTCCAGTCCCCTGCTCTCATGGCAGGACCCAGTACTGTCTAGACCTTCCCTGATAGACATTTATCTAACCTGCTCTTAAATATCTCCACAGATGGAGATTCCACAACCTCCCTAGGCAATTTATTCCAGTGTTTAACCACCCTGACAGTTAGGAACTTTTTCCTAATGTCCAACCTAAACCTCCCTTGCTGCAGTTTAAGCCCATTGCTTCTTGTTCTATCCTCAGAGGCCAGGAAGAACAATTTTTCTCCCTCCTCCTTGTGACACCCTTTTAGATACCTGAAAACTGCTATCGTGTCCCCCCTCAATCTTCTCTTTTCCAAACTAAACAAGCCCAATTCTTTCAGCCTTCCCTCATAGCTCATGTTCTTTAGATCTTTAATCATTCTGGTTACTCTTCTCTGGACCTTCTCCAATTTCTCCACATCTTTCTTGAAATGTGGTGCCCAGAACTGGACACAATACTCCAACTGAGGCCTAATCAGCGCAGAGTAGAGTGGAATAATGACTTCTCGTGTCTTGCTCACAACACACCTGTTAATACAACTATGTTCTTTTCTTGTTGGAAACCCCAGTCTAACCCTCTGGAATAAATGCTGAGGAAGGAAACTTGCTAAGATTGGAGGATTTTTATTTGTTTTTTGCCATTGTTACTTGAGTCATTCCATGATCTGACACAGAGGTTACTATGATATTAAAAACAGTGGCCAGATCCCTAGCTGGTATGAATCAACATTGCCCTCTCGAAGGATGCCAATTGAAATGAGTTAAGCAGCCTGCCCTGGCATTTCCTAGGCCAGATAGTACCCTTGCAATGGGGCTCCTGCCTGCATGGCAGAAGGTTGCTCCAGGGCCAACACAGCACAGAGCTTGTGAGTCTCAACTGTTGTGCATTCAAAGGGCTTTTTGTGCAATGCCCTGCTGAGCTGTATGGTTAAGCTACACCAGCGCTGACTGCTATGTGGATGCTTGTTATTTCAGTTTAGCAGAGGCTGTAACAAAGTCAGGTTGGAGGGCTGCAACAGAGTGGGAGAAAGGCAGCCCTAGGCGGGAAGGGGGAAAAAAGCCAACTCCCTTGTTAAGGAGTGGGCCAATTAGGAGCAGCTGACAAGGAGCTATCTCAAGCAGATTAGGGATCAGCTGAGACTCAGCTATCTTGAACCAGTTGGGGCCAGCTGAGCCTACCTTTGGCTGACTGGAGACCTTTTAAAAGCCTCCCCTCTTAGTGGGAGAGGGGAGAGAAACATATGGGCATGAGATGGGTGGGAAGAAAGGAGCTGCAGGATGAGAGGATGGGCTCACCTCAGGGAGAGGCTACCCCATTTCTGAGGGGAGCTCTGATTGCCTCTATATGACAGACAAGGGGGTGTTTTGCCTGAGGCCCTCCTCACCAGGGGAGCACAGCAGAGTCCGGCCAGGTCAAGGGGGGTGGGGCTTTACTACATGGCTTATTTCAGCTTAAACTGATTCCTCCCTTACTTGAGCCAGGGCTGGGGAAGCTAAGGCCTGGGAACCAGATGCAGCCCCTGGCTTGCCTGAATCTGTCCCCCTATGCTCAGAGCTTCCCCCCCTCATTGGGGAGCTTGTTGCTGGTGCTCTGGTATCCCTGCCATCCCCTGTGGGGTTGGAGCACAAATTCTACTGTCTGGGGGACAGGCTCTGAGGTGTGAAGAGAATGTGGGGAGTGTATTTCTGCTTCTTAGTTGGTGGCCACACCACTGAGGGTTTTGTGGTGGGTGGGGTTTTTTGTTTTTTGCTTCTCACTGATTTTTCTGTGGGTCAGCAGCCCCTGACCCACCCCTGCTCTAGACAAACCAAAATAAGCCCCCCTTAAACTGCAATAAGTCTCCACACAGCCTTCTAGACCAGTCTAGTTAAACTGGTTTAATCTCACAGCTTCTGTTTAAACTGGTACTGCTACTGTTGGTAAAGAAAGGCCAAGATTCGAACCCGGGGTGGATATAGGGCAGGGCGAGCGGGGCGGCCGCCCCGGGCCCCACACTTCAAGAAGCCCCGTGCGTGCGCCATGTCAAAGGGGGGGCCCCGTGAAATTGTGCTGCCCTGGGCCCCGCAAAATCCTCATCTGCCCCTGCTCGAACCCCCTAGAGCTGTTGCCGTAATATTGATGTCCTGTTATGGAAGTGTGTGGCCTTCCGTATGCTTCATGAAATGGCTGAGTGCGAGCAGTAAAAACGCCCATGGCCTATGGGTGATGAATGGCTGGTTGGGGGGGTCCGGTTGACGTCTAGTCTGGCATCAGTAAGATGCTGATATCCTGAGCCTGTGCATCTTGCTGGATCCCAAGTTAAGGATGCTTTCTGGATGGGATGGGAGGGGCTATGTAACTGTCACTGAATCGATCAGGCATGCTCCGTTTGTAGGTAGCAATTCACACAACAAGGTCCATGGTCACAGTTTAAGGTCTATATTTTAGTAGCTTTCAAAGGCACCAGTCCTATTCAGCTCCCTGAGGGTACGTCTACACTATGGGACACGGTCGAATTAACAAGCGATGTTAATTGCGGTGCTGCAGTCCAACTTTTGATGCTTAACTCGCCTTTTGGCACTGTCTGCGCTGCAGGACGTCGAAGGGAGCACACTCCGCCTTGGACTTCCCTTACTCCTCGTGGCGTCAGGGCTGCTGGCATTGACCGGAGCACCCCTCTCCGTTCGAGTTAGCGCGTCTTCACTAGACCCGCTCATTCGAACCCTGGGAGATCGACAGCAGCAGCTTCGGTCTTCTCTGTGGTATAGACGTGCCCCGACAGGTCCACTGACAAGGGGGGAAGCAAAGGGGACACCTGCCCTGGGGCCCTCAATTCAAAAGGGCGTGGGGCTCCTAGCCACTGCTCTTGAAGCCCTGGTGCCTTTAAATAGCCACCGGCGCATGCCAGATGGCGCTAAGGGCTGCCTGGGGGGCGTGGCTGAGGATGGCCTTGAGGGCTGGCTACTCCCAGCCCCGCCTCTTCCACCCAAGGCTCCGCCCTTCCAGGAGCACGGCTCCAGATGTCCCCCCCATCTTGCCCGGGGGCCTGGCGAGGCTGTTGGCTCCTGTCATTAGGCTCTTTGCTGACATAGGTCCAGAGTTTGGTGGCATGATTCCAGTAGTTCTTTGAGTGGGGTTTTCACTACGGCAGGGATCTGTCGGTGAGATGTGGCAGTTCCCTGCAGTATCCTTGGGAGACCTTGTGGAATTCAGTTTGTTTCTTTGGGGTCCATTGTATGAAATGAATGGTCTATGTATGACTGTAAGCCGGGGTTGCGTGTGACCTCCCGGGGTGGGTTATGACTTGGGGTTTCAAAGGCCTATATTGAATAATGGGCCAGACCAGAACAGACTCATAGAACAAAGACTGGGGAATCTCTAGGCAGAGGCAAATACAAATTCCCCGTCTTTGGTAATGCAAAACCAAGCCCCTTGAGGGCAGGGCCACTGTCTGCTGATCGCCTGTCGCAGAGAGTCATAGAGCTCAAGACCAGAACGGATCACCAGCTCAACTAGCCTCCGGCCCTCACAATGGGCTCACTTAGAAAGGGCGGAGAAGCACTGTATTAACTTCAGCCTGTTCGGGAGAGACAGCAACGCACTGAGGCTGGCCTGTCTCGCCCATCTGGCTTGCTGAGGGTATCTCAACGTAGGCAGGGAACTGTGCGGCCTGGAACAACCCTGGTCAGGAGGGAGAGAGGCGCCGGTATCTGCCTGGGGAGTGACGGGAACCGAGGCTGGGTGCCCTCCAGGGACGACAGAAGGGGAACCCAGGTGCAGTTGGACTAAACTATGATGCCATTTATGGGGCCAAAAGGATGCAAGACTTTAGACCTGATTGTCTCCCCTATTCCGGTGCCTTTGTGTTGCTCCCATGGCTCCTGGCCCTTCCTGCCCAGGCTAGAATTCTCCTAGTCACAGCTCGGTAGATAAGACTTAGCTCTGCTGCCTTCTTCTTGAACTGTTCCCCAATTCCCTCTGTGGCCGGGGGGCCACATCAGGGTGGGGTGGAGTTAAGAGCAGAGCACAGCTGTGCCTTCCAATTCTCCGGTAGCACACGATCCCATCGGGGCTCTCGCCATCTGGCCTATGCTAAAGCCGCCTACAGGCTGAGGTGAGGGATGGAGCAGATGTCGATTGGGCGTGAGGCCTGTCACCAGCTTGCTAGCATTCCTCTCTGTCCAGCGGCTCTCAGGGCAGCCCTCCTTGGAGTACTTCAGACCCGTGAATGGCTCTCGAAGACAAACCACATGGAAATCTCCCGACAAGCAAACAGATCCCAAGGGGTTTGGGTGCCTATGGAATTTGCTCATGCAGTCCCAACAGACATAGAATACTAGAACTTGAAGGGACCTCAAGAGGTCATTGAGTCCAGTCCCCTGCCCTCACGACAGCTGGAGGGTCTGTGTGTAAAGAAGTGGGGGTGCTTTGCCTCCCTAAGAAAACTGGGGTGCGGCTGAATGGGGTGCCTAGGACCCTGGCAGGTCTATCAACCCTATTTTGCCCTGGTGAAAAGGCATTGATCCGTGTGCCAATCAGGAACAAAGCGGGTGTGGGTATCATGCCAACTTGGGCCAGCACTTCTCACACTCCGATTATTTTAAGGGGGGGTGGAGGGGGATGAGGAACAGAAGGGAAAAGAAAAAAGAGCAGGTGCTGGCTAATATGCATGTGGCAGAAAAAATAAGAGTGCTGGCTGGAACGAGAACTGGGAAAAGGCAGCTTGGCAGCCAACATATTTCTGGAGGCAGCTTTCTCCTTAGCAGGCTGTGCCCGAGCCGAGAAACGTGGCAAAGGGACAGCATACGAGAGGCTTTCTCCAAAAGTTCTGACCAGAGGTGATCTGGGTCTGACGGGATGTGGTGGAAAGTGACATCCCCCACAGAACCCGAAAGTTGCCATGACAACCGGACGGCCACAATAAGGCGCCGTGATCCCTAGCAAAAAACATTAAAAAGTACCTTTGCGGACATCCTCTCTGTGGTGATGGCTGGCTGCAGGGCGATCAGGACTCGTGTCTTGCCGGCCGATGGAGCGGGCCCCACTGGCAAATCGGCATTTACGGCCTCACACAACTGCAGTAACAAAGAATTGTCCTATGCTCAAAATGGGAGAGACTGGGCTCCTGAGATGGCTATCGAATGAAAGATGCTGAGGCTGAACAGAGCCGATTTGTAAACGGGTTTGGCCTTGTGTGTATGAGTTCATAATTCATAACCGGTCTGAAATGTGAACTACCTGGTGATGATTGAATAGATTCAGGTGAACGGGCTGTGTATTCTTCTAGGTCGTTAAGGAAATCCATATTGGAGGGTCGGCGATGTGAGGGCTTAGTAATAATAAATACTTGTCTCTCCTGGAGCACCTTTAATCAGTAGGTCACAAAGTGCTTTAAAGAAAAGGTCAGAATCATTAACAGACAGAGAAACTGAGGGGTGGGGAGGGAAGTGAGGTCACCTATCAAGTTAGTGGCCAAGCTGGGACTATAAAATCCAGGTCTTTGGAGCACCAGCCTCGTGCTCTAGCCACTAGGTAACACTGCTTCCGCGGATATTTTCCCTTTGCCCTTCTGGCGACCTACTGATGAATAATCCAGGTGAACACAAGATAGAAAACAAAATGCAGGCATAAAGGGTCAGTTTTCAAAGGGCAAAAGATTAACGATGGGATGCCCCAGAAATCCTGGGCAAGACCAGTGATCAGTGATGTGGCAAAGAGGGTGAGGAGCGAGGTGGCCGAGTTGGTAGGTGAGACATAAAGATTCAAATGAGTCAGTGCTGGAGGGAGGCCGAGGGACCTAGCCCAGGTGAGTGAATGGGCAGTCGGCTGTCAGAGGAAACTGCTGACAAATGGACGCTGGAAGGAATAATTTGGGCTACTCGCAAATGTTGCAGAGTTCTAAATTAACTGGGACCGCCATATTGGATATGCTTGCAGAGGTAGTGATTCTGACTGAAGAGCAGGAGGGGAAACTGAGGCACAGACAGCTGCATGACGACTCAGTGTCCAATCTAGAAGGTTAGTCTTAGGAGTTCCAGGCTTGCAATCCTCTGCCCAGACCCCACTGCCCTCTCTGTTGTTCCTGGGTTCCTCCCCTGCTCTGGTAACATCAAATAAACGGGCGAGGGGGGAGGGTGCGCCTGTGTCTGATATTCCCGTGCATTTCCCCATTTGCTTTTTGGCTTCACAATCATTTTGGTCATTTTTTCTGTATTAATGAATCTCCGAGAGTGAAGCATTTGTGTTGGGCTCTTGTCGTCCAGAGACTGGGAGACTGGATAGTGAGTCTGAAATATGACAGTGAAGTTTGTGTGAGGTTGTAAAACCAGTAGTAACACGAGATGGAAAGTGGCCGTTGTCTGATAGTGAGTTTGCAGGTGGCCTTGGGTGCAGAGCAGTGCGACCCAACCCCAGGCTGCTTCTAATGTAATTACTCTTGGAGCATGCCCAGTGTCTGCATGGTGGTCTATGCGTCTCACCAGCTGAACTGTGCTGCAAAGGAAAAATGCATCCGTTTTTCTCACCATCCTCCACAGGCATTCGTCCAGTATTAGCACCTGCTGAAGCCATTGCACCAGGACATAGAGTTGGTACTTCTAGCTCCAAGCGCATGATCCAGTTGGGCAGCAGGGAGTGTGAGGAACGGACTCGTGCATGCGCCTAAGTGACTCTGCTGCCGGGTCACGAGGGCTCAGGGCGCCACGCAGAGGGTCGTTTAGACTGGCTGTTCCTTTGGGATGGGGATTGTCATTTATTTGTACAGCACCTAGCACAAGGGGGGCCAACTTGACTGTGGCCTTTAGATGCAACTGCATTATACATGCTTAATGATCAAAGTGCGCGTGTGAGAGAGAGAAAGAGAGGGAGAGAGTGACCGGGAGGGAAACTAAGTCAAATAACTTGAGGTTAAACATGATCATCCAGTCTGACCTCCTGCATGCTGCAGGCCACAGAATCTCACCCACCCTCTCCTGAAATAGACCACTCACCTCTGGCTGAGCTACTGACTTCCTCAAACCCTGGTTTAAAGACTTCAAGTTCAGAGAATTCACCATTTACGCTACAGGTTGGATCTACCTGGTCCGGCACCCTCAGGGCCTGACCAGCCCCAGACAAGGGAGTTTGTCAGACCAGCGAAGGTCCGGGGATGGAGGGGGAGGAAGGGCACCAACCTGCCCACTGAGTCTCACCCCCCAGGGTCTCTGCCACTCTGACCCGGGGGAAATTCCTTCCAGACCCAAAAATACGATGATCAGCTAGACCCTGAGCCAAGTGGGTAAGGCCCACCCATCAGACCCCTGGGAAGGGATTCTCTGTAGTAACTCGGAGCCCTGTCTCGTGCTCTGTCGCGGGCCATCGGGGATTTTTGAAGTCGCCGTCATAGGCAGTCTTGTCGCGTCAGCCCCTCCAGACACTTCTGAACCTCAGTCTTGATGCCAGCAAGATTTGTTTGTCCCTGCTGCTCCCCTTGAGGACCGCTCCTGCTTCAGTCCTCTAAGCTAGAAACCTTTGTCAATTTCAGGCCTAATCCAATTGGTGGCCAGTGTGTCCACATTGTTCGTGTGTCCACATTGGCGCTTGATAACACTTCTCCCTCCCTGGTCCTTATCCCTCTGATGACAGGTTTTCCATTCCTCGGATCACCCCAGTGGCCCTTCTCTGCACCTCTCCCAGTTGGAAGTCCTCTTTTGTAGCAGACCAGAACTGCGCCCACTATCCCAAACGAGGGCTCCCCAGTACCTGGTATAATTTAAATAACACTTCTTTGTCTGTGCTGGAAACACCTCGGGACCACATCCTGGGACTGCATTAGCCTTTTTCACAGCCATGTCACGTTGGCAGCTCGTAGACCTCCTGCGATCAGCCGTGGTACCCAGGTCTTTCTCCTTCTCCGTCACTTCCAAGTGCTAAATCCTCAGTTGATAGCAGCCAGTGATGTTCTTAGCCCCCGTAAGTAAATGACTTTGCAATTGGCGCTGTGCAATTTCACCCCCCCCCCCTTTTTTTTTTTCACTCCACATTTCAAGGTCAGCCAGATCTTCTTGGTCCTTGTGGAAACATCTCCCAGCTTTGTGTCACCCATCCTGGCAGAGCCTGCCAACAACACTGTCACCAGCAGGCTAGACCCACCTCTCTCCCCCAGCCTAACCCCCTCTAGATAGCATGGGATCGTATCTCACCACCGGAGGTGAAATCCTCGTCTCTCTGACGTCAAGGGCAGTTTTGTGGTTGCAACATTTCCCCCTCGATATTTAGAAACCCTGGCTTGGGTGGGATGGAGGAGCAGTGGGAGCGGACGCTGTTTTGGGCAGAAAGGCAGGCTAGCCTGTGCAATCGAAACTGCCGGGAAGGGAGTGGGGTGCTTAGAGAGGTTGAATGTGACTCTGAATAGTGCCATGGAATCGCTAATGGCCACAGATGAGAGGAGCTTTGATTACTGCTCAGCCAACGTTTGGCACATCCAGGAACACGGGGCCTGTTAGCACCAAACAAGTGCAATGTCAGTTCAGACATGAAGGATGCTGCCTGACATCCATCCGACAATTCAGACATGAAGGATGCTCCCCCCATCCAACACTGGGGGGAGCCCTGAGCCTCAGGGGCCGGATCTAGGCAAGCGGGGGGCTGCATCCAGCCCACGGGCGTTAGGTTCCTCACCCCTGGCTTAGAGGTTTCCCATCAAAACATTGTCCCTGCATAGCAGTATCTGGTGAGTTCCCAGTCCTGGTGATTATCCATATTGATTAGGAGTTGAGCAACTAACTCCTGTGCAAAGCCTAGCCATACACAGACCCTGACCCTTGGCTTGCAGGAGGGCACGGTCCCTTTTCACCGGTGAGCTCAGTTCTAGCAAAAGGCACTGCAGTGCCAGCTGTAATTAGATACATGTAAATTTCATGGCTTGTGTGCAGTGCAAAAAGGGCTTCCCAGCCTATCAACTTTGCTACACTGAGTGAAATGAGCCCTGCAGCGGGCTGTCCCTTGGAGGGGATTTGACAGATATTGCTTTACTTTATCGGGGCTGAAAAATTAAAGACACATAATTGTAGAACATGCTGAACTCTCTCCTTCAGCGTAGCCAACATCATTGTCGGGCGTCTCTTGAGATGCTCCCGGAAAGTCTTTTTAACTCTTGCTGCTCTTATGCTGAGCCTTCCAGGTTGGAAAAAAAGAACAAGGCAGGAAATGGAGCCACGTGCCTATCTGGTTTTACAGTCCTGACGGCTCTCCTCCGGTCTGGGTGGAGGACACTGGGTTCTAGACAGGGGCATGCCATTGCACCGGTGTGATAGACCGGGCTGGGTCTGGGCACCACTGAGGGCATCCGCTCAGGATGAATTGCTCAAACTCAGGGCTCCTTACAGCCCCTGACTGGAGACCGTTCCCAAATAGGCCACACACCAGTCACACTGAGCGCCTCAACTGCCAATCCGGCCAGCGGGAAGCCTCACGAGCAAAACCCCTCAGACACCCCGGCTTTCCCTGTGCCACAGTCAGCCCTGGGCCCACACACAGGTTATAGAACCCAATCTCACCGACCCCAAATGGGTCTTTCCGGTCCCAAAGAACCAGCCACAGTTCCCAATGAACTTACACTTTGGATCTTACCCACAAGAGCACGCTGGGCCAATCCTTTAGAATCTAAAATCCAAAGGTTTATAATAAAAGAAAGAAAAGCATGAGAGTAAGGTTAAGGAGAACACATTACATGCATCGAATCACCAAGTTCTCAGTGCAGGCTCTCAGCAGAGATGTTACAAACTGCTATCTTAAAAGTCTCTGGTGTACATCCTATGGCAGGATGGGCCCACAATTCTTCCCAGCTCGCAAGGCTGCATCTGGGATCAGTAGCAGAATTGAAGGCCAGATGGAGTTTGCCTCATGGCATTTTATATCCATCTTTGGTATCTTCCAAGCTGGAGCAGGTCACATGGCCAAGTGACCTATCCCTGTGTCCCATGTCAGCAGCCATGATATTGGCTGGTTTGCAGATTCCCAGATGCATTCCTCAGGTGTGTATTGGGCACCTTGAAAGCCATTGTCCTTGTGGCTATGCTAATTAGCATAGTCACTGACTGAACAATTGCTCTTTACAACAGCCCATCCAGAGCCCATTGCTCTGTCTCACGCAGAGATCATTCCCAGTAATAGCACAGAGCTCATATTCATAACTCCACATATAGACATCACACAAGTACATGAGTAGCACACACAGAATCAGTAGAACATAAGCTTTCATTTGACACCTCACATGGCCCCCTTTGTACAGACTTTGGGGCAAACACCCTCCCCCGGGGTGCAGCAGTGACCTGTCTGATCCCCTTAAAATCCAGTAACGTGACAATCGGGGAAAAAGAAGTGATTAATTGTCTCGTTGTGCAACTTTGGCAGAGGATAAACTGGCCCCTGGCGGGAGACATTGGGCCTCTTGGTGTGTGTGGATGGACAGGTCTGATACTTAGGGAGACCAACTGACATCCTTTTATGTGGGTTTCTGGTCCCAGATCCTTGGAAGTCACTGATGCCATAACTAGGATGAAGTCAAATCCATGATCTGGAAGAAGGAGAATGAAATCTGCAGCCCTGAGGAAAAAGACATGGATGCTATTTCAAGAGGCTATTGACTAGCAAAAACAAAACTACATTAGACAAATGGTTAAAGACGAATCCTTCAATGCAATTAGTGGAGAATCTGTTGCAAAATTCTCGTTGATAATACCCTACGGCTTTTGCTAGCTCTGCCTTTGCTAGAGGATGATATTTATTTCATTCATTATATTGCTTCCTTTAGCGCTGTGTGTTTTAACATACTCTAGAGTACTTAAGAGGACAGATTGCCCAAACCCAGGGCAGGAAGCGCATTTGCAAACCCTACACGTGGTCGCCTACACATTATCTATCAAAGGCACTTTTCTGGCCCCTGTTGCTGCATTATGTGGGCAGTTCCCCCATTTTAATGCACTGTTAATGTGACGTGATGCAGTGCTCTTGTCCCCAATTGACACATGGGGAAGTGAAGCATGGAGATGCAAAGTGATTTTCCCGAATCCACAAGAAGCTTTTTGTTGTGCAAGGAACTGAACCTGCATCTCTCCAAGGCCCGGGTTAGCATCCTTCCACTCTTCAGGGGCCGGGGGACTGGAAGGAACCTCAAGAGGTCATCTGGTCTAGTCCTCCAGCACTCAAGGAAGGCCTAAGTATTATCTAGACCAGTGTTTCCCAATTTTATTTGGCCACGGAACCCTTTTCAGCTTGAAAGAATTTCAAGGAACCCCTAGGGTTGCCAGGGTAAAATTTGTCGAGGAAAAAAAAAAAGTTCTGTCTCTTTAAGGGGGGAGGGGGCGTGCCGAGTTCTCGCGGAACCCTTACTTTCGCTTCGCGGAACCCCGGGCACGAATTGGGAAACACTGATCTAGACCAACTCTGAGAGGTGATTGTCTAACTTGCTCTTCAAGACCTCCAATGACAGCGATTCCACAGGCTCCCTCTTAAATTGCATCTACACTAGTGGTTAGTCCTCCCAGAGGATAACAGTCCACTATTGCAGCCAGCTAATGGGGTTACCCTTTTAGCCCCGTGGACAGTGTTCATTGTTGACGGTCATCAGCTCAAACCCTGCTGAGAGCCCATGGCTGGAGGTAACAATGAAAAGCTTGGGCTGCCTGTATCCATGCTACCTGCAGAAGCAAAAGCTGATGTCGGAAGTCTGGATGCACACACTTCCAGCTTACAGACACAGGAGCACACACACACACACGGGCTGTGCCGACAAAGCCACTGTACACCACACCACCTTTGTCCTTGCTCTTCCTGAAAGTCAATGGGAACAGTGTGCCTAACTTCCCTAGATGGATTGGTGTCGTGTGTATACAACGCTATGAACCAGCACCATCGGCCTTAAGTGAATATCTCATCAGTTCAGGAGTGTTCATCCCTTCTGAAGCGAAGAGGAGTGGATCCAGAGAGGTGACGAGGGAGTGGGGGATAATAAACTTGTCATGGACGAGTGCCATTTCCCTCCAGCGTGCTGCAGCAGCATTAGGGGCAGGATATGTGCCCAGGCTCACAGGAATTCCCACACCAATCAAACCAGAGGCCCATCAGTCAAACGCACCATCTCCAGCAGGAGCCAGTGTCAGCTGTTTCAAAGGCACACGCAAGAACCCTTGTAGTGTCACAGAAGAACTATCTTCCTAACTGCAGTGAGTTCCTGGTTGGCTTAGCCGGGGAGCCAAAGAGGCTTCTGTCCTTTGATTTTGATCCTATCTAATGTTACTGAGGATTGTTCTCATTATCCACATAAACAGCCATCCTTCCCTTGGGCGTATGTTATCTTGTGGCATGGAGTTAACGATCTGTTCTTTGTTTCCTTTGTATTAAATTTAAATGCATTCCTTTCATTGGTACGGCCTGTCCCTTGATGCTTGATTATGAGAAAAAGTAAATACACGAGCCCTGATCTACCATCTCCTTACTGTTCATTCTTTCATAGGCCTCTGCCATTCTTTCTTAGTCATTGCATCTCTAAGGCCTGGTCTACACTACAGTGGAAGGTCAAAATAAGATACGCTAATTATGTCGCTGGAATTGCCTATCTCTAATCGCACTTCTGCACCGTCCACACAGCGGGAGGCCGACAGGAGCAAACGCTCCCATTGGCTTCCCTTACTCCTTACAAAAGGAGACACCAGCCGAAGCGGCCCGAAGCGATTGATTGACAAGTCTGTACAAGACCCGCTAAATTGAATACCAAAAGATGGACCTCCGGAGCATCGATTTTCCGTGTAGGGCAGACATGGCCTAGATGAAATGGACCCAGTCCTTTCACTCTCGCCTTGTGTTGAATTCTTTCTGCGCCCCCCGTCATAGCTTCTTTCTGGACCCCTTCAGTCTTTGAAACATTTTTGTGAGGCTGGGTGATCAGAACTGAACACAATATTTAAGATGAAGGGGCTCTCAAGATTTACCTAATGCCAGAATTATTCACATATGGCTTTTACGTTCATATTTATTGTGCATCCATTTACAATGGTCTCTGTTAATAGAAATATGTGGAGCTCTTGTATCAAATTGTCCTGTTTTTGGAAAGTGTCATATTATATATTTTAAAATTGTAAAGGGTGCCCATGTTATAATGTTCAGACTCTATTTACGATATTATCTCTTGTGTGTGAAAATAAATATGTCAACATTTTCAAACCTGTATCCTTGACCTTCGGTGCTAACCTCCGTCTTCTAGCTCTGACATAAGTAACTTGCTATTCCAAGAGAAGACTTCCTGTGTGAACTGGGGCAAGTTACTGTGAGCCAAATACTGGCTAACACCATGTTCTGTAAGTGGCCCACTCAAGCGCTTCTTAGTGTCAGAAGCTGCTGATGTTGAGCAACTGAAACTCCAGTTGACTTCTGAAAACAAGGCCACTCATTTAACCCGTTCACTTTCAAAACACAAGTTTGAAAGTTTGGGTGGTGCCTACTCTCGGTGCATCTACACAGCAGGGCTTAACTCGAAATAGGCTACGCAAATTGAGCTATGTCAATGGCGTAGCTTATTTGGAAATTGGGAGTGTCTACACAGCACCTACTTCAAAATAGAGTACTCTTCCTCCGACTTCCCTTACTCCTCGTACAATGAGTCACAGGAGTCAGGGTAAGCAGGCCTCCAGCTCGACAGTATTTCGACATTATTTCGAAATAACTGTTGGCTGTGTCCTAACTGCGGACTAAGTTATTTCAAATGAATGTTGCTGTGTCGACGTACCTTCTGCGCCAGTTTCCCTGCTGTGAAATGGGCAGAGTGAATTTCCCCTCTTTTACAAAGTGCTTTGAGATCTTGAGATGCACTGTGCTACGTAAGAGGGTGCTGTTATTTAGCTGATTCATTTTAATTAGTTGAATGGCACGGGCCTGTGTTTCTGGCAGGAAAGGTTAAGTGCTGCTCCTGCTTGTGGTCGCAGACTAACCAGCCACGGTGGGGTCTGCGGATGTGGCTGAAAGACCTTTGCGAGTGCTTGTCTGAAATGATTTCTGTTGACGTTCTGTCTCGAAGGGAACAGAATGTCCTGTGACGTGAGGCCATTTCTAGAATAATGTGTCTTTTCCCGCTGCTGCTCAGCTGGGCGTTTCAGAAACCCTTCAATTAGAGGGCGTTTGTCAAAGCCGTAGGGCCAGCTGGTGAACGCTCAAGTCAATGGAGCTGGGGTAGTGTCCTCTGGTGGAGGATCTGCCCCTCAGAGTCCAGCGGACCCCACTTCCGGAGTGACTCCCCAAACCCCCTTTCCTTTCAGGTTCTTACTATTAACAGAGTGTCTTTCCCTGCTTCCAGTGGCCCATTCGTAAAAGCCCTTCCTCCCAGGGAATGCATGAGGAGAGAGGAAAAACTCTCTGTGGCTTCCTCCCCTCCATCCCCCCCGGACTCTGCTCTCTCCCTCCAGTCACTGAGAAAACACATTGTGGCTGTCACAAGTGGCCGTGCAATGAAGGAAAACAGGAAACATCCCCAAGTCAAAACCAGTCGAGAGGAGAAAAGTGGCTTTGCTGAGAGCTAAGATCTGCCTCAGCGCCTGCCCGCCCCCCTCTCAGATGCAGATTCGATGCTGAAGGAAACACCAGCAGCTTTTCTCCCTCCACCCCCGCCTGCCCCCAGTCCCAGTGCCTTGGACTGTGCTGGCAGGGCCATGCTGGGGATGCCGTCCTGGTCTCTCTCCCCTCTCCTCCTCCCCTTTGAGGGGCACCAGCAACGGCACCTTTGTGGGGAGGGGGTTGGGAGTCGATGGCCCAGTGCGGTAGCCAGGGGAACCGCAGGGGCGGTTGTTCCTAGCAGAGACCGGGGAGGCGAGGCACTCCCGGCTCAGGGATTCTGGCTTGGTGTGTTCTTTGCATTATTCTTTCATCGCCTCCTTCGCTCCTGTTTCCTCTTTCTCCGTGACTGCCACAGGGCGACCCTGTGCAATTGCATTAGGGAGCCAGGGAGACCACAAGGTCTGGCCGAGTCCTGCAGCAGCCTCCACAGAGAATCCCCTTTGTGTTCATTCCCGCCAGCCCTCCCACTCCTCTACTGTGGCAAGGAGCAACCCTCCTCCATTCTCCGGGCTCTCGCCCATCCCTGCCTCATTCCAGTAAAAGCCAAGCCTGGGAGGGGAGCTTTCTTGCCAGCCGCCCTGATGCCAGAGCCACAGGCTGGAGGAATGAAATAACCTCCCAGGAATCCACTCCTGGGGCAGCCTCTGAAACCCAGCTCAGGCTGGGAGGGATGGAACGTCATGGCCGTTGGGTGGCTTATGCCTCAGTCCATGTCCTTGTGGGCAGCACTATTGAGAGCCCAGGTGCCCTCTGGCCTGGAGAGGTTCCTCCCTGGTGGTTGCTGAGGCCCACGCTGAGGAAAGAAAAGAGCAGGATGGGTCCCCGCGCACTCGAAGGACTCTGAGGGAGCTGCGCCAGGGATAACGCTGGCCCCGTACGGCTTGGGCAGCAGCAGGGTGCCTTTGGCCGGAGACCACAGAGTTTGCAGGGAGTGTGTTGTCCCGGTTTTGGAGTTAGCGAGCGAGACGCGATTCCCACCCGTCGTTCGGCTTTCTCTGGGCGTGCCGGAGATGGGGCTGAGCCAGCCGCGGTGCTGAGGGAGGAGGGCCAGGGTGCAGTGTAGCAAGACAGACTCCTTCGCATCTTTATTCGCCTAAACTCTTGAGACGAAGGTGATGAGTAGATGATACAAGCTCACTTCTAAGCTACACATCTCAGACCACTTTACAAAGGTGGGTGAGTACAGTGGTTCCCATATTACTGAGGGGGAAACTGAGTCACGCCATGGGAAATGACTTCTCCCAGGGCCCTAGCAGCTCAGTGGCAGATCTCTGGATTCCTAGCCCAATGCCCTTTCCATGGGACCATACTACTTTACTACTTACCACGGCTTGTGGCAGAAGTCAGTGCCTAGATCTAACCTTGCTTACATCTATGGCTAGCCACCACTCAGACTTGGGCCAAAGTGCTACAAGGGCCAGTTCCCTGCTGCATACCATACCAGGACCTGCTGAGGACTTAAAGGGGCTGGAGAACGGACAGCCCTGCTTGCAACTGGGATGCCCAGTCACTATTGTGCAGTATCAAAGATCTAGTGGGACTTCAAGTCGGGGCGCTGAAGTCCATTGCATTGCCAGTACCCAGTACCCAGAAAAAAGGTCTGTCAGTGATTAAAACTGGTGCCACCTTGGATCTTAGCCAGATGGTCCCTGTGATGGAGAGGGTGTGGAGAGCAGATGGGGGAGGTGGAGTGAGTGCTGAGGGATTTGGTCTCTGGAATGAGACGGGAGGAAGCTGAGGGCGGAGCTTCTTGTTGAGGGGACCACAGAGCTCCTCCCCTTTCGGGAGAGCACCGTGGTGGCTGTTTCATGCCCTCTGTGTCACATGCTCCCAGCTCCGAGAAGCCGGGGGCACATTAATCGAAGGCCATTCTCCTGGGACGGCAGCAAAGGTCACAGCAGGAAAAGAGATTTCTATTCTTCTTTTGTTCCCAGGGCTAAATTTGGAAGGAAATTAAATCCCCAAAGTGAGGAGCAGAGAAAATGAAGGATGAGAGAGCCATAAAGCCTCGCGCAGCTGCAGAAATTACCTTCTGCTTCCGAATAATTTGGTCTTTCATCCGTCTGAAGATGGCAGGGGCTTGGGAGGTGTCAGGAATTTAAAGTTTTCAGCCCAAACTCTGCTGTGTGTGTTGCTCCTCCCTAGAGAGGTGGTGTTAAATTAATTGCCCAAAGCAGAGCAAAGTCGAAACATCTCCCAGGGACAAAGAAGTCTCTGCTATCTCACAGCCCAGCATCTGAGAAGCTACCGCACTGAGAATCAGCTGCGGTCCCTCTGCTAGATCACCACTCAGCGTCAGACGCTTCAGCACTGAGAGGCAAGCAGATCTGAGTGAATAATGGATTATTTTGGTTCTGCGGCAGAATGGGAAAAATCCAATTTGAATCAAAACCAAATTTAAAAAAAACAACTTAAGGTCAAGTCAAAAAACTAAAAAAAAAAAAAAAAAAAGGTGGAATGAACCAAAATGTTTTGTGTCAACTCAAAATGATGCTTTTTTTTTTAAGGTTTGTTTTTTGGGTTTTTTGCAGTTCAGTGCCTTGCAGATATTTTTCACCCTTTTTTTTTTCTTAATTGGCCAAATTTCAAAACAAAATGCCATGTGCAAATCAGTCTCCTCCCTCCGCTGGATTTTATGGTTCAATATTTGTCAGATTGAAGTCACAGATAATTTCAGAGCCCTGAAAAATGCTTTTTATTGAGACATTTCTGTCAGAGGGAAAAAAAAATATCACTTGAGCTCTGGACATGACCGTCGGCAGGACTCATGCCATGCGGGAGCAGCCTAACGGAATTGCCTCTCTCTCATCTAACCGTTCCCAGCACATGGCTCATTCCAGGATTTGGATAAAGCTGCGTCCATTTTGGCTGGTTCTTGTATACCCCTGTCTCTGGTGACCCTGCCCACCTCAGCCGCAGCAATGCAGCTAGCCTCACAAAACCCCTCTGAGGGCAGGTGGTTTTGTTGTCTCCTTTAAAATTGGGTCCAAAATTATGCCCAAAGGGTGGAGCCAAAAACTGAATTTGGTCCTCAGCTGGCACTTGAACCATCTTTCCTCAGACGTTACCTCAGCTGGCTTACGGCACAGCACCTATCCACCCCGCCTCAGGAGCTCCGGGCATTTAGACATGACACTGTCTCCTCTGCTGTAATACGGCAAAGGATCCGGTAACCTCTAGCATTCAGGAGGCACTGCCTAATTTCTGGTGTAGCTCAGCCTTCCAAGGGAGCAGTGGGGGCAAAAACCTAACTGGCTTCCAGCCTGGGCTTGCTAAATTCATGGAGGGGACTGTCAGATGGGACTGCACATGGCCCATTGGCGACGGTCAGCCAAAATCCCCAACCTCTGGGGACAGGACACCGGATGGGGAGGGCTCGGAGTTACTACAGAGAGTCCTTCCCAGAGGTCTGCCTGGGCAGGGGACGGGGAGGGTCACACCCACATGCTCAGGGCGGGAACCTTTTTTGCGTGGGGGGCCGTGGACCCACAGCCCTATCAGTCGGGGACCACACACCAGTGAGAAGCAAAAAACAAACCAACCCCTTTCACTGACATGGCCCCCAGCTGAGGAGACGCTCTCCACATTCCCCTGGCACACCTAGGGGGGGCCCAGGCTAGTCGATTTTGTGTGCTCCCGCCCCACGGTGGAGGAGGTGGGAGGGCTGGCGCTCCAGCGGGGCATCCCCAATGCTGGGGGAGGAGCCTCGAGCCCCAGGTGCCAGATCCAGGCAAGCGGTGGGCCTTAGGTGCCCCACCCCGGTGTAACTGATCACCATGTCTGGGGTCAGGAAGGAATTTCCCCCATGTCAGATTGGCAGAGACTTGGGGTTTTTACTTCCCCCGTAGCATGGGTAGGGTTGCCAAGTGTCTGGTTTTCGCCTGGACAATCCGGTTTACACCACCTCTGTCCAGTAAAACCAGAAAATACTGGACATGTAAAATGTCCAGTATTTTCTGGTTTTCCCCTGTTGCATCAGGCGGGGGCAGGAGGAGCGGGGGGGCATGGGAATTTAAAGGCACAGTGACCTTTTTTTTTTTTTTTTTTTGCTCAACCAATCCTGCCATGTTCGGGAGTTTTTGTGAAAGTATCTGCCAACCCTAAGCATGGGGCAATTGTCACTTGCAGGTTTAAACTAGGGCCAGTGGTGAATTCCCTGTAGCTTGATGTCTTTGAAACCAGGGTCTGAGAATGTAATAGCTCAGCCAGAGGTTCGGGGTCTGTTACAGGGACGGGTGAGGTTCTGCGGCCTGCAACGTGCAGAAAGCCGGACTGCATGGTCTGACGGCCGCTTCTGCCCTGAAAGTCTACAGAGCAGCCCCTGGGAGCCCTGCAGCCCTTGGCACCACTGCCGTGTAACTGCACAGCGTTTGGAAACCCCCCCACCCCGCGGCAAGAGCGCCTCACCTCTCTCTTTGCGCAGTTCTCGGAGAGCTCCTGCACCGATCCCTCCTGCCTCGCATCCCCTTTCGTTACAGGGCACCGCCGGGAGCACCCCGCACTCAGACATGGCCGCAGCCTCCCACCTCGATTGCATCCCCGCCTCCGGGATCCCCCCAACCATGCCTCCCTCCTGCCCCGGTGCAGCCCAGCCCAGCTGACATCCAAACGCACCCGCCGGTTCTGTTAGGGCTGAGCCTCTTAAATAAATAACAGTGGGTGATTACAGCTGAATTTTTAATAACAGCCTTCTGCCTTCCCTCCCTCCCCTAATCACCTGTCGAGGCAGTCCCCCCGCAGCCAGCCCGCGACGGGAGAGGAACGGAGACAGGGTAATTTGTATTCCTGCTCCGCTGCCGCGAAACACTTCTGAGAAGCAAATAAAAATAGCACTCAGTCATTTGGTAAATAATCTCCACCCCCTCGCTTGCCCAGAGAGTCGTGAGCACTTAAACAGGAGATTTCAGGAATGCGTGGGTGGGGAGGGGGCGGCGGGCTCGCTCTGTCTGCCGCACAAAGGAGAGGAGCCAGCCAGGAAAAGATGCAGGCGCGCGATCATTCATAGCCCTGGGGATGCGCAGCAGCAACAGCCGGGGGTGCGGAGGAAACGGGCCATTGGCCCCTGAGATGAGGCACATCCCACCGCCGCCATGGCTTGGAAGCCAGGCGGCACTCTGGAAAAAGCGGCTGTACACATTCTACTTGTTCAGTCCGCCCCCGCACCTGCGGGAATCCCTGGGAGCAGAATCCGGTTCCTGGCATGCCTAGTCTGGCCAAACAGGGTAGATCAGGCTGGAGAATTCCTTGGAGAGGGTGAAGGGAGCTTTGGAAGAGGGATGGGGGTCAGGAATCCCATGGGAATGCTGGTGGAAGGGATGGTCTGGCCTTTGACATCCTTGAAGATCTGCCCCGGCTCGGGGGGCATTTCTGCAACGGGGGCCCCGCAGCGTTGACGGGCGAGTTAAATCACACTTTTGTGTGCTCGCTGGGGGGGCGCCTCTGCTCAGCCTGCAGTGCCTTGCTGCTGCCTGCAGAATTCCTCCAGCTGGCATTAGAAACACAAGCTCACCCAGACCAGGGACTTCACTCCTTGGCAAGGAAAGATGGTGCAGTGATTAGGGAACTAGCCAAGGCCTTGCAAGACCTTGCGTTCAATCTGTTGCTCTGCCGGAGACGCTGAGCTCTGCCGAGGGCTCGGGACCTTCCGTGCAGGAGTCCTGGTTAGGGTGAATCCTAGGTCTGTGTTCGTTACCATGTGAAGTGGGAAAAGAAAGGGTTATGCTCCTTGGTGGGGGGGCATTACCTAATCTATGCCATGGTCTTTCCTGACCACTGCAAATGGCCACAGAGGGCACTGAGGGTCCCGTTTCAGACCTCGCAACAAGCCTCATCGTGCAGCGCCCGGCGCGGGTTCACTAACTGCAGCAGCTGGGTAGGATGCGTCTGGCTCCCTTCTCCCATCCCTGTCCCCACTTACAAATGAAAACGCTCCCCAGCTGGAATCCCGAGCAGCAAAGGCGCCGTTGGCTTCTCCACAGGATGCCCTGCCTTTCGGGCAGGGGGCAAAGGGTGACAACACATATCCGTGGGTTGTGGCAGAGCAGCGCTGCCGTGGTGTGTTCCCTGCCTGCATTAAGCTGTGTATCTTACAGCGGTACCCAAGGCCATCCCCAGGTTGTGTCCCGCTAGGCGCTGTACAAACACAGCAATGACAGCCCTTCCTTCGCAGAGCTCAACGCTCTCTGACAGTGTTCTTGCCCTGACTGTTATGCTGCTCTATTGTGAAACCGGCCGTATTGATTAAGATGGTGATTTCTTATGTATCAGAGACGCATGCGGAGGCCCCGATCGGAGAGCAGGTACCTCATCGTGTGGGGCGCCGTGCGAACAGGGCAGAAGGTCTGTGCTGCAGAAGGCTCGTGGTCTAGACAAGACAAGCAGCTTGCTCAGAGCCTGCAGCAGAGGCCAGGCCAGAAGGCAGCTTCGTGCCCTAGAACACTGCATGTGCTCATTGCAGGTTCCTGGCTCCGTCCTAGATACTCAGGCCTGGAGCCAGCGTCCACCCGGCCTGCAAAGCGTGCATTTCTCAGATGCGTAGTGTATCCCGTGTCCACCCTCCCTCCCCATGTGTTTGTTCCAGCTGCTTGTTACTAACCTGACTGCCAGGTTTAACTCAGGAAAGGGACCGTGTCTTTATTTTGAATCTGTACAGCGCCTAGCACGGCCAGGCCTCCATCTCTGATTGGCTCTCTGGGCAGTGTCCATGCTAGTGATAACAATTGTCACCACTGGCTGGGAAGGTATCCCAGTGTGGGCTAGAGAGTGTTAAATGCAGCAGCCACCTGCAAACACAATAGGGAGATCAAGGAAGGGACGTCACAACACGCACCATGATCCTTTGATTGTTTGTTACTAGAAGACTTGCCCAGCATTGCTCAGGTCCTTGACTCAATTAATGTTTGGGTTTTGGACAGTAAGGTGAAAACGTCCAGGCTTCATTTAAATCAGTGCTGTGGGGTGGGGCTGGGGAGGAGGGGTTCAGGATATTGGCTACCCCAGAGAGAGAGGATTCCCGCAGCCCTCTCTCACCGCAGCAGCTAGGGGCCAGGTGAGAAGCCTCTCTCCATGGACGCTGCAGCTTCAGTGAGCACAGTAGAGGGAGGGGCATATGTCCCCCCAGCTGGGGTAGATCCAGATTCGTCTGCCCCTGCGCTCCCCAGCCAGAGTGAGGAATGGAGCAAACTGTGCACTTTCCCCTCACACCCTGACAAAGGGGAACAGCCAGCCATGTTCCTGTATGAATTGTGGAGGGAGAGCTTCAGCCCTCCCTAAAAGATGCGTGGAGGGGAGGGAGGGAGGGGCTGGGGCAGTCCCAGCTGGGGGGTGCGCCCCCAGCCTGCGTCTTTCAACTGCCTGATGATTCTGTCTCTTTTCTGTATGGTTGATGAGAACCAGTCCCATTCCAGGCACATCCCATTGTCCTTGCACAACCAAACCCTCACCTTGCTATAAGTTACGATAAGAGGAAGCTGCCTTCCCAATTTGGGACTCCTTGCTCTTTCTGTTTAGGTGGCGTTCTTGGACAAACAGACAGTCGCATTCTCTTAAATATATCATAGATCTCTATTACCGCGGCCCCATTGTCAAGGCCCAGAAGTACAGACACAAGGCAGCGCTGCCCCCAGAGGCTTACAAACTGCATCAAAGACGAGAGACCATTGCCGGTGGTGTTCGGTTTTCATTGTTTCGGGCAGTACGTCATAGTGTGTTGCATGTCTTACACTGAAGGAAGGTGGCTAAGGACTTGGCTCTCGGGACTTAGTGCCCAAAGACCTGCGTTCTAGTCCCTGGTCTGCTTCCAAAGTGTTGTGAAAGTCCTTCTCTCTTGGTTTCCCTCTCTGTAAAATGGGGATCATCACACTAATCTGGGAAGGTGCTGAAGCATCTGGGGTCCCGCACTCAGCTAAATCTTTCCGGGATGTGGGGTGAGATGGTCAGATTTCCAGAGCGTGGGAACGATCAGATCTGCACCTCGGGAAGGGAAGACTTAGCGACTCTGCTCTGCATTGTATGTCAGACTGTAATTGAAAAGGCTGCTCCTTGCATTCTGCCCAGCGAAAATAGGTGCTGTTTGTTCCTTCTATTTGCTTTCCCAGCCTATGCATCCCTGGGATTCTGCTAGGCCAAGGACGTGTCATTACCAGCGAGACAATGACCTCATACAGAGCTATAAGCAATGTGCTGCAGAAGTCCTTGCGTTGTGTAGTATTGCTAGCCTCATGAATGGCCTTAATCCCAGAGACTGCCGTTCGCTGAGATCGGCCTGGGCTTTAATTAGTTCCGACTTTCCTAGCCTAGCTGGAATTTGGATGTGGGCAGCAGCTGCTTTTTTGTACCAATCCCTCCAATTCAAAAGAAGACCCGAGCATTGCTCTCCCGGACGGCCAGGAAGGTCCCCCCGGCACTGTGTCCCGGGGATGGTTCAGCGGCCCATGGGCTCATGGGGGCGGGATTTGTGGAAGCCTGCATGCCTGCAAGCCCACCCACATGGGTCTCTCTGGAGGCTGTCCCCCAGAGGAGGTGTGGAGGACGAATGGCCTAGAAGAGGAGCGAGAGTGAGGCCGGTAATTCCACGACTCTGGGCTCCACTCTCTGTAGCCCCTTGTCCCCCCACAGAGCGCTCTTTGCGCTGGTCACGGACTGATAGAACCGTGCGGCTGGTAAGGGTCACCAAGTCTCAACCCCCGCCAAGGCACAGGGTGTGTTGGCATGGAGTGACCCTGACTTCAGTGGCATTTACATGAGGCCGAGTGGAATTTGTGCCCATTTGTGTTGGAGGGGAGGGGTGTGCCTGGCTTTTCTGGAAATGGAGGGCTCTCGGCGCCATGTCACGGGGATGAATGGCCAAGATACAGAGTGAGGAGCCCTGATGGACAGGGTCTGCAGCAGGGGTGGAGAACCTAAGGCCCAGGGGCTGGATGCAGCCCTCGGCTTGCCTGGATCTGGCCCCTGAGACTCTGGCCTCCTCCTCAGCATTGGGGAGCCTGTGGTGGCACGCAGCCCTCCCACTGTTCCCCCATGGGCCTGGAGCACACTGAATTGCCTAGCCTGGGCCCGCCTAGGCTCTGGTGTGTGAGAGGAATGTGAGGAGCGTCTGTCTCCTCAGATGGGGGCCATGTCAGTGAGGGGTTTTTTGTTTGGTTTTTGCTTCTCAATTGTGTGCGGCCCCTGACTGGTTTTTCTGTGGGTCACCAGCCCCCGCCCCCAAGAAGGTTCCCTGCCCCGGCCCGACAGAATACACTGGCCTCTCTGACACAAAGGGCATGGTGGATGGAGCAATGCGCTGCTCCCACGCTCTATGTGGGAGGTAAGAGGTGACGTGTCGGGACCAGGGCGGGTGCATGGGCTACGGAAGGTGCAGTCATGGTGCTCTGTGTTGCAGGCCATGCAATGCTGACCTGTAAAAGACCAAAAGACTGGAAGAGGATTTGGCCAGGGTATGCAGGGCATGGAGGCCTTCTGCCCCGCTGACCCCAGCTGCTAAAACAGCTGGGGAGCTACAGGCAACGGGGTACCGATGAGAGGTAGCCTTGACCACTGGTCTGGCCCCAGGAGGACACAAAGGTGTCAACGGTGTCTTGGCTCCAGCATGCGGCCACAGCCCCGTGCTCCGTCTGCGGACGTTTGACCTGCAGTTCCCAGAATATCCCTGAGGAATGTTTTCATAACATGGCCCACGCCAGGGCTCTGCTGGTTCTGTGATGTGCAGTGACTGCTGGACATCACGACTGACCTGGCTTGCTCGATCATGATTCGCTGGGCGATCATTAGCATGAAGCACCTACTGACGGCCCAGGACTCTGTCACACTGAGATTGCAGCTGTCTCTGCGGTCTATTCAGTGCTGTCGTTTATGCAAGGAGCCGGGAAGGAATAAGTACAGAGTAGTTCAGGGTTTGCTATAGGCTGCATTCACTGTGGGCAGAGCCTCGGATTAGTTTGGATCCATCTGCTATCTTCCTTGGGATTGTGCCTAACACCAACCTGGAAGCAAAGCCACCGAGATTAATCAAAAGCATGTCCCAAACTCCGCCCGCCCCCGCCCCTAAGCCTGCTCTCATTTCCTCATCAATTCTTGTGCCGGTTCTCCAGCCCTTGAATCGGGCAGGTCACTTCATGAAATCCAGTTTCTCGCGCCAACCCACCTTCCCTGGCAACATCTCAACCCCCGTTCTCAAACGATTTCCTTCCTCAGACCACAGGAACCAGAGCTGTAAATTACAGGTGTCGGGAATCATAGAATCATAGAACACTAGAACTGGAGGGGATCTCGAGAGGTCATCGAGTCCAGTCCCCTGCCCTCACGGCAGGACCAAGCACCAGCTAGACCATCCCTGACAGGTGTCTGTCCAACCTGCTCTGAAATATCTCCAGGGATGGAGATTCCACAACATCCCTAGGCAATTTATCCCAGTGTTTAACCACCCTGATAGGCAGGAAGTTTTTCCTAATGTCCAACCTAAACCTCCCTCGCTGCAATTTGAGCCCATTGCTTCTTGTCCTGTCCTCACAGGTCAAGGAGAGTAATTTTTCTCCCTCCTCCTTGTAACACCCTTCTAGGTACTTTTAGGAATGCTGAAGGGGAAGAGCTTATAAAAATGGTGCGTGTTAAATAAAAGAACCTCATCTCATTAGAACTTTCTTCACTGATACGTGTCTTACTTTTGGTCTTGCTTGGAGGGACACGGAGAGCTACCCTGAGCTTCTAAGTGTTACAAAACTAACTTACTTTGCTTAGAACAAATGCCTAATTGACTACTGTGTATTTCATCAAGTGTAGTGCGCATACATTTCTCTTTAACCTTCTTTTCCTGCATAAAGACAAGATCAAAGGTTACATATATAGCAAAGCAACATCAGCCACAGGCTGCATTGGAAGCTCTCCAATCATAATCACTAAAGACATGTATACTACATTTTAGCCATTACGGAGGAAACCCTGCCAGAATGCATTACGTACTTTGGTTGCAAAACTTTGAACTGCAGAACAAAGCCTCGCAAGGCTGCAGAATAAATGGGAACTTGACAAAATAGCCCTCTGAGAACAGAGGGATTTCCATAATTTCACTGATCAGTGAGCCATCTTCTAGTCCAGGATCGCATCTACAGCAGTGCCAATGCGAGGTGCTAAGGTGGAGCTGGGAATCTCTTACTCACTTCAAATGGACAGGTCCATCAGGAGACACAGGACTCATTCAAAGGATGGGAGGGCACACAGTGTAGTCTTAAACTCATTAGCATATGTTAATAGAAGCCTAGGGGCCAGATTGGGCCAAATTTTTGTGAGATACCTAGTGAATAGAGCACTGAACTAGGACCCAGGGGCCTGGCTCTGATACTGACATGCTGGGTGACCTTAGGCAAGTCACGTCATCATGTTGTGCCTCAGTTTCCCCATTTATAAAATTGGAATAATGGTACTGACCACTTTTGTAGAGTGCTTGGAGATCTACCAATGAAAAGTGCTCTTATAAGAGCTAGCTATAACCAGGGGAGCCAACAGCCTGCGTGGGCTCCTGGGCAAGGGGGGGCGGGCTTCTGTTCTGTGCCAGAAGGGGAAGAGCCTCAGGCAGAAGGGGCAGGCCTAAGGATGTTAACTAACGATTAATTTACTAGGCAAGTAGTCGATGGAATTTCCTTCGACTACTCAACTAGTCGATAAGCACTTCCACGTTCTGCCTTTGAAATGCACAAGAACCCCCGCTGGGGCACTCCACACGGAGCCCAGGGTCATCGGGGGAGTCCCCAGCTGATCCTGGGCTCCAAGCCGCTTTGAAATGCTGTCCAGAGCCCAGGGTCAGCTGGGCTGATTCGGGCTCCACCCGGTATTTCAAAGTGGCAGCACCGCTTGGAGCCCGCAATCAGCTGGGAACTCTCCAGCTGACCCCGGGCTCTGTGCAGTGCTGCTGCTTTTAAGCACCCCCTTCTTCTCCCTGATAGAGGCAGCAAGGGTGGGGGAGCAACTAGTCGACTATCCGGTCAACTAGTCCTTTACATCCCTAGGCAGGCCAAGGCACTGAACTGCCCCCCCAGCGCTCAGAGCTGCCCAGAGTGTGCTGTGACATGTTCCAGCAGTGATTCAAAGGGCCCAGGGTCCTGACGCTGCTGTAGTAGCAGAGGCAGTGGCTGGGGGCCCTGGGCCCCTTTGAATCGCTAGAACCCGGGGCAACTGCCCCCTTTATTGCCTCCCCATCAGCCTGGTAATTATTATTATTCGCATTGAACAGTACTTTGGCCTGACTGCACGCACCGTAGCACATGCTGAAATGGAAATGCAGGCTTTACCCCATTGACGACAGAGGGACCCAAGCAGGGCTTGAAGCTCAGCGCATCCTAAGGCGCTTTCCCCTGCATCGGGGCCTCCCAACGATCTGGGGCTATTCCTGGCTGAAGACGTGACTCGACGTCGATGCAGGGAGTGAAGTCTGGCAGCGCGGCGATTGCAGCTGCCGGGTCGATACTAGCATTTTGAGAGCTCTCCTACTTCATGGAAGAGACATGTCAGACACCCGCCAATGCGAGGAGAGCGAAAAGCAATCCGAATATTGATTCTTGCACACTCAGTGAAGCCTGGAACTTTAACAAAGCCAGGGATTCTTAGCCCGGGGCCGGGGGAGATTCAATGGCCTACTGATCAGGCTGGCAAATACCAAAGGATTTTGGATTCGAGTTTTACAGCATCAGGGTTTACCTCTGTATTTAAGACATATGGAACTAGAGACAATTGTGCATTGTGCGACTATGTAAATAACGCAGATACTCAATGTCCTAGGATCTCTCCATCCTTGGTGTAATGCTGTGGAAGTCAATGGAGCTGTACCAGAGATAAATTTGCCCCATTATGAATGATAAAACTGGCCATTGTTCTCAACACAATGGTGATGCCAATTCAGCAGCATACCAGGGAGGCATCTGGCATGAAAAAACAACACATAACTAAATGCTAACGTCTTTCCTGCGCATACGAAAATACTCCTCTAATTGCTTTTCTCTCTTGCTTTTCCCAGACAGCGTCACTGAAGTCAAGACAGACATTTATGTGACAAGTTTCGGCCCGGTCTCAGACACAGACATGGTAGGTGCTGTACATCCTAAAAGTCTGACTATGGTAGGCTGGAGTGGGCATTGTTCTTCTTGTACCAGGTTAATGGGAGAAAAGTATGAACTATGGAAACAGCATGGCAAGAAATCTCTCCACACTGTCTGTGAAATTTCTGCTCAGGCATAAAAATCTGATTGGTGCTTTGTTATTTGTCATTCGCACTAGTGGTAGCCGGTAGACATGGAGTCGGAGATATCTTCATGAGGGCAGTGGTCACAGCATGTTAAGAAGCCTTGTACAGCATAAGTCGCAGAGCAAAACCAAGTGTTGATCCTTAATAACAAACACTCATTCTGTTGCATTTGGTGGGGCTTAGTGCAGAAAGCACTTGCACAAGAAGTTAAAAAAAAAGATTCCACTGGGTTTCTCAATTTCACGTTGTTTTTAAGGAAATCCACCTGTTGTCACCAAACATAATCATTGTCACTGGCATCACTCTAATTCCAGATACAATAACCTGTGAAGGAATTTCTCAGTTGGTAGCTTTGGGACTAGAACTGGGCAAAGATTTTCCGCCAAAGCTTTTTTTTCAGCAACAAATGCAGGTTGGTTAACACCAAAACGTTGTCAGTTTTTTGCACTGTGCATGTGGAGGAAAAAGCACCCACCCAAAACAAGTTACAAATGTCAAAACATGTCAGTGCTTTCCAAATGAATCTTTTCAATTCTCAGTCCCTAACCAATTTTTGTTTCAAAATTTCTTTGGATTTTATTTTGAAACAAATCGAAAAAGTGATTCAAAAATGCTCATATTGAAACAAAGCAATTTCCTTTTGGGCCAAACAAAACATTTCATTTGCGTGGAAAAGAATAAGTTTCAGCTTCTTGGCTCACCAGCAAAACTTGAAAATTTTCCATTTTGCGTCCACCCCAAATGATTTCTATTATTATTATTTCTCGGAACTGCGAGCAAAACAAAAAATCAGTGATTCACACAGCTCTCCCTTGGACACGAAAGGGAGGTCTATACAGAGCTTGAAAGACCCACAGTATGTCCACAGCTGACCTGGGTCAGTTGTTTTGGACTTGCGGGGCTCCAATTGCAGGGCTAAAAATTGTCATGTAGACATTAGGGCTTGGGCTGGAAGCTACAGCCCCAGCCTGACCCCAAGCATCTACACAAAGATTTTTCAGCCCCATAAATCCGAGTCAGCTGACCTGGGACAGCTGGGGCCGTGCAGCGGGTTTTTAAAATCCCTGTGTGGACATGGGCCAAAGGGTGAAACCCTGGCGTGACTGAACTTCATGGGCATTTTTCATTGACATCAGACTCAAGATTTCTTCCTATGTTTCATTGCTCAGCCCAGCCATTTGGGGCTTCCAGGTGAATGGAAGCGAAAGGAGAGGAGAGATGGGTTTTCCACCAGAAGGATGTCCCAAAGCATTCTCTGATATTGCACCATATTGTATCTCCAAGTGCTGGGATATGCGCGGCTTCCTATCAAAAAACGGCTTTGTGACTTCAGACAACAACAAAGGGGAGCGACATGAGAGGTGCCATCACAAGATGGCTTCCTACGGCATGATTCTGCCTCCCTTACCTTGAGTAGCATCTTCCTTCATAACCAGCCCCACTTTCTTCAGTGTGGCTACGCAGTAAGAGTCAGGGTGTCAGGTCTGGATCCTATATAAAGCAGAGCAGACCCTCCCCAAACTGCCCTGAGTGGGTGCCAGAGACAAACGCACAGCGCACAAGAGCGAGAAAACAAGTGAACTGACTGGCACATTCTGATATGTTTAAGGACAATTATTAATGAAAAGGCCCGAGGACTGAATTTAGGCTTGTATTCCCTCAACAGTTTGTCTTCTAATTAAAACAGGACCATGGAGCATAATTAATAGTGAGCTTTCTCCAAAGCATTTCTTGCAGCTCGTCTTGCACACAAAGCGGATGCGGTCGCGCTTGTTTATTTTTCAATGAAATGCAGGCACCCTTCGTGGGGACCGACACCCTGGTGTGGACCTCGTCTCTGCGGGTCAGTCCATCTTGGGTTCCCCCATGCTGCTGAGGCTCAGCTTGGCTTGGAGGATTCCCAGCTGGAGGATGAGAATGGGGTGCACTGTCCCCAAGCAGACTGGGACAGGATCGATCTAGAGGTTTTCATTCACCATGGTCATTCAGCCGTGGACGTCTCTCCTGCTGCTCTCCCCATGGGCCTTCACACTGACTATTAGCAATAGCGATCAGAGGAGGTAGAGAAGAATTAAACCTTTGTATTTCATTCTGATGCCTCCTCCCCATCAGAGGAACCTGTCTTGCTTTGGAGGGACTGCTCCCTGCAGGGTTAAAAGTGAAGTTAATGTCACTCTCACTGAGAGTATTAATCTCATCTAAGCTCTCTGGATCTTGCTCCCTTCCACATTGCAGCGAAGACCAATAATATATTCCGCAACCCCAGCCCTTAGGGACTATCTGATAATTACTTCCAAGGTGGAGCATATTTGATTAAGGGAGCATGTATAATGAACTGTGAAGAAGAAATATGAGGTCTTGAAAAGAGGAAACTATCTTCCGCTGTGTGATTTGACAAAATGAATTTAAAATGAGAAAGACAGTTAAAGAATAATAAATTTCCTCTCCCTTTGCATGCCTTGCTTCCAGATACTCTGCCCAGGGGCTCGCTGATGTGCTACTGCGTGCCGCTCTGGTGCCGAGCACACTTTGTAACAGGTGTTCCCGAGGGACCTGCACGGGGCCAGGAGAATGAACTTGCACCTTTCTCGGGCTTGTTCACCTGTCTTAGCTAGAGAGGTGTGGGAGTCACTCCCGGTCTGACGGTCCAGCCCCGGTGGGTACCGCAGCTGTCAGCAGTCTGCCTGGTACATCCCGATTCAGACAGATTACAACCATGAGGAGGGGCCTGGGAGGGGCGGCAGTTTGCTGTTGGGAGAGGAGAGCAGCTGGTTCCTGACTAGAGAGGAGCATGCTCCACTTCCGTCTGGAGGGCAGAGGGAGAGAGGGGGACTCTAGCCTCAGGAGCTGTTCGACATGCTAAGCATTGGCTGGTGAGGGCCACCCCAACTCCATGTACTAGGTGTTCTGGCCGCCCCTCCGATTGCTAAGTGCAACAGAGAGGAGAATCCGACTAGGTTCTGTGGCGTAGACGTGGCAGAGGGGCCCGGCAGCAGAGAAGAACCTGAGCCAGGTTGCTGTGGTTCTCCGGCATGGATCATAGTCACAGCCCTGAATGGGGACAAGTGTGACCTACAAGTCTGGGCTCACCTGAGTTGGTGTCTAAGTGCCGGCACTGGGAGGAGTTGAGTCTTCGCTCTCCAAAGCTGAGAGGAAAGAGAGCCTGGCCAGGCCTTCTCTTCTCCTGAGGGCCAGACTCTGGGCTCGGAAGGAGAAAAGGGGGAGCTGAGTTTGTGTTGGGTGTGGTGTAGCTTGGGAGGGAAGGTCCTGAACTAGCTGTTTCTTCCCCCTCTGGCAGGGACTTGCTCTCTCCTGGCCAGGCAAGCAGCAAAAGGCTTTCTTTCACTGTGTCTGTTGCTGGGTCTCTGGCCCCCCCACTGACAGTGAATCATTCAGGGCTCTGTGAAGTGCCTGTTTACAAAGCTCCCAAAGGGGCCTTGCTCAAACGACAAACTGCTGGTTAAAACGTCCAGGGGAGTTCAGAGAGGAGAACTCCTGGGAAGCAACACCCCGGGCCGGGTGCACTCCCGTGTGTTTAGCATGCCTCCTGCAGCGGGGCAGAATTTGACACTGGGCATTTATACCTTGCGTTCGGCAGCATCGGGAGGGTCGTGTCATGGGCCGGAGCTCTGGTTTATTCCACGTCAGAAACAGGACAGGACAGGCTGGCTGGGGGGTGCTCCCCTAAGGGGGGGCTGCATGTCATCGGTCGGTGTCTGACCCCGGGGCTCTGTGTGGGGCCCTCGGAGATGAAAGCCACTATGGGGTATTCATGTGAAGTCGTTCTACCAAAGGGAGTACTTCTGGCTTCCCTGAGGGCAGGGGTGAGGAACCTTTTATGGGTCAGGGGCCGCTGACCCACAGAAAAATCAGTCGGGGGCCGCACACCAGTGAGACGTACAGCGAGAAGCCCACGACTGGGAAGGAGAAAGACTCTCCCCACATTCCCCTCGCATACCAGCGCCTGGGGGGCCCAGGCTAGAAGATTTTGTGTGCGTGGGTGAAGGGGGGCTGGAGCGCCAGCGCGGGCTCCCCAAAGCTGAGCCTCGGGGGCCACATCCAGGCAAGCCATGGGCTGCATTTGGCCCCCAGGCCTGAGGTTCCCCACCTCTGCCTTCGGTCTTCTCTGCTCTAGAGAATGGCCCCTTCTAAATACCTCTTCTTCCCACCCGAGTGACTGGAATGCCGCTTCTGTCCACAGTCATGAGGGCAGTGCCCCAAACCCCATTGCACCCAAAGAAGGGGTGGTTTCCCTCCTGCGGATCGTATCGGGTGGCTTGCACTGGAGAACTAGATAAAATCGGGCTTGGCTTTCTCCCCTCTGCCCCCTAGGAATACACCATTGATGTCTTTTTCCGGCAGTCCTGGAGAGACGAAAGGCTGAAATTCGACGGCCCCATGAAGGTCCTTCCGCTGAACAACCTGCTGGCCAGTAAGATCTGGACTCCTGACACCTTCTTTCACAACGGCAAGAAATCGGTCGCCCACAACATGACCACTCCCAACAAGCTGCTGCGGCTGGTGGACAATGGCACCCTTCTGTACACCATGAGGTAGGTGCACCTCCTCTAGGCATGGGGGGATCCAGAGCCCAAGGGTTTGCAAAAATCCGACACCCATGGGGGGGCCTGGGCTGAGACCAGTGGGATCCTAAGGCAGGCTACGACCGGGGCTGTGCAAGAACCAAAATGAGTTTCATCAATGCTTCACATTTCGGTAGCACATATCAGACATTAGCGAACGTTGGCTGTGCTCCTGGAACAAGGGCCTTTCAGGATCAAGATGCTTCTGTTTCCATTGAGGAAACTGAGGCACGGAGACTAACTAACAGCCCGTCCCTGAGTAAAGAGAAGGTGAAAATACTAGGTTTGATGCACCACTGTGCACTCATCCAAACCTGTGGGAAGCGGGTCTAACATGCGACTGCATCAGGATGGAAGTAACATTTACCACTACACTGCACTCACTGTAAATGAGGAGAGATCCCCCACCTCCTCCATCCTGCCCCTTGAGGTGCAGAGATTGCTCTGTCCATGCCCCTCGGGGTAGTGCATCTTTCTACCAAGAGCCAGGCGGGGGCAGATCCAGGTCCTGATCTCCTTGCCCCTCAGAACTGGCCCAAGGCGCAGCCCAGACATGGTCCAGGTATCATGGTGGGGCCTGTACCCGCCCCCCAGCTCTATGCAATGGGGAGCCTGGAACTGATTGTGCCTCTCTGAGTTTCCTGGGAAAGGTATCGCGCTGCACTGTCTCTACTCAGCATTTTCAGTCTGGCCCTTTATGGCACTGCGCAATTGGACACACAAAACACTGCCTTCCCCCTTCGCTTGCAGCAGCAGGTTCCCCCCCAATCCAGACCCCAGAGGCATCAAATGCTAAGATGAGCGGTCTTAGGTGTGGATCCTCCTCCCTCCTCCCCGACCCCTTTTTTCCCCCCCTGACGGTTTTTGGTTTTGGTTTGGTTTGTTTGCTTGAAAATTTTTTGTCCGGTATTTCTTTCGACACCATCTGGGCCATTTAGGACTGGCCCTGAGTCAAATTACCGAGCATTCCCCCTGCAGTCCTGCCTGAGTTCTGCCGCAGTTTGCAAAAGCCACGTTCAGGGCCCCCGTGGTCCCCACAGAGCCCTAGAGCACAGAGTGAGTAAAACGAATTGAGGAGTGCGTGTGGATTTGCACAGGGTGTGAAAATAGCCGTGGGCTCGAGGCAGGCACATCGGGGTGAAATCTGTGGGCGTGTTAGCTAGGTCAGGCTAGATCAGTGGCTCTCAGCCGCTCCCTGCGACTGTACCCCGGATGCGTCTTGTGTATCTCTGTGTTTCACCTCACTTGAAAATGACTTGCTTACAAAACCAGACATAAAAATCTCAAAGGGTCACCGGGCAGCCGTGCTGAAAAATGGCTTCCCTTAGCATTTTGACCGTGTTTTCAAATACATCAGTTCAGCTCTAAGTGTTGTGCTTGCAGGTCGGGGTACACAATGGAGAGCAGGATGAACAAGTCATGACGTGACATTTTAGTTAGTTCCGACGTCGCTCCCCCGTACCCCGGGGTTGTTCAGTTTTCTCAAGGGAGCTGTGAGGGGGCAGATCCATGCCCAGATCTGCTTCCCTACTCACAACGGGCTAGAGGAGCTGACAGCCTCCATGGGCCCTGGGACAAGAGGGGGGGGGCGTCGTGCTCCCAGAAGGGGCCGGGCCTCAGCTGGAAGGGGCGGGGCTGAGGAAGCCAGCCCAAAGGACTGCCTGTAGCACGGTGCTGGCCCCCCCACCAGCCTTCAGAGCCATGTAGGGGACATGACATGCGTTCCCGTGGCAACGTAAAGGGCCTGTTGCTGCAATTTCCCCCTTAGCCCGCCCCCCACTATTGGCAGGCCTGGAAGCGGCTCAAGCACTTTTCAGGTTGCCTATTGTAAAACTAGGCCCATCTCTAGATGAGGTTCCCCCCAGAAGACCGTTGTGTGAGCCAGGGCCGTGCGTACTCCTTGCAGAGAACCCCTGGCCTAGCTAATCATAGTGACTCCTCCTCCTAGCCACAAAATGTCACAGGCAGCAGCAGGGGTGTCTGGCCTCCTAACCCCGCCCCTTCCACATGAGACCCCCCCCCTTCCGGGAGCACTAAATCTTTCCCCTCCCCTTCCCTGGGGCCCAGCAATTCTTTTGACCCCCCTCGTCTACATACGTGTTGTTGTGATTTCCAAATTATTGGTGCTCAATAGGGGAAAGGACGTTTTCTTTGATTGCCGGCCCAGCCAACTCAGCAGAAGACCTGAGAAGCAAGCTCTGAGCAGTTTCAGGCAGCATGTGCAAGCAGCAAAGGTTCTAGGGACCAAACGATGGCCTTAAGGAAACCTGCCTTGTCTTCAAAGGGATTGCACGTGTGCATGGTCGCAGAATCAGGGAAGAGCCTTGGTGTGGCCACCATTGGTGGTGGAACAGTGGAAGCTCAGCATAGACACAGTCCGTGTTCTGCCCATGCTAATGGGGTCTCAGATTCCATAGCTTTCATTAACAGAGTGGGACCAAAGCTACCACACTCAGCCTGTGGATCTGAGTCCCAGTTTGTCTCTACAATGTAGTTTCCATGCTGGAGCCAAAAGCAAGGGGCCTATTTTCCTACTCGCTGTGCCGCTGAATCATGGGCCAGGCTTAGATGGCAGCAATCTCATAAGATCAGCTGATCTCTCTCGGGGGCAGAAATTCTGCCATTTGGCCCTGAAATTTCCTGAAAACCAATCCGGAGATTTCGGTGCTGTCAGATCCCAAAGCCTGGATCCTAGACGTGGCTCAGCCTTGAACCCAAACCCCAGACTGGAGTGCAGCCCAGAGCTGAGCTTCAGCCTACTTGTGATTATGAAGGAATCACCTAGGGACAGCAAAGTGAGGGGTGGAAAAGGACAACCCCAGAATGACAGAACTGGCATAGACAAAGTCTCGGGTGCTGAAATGCTTTTGTGCCATATATAGACCAAAGGATCATCACCTTTATTCCGGAGCATTTGGAAGGAGTCGGCAGCACATTCTCTAGCGCTGCATAGGTAATTGTCAGCGTGATAATGACACAGCAAAGGTTTTGATAATCTCATGGTAACCATGAGAATGAAGCTGGAGTGGTTTGTAGTACCATCAGCCCTAGAGAGGTGTGTTTAGCCTGCTACACGCTTTCTTGCCATTGGCTTTAGCTGTTTAAAGGAGGTCACCTCATTGTCTGAAGGAAAACGTAGTTTCTTCCTGGTCAGGTTGTTCCCAGTAGGGGTGATGCAAGAGAGGAGAAAACGTAGATCCCACAGGGTGATTTCAAGACAACTACACAAAAAGTGTGTTGCGGGTGGGTGGGAAAGAGAAGTTTATGGAGCAGAGGGTAGGATGGTAGGGGCATGAGATCAGCTACAGCTGGGTGAAAAATTTTGGACAAATAATTTATTCACTGAAAACTGCAGTTTTGAGTTGTCTGAAACTGGGAGTTTGGGTCGAATTCAGTGAACAGTTTCAATTGAAAAATTTGATGTTTTTCTTCCCGAAGTCAAAACATTTCAGTGCAGCCCTTTCGAAGCCAAACGTTTCAGCTCTTCGTGGTGAAGTACAGTTCTGTTTGGAAATCTAGCTGGTTTTCTTCTACAGAAACCAAAGCAAAGGATTTAAAAAAAGAACAGATGGAATGAAATATCCTGTTTTGCGTGGAAATTAAACATGATTTGACACAAAACCAAACCTTTTTCAGTTTATCCTTGTGACGAAGAAACTGAAAAATGTTCATTTCAGGGGGACCCAATATGAATTGTCTCCCGGGGCTTTCAGTTCTGTCACTGAACTGAAAAACTCAGGTATTTGTCCGGGGCCAGGGCAGAGGTGCCTCGGCCAGTCATCACATGCTGTTCAGGATGCACAGTGATATCTCACAACTAAACTAGCTGAGTCCTCATATGGCATCACACCTCTGAGACAGGACGGACTTCTCCGCTAGCTGCAGTGCCGCAGTAAATATGCATCGCTCTGCAACAAGTCTTCTTGAACAAGCGCTGCAGAGGCCGTGATAATTACCTGGGAAATTAGACATATTCCTCTTAGTCTGACATTTTGACATTTCATTAGGCAGAGCATATGGTCTTGCAATGTCCTTGGGCCAGGAACAGAACTCAGAAGGAGAGGCCATCTGGGGGGAGAAAGGAAGGGAAAGAGAGATGCCTCCTTTCCTCAGCTGTGATTGATTCAAAGCTCACATCAATATTTTAGCTAATTAGTGCACAGAAGAACGAGAAAGCAAGCCTGCTGGGGTGTGAGAGAGCGAGCGATCACATGCACAAGAGAAAGCATGCACACATGTGTGCAAGAGACAGCATGCACACGTGTGTGCAAGAGAGAGGAAGTGTTATGTGAGAGAGATTATGTGCGTGAAAGACACAGAGTGTGTGTACATGGCGGGGTAAAGTGGGCAGGTGTGTTTGACAGCGTGCATGTGACACCGAGAGGAAGTGTGTGTGACAGCACATGCATTTCCACGTGAGAACACGTGTGCGAGAACATGTGAGTGTGTGCACGAGAGAGAGCATACGTGTGTCCCTGCAGGTGAGAGGGAGAGAGTTCAAAGTGAGAAAAGGCTGTGTGAGATGCTAACTTTACGGCTGGTGGGAATAGCTGAAAAGTTTCATGTGAAATTTTGCCTGAACGTTTCAACCACGTCATTTCTCATCATTTTTCAAGACCTCCGAGTTTACTTTTCTGTGTAATTTCAGGGCCTCCTGTAATTCTGCAATTTACAGGGTGGGCAGAAGCTATTGGTTGTGGTGATGGAGGTGGACTCCTGTAGGTTTGGGATCAGCTAGTAAAATTCTCTTGGAGCTTGAAATTCCATCCCTCCCCCTTGCCGCCCCCCCAGCTGCAATTTCACGTGAGGTGGCCAGGGCAGCTCTCTCCGGGCATTCTGGCGTGGCCAGGACTACACGAATGCCCCAAGGCGTGCAAACATCTGTGATGATACGCACCGACAGATGCAGACAAGGTCAAGCAGATTGAACATGCCAAGGGACCTACAAGACTGGTTCCACCTACAGAAGTAGAGTGTTCTGTGCTGGATCCTTCATGCCCTCATCAAAAAGACAGATTGCTCTGACCTACGATGAGTCTGAGGCCCAGGGCAAGGTGGATATTGCCGTTGCTAATGACACTAGCATGGAACAGTAGGACCATCCTGGCAGTGGCCCCAAAATCTGGCATCTGTACCCAGCATCTTTGTACCCTGCCTGACTCAGCCGCTCCCAGTGCAAACTGAGGGTGGTTGAGAATCGAGCCCGGTGTAGCCAATTAACAAGGCCGATTTGGTCTTATTAGAAAAACACTAATGAAAAGTGTGTGTCCTGTGGATGGGGTGAGTTTGGAATCAACTTGCCGAGGTGGGTTTGAAACAATCAGGTCATCAGTGACGCAGGAAGGCTCTGGAACGGAGATGCAGGCTCAATGAAAGGGTCAAACAGGGCCTGGCTGGTAAAAAGGGCAGTTTCCATGTGAATGAAAACAGTGAGGAAGCTGAATTTTGTGCACCAAAGTATTTTTATGCCAAGCACACTGAAAAGTGTTACGAGAAAAAAAATCTCTTCTAGCTGGAGAAGACACGTTTGCGTCCCAGAAAGACTTATGTGGTAATAACTGTGAGGAGTTGGCAGAATGCTAACAAAATACTAAATTCCCCACACAAATTTGTCACGGAGAGATAGAGAGAGAGAGAGATGTTTCCCTTCAGAAACCCAAGAGAAGTAGCTGGTGTATGTGATTTTCTGGCTCTTCCTTCAGTCAGCGTGGGAGCCCGTCTGCCTTTTGTATTTGGGATCACACAGTTAGAAGGGAGACAGGACTGGATCTTGGAAGGAGCAGCTAGTGTGTGAACCCGCCAAAGGAAGCAGTGTGCAAACGGCAGACCTGAATCAAAGCCCACGGGAGTATTTCCATGAACGTCTGTGAGGTTCGGATCAGGCACCGACGGGTACCTCTGCCTGCCGCCCAGTAAGTGTGCCGCAGCCATGACAAGCACTAGGCCTGCCCCTCGTGCGAGGGCTGGTGTTTTATAGCCCTGCTCACAGCTGCCTGGCGGGCACCAAACCAAGTCTCCCCCGCTCCTCATGGGATGCGTATCAGCAATGGAAGTTGGATCATAGAAGCAGGCAGGTATCTGTCGCTGCAGAAGAAACGCACGAGTGAAGACACTCCTGTTATGAGAAGAGAAAGGGGCGTAGTTCTGGGTCACTGTGGGGGAGATGAGAGGGACGTTGGGAGGCCACGGACACAGATGGAAATTACACTTCGTAGTCACTGGCCTGACAAGGCCCAGCATTTCTCCTGCGCTGTGACCTACCCTGCAAGCAGAGTGGTTTCTCCCAGCTGATCTGCACCTAGGGTTGCCAGGTGTCCGGTATTCACCCGGACAGTCCAGTATTCGCATCCCCCGTCTGGTAAAAAAAACAGAAAATACCGGACATGTAAAATGTCTGGTATTTCTTGTTTCCCTCGGTCGGAAGCCTGGCGGGGACAATTTTCCCCTGCCGCGTCTGGCGAGGGCAGGGGAGTGAGGAGCGTGGGGCCATTTAAAGGCGCAGCCCTTTTTTTTTTTTTTTTTTTGCTTTGCTTAACAACTTTGGCCTCCCCCCTTTTTTTTCCTCAATGGAATTTTTTCCCTGGTGTTTTTTCCTGGGGAGGGAGGAAGGTTTTCGGTATTTTTGGTTAAACCATCTGGCAACCCTATCTGCACCAGTCCTAGTCCAGCTGACAGCAGCTCTGCAGGGACTGTGTGCCCCATGTGCCCTGGCCTCCAGCCACGGCCCTTCCCCACCAGTCCCTGTTCTTACCCCTTCCTCTCCTCCGTGGGGGGCCGGGGTGGAGCAGGAAGTGAGAAGGGCAGCTCTGCACAGCCTGGTAGTCCCCGTGGATGCAATTACATGGAAAACAGAAATCTGCATTGCATTCAGGCGTGGTTTGCACAAAGCCAGGTGGTGCAAAGTGCCAGACTTACCCTTCTCTTGGGCCTTGCAAGAACCTGTAGAAAGCCAATCAGAGGAGCGGCAGAAGCAGGGAGTCATTTTGCCAGGCGAGCTGAGAGAACGTGGCGCTCTTCTAGCGTCCTGATGGACCAGACACACACACTCTAAAGCCACCAGACACCTGTAACTGGGAGTGGTTCCCAGTTCCAAGATTTATTTGCTAACCCGGCAGCAGGCCAAACGCAGCAGCAGGTTGCATCAGGGCAAGTTTCTAGCAGCGTTTGCTCCGTGAACAGGTAGCTGACAACAAGCATTTCTGCAAGAGCCGTCCGCCTTTATGTGCAGTCAGACAGACCTCGGAGTTCGGCCGGCAGCAGCTCCATCTGCTGACTCACCACAATGTTGCACAAACATACGCTCCGTGCAGTCCCAGTGTAGGGTGCCCAGATGGCACATGTGAAGCATCAGGATGTGGGGGTGGGAGGGAAATTGGCCCTTTTATAAGACAAAGCCTGAATATTGGGACTGTTCCTAGAATACCTGGTCACCCTATCCCAGGGACTTCAGTGGGGATCAAGGGAATATCATGCCACAGCTGGATCACTTGTGTCCAGCTCAGTAGATCCAGATCCCTGCATCTGCTGGTTCCCAAGGGCATTGGTTCTGTCTTGCCTGAGAACAATGACCTGCAGAGCTGCCTGAGAAAGGTTTATGCTTTTGCCCCACAAACTATGTCCATAAAAATCAGGTTTTTAAAATTTACATCCAAATGATTTTTTTTTTAAATTTTGGGTTGTTCTGTACAACTCCCAAGCTGATTTTTTAGCCTTTGGGGATCTAAAAACATGTCAGGGGTTTGTTTGCAGGAGGTGGGCGGGGGAGCGATCCAATTTCAATGGAGAATTTTTAGCTCCTCATTGTGATCTAGGTTCTTCGTAAGACGACTTCAGTCTCAGTCTAGCATCATGACCTGCAGGGTCCATCCTCCTCCTCCTCTAGCAAAGCCATAGGAACCTTTCTTGGCCATCTGAATTCTCCACCGAGTTCAGATTTGGTGTCTCCAAAGTCCCCTTCTAGCCTGACTCCTGCTGTGTATGGTAAAAAGCTGCAGCCTTTCCCTGCCATTTCAAGAAGGAGCATACACTTCCTAACTGCATGGAAACACTTTGAAGCCTTTTATTATCAGTCCCTACCAGGTGCGCCCCAGGGATTGCAGTGTCACTGGTACTGTGCCCTGCCCTGGAATCAGCTGCATGTTAACGTCAAGGTGAAGTGATGTCCTGCCGCACCATGGATGCACGAGGATGCGTGTGCTTGCTCAAGGTGGCCCTAACACATAATCCTCTCCTCTGCACAGCAGCAAGGCACCACCACAGTCCCTGCCCTTCCCAGAGAGCAGAGTCTGTACCTCTAGAGAGGGGCATTACTGAGTAAAAAGAAGTGGCCCAAAGTCACACCTATTTCATCAACCAGTCCATCTGGGCAGCATGCTTAGCAACGTACATTGCACCCAGCTGCATGTGGTCCTGCCTGCCAGGAAGGCAAGGGAGAGCTGTGTCCAGGTTTGTAACTCTCTGAAGTGCTTCGGCGCTTTGTCTAACCCCAGTAATCTAGGGAGACTCTGAGGCTATGTCTACACTGCAGTTTTCTTGTGCAAGAAGCTTTTAGCAGAAGAGCTCTTCCACAAAAAACTTCTTGCACAAGAGCGTGTCCACACTGCAAAAGTGCATCAGAAAAGTGATGTGCTTTTGCGCAAGAGAGCGTCCAGACTGCATGGAGGATCTCTCGCAAGAAAGCTCTGATTGCCAGTCACAGAATGGCCACCAGGGCACTTGTGCAATAACTCTTGTGCGTAAAGGAGTTATTCCTCGTAGAAAGAGGAATACCTACACCGCAGAACCCCCCCTGTTCTGTCGATTCACTGAACATTTTCTTGCGCAAAAATGTGCTTGAGGTGTGGACGGTCCATGCGTTTTTGCACAAAACCAGCCGTTTTTGCGCAAAAACTCTGAAGTGTAGATGCAGCCTGAATGTGCAATCCCCGAGGCCCAGCCCCCAGGAGATCTGCCAGGGGCCAGCGCGCTCTCGGGTGGCAAGCTTTGGTGGATGTAGGACAAGCTGCCTTAGCAGCAGCTCCCTGCTGGAGCCCCCGCAGACACATGTCTCCAGTGATGGCCTGTGTTTGTCTCGTAGGTTAACCATTCACGCTGAGTGCCCCATGCACCTGGAAGACTTCCCGATGGACGTGCATGCCTGCCCGCTGAAATTTGGGAGCTGTAAGTGCCTCGTTCAGCCTTCCTAAGGGGGGCAGACAGTTCGGTTTTGTCTGCCGGTGGGCTGGTAGCGTGTTTGTTACATGGAGCCTTTCGAGCGGGTCTTACATGGCATTCACATTAATCATACAACAGCCGCACACGTGCCAGGTGCTCCCTATAATAACCTAGCAGCGGGTTCCATCGGCAGGGGGATTCTGTGGAAAGCAGGGTGGACAGGCAGTGGCTGGATGTGCCCTTTCGCTCACAGGCTGGTTTCTCCTCACTTGTGGCATCGCCTTCTTTTTCTTGGCATCCGTTCTCGCTGGCAGCCACGCTCCTTGGGGACAGAGGAGGGTGGCACATCCTGGCAGGGCGAAGGAGCTGTCAGTCCAGCAGGGAGCGAGACATTGAGTCTGATTCTCTGGTGGGACACACAGACATTTGATGGCTGGTGACCCCTCTGGGCCCTCCACTCCCACTGGGTTTAATGAGCAATTCAGTCCAGGTCTTTAGCCCACTTCCTCCGTATGGCATTTGTATCGCTGCGGGTTGGGATTGTACCAGGCTCTGGAGGTCGGAAAGCCATTCTGACGTGGCTGCAGTGCATTTACTGTAAACATGAATGGGGCAGTTCTCCATCGTGTGTCATGTGGGAGTGCTTGACCACAGGCCCCGTTTGATGAGTCTTTGACTTCCCACATGTGGAGGAGACCCCCCCATCTGCCACGTGCTGTCCAAGCAGGGTTGAGTGCAGACCCTGGCCAACAGGGAAGGCAGAATCCCAGGACCTTTTTCATGGCTCTTCAGTCAGATCTTTTTGGGGACACTTCAAAGGGCCGTGATTCGTGCCAGCAAGCACCAGCGTCCTTTCTGCTGGCCTGTAGCATTGCTGCATGGATCCAGAAAGATTTCCTGGATTGGACTCTGGAGGGTGGCAGTGAATTGAGGTCTTGGTAGTCTGCCAAATCCATAAGAACATAAGAATGGCCAGACTGGATCAGACCAAAGGCCCATCCAGCCCAGTGTCCTGTCTGCCGACAGTGGCCAATGCCAGGTGCCCCAGAGGGAGGTAACACAACAGGTAATCCCCACGTGATCCCTCCCCTGTCACCCATTTCCAGACAAACAGAGGCTAGGGACACCATCCCTACTGATCTTGGCTAATAGCCATTGATGGACCTAACCTCCATGAATTTATTTAGTTCTTTTTTGAACCCTGTTAAAGTCCTAGTCTTCACAATCCAGAACAGCCAGGAGCCTGCTGGACTCTTAGACCACAGTAGTGTCTGACCCCATTAGATGCTTGAAAATGTACAGCTCCCCTTCTGTTCTCTCCCCTCTGGATTTGATGCTCTGTGGGGAGGGAGTGCACCTTGTCTTAGGGGCTATCACCCCCTTGGAGGAACAGGTCCCATTGTCTAAGACAGGCGTAGACAACCCAACCGTCACTCTCTCTGGGTGGAAACCAGCATCGTTAGCTGCCCTAGGGCTGTGCCGTGGGGTCTATGTATAGCCAGCTGCTGGTAACGTTAGTGGGGGAAACGTTTACTCTTAGAATTGCCCACACAAGGGCTTTGTTTTGCAGAACTCTGTCGACAAAAAGCATTATTCCTCATAGAATGAGGTTTACAGCTGTCGACAAAACTGCCGCATTCCTACGACTTACTGTCGACAGAACATGGCGGTAGTGTAGACGCAGGTATAGTTTTGTCGACAGAAGTCCACTTTTGTCGACAAAACCCTGTAGTCTAGACACACCCTTAGGGATGGACCCGCCGGGAAAGGAGAGACTCGAAGGAAGGGGCAGCTTGCTCTGGAGCAAGGGTAGCTCCTTTGGCATCTGCTCCTACATTAGCAGCCCCGCAATCTGCCCTCCATCTCAGCTCCCAGGCAGGCCCGGAGGGAGAGGGTGGAGGAAGGAAGGAGTCTCTCACGCATGTGTGTGGCAGGTCCCCAGGGTGTCATTTTGGGGGGGTTAATCTTTTTAATATGACGGGAGCGTTGAAACGAGGAGCCAAGCTTGTACAACTGGCCATGGTATCTGTACGGTGCCCACCAGCAGGGAGCTGGTCACTGCGTAGCTGTGAGGAGGCGAGGCTGGGTCAGAGCTGAGGTTTTGAGGGCTTTCATTCACCGGTCACGTCTTCAGTGACTCAGCAGAACGCACCTCAGGCTTCTGAGGACCCTGGCCAGCTGGATGCATCAGGGCACAAACCAGGCCACAAGCCTCAAACTGGTTGCGAGTTCTACAGCCCTCAGCTGCCACAGATATGGGCAAGGATCCTAGTGCTGCCAGCCACAGCAGTGGCAGGTGCTAGACTCCCCGCCTCTCCTTCCGCAGCTGGGCTTGTGCGCTCATCACCGCCCCGTCTGTCCCATTTGTCACAGTTATTATTAGGAAAAGCCAGGACCAGGTGACAGGCTTCTGTGAATTTTGGTTTAGTGCCCATGATCTGTCCCTGACTTCTACTAAAAATAACCACGATAAAACCGCAACCTGACTCCTAGCCCGTCCTCGGATGAAGTAGCTACAGATCTGTTGTGTGCAGCATTGCGGAAGCAGTGTCGGTCCCAGGATGTGAGGCAAGGTGTGGGAGGTGGCACCTCTTGTAGGACCAAGAGAGATGAGCTTGCAAGTTTACCCAGATATCTTCAAGTAGGAAAGTAAAAGGTTTCCTACAGTAAAAGGTTCTCTGAGTAAGTTTCCCAGACCTGCTGTGTGGAAGCTCGAAAACTTGTCCCTCTCCCCAACACACACACACACACACACACCTCTCTGTGTAAAGCTTTATTAAACAGGAAAAGAAACGAGAGTTATTCACAAGGTTAAAGCTGCTAAACATATACACTAAAATGAGCTACACTCTTCAATTTCAATAAACAAGGGTACGTCTAGACTACAGGCTTTTGTCGACAGACACTTTGTCAACAGATACTGTCGACAAAGCTTCTGTCAACACAGAGCGTCTAAACTACAGCCAGTTCTGTCGACAAAGCAAGCTGCTTTTTCAACAGAGAATCTAGACGCTCTCTTTTGAAAAAGCACAGTGTAGATGCAAGAACGCTTTTCTGTCGACAGAACTCTGTCGACAAAAGGTATTATTCCTCATAGAATGAGGTTTACCGCCGTCGACTAAACTGCTGAGTTCTGTCGACATTATGGCGACAGTACTCGGCAGTAGTGTAGACAGGTATAGTTTTGTCGACAAAAGTCCATTTTTGTCGATAAAAGCCTGTAGTCTAGACACACCCTAAGAGAAACTTCTATAATGAGTAGTCTTTTTGTAACCTTTAGGGCTAACCCAGGCTAAACAGTGGGGATCTCTAGCTTATTCCTAGCAACCCTTTCCCCCAAGAGTCCTAGCACCACAGAGTTCCTGTTCCTTCTTCGTGTCAGAGCGGCGGCTGTTTTAGTGTGATCCACAAAAACAAGGAGTCCAGTGGCTCCTTAAAGATGCCCAGCCCTATATGGGCCCTTACCACACATCACTGAAGATAGAGAGGAGGCATAGAAGATAACTGAAAAGGATCAGCTCTTCCCTCTGGAAGAACGGGCTCTAATAACAAATCTGCCCCATCCAAACCTACTTCATGACAGGTCTTCTGGCCATGATGAAGTTGGTTTTTGCCCACAAAAGCTTGTGCCCAAATAAATCCGTTAGCCTTTAAGAAGCCACGGGACTCCTCGTTGTTTTTGCTAGGGTTTTTTTAAATTCCCTTCTTAATTTGTGTTGCGAATGACAAAGGCAGCTAACCAGGAGGAATCCACTTGCATGACTCATCTTCACAGAGGGAAGGGTTACCGAAACATTTTCATGTTCCACAGTAGCTCATCTGGGGTCCATGGACTTTCCCTGTTGGGCAGGACATATCGCTTTCTTGTTGGAGACCTGCATTTCCCATGGATTAATGCCTCTTTCTTGCTTGGTGATTTACAGTCACAGAGGCGCACCCTATGGACTCATGTTTTGCTCTACAATATGGGGAAATGGAGGCCGTCAATGAGATTCATATCTACAGCAACTTACAAGCATTCAATAAAGTCTAAATACTAAACACCGTCTTGTCATGCTAACCCCCGGGTTGACAACACCGGCCCACAGGCGAGCCAGGCTAATTTCAGCCTTTTCTTTAGCTGTGTGCCATGGACACGGGGCGTGAGCCAACACCTGGCGTGCCACGGCCATGTACACCACAAAACAGTCAGACGGCTATGCCTGGCTATGACCAGACTACAGGAATTGTGCCCCAGAAATTGTGCCGCCAGCTGTCCTGATTTGGACTGGGCTGCTCCACACTATGCAAACAAGCCATTCAAGAGAGTAGAAATCTCTTCAGGCTTTAAGTGGGCCCAAAACACCAGTGCCACCGCTATGTGACACAAGGAATGCCTTCGCCCCAGAGGACGGCTGTTAGAGAGTTGACAGCCTTATTTGCATGCAGGTAACATGGGGGAGGTGAATGCCTCACACTGAAGTAACAGGGGGCTTTCTAGTCTGATTAAGGGGTATGTCTGTGGGGACCCAGGGCTGGAATAAAAGGGAGTGTTATAGGGCAGGATGCAGGTGCCCTGGCAGAGGTGGGAGGAGGGCAGGAGCAGCCCGCTGCCGGTCGGGTTGAAGATGCATTAGCCGAGCTGCACTGGAAATGCTTACTCAGCACAGTTACGCGCAGAGAGACGTAGCCCATTCATCAAAATCAGCCTTTATTCCTTAACGCTTAGCAGGCCTTGCCAAAGGCGAGAATGCAATCGTGGCATTTTCTGGTTTGAGAAGACCAATCATTTACGTTTCAACCCACAAGGTCCCAGCAAGCTTCTGCAGCGATCCTGCAGAAAACTATCCCGCTCTCCTTGGCTCTTGTAGGGAACCCTATAGAAAGGGGAAGAGTTAAAAATCTCTTATGGGCATCCTGTCCCAGCATCAGTTCAGCAGGCTTCTGTGGTAGACGTGATCACTGCATGGAGAGAAGGCTGAGGGCTGAGGAGAGGGAGGAAGCTCCGACACCCTTGGAGAGGACAGTCCGTGCCAGGCATACGGCCCTGTTTAGTAAAGGGAAGGATTTTCAAAAGCACGGAGGGGTTAGGAGCCAAGTCCCACTTGGATTAGCATCCCTTGTTCTGGGAAACTCACCTCTTCAGAGCCAGTTTCTGCTTGTGACTCAGCCCGACCGATATCTGAGAGCAGCGGAGAGCAGCACCGAACTCTCCACGGCCCAGTGTGTTCAGAAGGGACCAGCCACTGCCAAGGAGGCCCGTAAGATGTTGCGTTGTCCTCAGACCCCTTGCTAAACTCCAGGCACGAGGCAGGCAGCCACCTGCAGCCCTGACTTTGGTTCTATAATTGGGGGTCAGACATCACTGGCCATAGGAGTCTGAAGATGTGGCCCCAAATCTTTGCTTCATTTTGGGCTGCTCTCACTGCATGATCCCCTTCCTCTTCTTCTTCCTCTGCTTCTTCCTCTGCTCCTTCCTCTTTCTCTTCCTCTGCCTCTTCCTCTTCCTTTTCCTCTGACTCTGTCTCTGCCCCTTCCGCAGACGCCTACACAAAGACGGAGGTGATCTACACCTGGACGCTGGGAAAGGATAAATCGGTGGAAGTGGCCAAAGGCGGCTCTCGCCTGAATCAGTACGACCTCCTGGGCCATGTTGTTGGGACAGAGATGGTCCGATCCAGTACAGGTACTGGCGTGAGGTGGGGCTGGAGATGGGCGAGAGAGCTGGATGCACTGACAGGCGGCGGGGGCCCACGTGATTCAGATGTTGAAATCAAGTGTATAGCATTGTCATGGGAGGTATCTCAGTCAAAGGCCAGATCCCCAGTGACGCCCGCAGGTCCCAGGTCGTGTCCATGGATAGCACTGCCGGCAGCACAGTAGCCTTGACCCAAGCTGGGATGCTGGGAGACAGAGCCCGTCCTGCAGTCCAGGCTGTGAGTGGGCATCACAGGCCCTTCCCACCACACTGTGTTTCTGGCTGTTGGATGGAGCAGATGGAGGTTTGGATGGAGAAGCAGTGCGATGCCCCCAAGAGCAAGCCGGCCTGGGTGGAGATGGAAGGTAGCACTGCCAACGTTCCTGACTGGATGGACCGGACGCTATTTCCAGCAACAGTGTCCGGTCCGTGCAGTCAGGAAAGCTAGGATCGTGCCTCGGTTAGGAAGGCTAGATCTCCAGCTAGACAGGGTCACCTGATGTGGCACTCAGACGGAGCATGTCTGTGCTATGGGGCAGAGCTCCATCACACGATGTGGGTGCTCCGACTCTGTGGGGCTGAGAGCTGTCAACATGCCTAGCGAGGCAGGCTGGGGGATAGACAATATGTAGGTTTTTCAGGACACCACCCCGGCCTGGCAGAGCGTCTGTCCCCATGCCGGGGCATTTGTAGGTGGAGCATATCCAAGGTGCGAGGTACCACGCAGCTCCGCTGCCGTGGAGACACCCGTTCCCCTTCCGTTGGGCGATGGGGCAGGAGAGAACGTGTCCAGGGAGGTTTTCCAAGGCACCAATGGCTGTTAGGCGCCCAGCTGCCATTCACTGCCATTGTAGGCAGGCTCCCCTTGCAAATCAATGGGCTTCAGGCCGCGACAGCCACGTGTGCCCTTGAAACACTCCCGCCTCGCCCAGTAGAGGGGTCAGAATTGGCTCCTCTGTCAGACTCCCAGAAGAGAGGGGGGAAAGGATGATGCTCCCTCTGATTTTCGCTGAATTTTCTTGGGCAAATATTCGGACACTTATAGAAGCGTGTCCCCGACAAACGGTTTCTGTTTAATCACTAGTACTAAATGTCTCTCTCTCTCCCATCTGCCCCTCCCTGGCCCCCATGGCTTCAGGCAGAGAGAGCTGCATTTCCTCTCTGTCGCTCCCCGGACTTTCTCCGTCTGTGTGCTTGCTACTACAGCTCTCCTAGAGGGCCGTTTCCTCTCTCTCGCACTTGCTGTGAATTGTATCCATTGTTAACAGCCCATCTTGCCTCCCAGGATGGGGTGTGGGGAGTCCAGGGCACTAGAATTCAGTCTAGCTCTGCCCTCAAGTTGGCGTAAAAATACTCACAAGGTTAATAGGCTGACATGGCCAGAAACCTGCAACAGGGTACAGATTCCACTGTGATAGGCTACAGGTGATGGCTTCTCTGAGGGTGACCGGGCATTTCCTGTCACGTGGCTGGGGGGGGGCAGAGTATAAAAGGGAGTGGAATTCGGTTCAGCAGAGGAGCAGGTGTGAGAGGTGTGTCTTCCCCCCTTGAGGCTGGGTAAGCCAGGGAAAGCCACATTGCTCCATGTTTTTCAGCCACTTTGCTTCCATTTTCTCAAGTCCCGAGGAAAGGGGCTTTAAAAAGAGGCTTTATGTCCCTGCTCTGGCTGGGGCGCCCACCTGCCCACGTGCAAAGCAATCTCTGTTTCCACAAAGCAGTCTCTATGTTTGCACTCAAGAGCAACCCGGACCCCAAGGTTTTATTGTAACAAACATGCCCGTTTCCTGTCGTTATGGTAGGATCTAGTTTATCACGAGGGCAGATGGTAACTTGCTGCAGGATCAGGTGAGACGGCGCTACAGGACCGGGGTACAACTCACGCTCTCTGGGGATAAAAAATGCGACTTTGATCTCTGGACTGAGGTTGTATTGAGTCAGGCCTGGCAAGTAACGATTGTTCTGCTGCTCTCTGCTCTAACCTGCTGTCCCTCCAGGGGAATATGTCGTCATGACCACGCACTTCCACCTCAAGCGGAAGATTGGGTACTTTGTGATCCAGACATACCTGCCCTGCATTATGACTGTCATCCTATCACAGGTTTCCTTCTGGCTTAACAGGGAGTCTGTTCCTGCCCGGACTGTGTTCGGTGAGTTTCTGGCATGCAGGGTGCTGATGGGGGAAGGGTTTCATTGGAAGAGCAACCGTGGCCGATTAGGTAACCATAGCCCGGCAGGGAATGGCTCGGCATCTGTCTGTCTATCTGCCGGTGTCTTCTAATCTGTCAGGTGCCCCAGCCTCTGGTACTACAGAGTCTCATTTGTGAGCCTTGCATTTCATTTACCCCAGGTGTGTCCCTAGCCCTCTGCTTGGTGGTCAGTTTCATTTGCAGGGCAGCTGCTGAGCAGCATGGGGGATCGGTGAAATCGGTTCTCTATCACCCACGGGCAGATGCCTTGGATTCCTGTGAGCCATTGGCCTCTGTTGGAGTATGCCAGCCCCCCGGGCATAGGCAGGGGTCTGCAGTGTGCTACCACCTCTCATTGTAATGTTCGTGATGGGGTTTTGTCCTTCCTCAGACCTTCCATTAATGTCTATCCGGCGGGCAAGTGGCAAGGTTGAAGTAGCCAGAATCCTGCTCTCCAAAGTGCTGCCAGGCCAGATTCTAATCAGTCGAATCACTTTTGTCAGTGCACTGCATGGGACACCGCAGGGAGTAGGGGAAGGCAGCGGGAAGGACAGGGAGGGAGGAAACTCAGAACAGGAAGAGAAGGATGTCAGGAAAGCAAGGAACCGGAGTCGGAGCCTTTCTCCTGTAGCTTGTCACCTGAAATCAGTGAGCCTGGGAGCTAGTCCTTGGGTTAAAAGGCCATGGAGAAGGTGAATCTACCTACTGCCATGTCTTCCCGCCAGTGATGACCGAGGCCTAGGTGCAACGTGGAGGTGGCATTGCTGCGGCTTTTCGCTGGGCAGTGGCCCAAGAACAAACAGTGCCCTGGATAACCCTGTTAGTGCTCTGACCAATCATGGACATTGCTGCCCTGCTGGCAGAACCCAACAGACATGGATACAGTTTGGCCGGCCAGCAGTCCCTCATGGTAACAGAATGTTCTGCTGGCTCTGATCTTTAACAGATGTTACTGTACTCGGTAGGAGCATATTTTACAGGAAATACAAATGATTTAAATTGTGAGCACCATTCCTTCCTCCGGGCTAGCACAGCACCCCCCACACCCTCTGTGCTCAGCAGAACAGCCTGATCATGCAGCCATCGTGAGAAACCCCACGTGACGCCAAATCAGGTGCTGAGTAATACGACAGGGCGGTAAATTGTTTTCTCTGTCCAGGGAGATTTTCGAGACATCAAAAAGTTTTCCCTTCCCAAGGTGGGAGGACTCAGACAACTGGCAATTGTTATGAACCAAACACTGAAACAAAATCACTTTCAGACAGAATGTTTTGTTTCAATAATTTCCAAATTTTTTTTTGTTTGTTTCAGTTCTGACTTTTTTATCTTTTAAAAATGAGAAGACATTTGATCTCAAATAATGGAAACTTTCCCTTTTGACAATGTTGAAACTTTTCTCTCAGTATGTTTTCAAGTTAGTACAGGTTGAACCTCTCTAGTCCAGCACCCTCAGGACCTGGCCAGTGCCAAACCAGAGAATTTGCCAAACCACAGGAAGTCAATATTATCTAGCAGCATTACCAACACTTCCACTGCTTACTGGGTTCTTGGAAGACATTTAGGGGAATATTAGAGCTAAATAACAGCACAGAACAGTGAGAGCCAGGACTGGTGGCTGTAAACAAACTTTACAGGACCACGGGAAATGTGGCCACACCCGGCTATGTAAAATCATGCCGGAACATGGATGTTGCTGGACCAGAGAGTTTCAACTTATATATTGTTGTGTGGTTTGTTTTATTTTAGATCCAAGGGAAACCAGGACACTCCAGAGAGACTTAACCACTTTCTTATTTATTACAAGCTTTAAACAGTTAATATAGTTGTTTAAATTTGATAAGCCTTAAAAACAATGACTGCACAATTTAAACCTTACATACCATACATTCTAAAGCAATTAATACAGTGCAAAGCAATGCAAAAGCAATTGATAGAAGATCTACTATAATACAATAATAAAGCCTAGTTCACTTACACTTTACCCATATGCTACCTACAGTACCAGGCAGGAGGTCACGGTCCCTTTGATTCCCACGCGTCGGAACGCCATGCGCTGGGGTCGCCGGTGTGAAGGGTCTATTACTTAGAGTTAAAACAAGCAGGATTAACCTGTGGGTCAGTCTTGCTCCCTCCCTCCCATCAATTCTTCTTAGTAAGCCCATTTTATAGCAAAGCGAGACTTGGTCGTTCTAATAATATTACCAATTGATTACGTATTGTGTAGGACACCTAAAAGGCCCAATGCCCTATTTGGGTACATCCTGCTACTCAGGATGTTGCAAAAACGATGTGCGTAGTTAACAGTTTCATGGCCGCATCTGTAATTTTTCCTTATCAGAAACAGAAGTACAGTACAAGTTTGCTTTTCCATGTGCTCTTGATGTGGTCTCACTGAGCTGCTTAATCTGCATTGTTATGCAAAACATTCCTGCCTCTCAAAGCTTCCCCCGGGGCCTTGCCTGCGTGCCTATTTGCACCAGACTTGAGACAGGCGTGGGTTTTGCTTGTTAGAGATCCGCACTGTGGTCAAGGTAGACTTTATTATTTCAATCCAGGCAGGGCCCTCCAGGCTCCCCTACAGCTATTCTTTGAAATTGACCGTGTTTCATGAAAGCAGTTTGGGTTTCAGAGAATCAGTATTTTTCAGCAAAAACAGTTTGCCAACAAATTCCTGATCAGCTCTCCTGAGTAATAACAATCCAGTTACATGGAACTGGCTGCTTTCTTGGAGGTGTTGTTGACATGCCGGAAGTATCAGGTGTGTGGGGAAGAGCGTTATGGTCTGTATATACTGCTTGTGCTTTCCGACTGTACTTGTGCATGTGCTGAACTGATCCCTGGGTGGAGTCAACAGGACTCCACTGTATCTAGATTGTAATTATTTTCATTTCTTTACACGCTATCTTCTCGCTTCACTTCCGAGGCAGAAGGCAGGGCCAGAGCCACAAATATATTAACCGACTACTTGAGATCAGGGCCAACTTGTGCCCTCTACAGTGGCTGGTGGAATCAGACAGGGCTCCATTTAAGCATGGAGGCAGGTTGCTAGAGGTAGAGAGGCTCAGTGCCCTCCCAAAAATCGGTGTCCCATCTCCCCAACTGCTTGACTCCCCCTGCCCTGGCCCGTGCACGTACCCATCTCTGCAGTCCCAGCCCCTGTGCACGCCATGTGATACTGCAGGGGTTCCTTCAGCCTTCCCCTCGTGGCAAGAGCCAATGGATCAGAGTCAGAGCCAGCCCAATCCAGCACCACAGGACAGAATGTAAAAGGCCATTTTGCAGCCAATAATGGCAGTGGACCCGTCTTACAGATCCTGATAGCACGGTCCAGCGGTGAGCGCGCCAGCTTGTAAGGCCAGACACCTGGACTTTGTTCCCAGCTCTGCCAGTGACTTTTTGTGTGATCCTGGGCAAGCCTTTTCCCTGCTCTGTGCCTCAGTTTCCCCAGCCATTAAACTGCGTTAATTGTTTTCAGCCACCATTGAGGTCAACAGACGGAAAGAGCTGCAGACGTCTTAAGTGTTGACAGTTATTTTTTTGTGGGAGGAAGTAGGGAGGGAAGTGTAGACAGACATGTATTAAATGCTCCACAAAACACAATGTAAATATCCTAATAGCAGCTCCTTCCCAAATGTCCCATTAGATCGGCTGGCTGGCTGCACCTTACTGTCATTTGTTATTTGATTACAGTAGCAAGTGGAAGCACCAGTGTACTACACGCTGTACAAACATATTGTGAGATTAGACCTGCCTCGTACGGTCTGCCATCTAAGTAGAGCAAACACTGAGGCATAGTGAGGTGAAGTGACTTGCCCAAGGTCACCCCACAGGCCAGAAGCAGAGCCAGGAATAGAACCTAGGCCTCCAGGGCCCCCATCTGGCCAAACCCATTGGTGGGGTAAGTGGGCATGGGTCCACAGAAGTCAACGGGGTTGGCCCAACCTATGCCTTTGGTGCGTTTGGTCCACGAGCATCTCTGCCTTGGAGGTCAAAGAGCGAGTGGGAAGAGACAGCTCCTTGACCAGGCACAGCCAGGTGGTTGCCTTCTTTGACAGCCCCCTCCTCTCCTGCTTTGTCCCCACAGGTGTCACCACTGTCCTCACCATGACCACACTGAGCATCAGCGCCAGAAACTCCTTACCCAAAGTGGCGTACGCGACGGCCATGGACTGGTTCATAGCCGTCTGTTACGCCTTCGTGTTTTCTGCGCTGATCGAGTTTGCCACCGTCAACTACTTCACCAAGCGGAGCTGGGCCTGGGATGGCAAGAAGGTGCTGGAGGCCCAGGAGATGAAGGTGGGTCCTGTAGGCAAGGCCCGGGAGCACGGGAGGGCCAAGAAACGCCCCACGAGAGAGCTGCATTGGGACCAGGAGTGGGTAACGTGCAGCCCGGCACATTCCAGTTGGCTGGATGCTACTCACTGGGGTCATCAATGTAGGTCTTGACTGGAGCGGTTCTTCGGAGTGGAGGGAGAAGAGGCTGGGGCAACATATTGTCTTTATTGTTAGCTGGGGGAAAAACCCAACAACGCTCATGAGCCGGGGAATGTCTCCATCTGCCCCTCCCGCTGTGCATGCGTGTGTGCGTCTGTGTCTGGTTGTGTCTGTGCACATCTCTCTGTGTGGCGCCATCTCATGCTTCCTTTGCTCCATCACGGTGCTGCTCTGCGCCATCTTGCTGCCGTGATGTGCCAGCATAAAGCCCCAAAGCCAGGTGCTGGGTGGGATGCAGCTCCCACTGACCAAGAGAAGCCACCACCCTCACTCTCTTTGCTCCCTCACTGGGTGGATGTCCCATGGCATGAAGGACGTGGGGGGATGTCCCATGGATTGAGGACATGGGGGGATGTCCCATGGGATGAAGGACATGGGATGGTGTCCCATGGAATGAAGGACACGGGGGGGTTGTCCCATGGATGAAGGATGTGGGGGGATGTCCCGTGGATGAAGCAGAGGGGATGTCCCGTGGATGAAGGACACGAGGGGATGTCCCATGGATGAAGGACACGGGGGGGTTGTCCCATGGATGAAGGATGTGGGGGGATGTCCCGTGGATGAAGGACACGAGGGGATGTCCCATGGATGAAGGACACGGGGGGATGTCCCATGCTTTCCCCGAGTGCCGGGCAGGCATATCACAGGGAGGGTGACGTTAGGTGCTGTGTGTTATGCTCAACTGTTGGCAGTTGGCTACACCGGGAGGTAGAGAGCCATCTGAAGCAGTAACTGGCGAAAAATTAGTGGGCATCAGCCAGGTTTTCTCTTCTGGCTTTGGAGCCGCTTCTCTGACAGCTTCCTCTGTGGCAGGCCTCCCTGGCCTGTGTTGACACCCCTTCCCGCCTCGCCGATCTCGTCAGGGCTGCTCAGAGGAATGGCTTGTTGTGGTGCACTGCTCCCTTGTTCCTATTTATTCAATCAGTTTCAGAATCAGCTTTGTCCTTGTTCTTGGTGCTGGAGCCCGTTTTTTGGTTGTGCATGATAATGTGCTGCTGGGGGCTATTGAGGGACCATGTGCAAACGGCAAGCATCCCTGGAGGAAGAGCTGGGGAGAAGGAATTCAATAGTTCAGTCCTTTCCTTTGGACTGAGCCACAGCCTTGAAAATGAGGTCAGAGGGTGGGAGGTGGAGCTTGCAAATGGAGAACTAGAGTCAGTATCAACCGTACTGTAGAGTCCCTGCCTCTTCTGGGACCTGGGCTCTGCTTTCCACCAGTGTGATGCTACCGACTGAGTCTGTTCTCCAAAAAAAGCGATGGCCGAACAGTGGGATTCTGTACGGCCAAGTGAGACACAACGGAAACAGGTACAACGCCTTTGTGATCAACCTCACACGATGGGGCTGAATGTGGCCCGTGGAGATTAAAGACCAATTGACACCAGTCGGATCAGATCCTAAATTGGTTGGGTCCTAGTTAGAAATGGGCAGAACTGAGTGGATAAAATGAGGACTGATGTGGTCCTTCACCCACCACGTATAACTAAACCCAACTTAAATGATCCAGAAGCTAAGCAAAGCCAACCCTCAGTTAACTTGAAAAAAGAGGCCTCCTTCATTTCTGAGCGATTCTCTTCACACCAGAGGGGATAAAAGAACCTGAAAAGACCATGAAGAAACGTGTGCTTGCAGTAAGGCAAGGCAGACACGTGAAGTACCCGAAATCTTACAAGGGGAGCTTTTCCTGTGAGATTTGCAGCCCAAGACTCAAGATGGTCAGATAAACATCCGTCTGTGGGCTTGTCCCACCTGGTGCTTCTCCATCCTCATGAGTTTCACCCACCCCCAGTCGTGTTACAGATCAGGAAAGTGGAGCAGATTCCTTCCAGCTCTGATGTATTTTCTATTCACTTGCTACCACACCTGAGACCACCTATGGAAAGAGCACTCAAGGAAGAGCAATGGGGCTAAAGAGGCTTGCGAATTAGCTACTGCCCCATGGTTGTTCTGCTTTTCTATCCTCTTGACATGTTTCCAGGCAGTGTGGTGATAATTCCTCGTAGGCTCCGTTTCAGCCATCAGTGAGTCAGTCTTGGAACAAATGACAAATTAGGTGGTTGAATCTGAAACAAAACCCCCATATCTACAATCCCCCAGTGATGGAAGTATTTGTACCAGCAGTGAAGTGCCCACGTCTGGTCTTTATAAAGCTGTCCCCTGCAGAAAGACACCAGTGCGCTTCATTTGTAGTGCAAAAAGCCCAGTTGTGTAGATCAACGGGGCACCCACCGTGCTGCATGGCCCAGAAGCTGGGACCATAAAGAGGCAGCAGATTCAACATCTACAGGAGCTTACCATGAGCTTTGCATGATCGGCAGAGCTACCCGAAGAGACGGGTTGTGAAGTGAAAGCTGCAAGGTAGAAGTCAGAGGCCTTGAGGTAGCGGGAAGATCCCAGGAAGCTTGACTTGGCCAGTTTGGAGATGACGAATGAAGAGGACTTGGTGAAGGTAACATGGCAGGAGCCAGAGGGCAGAAAGGAGACCCCAAAGAAAGCAGGGCAAAGAGCGGATGGATTGCATCTAAGAAGGTGTGAGCAAGTGAACCCTAGAGCTGCCTCGGTCCAATGAAGAAGGTGGATGCTTGCCCAATGACCCAAACCCGGATGAGGGAGAAAACGCTTTAATTTTGGCACTGGGGAAAGGGCCCAGATTGGCAGCCCTTGGACTGAAACCCTCTCCATTTCTATGGCATGGACAGCAGCAACCTTTCCCACCACCGCCAGGAGGTAGGGTGGCTGCGTGGCTTGGCTTTCTGGAGTTATCCAGCTTTTTTCAGGATGCCGGTAGAAGCTGCTAACTTGCTGACCTCTGGACACCTGCCCACTCACAACAGCTGCCACAGGCCAAGAGGACCATGCACGTTGTGGTTTGCTCTGCTGGTGTGTTATCCCCCTGTCCCTCACCCCTCATCTGTCCTGTCTATTTCAATTGTAGGACCTCGGGGGCAGGGCAGACTACTGCTCTGTTTGTACAGCTCCTAGCGCAGGGAAGCCCTGAACATGGAGAGTCTCTAGGTACTGCCATCATAGACATGATTAACTCTAATTTACAGCCCAGCTTCAGTGTATCTGTGCTGGGCCCTGGCTGGGAAGTGCCGAAATACCACCAGAAATGCTGCCTGCTTTGCAATTCTCAGCCAAGCAAAATCGGTAAGCACAGCAGAGCTCTTGAGAAAGTTGCCCGCTTCCCGATACGGTTTGACTAAAGCCTGCTGTGTCTTGCTGTCACCAGTTGGGTCCAGAGGGGGCGACTCTCTGCACGCTGCGCCCTGCTGGAGCAAAGACTTTCTTGCAGGAGTTCTGCTTCACCAAGTAGAGCTGCCACGGAAGACTCGGGGCTGTCGGTCCAGCTGGAGAACCGTCTTTGGTGCCCCGCGCAGCGATTTTGTGTGAGGACAGGGGATTGGTGGGGAAGAGCCATCAATTTTGTGTAAGGGCAGGGGATTGGTGGAGAAGATCCGTCTCCCGCGGTGTCCTGCAAGGCAGCCAGCAATCCGAGCAGAGAAAAGGCGCCCGTGAAAGATGAGTGGCTTCCATCTCACCCCTGGAATCTCCAGAGCGGTCCCACCAAGGATCCCCCCCGACTGGAACCTGGAGGGACTGTCTCTGGGCTGAAGGAGCCTCGTCATTGGAAAGGCGATGACTTACCTCCAAGGGGAGATTCCCCTCTGGACTCCGGTGATGCGGCCTCTGATGGGCGGTGCCACCTCTGAGGGGTTTTCCCACCTCTCACGGGCAGTTGGGCTGCCCTAGGGAGGATCCTGACCACACTGTAAGCCCAAGGGACCAAATGGAGTGGGATTGTCACGGCTGGACTCCACGGCGGCCTCCTTCCTGTTGATCTCTGCACCTGCACTCCAGAGAGGTCGCTTCCACCGAGCTTTGCCCGGGGACTCCGGCAAGACCGCCAGCCCTGTGGGAATGAGAGTGGCCGGTGATTGTACCCCAACAATGTCCCTGCCTCAAGGCGGGGCGTTTTCAGGTGATCCTCCTCGGGGCCTGCCCGGCTGCTGCTTCCCTGCCATGGCATCGTTGCCTGTGCAAGCGTCACCGCTACCTGCTGTCTCCGGGCCCGTCCTGCACTCACCTGCACGTCTGAGAGCAGAGCAGCTCCCCGCTGGACACCTGCAAACAGCTATGTGAACTCCCCACGCCAGACAGCAGGAGGCGCCTTTCTCCTCTGCTCCCCAGGCCATGGTCCTAATCTATGTGAGGCTGAGCTCATGCAGCTTCTTCTCCGGCCTGTCTTCTCCAGGGGAACGTCACCAGAGTCCAGGCCCACCCTCTCCACCGGGTCCCAGCCCAGGCCCTGTCAGTGGTGGGGAGGCCACCACTAGCTCAGTGGGGAATCCACCCGAAGCATGCCGAGCTCTCGGGGGCCTAACTCCCCGGCCTGGCTACTTCCTACCGGGCTCACCGCAGCCGCCTTCTTCGCCGCTTTCCTCTGGACTGGACTGGGGGCTTCTCTGGCCAATCCCCGCTGACTGGCCTCTGTGGGGCAGTCTGCCAGCCGCTCTTCTTCCAGAGCCCTGGCAGCACCAACTTCCCCGGCAGTAGCCAGCCCCGACTGAGCTGTTCCACCCGTCTTTATAGCCGATCTCCAGCTGGAGCATGCTCAGCAGGGTGGTGGGGCGGGGCTGTGACCCTGGTTAACCCTTGAGGTCCAGTGCAGGGTTGGTACACCCCGTCACAAGTAGTCTGTTGACATGGCTCCTTTTAGCCCTAAAATTACGCCCCCATCAAAGGCCCAATGCTAGAGCGCAGTTCCTTGGCCATGTGTCCTGCTCTCTCCTCCGTCTGTCTGGTTAGCTGTGCCCTGCTCTCCACTCTGCCGGCATGCAGGCTTTGGTCCTGCAAGAGGTTCGGGCTCCACCCAGCACAAAGAAGAGCGGCTACCCACAGGCACCAGTGAGGTAAAGCGTTGGACAAAGCCTTCTGCATTGAGTAAGAGCAAGCTTGGTGCCTGCTCCCCTCTGAGGAGGTGGGCTGGATAAAGATGAAGAATGGGCACGTCGACGACCCCGTGGGCAGAAGCATGGTCCTCCTCAAACTAAAGAGATGCTTCGCGAAGCGCTGCCCTCTCTGGCCTCATTACTGCTAATAGGCAGGAGTCCCATGGGGGGGAGGGCTGACCGTCTGTCTGTGCCCCGTTCGGCGCCCACATTCTGCAGGATCCAGTCTCCTTTGTGCGCGAGCCCTACCAGCCACACCACTGTTCCCAAAATCCCTTTCCCTTCTGAGCCCCTCCTCCCACCAACTCGGCATCCCTCCCCCAACCCTCTCCTTGCTATAGGGCTGATGCAGCCGGGTCTGCTGTGTCCTTCCAAGTGCCAGGTGGACATTTTTCTGAACTGAAAGTGTTTCAAGCAGCAAGCAAACCCTGTTCCATGACGCCCAAATACCCTCCCTATAAACCATGGGGGAGGATGGATTCTTTGCATGTTTCTAGCACAGCGCAAGAGCCCAACGTGTTTTACAAATGGTAACGAACTCGCCCTCCCAGTCCTCTGTGAGGTAGGTAGGTATTGCCATCCGACTTCTCTAGACTGGGATGCAGAGAAGGTAAGTGAAAGTCAGTGGCCGAGTGGGGGATGGAGCCTACCTCTCCTTGATCCTGGCTTTAATCTCTCCAAGGAGACGGCTCAGCTATATATAGACAGACTCAGATTCAGCAAAAATCTCATTGTCAACCTCGGTGTGTGTGTGCGCTTGGGCAGAGCGGGAGAAACTTGTCTCAGAAACATGAAGTGATGAGAGGTCTATAATGCGCTAGAAATGTCTGTCTCGTCGCGCTAGCTTTCCTGGCCGTTCCTCCATTAGGAACGCAGCACGTTAAGTCAGCTTTGTGATGGATGGTGGAGGGCAACGATGCCTTTTCTCCCAATGGGCTGTTTCTAAAGGATCTGGGTTGTTTTTCCATTTGCTTTGATTTTCTGCGTTTCCTTTCTGTTTCGCTAGCAAAGGGAACCCCGCCAAATAAACACGCCGGCAGGTCAGAGGACGGGTTTGTATCTGATGGCAACGAATGTCTTTTTCCTTGTTGACATCCTGCATGAGTCATCCACGATATAAAACCCAGCCCAGGATCTTCAGGCCCAACCTGGTGTGCCCGTCTCTCGGGAGTCAGATTGCTTTAGCTCCTGAGCCTTGGTTACCAGGATGCCCTCAAATGCTGTAAAATGTGGGCACAGCCTTACCGTTCTCAGCGTTGTAATTTGCCACGTTCTTGCCTTCCTTAGGGCTCCTGGGCCTGATCCAAAGCCCATCGGGAAGCTACTCAGTGAATGAGTTCACTCGATAGAATGTCTTTGTTATAGTGAATGCCAGTCGTAAAGGTTTCCAAACATGTTCTCTTCTAATCTTCACCTGCTTACCCCAAGCTGGTGTAAGCACAACCAGGCAGATTTGAACCTGGGACCTCTGGAGCTGAGTATGAGGAGCCTCTACCTGCTGAGTTAAAAGCTAGTTGGCTCCCAGCTCATGCTGTAGAGGTCTCTTGGTCTTAACTGTTGCTGTGGTCTAGGTACCACTTGCATTGCTCAGTAACCACACTAGGGCTATGTCTACATTCGCGGCTTCTTGCGTGAGTAATATGCAAATGAGGCTAAGCATGGAATATCGCAGAGCCTCATTTGCATACCTAATGAGCCACCATTTTTTTCAGAAGAGGCTCTTGCGCAAGAAGGAGCGTCTACACTGCCCCTTCTTGCGCAAGAAAAACCCTCTTGCACAATGCTGTTACACCTATTACTTTTCAGGAAGAACGGCATTGCGCAAGAGGGTTTTTCTTGCGCAAGAAGGGGCAGTGTAGACGCTCCTTCTTGCGCAAGAGCCTCTTCTGAAAAAAATGGTGGCTTATTAGGTATGCAAATGAGGCTCAGTGATATTCCACGCTTAGCCTCATTTGCATATTACTTGCGCAAGAAGCCGCGAGTGTAGACATAGCCTAGGTGTGTGGCTTACATTGGCAAGGTCAGATTTTCGAGGGAAGCATTGTCCAGAATGAAAAGTGTTATGTCGGTTGCATTCATCCCTGGTCAGTAACATGCCTGATTAAGAATAAAATAAATCGCAGTGCGCTTCCAAGAGAATTCTGCATGCGGTAATTGATCATTCTTTCAATCCATTACTCCACACTCATAATCTCATTACGCCAGAAGCGACGGTAAGAGGTAATCACAGCATATGTAGTGTTAAATCGTAAAACGTGTTCAGACCTGCATGTATGACTCCTTAGTGCGGAACAGGCTACCGCGACTCACTTGCTTTGAGGACACACAATGAATCGTGGCTCCTCCCAACAAATTAATTCATTGATTGTGAATCTGTTCCTCAGGTGACTGTTGAAAACACTAGCAATTCTTTCCACCTTCTCCATCAGGCATCGCAAACGTGGCCTGATCATTAGTCTAATCAGTCTGTGGACTTTGGCGCCTGCAGTTTTATTTGTGCAATTACAGGCGTGATTACTGGCGGCAGAGCTGCATCAATTAGTGTGTGTAGTGTGCACGGGTTTAAAGGCTGATCCGCTGCAGCCTGTGGCATCCCTGGGAACATGCACCGTGTAACTGACCAGGGGTGAAATTCACCAGTGATGTGCCTCTGCAGCACTGGGAGGTGCAGATGGGAGACTCCATGACTTAGGCACTGCAGGAGGGTGCCCACAACTAGGTATGCATGCCAAGGAGGTTAGGATGTGGACATGCTGTCTAGGAGCCGCAGAAGAGCAGCTTCTGGCATTGCAATCTGCAGGGTGAAAAGTGGCTCGAGAGCGATTGTGTTGCTGTTTTGGGGCGGCCGCTCCCAGCATCTGCTAAGCGACCTTCACAAAACCCAGCCACTGGGGGGAGGACTTCCTGTGCGAGAAGTGAATCTCACCCAACATGATTAACAGCACATTGCCGATTGCAAGAATACTGGTCAATCTTCTCTCAGCCGGAGAGGGAGAGGCAGGGTTAATGGCCATAGCTGGGAATGAAGGGGCTTGATTGGCTATACCATGCTGCCTTCAAAGCACGAGCAATCAGGAGAAAAGCCTTTGCAAACAGAACCACTGAGTCACGTTCGCTCTGCTGCTCGGGGTCTTAATAATTGTCGATGTGTGTTCTGAAGGCGGACGCATCTTCCTGCAAAGAGCGAGGCATCCCAAAGGTGTCACAGATTTTAGCCAAGATTAATATTTGTCCAAAACTCATACCAGAAAGCGCTGTGGTTTCCTTTGGTTGAGTCTCCTTCGGTTTGAAAAGTTGCCGCCGTCTGGTCCAAGGGCAGGCGTAGCTGACAAACCCTTTGGACAACATAGGGGGAACAGTCCAGAGGAAGCATGTCATGCCATGAGGGCAGGGAACTGGACTCAATGACCTCTCGAGGTCCCTTCCAGTCCTAGTATTCTATGATTCTATGCCATGGGCTGAGAATGTTGGCCAGCGTATGTGGCCAATACAGACCAGCAGAGAAAACATCCGGGGACAGAGACGAGTTGACTCAGTGAATGATTGGCGAACGGAAAGAGGAACTAAGTGTGTGCCCGGGCTACTGGCAGTGAACAGGTGGGCCAGCTCTGCCGACGGGCACTTGAAATGCCAGGCGCTTGGAAAAGGTGGGTGACATGAGGTTCACAGCGCTGGTGGTGTCACTACTATTCAGTCGGTGCACTGCGTGAGGGCCTGTCCCCCTTGTGGAGCTGTAGTAAGGTCAGTGGAGAACGTGGGGGATGAACTGGGCTCCCGTCACCGTCTTGCTCCCCGAGTTACCTAAAGATCATAGATTCATCGAATCCCAGGGCTGGCAGAGACCTCAGAGTCATCGAGTCCAGCCCCCTGCCCAAAGCAGGACCAACCCCAACTCCATCATCCCAGCCAGGGCTTTGTCAAGCCAGGATCTAAAAACCTCCAGGGATGGAGATTCCACCCCCTCCCTAGGGAACCCATCCCAGTGCTTCCCCACCCTCCTAGGGAAATAGTTTTTCCTAATAGCCAACCTAGACCTCCCCCACTGCAACGTGACACCATTGCTCCTTGTTCTGCCGTCTGCCACCACTGAGAACAGCCTCTCTCCAGCCTCTTTGGAACCTCCCTTCAGGAAGTTGAAGGCTGCTCTCAAATCCCCCCTCACTCTTCTCTTCTGCAGACTAAACAAACCCAAATCCCTCAGTCTCTCCTCGTAGGTCATGTGCTCCAGCCCCCTCATCGTTCTTGTTGCCCTCTGCTGGACCCTCTCCAATGTGTCCACTGGAGTGGGGGGCCCAGAACTGGAGGCAATATTCTAGATGTGGCCTTACCAGCGCCGAATAAAGGGGAATAATCACTTCCCTTGATCTGCTGGCAACGCTTCTCCTAATGCAGCCCAATGTGCTGTTAGCCTTCTTGGGCCCACTGTTGACTCATCTCCATGCACTTAGGGTAACCCCCAGGTCCTCTTCTGCTGTGATGATGTCGCTTGCTATGAATTCACCAGGCTGGGGCTGAGTAGAGGCTGTGGGCTGTATGCTTGTCCTATAGAAGCCACGCACCTGGCATTGCTGGCGGGGGTGCCGCAGTGCCAGATCTTTACTCAGCGCTGGTGCAGGGATTGCGGTGACTTTCCTGCCTTTGCGTCACTGGGAGGAGAGATCCCTGGGATGCCACAGCTGCCCTGTGCCCCCTGGATCTGCTCTGTGGCGATTGTGTGGAACGTAGCATGGCAAGGACAAGGGAGCCGTAGGAGTCTATCGTCCAGATGTAGACGTTCCTCCTGGGATTTTCATGACATGACTGAGGTCAGCTTGTGTAAGACAGACCAGATTTCCATCCAGGCTCGGGTCTCATCCTCATGGCAATCGCGATCGAATCTCCTCTTCCAACCCTTCTCCTAGCCCAAATCCCCCCTCCTTCCCCGTCCCCCATACACTCCACTTCCTTCATTGACAAACCTACAGCCAGTTGAGCTTCTTTGGGTGCTGCCGAGGGTTCCCTTCACATCACCTCACTCTGCTAGCAGTTTGGTTGCCATATAAGCCCAATGACTGTAGGAGGGGATCTGTGGGGGGCGGTACGTTTATCTCCCAAGGTGTGTTATCCCAAGGGAATTCGCTGTGTCCCACTGGACAAACACCAGCACGTGGCGACCAGTGTTCCCTGAAAGCTAGGTGCTCATGCAGCTGCTCAGGAGAGATCCAAATGCTGCCCAGCTGATTAGCAGAGTGCCCCCCAGCCAGTAGAGTGTGTTTCTAGCAGTGGTGCACATTGCCGCATGCCTCAGAACACAGAACAACATTATTCTGCACATGGGTGGAAAAAATTAGAGGGAACATTGGTGGCGACCCCGATCTGTATCAGTGGTACTCCTCACCACAACAATAGTCCAGAAGCAGGGTTAGACAGTTTGTTTGAGCTCTTTCCCCAGACACTGAGCTCGCTGGGTCTGATTTTCCACCCACTTGAATTATGGGTATCATGAGACTCCTCACATGCACGAGAGCAAGATGAAGTGGAGAGACAGCCAGGTAAAGTGGAGAGACAGCCAGGTGAAGTGGAGAGACAGTTGTCCCCTCCCTGCATCAGGCCACTGTGTGGGGGGCTGGTGTTACCTGAGTGGAAGAGGGAGGGATTGGAGCAGAGCCGGCATGTTGGGGATGTGCCCGCTGTGCCACTGGAGTGGCTCAGAGGATCCCCCTAGGCTGAGCACCTGTCCTGTTATTTGGTGGCCATTATTTGTATCGCGGTAGCATGTCGGAGTCCTGTGACCCCATAGTGTTAGGCACTGTGTGCTGTACTTCAAAGGACTCCTGTTTCCATCTGGTGGAAGCTAGAGGAGACTCCATCATGCTGTCTCCCTCCATCTCCAGCAATCCAAGTGAAGCAGGGATGACGAGGCTTCCAAACAATGGTCTTCTCCCCCCAACACCGTCTTTTCCTTTGGCTCGCCGCAGGGCTGCCATCCACACAGCTGCCAGCTGAGAGCACCCTGCTTACACTTTACCGTGGTCTAATACAGAATGTTTTCCCCCCTCTAGAAAAAGGAGCCGGTGGCGCTGGCCAAGAAAGCCAACAATACCTACAACATCGTGGGCACCACGTACGCCCTCAACATCGCCAAGGACCCCGGCCTGCCCACCATCTCCAAAAGCGCCACCGGCACCGCCACGGCCATGGCCACCGTGCCCCCCAAGGTGCCCCGTGTGGAGGAGAAGCCCCCGGAAAGCAAGAAGACCTATAACAGCGTCAGCAAGGTGGACAAGATGTCGCGCATTGTCTTTCCGGTCCTCTTCGCCATTTTCAACCTGGTCTACTGGGCCACGTATGTAAACCGGGAGTCGGCCATCAAAGGCATGATCCCCAAACAATAACCCAGCCACACAAACCTGCCATCCGCGAGCGCCATCCAGGCTGGAATTCGCTGGGGCTTTCTTCTTCTTCTGCCTTTGGTTTATGAAGTTGATCATATTAATTTGACCCAGTATGATGATGATTTGAATATTTTTCGCGTGAACAAAACTGTGATATTTATTTAACCCCCTCTTGGTTTATTTTAGTTTTATTTTTTGTTGGTGATGATGCAAAATGATCAGAAAAAAAAAGTGTGCCTCTAGCATCGTGGGTCTGATGTCCCTCCTCGTCCCCCCATGTGTCTCCACCTCCAGTCCCTGTGAAATGAAAGCTGCTTGCATGCTGTTTTCATTCCATGCTAAGCTTTGCTGCTGCCGGCTGGGGTGTTTTTTCCACCTCAGTCTCACCCTGTGATTGGCTGCCCTGGGTTTTGTGGATCCCTGTTGCTCAGATGCTTCTGGCCAGATAGGTTCAAGGATGCAGGGACCTCTGGGGACCTCCTGCCAGTTGAACGGACTGACTGTGTTATTCTTGGCAGTAACTTTATTCTTAGAGCAGCACCGGGTGGGTGAGTGGTTTTAGATTCTGGGAGCTAATTAGTGTCCACTGCAAGGCCACGTCTGCAGTGCCACGAGGGGACAACATTACTTTGTGGCCAACTCTCTGTACGTGGTGGGTGAGGCTGTGGCTGTGGTGAAACCGGATGCGGTGTCATTCGGACATCTTCTTGGCTGCCGGTTCTCCATCCTCCCCCAACCATCCGCCTTCCCGCTTCTTTCCCTCAGAACCAAGCACCCCCAGCAGAGTATTCTCTTCCAGTGCCGTCTTCCCACCCTCTCCGACTGGCCGTGGGCTGTTCCTGCACCCACTGGGCACCTCATGTGGCGCTTGCCATCGGAGGAAGACCCATTCAGTGTCCTCAGGGTGAATCAGGGAGTAAAGGAGCAGAGACACCAGGAGCAGAGGAGAGGTTTCTAAGCCTTGCAAAGTTGCAAGCCGGAAGGGAAGGTGCGGACTGGGCTTTGCTGTGGTGCCTATCTCCTTGCCCCACCTCCTCCTCCTCTTCCTTAACTTTTCCCCTCCCCACTCCCATTCCTCCCAAATCATCCTTTCTCCTGCCATCCCCAGCCACAAGCTTTTCCCAGTCTCCTGTCTGAGGGTGGAACGGGACCAGCGCGGGGTCTGCAACCGGGTAGCGTTGTAGGATTAGCAGCAGCGTGGCATAGAGAGATGCAAATGGAGCCCAGCCCGGCCATCTCATTCACTAGCCTGCCCCTGGCTGTTGCCAGCCCCAGAGAAACGTGCCAGAGCCCCACAGCAGGCAGATAGGGGATACTCTGACATCCCCGGGCTTGCTCAGGAGGGAGTGAGGCGCTCACAGGCCCAGATTGCACCTGACGTTTCCACCGGGCCCGTCACCCCAGAGAGCCGACGCAGCTCCCAGCCGCGCTGGCCGCAGCAGGAGTGACTCTGGGGCAGGGCACAGCGGCTGCGTCGCTTCCCAGCAGTGCCGGGCAGTGATTTAGGGAAGGTGAAGGGCCTTCAGGTGTTGGAATTTGCCAGAAGGGAGGGATTAACGCCACCCCTTTTGCAACCTCACCTCCTGGAATGCTACTGGGTCCCAACACCATTGCTGTCACGAACCCCCATGCTCCACAAACCGGCCGCTCTCACCCCCCGGCCGCTAACTCCCTACTCCCAATGCCGGAGGGGCCAACTGGCAACAGGCTCTTTCCTGGCCACCAAGGCCAGTCCTTTGCCAAGGGCCAGCTGGCTGTTTTGGACAGTGCCTCCAGGCCATTTTCTTAACAAACCGAGACAGCCGTGTGCGCCAAAGCGGCCATGTCGCCATCCCGGTGAGGGCTGAGCGAGTGACATAGAAACCCTCCGCAAGCAAACTCAATACTGTGGTGACTAACGAATATCAGGGGTTTGCACACGGTACGCAGGCTTAAACGTGGGCCCTACAGTGTCACAGAGGCCTCGGCAGTCAGATGCAATGTGCTCCAACTGTCCATGTGCAGTCAGCCCCTTCTGCCGTTAAGCCTTGGTCCAGTGTCTCACGGGACACATTCTTGCTGCTGACTGTCCGGCTGCCTGGCAGTGTTCTTTGATGGCTCTTTATCATAACTCTTGCTCAATTACTTACAAGGCCAATATCCTAGGTGAAACCAGCCACAAACTTCCAGCCGCTCGCATTAGCCATTCACTCCTCCGCTCCCCCTAATTGGGAAACAGATTCCCAAGGGGTATGTGCTGCCTTCTGAGTCATCCTGGCCACAGCTAGTCCCTGGAACTCTTTAGCGGCATGTGGGCCAGGCCCAAGCCTTAGGCAAGGTAATGAAGGGGGGCAAGGCCTTCACTGTGGTCTCTCTGAGGGTGTGTCTAGACTACACCTCTCTGTCAACAGAGAGATGTAGATTAGGCACATCGAAATTGCTAATGAAGCCGGGATTTAAATATCCCACGCTTCATTAGCATAAACATGGCCGCCGCTTTTTCCAAAATGGAGCTTTTTCGAAAAAAAACGGCAGTCTAGATGCGGCTTTGTCGAAAATAAACCCTTTTTCGACAGATCCTGTATTCCTCAAAAAATGAGGTTTACAGGATCTGTCGAAAAAGGGTTTATTTTCGACAGATCCACATCTGCCGTTTTTTGGGTTTTTTCTGAAAAAGCTCCATTTCGAAAAGAGCGGCAGCCATGTTTATGCTAATGAGGCATGGGATATTTAAATCCCTGCTTCATTAGCAATTTCGACGTGCCTAATCTACATCTCTCTGTTAACAGAGAGGTATAGTCTAGACATAGCCTGAGTGTCAGGGGCGTGTTTTCTTAAGCTAACTTTTGGAAACCCTGGGCTGTAGGGGAAACTCCAGCTGGAGAAGGCAAGATCCAGCCCCGCCCCTTCCACCGAAGCCCCGCCCCTGGAGCCAAGCCCCACCCACCCCCCAGCCCGATCCTTCCTGGCCACCTGGGAACCGGGTTGCTGCACTGTGGCCCCAGCTTTCCCAGGCAGCTAGGGCATTTAGTCAGTTTTGGGAAGGTTGTGCCTTCCCTTGCCTGCATTCCCAGCTGCTCATGTTGAAAACCCTCACTCAACATGGATGTTCTTATCTGTCTTGCCCTCTGAAGATATTTCATGCCTGTGTCTAGTACTGACCCTTTCAACCCCTCGTTTTCTGAATCTGGGGCCCTTCCTCCTACAGAGGTGGCTCGTGATGGGAGGTGATAATGTGTCCTCCCATGCATCTGATGAAGTGGGTCTTTGCCCACGAAAGCTTATGCTCCAATAAATCTGCTAGTCTACAAGGTGCCACAGGACTTCTCGTTGTTTATGCAGATTCAGACTAACACGGCTGCCCCTCTGATACCTCTCACCATGTCACTCTTACATATGAGACGCCTGCCTGCTAACTTGCTCACTTCCCTCGTGCGTGCTAACCCTGAGCAGAAGCCAAGTATGTGCCCACCAAAACCTGGCACCGATGCACCCTGCAGAATGCCAGCTGGAGGCAGGGAAGCTGGCACACTTTGGTTAAGGAAACAACAAAACAAATGGGGTTTGTAGTTTATGGAAAGATAGTTATAACTAAACCGGTTCACACTCCCTGCCAGCTGACATCCGGGGACAGATGATTTCTTCTCTATTGGAGGCTCAGATTAGGACATTTCCTTCCGGTCAACACTAGATAGTTCATCAGCTTGCCTTTCCAAAGGTACCCCAGTTCCAGCCTGTCCTCATAGATCAGTGATGGGCAACCTAACCTAGTGAGTGGCCTTCCTTCATCTCAATGGGCCGCAAGATTGTCGGAACTGAGACAGTTTCCAGGATAGGATAGTTTTGCTCACTGCACTTGTGTACGTAGAGTTTGCGGGGGGCGCCGATCGAACTGTAGCAGCGCTTGGATGGGACACAGAGGGGGCACACGGCTCTCCCCATCACTGTTGTGTGCAGTCAGCACACGCCTCGCTTTAGGTGCATGTCACTGTAGTAACACCGGTAGGAAAAAAACTATGCAGCGAGAAACCAGGGAAATCTGGTGGGCAAGGGTAAACAAAACGTCTTGTGGGCCACACGCAGAAACTTGATGTGCTGTACGTTTTCTGCAGCCCGCAGGGTGCTCCCCGCTGTCATTGATTATTAGCAGTCCTGTTTACTATAGTAGTGCTTCACAAACAACCAAGATCGGGGTGCTGTTGTGCTAAGCATTGAGTGCACACAAAGGAGTAGAGAGAGGTGTTTTGAAAGTTCACACTGCATACTGGGGTAGAGAACCTCAGGCCCGGGGGCCAGATGCAGCCCCCCCCCTTGCCTGGATCCGGCCCCTTAGTTTCAGGGCTCCCCCACCCAGCATTGGGGAGTTTGCACCTACTGTGGGACTGGAGCACACAAAAATCTAGCCAGGGCCCCATTATGCTCTGGTGTGTGAGGGCATGTGGGGAGGGTCTTTCTCCTTCTCAGTCAGGGGCCACGACGGTGAGGAGTTTTGGGGGCGGGGCTTCTCACTTGTGTGCGGCCCCCGACTGATTTTTCTGTGGGTCAGCGGCACCCGACCCAAAACACGTTCCCCATCCCTACTCTAAACCAACAGGACAGACACAGGTACAACTGGAACGGGGCAAAGAATAGAAATTCTGTCTCATAGAGGAGCTTGTGTGATTTGGTTTTGCTCTGATTAGAAATGAAACCCCCACATTTCAAAATTCTCCTTGAAAGAATTTTAAAAAACAAAACAAAACTCCTTGGATTGATTCGGGTACATCTCAACAGTTTGCATTGACTTTCACTCTTTCAGTCTATATTGCGTTATCATACCTATCAGCCTCAATTTTAAAAAATCCCAAATCAGCATGTTGTACTCGGAGAATGACACAACAGGAGAGCCCGCCATTGTTAGAACGGCTTCCCCTCCTTTGGCGCCAAAATGCCATGTTGGCGAAATTGACAGAATTCCATTCAGTCCTTCAATTTGGAAAACGGGTCTCTCAAAACGGTTTTGCCCATCTCTACATACCGCATTCCAGCAGAGTGATCCAGGTGATCGCCACAGCCTGACAGCCACGGTGCTGGTGCCATGTGTTTTGAGGGGGTGGGAGTTTAATTAGGGAGGGATTAGCCAAACAGAAAGGCATGGGACCGAAGATGGGGAAGGGGACAGAGGTAGTTGAGGAAGGAGGATAGGATGGAAGGTCTCAGAAGCAGTGAGTCTGCAGTGAAAAGATTGTGCGCTGAGTTTTTACAGAGAGAGCCAGGCTTACGGGACAAGACTGTTAAAGGGACAGAGAGGTTTAATACAGCATGCTGTTACAGCCAAGGACACCTTAAAAGGAATGACCTGCTTAAGAGATCACAGTGTCAAAGCAGCTCTCCCTGCTTTAACCACTCAAGAAAGAGATCTTAGAATCATGATGGAAAGTGCACAGTCAACCTGTGGAACTCCTTGCCGGAGGAGGTGGTGAAGACCAGGACTTCAAACGGGTTCAAAAGAGAACTAGATAAATTCATGGAGGTTAGGTCCATCAATGGCTATTAGCTAGGATGGGTAGCAATGGTGTCCCTAGCCTCTGTGTGTCAGAGGCTGGAAATGGATGACAGGGGAGGGATCATGTCAGGATTACCTGTTCTGTTCACTCCCCTCTGGAGCACCCAGCATTGGCCACTGTTGGCAGACAGGACACTGGGCTGAATGGACCTTTGGTCTGACCCAGTCTGGCTGTTCTTATGTGCTGTTAAAGAGAAAGAGCTGATAAAGGAAAAATGTTTCAGAAAGGCCTGTAGTGCTACCTACGGGCTAACACAGTTAACAGGCTAGAGGAGATTAAGGAAGCAACATGGTAAAGTAGTCAGGGGTTCCAGTTGGGGGGGGGGGGGCTAAAGGGATCTGTTACCTGCACCCCGATATTTGAACCTTTGAATTGGAGGTCTCCTTAAAGTGCATGTCCCATCCCCAGACACAGCTCTTGGCTGCAACCGATCTTGTCCGGTCCCAGCTTTTCCTTTGGGGCAGGGAGTTTGTTTATAAACTGAGAGAGGCAGGGGATTAAGATAACAATGGGCTTGTCATTCAAGTAATTAAAGGCTCTTTAGATGATCCTGAAAACACTGCTAGGGACTCCACTGAAAAGAAAGAAACGAAGGGTAGTAATAAATAGCGGTGTGCTCCGGAGATGTGCTTCAGAGATCTGCATTAAGACCGGTGATGTTCAACTGATTTATAAATGATCTTGAAATAGGGGTAAACAGTGAGCTGGTTATATTTGCAGATGATTCAAAATAGTTAAGTCCAAAGCTGACCACAAAGAGTTACAAAAAGATCTCACAAAACTGGGGGATTGGGCAACACAAGGGCAGATGGAATTCAAAGTGTTGATAAATGCAAAGTTATGCACGTGGAAAAATGTAATCCCATCTGTACATAAAAAATGACAGGGTCTAAATTAGCTGTTCTCACTCAAGAAAGAGATCTTGGAATCATTGTGGCTAGTTCCCTGAAAACATCTGCTCAATGTGCCATGGCAAAAAGCTAACCGAACGTTGGGAATCATTAGGAAAGGAATAGATAACAACACAGAAAATATCATCTTGCCTCGATATAAAATCATAGTATGCCCACGTCTTGAATATTACATGCAGAGCTGGTGCCCCCAGCTAAAAAGGTGTGTTGAATTGTAAAAGGTACAGAGAAGGGCAACAGACATTATCAAGGGTAAGGAACAGCTTCCATCCGAGGAGAGATTAAAAAGACTGGGACTTTTCAGGCTGGAAAAGAACTGATGGAAGGACAGGGGATGTGTTAGAGGTTTAGAAAATCATGAATGGCATGGAAAATTGGTTAAGGAAATGTTATTGAATCCTTTCCTAACATTGCCCAAGAAAGTCACCCAATGAAATGTAAGGGCGGCAGATTTAAAACAAACAAAAGAAATAACATTATAAGTATCCCCAGTACCTACAGTTTTCAGACACTCACATTTTTTTTCTACCATTGCAACACATTTCTTTAAACAACTTAATCGTAGCCAGACGGGCAATGAAATTTTTGGGTGTAAAAAGTACAAATATAATAAAACACTGTAAAACTTCAAACAAAAATTCAGTTTTCTCCACATTTCAGTTGTGTTGACGTACCCACCAGACTTCTCTCCCTAAGGGTACTCGTACCTCTGGTTGAGAAACACTGTTCTGTAGAACCCAGATCTATCTGTTCCCCACTGTAACCCGCTAGATTCTACTTCCCTCCCAGAGCTGAGAGCGAGCCCAGGCATCCTAACTCTGTGTGTGTCTCTCTCTGCACAGTTTGTGGCAAAATAAGAACATACTTTAAAAATGTAACCCTAACCAGTGTCCATCTTGCCACAAGATGCCAGAACATGTTGTTATTAGAGCTGAGTGCATCGAATGTTTATTTAATTTTCTTTCTTTTATATAGGGGGAGGGTGGACAGGGTCAGTCCTTAGCCCCAATTTGCTGCATGGCTTGCACTGAGCATGCTCAGTTACCCTGCTGAGGCCATTGTCCTAAGTCTGACCCCCCCATGCCCTCACTTGCGCCCCCTTATTGCGGCATGGAGAGGTGCCCCCCCCGCCCAAAAATCTGAAATGTGGTGACGCCACAAGTCACACCTGCCCCTAGATCACATCCCTCCCTCTCTCTCATTTGCAGATGGGCAGGGGAAAGGGGCAAGCCACAGTTCTGAGGCTCTTTTGTGCTTTCCCGTGTGGGGGGCGGGGATGGAGGGGCAGGGCTGATCGTTCATGAAAACTTAAACACGCGATTCATGCCAAAGTAAAAACAATCTTCTGCCTGTGTCAAGCTCATCAGCTCCTGCGAGCGGCTTGGCGCGAGGCCACGGCGCTGGATGCTATTGCTGGCTTCGAGGCAGAAATATTGCGTATTTGTCCTTGTTCAGTCAGCGGAGTGCTCGGGGTGGGGGAGTTGTCGCTCACAAACGCGGTGTATTTAAAAGTAAAAACACTTCCTCTCTGGCGGGGGAGGGGATGCCCATTTTTATTCAAGTCTTTCTTTGGCTGACACATCTGCATGAAAACGGGGCCCGGGGAGAGCCGAGGCCTTCTCAGATCCTCCCCGGTGCGCCTGGGGGGCAGCGGGAAGCGTGGGCACAAGAGAGAACAAATCCAATCTGTATTCAGGGCGCGGCAATGGATAGTTGCCTGGTACCAAGGACACTGCTAGAAGGGCCGCCAAGCACCTGTCTGGAAAATGTACCGAGGCCGGGCACAACTTTCACTAATGCTGCCCATTTATTACTGACAGGGACGGGAGGATGCTGTCAGGAAGGTGACGTGACTTTCAAACGCCCTGCTCCCTGAATGCAATTATTCCCTCCAAAATGCAGTTAGTCAGATGGGGGCAGGGCTGAGCTGGCTGGTACCGGGGAGCCACACAACGCCACGTACCGGTTGGCATCTATGCCCAAGGGAGAACAGAAATCTTGTTCAATTGCTTCTCTTCGGGGGAGTGGTAGCCGGAGCCCGTTCCAGCTAAATATAGTTCTCCTGCTCCAGTTCTTCTCTTCTCAGGGGATGGGGGAGGATTGCCCCAGGCCCTGTTCCAGCGACACACAGAGAGTCACTTGTGTCTCTTCTTTTCCCCTGGGACTGAAGGCAGCTGGACACAGGAAGTCATTTCTGTTCGCCTCGCCAGGGCTTCGCACAGAGGCCGGGCCAGGGGGGCGCAAATGGCACAGAAGCAAAAACAAAGTTCTCGCCATGAACTAATCAAGCTTTCTCCTAAGGCGAGGAACAGGAGAGAGCTTGGGATTGCAATGGCAGGGGATACACGAGCACCAAGCACAACCACGGAGACAGACAAGAGCGCCCCGGGTAATATTTTTAGAGCAGCTCTTGGAACTATTGTATGTGGCCAGAAATGGACAAATACATACACCTGCTCGACAGCCACATGCGCCCGGAGTGCGAGATAACCTGATAGCGCAGTGTGCTGTCAAGGGATACAGGGCTGGGGGGGGCTGGCCCGCATGCCTCAAGTGTGACAAGCGAGACAGACAAAGCAGCGCATCTTGCCAGGTATTCTCTCTAGGGACCACGAGTACGTACGCATGTACCTGGGGCCCCTTTCCTGTAGGAATCAACCCCAGTCTGCAGGCCCGGCTGCTTTCAGTTCCATTATTGGTTTTGACATCTGCCCCACTCCATGCTTTACCTTATGTCTGCCCCTTTCTGCCTCTTAAGTTTCCCATTTGCCATCTTCTCAGCTTCCTTTCCTCATGTCTTACTTTGTTCCTTCTCTCGCTCTCCATCTCCATTCAGTCCCTCCACCACTATCTTCTCAGTCAGTCAGTCAGTCAGCCAACCAGTCAGTCAGTCAGTCAGCCAGTCTCTCAGTCTGTCAGTCAGTCAGCCAACCAGTCAGCCAGTCAGTCTGTCAGCCAACCAGCCAGCCAGCCAGTCAGTCAGTCAGCCAGTCAGTCTCTTCTCACCCACACCCAGTCATCTCCACCCAGCCAACCACACACCCAGTAGGACAGTTACCCAGCCTCACATCCAGTCACCCAGGCTTCTTGGTGGCCCTGGAGATGACCTGGTTGTGCAACCTAACAGCTCAGGGAAGCATGGGAGGGGTTCTGGAGCCCTGAGGGGAAGTTGCTTCTACGCTGGGATGGGACAGAGCACCCAGAGCTGCAGCAGCAGGCAGCGCCAGGAGCAAATCAAGCTTCCTACCCCCTCAAAGAGCTGGGGTGGGGGCCGTTCAGTACAGCACTTGTAGTGGGAGGTGAGAGCACACTAGTCTGTTCACCCAGATAGCTGCCGGCCACATGGACTGATGCCTCTTTGCCAGGTTCTCCAGTCTGAACCTTCACACTATTTAGAGCAGGGGCCATTGCAGCTTAGGCGTTTTGGATTTGGCTTTTGTGGGGCAAGACAATTATATGGTATAAGCCAAAGACAGTTTCTGCTGATACCCACCTGAACGTATGAGCTGGACCTTACGTTCCAGTGCGAGTTCACAACCGTGGATTCACCCAGTTTAACTCCCTTCCTTTTTGCTGGCTTCTGTGTCTGGTACCGATGTTGATTACACCCCCATGCTCCCAACTGCATTGTCAGCTACCGCATTCTGTCACAGGACAGCCGGCCCTTTGATTCTGTAACCAGTAATTGAGGGGAGTCACTGTGGGTGCAGCTACACTGTGGCGCTAGGTTGAAATAAGCGAGGCAATTTGAGTTATGTAAATTGTGTACCTTATTTTGAGCTTATTTCGAGATAGTCTATTTCGATAAGTCTCTTAATCCTCGTGGAACAAGGTTTACCGGGACATCAGAATAGCATGCCCGTTATTTCGATTGCATTTCAAAATAACTGGCGTGCTGTAAGGGTGTGTCTATACAGTACCGTAACTTGAAATAAGATACACAATTGGAGCTACGCAAATTGCGTATCTTATTTTGATACTATTTCAAAATAGCTTATTTCATCATTTGGCGCTGTCTACACAGCACCAACATTTGAAATAAAGCAGTATTCCAAAACATACTCTCGTAGAATGAGGTTTACAGGGACATTGGAATAGCGAGCCCAAACTAACGGGCTTGCTGTGAAGACACAGGATAGCTATGTTGGGATACTCCAGTATCCCGAAATAGCGTTGCAGTGTAGACGTACCCTAAAGACGCAGAAAACGCTATTTTGGGATACCGGATGTATCCTGAAATAGTGCCGCTGTGTAGACATACCCTGGGTGATGTAGCTAGGAAATCCCCAGTGGCAAACAAACGAGGTTCGGTTTGGTCTTCAGACACATGTGCACTCCCGTGCGGTCACTAGTAATGGCACACATCTTGGTATAGAAAGTCAAAAGTCTGAATGAGTAACGGCTGGATCCTGCACTGGTGCTGATGGTCACCAAAAGAACCGTGAAAGCCAATATTGGTTCAGTGGGAATTTCACACTGCAACCAACGGGAAGAGATGTGCTCGGTCAAACCACTTTTTCCTTGTTTCTTTCTAATGTGGGGAAACTTTTGTATCTGGCTCTATCCCCCCTACCGAGTGAGCGAGCCCAACGCCTGCTCCAATATGCATTGACATCACCAGAAAGCCCCGCCTGACTTTAAAGGGGAGTGGATACAGCCTTTACTCAATGCCTTTTAAAGGGACCATCAACTTGAAATGAAACCCATTTTGGTCTGAATATTGGCTTATTTTGTACATTTGGCCCCTTGGCCCAAATCCTCAAAGATGATTTAGGCTCCAAACTACCTTTGATTTCAATAGGAGTTAGATGCCTAAATGCTGCAGGATCTGTGGCTTTCTGCATTCCCCTCTATAGCCAGCCAGTTTTCCCCTGTGGCTTTTCATGCAGCAACAAGGCGGGTGGGGGGGGGATTTTTTTAAAGTAATAACAATGTGATTGTAACACCCCAAAATCTGGGATTAGGATCATGGAATGGGGGTAATTTTCACATTTCTTTTCATGGACTAGATTTCAAGTTCAAGGTGTCCCTTTAATGGAACAGACGGAATAGGATTTCCAAAGCGCCCGATTGTCCTGTCATGTGACATCAAATCATTTAGACTCTTGCTGTCCATTGGCCCTTGGATCTCCCTAGGCCAATATCTGAAAGATGGCCGCACAGCCATGCCTTTGAACATTGGTGTCGGATCACGGATGTTAGTAACGTTGTATGAGCGAAATGCCAAGGCAGGCCATCACAATGAAAAACACCTCGTTCTGCTGGCTCCGGTTGAATCTGCTCCCGTGTTGTCTCTTCTGTTTCCCATCTTGTAAGACTATCTGTGCTCCGCTCCCGGAAAGAACTTAGCAAGCAGCAGTTTAATGCATGACAATCCTCTTACTACTCCTAAGACTGCAGCTGTACATAATTAATGACTTGAGAAATATACATTTTGTTTTAATTTTTTTGTTGACTTTTTTTTCTTTTTCGACGGGCTCTTAGCGACCTTCTTAAAGGATTTCTTATGGAAACTGTGACCTTTCTCTCGTGGTCTCTGAGATGTGTGTTTCGAATGTTTTTTGGTGCAATGTTTAATGCTGTTTGTATTTCTGAATTGTATTTTTCAACCTTGGCTGGAAACCTAATTCACCCTGTTTTAATTGGTGGGGCTTCGTGTCCTGCACATTTTTTTAATTTTGTTATTTTTTGCAGCTTTTAGCTTTTTTGGATAAAGCGAGGGGAAATGTTAAGCAAATAAATAAAACACAACCAGCTTCTGAAGAGAGATTTGAAACAGGAACTGGAAGACAAAGCCCAATGATCTGAGTGACTGAGGACAATTCTTCCAACCCAAGTATTAATCTCCCGCTATCCTATACCAGACGGGATGGTACAGCCTCTTCACTGAATTAGATCATCCCGTCACTCCGCTCCACACACTCACTCAAACTCCAGCTGAAAGAAAGAAATAAAAATTCATATTTTAACAAATTCTGAGCACTTATTTTCTTTGAGCAGAAGGCGCTGAATTCCCAAGGGGAATCGATATGGTAGGGAATGGTGAACAGGGAGTCTCAGCGTCTCGATGATACAGCCGCCACATGAAAGAAATAGTCCCATTGACAGAGCATAGGAGATGTATTGCCTGTTTAAAAAGCAACATTCCATGGGAAATAAAATACCTTGAAACCACTGCAGGGCATTTTTAACAGGCACTGTCGTGTTACAATTAGAGCCCTGTGCGGATACAAAATTGGCTTCTGCATCTGCAAAAAGGATCCCTGGATATCCACATCTGCAGATACCCACAAATATCCAAAAATGTACAGGGTTCTCAATACAAAATTTGTACCCGCATCCATATCTGCCATGGGCTGTGGATACCCACGGATATAAAGTGGATATCCGCGGGTTTGCAGGGATTTAGTTATAAGGTAACATGCACAGGTAAAACTACAGTAAATACCCACATTCAACTATACGCTACAGACTCGATGCAGAAATCTCCAGGTGTAATTCAATGGGTTGCGCTATGCAAAGCTCAGACTAGATATTCATAATGATCCTTTCTGCCTCGAAAATGTATAAAATCCAACCTATTTCTGTCTAGACCATGCCAGAACAGAAGAAAGGGAGGGCAGAATTGTATTGCACTAAATCCAGCACCGCGTAGAAAGTTCATGACACTGGAAAATATTAACTGGCACACTAGGTGGGAAAATGATATTGACTGCTTTACAAGCTAAAGGCGATGATCATATCTTTAGTCTGCATAAAACACATTTTTTGAAAGTGTGGCAACCTATAAATCTTTAATAACAAAGCATTATTTCTACCAGACTAAATGCTTTAGGGCATGAATACAATTATTATGTTTAAAATATTTAAATGTCTTTCGCTAGATAGATTAGGTTAGATGAAATCACCCACCCCAGAGAGTCTGGTCCTCACGACATGTACTTTTCCCTTGCCATGCAGCTAGAGATAAATGGCACACAGGTTGTCACTAAGAAAATACCTTTTTTCAGTCAGTGAAAGGCTGCAATGAAACGCAGCGTGGAAATGGGAATAATGCTGGCAAATGTTCCGCCCCAATTTTGGTTTCTGGGTGTGGGGGGAGTCAATACAGTTTAGGAAATAATTAGTGTGCAAAATCATTTTAACCCTCTCTACTGAGTGAGGTTCCGTGAAGAGAGGAGTCTTCCTGGATTTCCCTGCACACCATCTGGATGCTGCACCGGGGACTTGCTGGCGGGACAGTATCTCCAAATACAGTGCCACCTTGAACAAAAAGTGATGCTTTGGCATTTGCAGGATTCAGCTCAGTCTGCCCTCTTGCTCCGAGATTCAGATGACATTGGAGACTAAGGAACGGTTCAGGTTCCCAGCTGCTGTGGCAGATGGATGGGAACCGTGGTCTTTGGACTTGGGGGCATGTGTGTTGAAAGAAAGAAAGAAAGACATTTTGAATTAGGCAGCTAGCTGGAACCTGGAGTCCTTCCCCATGTGTTACTCTGCTTTTACTTAGTCAAACCTCCACAGGGTTGGGCTCAGTGCTGAGAAGAGCTTTCTGATTCTGAAGGCAAAAATACGTGGATGGAAGGAGGTTCCTCATAGTGCTGCTTATTGATTTGAAGTTGGGGAAGAGGGAATACAGAGGGACAGATGATGGGGTTGTCCACAGAAGTGAAGCTCTAATGAAAAGAAGTGGCGCCAGGAGAATTCAGTACGAGGCATAGCAGGAGTGCGTATTTATTGCGCTGGGAGAGCAGATGTTTAGATACAGGCTGATTAGAAACACCAGATAATGGTATTTGTATTAGAGGAATGCCCAGAGACCCAGTCAAGACTAAGGCCTGTAATAGGGCATCTTGGTCCTTTAAGGCTAGAGGGGCAAACCAAGAATTCTGGAGCAGATGAGAACCTACTGAATGACAGGGACATATGCTGGAGACAGGAAGTGGTTCCAGGATAATAGTGTCTCGGGACAAGCCTCAGGCTACTGTTTCTTTAAGGGATCAAGATGAGGAGCAGCTCCCATCTCTTCCAGCCAATCAGGATTAGCTCTGGGAAAGAGGGCTATCTATAAATCTGCCATTACCATCATAGATGGGAGCCATTATCAGGAAGACTGCTTGTTGGCTGACTTCCCGTTGCCTGCAGGTGGTTTGACCTGACCCGCAGCGGGTGGAGGGAGGCTGGGAGACTGTACCCTCGCAGAGATGCCGGGCAGGCAAGAACTTTTGTTATAAAGATTTTGTTTTGTGTTCTGTTTGTTTCCCAAGATGTTGTTGTTAGTCTGAGTGGAACCAGGTGAGGGTAATTTAAAGGGGCCTACTGGGGAAGCCAGCTGAAAGGCTACAGCCTACGACAATGCCCCATTGTGTGGTGAGCTGACCTAGCCCCAAAAAGTACCTAGACAAGCTAGACAAAGGGTAGGAGAAAGGAAGAGAGAGAGAGAGAGAGAGAGATGTGGGAAGAATCTTAAATTAGAACAGGTGGGTATGTTGCAATTTAAATTTTACTTATGTTCTGGGGGCAGCTCCATGCTTCCAGAAGGGGCGGAGCCTCAAGCGGAAGGGGCGGAGCCTCAGCTTGAAGGGGTGAGGCTGGGGCAGCCGGCCCTCATTGCTGCCTGCGGCACACTGTGCTGGTCCCCCACTCCCAAGCCAGCCCTGAGAGCCACTTGGAGCGCACTGCTCAGTGTTCCAACAAAGATTTAAAGGGCTTGGCCGCTGCTCCTCCTATGGTGGTAGACGGGAGCCCTGGGCCAATCACTAGGCCCTGGGTCAACGGCCTCCTTTGTCCCCCGACCGCTGTCGGGCCTGCTTATGTTGGTCTGATTTATGAATGGGCATGGCAGGGGGAGTAGCAGCAAAGGAACTGGGTGCAATGAATGTTACGAGATGATCCCGGGGTACTGGCAATTGAGGCTCAGTTGTGCGGGCAGAGCGAAGCGGCAGAGCTAGCCTTGCGCCTTTGGGAAGGCACTGGGCGGCTCCCAGGAGGCACAGAACACTGCCTGCAGGATGCTGGATTCTAATGCAGATCAGACCCCTTGCTTTCCTAAGTACCAAATAATGCACTCGGCTAATCCCAGAGAGTAGCCCCAAGAATGCGCCTGGCTCTGGGCTATTGCTTGCCCCCTGGAGTGCTCCCATTGGGACCAGTCGCTGACTCTGTGAACTGCCCATTGGGTTCGAAAGTACGCCCCGATTCGAAAAGCAGCATGGCTGCGCCTGCCGTGGCCGATCGCTGCATTGCACGAATCACCTGGGGCATGTGACCGAGTGTGCAGGTAAGGCAGCCGCTCTGGTTTCCTCCCTGCCTCAAGAGATGGGCGGCTTTCCAAGGTTCGCGGCAGCCGGATTGCTTTTAATCAGCCCGTGTCTCCCGAAGCCCTCTTTAAATTATTGTCATGGGACTTCTTTTTTTTTAAAGGAAATGTCATCATTTCATGGCGGGCAGGTTGTGGTTTTTATTGAAACCAGGGGTGGGGGGTGGGCATTTCGTGCTTTTGAACAAGAAGCAAGCATTGTTCATTTCAACTGGAGGAGTCAGAAAAACATGTGTACGACCCCCCCATTATCACACTTAGCTACAATGAAGGGGGGTAAATGCTCCCTCTTGCAAATCCTGGGCGACTAGGAAGCAGGGCAGTTTCACCTCCTACAAAGGGTAGTTTCTCTAGACTGCCCTTGGATCTCTGGGCTTTACATCTCTATGCAGAGAAACACGCTGTCCTCTCTATTCTCCATGGCAGGAAGGGAGGTGGAGGCGGGGGAAGAGAAGTGCTCGAACAGAGGGGCTCCACGAATTTAGCAGTGGGAGGCAGTAGGCAGGCTCCCCGGCTATGATTGGACCCCTTGACACCATTCCGACAGTGTAAAATAGACAGTGGGAGGCAGAATGATCCCCTAGCAATCCCTCCTGTGTGGAAAACCTACCTGCTAAGTGTGGCATAGGCCGAAGGGCCGACTCCCAGGCCCCTGCATAGGGAGCGGATCACGGACATGCCCAAGAGGTGGTTGGATCGCACTGCACTGCAGATAGTCTCTGCTTTCCGGGGCTCACAGGAAACTCACCCTGGAGCCTCGTTAGATCATCACGCGGCTTTAGGATACAGGGAATGCCAAGGCTTAAAGCCACCTTTGTTTTCTATCCCCTCGCCCAGGTCCCTACCACAAGAACGGGGGGGGAGTAAGCAAGCCTCCACCTCCATGTCATGGTACAGAACGGGCTGGGGTGTTAAAGGCCTGGGCTGCTCCCCTCCCAGTGTGATCCAGGTCTGTTCTCATCGGATGCTGCGTGACGGCCCATGCCTGACACAAGCAGCTGTCACCATCCCTTTCCCTGCAGTGTCTGCACAAATAGGCCTAGAGGCTGAACTCTTCCCTGCAGACCCAGAGTCAGGCCGAGGAGGCAGGATTGGAAGCCGCCCTTAGTCATGCCACACCCGCCCTGTGGCGAGGGAGCAGCCATTCTGCAGGTCCGCATGGAAGAAAGAGAGAGAATTGGCTCCTAAACCGATACACATGCGTGGGGGTTTGCTGGGCACGATCAGACCACTGGTCCATCGAGTCTGGCTTGATGCTTCATGGGACAGTGTAGCATCCCTCTTCTGCGGACCCAGTGGATCCAAGAACCAAACCCCTTTTCTCATGACCAGCGTTCTCCCAGCTAGTTGAAGCTGCTTGTTTCTTGATGTTTGGGGGAGAGGAAGCAAAGGAGCGCAGTACGGGTCATTAGATGTGTCATCATCTGTGTCACTGTGTCATTGTCATTGTGCAATCCCTCTAATCACATATAGTGTTATGATTTCACTGCCAGAGGAGGCCACTGTTCGGAGCAGGTCTCGGCCTTGAAGGACAGTGTGAACTCACCTCTGTTCCTGTCACTGGTCTGACCTGAAAGCTGGGACAGCACCGAGCATATTGGAATTGGCAATAGCCTGGGACCCTTTTGGCCACAGGGAAGAGCATATTTTCAAATAGAAGCTCCTGGTTTTGCAAAAGGCTTCCCAATGCCTCCTCCCATCCGCAGCAACTTCCTGTGCAAAGTTCAGATCGTTCGGGTGAGATGCGAGGGGCTGGAAACAAAATTCCCCATCTAAGGCACGAGGCTCAGTCATTCCTGCTAATGCTTCTAGGCTTCAAGGTCTATGGCAAAGATCCTGGAAGTCAAGGGGACCGGGACCCTGAAGCAGCCTGCATGGCTAGGCCATCTTGGCATCATGGTCCCTGGAAAACCCTAAAGTCCCAACAATGAGGCACACCTCCAGGCCGATTGCCAAGGAGGTAACGGGTGAACTGGCAGACATGGTTCAAAATCTGCCCAGCTTGCACCAGAAGACCCATCTAAACTGGAAGCATTTTAAATAGGATGAATTGGCCTTTTTCAGTGTCCTGCCATTCACTGGAGACACATCAGTGTTTGTTCTCTGATGTGCTGGCCAGTCCTCTATGTTTGTGATGGGGAGAGGGGCGGTAATAGAAAAATCTTCCTCATTGCTCTTTGATCCTACCCATACTCCACAAAGAGCGAGCTATGAAGTGAGATTCCGAGACAAGCCAAAAAAGCGCTACCAAAACATGCTGGGAATGGTGACAACAAACTTTGGGTCCATTAGCATGTGTGCAATTGCACACTTCATTTGCACTTGGGCTGTGACCTCATTTTGTCCGCATGGGACAGGGTGGACTAGGCCCGATGCCCCCTGTTTTAGGCTGGAGGCCTTGCTGCACCCTGTCCCAGGGAGAAGAGCAGAAAATAGGTCCTTCAAGCAGACTAGGGTGGCGGCTTCTGCTGCAGCCAATCAGGGCCCGGCAGGCTGATATAAAAGAAGCTGCTGGGGCAGGGCCTGGCAGTTCTTCACTGGAGTTCCACCCAGTCAGATCTAGGGACTGAGTGGGAAGACAACAGCACCTTGGACAGCTCCAAGTGGAAGCTGGACTTTCGGCCTGCTTGACACCCAGGCCCAGCGGCTGAAGACGAGCCATAACACTTTGCAGAACCCTGGACAGGGGGGTGCTGAGAACCTGACCTTAAAGCCCTGAAAGCGAGGGCTGGACGGAGCAGCTTCTTGGGGAAGTGAGCAAGGGAGCAGCGGACAGCAGAGACAATTAGCAGGCAACTGCTACTTACAGGGTCCCTGGGCCCAGGATCCAGAGGAGTGGTTGCACCTGGGTCTCTCACAACCCTCATCAGCCACGACAAGGGGGTAAGAAGAGGCCTGGTCCCAGGCAACTGACCGAGAAGCCTTCTGGGACACTTCCACTCGCAGGGAACAGCCATGCAGAGAAGTTGCAGACACACCCTGGGCCGCAAAGGGGCGCTCGCGAGAGGGTGAGTCCCTTCACACTGCAATTGTATCAACAAGGCTATTTTAACCAAGTCAGGCCCGTTCTCTCTGGCCACTCATGAGGAAGTTTCGAGGTTGTTGGTTAGGTACTAGCCTTGTGTGCATTTTTTTTATAAGTTCACAATTGTGGTTTCATGACATTTTACTTCCTGGGCTAATTTTAGAGCATAATTGTTGGCCTGCCGCACGGGCTTTGTGCCGGTCTGTTGTCTGTGGAGCTGGCTTGCGCAATGTGGTTGAAGCACGGCTAATAGTGACATCATTTGAAAACAAATAATTAATCTGACTGGTTGGAGAGTGGGCTTTGTTGTCATGGTAACCTTCTTGGCACTGAGGCTCACAGAAAGAGGACAGGTAAGTGTGTTGAAATTGCCTTCACTTGACACATATCAGCATGGCTTCAAATGCCTGGAAAGTAGTCGAAGGACAATTTCAGCAAATGAAATTTCAAATGTCCCACTGAAATACTTTAGACACGAAATTGCTTTCTTGCCTGAAGGAGCTGGGATGAAATGTGATTGGCGAGAGTGCTTTTCATAGGCGAGGGATCCTAGAACTCTTTACAGAGCAAAGCGAGTTCAACACACAGACACACACACACACACACACACAGCCTTGTTGACTAGTATTGGGTTCCCCTGACTAAGGAGACATTGGCCATTCTGTCGCATGAGCCTCTGTTACACCAAAGAAAATTTCTGTCAGCTTGCCCGAAAGTTGACCAAAAGCTTTCCCCCAATTCCTTCCTACTGTATTAATTAATGAACCGAGGGTGGGGGAGGGAACATTCAGTATAGCAACTAAAAAACCTGAGAACTGTACTTACCTCACGTACCTTTCTGACTGACTTCAGCATATCCAGGGGATATCACAACCACCATCTGTGATTCCATCCACGCGCTGTCTCCAAAACACACTAAACCATGCACAAATTTGGATCGAGAGCCTCCCTTTTGCGCCCTGGGCCCATCTGTATTGCTGTGGACTTCTCAAGTTAGGCACCTAAATTCAAATTCAGGCAAAATGTTCACAGCTGCTGTGAGAATCCGCACTAGGTGTCACTGCCGTTTCAGCTTCATTTCAGTGCGAGCCCAGACCCCAAAGCAAAGTTCAGACCCGAGAGTAAGTTGCTACAAACTCCTGCAGAATGAAATGCAAATGTCCACACACATATCTGGGAACCAGACCCAGCAAATGCTTGAGTCAATCGGCCTAATGAAGCCAATGGGAGGCAATGTTGCCTTGTGGTTAGAGAATTAGACTGGAACTCGGACCTGGGGAACTTGGGGCAAGTATTTCTCCAATTGGGGATGATGATTCTGACCTCCATTGTTAAGTGTTTCGAGATCTGCTGCTGAAAAGTGGTATAGAAGAGCTAGGTCTGGTTACTATTTACTGTGCACAAATTTAAGCATATGTCTCTGTCTTCGTAGGAGCAAGATCCTAGCACTCAGCCTTTCGGGCTGATGCCTTCCCAAATTATTCTAGCTCTTCCTTTTGCTTCAGTTGGGGGATCAATTTTTTGGAAGCACTTCCCATAGTCCAAGAGGCACCTCTCGCTCACATAAAGGAAACTTTATTTTCTTACAGGCACCTGCAAAAGGAAGCCTATTTCAGCTCAGCTGTAACTGGCATGGAGAGGGAGGGAATGACAAAGGGAAAGCCAACTGGGAGCGTAAAAATACATGGACCAGGTGGCGATTTGCTGAACCCTGTAATCAGGCAGCACAGGGAAACTGAGGTCCCCAGCAGAGAGCAATTAGTGTGGGGCCTGAAGAGACGCAGCCTTGGGATGCTGAAGAGAAAGACGCGGACAATGCAGCCTGCTCACCGTGTGTTTGAAGCTGGACAGGGAGAGATGAGATTCCGCTTGTACCCAGAAGACACGCAGTAGGGAAGAGTGGTGATACTGGAGCCAGGCAAGCTGACAGCCTCACCGGGCCCCGGGGCAAGGGCTGGCTCCACGCTTCCAGAAGGAGCAAGTCCTTGGGTGGAAAGGGGGACGGGGCAGCCAAAGCTCAGCACCCTCCAAACTGTGACCCCTCCCAGTGCCATCCCAAGCGCACCACCCGGGGCTCTGCAGTGCACCCCATGGGACTCCAGCCGCTATTTACAGAGCCGGAGGCTCCGGCCGCTGCTGCTTTGATTTGCTGGACCCCAGGGCACTTGCTCCGTTTGTCTGACTCCCCACGGGCAGGCCTGATCAGAGCCAAACCCAGACAGAGCTCAGTAATGTCCAGGAAGTTATAGGACGGCCCTGTATGCCTAGAGGGCTGAATAATGACAACGTGAGTATTTTTTAAGGACAAAAGTTGGAAGGAATGGAAGTGTCTGCAGCGAAGGACCGACAAATGTTTCCAAACACAGGAGCCAAACTTTTGGCTCCTAGCTCCGTGTTTAGTACCTAAGTAGAAGCTTAGAAAAGAGATGGAGTAAGGAGGGCCCATGAGAGAGGTCAATAAATCATGAGAAGGTGAACACGGGCGTGTTATTTAGCCCTTTGTGTAACACAAGAAACACAGCTCATGCCAGGAAATTAACAGCAGCAAGCCTGTGGAACTCCTTGACAATAGATGTTGTGAAGGCCAAAAGTGTAAGTGGATTCAGTCAAGAAAAAGAGACGTTCATGGAGGATAGGTCCATAAAATGGGAGTTCGCCAAGGTGGGAGGGATGTGACCTCCTGCTCTGGGTGTCCCTAAACCTTCGACTGCTAGAAGCTGGGATCAGACAACAGGGGATGGAGCTCTCAAGAATTGTCTGACGCATCTGGCATCCACCACTTGCAGAAGATAGGATGCTGCGCTAGATGGACCATTGGGCTGATCCTGCATGGCTGTTCTTATGTTCTGAAGCATTTGGTCAGGAGTTACCTCAACCAGGGGCCTAGAGTTTTATTCTTACCTCCATAGTTAGGTGTCTGTATCCACTGCTGGAACTTGAAAACTGCTGAGCATACAACACCCCCCTGAAGTCAGTCGGTGCTACCGTCAACACCTTTGAAAACCAGGCCCCCCGATAAGATATGTTAGGGTGGCATTTGCAAAAGTGCTCAGCCTTGGCCTAAGTCCCATGGGAGTTGCCTTGGCTCCCATGGAAACCAGCAGCAGCAGCCATTCAAGTGGGAGCGGAGTTAGGCCACCACTGGGTATTATGGAAAATCCTCTTGGATACCGGGGCGCAGGCGTTTACTTTTAGGCACTGAGTTTTGAAAAGCATTAGGCTCAGCTTTCACCCCAAGGGATCACTTCAGAAACACCCAGGGGATTTAGGAACAAAAATTATAATGACTTTCAATGGGAGTGGTGGGGTGCCTAAATCCCTTGAAAGGAGGGGCTTTCGCACAAGTCAGCGGTTCTGCTGCAGCTACTCACATTAACGCCATCAGGTTGCTGCCCCATTTCCCTTTTATTTTACAATATTCTGAGGTACATTTTCAAGATTCTGTAATTTAGAGCCTGGTGATGAGGACTGGGAGCAGGAAGGAACAGATTCTTCTGTGTAGCTTGGAAAATAAACCTTAGTCCTGCCCCAGAGCCTCCCTGCTATGCTGGAACTGGCTGCTAATGAATCTGACATCCACTTAGGGCTGCTATGGGCGCTTTGGAGACCCCTCTCCTAGGGCTCAATTTAGTGCAGTGGTCACCAACCAGTCGATCGCGATCTACCCGTAGATCTTGGAGCCTCTGACAGGGGATCCTGACTGGTTTGGCCAGGAAGCTATCAAGCGCTAGCACTTCAGTTGATCCTCCACCCACTGTCATGCTGCTCCTGCCCTCTGCCTTAGAGCTGCCCCCCCACTTATCTCCACACACAGAGAAGGGGATGGAAGAAGCTTCGCAATGCAAATCCCTGTCACTCTCACACGTGTGTGTCTCTCTCATTCTTACAAACACACACTGTCCTTCTTTAATTTCCCTACCCAACACAAAGGGGGGGGGGGTGTTGTTGTTACTACTTTTACTGCTTGCAAAGTGGGTTGTTTTTGGTTTTTGACTGGTCTGTGCATTTCATCATTTTCATTTCTCTCTTACATTTAAATTTAATTATTTGAATAGTGAGTTCTAAAATGCCTAACCTAAAGTGGCTGGAGTAATTATTCCAATGGTAACTGCTGCTCCTGGATGTGGCTGGCATGTCCCTGCAGCCTCTGAGACAGACAGAACAGGGGGTCTCCACATTCTGTCCTTGCCTGTAGACACCACTCCTGCAGCTCCCATTGGTCAATAAAAGGGAACCGTGGCCAGTAGAAGCTGTGGGCTCAGTGCCTGAAGATGAGGAGCAGCGCACGGTGCCATGGAACCATTGCTGTACATGCCAGCTGCTTCCAGGAGTGGGCCAGGGCAGGAGTAAGCCTGACTTAACTCCACTGCTCCACCACCCGGAAGCAGTCTCAATTAAGTGGTGCCCAGCCAGATCCTGTTTCCTCAACCCCCTGTCCCAGCCCTGAACCCCCTCCTGCCCTCAACCTTCTGCCCCAGACATGAGTTCCCCTGCACCCAAACTCCTTCCTAGAGCTTGCACCTTGAACCTCCTCCTGGACTCCAATTCCCCACCCCGGGCTAAGCACGGAGCCCCTCCCACACTCTGACCCCTTGGCCCAAGACCAGAGCCTGCACCCCAACCCTCTATCCCAGCCTGGTGAAAGTGAATGAGTTCAGGGAGGAAGGGAGATCGAGTGAGCAGGGTGAGGCCCCGGAGAAGGGATGGAGCAGGGGCAGGGCCTCAGAGAAGGGGCAGTAGCTCTTACGTTGCACTTAAATTGAAAAAGTGATCTTGTGGTGAAAAAAGTTGGAGACCACTGATTTAGTGGATCTAGTAAGGACCTGCTAAATCGACCGCTAATGGCAGCCCCATTGACCCCGGTTCTCTGCTAGCTCACAAGGAGTAAGGGAAGTCAATGGGAGAGTTTCTTCCATCGACCCCGCAGTGAGGATGCAGCAGAAATTCAACCGAAGGCACCTTGATTCCAGCTACACTATTCTCATAGCTGGAGTTGTGTATGTTAGGTCAACTTTCCCCCCTCGTATAGATCTGGCCTCGGACGATGAACCTCCATCCTCTTCAGCAACACCTCAGGTGTGCTGATCCGAGGTCTCCCTGCACCACTTTGTGCGGGGGGGGCACCTCCATCTTGAACCGAAGCACTTACTGTTCCACTCCGGGTATTTTTCTGACCTGAGCCTGCCAAACAAGGTGGCAGTTTTACTGATGTAGGTCAGCGTGTCTCCCAAGCACCGCGCTTGTTTTCGTAGCGATCCAGAGAGACCTTTGAGGACAAGACATGAGTTTGGAGGCTTTTGCTGTGCCTCAGACACACAGTAAAAGCCACCCCTTGCTCTGAGGCTACACTGCACATTTTTACACACTGTGAGATTCAATACAAAGAACACCCCGACAACCTGTCCAATGCAAGGTGCTGATTGTGAACTCCAGGACAGTACATATCAGTACAGGCTGACACCCCCGCTGGTAATGTCTTGATACGGCAGACGGCTCAGACTGTCTATTTTTGGTTTTCCTTGTTCAATGTAATAGCCGGGCAAAAGGTTAAAAAGCAGAGAACCAAATCCCTGATTCATGAATATTTTACAAATACAAGCACACACATCTGAATGTAACCCGCAGCATTCTGCGGTGCGAACGAGGGCAGGAACCATAGGAGGATAGACAGTTTGTGTTATTACTTTAGGGGACTTGATGTACTTGCAGCTTTCCCGCAGCCGTGTGGGATGACTCTGCTGGATGGGCTAGAGCAGGCCTGGAGGCCGGATCCAGCCCGCCAAGACTGCGCTATGGCCAGCTGATGAGCTGCCCCTTCCCCACCGTGCTCCATCCTGCCACCCAGCTGCTCCCAGGATTCTCCTGCCAGCTATGCAGTGTGGGAGGGGGGTGCGGTAAGGGGCTAGGGGGGTGCTCCCCTGCCCCTGTGCCCCCATCTCTGCAGAGCAGGGGTTGGGGAGAAGGAGACACCCAGGAGCCTGGATGGTAAGTGACTTGGGGCACGTCTGCACTAGGAAATTGTTTTGAAATAACAAAATGCGAAATAAGTCCTGACATAACATTGAATTAGTGTGTCCCCACTACCAGGGAGCCTCGAAATTCGCCCGAGGCAGGCTCCATTATCGTGGACGTGCTACCTCGACTTAGAGCCCCGGGAAGCAGTGGGGAGTAATTAGTTCGGGTGACTCGGGGCAGTCGTTAGTTTGAAACAGTAGCACCAGAGCGTCCCCACTCCCGCTATTCCAAAATAGCTATTTCGAAATAAGCGTAATTCCCTGAGGAAAGCAGGAGTGCAGATTTCGATATAACCAGCCCGTTAGTTTGAAATAACAGGCTTGGTCGTGTGGACGCTCCACTTATTTTAAAATAAGGGGGTAATTTCGAAATAACTCCCCAGTGTAGACCAGGGCTCAGAGGAGTGCAGAGCAGGGGAAGGGAGAGACAACAGAGCAGGACAGCTTTCCCTATCTTAAAGAGACAGCACACAGCTTCTCTCAGAAACTCACCCCAGCAGTAGTCCGCACACACACTCTCTGTGTCACAATCACACACACACAGTCTGTCACACAGACACACAAACACACACACACACACACATCTATGTGCAGCAGCAGCCAGCACACACACTCTCTGTGTCAGTATCACACACACAGTCTGTCACACACACTCCTGTCTCTGTGCAGCAGATGCCAGCACACACACTCTCTGTGTCACTATCAAACACACACACATACTCCTGTCTCTGTGCTGCACGCAATCTGTATCACAAAGTCTGCCTCTCACACACAAAATGTCTCCCTTTCACACTCACATGCTTTCTTTGTCTCTGTAGCCCCCAGCCCCACCCTGTCTGCACGAGCATTTCCCCTCTCCACCCAACACCTTCCAGGGGAGCCCGGAGCTGGCTCGCGACTACTTACCAAAATTCGTGAAGTGGCCCCCCTGCAAAAATTATTGCCCACTGCTGGGCTAGAGTCATCCAGACACTGGGTGTGTGTGTTGGCTGCTCAGGTTTACATGGTGGCCAGGTAGTCTGGCATGGGGGGGGGAGGAACCAAAGGGGAGGCGGTTATAAAGACGAGGAATAGGCGACAGAATGGAGGAGGAGGAGGATTCATGGCCCTTGGGCAGAGCAGGAACCAGAGGGGTTTGCTGTAACCATGGCCTTGCCGGTGTATTGCATTCAGGCCGCAGCTGCCCCGCCTGGCTGGAGACAAGGATTGCTACAATTGCCGCAGGCTGGCATTTCAGGGGCTCTGTGGGAGTTGGAACGGGACTGTGGGACTGTCACTTTGTTCCAGACTCCAAAGTGCCCTACAGAGGGACTGGCCATAGCGACTCCGAAGGTAAACCCTCCCAGGGAAGAGCCCTAGGGAAGTGTATTTGTGCATGCACCCTTCTATTTTTGGCATTTGAACTATGAGAATGACAAGTAGTAGAGGTTGGGCGTCCCTGGTCCAGCACCCTCGGGACCTGACTGGTCCCGGATGAAGGATTTTTCCAGACCAGGGGAGGTCATTTTAGGCCCCCCTGCAGCTGCTGCCCCCTCCCCCCTGGCTTCCTGACACCCCATGCAGCTCAGCTAAGCTGCCATCCCCCCTCCCCCCCCTCGCAGCTAAGCTGAACCATGTGCCGGCTCTGGGTGTCCTCCCTCCCCTGCATAGCACCGGGTTCCCGGCCCCCACCCCCACAGTGCACCTGGACTCTCTGCTCCTGGAACATCCATGGTCCTTCCAGACCACGGATGTTACCAGACCAGAGAGTTCCAGTTTATAGAGGTGCAACCTGTAAACCCCTCTGAAACTGATGTCTTCAAAGGACTCAATTAATCGCATTCACTGTTGTTTCATGCGTTAGACGTAAACACCGATAGTCCTATAGATCGGTGTTTTCCTTGTGAGATTGGTGTCACTCTCCTCTTGCAGACTAAATGCCGTAACATACATGCACGTGTAGCGTGATACAATCCAGGAGCTCAACCTACTTAGCTTAACAAAGGGACCATGAAGGGGTGACTCGATTCCAGTCCATACATCCCTACCAAATACTTGATAAAGGGCTCGTGGGTCTAGCAGACAAGCATATGGCTAGAAGTTGAAGCTAGACAAATTCAGGCTAGAAATAAGGAGCAATGTTTGAACAGTGATAATAATGAAGCGCTAGAACAATTTACCAGGGTTATGATGAATTTTCTAGCAGTGACCATTTTAAATCAAGATTGGCCATTTTCTGAAGGAGCTGCTCATTCAAACAAATGAATATAGCCTGTACTAGACAGGTTGTCAGCTTTGACTGTCACCCGTCCTGAGACAGAGGAAAGGAAAAGATACCCTATGTCTGACATTAGCCTATTGCCTTCCTCAGACTGTAACAAGCACAGATAAGGGGTAGTCGGAAACCTCATGGTACATTTAATTTCGCACCTGTTTAAAAACCCATGTCACCCAATCAGGGAATGGAAAGGATCATTAGTTGATTGGTCAAGTTAAATCACACAGCGTGAACAGTAACTTGCTAACAGTTCACGCACAGCAAATAGGCAAAACAATTTGGCAAAGAGCTGAAACTAGCCCAGACACTTGTAGAAATCAGAATAGTTAGTGAGCAAGATGCTAACTAAAGAGGCCTTCAGACTGAGCATCATTCAGAAGGAATGATCTGCCACTTGGTTAAATATAAGATTGTGCGTGTGTGTTTTACTATGAAATATATCAGATGTGCCACAGGCCAAATTCACATGGCAGGAGCAAATTTAGCCCAGGAAGGTTTATCTTTTCTACAGAAGTAACCCAGGCGATTGGCAATTGATTCGACCTAGCCCAGGTCTGAACAGCCAGACTGCAAAGTTATTAGTCTGAGTTATTGAGCAGGGAGGTGAAATGTCCTGCTCTGATTAATGAGTGCATAGGTGAGATCCCTGCACAGGTAGCTCGGCTTATTATGGGATATGTGAGTTTTCTTGCCCAGTAGCAACAAGCCACTCCTGGAAGCAGGATGAACCATTTCTTCTTACCACGCGCTGCAAACCCTAAGCAGCAAAGGGGGGTAGAAAACAACCCTCAGGCTGACAGGTGGTTTCAGGTGCAGGAAAAGTGGAAAGAGGCTGGGGGTGTGTGGAAAATAAGGCAACAGCAGAACCCCGTGAAATATAGGGAATCCATTAAACTGATTATGAGAGGAAGCCCTTGCACACAGGTTCCCAAAAAAAAATCTTTTAAGGGCAAAGAGCAATCTCCACTATGACCAATAATACAAATCAGCAACGTGCAGTGTTTTTTCATCTGTAGATTGCTTTTTTAATGGAGGTTGGTATTATTACCCCATTTTCCAGATGGGGAAATTGAGGCACAGAGAAGGGAAGTAACTTGTCGGAGGTCTCTTAACAGGCCAGTATAAAGGCCCAAACCCACACGTCTCCTCGATTCCAGTCTGCCATGCTGCTGCTCTTAATCGTAGGAAGATCCAGCTTAATTTGTTCTGAACTTCCATACTGTGGTAATAGAAATGGGATTATAGAAATAGTTAAAGCAAAATAAACAGCTGGAAGATGCCAGCATTCCTGGAAACAGGGGAAACCTCAGCAATATGGCCTGATTAAAGGGATCGCAGAGATGGCCAAAGGAGCTAAAAAGTGACTGAGATCATTGCATTACAATTGTTTTCACCTGGGATGGACACAAAACCATATCTCGCTTCCTCTCCTATATTACTCTTCCCAGAGCTCAGGCATGCTTCCCAGAGCCCCACAAGCCCTGATTCATTATTTACTGCTTCTCCACTGCTAACAGCACCAGCAAGACAAACACGGTGCCTTGACGGAGGCTTGGAGGAGAGATTTTGTTCCCCTGAAATCAGACTTTGTTGCAGAAGGAGCAGAGATTGTTGCTCACAGGTTTGCTGGGAAATGAAATACGATGCGGGGGAGGGAGCCGTTATTTTGTGACCTGCTGCACACATTCAGAGAAATAGCCAGATAGCATCTTGGCTCCACTCACAAAGACCCAAACACGCTGCTTGTTGATCTAATTGTCCCTGGTATCTGGCACTGGGGGACATTTTCAATTATTCCCGTCACCTGTCTCTGGTGGCTTTGAATGGCTGATACACAAACGACTCTGCAATCACTCCTGACAACTAGAACCCTAAATAAAAACTACCGTGTGCATCAAATGAAATATACATGTTACTCCCCCCCTCCCCTCATGCCTCATTTTAGGCTGGTCGTTGTCCTTTATCCCAGTAGGGGCTAAATCAGTGTTGCTCTGTTGACTTCAGTGATTTCCACCAGCAGAAGATTTGGCCCAGTATATCTACAGCTGAGCTGTTTCATATTCTGTTTACCCTTCACTGCCAGAAACTGGCAGGAATTCAGTATTGGGGCTGGCTAACACCTCCACGAGCGCCGGTCGGCATAGGTCCAGGAAATTCATGGAGCTATTCCAGTTCATCTCACTGAGGATCTGCCTGTTTGTTTAGATTTGTAAATAGACACAGTCAGAGGATTATCTGTTGTACAGTGGCATAGCTCCTTTCAAGCCAATACAGCTAGGATGAATCCCACCCCCATAGTATGTAGACATGAAGGACAAGACTTTGACCTCAGCGATGCTGGAGTAAATCCATTAACTCTGGACAGGGTGTAACAGAGAGTGGACTCTGTCTGAAAAACTGATAGGAGAGGCGGGATTAAACCATACAACCTCAGATCAACCCCTGTGGGGCTCTTGTTTGAATCCCTGACACTAAAACCACCCCCAAAGGGACCTGTTTTCTACTTCAGGTTCTGATGAAGTCCAGGATGGACAAAGCTTAGCAAGAGACTGGAGCACCAGCAAGAAGAACACGATGTCTCACGGCATGTCCTCTCTTCTCTGTGCTTCTCTGATAGCCTGAGAGCGACTCAGGGCCAGGGCTGTTTGTGCTTGGTACAGCACAGAGCACATCCTCGGTGCTTAGCAAAAAATGAATAATTGTCACCATTTCGGATAAAAGTCTAATGGAACGACAAATTTCCACTCGCAAATTTCCACTCGCATCCTCTAAGCCCTAGTGTAAACTTCATTCAGAATTGAGCAAGATCTTTCTAGATACTACCTAACACCAAATATACAGGATGATATGGACCAGGACAAAGGTTTTATTGAGAAGTGAATTACTCAGGAGGAGTAAAGAGATAAGGTTGTCATTAGGAGTGGAGAGGTATTTATGGGAAGAGTACAGTAAAATGGTCACAAGAAATGTGTTAAATCACACATATCATGGCCACACATTTGAGCCTGGGAGACTAGCTAGATTAGCAGTAGAGCTGGTTGGAAAAGGGGGAAAAAATTTCACTGAGAACTTTTTTTTTTTTTTTCAATTTGAATATTTTGTTCATGAAAATCCAAGCTTTTGGTTAAACAAAAATGCAATTTTCAGTCAATGAAAAATATCCGCAATGATTTCAAAAACAATTTTGGAAAACTGTGCATTAAGTATCACAGGAAGGCTGTGTCTAGACTGGCCAGTTTTTCCGGAAAATCAGCCGCTTTTCCGGAAAAACTTGCCAGCTGTCTACACTGGCCGCTTGGATTTCCGCAAGAACACCGACGATATCATGTAAGATTGTCAATGTTCTTGCGGAAATACTATGCTGCTCCCGTTCGGGCAAAGTCCTTTGCGCAAAAGCTTTTGCGCAAAAGGGGCCAGTGTAGACAGTGCGGTATTGTTTTGTGCAAAAAAGCTCCGATCGCGAAAATGGCGATCGGGGCTTTTTTGCGCACTAAAGCGCGTCTAGATTGGCAGGGACGCTTTTCCGCAAAAAGTGCTTTTGCAGAAAAGCATCCGTGCCAATCTAGACGCTCTTTTCCGCAAATGCTTTTAACGGAAAACTTTTCCGTTAAAAGCATTTGCGGAAAATCATGCCAGTCTAGACGTAGCCGATATGTTTATGGTTTTGACAATTTTTGCAGTGTCATTTTTGAAAAGAGGCCTTTTTGTTTTACCACACAAAATTTTCTTTGAAAAATCTACACCAGTTCTCAGACAGATAGATATTATTTTGTTGAAGGGGATTAATGGAAGCCATCATGTAGGTCTCTTATCTATAGATAATCACGGGCCTCGTTAAAGTTCATGTGCATTCTAACTGCCCTTCTTTCTATCTAAATGGAAGGAGCAATTAAGCCCCTTTATGGAGTAAGATAGCCAGAGACACTAGAAGCTACCACCCAAGGCACTAGCCCCAACAGTGAAGCAGGGCTAAGCTATGTGGTCTGATGCATTTCTCTGGAACTGGTTGAAAATTCACATGCTAGGGGAATTTTTTGGCAAGCTATGAATGTAAGAAGCAGACAGCAAAAGAACCAGTGGTGAATGTGGCCCTGGGAAGTTGCAAAATAGCAGCACCACTTGGTATGCAGGATTATGGAAAGGCAGGCTAAGTAACTATAAGCAAAGACGCTCCGTGCTGTTTGTTCATACTGTGTTCGAGGAAACCGGACTCTGCATACATTCTGTGTAAATAGGATTGCACCAAAGAACATCTCTCACTTATATTATCATTTCTTTAGCTGGGGAACCACTTGCTTAGGCCCCGAATATTGTCTGACCGCACAGGTGAAGGAGACAACCGTTCTGAGGTCAGGGGCAGGGGTGGACGGAAGGAAGATCATAGAACCAGGGTATTGTCATGCGGTGGGAGAACAGGACCCTCAAACTCTACAAGAAGCACAAAGATGGGGAGGGGGGGGCTAGGTGAGCGAGTAGATTAAAAAAACCAGACAATTTGCCAAATGAAAAGGGAAAACTGGTGGAGAAAGAAATGTTGATTTCCAGGTTCAGAGATGATATTAGTGCTAATGGAGAGTACCTATGAAAAGCACTTAGCATCCCTTTAATGGCTCCAAAGGGAATCATTTCAAGTAAACCCCTTACCTTCCCCTCACCACCCCCACACAATGCTGTTGTTGGAAGAGGCGACATGCTGAACTGCAATCAAATTAACAGATTTTGCTCTGCTCAGCCAGGAGCAGAGGTTGGTGAGAGATCCATTACCGGAACGAAATTGATGAGAGGGGGCCAGCGCCGGCCGTGTAGGCCGGGCCTTAATGAAACGACTTGCACGGGTACATGGCAGACCTAGCCATGCAGAGGCACAAATTGATCACCTCGGTGTGACACAGCTGCTCTGCAAATTGCTAGACAATGGGAGGCCGGCCGGCTGCCAGGGTGGGGTGGCATTTAAAGGGGAAGCAGGACACAAGGGACTTCCGAATGCTTCTAGTAACTAAAGGCATCAGTGTGGGAGTAAACATTATTAATTACGGACAGGCGTTCCACTGGGCTGGCAAGGCAGGCACCTGCAAGAGCTAATCCTTACCTGGGAAGAGCAGGGAAGACTTGGAGTGTGAGATGTTCTAACAAGCCTTCAGACTTCCCACCTGCTGCCTATACATTATAAAGCCTCTGAGAGCGGAGACTATTTCGTGGGTCTGTCCTGCCTTTGGCATAATGGTGCTGGGATCTTAATTGTTGCCCAGGTTCCTCTTCTGTTGCTAATAATTCATTCATCATCAGCATTAATAGAAAGTGCTTCCCACTGCAGGCACTGAAAGGGAATTAGAACCCTAGACCTGGAAGGGACCTCGAGAGGTTAAGTCCAGTCCCCTGCCCTCACGGCAGGACTGAGCACTAGCTAGATCATTCCTGATAGATGTCTGTCCAACCTGCTCTTAAACATCTCCAATGAGATTAGGAGCCACCTTCTTGCTTTAGCAGTGCAAAGCCAGCCCAGGGCAGCTGGTGAGAGTGAAGTCCCCATAGTGGATCCCAGTTGAGTTCCTGGGATCCAGACAAGGTAGCACTGGGATGACAGACAAGGTAGCACTGGTCGGCCTCCTGGCTGGAAGTTGCAGCAAAAAGACCAAAGGGTGGATGAGCCCCCAAAATTCACTGTTCTCTATCCCTGCAGCAGGCTGAATGCGGCACAGAAATATCCACCAGCAAACACACCCCGTTGTGTATTCTGATGGTCACATGGAACCCTGCTTCTTTTGTCCTTCTGATTTTCTTGTTGTTCTTCACAACACATTCACAGACCATGAAGGACTCGCTACGAGGGACACAAACACATATTTGTGCAGAGCTCCCCACCAAAAGTGTTCACTCAGCCACCTTCAAGTCTCTGATTTTCCTCCTCCTTTTCATAAAAGCTTTCATTGTCCAATCAGGAAGCAGAACCAGTGACTTAGGTGACTAACCAAATAATACTGCAGATAATGCACTGTCAAAAATGTAGTTGAAATAAAGAACTTGGTCTGATTGGGGGTGCCCTAGATAATTTATTTGATGGATGTTGCTATATTTAAAAAAAAATAGAAAAATAAAGCCCAAAGAGAGGATTTCAGCTTAAAATCTGTCGAGGCAGCTTTTTTTTACAAGTGCTCAAAGTCACTGATAAGAAGCGCACACCTTAAAATTGCCTTTGTTTTGATAGGGTTATTCTTTTGGTTTGGTTGTTATGCTCCCACAATATAAGAACTAGGGGTCACCAAATTAAATTAATAGGCAGCAGGTTTAAAACAAACAAAAGGAAGTTTTTCTTCACTCAGCGCACAGTCAACCTGTGGAACTCCTTGCTAGAGGATGTGGTGAAGGCTAGAATTTTAACAGGGTTCAAAAAAGATTCATGGAGGTTAGGTCCATCAATGGCTATTAGCCAGGATGGGTAGGAATGGTGTCCCTAACCTCTGTTTCTCTGGAAGTGGGTGACAGGGGAGGACCACATGGGGATTACCTGTTGTGATCCCTCCTTCTGGGGCTTATGGTATTGGCCACTGTCGGCAGACAGGATACTGGGCTAGATGGACCTTTAGTCTGATCCAGTATGGCTGTTCTTATGTTCTTATGTTCCATGTCTTCCTAAAACCTTAAAAAATACATTTTCCCTACCAGATCTTTCTTTGTCTCTCTGCTACATAAGAATGTCTGCCCCTCCAATTACTCACAGGCTTTTTTGTCAGTTTCAATTTGGCCCTAGCTTTAAGCCTGTGAAAGTGTTTCTTTGATTTTCCCCCCCAAGATTCCACAAGTTTAAATACAGTAATCAAAGCAAACAGTTGCTTCATTGTGCTAGTGCGTGAAAACCTGCCAAGAAAACTTAAGTGGGAGCGGACTAGCAACAAAGGGGAAAATAATTCATCTAATTTCATTGTTGTAGCTGAGAGGAATGTAAAAAGTGCATATAATTAGAGCAAACTCTATTAGATTTTGACATTTCTTTCCATTCTAATCAGCCATATATTGTTTCTAATGTAGGTAAGAAGGCTTGGAGAAAAAGTTCAAACTAACACTTGGCTCCTAAATGGCTTGGTTGCTTTTGAAAACTTGATCCTTCCGGAGGGGGAGTTTAAAGTATATTTACCCTGACAGTGTCTCTTTAAGAATGCCAACTAGACCCACACCCTGCTCCCACTGAGGACTATGGTGAAACTCCCTGGGCGCAGGATTCAGCTCCAACATCCCAATGGACGGCTTCACTACTTGTAGTCTGGGATGTCCTGGAGGTTCTCCAAGTCACTGGCCATAAAGAATGGATGTGAGAGGCTGAGCTGTAGTTACAGCAAAAGGAGGAGGGTAGCAGCAAGCCATGGACCTACAGTATCCCTGGTTACAATCTGGCTGATACACAGAGCATATAGGAAGCGACTGTTCTCCTCATGCATAGAATCCTAGAACACTAGAACTAGAAGGGACCTAGAGAGAGGTCAGGTCCAGTCCCCTGTCCTCATGGCAGGACCCAGCACTGCCTAGACCATCCCTGACAGGTGTCTGTCCAACCTGCTCTGAAATATCTCCAGGGATGGAGATTCCACAACCCTCCTAGGCAACTTATTCCAGTGTTTAACCCCCCTGACCGCTAGGAAGTTTTTCCTAATGTCCAACCTAAACCTCCCTTGCTGCAGTTTAAGCCCATTGCTTCTTGTCCTGTCCTCAGAGGCCAAGGAGAACAATTTTTTTCTCCCTCCTCCTTGTGACACCCTTTTAGATACCTGAAAACTGCTCTCACGTCCCCTCTCAGTCTTCTCTTTTTCCAAACTAAACAAGCCCAATTCCTTCAGCCTTCCCTCATAGCTCATGTTCTCTAGGCCTTTCTTCATTCTTGTTGCTCTTCTCCGGACCTTCTCCAATTTCTCCAATGGGCTGTAGCTGGCCCATGTAGACTAGCATCCTGGCTCACTCTGCTCCATGGCACGGACAATAACTGCCACGTAGCAGGGCACCAGCTAGTAGGCTCCGCTTCCAGCGGCTGTCACATGGGTGAGGGCAGGGGCCATCTTCTAGAAGAAGGTGACAGAGAAGCGTGTCTCTGATTGTAATCACCAAGAGGTAGACGCCCTGAGCTGACCAGGCACAGGATTGGAAGGGGCCTCCTGAGTCACTTTGTCCAATCCCCGGCTGTCCCTCCTATTACATAATCCCATTCATAACAGACGCAGGTCCCATCCTCTCTCCATGAACCAATCACCACAGGGCAGCATATTACAAACAAGTCACACTCTTGTGCCCAGGCTTTCGCACACCTCGTACGAAGGGTGTGTCTACACTGCAGCCAAAGGGGTGACTTGGATCTAGCTAGCTTCCATAGCAACAGCCATGCAGCCACGGTAGCATGGGCTACTCCTGGAGTATGTATACATGGTTCCTGGTTGGCTTTGCTGCTGGTTATTGGAGCTAGCTGGGTCCAGAGGAATGCAGGAGTGTCTCCATGCCTGCTTGCATGCAGCTAGATGCCATGTTTCCAGTTCTGGCCATGTGGGTGAGGAACCTTTTTTGGGTGGGAGGCCGCTGACCCACAGAAAAATCAGTCGGAGGCCGCACACAAGTGAGAAGCAAAAAACAAAACCACAAACTCTCACTGATGTGGGCCCCGACTGAGGAGCAGAAAGACCCTCCCCCCAGCCCCCTCACACACCAGAGCATAGGGAGGTCTGGGCTAGTAGATTTTGTGTGCTCCAGCCCCACAGGGGGACGGCCGAGGGGGAGGGCTGGAGCATCAGAACAGGCTACCCAATGCCGGGGGTAACCCCGAGACTTGGGGGCCTAATCCAGGCAAACCGGGGGCCACATCCAGCCCCTGGGCCTTAGGTTCCCTACCCCTGGATTATAAGGACCTTGGTTGCGGCACTCCTCCTACTGGATGGAGGGTCCCTCGACCATACCCAAAGCCCGTTGGGCATCCGCGGGACGTTAGCATTGGCTGTTGGTTAGGGCTTTATTTCCGGGTGGCGGAGGGAAGCGATTGAAATAAAAACGAATCCAGTTTATATTTAGAATCCGGAGGATGTTTCTGCATCAGATTATGACAGATTTAAGTAGGTCAGACTGGAGACCTAAGATACTGGAGTCCCCTTCAAAGGCATCAATCCGTCACTTATTATTCCAGTCACTTTCTTCATACTCTGCCTTCCATTTGCAGCCATGTCCCTCCGTCTTTTTTGTAGGAGGTTGTCTCTCGTCATGCTTCCTGACACTTGTCCCTTTCATGTGGTGTGTCCTGGTTCCTCCTTCCCCAGTGCTTGGAATTCCTTTTGGGGGGGAGAGGGAGAGTTGAGGTGCAAACAAAGGAAGCTTTGGCTTTATCAATCGCACACTGCTGGCTGTCTCCTTGGTCTGTGTGCTTCCTTTCTGGCTGGCTCTCTGTTTTCTGCATACAGCACCTTTAAATGTGGAAGTGTTTGTTCTCCTGCCTCCTGTAGGGGTGAAGCTGGGAAACAGTGGTCAGTTTGTGTCTCAGTTCAGATGCAGAGTGAGTCCCACACACTATGCGCTCTCATGGAGGCATTACATTTGTTCTTTCTTGGCTAGTTTTCCAGAATCTTAATTCAGGACTCTTTAAATTAAAAAAAAATAGGTGTTTGATTCTTTGCGTATGGGGAAAACCAGAAGCCCAGTTCTCTCATTCTGTTCTCTGCAAAATCAAGTCTCAATCTGTCTCCAAAATCTCTACACAACTCTCTTTTGCCTCATGAGCCCAAATCCTCCATGGTGCACTCTGTAGCTTTCTCCTCTCCCTGTGCACTCTGGGCATGGTTGCACATGAGATTACGACCGTGATACTATCTCCATGTTTTGTTCGTCTCTAAGATGCTGCACGACAATTCAAAACTAGGATGGATAGTAAGGATGTATCTACCCTGCAGGGCTTAACTCGAAATAAACTACGCAAATTGAGCTGTGTCAATTGCATAGCTTATTTTGAAATAGAGCACTCCTCCTCCGACTTCCCTTATTCCTCGTACAATGAGGGTTACAGGAGTCAGAGTAAGAAGTCCTTCAGCTTGCCAGTATTTTGACACTGTTTCGAAATAACTGCCTGCTGTGTAGAAGCGGACTAAATTATTTTGGAATAGCGCTAGTTATTTCGAAATAGTGTTGCAGTGTAGACGTACCCTTAACGGGGCATGTAGAAAAACCTCTGAAAGTTCAGGGGTTTGGCTTGGAGGAGGCTTGATGCCACATGCTGTTGATTTCTTGCCCCCTCCCCCCCCGGCCCGCAAAAGCAGGGGAGCATGTTTGAAGTAGCACCACTGATTTCAGTGGGATTACTCAGGCACTTGTGTTTCGGGAGATCAGCGGGGGGTTGGTTGGCCCCACGCTGCCATGCAAATGGTACAAAGCTTTGGCAAGTGTGAGCTTTCCAGCTTGTGGCTGGGCCTGGAGAGGGGCCTTTCTGGACGGATTGTGGCCATGCTGGGCACCAGTGGAAAATGTAGCAAAGTGGATCTGAGGTTTTTGGACCTCTGAGTTGATCGTGGTCAGGTGCAGCTTGAGTTCTGGGGGGAAACTGGAGTTCACATGCTCCTCCCTCCTTCCCATTCAACACCACCACTGACTGGTATTCCGGAGCACAACTCGGGGGCATGCAGAACAGGCCCACAGCCTCAGGGGGCCCAATCCAGAGAGGCCGGGGGACTGGGACGCTCTGCTGCAGCTGCTCCCAGCTGGGTGCCCAGGGCTGTCCTGCTGGCTGGGGGTGTACGCCCCTTTCCCCCACTAGTTTACCCCAACCCCTATACACCCCCATGCCCTTTGGGGGGGAAGGGGCTGCTGCCGCGTGTACCCAGAACTCTGCTGCTCTTCCCTTCCCCTTGGGAGCAGGGAGCAAGGGGCAAGTGTGCAGTGTGTGAGTCTTCCTCTGGCTCCCAGCTGCCCAGGGGAGGGACCGAGGATGCTTCTCACAAGCTGCATATTTCTCCTGGCTCCCTGATCATCAGAAGAAGGGCAGCAGCACGGGGCTGCAGCCCCCATGCCCTCCCAAAATGGCAACCTTGCCCCCACATTCACCCCCACACTCCCAGCCTCGTGCCATGAGCCCCCCACACCCCTAGCCCCTGCCCTGATTCCTGCACCCCTGCACCACCCCAGCCCCAGATCCCTGCCTTTATTCCTGAACCCCCAAACTCACCTGCCCTGACCCCCACATCCTCAGCCCCTTGCCCTGAGCCCTCACCTCTGGCCCCATTCTCGGATTCCTGCACCCCCCACATCTCCCACCCTGAACCCCCAAAGACCCCTGCCCTGAGCACCCCACACTTCACCCCACATTTAAATTTCTTACAGGTATTTTCCTATCACACCCCCTGACCCCCTGCATTGAGTGCCCGCGAAGGGGTTCAATATGACAGTACCCGAAAGAAACTTTCACCCCTGTGAAATACTAGGCACAATTAAAACAACACAAGCTCATTGAATCGCTCTTTAATACACAGAGAAGATGGGGTCAAATAATTAACGTTAGCTAAGCCAAAAGGAGCCATGAGAAGGGGGGGCAAAGTCATATCTTGCATGGCCCCTCCAGAACAGCTAGTTGCACCCTGACAATACTTGTTTATTGTCTTATCTGTAGATTAATTGGTGTCCCTCCCCCACCCACTGCTGGGAGGTTTTTCTGACACAAGGGAACTCAGATCCTTGTCTTTGAAGGTTCTGGTGGGTGCTACCCTGCTGTCTGCATGCGATGACTCAGGACATTTGCATCTCTTTGTCCCTAAGAAAGCGGCACCTCACTGCTGCCTGGAGGGGGGAGGCAGAATTCCCTTGATCTCTTTTTTTGGGAGGCGGTGCGTGCATGCAGGGATGCAGAGCTGCTGGGCTGGCGTCACAGCTGGCTTCCTTTGGGTTGGGAGTCTGTCAGGGACTGGGACTGCTGGTTGTGCGCTGGCGTGGCAGCCTGGGAGCAGGAAGGCCCCTTCTCCCAGATCTGCAATGGCAGGGCAAGTCCCCGCAATTCTCTGCCGTGCACCTCAGCCCCACCCCCGGAGGTCCCACCCCCAGGGTTCCAGAGGAGTCAGACTTCCTGGGTAGCGCTGAGAGAGTTCCTGCCCCCACAAAAGTCTTCCCAGTCTGCAGAGGGGCAAACCTTTTCTGTGGAAAATAAGAGTGAGCCTGGGACGGGGCACAGTCACCGACGTCCCCTTGGGATTGTTCCCTGGTGTGACACCTGCCTTCTTGTTCTATGGGGCTCCCCCCACCCTGTCTTGCTGGGCCAGATCCTCTGGTCTCCCCTAGACAAGGCACAATGTTGGGGTAACCTCCCTCCTCCTCATGGGCAGTGGGTGAAGACAGGGATGGGGGAGGCAAGCCCCCAGCCCCATCCCATCTGCCAAGGCTCCACCTCCCATGGGAACCAAGCCACCTCCCTGACCTCTCCAAACCATGGGGAGGTGGAGCAACGCACCACATCCCCACCCCTACCCCTGAGCACTGGGAGGGCAGGCAGTGCATGGCCCCAGCATGGGCAGCTGCTGGAGGCAGTAACACTCTACCCCCCCGTATACCGAAAGTCGGCGTTCTGGGAGTGGAGTGTGGCCAGGGCCAGGCTGGCGGTTTGGGAAGGCAACGCCTTCCCCTGCCTAGCATACCCACCCCCCATGCTCCCCCTGCAGAGCAATACAGACACTGAACCACGCCCCCTCTGGGAGGATGCAGATCTAGGGTACAGCGCCCAGGAAACCACCCCCAAAAGGGATCAAACCCCCAAATAAATCTCTTTCCCTGTGTAAAAGTTTGACGCAGGGGAAGCTCATGAGGCTGTTCACCCTTTTTATCAATGAAAAAGAGAGAGATGCACTCTGGTTGTCTCCCCTCCCCCCAGATAACAATGACTCACACTGGGCCTGATAGAAAACAAAAGTGTTTTTATGAAATACAGACACTAGGAATAAAGTGGTTGCAAGTCAAAACAGACAGATCAAAGTAAGTGAGTAAATTAAAATGAAAAGAAAATGCATGGCTAGTCCTAATCCACTAAGAAACATATTGCAGGCAGATTCTTACCCTAAAGAGCTGTTCTTATTTCAGGTATAATTATCAAGTCAGAGACAAACTCTTTTTCTCTGGCTTAGGTCTCCAGCCCTCTGTATCCTTTTCGAGTGTCCCAGGCCAGCCGAGGACAAAGGGCTGATGGCTTCCTGTTGCTTAAATAGACTCTCCCCCAGGGCAGGAATCTTTTGTTTGACATCCCTCCTTCTGTGGAAAAATGCCTGTTCAAAAATGGATCCCAGGATCAGGTGGCATGGTCACATGTTTTCCTAGGACCAATCACCTTCTAGACTTAAAGGGCAAACAAGGCTGTTTAGAACTTGTTAAGTTGATCACCACATCGTTAAGGCTTCCAGGGGGCACCAGTAATGACTCTCATTAGCACGTTTAAAATTATAAACAGTCTCATACTTCATATTTTTGTAACTTCACATACAAGAATGATACATGCCCAGAATAAGATATACAGATCCAGCCAACTGTGACATTACCATTGATAGGTTGCGTGAGGTATTTATCCAAAGCATCTCCGAGTCATGCATATTCAGAAGCAAATTTTCATAATGCATGGGGAGGGAACCGTCATAGCATGGCCAATAGGCCAGCGCCCAGGCTGCTTACCTGGGATGTCAGGACCTCAGCTGCCAGTCTCTGCTCTGCCTTGAATCCTACCTGAGTGCCTTACCCCCCTTGTGATGGACAGGAGGAGTGCTGGCCAGTACCAAGTGACTAAGGGGTTAAATTCAGGTAGCTAGCAAGGGTGTTGGAAGGGGGCCAGAGGAACCAATGGGGAAACAGTGCTGAAATTTGGATTGGATATAGATAGCTGGTCTGCTCCTCCTTTGGGGGGATTTCTAAGAAAAGGGCTGGAGAGAGCAGATGCAGGGATCAGAATACCATGCCTCTGAGAAATACTGGACAGGGGAGTGAACTGGACTTTGAAGTACAGATTAGCACGGATCGTGAGTAGAGGGGAAAGTGGATCTAGTTGCAATCGGGGTATTTTTTCTGTATGTTGGTTGTTTGATTTAAACTTCTCTGTGTGAATCCATGCCTTCCCTCCCCCATGCACTAAGAGCTGTTCCCAGAGATGTTCTCTGGGGTTTAATTGGTTTTACTTAGTTGCTCTGTACACCTAGCAATCAAGTCTATCCTTTGTTTGTTAACAAAAATCACTTTAAGGTGATGATTTGATTCTTGTGTCCTGGAAAGAACACAAGAGGGGTCTGTGTGTGTATTTGCCTGCCTAAGACTGGGCGGTCAGCTACCAGAGACTGCCGCTTGTTTCTCGCTTTTCTTTTTTCAAGTTCTTTTGGGGCAAAAGAGCTTGGGGAACCCCCGAGGAAGGAATTCAAGCATTCCCTCCTGGTTTTTAGGGTGAAATCACTTGATGGTGGCAGCTGTTTGTTTGTTTGTTTCAGAGCCATCTGTGACTCTGGGGAGTTTTTTTGGAAGCAGAGTTTATAGAGGCAAAGTATTTAGGGTATTTGCAGGCCCCCACCTTCTGCACCCCCGGCACCAGAGTGGGGAACAGACCTGACCCCGCTCCCCCAGGCTGTTGGCTGTTCTGGGCTGGTCCTCCCTGGAGCCACAAATGTTTCAGTGCTAGCCAAAGTGATGGAAAGTGTTGGTGTCATCAACAACTCCCCGGCAGCTCCATGCCTGACTTCTCTCCTGGGAGAGCTGGCATGAGGGCCAAAGAGAGTTAACCGAGCTGGGCTGCTAGGAACTGGGCTCAGCTTCTCTCAGTGGCTACTAGCCATCATCGGAAGACAGCCAATGCGATTTGCTGTTAGCCTGGGCCAGGTTTGAAGCAGACGCCTCTGAATTGTGCTACTGATCCTGACCCTCGGGGGACTGGCGGGGGCCGGGGTTCCTCCGACCACTGTCTGGGCATGAGCGTGCAGGTGTTGTGTACATGCAATGCGACCTCTTAGGAGCGGCAGTGGGGAAACAGTTTGTCCCGGGCCCGGGAGGTTGGAGAGGGCACATAGCCATGGAGCATGCGAGGGGAGCACCTGGAGGGGCGGGCAGCGTGTGCTCAGGCTTAGCCAGCGTGTCTATCTCCAGGCACGAAACCCAGCGAGGAGGGAAACCCAAACCTGCTGATGTCAGCTGCCTGCCCTGCCTCGCGCTCGCCCGCGGGGGCATCCAGCCTCGGTCAGAATATGCACATCCAGGGCCAGGCCATGGGTCCCCAGCCGCCTCAGCTTCCTCCAAGTGGCAGCTGTCACCGCCGAGCGGCACGCGCATCCGAGCGAGCGGGTAACACCAGCCGGCAGGTCCGCTCGGCCGTGCTCCCAAACCTACTCATTGTCAGAGCCCGTTAGCCTCACCGGCATCACTGTTCATGGGCCTAGGGGGACTAGGCGCCTGGGCAGAGCCGAGCTCCAAGGGATTTTCAGAAGAGCCTAACAGACTTAGGTGCCTAAATCCCTTAGGCGTCTTTGAAAACTTCCCCCTCCCAGCCGGAGGCAAACGCCATGTGGCTCTAACTGCCTCGCTCCTTGTTAATCGCTCAGTTCTGCCGGGCCTCGCACGGGCTGGTCTGCGGAGCCTTTGAAGATTATTCCCCTTCAGTTTCCGGAAGAGATTTCAGCCTCCTCTTGTATCTTTTCATTTCACCTCCTTCAAACATGCCCGCCTGATCCCCCCACCCGCCTGACTGAACAGCGCTGCGCAAGCTTAAGCCCGGAGCTTAGCGAGCATTAGGGGAAGATCTCTCCTTTTTGGCGTGGGCAATTACCAGATCCTAGCAACGCCGCCCCTGCTACATTAGAGGAGGGCGACCAGGGGAGGAGGGGCGCTTGGGCCCCTCTGATTTTCTGAGTGTGAAAGCGAGAGGGCGCCGAGTGTGGCAAAGCTGCAGCTCCCCACATCCGCGCCTTTGTACTTCAAACGCCGGCGGGCCGCTTGGAGCAGCCGCTGGCGGAGGGGTGGGGAGAAAAGAGAGCGAAGAGCCACGGGGCCAGCAGAGCAGGAAGGCCTCTGCCGGGAGCATAGGTGTACGCCCCTGTCACCCAGGAAACGGGCGGGTTTGGAGCAAAGGTCCCTACCTGTCCAGCTCTGGGGACCCATCTGGGGACAAAGGCGGGGCAGCAGAGGGGGCAGTTTACAGGGACATGCTGTACACCGAGAAATCTCCCATGAGATATTGACCTAGGTCACTAAGCTGTGACAGGAAAGAGGGCCCCTAGGTCCTCAGCGATTCCAAAGGGCCCCGTGACTCTCGACTGCCACTGCAGCTACCGTGGCCATTGGAGTGCCACGAACACGCCCCGGGCAGCGCTAAAGGCGAACGAGGCTGTGGCGCAGCACGCGGCATTGAAGGCCGGCTGCCCCAGCCCCGCCCCTTGCACCCCAGGCCCCACCCCCTTGGGAAGCACGGAGCCGGCCCCCTCCCGCACCTTGCCCAGGGGCCCACCAAGTCTGTCAGCCCCCCTGTGGTGCTGAGGGAAGGGGGAGCTGTCTCAACGTTCTGGGCTCTTCAAAGAGAGAAGAGGCTGCTGCCAGATCCCAGCGTGGGCTCTCACCACGCCCGCCCGGGAGGAAGGGGGACTATGGGGGTGTAAGTCTGTGGGGGGAGGAGGGAGCTGGGATTCCCTCCCCCTTGGTTAAACCCTGAGCTTGGCTCCGGGCATTCGCTCGCCCTGCAGGCTCTGCCCACCCTGCCCGCAAGCATAGCCATGAGCACCCTCGGGCCAGACTCCAGTGGGGGGTAGAATGTGCCTCTCCTCCATGGCCGGGCAAAGCTGGGGCGCTTGCTTTTTGCAAAACCCTGCTCAACGCAGGACGGGGGGGGGGGTCAGAGCCAGTTCTCATAAGCCCCACTCTTGATTCATGACACTGCTTTGCATGCCCTGAGAGAGGCCCCAGGCAACGCCGCCTGCTCCCAAGATAGACTCTCTGGGGGAGGGACTGTCGTCTTCTTCTGTAGTTGTACAGCACCTAGCACCCTGGGTCCTGTTCCATGATTACTCCTAGAGGCTACCCCTGGTCCTACCAATCCTGTGGTTGAAGAATTACGGTCCCCACTTATCGTGGGCTCCCGCCATTTCTAAGAGAAGAAAAATCCCCTTCTCTGAACCAAAGCGAGCTGGGCAGTCTCCGGAGGGAGCAAAGCAGAGGTGTGGAAAAGACACAGCAGATAGTCAGAGAACTAACCCCAGCAAAGACTCCATGGCAGTGGTAGGGAGAGCTTGGATGAAAAGGGGGCATCTCTTAGCTTTGAACAGTGGACGGCTGTGGGGTCGCTCTCTTTGGGGGGCTGTGCAGAGAGGTCTCTTGAGAGAGGCTCACGCTGCGAAAAGCTAGATCCCAGTCGAAGCCGCATTTTCAACCCCTGCTTTTGCATCGTCGGGGAGAGGCGACTCAAGCGAATGGCTTTCCGGTGGCTCGGAGAGCAGGGAGTTTCTAACGTTCCTGGAGTGATGCCAGCTGAGGCTTTTGGTCCAACTAATGAAACTGCCCGGTAGCCCCGTGAAGCAGGTAAGTCCTATTCTCTCCACTTTCCAGATGGGCAGTTGAGATGGAAAAGCAAAGTGATTTAGGTTCCCTGTGCTAGAGCCAGGATCAGAATTTGGGATTCTTTGAATTCCCCGGTTCCTCCGGACCCCAGTTGCTGGATCAGGAAGCCACGCCTGCCTGCACAAAGGCGAACGGACCTACCCAACTTTTTTGTTTCTCTTTACCCAGAACTCCTCGAGTTAAACCCTTGATTGTTAAAACCTTGTGGCTCTTGAGGCTTGAGAATATGCTGCCTCAGAGATCCAATGCAGGCGAGAGAGCTGTGCTCAGTAACCAGATATAAATGCCAGCACAGGTGGCTGGGTGTTGTCTTATATTGGCGGCGCCAGTACGCACGCACACACATATGCACATGCACACACGCATGCACACACACACACGTGTCCTGATTTCTCATGCTTGCTGTCTGGTCCCCCTAAGCTAGCCCCCCCCCTTCCCTTCTCCTATTTATTTCGAGTTTTCTTATCCCCTAGTCATAACTCCAGTCATCTGAAGAAGTGGGCTGAGCCCACGAAAGCTCATGATACCATCGACATGTTTTGTTACTCTATAAAGTGCTACCAGACCATTTGCTTGCTGTTTTTTTCTGTAACAGACTAACTCGGCTACCCCCTGAAGCTTCTGACACAGATGAGCAGGAAAGTTGCTTACTACTGAATACACATCGAAGTCACTGAAATCCCCACGTCTCAGGGCAGACACGCCTCTGGGGATTAATAATGAGAGAGCTGCAATGCCTCACTGGCTTGCGATGTGGAATCCAGCCCAGGTCAGTAGCCCCAGAGTGCCGGGGGCCCGGAGCTGAGTGCTGTAATCCTGTGAGACCTCACAAGCGACATAGGCCCTGGCAGGGTGAGCGCTTAGATAGGAGACGTGTAAGGCAGTTGTGTTGGTGAATGGGTAAGTGGCACTCTGCAGTCTGAGTCGGTGCTGGACTAACTGGGGATAGGGAGCTTATTTTGCGGCAGGCAAGAGTAACAGAAGCTCCTTGAATGTAAGGACAACCAGCACTCAAACTGTCACTCCCCTTCCCCATGCCTCCTTTTCCACAAAGGCCCCATTCCCATGTTGCCTCTTTTCCCCTTTACTCTGCCCCCTGCTTGCTCCTTTCCACCCATTATTCGCCCTTACATCCAGTAACCCCCATTCCGCAGCCCCCAGCCACAGGTGCCTTCCTCTGAAAGAACTAGATCTGGAACAAGGGCCGTCCTTACCCATGTGCAGAATATGCAGCTGCGTAGGGCACCTGAAAATTTGGGGCACCCCTGGGTCTTAATGTCCACCCACCTGCCTCATCCTACCCCTGCTCTATGGTGCTGCTTCCTCCGGAGAGGAGCTAGTGAACTTGCAAGTGCAAACGCCTACCAGAGCAATTCGCAGAATGTGGATCTTGGGAAAGAGCCATTCAAGGCGTAATGAAGCCATTTACCAGGCATTTGCCAACCCCACGTATATCCGGTGAATTTCTGAATTCACTGTGTGAGTTGACAGGCCCGTAGTTTAAAGTTTGCTTTGAAGCTGTTTCATTACTGTGTTGCTGAAGATCATAACATCCCAGCTGTAAAATATTGGCATTGTCCCCGGCTGCCACTGGGCATAGGAGGCACCAGGTTAATTGTACTGCATAGGGCCCCGTAAATCCTAAGGACGGCTCTGTCTGGAACGTCCATAGTCATTCACGAACCCTCATAAGAGGTGCCACGTTGGTGACCCCAAATCCCAGCCAACCGCCAGGTGTTTCATGAGACAAGGCGGGTGAGGTAATATCTGTTATTGGACCAACTGCTGTTGGTGAGAGAGATGAGTTTCCGAGCTTGTCCATCTATCTCAGTTCCCCCTGAAGGTTCAGTGAGGACACAGGCGGCAGGCAGGCAGCCACAAAGCGGAAGTGTTCCACCCCAGAAGGAGCTGCATTCCGGTAAGAGCCGAAGAGCTCGCTTCCTCCGCTGTGGTTTGCATAGCCAGCGCAGTGCTCTGGAATTCTCCCAGGGAGAAAGCCAGCGCATGCATGTTCTGTAGGATTATTAATATCATTCCAGCATCTAATGGCTGCCCAATGACCTGTATGATACAATCGGAGAGGCAGAAACGAGTTAGTATTCTTAGACCAGCCAGTGCACAGCACAAAATCACCACCACAGCTGGCCACAGCAGGCGTGTTAGCAGCCTCAGCAGACGCGCCAGACTGAATGGGCCAGGGAAACGGCACTTCCTTCTCAGCCTAAGACAGGACCCCTCTTGAGCGAGACAGAGACACACTGGCAGGGCCCCGTGGGGGACACTTACTCTGCCTTCGGGTGACTAAGGTGAGCAGGGAGGGGATGGAGGAAGACAAATAGAAGGGCTGTAAGGAAAGAAGCAGTGGGGATGAAATGTGTCCCCATCACAAAATAAATGCCCTGCCGTGGACAGCCCCTGGTTTATGGCAGACCAGATATTGGTGGGTCCTTTTATCCTTACTACAGATCACGGGTTCCCCTTTAGTTCGAAAAAGATATTACATGTCCGGGGGTGAGGAATGTGTTTTTCTCTAGTGCGTATACTGGAAGACTTACCCAGCATTTCCCGGGTTCATCGGGGTAGGGAGCTGGCTATATGGGTGGGGTATGAGTGCAGGAGTCAGGGCAGGGGCTTGGGAATGTGGGTGGCCATGCAGGAGGCTAGGGTTGGGTGTGTGAGAGGGTTGGGGGCGAGGAGGGGCTCAGGGCGGGGGGTCCCATCCAGCACGGGCCTTTTCTCTCCCCTCAGCTCTCCCTCCGGCCTCTAGGGACCTTTTTTTCTCCCCCAACCCTTCCAGAGCTGTAGCCAAGGGCAGGGGGAGAGAGGGTTTGGGGCAGAGGGGCTCCTTACCTGCTGTGCTGGCAAGCAAGATGGTGGAGCCCAGCCCTGCTGGCCACTCCCTCGGCAGTGCGGCTGCCCCCAGTGGACCCTCTGCAGGAAAGATCTCCCCTGCCAGCTCACTGCCCCTGGTGGCCACTCTCATATCACGTCCCTCCGAACAGCAGCCCCTCCCTTTGCATGTTATGGAAAACAGTCCTTTTCCTGGGGCTTCCGGTTGTCCTGGCACAACCACACCCTGACTTTGCTTTAAGTTAGGAGACGAAGAAGCTGCAAACCAAGTTTGGTGGTCCTTGCTCTTACCATTTAGAAGGAATTCTTGAACAAATGGGCTCACAGACAGATACCCGGACAGACAGACAAATCTCTAAAACGTGTATATAGATACAACATTTCCCATACAATATAGTATATCCACAATCCCAAATATATACAATATGACTCCCTGGTGAAAATAAATTAGCATTCAGATCTTCAGACTCACCCGTCCCTATATAAGCCCTACGGCATGTTTTCTTTCAAGTGCCTCATGTCTAACTGATATTTTGCAAAAATGACGAGGAGTCCTATGGCACGTTGGAGACTAACGGATTGATTCGGGCATCCACGTTCGTGGGCAAAAACCACTTTGTCAGCTGCATCCACGGGACTCTGTTGTTTTCATAGATACAGACTAACACGGCTCCCCCTCCGAGACTGAAATTTCTGTGTCCACCGCTGGTCTCTTCCTTTCGTATATTGACCCAGCCAAGTTAACCCTTTAAAATCTGAGCAGGGGAAGATCCAGAAAAGCAAATCTGTAACGAAGGGCTTGGCTATATGGGGTGTGTGTGCAGGGTGGGGGGGGGTCCCATCCAGCACAGGCCTAAGAGCGGCCTTGCTCGTCCGCCCCTCTTCATCCTCCTTCGGTGACTTTCCCTGTTACGTTTGCTCAGCTTACAAGTCGAAACAAAATCTTTCGGCCTGTCAGCACCGCAAGCTCCACCTGGCACCTGCAAATCAAGCTGTGTCCTGTTTGCTTCAGACGCCATCGCCAGCCGCAGAGTGCCCCACTGGAGGGGTGAGTGATAAGCCGGGATGCAGCATCTGCCACCATGCAGGGGCTTTCCAGCAAGCGCACGAGATACTAACGGCCTGCGAGGTTAGACAAAGGTCCCGACGGGGCGAACAGATTCTGCCATTGTAGGCTGTTCTGTGCCTCAGAAACGAGGTTTGGCAAGCCAGATTCGCCTCTGGTTTACACCAGCTCTGCCCCGGTCCCCTGACTGGGCGTGACTCCAGTTTACACTGGTGTGAGAGGAGGCCTGAGGGCCGAAAGGGAAGCGGCTACTCTAGGAACTGTGCAGACTTTCAGCACGTGGATTAGAACCTGGTTTGCTCCCACAGGGAGCGCAGGCCAAGATGCCACAACTAGCCCCCATTCGTGGCCAAACGGGCCAGAGGATACTCAGCTTCCAGTGCAAGGCTGCCACCCAAAGCCCAAGAGCAGGGGCCCCACAGGAAGGCCAGAGCCCCTAGTAATGCTTCCAGCCGACAGAAAACCCAGAGCAGCGGGGGGAGGGGCCAGGGCCAGCCTTCCCCAAGCAGCACTGCAAATTCACCTCAGTCCGGACCACTGGCCCCTCTGCAGTTCCAGTTCTGGGACACAACCCAGACACAGCCCCTCCCGCCTGACCGGCAGCCACCTCTGGGCATGCCAGTCCCAGAGTCCCCATTCTGCCCTGCGATGCACCCAAGTCCCGACCGGCTCTCCCAGGCCGGCAGCTGCCACCTAGCTCAGCCAGCACCCCTGGTTTGCAACACTGGCTGATATTCCATCGGGCGGCTTCCACACCCCACGCATCCGCCAGTGCCAGGGACCTGCTTTCTCTGGGAGTGTGGGCTCCTCTGGCCTGGGCCCCGATTCTTCCCACTGTTGCTCCTGAGTAATTTAACACAGAGTGTCTCTATTCAGCCCCTCTGCAGGTAGAGCCCAACCTGCTGAGTTGTACTGATGAGCACAGCATGAAGGACCAGGCAACCAGCCCTGGGAATCAAAGGTGCATGAACCTTCTGCGCTTGCCTCAGTTATAAACTCTGACCAAGGGGCCTCACGTGCCATAAACTGAGCCGAGAGTCAGCGTGTTGCATTGATCATGCCTGTGCACGCAGGTCGGAGACATGGCCCCCCTCCCGGTAACCTCGTTCAGCCTGGCAGCCTCTAGTACCCATGGCATTGCCACTGCCTGTTGTTTTACAAATACGAGTGATCCTGCAGCGCCTTAGAGACTAACAATATCTGTAGATAGTATCGTGAGCTTTTGTGGGTACAACCCACTTCCTCAGATGGCCAGCAGGCCTAGCAGTGATCTCAGCACACCAGCTGTCTCACCACGGTGACGGTTTTGTTGGCCCCCTGGCAAAGGAGAGATGTAAGGAGGTGAGACATGATACCTGGAGATCTGGGCTGCTCTGGGAGGCAAAACCTGGGTTTCTGAATGGTCTTGAGAGGGCAGGATCCCAACGGCATGAGACGGACACTGGGAATGCCCCTAGACCCGGCCCTCACCCCGGAGCCAGGCTGCACCTTGAGATGTTCACCCCACGGAGGGGCCAATGACCGGTGATGCTTTCTAGCACATTGGCACCCACAATGCACTGGGTGTGAGGCCGCCTCCTCTGCCCTGTCCTGCGCCTTGCTGGCCTTGGCTCCTGGCACGTTTTTGCTCGCGGCTGCCTGGAACAAAAGAGCGCATGTAGTTTTAAGCTGCGATGTGATTAACGAGCAGCGACCTTGTCATGTCTCGTTAGGTGAAGGAGGAGCGCGAGAGCTTTACACAAGTTAATGAATTCCACTTTCCTCCTTCCCAAAAGCTTCTGCGTGGCAACGCGGTGACACGCAAATCGGCATTTCCCTTTGATTTCTGGATACAGCCTTTGTCAGCAAAGCAGATGAACTTTTTTCCCCCCTTTTTCCATGGGAGCAAGAAGAAGCAGTTAATCCTTGCCCTGCTGGGAAGGAGGCGGCCCTCCCCAAGCCCTGGCACTGAAAGAGAGGGAGCTAGGACCCTGAGTGAAACTGGGAGCATCTTTCTCTTCCCTGCCAGTCTCCGGCTCGCTGGCTCTGCTCCTCTCCTGCCAAGGAGTAGGAGAAGAAATGCCCAACTTTGACCCTTCTTTCCAAAAAGACCAGAGAGGAAGGCTCAAAAGCCAGTGGGAGGGAGGGAAGGAGGGCTTGGGAGGGGTGGAGAGAGAAGCCCAGAAGGAAGAAATAGAGAGAGAGAAGCAGCAAAAAGCAGGGGACGAAAGAGAAGAGGTTTTCAGTATTCCAGCCTGCAATAGCAACCGGTGGGGCTAGTGGTGTGCGCACACAGACCACTCTGCACCTGTGAGCTGGGCACAGGCACGGCTGGGGAGCTGGGAGACAGGCTCAGAGGGGAAACCCTTCCGTGGACACTGGGAATTGAAGACTCAAGCCACAGAGGCAGTGCCCAAGGAGGCAGGGAATGGACGAAAAGCCACTCAACTTGCTGGAGGACAAGGAGACTCGAAGACACCAGGCTTGGATTTCCTGCCCCTTCTGAACTTGGATTCTCCTGGGCAGGTTTCCCCCGCCCCTCCTTTTGTCTTTTCTTGGGTTGCTCGAAGGGTTTTCTCTCCTGGCCCCCAGGGACGCCAGCTGCAGCACGCCCGGGCAGAGCTGGCCGCCCTTCGGGGAAGTTCGGGGAGCCCCTGGGCCCCCCCACAAACGAGAAAGGAAGGCATCTGTCAAGCTGCAGCCCCCCGCCCAAGCTGCCGCTCTGTATGTGGACACTGCGCGTCCCTGGGCTCGCCTGGCTCGTGCGTTGAAGATGTCTGGGAAAGTTTTCCTGATGTACCTGACGATCTATCCCGCCCTGCAGATAAGGTGAGAACCCTGCTTTCCGCTAATGCGCCTCCCCCCACCCCACGGAGAGGCTGGCATTGACAGCTGCTCCCTCACCCTCTGCCTGGCCCCCTGAGACACGCGCCTGCCTGCTCCGAATGAGCCCTGCTGCATTTGGGAGCCAGCGTTGCTTGTCTGGTCCACGCTCGGGCCACTCTGCTTCCCCGGCCAGGCGGGGACGGAACCCTGGGAAGAGAAGAACCCCGCTGGGACGTGTGGGGCTGAGCCCCTGGCTCTGGTTTCTGGAGGGAAGGGACTAAAAGCTTGTAGCACATAGTACAAAGAGGCAGAGAGACGCTCGGAGGGATGAGCGATTACCCAGGGGTGCTCCCTGCCCCTAGACCCCGGCATGGGCGTCAGGACCCCTGTGTTCTCTCTGTGCCCTGTTCCCTGCTGGGTGACCTTGGAAAAGTCCCTTCTCCTCTCGGCCCCTCGTGGCACGGGGCACGGCAGCTCACAGCGACGCTGCCTGTCTTTGCTAGGCACAGGTGCCAGGCACAAGTGTTGTTTTCCAGGAGGAATGGCCCTTCTCCCGGCCTTGGTGCCCCACTCAGCTGAGAGGGCCCAGACGTGCAGTGGGGAAGGAGGAGATGGGCCCCGGGGGAGCCTCCGTCGGATGAGAGTGACCACCTAGCTCCACAACGTGGGCTTTCTCCGCTGCTTTCTGGCACTGGCTTCCAGTGTGTGTGTGTGTGTGTGTGTGTGTATGCAAATTGCCTCTCTGGCCACACGGGGCATTTCAGGCTCCCCCTTCTCCCCCAAACCCAGGTGCTGCACCCACTCTGCCCATCTCCCATTGCAGTTCCCTCAGCCCCACGCCATGTGTGCCTGCCACTGCTCTGAACTGCAGGCAAGCAGAGCACACCCTCCCTGGCTCCATCCCTGCCTTGCCCCCCCTGCCCAGAGGGGTATACCTTTGGGGATGATTTCTGATCTGCCTTGGTCCCATAGGCAACGTGGGGGACTGGGAGTCCAGAGAGCTGGGCTAGGGCAACAAAATGGCAGGTGAAATTCAGTGCTGAGGACTGCCCAGAAATGCACACTGGAAAATACAATCCCAGCAGCACACACCACAGGACGGGGTCTGGCTTAGCAGCTACCACTCCAGAAAGAGATCTCGGAGTCCTGGCGGATAGCTCTCTGAAAACATCTGCTTTCCGCGGTGCTAGTCGAAAAAGCAAAGAGACGATTAGGCGCCTTTAAGAGAGGGATAGAAAATAAGGTGGAAAATGTCATCATGGCAGTATAGAAATCCATGGTACGCCCACACTTTGAATGCTGCATGCAGCCCTGGTCACCCCATCTCCAAAAATACACCTTAGAATTGGAGGAGGTACAGAGAAGAGCAACGCCAGTGACCCAGGGTCTGGACCAGCTTAGAAAGGAGACACCTGAGCTGGATCTATAAAACCATGGATGGAAAGAAAGAGAGCAGGGCAGGGTAACCCAAGAACCAGGGGTCATCCGATGAAATGGAATGGGCAGCCGGTTGAAAAGGAACTTAAGGAAGTAGGTCTTCACCCTTGGTGCTCATTGCCGGGGATGTTGCGAAGGCCAGAAATACAATCGGTTAACAAAGAACTTGATAAGTTCCTGGAGGAATCGTCGTCAGTAGCCATTAGCCAAGCTAGCCAGGGAGACAAGCCCACGCTGTGTGTGTCTCTACTCCCCTGACTGCCAGAAGCTGGGAGTGGGTGACAGGCTGGATCGTGTCCTGTTTGTTCCCTCTGAAGCACGTGGCAGCGGCCTGTGTCAGAAGGCAGGGTGCTGCGCTAGATGGACCACGAGGCTGGTCCTGCAGGACGGTCCCCATGTCCTCCTCCCCACTTGGCTGACACTCTGTGACCTTGGACAAGTCACTTTTCCTCTTTGTGCGTCAGTTTGCGCCCCTGTGAAATGGGGTTAGCCGTGCTACCGTCTCCCCATGGCAAAGCGCCTGGAGAGCCTTGGGCCAAAGACGCTGCCCCGAGCGGATGCAGGTTTCCCCGCGCTGTTAGTTGTGTCACAGTGCCCTTTTCGTCTTCACTTCCTCCTTCTCTCTCCTGGTTTGCTTTGGAACACAACCCATGCTGCTAGCTATTGGCCAAGATCCTCAGCTGGGGGAAATCCCTCTGACTTCTTCCCTGCCGAGAGAGAAACACATTTGTCTTAGATTTGGTTGAACCCTTGTCCCTCAAACCTCCTGCAGATGTGGCCCATCTCTGGCGGTGAGTGCCGGCCGTTCCCCCTGACTGCACTGGGGCAGGAGAACTCAACACCGTGTAGAGCCCAGCCGCGAATACACCTGGGGCCCAGGGGGCGTGCATTTCTGCCTGCCCCTTTTCAGTGGAGCGGGGTCCTCTGAAAAGAGAGCTGTTTGCCAGTGTGGCAGGAGGGAGCACCTGTCCCCGGCAGGCCAGGTAGCCAGCCATGATCAGAAAGCACCAGGGCATCCCTGCTTGCAGACAGAGCCAGGAGAAAGGAAGGGAGTGTTCAGCTTGGACAAAGGCTACAGGTCGGCACGTCCCTATTGTTTCCTGGGCCCATGATTCCCACGGCGCCAGCGGCTTGTGAAGCTTTTCTGTAAACAGCCCGGAGAGCCCGGAGCATGGGGCAGTCAAGTTTTTACTATTCCTAACCCTGCTGGTGAGCTTACTGGCTGGATGGAGGAAAGAACATGTTGTCAGCAGATCATTCCCCCCCCGGGCTCGGGGGAAGAAGGATTTTACTGGCTGAAGCTAATTGGCAGAATAAGCCAACTTAAAGCCGATTAAATCCCATTACAAATGCAGTCTAGGGCTGAGAGTATGACTCCTGATCCTAGTAGGCTGGTGTGCGATCTTCCGGAATGCCCAAACCGGGAACGTGAACCCCGGTGCATTCACACTAGTGCGTGGAGATTTGGGAGCCCCAGTGCAATTGCACTACTGTGCACATCCTAGTGAACGGTGAGGCTGGAGGCATGAACTCTGGCACTGCTAGTGTGTCCCGCAGTGCTTTCTAATGGGTGAAATTCCTTACGCCCGTGTACTGGTCTGTGGATCTTCCTGTGCTCTGAGGCTGTGAATGTGGACCCTGGTAGTCCTGCTGTCTGGCCGGGGGTATCTCCAGCGACTGAGCACTACAGCTGGAGGTTGCAAGGTGGCAGAGTTGGCTGGAGCTTTTAATTCCATCACACCTCTAAGGGGGAAGCCTCCCCCACCCCCCTCACTGACTTCCTCCCCCCGCCCCCATCAGCTGTCTCTGCACCACAGCGCCTCTTTATCCCACCCCAAAGAGACTGGCGGTTCTCCAGCCAGCCCTGTCCCACTCCCGAAGAGCTCTTAGCTTAGAGCTGGCGCTTGTGGGGTCCAGCTGACCCAGGGCCCTGAGCTGTGTGAATCCAGGGCCTATCTGTAGTGGAGATCAGCGCTGGTAGCAGTTAAGGGGCTTCTGCCTCTCCTGAAAGGCTGCTTAGGTTGCCTGGCATTTGAGGTGCCCACCCAGGAAGCCGCCTCTGAGCACGTGGCCCCGAGTGAGGCCCTTGTCTCGGGGGGATCCCCCAGTGGCGGAAAGTCAGAGCCCTCCAAGAGCTCACCTGGCTCCATTCAAGACGCTGCTCTGCCCGCCCCTTTAACTTGGGGGGAGGCCGCCATTATGGGAGGGGTTTCTAGATCCATGCCACTGGGCAGCCCGCCCTGAGGTAACGTCGTGCAGAGGGTCCTGATTCAAGGAGCTCCCTCTGATTTGGGCCTACACTGGCCCGGCTGCTTATTTCCTCCTCTCTGCCCGCATCTGGATGTCCAGAGATGTTTATCCTGCCTAGCACAGGCACTCGGGGGCACTGTTACGTGGTGCAGAAAGGAGAACTCAGTGCCTGGTATTTTAATGATATGGGAAGCCCCCACACAGATCCCTCAAGAGGTAAATATGCAACAGTGCAGGACAATCATCACCCATGGACACTAGGGCTACATCTACACGGCGAGTTTTTTTGGCAGAAAATATGCTAATGAGGGATTCATTAGCCTAAGTCGTGACATCATTAGCATATTTTCTTCCGTTTCTTTTTGTGCAAGGGGTTTTTGCGCAAAAAGAAGCAGTGTGGATGGGGGGGGGGTTGTGCAAAACCCCCGTTTTGCACAAGATCCTTATGTCTCTCCGGGACAGGCATAAGGATCTAGTGCAAAACGGGGGTTTTGCACAACCCCCCACCCCGTCACACGGCTTCTTTTTGCACAAAACCCCCTTGCACAAAAAGAAAAGGCAGAAAATATGCTAGTGATGTCATGACTTAGGCTAATGAGTCCCTCATTAGCATATTTTCTGCCAGAAAAAACTCGCAGTGTAGACGTAGCCTAGGGGATGTTCACACTGTAGTGTTCATCCAGGGTGTGAACTCAGACTCAAGCCTGACCCCCGTTTTGTCTACACACAAATCGCATTAGCTTAGGGCTTGGACACACCGGAGGGATGGAGGGTCCACACCTGAGTTAAGCCGTGACTTCGAGCCCTGTTGCTTTGCAGTGTAGATGCAGCCCCACTGGCCTTGTGCTCTGGGAGACTGCTAACAATATCCCACAATCCCATGGGCTGGCGTTCTTTGTCCGCTGCACGGTCCCATTTTCCCACACTGCACCATGATGAAAGGTCCAGAAACCATGAGCTATGAGGAAAAACGGAAAGAATTGGGCTAGTTTAGTTTAGAAAAGAGAAGACGGAGGGGGACATGAGAGCAGCTTTCAAGTACTTAAAAGGATGTTACAAAGGAGAGGGAGAAAATGTGTTCTTCTTGGCCTCTGAGGACAGGCCAAGAAGCAATGGGCTTAAACTGCAGCAAGGGTTGTTTAAGGTTGGACATTAGGAAAAACTTCCTGACTGTCAGGGTGGTTAAACACTGGAATAAATTGCCCAGGGAGGTTGTGGAATCTCCATCCCTGGAGATATCTAAGAGCAGGTTAGACAGACACCTGTCAGGAATGGTCTAGACGGTGCTGGGTCCTGCCATGAGGGCAGGGGACTGGACTTGACCTCTCAAGGTCCCTTCCAGTTCTAGTGTTCTATGAATCTGTGTATCTATAGCACCAGGCTGCTTCCCAGCAGGCAGATGTCCACATCCCAAAACACCCTCCTTCGTAGCTGATGCGAAATTCTAACTGCAGCCACACCGGATGGCCAAGGAGTATCGAATTATCCCAGGGATGGGGCATGCTGGCAGCCAATGTGCAGGGGAGCTGCCTCTAACACTCCCTGTGATGAAAACACAGCTAGACTGCACCACACTGCATAGCTGAGAGGGCTAGAATTTTTGGAATGGCTCAGCTCACCTAACGGAGATCGGATTTGAAGACCAGCTCAGTTCGTTGGGGGCTGAGCCCTTGAAAAACTGGCCCTCGGCATTGTGGGAGATCTGGCCCCAGAAGCTGAGAAGAGCTGACTATCTGGGCTGCCTGGCCCCGCTCGCAGGGCAGGGAAGGGCTGTGTCACTGCCAGCATTCACCATACCAGGGGGTTTCCTCGCCAGGTGTCTGACAGCCATGCTGCACCCCCATCCCTACCCCCTGCGGCCCCAGTCCCCAGCTCCTTGCTGAGCTCCGACTGCTTCCCTCTGCTCGCCCGCTTCTCAGCTGCGTTGCCATGCTGGGAGGTGAGTGCTTTGACATTTCCACGCACTGAAGTGAGGAGAAAAGATACAGATTCCTCCTGCGTCTGCGAGAGACGTATGGGGGCTGGAGCGTACCTGTCACCAGGTGCCAGTCAGAATTGCCTGGGCATGAGGAGACATATCCTCCCGTCCCGGGGAACCACCACTGGATGTGCTCGGTCGTGATGTGTTTGCGGTGTAACATTTCCATTAGCAGCTGTGCGTGTGGCTCGGTGCACAGACCTCTCCTCCTAGCTCCCTGTTTGCTTGCAGTAGCTGTAGGCATCCATTAGTTCGTCTTTCCCACCTGACATGGTGGGATTTGGGTTGGGGGGGGCGGGCTTGGAAAGGGGGAGTGTTGTTGGAGCCACAAACCCAAACACACACACGCCCTCCTCCCAGATATGTTTCTCACACACTGGCAAGGGTGTGTATCAACAGAGGGGGAAAAGGGAACCACTCAAAAAGGACCATTTGGCCTGGAACCAAACTGAGAGTATGTCTACACTATCCAGAGCGACAGGGGCGTGTTGACCCAGCCGTGTCGCTAAAACTCAGGCAGCGTGAACACCGTTGTCGGCACGTTTCCCAATAAAAACCTGCCGCCCGCGTTTGCTGTGTCGGTGGGAGCAGCGTTTAGACTATTGTTTGCCACGACAAAACTTTTGTCGGGTGACGGGGGGAGTGACGTGCCTGTGAACGACAAAAGTTTTGCTGCTCAATTGTCAGTGTAGACAAAGCCTTGATCCGCCCCATGGGTGTAATATCTGGATGCTTTAGATCCTCATGTGGGACACGGCATGGTCCGGACTAGAAAGGGGTTGTGCTGGAAAACCTTTGTCACGTAGACGCAGCATATAGCTTACCAGCAGACTTACCCAGTGTGGCCACTTCCTTAGCAAGGCCTTGGGATGTGGGGGCAGTGCTGGGGGGCAAGAGCCTGTTCTCTCCCCACCCTCTGGCACTGTGGCCAAAGCCTGGGAGGAGGGAAAGGGTTTGGGGTTGGGGGCTATTTACTGGTGTTCTGGCCGGCAAGACGGCAGAGCCCCCACCCTGCTGGTCACTCCCCTGGCGGAGCAGCACCCCCCCAGTGGCCACTCTCGGTATCAGGTCCCTCTGAAAGCAGCCCCTCCCTTTGCATGTTCTGGAAAACAGTCCTTTTCCTGGGGCTTCCGGTTGTCCTGCCATAACCAAACCCTGGCTTTGCTTTCAATTGTGATGAGAAGAAGCTACATGCCAAATTTGGTGGCCTTCGCTCTTACCGTTTAGGAGGAGTTCTTGAACAAACGGACTCGCAGAAGACACACAGACTAGATAGTCAGACAGACAGATAAATAGAGGGGGTGGGTGGTGATAGATAGATAGATAGCATTC